>CM073760.1:102779359-104078690 GCA_037127475.1 Arma custos | reverse complement strand
AAGAGGGGATACCTGTTATGGGAGGAGCCTGCGTAGTGAGGCTCGGCGGGTGGCTGGCTCAGTAGGTCAGCCGGAGCAGCGAGAGAGGGTCGCTGAAGGTACGTCTCTATACACTATCTATCTAGTATCTGTCCGATAGTTATACCGCTACGTTATAACTATCTCTTCTACCGATCATCTCACAATCGATACCTATTAGGCCGTATATGAAAAAAATACACGAAAACATTTCAACATATACTTTTAAAAAAAATGTATTTTTTGAAATTTACAACTGTATAATAATAATAAACCAAGTAAATAGATACGTGATGACATGAGATAAATGTAGGGAGATAAACTACCCACCGATAGTACTCGAATAACATATACTTATAAACAAAAATGAACATAAAAAAAATATTATCACCGATGAATACAAAACATATCCCACAAAAACACTAACACAGTCAACCAAACATTTTCAGAAAACCCAGAACAACATATTATTGGTAACAAAACACAATATCACACTATTGTTTTTAAATTAAATAAAGATAGATTAACAACCCAGATCTTGGAAGATCAAACAGCACACGATCTAGCTTGATCGGTTCTTAGTAGGTGTGTTGCTCACCGGTTGATTTACTATCCCTCGATTAATCTAAAGTGGCTCGTACTTTAGATTTAAAGTGTGCTTTGGATAATGCTTATTTTGTAGATTATATCTTTAACATAATAGACTGCAACTAAGATTTGTATTCGTAAAAAATAAAAAGTTATTTCACCTATTTAACTTTACTAAACTCCTGATGTAAACAATTGGTTATAGATGTATTATACAACATAAATTATCTATACTTTATTTTTGATCACCTCTATTTAGAATTCGGAACCTCCAATGTTCCATAAAACACATATAGAGTATTTTTTCTCATAGCCTTTTTTATATCTTGAGTTATGTACAGACAGCTACGATGTCCTAATAGCACTTTTTGCTGTATTAAATTACCTACCAAAATGAATTTTCGTAAGTAGTTCTTGAATAGTTTTATACAATCGTGTATATTCTTAAAGGTGAAATTATGAAATGCTTAAGATAAATAAATAAAAGTTTGATAATAAATAGCCCATTGTATTATTATTAGATTAATTAGAATAAGTTACGTTAGAATAGTTCTCAAAAACGGTGAAGATGAATTAAAAAGTCAAACTTTTATTTTACACGACCCTTTATAACTTTTGGTATATTTAAAAAAAATCATTAATCATTATTTTAGTTTTAGCTTAGACATAAATCATTAGAGAATATTACAAATTATTCTACTTCAATACAACTTTGTTATCAAGTAAGCAGTTATATATTCATCATCAAATCATCAACTTGATAAGTCGGGTTTAGAAAAAAAATACAATATATTGGTCTAATAATTATTATAGAAGCTTACTGATCGTCTGAACTATCAGATTGATAATTATCAGTAAATATATCTCAAGACAAATATAACATGAGTTGATCTTAAAATTCCTAACAGGAACGTGTTAGTAAAACTTCATGCCTCAAATTTCTACCTGTGGTTTCTTTCCCATTTATCTCCATAAAACGTAACAGTAGGAAACATCATATTTCATGTCAAATTTCGACGTACACGAAATTTATAACAGAATCCCTTCGTCCCTGATGTTTCTTAAATTTTTATTAATGAATTTTTATAAAAATGAAACCCTTTATGAGACATCTATTTTATCACTTTTTATAGCCGGTGTAATAATATTAATGCTTATATTAACAACATGCTATCTATATATTTTTAATTTAATTATCTTTTTATTATCATAGTATTAACAATTGCATAATTTTATCTTATTTCTTTTCTTTGTTTTTCATTCAAAATTAAACTTTTTTTATATGTATTAAAGATATAAAAAAACTTTAGATACTTTAAGTGGACAAGAAAAAAATTGTTTTTTTCGGAGCTATCCATTCGTCTCGCAGAAGGCGAGCCCTGCAAAAGTTACAAAGAAGATCAAAGAGTTGACTTACACACTCTGAAAACTATCCCTCCCTCTTGCGATTCTCGACCGCATATTTCGAAAAATAAAACATCAATTAGATCGAATATCTAAGTAAAGTCGTAAAAATAAAAGAAATATATTTATTAAACTAAGAATAAGGTGTCTAGTATTTATAGAAGAATTGAATAGTTATTATAACTAAAATAACGAATAGCTTTATAAAATAAAAACAACCTATTATAATAGTATTGTAACTAAATAACGAATTTAAATTAAAGTAATAATTTTTAAACTTAGTGGTATTCAATCGTTAATATTTATAAATTTATAAGTTGTTAATTTCTTTTTTTTGTAACAGTTGTTAATTTATAAACCATAATTAATTTTTAAACACAATTAATTACAAATTGTTATAAAAATTACTTTAAGAGAGTAAACAAATTCAAAATGAGTTTTTAAAGGTAGCTATAAAAAATAAAAACAAATCTTCAAGCCTATGAAATGCCAGCCTATCTGCCTCCGTTTATCCGAACCAGACATCCCCAGTACAGATAAAGATGAGATGACATAAATGCAGAAAATGGCCTCCTTTAGAAGAAGAGGCGAAATAAATAAATCAATTCTACAGAATGAAGGCTCCTTTTCAATATTTCGAAGGGATTGAATTCAAATATCTACGATAGAGATCTCTTATATAAGATATCTGTGAAATACACATCTTCTGGACGGATGATTAACATTTTTCATACTGTCAACTGATGAGGTCTCAATGGTGTATGTTCATCTATACAAAAAAAGATAAATTAATGCTGCACATTCAAGCATTATAGCTTATGAATCCCACGATGTTACAGATCAAAAAAGAGTAATAAAACCATTAGAATTTAAAAAAAAAATCTTTGGTATAATGATTCAAAAACACTTTCTTTCCTCAATCTTTTCTTTGACCGAGGTATGGATTCATATTGTATTTTATATTTAATTAAGGAAAAAAAAGCTGTTATGCATTGGTCAAATCTGAAAAAAAAGAAGTATTAATATATGTCCCGTAGTCTTAGAGAACTCACTAGACTCAGACTCGGACTTCTTATTAGATTTTTATATTTTACAAATTTGAATATAAAAATTTAAATTTTCGGAGGGTTCTTTTTTTTTAGTACAAATGTTTCCTACAAGGAAGATAAGTGATAAAATAAGAATAAGAATCAAAATCTCCATATCAATTCTTAATTTATATATATTTTTTAGACAAAAATAAAATTGAACTAAGCCAAAATTGCACTAATAATGCTTTAAAGATATTTGAAAAAAAATTTGGAACTTATATAAAAAAATATATGAGAACGGTAGTGGCATAAAATACATCATTAAAAGAAATGTTCGTGGAGTTCACAGATCTTGTGAACACTGAGGACAAAAATTCCACCCACTTGATTTTTTCATCTAAAAATATTTCTGCTTTGGATTGGTCCACTTTTTTTAATGAATAAATATGTTGTTTTTCAATTAGGAATGTCAATATTGAGGATAATAACCCTTAATCCTTAATTCAATGAAAGGACTGTAGATTCCAATGTTCGCCTTCTATGGAATAAAATGTTTATTCAGTGTCAGTTCCGGCTTTTACTTTTTTCGATTTTAAGTTTAAAAATGCCTCTTCGTGATGAGGATGTTGCGCGTGGTGTGGCACTTATTGATGTTGGACGTTCCACTAGATATGCAGCTAATGCCATCAGAATTACCAATGAAACTTTAAGAAACGCTGTCAGGCGTTTTCGAGAAACTTGGTCTTAACATAGAAGGCCCTGTTCTTGAAGGCCTAGGTTAGCACAACCACAGAATGACCGGTTTTTTACTTTAAGAATTTTACGAAACCAGCACCTTACCGTTGTTCAAGTGATTCATCACCTCGAAGAAGTTCGAGGTGTGCAAATTTCTGAACGTACTATCAAACTCTGATTGCTCGGAGAAGATTAAGTGAGCATGGATTCATGGATTTCCGCCCAGTAAGAGGACCAGAGTTGACCAGAACTCACAGAATTACACGGCTGGTTTATGCTCGAGAACAGCCATTGGACTATGGACGAATGACCTTTACATCTTTAAAGTACCGTCGGATCTCCTGACTGTACAGAAAATAGTCTATGATCTTATTGACATTAAATCTGATTTCATGAATCTTTTTGTGGGGGTAAAGTGAATTTCAAATAAGGAAATCATTGTCTATACAAAATTTTAAGTTGACACATACAAGCAGTAAATATTAAAGTTGACACACTTGATGAACCCCCAGGAGAAGCTGTTATGAATGTCTGTAGCAGTTTTGAACTTCCCTCTTTGTTTCTCTTATGTTTAGCTGTTCCAATATTTTGTGTAACCAGAGAAAGTTGTGCAGTCGACACTGCTACATTGCAAAACGTAGATTATAATAAGGCAGAATCACTTTTAAATGTCTCATCGGGAAACTCTGTGTGGTATTTGGAAACTCGGTCCCTTGTTTTTAAAGGTACCTTTGGCATTTTTTACGTTTGGGTTTTCTCAGTGGTTGCGGTAATACAGAGCGAGAGAGACTGATTGAGATTGAGATAGAATAGGATGGACTAAGGGGATAGAGAGTGAGGGATAGTGAGAGAATTAGGCAAGTAAACAATTCCGATCATTTTATTATGGGTACCTATTCTACTGTGATTTCAAGTAAATCCGGAGGTTCTGTTTTGAGGGGTCAACAGTTGCTTGCACGTCGCCGAACACTAGGAAACGACTGTCTGGCTTACTTATCATTCTCCGTGTATTGGAAGTTTTTAATTCAACATCCATCCGCAAATTCGTGACTGTTGCGAAAGGTGTAAGAAAAATGTAGAATATGTGAAATGTGTGTTTGTAGTGAAATATGTAAATATATGTGAAATAAAGATGGTCTCAGATGAATCAGAATGCTTTAAAACGTACTTTAAATTGTTCTTCATTATGATATCTAACTTACTTAAAAATTTGTAAACACATCTGAATCCGAGCCTTATTCATAATGCTTCTTCCGCACTAATGAAAATACAAAATAGAAATCGATAAACCAGATTAAAGGAACTTTGTTCCAAGCAAAATAATAATGAAGTACTCATAATATTTGATGCTATTATCATAATATTCTGATATAGCCGATTAAACAGAGAAAACTAGGCTTACACGAGTACCAAGTTGGGCTAAGGTAGGCTACTTATAAATTTAATTAACATCCTAACTAAAAAAAATATACCTATTGTTTTTATTAACTAGGCAATATTATTCAAACATAATATTTTAGATTCAATATCTTCTTCGATCTTCTATCTTTGAAAGCTCTTTAACTTACTTTGTTTTTTTTGGACACTTTCTACATTAAAACTTTTAGTTTGTAATGTAGAAAGTGTCTCTGAATCTTATTTTCGTTCGTAAAAGCAGCAAACTATATATGCAAACATACCTCAAACCATCAATTGTTTAAGAATATTGCAATTTACACCTAGAAGTATATTTCACATGTGTGCCATACCAGAAATTCAGTTCAAATACGCTAAAAGAGTTTTAATAAAACTTAAATCCCAAAGGCCACAAAACAGGACGTTACTAATTACTTGTTAGAGATATGTTAATTAACTGAAAAAATGTATGCGAATTCTCAACAGCCCCATCTAGCCTATAGAGTTATCCTCATAAATCTTTAACCCAATAGAAGCTTGCTTGCTATAGCAAGTCTTATTTCCTTTTTTTTTTAAATTTATTCATTGAAATTTACAACCGTATTATAAGAATACAACAAGTAAATGGCAGGAATGGTACATATTGGCATGGATAAAGACAAGTAAAGAAACTACCCTGTGATGGTAACAATAATGTGAACAACTTAAAAGGTCACGAGACTATCTTCTTTTCAGACGCCTCGGAAGATAATCAGGAATTGAAGAGGTTGCTAGGTTTGAATCTAGCGGGAATAAAGTTTGTCATGAAAGGACTGGTATCGGGTTTGGGATATATCAGCAACAAATAGGACATTAAGGTCATTTTGGATTACGTTGTTTGTAACAAAGTAGGGGCACTGAGGATTTTACGGAGGATTTTGGATTCTAAGGATTGAATACGAGAGGAATTCGACGGCTTAGCGGAGCCCCTATGCTCTACTCCGTAACTCCATACGAGTCTCTTGATTGTCATGTATATGACTCTTTTGTAATTAATTAGGATGCTTAGGGTGTTTATCTAGTAAGTGTTGAAGTAGCCTGAAACATCGAGCTGTTTCTTGTTTCAGTCTAGTAAGTATTATTACTAATATCTAAAGCTTATCGCCAAAAATAAATACAAAAAAATATTTTTTAAAAATAATGCTTGGACCGCTACAGGGTGTTAATGTTCATGGGTTCAATAAACGGTAGAGACTGTACTGTTTCTAAGACAACTGTTCGGAAGGAAGATAACTTGTCGAAGATCACGCTCAATCCCCAGGGTTTTCTCCCAATTAATAGTAACCTCTTTATAGAAGCTGGGTGAACCCCAGGAGGATCTGCAGATCTCACAGAGCCCATAAATGGCTGTTAGTTGATGAAGTAATAGGCTCACGGATCCCACTTACCGTGAGAAAATAATCTTCTGAAGAATGGAGATTCTTCGTTAGACGGTCACCCATCAAAGCACTAACCATATCTCGGGTATATCTGTACTGTTTATGTTATTACAGGTTATTCTTGTGTTTCAAATCACTAATACAATATACCTGTATCCGTTTCGTCAATCTCTGGCAGGTAATTTGTGATTACTTGAGTTTCAAACCTCAGACAGAACGGAAATGTTAAGTATATTTTAATTAATTATTATAAACTAGTGTGATTAGTAATATATCCCATAGCGTTCTCCACTGTTTCTCTTTTGGTCACAAAGATACTATATTTTAATATTGAATCAATAATGTTTCTAAAAGTGATTTCTGATAATTAATAAAACGCATAGTTAAATCTGTAATGTTGTTAAGGCTTGATATTGCATCGGAGTTTTAAGAGTATTTTATCGAGATTGAGACCAATTTTAGCTGAGAAAAACACGGGTGGTTGAAATCGGTGGAAGCCCTGGATATAGGCTAGGATCCCTCACTCCTTTTCCTTCTCTATCTCAATTCAGGTATTTCTTAGATTTCTTTAATATCCTGCTTTTTTCATTAAATGTTCTCTATATATTTTATATTTCTCGAAGTGAGTTCCAACGCTCCCCGTTATTGCTTGGCTGCTTTATAGTTCTTATCCAGTGAGTTTAAAATTGTATTAATTATCATTAAGAGAAAATTCCAAGTTCTCAGAGTCCTTCTTCAATTAAACAAGTCTTTCCCCTTTCATCCTTTAATTTCTTTCTTCTTTGATCGTTCTAACGTCAATAAAGGCTAGGCATTTTCTTAACTCCTCCTCTTGACTTTTTCTTCTCGTTGGGACAGTCTTGGGGTAGCTCTTTAGTAACCCTCTGAAGTGAGTCCTGCTTTTTTTAAATTTGTTCTGGGCAGCTATCTCATCACATCTTGATTTACTTAGAGCTGTAGGCTCTTGATTCAACAGCCAACCTCTCATTTGCTAAGATCCCATTTATGGCTATTCTTATATTTTATTGTTTATTTCATTGGTTAGAGTTAAGCTACAAACTATTTAAAGGGTCACCTGAGTTCTAGTGGTTAGCATAAAAACTTACTACTCCCATGATCGCAGGTGGCCTCAGGAGTTTTATAGGAAGTAAAAAACTCTTAGTTATACCGTCTTTCAGATGGGACATAAAATGAAGGTCTCGAACATGTAGTCGTTGGATGTCAGTTACTCGTTTAAGATCGTTTTCCTAATTATACCTGGATAGGCAAAATGTAGAACTACCAAGGTTCGAGTAGCATCGTCTTAGGATCATCAGCATTAAGGGACATTAAATGAAAAAACAAACAAATTATACTTATTCATACATATTCATATGTACATATTCATTATATGCATATATTCACATATGTACATATTCTGGACTGAAATATTTATAAAATCCTCACGCATTCATCATATGATAAGTTGATAACTCCAAAATTAAAATTTGAGTTTTTCGCCTTTTCCGCTATTTTAGTCAAGCAATTTTTTTTAATGAGACACTTAATTCTCATACTTTTTTGAGCCTGAAGTTTCGGGAGCATAAATCACTGCTTGACTAAACTAGCTAAAAATATCGAAAAATCAATTTTTGAAATTAAGAGTTATCCGCATAAGAACCTGAACGCCTTTTATGATGCTTATTAATTGGATTATAAATAATTATAATAAAAATTCCTTTTAGTGATAATTTGTTCATCCATCTGTTCTGCGATGTACTGCTAATATAGATTGTTTTTAAGTCCCATCGCTGATTTCTGATTCCCTGGTAATCAATATTTCGAATGGCACACTTACAATATGACCGAAAAAAAAGGCAAAACGCATTAACACTTGTTGATTTCTTTAAAGCTGTTAGCTCCCTAGACCATCTACACTCTTCACCAAACTAAAAATACTGGTCTTCTCCAAAAGTCGCAATCACTGATTCAGTTCTTTCTTTTCCCTGGGATCCAAACAGTCTACATTCTTAATCAACATTTCCTCCCTTGCATTTGAACATTTTACCTCTCCTGACCTCTTACAAAATCTTCCTGATTCAGAATACTATTTCTACTTATTGCTAGATACTCTAGATACAATAACGCTTTCAATAATTTATATAATAATGCTTTCAATGATTTGTCGTTGGTAGTCATGTACCCCCCATCTACGGTGGTTAAAGTGGCTAGTCCTTGGCTTTTACCACCCACCGTTGACGAAGTATTTCCATAACTTTCCTATATGAAACTATAAAGTCCTAGCAACCTTCCTACATCTACAAATACAATTCAAACCTACAGTATATTCTCAGCAAAATATCAGATGGATCCCATCTTTCTGTATTTATCAACACTTCCTTAAATGACAAAAAGAAAGCATACGTTCTTTCTAACAAATAAAAATAGGAATAAGAAGAGCGTATATGTTGGTCAATAAATCGTCGTGATTCGACTGTTAAATGATTTTTAATACATAATTTCAAATTTAGTGTTTATATATGCTGCTGTACTGATCAATAAAAATTCAGATTTTTGTAGTAGCATCAAGATATTTCTTTTCTATTTGTATAAATATGCAGAGGATCAATACGAACAGGAAATGCCCTGTATCTATTTATACATTTTTCTAATTCGTGTATTATACGTCTAATTTTCTAATTTATACATTGCTAATATTCGTGTCATAATTGTTAAAACAATAAACTAATCACAGTTTATTCTCCAAATACAGATTTCATAAACATCAACAAAAGGATGTTCAATTATTTTTCAGGTTTTTGCACCCACTTGATTTCAATTTGAATTTGTTTCTATTTATTTTAAATGTTCACAGTTTTAAGGACACAAATCGTTAACATACTCACAAAATGTTTTCCAAACCGTGAAGACTTCTCTCCTCATTCTTTTCAGACCAAACCTTCTATGCAAATCCTCCCTAAAACCCAAGCCGTCTTGTTTACCTAAAGAATAGAAGATGGTGTCACTTGTCCCTATTGTTTGTTTTATTCTAGTAAGTAACTGCCCCGCTTTTGTTTCATCCCCCAAGTTGTAATTCACCGCCCCCAATGTTTTCCTTTATTTCTGCTCTGAATGTTCTTTGTTCCCTCTTCCATCATACTTTTCATAGTGACCGCTTTTAGGCTCATTTCAGGTGTGAGCTGAAGGATCGATCCGTACTCTTCCCTCACTTCCGCTAGTATTTCACTTTAATGGGTTTTGCCAAAGTAAGAGTTTCAGGATGATTTGTATTCTAATAGCTTTTTTCAAAGTTCACAGTTTAAGCTGTTTGAAAAGTAGTACAGGAAACATGATAATGTATAAAACTGCCTCATATAGTTTTTGAAGTCATTGAATGAAGAATTTTTTGAAGTCATATTACGTCTATACTTTTATTAGAATGCTGCATATCTTTATAGGCATAATATAATCTGTATTTATGACTTCGGTTTCTTGTGGGGTATTTTCGTAAGTTATAAAGGCAAATGTGAGTTCGTGAACTCAACGGATCTGTACAATCGAAATAATAAACAGCACAAAAGCGAAATACTTTTACGAAACTAAAACTACATATTTAAGTTAAATCCACGCATTGTATGTTACAGCACGTTTCAGCCAAAATAGCACCACTTTTTACTCATTTTTATCCTACCTTAAAAGGGGAATTCATTTGGGCCTTAGAGGTGGTGGGATGCTTCCTCCCATTAGTGTAGCTGCATTTTGAGGTTAGGATGTGCTTTATGTGTTTGACGTATTTCCTTTTCTATTATTCTCTTTCTGTCTTGGATAGGCGAAATAATGATATGTATTTTTGTTTTCCTGCATTTAGTTTAGATAAATAAGCTTTTGTTTGGAATATTTCTGCTAATTTCTTAGTAAGTAAGTTTCTTTTGAACTTTAGTTCTTCTATTCTATGTTTAGTTCTTACCTATTTTTTCTTCTATTTTATTTGGGAGGTTTTATTAAAAAAATCATTTCGGATACTTGGTTGCTCTCTTATCTTAGGACCTATTAAATAAGTGTAAACCGAATGAGACTACAAGTGTGTCAGTTAAAATATAGGTCAATGTAATAATCGAGTTGAGCTCTCTTGTTGACGTCTTGCCCCAACATGGACACCTCTACGCCATATTCAACGCATTAATTTTTGCCGTTAGAATTCGAAGGAAACAGTCTTTTGTCCAAGGAAACAGTTTCACAATGAAATTTTAAAACAATTAATTAATATATAATTATTATATGCCATCATAAATAACTTTAATTAAAATCACTTTCACAGGAAAATATGTTTTTATAAGCATTTTTAATTGTTTTTCTATGGCTCGTTAGTTGCCATTTGTTTGAAAATTTAGTTTTGTTCGTTTATTCTAACTTCTCGAATCTTGACTTCTATCAGTTATTTGTCAAATTTTATCAGTCCACAATCACAAGTCATTTTAAACTAGAATGTTTATGTTAATACCGTAATGAAATAAATCTTAATTAAAATAAATCGATGTGAAAGTTCTCTAACGCGCGAATGATCAAATCTGTATTTTACATGCACCATTTATTTCTCTAAATCGCAACCTCGATCGAGGAAGGTAGGGAGGAAATGGAAGGAGCCATGAAGAGTTGAGCTAATCCTTTGAGCTGCTCCTGCGGTTAAGAAGAAGAAGAAGAATGGCCCCTTTCCTGATGTCGCCTTCATCAGACAAAGACTAATGAAGGCCTCAAGTTCCAGGATTGAGCGATCCCTGCAAGTAGCAGCCATCGATATAGCGGAACGAGCTATTGATGCATCGATTATAAAAAGTCCAAAGGGTTTTCGAATATCGTTCAGTCTACTTTTTTCATATTTTGCAAAACGTTCTTTGTTTTATGTTCCATTTTTTCATCCACTTACATTAACTGGTATTTTGTAACAAGCGTATATTTTGTAATATAATTTATTATGAAGTATAATATTACATTAATATTAAACAATAATGTATATAATATTTTATATACATGCTATTATAAATGTTGTATTTATATGATGGTTGTGGTAAGAAGGTGGTATACAAAAGTTAATCACCAGGAAAAGTTATGGATAAAGGAAAAGGGGTTGAACTACAGATACATATGGTTTACACGATGTCCAAGGGTTTTCTGATATCGTTTAGTCTTCTTTTTTTTCTTATTATTTTCACGTAATACCAAACCTACGTTGTTTTTTTCTTCGCATTCTTAATTTAATTGTTTTGTTTTTTTACAAGTTTGTTCACATATCATGATGGATTCAATAATAAATAATACTCATTAATACGAGGGAATGTGATGATATATATTGAATTGATTATTTCAGGATCGAAGAAACGATACCATTGGTTTTATTTAAATGGGAAAATAAGAGAGTAGGATCCTACAATCGAAGTGATATCGAATATAGGAATATTTATTAAAAACTAAAAACAAGCACCTTGCCTGAAAAGTATAACTAACGGTTGGTGGCAAACGATAATGACCCCGTTCCACCTATGACTAAAGAGTAAGGATATGCTTTTCGAAGAGAGGTTTAATGGAAAAGATGCTTAGTGTAGTAGTCGAGGAATATGAAGTTTACTCCAGGCTACACAGTGAAGAAATTACCACTATAGTTCGGGATCATAATCAACCGCAGGGTTGCCTCCACCTATTTTTGCTAACCACTTCTTAGTGGCTGGATGAGCACTAGGAGGGTATCCAGATCCCGAATGATCCATCCCGGATGTTAACAGATTAAATAAAATTTCAACTCAGTGCTTTACGACAGAACCATCCCGTCCCCTCGGCCATCTTCCCATAACTAAATATTAGTTTCCATTCTAATCCCCTTCTTTCTATCTTCGATGGTCCTAAATATCACAACATATCTGAGGTGTTATGAAAACCCCCAAAACGTTCATAATTTAGCTATTACAGGGTACAAAGTAGATTAGATCATTTGTTTATTCGCTGAAAACTCTAGACTTGATTGTCACACATTTTATTTGGAATATAGACTTCAATATTCAAGTTATTTTATGAAAATTCTTGTAAGTTGAATGTTACAGCTCATGTGTCTATAATTTAAAAAAAAAATCTTCTTATAATTTTTTCCTTTTTTCAACTGGATTTATTTAATTTTATCTTCAAGAAATAATAAAAAAATCAGCTTCCAGTCATAATTCTTTTATTGTTTTATATAAAACAATAAAAGAATTATGACTGGAAGCTGATTTTTTTATTATTTCTTGAAGATAAAAAAATCTTCGTAAACAGGAGCATTGTATTCGTATTCACTTTGTTGTATGCAATTCTTAAGTCGATGCCATCTTAAAGGTCACATGCCAACAATTCATAGATTATTCGAATAGTTTTTTGTTGAAGTGTGAATCGTCCAGGAAGACGTTGAACGGTCATCGACAAAAGGAACAGAGGGGAATAAAGATATGACCCGCATTACATTACGAGCGATCAATAAGGTAAGCCGGCTACGTCCAAACAACTTATTAACTAGGCTTTATCTCAATACAACTCCTTTACACAATAAACGAATATATAAAGGATAATCGTTTTAGAATTGTGACTTCTAAAAAGAAAATTTAGAGGACGGTTCTGAAAAATTTATGCGAAAAGAATAATACATTCACTGTTCATCGCCATTGACGATAGAATTAGATTATAAAATAATGGACCTCGGTCAATATTAGGATATTTTTTTTATTTACCTACATACTTACAAATATCACCGATATATAAGCAAAGTATCGAAATTGAAAAAAAAAACACCACTTTTAAGGAGAGTGAAAAATTTGTTATAAGGCTCATTAAAAATCATTTTGCATATTCAAACGTAGTCTACCTTTGTCATTATAGGTGGTTTTGTGACATATAGATGGTTTTATATTAATTTTATCGAATAAGGAATATAAATAGTAAAAAACCACATTCGTTAGTATGATGAACAACGCAAACTATCGATGTGGAAGTTTCGCTAGTTTGCATTCTATCATTTTAAATAGTTCTGAAAGATCTAGTATTTAGTACTGCTTATTATTTGTCATAATACATTGTCTGGTTTAAAACACCTCGTTGGTTTTACAAAACATTGCAACAGAAAACAAACGAACATGACAAATTCGGTTCTAGGCATTTGCATTGACGACATAGCAGATCCAACTGACCAAACGTTTTTTATAACTAAATGATATGTATGGTTATGGAATACGTATGTATTAGATTTTTTTATTAGCGTTACATAAAATGATTCCAACTAACTGACCTATCTATGTTCTATCTCATTATGTATGATTCTGGAGCATACTCGACTAACGAGCTAAATAATCAATCTAATGCTTCGAGAATAATCGACCCTAGCCAGAAATACCATCTCGCTCTCGAAAGTTTAATATTTGATGAAGCATTCAGGATCAATAACTAGGATAGCTCAGAAAATTTGAAATATTTACTTTTCACATTTTGCTTGTTGCGTTCATTTAATACTGCTATAGCTAATCAGACGATGCTACAGTGGGATTCCTATGTTTTGCCGATCTAACTTTAAATAGAATTGGGATCTTTAACAAGTGCCTGACATAGCAAAGGCTCGGGGTCCTCATTTTCCATCCCTTCCGAAGATCGCAAAAAACCAAGGATTTTTAATCCATTTAAAAAATCCTCGGGCTACTTGCAGAGCTGCGAACCAGCGATATTGGGAATAATAGGTTGTTATGCTAACCACTAGACCACAGATGACCCCTTTTTATATTTTTAACTTAGCTTAGTCAAGAAATTTTTTCTAATACGACATTTGGCAGCCTTATTTCTCATGTCTTTAGTCCTGTTCTGACTCTTAGAGCTTAAGGAGTATATAATTGCTTGAATGAACTATTAAAAAAAATCAATTTTGGAAATTTTGGAGTTATCTAGTTTTGATCCTGAACGCCTCATATAGACCCACAATTTCGGAATTCACTAATCCACCTTTCCATATACCGGGATGTCAATTTTGTTATTTTAGAAGAAAAATGGCTGGTTTTATTTTGTTACCTAACTCTCAGCACAAATACACCCGAGGGAAGAGCTGAAGGAAATAAATTGCTCGGGAAAACCAAGATCAGGAGGAAATTACCAATTAGAAAAAAAAATGAACTTTTGAACGCCTCATCCCCTTTTTTCCGATTGCACTATAATTAGTTAATCACTGACTTATCGGCTCGATTCAATATCTCAGCTAAATATATCCCATCCCTAAAATTAACAAATATAATTATTAACCTATTTTTGGAGCATTACTAATTAAAAGTCTTAACTTAACTTAAGTCTTATTTAAGGTTTAGCGATTAAGCAAGTCGTGTCAAAGAACTGTTTCGATACTTCCTTAATAATCCCTTAAGGGATTTCAGTACATACTTTCGAATATTTCAATCTTATTAATTTATTTTTTTGACCTGTTTTTTTGTGGAGATAATTATTTTAGAATAGCAAGAAGTTGTTGAATGTTATTCTCTTAATTTGTCTGCTTACTCTACTAAACGAGCCGTCATGTAGGACCGAATAAGCAGTTAAAAATGTCTGTCAAATCCAAATACTGACTGTAAATGACAGATGCTGGTTGAGAGGTTTGGTTTAGTGCCGTCATTTGTTCGAAAGCTAAGCCTTTCAACGCTCATAACTGAGGAATCTCTTAACTTTTTTCAACCTTATAAACATCAATTGACAGAATTTACTAATTTTCTTTAAGAAACTATGTTATTTCAAAATTCGGCCAAAATGAGCTGATGGTACTAGAGGGTGTGGAATCGTGTTAACCTTGTAATTTATAAGAGGCAAAGTCAGCAAGCAGCTAGAACCGGAGTTATTGCGATGTGCGTTTTTATCCATCTTATGATTCGGAGACCTTAGATGGTTAAGTCGAGTTAACTGAATATGCACAGATGTTTCAATTTGTGAACACTTGTCTGAGTAAAGTTAACCAATTATTTACGCTGAAGGACCCGGATTAAAATCCGGAGCCACGGATGGACTCTGTGAGATCTACAAGGACTCAAACTGGCTCTAAATAGTGGGCACCCTTATTAAGGGAAAATCTGGCGGTTGAGCAAGTTCTCGAACAAATCACCTCCATACACAACCGTATGCAGTACAGTCTCTGCCATGTACGGTACCCAAGACCCTTGATGGGTCATAGTGGTATAGGTTTTTATCAGTAATGGAACTGACAGAAGAACAGTAAGTAGCTTCACAAGGCCGCCGTAATCCTCTGAGCTGTCCCTTGTGGAACATCGTTATGGCATCCCGCCGACGTTAAGAGAGGTCCCACTGTAAGCAACACCAGGGGTACATCGATCTGAGGTTTGCATTTGTTTTTCTTAAAGTTTTATTAAATTCAATTTTCTCTTTTTCTATTTGTATTTTACGCACTTAATGCTGCACAGAAGACGAATTAGGCCACTCAAATATTTGATTTCGTCTGGTTCATGTGACAATATTATAAGGAACTCCCCTTTCACCCTTCCTCCCTGAACATATAGGTAAGAAACGGAGGAAAGGAGTACACGCAAATATAAGTGATATCGTTCATTCTTTTATGGCCTCTATGTCTGTTTCAATAAATTTAGTTTGATTAGAAAAGATATTGCTCCGTGAGTTCTATTTCTTTCGTTCCCTAAATATCTTCTTGTGCCTAAATAATACCAAATAGTCACTACTATTTATTTACTTCTAAGAACATATGCCATTTGACTTGAGAATGTCAAATATTTTATTAAAATAAATTAATTCTTTATTCATGTAACCTCACACTATCCTGTCATGGCTGATCCGACGCGCTATATTCGGAGTCCTAAACTTTGTCTATCCATTAGGACAGGGCTAGGAAACGAGTGCCCTAACAGCCCATAGGCTCGGGATCCCCATTTTACATCCCTTTCATGGAACAGTATTACAGTATTTTAAAAAATTCTAGAGGGCCACCTGCCCTTGGGCCCGCGATCTTGGGCATAGTCGGTTGTTATACTAACCGCCATAACACAGGTGAACCCTCACAATTCAGTACAATTGTTCTTTTTTTTATAAACGAAACCAGTTTATATTTCAATCAATAATGGTCGGTATCAATTCGGAAGATGTGCTCGGTGGCATTATACATCCCGTCGCCCCCTCCTTAAATGTACTACTAATTGTCCTATAGAAAAAAAGGTGAAGCAATAAGGACGGAAGGGCCCCAACACTTTATTTCATCAATACTAAACAGGTTTAGGGGTCTTCCAAGAGGGAAGAGGGAGAATTTGCCTAATATATATAGCATATCACATATAGCAAATTGAATACAGCCAGGGCAGAATTTTTACTTTATAATAAATAATTTTATTGAAAAAGCTTTTTTGCCGAATTCAGATAATTGCCTAAATTCTTTAATAACTGAAATACACACTTATTTTTTTTAAAATATTTTGTTTTATTATATTTTAAATTATATACATATTTATTTAAACATTGGTGGGATAATCCCTTACAATGAAAGTGATTTTACATACAATGGTTTTTACAGGTTAATAAGTTTATGTTGTTGTTATATAAAACTAAGAAAACTAACAGAAAAAAGAAGTGCACAGGATTACTAATTAATACAAAATTTATATATAAGAACATATAATTATAAATATAACTATATACATAACAATATTATTTATATCATTATTATATATAACATTATTATTATATATAACATTGTTCTAATATATAACATATAAGAACATATTAATTTATATAGAGTAATATATTAGAAAATGGATATTATTTATAATACTATGTGCTTGTTAGTTTTTGTCTGTATTTTGGTGTTGTTGTTTTTGTATAATTTCCTATTTCTTGTATGAGTGTGTTGTCTGATAGCATGAGGTGAAGAATCGGAGGGTTTGTTGGTGTATGAACTCGTGTATTGTTGGGATGTCCAGTTATTTGTACATTGTGGTGATTTGAGTATGTATTGGATTTTAATAATTGTCTACCTGTAGAAATAACTGTTTAGGGGATGAATTATTAAAAAATATGAATGGTAGCGAATAAAATAGCTGTTTACTTTACAAAAGTATACACCAATCAAATAAGTTTCAAAGATCTTTGTGACATTAGTAATCAATTAATTTAACTGGTGACTTTTTTAGTTCTGTTCTTATTTTACGACAATTCGTGATTCTGTTCCATCGTGCTTAATGTTTAAGGGGCATTGCCAGGAGTACGCGTTATTTCCCCTAGATTCATCCCGTGCTACATTTATTTTATTGTTTACGTCATAAGGGAAAAAATGTACCACTAAAACCCAATAAGTGTCTTGCGATCAGTAGAGGGTAGGGACAGATTGTTTCTTGAACGAGTATACAGGAAGGTGGTTTGTCTGAGGTCACACTCAACCACCCACAACAACCCACTATGCCCAAGATGGTGGTTTGCAGCCTGGTCGGTGACCTTAAAATATTTTCAAGGAAACGAAAAATCCTTAGTTATGCCGTTCATCGTTAGTTGTGCGATTTCAGGTACTTTTCAAGATCTATTTCCTAATTATCTCTGAAAAGGCAAAATTTAATACTCCCACTGTTTCATCGTTCGATTAGTAATACCAGCATAAAGTGACATTTTATGAATAAACTAACAAACTTATTGACCTATCATTAACCTATTGATAATTATCAATACATTATAATGTATCTGTTTTATTAAATCGTAGATTAAATTGTGTATCCGGTTCTTTTGCCGAGCTGGGATATATATATCCTAAAACTTGGTGAAAAAAGACAACTTTGTTTGATATTTCTGATTTTCAATGTTATTCTTTCTTTTGTAGTATCTATATATCTGGAACCATCCGTTGCAAAATAGATTTGGATTTATACATTTATTTATTTTGTTTTGATTGAAGTACATAAATTGAAAACGGAACATTATTCCACCCTTTGATATTATCTGCGGTAGTCAGATGCATTAACTGAAACACGGTCTGCTTTGGAAGGAGGAAGACCGCACATTTGCAGGACTAAATAACAGAGAAACGTCACTCGCGACTGTTATCGCCGCACTTTGTAGCTCAGAGGCCACTAGAGGCCCCTATGTGCTCCAAAGCTAAGTCACAAAAAGGTAATTACTACATCTGTAAACCTAATTAGCGCTCTACGTATATAATTTACACAAAGCGAGTAATTTTACAGTAAGATAAAAAAAGAACAAAAAGAATATAATTTTTAGCTTTCCTTTTAGAATAACACGACAAAATAAAAACACACTCACATATGTATATATAATCATTATAATATTTTATAGGGAGCGGAGTGGCTCAGTGGTAGAGCACTGAGTTGCCATACCGAAAATCCTGGTTCAATTCTCGCTGTCGAGTACTTTTATTAAGTCTGTTAGCAGCCGAAGATGGACCCGATAGGATCTAGGACCTTACTGGGGCTACCCAGCCTCTATAACGTGGGTAACCAATATAAGGGTGAATTTCTGGCGGTTGAGCGTGATCTTCGACAAATCACCTCCCTGCACAATCGTTGTCCATGAAACAGTATAGTCTCTACCATGTACTCGTTCACGGGTTGTAGTGGTACAGGTTTTTTATAAATCTTTTATCCTCGCCTACTGCCTTAACAGTGTAACATTTTATATATATATATATATATATATATATATATATATATATATATATATATATATACATATATAAAATAATATATAATTACATACATATATACAAATAAATTACTAATAAATCCCTTTTGTAACTACACGAACCTTTTACTCTACCATAAAGTGTAATTTTTAACCATAAAGTTAAATTCCTGCATGGAGGAAATATCAGTAATTAGTAGGAGGGATAGTTTATCAACAATTTAGTCCAGTTCCGCCAACCACGCAATTTTATCTCGAACCGTTCACGAGAAAGGAATTTTTTAATGGTCTTCTAAGAAAATTATATTTTTCCATAATATAGTTCTGCATTTCTCGAATCTCATAAAATATTTCATAGCGATTCTAGAAATTTACGATCGTATGAATTCTTGGAGAACGCAATCGTAGCCAAGTAATAAGGAAAATTTTCCAAAATATCAAGTTGAATCTCACGGAATGATTTTTGAAGCTATGACCTCGAGTGAATAATAAAAGTTGCATAATTTTAACTTTCCAACGACTTACTCACATTGCGGAGCGGTGAGACATCGGGAATGGGCACTTTAGATAGTTCCAGAGACTTTAGATAGCTATATTGCTAAACAAGAAAGAACCTAGATTTTCTTTTGTCAGTTTTGCCATCTTGTAACATTAAAAAAAAATTGGAAACAAAATTGTTTCTACTGTAAACACACTCTTTTCAATGACATTTATTTTTGTCAAATAATTTTACTCTTTAATTCCTCTTATAAACAGTAAAGGTTGTCATCACAATGTGGCAAACGGAAGCCCTTTGTAGTTTTGATTTCAAATCATCATCTAATCATATAATCTTCATAGGAACCTTCACCCTATAAAAATAAATTAAAAAATTATGCAACATTTTTGGTTAAATAATAAACAACATTTAAAGCGATTAAAAACTAACTTTTTTGAACTCCCAATCTAATAATCTTATCGAAATTATACAAACTTCGAAAAACATTGTTATATCGTCCTAAAGCAAATGGAATCGTGCATCTTATATAACTTCCTTTTAGGCTTAAAAGTATTAAGCTAGAAAAATTATTTCGTGAGATTCAAACGAAAGTTTTCCTTTTGTTTGGCAGCTTTAGTGGTTTGAGGAAATCACATTTTTCTACAAATTCATTGCTAATCTATAGGAACTTTATATTTATTATTTCAAAAGTTGAGAAATATTTACAGCTTTCTTTAAGAAATTTAATGTTTAAGAAATGTTAAAAATGTTATTATTTTTAAAGAGAAAAGATAGGCCCTCGGCCGGGATTCGAACCCGGATCCTCTGTCTTTCCGTGACAGCGCCCTACCATTTGAACGTTTGAGCCCTACCACTTGGTTGCTCAAATGGTAGGGCATGTCGAAATAAAAATATTTAAAAATAAAAAAATTGACCAATAATTATAAAAAAAAGTTAAAAATGTTATTTTGTTGAAAAGGTATTTAAAAATGTACATCTTGTAAACGGATTAAGATAGGAGGCACTTAACTACTTTTCTGCTGAACCGCCCTACCCATAATTACTGACGTTGTTTATTCATTTAACGCTGCTTTATAGCTAATCGTACTATGGTGCAGTGGGAGGCCTAAAGTTTGCTGATTTATTTATTATTAGGATTGGGATCTTTAACCAGTACTTGACACCGCACAGGCTCGGGACACTCTATTCTACCACCCTTCCGAAGTACGGCACAACCATGGATTTTTTACTATTTATGAATTTTATGAATTTAATCCATTCTTCAAAAATTTCTTCTGGTTTCGATCTTGTCGTCAAATTCTTTACCAACGTTTCGCTAGACATACTGATAGCTTCCCCAAGGTTTAATCTGAGGCTGTGGATAATAAATGAAAGTATGATGTTAACTTGCTAACATTGATATGATGTCATCACGATGATTAAGGTAACTTACGTACGTATGTAAGCAAGTAACTCTTTTATTGCTTAGATTGACAATGGGGCCAGGTTCGACGTTCACACTCGCTTTCTATCGGGATAATAGAGGTTGCGTGCCGGGGACGCTCCAACACCTGATGGCTCGCCTTTGTGAGCTTTATCTGATGTAGATGACATTGAGTGCTCAGTCACGCAGGTATCCAAAGTGGTACTTGTAATGATATAATTATAATCTTTTTAGTACGGTGTATAATTAAATATCATTAAATTCTTTTGGGGAATTCGTCAGATCACATCCCGTTTATAAACGAATTCAATATTTTTTACTAATGGTTGTAAACTACTAAAACCTATGAAGGATCTTACGATCAGTATTTGGTAGAGACTGTTTTGTTCCTGAGCGAACGGTAGTGTGCAGGGAGATGATTGGCCGATATCGCACTGAAATTCGGTTAGAAGCTCGGTAGCTCGGTAGCTCGGAGCCACGCACTATGAGCTACCATACCTAGCAATTTTACATGGGTGTAAACTTTAGGGTATAAACATAAGATTGAGAATAAGGACCAGTATTGAATTGTTAATACTATTAGCGTATTCTAAGACTTACTTTTTTTCCGAAAACCTCATCGCAATGCCTTCTTGCAGATAGAATAACTGCCGTGAAGCTGGAATTTATATATTTTATTAATTAGCTTATTAATTTATAACTTATTAATTAGCTTTCATTTATATTTGTTGATGATAGAAATAATAAATTCAGGTAGTTGAAGAAACCTGATCTCAAAACCTCATTACTTCTTATCAGATCTACCAGTGCAAAATGACTGTTGCATTCTGCATCATACTGTAATTAGTGCTTGCTTCCCTTATTGCATAAGATATAAGCACCTATTGTAAAGAAGAGTGAGGAAACTGTGCGCAGCGGGAATCTCATCACCATATCAAAATTGCTAACAGAGCCATAGATGTTTACATTTGGTTTTAAAACATAGTGTTGGGAAAAGGCGGGAACTTATGTCTTTGCCCAACATTCTACCCCAACATAGACCCAACAAACATGTCTATTAACAGTTCCATGGCAGCCCAATCATCAATTAACGGTTGAATTGTTGTAAAGTTTAGGTATTTTTTATAATGTAATTGGGAAAAACCACAATCAAAAACCTTATGTTTCAAATCCAGTAATACACCCACTTACCAGTCGACGTTTCGCCTATTCAGGTATCATCATTATTAGGATAATGCCTGAATAGGCGAAACGTCGACTGGTAAGTGGGTATTACTGGATTTGAAACATAACGCTTTGCATTGTGGTTTTTCCCAATTGCATTATACTAAATAATAGTGTTTCTTTTTGAGTTTTTGGCTCTATTTTATTGTTTAGGTATTTTTGCTATTTTACTTGCTTTTTAAAAATAACAAAATTTCACACCCGATTTAACCTTCCACAATTAAGGGACATCCTTGATTACTATCTAAATATGTAATAACTCGAATGCTGGCTAATCAAATTGACGTGGTAGATCAATGCTTTTCCGCATGGCTGATGGGCTAACCGTGCGCAGCGGTTCACCTGATACCTCCGCCTGATTCTGTATTAAGGTTCACGCAATGATCACATCTATTGTTCCCTTCTTTCCTTCTTCCACTTTTCCAGCATTCCAGATTTTCACCTTCTAACTTCGTTCTATAAGGGATCATGGAATTTATAAAGTGAAAAGGAAATACAACAATAAAACGAATAATTATTTTTTTAAGGAGAACTAGTATCTGCAAAATATTGGCGAGCATTTCTTACTTTCCGAAAACTTCCGCAAGAACAATTTTTCGTACTAAAATTTTATACAAATCAATCAATCATGAGCTGCGAGTTATACCGTCGGGATAATAATAAGTTTGAAATAATTTATAAGTTGTTACAAGCTGTTATACAATTTCAGTTCATTCAATTCCAAATGGCTCATAGCCATTTATCCATTTACTTCACTTGCGAGAACTGCTTTTCAAGTCTGCGGTTTCTTAAGGCAATTTTATTTTTTATCTTAATGATGTGATGCAATTATGTATGGATCAAAGCTCCAACGGCACTTAAAAGCACTCAAGAGACAAGAACCTCTCAGCCTCAAGATTCCACCGACACTTCACTTTGAGTTTGATGAATTTTCTAAGATACACACGACCCATTCAGTAAACCGTGTGAAAAGTTTCATTCATGTTTTATATAAATTGCGTTTTAAAGAAATTATCCCATTATTTAGTAGATGCTTGAAATAAAAAAAAGGATACAAACAGGAACATAAACGAGTAAGAGGTACATTCTTCGAATTATGGTTGACTATTCGTCTCATACTCGACCTAGGTTAAAGAGAACGCTAATTGCGTGAACAACAATAATATAAAATAAATTGCATGGATTTTACCTCTTTTTCATCTCGATGCATGGCATCATGTCTTCTTATATAAATATTTAAATGAAACAAATCAATAAATTCAGAAGCTATTTAATCGATTTCAATAGTAAAATTTCAGATTAGAATGATTGGGAATGTAATTAATTAATTATTAGTCAATTAATTTAAAATGGTTTGTAATTTTTATTAATAAGTAATTAATGTTTTGTAATTTTATTTCATAAATAATTAATATTAAATATTTAAACGAGTAAGATTAGTATTTTTAATTTTATACTTTATATCACATGTTTTGTACTATTATCACTACTAAGGCGGTAAGCCCCATAAGCAATAATAGTTTATATACATTACAACACTGTCTAAAATGTTCAAAAATTTGTATTAAAAATTTCTAAAATAATTAAAAAAAACATTAATGAAAACAGCTTATCCCTCCCTTATAAGATTTTTACACTACTGCCAAAATAGGCTAGAAGGTCCTAAAAAACATTTTCTACTAAGGGTTCAATAGATGGTAGTGAATGTAATGTTTCTAGGACAAAATGTTTGTGCAGGGAGGTGATTTGTCCGGGATCACACTCAACCCCCAGGTTTTCTCCTAATTCATTGCGTCCAAACTTTATAGGCTAGGAGAGTCCCAGAAAGGGTTGCAGATCCCACAGGCTGTATCCTTGGCTATGACAGATTAAATAATTTATCTGTCACAGCCGGATTCGGACCTTCAGTGAAGGTCAGCGCTCTACAACTCAGCTACTCCATTCCTTAAAAGGTTCTAACTCCAAATTAATTTTCTGTATATATTTTTGTTATTATAAATATAAACATAAATGTTTTGATTTATTTAAAATCTCTAATTTACCTACCCTTATTGAAATAAAGGTTCTTTTTATTAAAAATAGAAAATCATGATACCCAACTGTTGATATTAGAGTTTTCTATTGTTCTGAAAAATACTGTAGGTTTTTTTAGTATCTATGCTGATCTATTTGCGTATAGTTTCAACCTTCACATCTATATTGTTCTCTGTCAAAGCCCGTATCAGTACTTTATCGTTTCCAAAAGGTTTGTATGTTAATTATGACACTATAAAATAATATAATTATTTTAGTTCTCAAAAGTTCGGATAAATTCAAATCGTTTTCATTAATATGAGCATTTTTCGCTTCTTCTCTTTCATTGGATTGCCAAAATTATATTCATTACAACTTAAACTTTTAGCATAAATCGTTGCTGCGGATGAACAAGTTAACAAAGATGTCGTTGCGGTTTGAACTTTCGTTGAACCGCTGAATTAATAATACATAGTTCGTTAACTTTTGTCCAAGTCAACGGTTGAATGTCAACTATGAATTTTAAACGAGATCCGCTCCAGGGTTGACCTTAACGTCGAAGAATTCATAAATTCTGATGACCTCCGCCTTTAAGGGCCCTTGTAGTCGATTCAAATGAACCATATAAATTTTAAAACAGCTTGACATTAAAAACTTCTCTCCCAAGAAAAAGGATATCTTGTATGAGGTCTTCGTTTCCATGTGTTTATTGAAACGAATTTTATTTAAAACATTATATTTTTTGCCTGAAAAAGCTATAAACTGTTGAATTATCGTAGTTAAAGACTATAGTTCACGTATGTAAAGTGCTTAAACATAGTTTACTGAGCAGTATATATTGGGAAATGTTCAAAGATTACTTAGTTAGAACATTTAACGTCACTTTGTGCTGCTATGGCTAATCGGACGATGCTACAGTGGGAGCTCTAAATTTTGCCTATTCAGGTTTAACTAGGATAAGAATTTTTAACGAGTACCTGACATCGTACAGGCTCGGGACTCCCGTTTAACGTGCCTTCCGAAGGACGGCGTAACCAAGGATTTTTTACTCCCTTAAAAAAATCCTAGGGCCACCTGCCGGGCTACGAACAAATGTTCAAAGATACTTTCCAGTAGTACTTGATGTCACATTTGTGTTAACTTAAAAAGTTTTATCGCAAAAAAATAACAGTTGGTTGGTATTGGTTTACTTCTATACATTGTATTTAACGTACACTCCAAATATTATAGCGTTTCTAAAACAATCGGCAAGCACATCAGTCTTATCATCTTGCCAAATTCAATGTAATATTACAAAATAATATGGTAACAATGAGGATTTGCAAAATCCTCTACATGGTTTCGTCCCTCTCTCAGAAATGTTATGATCAATGTATGGAAATATTGCCATTTTCAAATAAACATATTGCTTTTTTTGTTAAATAGTCTAAGCTTTTTGATCTGTAATAAAATATTTATATTATAAATTGGATATTGTTGTGTGGTTTAGGGGCTGAATAGAATCTTAACTTTTCCCCAACGCAAGTATGTCCGGTTAGTACAAATGATGTTTTAATAATAAAAAATAAGACTTTATTTTAGAAAGAAAATGTAAGAAATTCTTCAAGATAAAAAAAATAATAATATATAATACAATTTAAAGAATTTTTAGGATGAAAAATGAATTATAATAAACTATGATAGATTGTGCATGTATATAAAATTGTTTACATAAAAAAGAATTAATTAAAACTAATTACTGATACGAGTAACGATTGGTCCATGGGAAGAGATGCTTCTAGTTTTTCGGATGGTCTCTGAGACGTCAATAGAGTTGGAAGCTCGAAGAACACAGATCCTGATGTAGACTTGGCGGGTGCACGCTGCGTGGTCGAGTGGCAGTGGCTGAGGGCTCTGCACTGGTGATATAAGTCCGTGAGCGGATATGTTGCCATTTTAATTTTTACACTTTCAAATAACTTAGTTACACTTTTTAAGCATAAATATGGATTAGCATTCCGTTTCGTACACTTAAGTATTTTATACTGCACTTACACTGAGTAAAAATAAGACAATCAATTATATGGTACTAATATAAACACAGGTTTCCAAAAAAATGCACAAAACTTCGTTAAATATTAAATTATTAATTAAAAATATAAAAATTAAATTAGCAATAATTTGTTATGTGTGGCCTCAACAGATACCAATACCTAAAAATGTTCATAAGGTCAACATGTTAAATTTGACTTAAGCCATTACTAATTTCATTTTGATATTCCATCTTATTTTTCTTACTAACCAATTGAATTCATTTTTTATCTGGTTTATAGAATTAGAAGTATTTTTTTTTAAATTCAAAAATGTTAATAAATACATAATTCAGATGCGATAGCTATAGTTTTCATCGATATACCAAACTGATATTTTTCTTCGATATTTACATCCATACACTTTTCAGATAATAGCACCAGTATTAGTATAGTTCATTCCGCTAAGCTGGGATCAAGCGATTATTTTCTGAATCTATTATTGTTTAAAATGACCTATTGTTCTTTTTATATCAAGGATTAATTCTATATTCTTTACTATCGAATATCGAGCTGTGCCTTGTGGGAGAGGGAAAATTAAATTATCTCTTTTATGTTGAGATTGATCCGATTATTCGGTTCTTTTGTCTGCAATGCAAATGCTATTTTGGTAGAACAAAAAAATACAAGCCTTTGTTTCTGTGCAGTAATTTTTTTCTTTTATCTGGAATCGTGTTAGCTTGTCCAGTAAAAGCAGAGAAAATTCGATCAATTAAACATACAACTCCTCAAAGCAGAAGTGAACGAATACGAGCTGAAGAGAATACTGTCCGGAGTAACTTGGAGGAATTGGCTCAAGTAGCAAATAGACGAGAACCCGAACGAAGAGAGGAAGCGGAGCAATTGCCCTAAACAAGGCAATGGAGGAAACAGAATACAAAATATTGCTTTATGTGCCTTCCCCCATTGGCCAGCTTAAATATAGCTTCTCAGAATACACTTAACTAAAAATAAGGCAAATGAGCATTCGAGTTGCGAGTATGTCGCCCAACGATTGCCTTGAAAATCCTAAATATAAGAACATTGTTGGGTAATCTGCTTTCGTTACATTAGTGATAAATAATACCAAGAGGATTTATTTATGTATTTACTTTAAATAACCAACTGATTTTAGATTTTTCTCGGTTGCAGATTAATAATTGGGTTTAAATAATTATATAAAAATTGAATTTTAGCCAATAATATACATATAGAGATTCTTTAACATATAGATGTTCAGGTTACAAACAATGTAATAAAAAAAATTTAAATGAATGCCGAGATTTCAACCCACGTTGTAGCCCTTCTCATACTAGGTGACAAAGACCTATGGAAATCTTCTTTTTTTTTTAATTTCCAACTACATTATAATTATAAAAGTATATAAATAGAATGAATGGCACGTGATAGCATGAGATAAGGGCAAGTAGCAAAACCACACACTGGAAGGACTCAAATAACAAATTCAACTTATAAGCCCGCGAGACCATCTTTTCAGATACCTCGAAGGATTATCGAAAATTTAAGAAGTAGCTAGGTTTGAAACTAGTGGATTTGATTGAAAAAAAAGTTTTTAATTAAATTATTGATATCGGTATCGGGTCGTATAAGCAATAAGAGGGACATTAAAGTCATTATGGACGACTTTATTCTTATTCAAGTAAAGAGCATTGAGGATTTTGGATTGTAAGGATTGGATACGAGAGGAATTCGATGACTTAGTGGAGCACCTAAGCTCTTTTAGTCCAAATGGGTCTTATAATAGTCATGTATACGCGTCTTTTGTAATTAATTGGGAGCTTAGAGCGTTTGGCTAGCAAGTGTCGAAGTAGCCTGAAAAGGCGAGCAGATTATGAAATTGGAAATATACAACATACTGTAATATATATTTAGGTATATTTCTTTAAAAATGGCAATCATTCAATAGATCCATCTTACCATCTCTAACAGAAGAACGAATCCCTTTAGAGAGATTCGCAAATCGCGAATGCCAACATATTTTTTTTATCCATCTGGTCAAACTAATTCATATCATGGAATTGTAATGATACATTTTAATATTACATAGCAATTGGTACACACGACGATATTGACGTGCCGTATTGCAAAGACCATATTGTTTCAGAAACGTTACGATAATTGGGGTATGCTATACCGATAGTCGGATAATAATCATGTACGATGAAGTAGGTTGACACGGTGAGCTTGAAAATCGCAAAAACAAAAAAAAATTGTTACTGATATAACAGAAATTAAGTACTCACATATTTACTTACTAGAAATGAAAATTAAAATAAATTTTAATTTATACAAGGAAATTATATATGGTAACTAAATAGAGTTGAAAACTAAAAAAGTAAGATAAATATGTAAAAGGAAAAGGGAAAAATTAGAGAGAAGGGTGATTAAAAGCGTTTATATATTGAGGGAGGGAGCAGGTCGAGGGCCGGGCCCATGGGGTCCTAAAAACTGGTTATATTTTTTCATTACCCAGCTGTTTTTTCGACTACACTAATTTATAATTAGTTGAAACAGGGTCACTTCATTTTTTTTTTAGAATTCCCCATCGATTTTAAACTTTTATAAAAACGCTGGTTAATTTACTGTTATCGTTATTATTTTTGATAGATCAGGCATAATACTATTAAAATAAAAATATATTGTAAAGTTAAGTGACCATTCTTAGAAAAATTTAACTTTTGATAAAGATCTTTTGTCCTCTTCTTCTTCTTTCCCTTACTTTATTTTCCTTTCGGCATCGAGCTCTGTCTCATCTGGCCCGTCTTCCTTTTCCTCCTTCCGAGTGCCCCTAGGTAAGCCTGGGTCGTCCAACAGCTCTTTGTCCCTCCGGTTTGGTTTCCATGTTAAGTTTTCCAGGACACCGGCATCCTCCAAATGCCTGTGTCCAATGGACAAAAAACCTTATTTGTCGTTCCTCTATTTTTAATGAGACTTTACAACACCTAATATTTCTTTCTATTCTATAATATTTTACACACAGTCTCTCTTTCCAACAATTCTTCTGAGGAAGATCACTCTAGAGAAGGTTATCCTTGAGAAGTGTCTCTTATGGGCAGTTCAGTGTACTGTTCCATTCAGTAGCACAGGTAAATGTATTGTTTTGAAAAAAAAAAACGATTCTCTGCTTATCTCTCTATTTCATATTAGTCTGCTCTTGATTTTGGCAGAAAATCCTATAAGCTTTTTTGGATCTACTGAAAACTTGCGAATCTATGCGTGAGTCCCTTCTTTTAAGAGTACCCAGATATTGTTAGGAATCGACGCACTCTATTAATATTCAATTGCAGATGATGTGTAATGCCTCTTCATTTCTTCTCTCTTTATTTTTCGAACTACTTATAATCCAAAATATAATCCCATTTTGGATTATTCCCCCTCTCCATTCCACCACAGCTTTCAATAGGTTATATTTTTAACACTATGTCATTTGTTTTGAAATACCAATATAGTGGAAAATGTAGTTTTCGTTCGAGCAACTCCACATATATATATTTCGTGTAGAATAATATGGTCGATATGGTCCACAGCCGAGAGTGGATGCTGTGGGATCTGGAGATCTTGCTGGGACTCAATTCAGCCTCATTAAAGTGTACCCTTAATAGGGGAGAACCCCCTACCTGCACAACCGTTGTTCCAGAGAGAGCTTATAGCCTATACAGCGCACAGAACCTTCATGGCTTGTAGTGGTGCAGTTTCTTTTTTCTGTATATCATTATATCTCCCACCAACCATTTCCACATCAATAAAAATATTCTGGATGATGACCACTAGATCCCTCTCTTGGTAACGGGACCCCACTTCCGTCTCTATGCGAGGGGCCATTCAGAAGAGTATATATTATCATTTCATTTTTATCGTATCCTGCGCTGTTTATTCCTGAAGAAGACCTGCAACGTAGAAAGAGCGGAAGAGACTGAAAGGGAGTAAGTGAGAGAGAGAATTTATAAATATTCCTATCGCCGAGAGGTAAAGGTTTTTATACAATTTAAATTTCAAACAGAATCGAGCATCATCCACCCCTATAATCCACCACCAAGAGAAAAACATTAATAACTACCAACGTATTTTAATAATTTAATTTTAGTATTACCCAAAGTTTTGACTAAAGTCGAAAGCCTTCACCAAGATCTAGATAATGAGTAATTTAAAAAAAAGTAATCAAGATAATTCCTTCTTTTAATTATTTTTATTCCTTCTATTTGTTTCTCTTCTCTCTCTCTCTCTCTCTCTCTCTCTCTCTCTCTCTCTCTCTCTCTCTCTCTCTCTCTCTCTCTCTCTCTCTCTCTCTCTCTGGAGCCATCTATCTTCGCTTTTCTAAAACTAATTTCGCGGTGCTTAGTTTTGGAGCTGCCTGGATTATATTGTGTTGCTCTAGCAAAATAATATAGCTACAGCTACCTACAGTACTCCCTGAAATGTTTTTTACTTATGTCAAGTATTCTTACTAAGTATAGTATACTTATAGTCTTGGTGAAAATGTTCAGCTTTTTTATCCAAAATATTTTGACGTTTTCAGTAGGTAGGAAAAAAAGGAAAAATAACAAAACTTCAAATAAAAATGACATGTTAAAAAGGCAGAACTCTACTTACTATAAACCTTTTCTAGGTCTTTCGGTTCGAGGAAAAAATCTGAGTTTATGATTTTTATGATATTTGAAAAAACTGCAAACACAATATTTCTATAATTTATTTTATATAATTTTTTACAACAAAACAAAATATTTACAATATTTTTAGATTGTAAATTTACTGCAAGGTGTAAAGTTATACATTTATATTTCCAAAATGTGCTGAACTCTGCATTCAGCATTAATTGATTAACCAGTTCACTTAGCAAAGATAGTTCTCTATAGAACTATATGAACCAAGTTAATGAAGAAAGAAATGTAATGCACTTCGCTGAAATATTCCGAAGCAGGGAGTAGTCCAATGGACGATACCTTTGTTTGTTATACAAATAATTCTTACTGAATAGTAAATTGACTGAAAACAGCTGTGAGATTTCTTTGTAGTTATTAGCCAAAGCCGCTCATTCCATTGTTGGCTTCGATAGCGACCCGAGTGGTTATATTCAACATCATCACTATTGTTTTATTCGTCTTTTTAAATTACTCCTAATCTACAGATAGTTTACGAATAGGCATCGAATTCCCCGTCTACTGAAGGCAGCAGAGAACTCGTCCCGAGAAACCCGCCTGAAGTCGCCTGAAAAGAAATAAATATTGGCCCAGGGTATTATTAGGGACATTTATTTATTTTAATTGCGCAATTAAATTATCGCGTATGAAATCATTTAAAAATTATTGTTTATCTGATTGTAAAATAAGTTTATTTTTATAACCATATTTTGATTATTAAATTCTGTTCATTGCATTAAACAAAACTTTAATGTATTTTATCTCATGTTTATTATGTTTTTTTAACTAATTGTATCTGATTCGGTTTAATAGTGTTGTTGTTTTTTCATTATAAGTAATTGGATTAACTATAAGAGTTTCAAAAAAAGACATTTGGTGTTATATTTGAATTTCCCATTTATTTAATTTTGTTTATTTAAACAATCAAATATAATTTAAGTTCATTAATTTTTAAAAATTAATTGAGTCAGATTAAGGTAGTAACCTATCAGAGCTTCCTGATATAGGGAAAGGTTGTACAAGGGTGCTATGCCTGTTACCCTTAAGGCCCTTTACAATACTATTTAATATATTTGTGATTAGATTTAAAATACTAATTGATTTTAGATTACTAATTAGAGAACGTTTTTATAAACGACGCTGTAATATGATATTTGATGGAATCCATGAACTAATTGGAATTATAGCTGTAAAAAAAAAAATGAAAAAATCTGATAATCGGTGAAAAAAGCACACATCGTTGTTTCCATTTATTGAACTCATAAATACGTAACATTACAAAGGGTTGGATTTCGGGACTTGGATTATCTGGAGCAGAGATATTTTTGTTTTTACACCTTTCATTTCGATATGTTATTACGTGAATAAATAATAACATCATTAATCTAAAATATTTTTTTAATAAGAAATGGTTTTAAATATTTCATACAATATTAGGATATGTAACTTATTTTATTTATCATAAAATGGAATTTATTGATCATCTATGGCTCAGGATAATCTATATATCGATAGTGTCAAAGACCACGATAATTTATATCAATTCCTTAATTTATTTCACTTTCACTTTCTACGATAACTGGACGTAACTAGATAGTTAAGTATAATTTAAAGATATTGTTACCACAGATATCTTTGGATATACTTGATAAAAATAATAAATAAGTTGACAATCAATCGACTTGTTACTTACTTTAAAAATCCTAAGACCCCTATTCGGGCTGCGAACCGGGGTATAGTAGGTTCTTATGCCAACCACTACACCACAGGTTTTATATATATATGTGTGTGTGTTATGTAGGCTATGTATGTTCTTCTAGCCCTACCTCGTGGTTCCCTGCCAGTTGGTCACACTTCCAAACACATGGTACTCTACCTATTATAATATAATACTATGTATCCATATATATACCATCGCAGTTGTCGGCATTCCAATGTTGTTTTCAGTGATGATATCCCAAGTTCTTCTCTTATTCTCTCATTTATTAGCCCGCCTCCCTAATTGTGACTTTACCCAGTATTCTTCGTAGAAACTTCATTTCTGCAAATAATAAAAAAAAAATTGACGAATTCATTTCGTATAAATGTGTTTATTATAGACACCGCTCTTAGATACGGACCAGTCGAAATAAAAATTAGTTACCCTTTCTTGTTCCTTCACATGTTCGAGATCAGGTATCTATATAATTATGATCACGACTACCTATATTCATAAACATCAAGGAAGGTTATGGCTACAATATAAGACCATCAATATTAATACTAAAGCATAATCAGAGACAAATTAATCAAGAACCAATTTTGAAGTAAAAGAGGAATTTGGAAGTAGCGGTGCGTGAATTGACGTGTCCCCACCCGGTGAATATAATAGGCCGAAGGGTTAAACATCGATTCGGTCATGCACTGTTGCTCCTTAAATCCCTCCTCTCCCACCTTTTTTATGAATTAATTTCAGTTATTTGGGTTCACAACTTTTAGAAGATTTATGCAAGGCTGGAAAGTTTATGAATATTAAATAGGTTTTCAATTATTGAATCGTTTCATATGAAATGCCCGTTTTTATTTTTTCAAAAATTCAAAGTGGAATTAGTAGACTTTTGTTGTTTACTATTTTTATGTTTATAGATTGCTATGAGCTCTTATAATCCCTTTCTTTTTTGATAAATTTACTATCACCACAATCGAACGAGCATTGTTTAGTATGCCATGAAATATGACCATCGACTTTTTTTATGAGTTTAAACTTGGAAACTCGGCAGCCAAAGCTGCAAGAAACATTACCACCGCGTTCGGGGAAGGATGTTATAACGAACGGACCTGTTGCTTTTGACTAATATTCAATTGATGATAGTGAAGGAACTAAACGAGCTGGGTTACGAAGTACTCACGCACCCACCTTATTGGTCAGACTTATCTTCAGAAGATTTACATCTTTCAGAAATTCAGAAATTTGGGTTTCCTTAAGGGTGAAATTTTTGAACATGATTGTCAAGTCAAAAATGCATTTTCAGACATTATTTCATTGCAAAGCTCTGAATTGTTCAGTTCTGGAATTGAAAACGTTGGGGAACATAGAAAATGAGGGTTAATATTTTGAGTAGAAATGTTTAGTTTTCATAAAGTCGTTTTACTAAATGCCTCCCTTTGAAAACGGACATTTCATATTAAACGACACAATATTTCATGTACGTTCGTTGTTTGCGCTCTATCTAGCTATCGGGTGCCTGAAACTTTTAAGTGATAGTAGCTGCCTTCTGATTTTTAATTCAGAACCATTCATCGTTTTCTTTGTCTATAACGTAAAATTAATTCATAAGGAGCACAATATAATTTCAAAGGATTTTCTTGGCATTGCATGTACCAGCGAGTAATTCTTATTCGAAGGATATTTATCACCACAAGCCTATAAGCTTTAGGTTAATAACTGCTGCTATTGTTATACCATTATATTTATTGTTATTCATCTCAAGCTTGCATTGTAACCAGTACTGTTAACATTTTAGTACTATTGTTCTGTGCTCTATATGTGGAAGATATACTGTCCTGCAACAAGGAACGGTCTTAATAGACTTTGTGAAAATATCTTACAATGCTTATTTGGAAATAAGCATTCAGAGATAAACCATCATAACAACGTAAAGTCTGCCGTCACTGCGTCGTGTTTGGTATTATAGACAAGAGGAAGGAAATATATATATGGGAGCCTAAAGTTCACCTTAATGACTGTTATTAACTGCAACAAAAAATCCATGTTACGTCATGTAATGCACAACATGATATGCTAAAGAATATTATTGAAATGATAGAGGAAGTGCTTAAAAGCTAAGCAGAGTGAGCCTGGTTAATTTTAAGAACCTTAAAGAAAATGAAATATCATAGTCGTCAATATTTGTTTAGTGCCAAATTCTTCACTTCTTATGCAATCTGAAGTAAGTTGCAAAACTCCAACCAGTTAAGTATAATAATATTAGATACGATTCAAAAAGAATCAGAGTATGTTTAGAACAGAGATATCCGTGAATTTTAATAAATCTTAAAAAATACAGCAAGGTATGCCGTAATTAAAAGAGAATAGAGATCCTAACTGAGTAACTCTCTGCGCAAATGCTCCTCTAGAACCTTGGATAATCCTCCCAATGAAGGACAATACTCCTCCACTCAGGAAGATCCTCTGCTGCGCTCCTCCATGCAACCACTACAATGAGCACAGGGTCAGCCTCGACATCCTCCAGCCATCATAGTCTTGGTCTGCCTCTTCTCCTCTTTCCATCCGAGTGTCTTTTCATAATTTACTTTGGAGCTCTTCAATGATACAGGATGCTCCCAACCTTCTTATTTTACCAAGTCTGGGTCCCCGTTCTTGTCCCTAAGCTCCTTGTTTGTTTTTATTCGGAAACTGTAGGTAACTTTTCTGGTTGGAGATTTGGTAAATATCTTTTTGTATCTTTCTCTCCCATCCGTTCAGAAGTCTCTCCCGCTGTTTAGTAAGGGTCCACGCCTCACTGCTATACATCACCTCCGGTCGGAGTATCGGATTAAAGATGGTTATAGAGTAAAATATGACATAGCTTACTATGTTTAATATGTATAAGGAAATGGTTTAAAACAATTAAGCCACTGGCTAAAGGTTTTTTCTATGAACGAATGGGATGATATCGACCGAAATTAGTAATGGTCTGTAGGTGTCATATTTTGATGATGATTTTGATACTTCACTGTTCTTTGGACATTGTGAATTTCTACGAAAAACAACCTCTTCCTATAGCAGCAAATCATTTGATTAAAATTAAGCATTTATATTTTTTTAACTAATTCCAAGGCCTTTGTCTCTTTTGTTTGTCGATAAAGTTGCAGATAATAGGAATGGTTAAAGATTAACTGTTAATCATAGCGCAAGAAGTTGTTGGATCTCTATTCCTGTATCAACCCACGAAGAAATGCTTATTTTCGTTGATAATATTATCTTATTCCGTGACATAATCACATAGATCCGATTCTCGGGAGTCTTAAAATAGATTGTCATCCCTTCCTCAATAGCTTGTTGCATCACATCTCTCAAAATGAAAGTATCAAAAAGAAAATCTTCATCTATATTTTTCACAAGGCACTACAGTGTTGATGCAATAAAATGTTATGAAAATTGGTTAAAAGAACAAGTTAATACAAGATGTTAGTGAGCGTTGGTATATTTGGAATGCATAGTAGAGCTTGCTTTTCTCTTGATCTATAAAGAGGATTCTTTTTGTACAAAGGCGCATTAAAATAAATATATTATAATGGAGCATATAAGTAATATCCTATACAAAAGCAACTTCCCGTCTCATAGGTTTGTTCATTTATTAATTTAAAATCACTTTATGCTGCTTTGTTTAATCGGACGATGCACCAATGGGAATTCTTAAATACAGGTATAATTGGGTTTGAGATCTTTAACGAGCACTTCACCTGGCCCAGATTCGGAACTCCATTTATAAGGCCCTTTGGATGGACCTGTATAACCAATCGGGCTACGAACCCGCGATCTTGAGCATGGATGGCTATGATGCTAACCACTACACAACATCAAGATAGACTAAAAGAATATGTGATTAGAAAACAAATGATTACGTTAGCAGATTGGGTATGATTAGTATAGCTTTCTGATCAATTGTATAGAGGATCTTGTTTGGATTGTACAAAAGCATACAAGTTTACTTTTATCGTGAAAGCGAATTTGTTTAAATTCCGTTAAAACATAGTGGTGATGCCGTCAGGTATACCTTCTGTGAATATTAGAGATTAGAGCCAGACTGAACAGACTTTACATAAAGCATATTGTTTTCATAAGGGAAGGAGGACTGATTTACTGTTAGTGCTTGAAATCAAGGTGTCCTAAAAACAAGAATCTGCTAAACGACAATAATACAGTAATAATATAAGCATTATCAGAATTTTTTTTCAATTTAATAATGACATAGGTAGTGGGGAAGCACAGTATTGAGGAGCTGAGTTGCCGTGCCGAAGATCCCAGGTTCAAATCCGACCGTAGCAGATAATTTATTTAATCTTTTAACAGCCATCGATGAATTCTGTGGGATTTGGAGACCCTCCTGAGGCTCATCCAGCCTCTATGCCTTATTGGGGGGAAAATCTGGTGGTTGAGCGTGATCTCGGGCAAATCACCTCCCTCCACAACCGTTGTCCTGGAAACAGTACATTCTCTACCATTTACTGTACCCATGAATCTTCATTGGTTGTAAGAATAAAGATTTAAAAAAACATTTAATAATATTATACATCTCTTAATTTAATTTTTTGGTTAGTTATTGAGCACTATTTTGCTAACAGAAATATCAACATCATTAATTTGGAATCTATTCCAGAATATTATTCATGCCTAAACAGTTATCAGGAACATTTGTTTTCATCTGGAGAGATATTCATCAACAAAACTAGGTCATTGCTTTATGGCCCCATTCTCTATTCAATTTTGACATAGGCCGGAACAATAAAAGTAAAACTTTAACCTCATGGGGTGGCGTTGTACAAGGCCACGCGAAGCACAGAGCCCCATGCTGTTCCCTACAGCCAATAACAATCAGGCATAAAAGCCAGTCCCTTTGTATCCTGCCGCTACCAATCTCTTTAAGAGGGAGCATTTACTTTTAACTTTATTGACAATATACTTAAAATAGTTAAGTGCCTTGTCTTATTTACAATTATCTAGTATTAAGTATTTTAAACTAAATTGACATAGGATTTTGATGTAGCTATCCTGTTATTAAAAACACTAAAAGAAAATTGAAATACCAATCTAGATTAACACTCCTACACTAATAATAATAAAACCGCTTTTAAAAATTAATTATTTATTTCATAGGCCATTCGATCGAAATCACTTTATGCTATACTAGTGTTTCTAGAAGCTCGACATGTTTTCGGTATTTTTTTCTTATTTTCGGCCAATTAATCAATGTTTATTTCGTCTCAAAGAAGAGTACATTTTGAGATTTTATTAAAACGGTTGGAAATAAAGATCAATTGTGTTCTGAATCCCAAGGCTAAATGAATAGTTTTTAAATTAAAAAAAAACATATAAATTATGAATCCTGTGTAGAAATAAATATAATAAAGACGAAAATCATCAATAAGTTTCCTACCTGACCTATTTCTAGATTGTATTAGGTAAGCTTTATAAAAATAAAATAATTGAATTATTACATTAGTTTGATAGACATCCACAGTCATGATTACGTGACATAACATAACCATTTATAACTTAAAATATTGCCTGTAAAATTTTCAATCACCATTTGGTAGAAATATCATCGGTCTTTATGATGTATTAGATTGAGATTTACTGCTATCATAAATGGCTTTTACGTTTTTTTCATGTTGCAATAAAAGCACTATCAAGCCTTACCTCCGCTGCTATCATGATCAGATATTTATAGCGGCGGCCTTTTCTAACAGCTTCTAAGGAGACCTGTGTTAAATATGCAACATTGGTGATAAAGGCATTTTGCCTTTCCCAGTCTCCGTCATAACTTATTATACACCAAAATAACCATCATAACTTTGCTGTTTTACCTTAATGAAAAATATAATTTATTGTATTAACCTGTTTAAATTATTAAAAAAGTTATTTATTAAATTCTAAAACAGTATATTATATCGCGGAGGCATTTGTAGGCCTTCGTCAAGTGATAGAAAGTCACTCCTTAGTCCACTTGGGTCCTAAGCCAGCCCAAGTTGACTTGATACCGTAGCGGTCTTACCGGGAAATTAAGCATTTACAGGACCAACTATATGAATATTATTAAATTATATTCCATTTTCATAATTTTCCCAGTATATAATAATCAGAAAAAATATAGCTAAAGAACAAAACAAGTTTAGTAACAATAAGTAAGTTTAGTACTTTTTAATTAATGTTAAAAAAAGGTACTTAACTAAAATGTAAAATGTTATTTACTACATAATGCTATGTTATATACTAAATAATTTATATATGTGTACTAGTTTAACTATGGATAATAGAAAATGAGTTCTTTGCCTTTAAAAGGTATTGTTATGATCTTTTTTATTTATATCTACCGAAACTTCTGGGTAATGGAATTAATCTAATCTAAAAATTTTTATGTCCGATTTTCAGCACAGAGTTATATTTAATTGGAGCAAAAAATATATTTTCTCAGTAAAAAAAAATGTTTTTTTTTTCGTTTAACTATTAACTGATTAGACAAGGGCTGAAGCCTTTGAAAATGGAAAATGTTCCAAACCCACTGTAATCTTTTTTATTTAAAATATTTATTTTCCCCCTTATTTTGACTTACTATCGAAACAGCATCCTAATTTTCAATCGAAAATTCTTACGTCAAAATATCTTCTTTTTAAAAAATACGGTGGGCTTTTTGTTCGTTGAAATATCTACTTTCTGATGGTATATAAAAATATACATTAATATGGTAAATTTTCTCAGAAAATGCAAAGAAACGAAAAAACTCGAATCCGAAAATTTTTTTTTATCATTATGTACAATGTAAAAGACCTCGATAGAAATTGCCAGAGATACTATTAAAACTGTCATTTTGTGGGTCGAGATATTGATCTTTTGGTCCTTTTGAATCAATCAAATTCAAATAATCCTGACATTTATTTTCTCAAGCCAGGTTCTGGAAATGTAAAAGATCTATTTTTCAAGTCTAACAGTTTCAAATATGAATCCTTCAAAAATATCGTTGCATTTTTACAGTGTTTCTCTGGTTGTGATACAACATCTGGATTTGCCAGAAGAGGAAAGAAAAGTATCGTATTTTCATTATTAGACGTTCTGATCTTTTTCCAATGGGTTTCATCCTACTATTGTTTTTTTTGTTTCAAAAATTATCGACCCTGGTATAGATATAGGTTTTTTTTGTCTTTATAAACCGATTTTCCTCGTTTGTCGTCTATTGTGTGCAAAAACCAAAAAACAGTATTTCTTCAAATCTTTTGCCAATCAACGAAGTTGTTGAAACGCATAATTTTATAGAGTGTGTAATGAGTTTGAAAAAAGACTATAAAGTCCTACTTAAAACTATAGTATACCGTATACTTATCTGCAGGTTAAAAACATTTTTGTACAGGAATATATACTTTCTTTGTATAAAGTTTTTGTCAATTTTAAATACCTTTTAAAGACATTTTATTTATTTATTTTATTGTGGTATAGCAACTCCTGAAAAAAAAAATAAATGTGGTTAGAGGTAATTATTAAGGTACTATAGGACCCACTAGTATTTGTTAAAGAAATATATTATAATGTAGCATATATATATATGGTATAATATATATCCTATACAAAAGCCATAATAATATAAAATGATATAAATCTAACCGGTTTGTTTGTTTAGTCATTTAACGTCATTTTCTGCTGCTATGCCATGGTTAACAGGACGGTGCAACAGCGGGAGCCCTAAATTTTCCCTATGCAGGTTTAATTAGGATAGGGTTTTTAACGAGTTTCTAACATCGTTACGGCCTAAATAAGGATTTTTTGCTGTGTTTAAAATCCAAAGCTGCGAACCCACGATCTTGGACATAGTAGACTATGCTAACCACTGGTCTACAGGTGACTCCCCAATATTTTTTTATTCGAATCATAGAATGGAAAAATGAATGATCCAATTGCACTCGTATATTTTTTAAATTTAAACACCCATTAAACATATAACTGGTTTATTTAAAAGTAACATCTTAAAATATATGAAATTTTATTTATTATTTTCTAAAATGATCTTCATCATGATGATATTGAGGGAAATCGCTATACAACTTTATTTTAAAAATAATAATATTAATATTTTATTTTTAGAAAAATAAAAATTATACAATTTGTGCGCCATTAGGCTAGAAGAGTGTCCACCGGAGGGCAATTTTTGCTAAGGACCCGAGCGGCAAAAGGTGAGGCGGAGCAAGTTTAAATTCCTCCCTTGGAAGGAAAGTTCGCCCTAAAAGGGCTTTGATCGCCGCTCGAGTGATTAGTCCTTCAACTCCACCTTCTCTCTATCTATATAGCTTGTCTTCTTTTCATTTTATACCTCCACCTTTTTATCACTCCTTTTGTGACGATCTTCTAGAAGGTTGTGGAAGAAAACATACACATATATTCGTATCTTTAGATACTCAGTGTATACCATGGGCTATTGTATCTGAGGTTTTTGAAGAGTTGAAAAGATTATTACAAGATGAAAGTTTGAAACATTGTGATGGTGCGTACCGCTGGGCCGTGTTCTTCTTCATGCCACTCATGACATTTTGTTCTATTCTATGGATAGCCGATCTGCTGATTGTAATTGTTTTTATTTGGCAGGCGTTGATGCCAACCATACCCTGGAGAATCATTCGATCAGTTTATGTATTGAACATTTTTGTATTGCGATGTTCCATATTGGGTAGCGGGAAGTATTGCACTCGTTTTTTTCAATGTCGAAGGACAGAACTTCGTCGATCCTTCTCTCCAACATATTTCATAATAATCTGTTTGTACCTCTCTGACAGGACTTTCAAAATCCAACACTTTGAAAAGCAGAATGACGGAACTGAATAGAAATTCTCTTCGGCATTTACTTAAAACTGTTATATTTATTAAAAGATTATTTATTTACTTTATAAAAGTGTATTTATCCTGAAATTGATTGTCAACCTTCGCCATGTCACCGGGCTGATACTGCTAGGTTCGAAAATTAATTCCAATAAATTTCATCACTTTAACTTTCTATCGCAAAATAACTACTTCTGTTCCTACAATATCTTTAAATAATGTTCAACTTACTTCTTAATTAGTCAGTCACCCAGAACAGCCTTCAGAACTTTGTCAGTTCCTCTCCCGAACATATTTCATTATTTATTTTTATTTATTATTCTTTGGATGGTGATTATTTTTAAATATTTTTATTTTGACAATATTTCAAAAGAAAAATACATTTCATAATAATCCGTTTTTACCGCATATCATATTGTATCTTAAGAATCCATTGAAGATCCGCTGCCAAGTCTCGATCTTGAGAAAGACCCGCTGATAGAGAAATTATCAATAACAATAAGAAACTACTTGTTGAATTTTGTATATTTATAAATTCATTCATAATTCATTTGTATGAACTTTTTTATTAATATAAGTGTAACTGAAATCAGTCAACAACTTTGTGGTGACTGCAACGAATGATGTTACGACATGAGATAACGACGGATCGATTCTGTCATATTTCTACGTCACAATGAACGTAACGACCTTCAAAATGATATAATTAATCCATAATTATCGGAACCAAGACGGAAAGAATTGAATTTGAAGAATTCAATGTAGCTGATTCTGACGAATACGATACACTTTTTCTACAGTATTCTCTACATGTGTATTTAAATTAATAGCCTCAATATTAAAAATCAATCATAAATTATAAAAAGGAATCAATGTAACTGGTTTATTATTAACCCATTAAATGGACCGCAATGATAATATGGTTTATAGATTGTAATTTTTTTTTTTTTTTGTTGCTTTCTCCCATTCATTGGTAATCGTATCGTGCAACTGACTCATTAGCGAGTGAGATATATAATTTTCGGATGAAACGTAAAATTCATTCATGAAAAGAGGTTTTTATTTTCTCAATTATCTTTCTTTATCGAAGAGGTTGATCGATTATTAAACTGTTTAGCTTCTTGAAATTGGTATGAATTAGAAAGCCTAGAGTTTACTCATTTTAAAAGATATAAGGTTCTTCATTAGAGAAAAATATTCATTTTCTGCAATAAATTTTCTCTGATCTTCCATAGCACGATAATAATAATAATAATAATAAATTCTTTATTTATTCTGGGACAAGTCACTTTAGAATAACAATACAGGTATATAAGGTATTATTACGTCTTAGAGTATATTAATACAGAGTATTATTGTGCCTTATTAGGTGAGAAAGAATAAATGAGAAAAAAAAAAGTTGCGAATTACCTAAAGTGATAACATTTAAAAAGAAAAAGAAAACAGAGTACAAGAAAAAAAACAGAAATAAGATTACAATAATTATATAAAGATAAACAATAGATAAATACATATGTATGCAAATTACAAAATCAAGTAGAAACTAAGAAAGCAGAAAATAAAACAAAAATATGAACAATATCAACTAAGTAATATAACTTGTTTTAAAAATATCTAACTGGATGAGTTGAGTGTCAATAATAAAAACATATATAAATAATGATATAAATATACTTATATATAAATACAAACACATCATTCATTTATCAGTTAGAAATATTAATCTGAAAACTGAGTATGTTATTTCAGATTTTTTGGGAATTGTAACGATATAAGGTGATTGAATGTATGAGATTTGAAGATTGAAATATTATTGGAACGACGAATGGAAGAGGGTATAGAGTTCCAAAGGGACGAGGATCGAATAAGGAAAGATCTATCAAAAGCAGTTGTTCGGTGGGATGCTGTATATAGGTCTGAGAGCCGAGAACTGATGTTACGGGAGTGGACCGAGGTTTTGAATTTAAGGAGATCGGAGATGTATGTTGGTCGGCGGGATTGGATAACTTGGTAAAGAAAAGAAGCTAGGAAATACTTACGGCGATAGGAAGGGTAAAGCCACTTCAACTCTTCGTAATATCGGGTGATACGGGCGTCTCTCGGGATTCCAAAGATGAAACGAACGAAGCATAATAAGGATATAAGGAGAATAATAGATACAAATTGTATGTTTTCAATAAAATTTTTGGTTAACAAACTGGTAAAAAAAGTCCTAAACGAAGATGTTTATTTGGAATATATGAAAAAATGAACAAAAAATGTAAGACATTAAACAGACTTCTGCAAAAAAAAAAAGATAATCAAACCAGTGAATAGGGCCATGAAATTCCATTTTTGAAAATTTAATAACAGATCTCGATATTATCGATACCATGATTTTTGTCTTTTTTATATTTCTGAAAGTAATATAGTTGGTTAAGCCAAAGAGTTATAATTTCACTTTTATGAAATAAAAAACCGAATTATACCTATGAGCTGTTGCGACTTAATTTAATTGGTGTCTGAATAAAGACGACCTGATCTTTGGCAGTTAACACTAGATTGTAAGTCATGAATGTAATATAAACTGTGCTGTGATAGAAGAGTTTTCAATAAGTGCAAAGCAAAGACCAAGTAAAGTACTCTACAGACATCATTAATAGTTCAAAAATAAAACCAACTTAATTTATTACAATATTCTCATAATAGGTCAACATAGGAGTATTACTAAACATTATATTATTACAGGTTGAATATACCATGTCATATAATTTGTTGGCATAAACGGTATAATATACCATTATAAATTGAGATATTTATGTAATACTAATATTTCTCTATTTATAAGCCTTTTGTAGGAAATTGATGTGAGGTGTGCTACATATGGCCTTATATTTTCCTGATGGTGCCTCATTTGGATTAACGTTGACTTATTGTTGTTTTCTGATCTAATTAATCAAGCATTAACAGGTCATTTATTTATTAAAATTTGAGAGAGTCGACATTTAAATTTAAAAACTTCCAACAAGATTAAAAATTACTTTTTTCCTCCCCTCTTATGAACCAAATAAGGACCAAGTGCCAATTTCAATTCCCCGTACGCTGTTTTTTTCTTTTCTTCCAGTACTTTTTCATCTGCTCACTGTGTTTCTTCTTTTATTGTGACCACTTCAGGCCAGCTTTCTTAACTCTACTAACTTGGAAGCATTCCATTCAACATTCCCAGTTGAATATTTTTTCCCTGAACACTTTTCTGTCAATTGTTTCTACAACCTCTATCATTTTTTTCTCTGTCCTTTTATATTTCCAAATGTTGACGTCTTAACCCACAAATATTTGAAGATCTCTTTAGTTAATCTACCGTTTTGTATCCGATATAAATTTTGATAAAAGAAATGTATCCTTTTCCTCATAACTTTTTATATATTTTCTATATTTCGATAAATTTCCTCGCCATTTTGAAATGTGCAGCCTTCCACAGTTTTTGTGTGCCTAATATTTTCTTAATGATTCGCCTTACGAGTATTTATAATTTATCTAATTTATAGATATTCGCTTACATTCAGAAAGTTTGGTTTCACTACTATATCACTGTATTTTAGCATTTTTGGATAGACATTATAGGTTGTGAAGATCTTGAGTTATACCGCATGCCCTTCCTATTTTATGTATTTTTTTTCTACAGAGTTGTTTCCAAAACATTCTCTTGGATTATCGGCTCAAGATATTTAAATTTTTTAATCTTTTCAGAAATACTTATGAATTTTTGATTGTTGAACATTTGTTTGGCAGACATTTTTAAACTGCTCTTACTGGCAATCACTTGCAATATGTTGACTTGAATTGAAGTAGATTTCACATAAATTAGTGAGATGTACAACTAAAAAAAAAATAATTAATACGTATTAGTATTAAATCTTTTAGCAGCCGACCGGGGATGGATCCTGTTGGATATAGAGACCGTCCTAGGGCTCGCCCAGGCTCTATAAGGAGGGTACTCTTAATAGGGTGGGAAGCATGGTGGTAGGCCGTGGCATATCTCCCTACACTACCGTTTAGCTCAGATACAAAACAGTCTCTACACGTACTGAGTCCAACACCCTTCGTGGGTTGTTGTGGGACTGTTTTATTTTATTATTTTAAAATTATTCAATTATTTAGGTTTAGTTCTCATTAGTTTGTGTATTTGAAGATAGTTTAATATTTAAATTAAAATATTCCAGCCCATATTACCATAGTGCCCTAGACTATGACAGCCCCAGCGGAGAGGGTTCTGAGGCATCAAAGCGGATTAGTTGAATAATGTAACTCTCCTTGCTCCTTCACCAAGGAGGCATACTTGTCAATCAGGAATTAACATTCATTGCATTCGCCTCAGCGAAATATCATTGTCTATTCGCTCCAATACAAAGGGACTGAAACAACAATAGATTTCTTGTTATAAATGAAAATAGATCCTTTAAAGGAATTATCTGATAACGTACAATTAGATCATTCTTAGTAATTATTAAAATCATTCCCTTTAATTACAACTAATATAATATTTTGTAATACCCTTTAAAGCAGGTACGGATCCAGATTAAGGAGGCATACACTCATCCATTTCAATGTTTGCACGAACCATCACATCAGAGTCTTTCATCTGGAGCACATTAAAAGATCTTATTCTATCATATGTATGATAAAAAAAAAAATTTTCAATAAAAAACTTTCATGATACAAAAAATATAAAAATAACATAAAACCAGCGGGTTCCTCTTTAATATTGTAGGGGAGCGAACACCATTACAGTGATCACAGAGAGCGAAATACTCTTGGTGCAAGCTAAATGAGTATCTATTTGTTACATTTGTTACATATTTGTTACATTGTTTGGTACCTTTAATGTTTTTATACATTCTTAGTTTAAGGCGTCAAGACAGTATCAGGAGGGATCCTCAGGGTATCTTATCAATCAATCACAAGTAATAAAGTTGATAGCAATTTTCACCTTCATTAAGATCCAATTTAGTAGGTTGGAGGTCTTTAACCCTTAATATGGATTTAACAACAGGCAGAACTAATATAACCTACAAAACCGTTATAAATGTAATATTTGTATATAACACTTATTATTGAGAGCAGCACATTAAAATAAAATCGGTAGTGTAGGAAAAGTTCATTGTTGCTTTGGCGATTGCGATGAATCAGACAGATAAGTGTCACGTATACGTACGTCTTTATGACGCTGAATATTATGTCATAGGTTTTCTTGAAACACGGTGTTTTATCGATTGTTATTTATAGGTTTCATTATAACATTCTTCAGTTGTTTGTAGGACTTGCCAGGGGAATAGCGGAGGAGGTAAGTTACATATTTTATTGAAAAAGATGTATAGTAGAAATTCATTCTAGAAATGTGGAAACGTTCGAAACGTATGAATATTTCAGTTCACTAATTAAATTTCTTCGATCAAATATTTTTGTATTGACTTTTTAATTTTGTAATTGCAACTATTTTTGTAAGTAAAACGATTTTTTTTTTCGCATACTCCAAGATTTATTTACAATATAATACCAATTTACAACAAATATCTGAAAATGCTTCTATATAAACCAAAAGCCTTCTGTTACCTTTCGGTATTTTAAGGCGTTACAATGGGCTGAGTCCGCTGAAGGCGGTTTTTACTCGAAGCGATTATAAATTTCTGATCATTATTAACATTAAATAAGAATTGCGCTATTAGACTTCAAAAAATTAAATTTAGTTATACATTAAAAAATAACTCCATTATATATTCATGGACACATATCAATTATTCGTAGCCTTGTATCCCTATCTATTTTGTCAATTATTCTGAGGCGTGAGAAAAGAAGTACTTTTAAACAAAGAACAATAACAATTATATTACAAATGGTTAGTTTCTAGTTTCCATTTCATAATAGCCTTTTTCAGCATGTACAGGTAATAATTTTATCGTAAACAGTCATAAATTTCATTTATATAGTTATTTTTTCAAATAGTATTTTTCCATTTCATTGCTTATGAACATTTCACTATTTAGTTGTCAAGAATTTTAAAAGATAATACTCAAGCATATGTATATGTGTGTGTGTGTATATATATATATATATACATATATCATTTTTTAAATATAATTGACATAATAATTACATAGATTGAGCCATTGGCCTTAAAACAAAACAATATTTTATTAAAAAAATGTATATCCTGAAGATTAAAAAAAAAAATAAATTAAAGTTGTTTAATAAAACCAAATAAGGAAAGACAATTCTCAATTCCTTTTTTTCAATTATTTCAATTAATTATAGCAACTAACAATAAAAAATATATAACATTTATTTTATTTGTTCACGATTCATCAGATTCCGTTAAAAACGAAATAAGATTACACAAGGGAACAAATTTTTATTAATTTTTTGTTGCATGGAGTTTTAGGCCTGTTGTTTACTAATTAGAGGTTGGTGATTACAAATCTAGCCTCAGTTTTTCTCCAGCACCTTTTGTTTTTGGCAAACAGCTGATAGACATATATTTGTACTAGTCACATTCAAACTTCAATTCAACTGAGTTGTTTAGTGAAAAAGTTTGTGCTCTTGTGTTAAATAACAATGTCCAAGTTAAGAAATATCTGTAGAAACGATCCAAACTATTTCTGTAACATTTGTGGTGAATATACATTCAAAAATTGTAGGCTAAGTGTGTCAGAGTTTATAACACAGGTATATTTTGATTACTTTGGATTCGCTTTGGACATCCGTGACAAGTAATGGATCCCTCATATGGTATGTAAAACATGTGTTGAGTCTTTGAGATTATGGGCAAATAAGAAAAGACCCCATTTTAAGTATCAAACACCAATGATTTGGCGGGAACCTAATAATCATCAAGATGATTGTTATTTTTGTGTGATTGATATTAATGGAATTAATAAAAATAACCGGTCGAAATGGTCTTATCCAAACTTGTTATCTGTTACTCGACCAGTCTTGTTCTCTGGCGATGCACCAGTACCCCAAGCTTCTTCATCTGTTCAAAATGATCATGATATAGAAAAACAAAACTATTCTTCAAGTGATGAAAGTCGGACAAGTGATTCTTACCCTGATTTTACTTCTGAGCCCCAGCTCTTTAATCAGGAAGACCTCAATGCATTAATCAGAGATCTTGGTCTTTCTAAAAAGACATCGGAGATTCTAGCTTCTCGATTAAAGCAAAGAAATCTTTTAACCCCAGAAACAAGAATTTCATACTATCGTAACCGAGAGGCAGAATTGCTGTCATTCTTTTCTAAAGATGACGACTTTGCTTTTTGTTCAGATGTTCCTGGTTTATTGAAAGCAATGGGAGTACAGAAGTATGATCCAAATGAATGGCGTTTATTTATTGACTCCTCTAAACGTAGCCTGAAATGTGTACTTATGCATAACGGCAATAAGCTGGGTTCGATACCGATTGCACATTCAACTACAGTCAAAGAAGAATATGCTACTGTAGCTTCTGTAATGGATAGAATCATATACAACGAACAAAAGTGGTTGATAAGTGTTGATCTAAAAATGGTGAATTTTCTTCTTGGACAACAAGGTGGATATACAAAATATCCATGTTTTATTTGTTTATGGGACAGCAGAGCTAGGTCTGAGCACTGGATTAGAAAAGATTGGCCTTCCAGGCAATCTATGGTTCCGGGACAACTGAATGTAATAAATGAGCCCCTTGTGCCCACGGATCGAATAATACTGCCACCTTTGCATATCAAACTAGGGCTCATGAAACAATTTGTCAAAGCTTTGAACAAGGGTGGTGATTGCTATAAATACATCTCTAAGAAGTTCTTTAATTTGAGCCAAGAAAAAATTAAAAATGGAATTTTTGATGGTCCCCAAATAAGAAAGTTGATAAAGGATGAAAACTTTATTAGTTACATGACTGATATTGAAAAAAATGCCTGGAATGAATTCGTTTGGACTGCTCAAAATTTTCTGGGAAACAAAAAGGAAGAAAGCTATGCGGAGCATATTGAACTAATGTTGTTACACTTCCAGCAGCTTGGTTGTAATATGAGCATCAAAGTACACTTCCTCCACAGCCATTTGGACCGTTTCCCTGAAAATCTTGGTGATCTGAGTGAAGAACAAGGGGAACGGTTCCATCAGGACATTCGAACTATGGAGGAACGTTACCAAGGTCACTGGAATCCTCACATGATGGCGGACTATTGTTGGAGCATTAAAAACAGCCCCCGTGAACCGAATCAAGCCAGAAAATCTTACAAAAGAAAATTTTTTGATATGTAGTGGTAATTTTTTTAATAGTTTCTTAATAAAAAATATTTTCATCTTAAAAAACAGTTTATAATTATAACCCCAAAAGTAAAGCTGATACAAACAAACTGACTTCAGATCTTAAATCAGCACCTCGAGGAAGTAGAATATTAGTCAAAATATTTCATGCAACAAAAATGTTGTTCCCTTGTGTTATCGATGGTCTCTACGTACAAAGCGACATGTCAAAAAGTGAGGTTATTGGAGAGCGTAATGAAAGTTTAAATCACTCCAGAAATACTTCTATTAACAAATTTATATTTTTTTCTGTGACGTTTGATTGGCTATTGGAAGCTTGTAATACTACAAACTATATATTTATTTTTTTAGGTTTTCATGAAAAACCTCATGGATAACCGTTTCTACATTGAGAATTATGTAAATAAGAACATCTCAGTCAAGTCTAAGTTAGCTGTTTATACGTTGGAGAAAACAAAACAATGTTATAGATTAAATTTCCAATAAAATGTTGTTGAAAACGTGGGATTACGTTATTATTTTGAAAACAATGCCTATACCATTCCAAGATCGATAAATGTGAATGATAAAACTGCATTAATAGGACATATCTCTGTACACGTGGTTATCTTTAATTTGAGGAGGACTGAATTACGGGAATGTAAATAGAGACATGGCTTAAAAGAAAATAATAATTAGAAGGAGCTTTTTAAAAAAAGAAAATGAGTTAAAAACAGCAAAAGCAATATTTTTAACGAAGAATCTTCTTTAATAATATCCAAGAATTAGGAACTATACATGAAAAATCACAGTCTTATTATCTTAAAAAAATATTTAGTAATTGGCTGTTTATACAACTTCTTTAGTATTACTTCTTGCTCTTTCTTCCTCTTGTCTATTTAAAATTATTGTCACATTCCAGTCTTCTATCGTTTTCTTAAAAAAAAAATCTTATTTGAATTCTTAAACGTATAGAAAGCTAACTTGAATTCTTACTTCTCGTATTTTATTCCAAGAAATTTTCTCTGAGTTTGAATTTTTTAGCCAGTTTTTAGTATGTAGCTAATCTTTAAAATCTAAAACTAAATCTTGATCCACTTCTATGACTGCATAAAGTAGACCATTCTGTTTAGCCCAGCGAACTAGTGTATACCATTCATCTGATATGTAAATAACTTTTTTTTTTTGCTGTTCGTTCTATTAGAGGATGAACACTGTCTGCCTCGTTTTTGAATGCCCTTTTCTAAGAATCGATTGTACACGTCTATTTCAAATATGTTACTTACACACAAATACATTAACAAAACAATGCGGTTGCGATTCTGACCTGCGCAGTTGTCAGACCGGAATCGAAAATCTTTTACAACAGTTTTAACTATGTATTAATAAAATAAAACAAACAACTTGCCACTTCACTGGCGCCACGTTTAGCGACTGTTTCATCCCACATACATCATCTTTTAGCCAAGTATCGAAAATCGTGAAATTATATACTGACAACTTTCTTTTTACACTAATTTCAGCATGTGGGGTGTTGTTTATTTTTTGAAAATCAAACATCGCTGTGGAAGTTTAAGAAGATTTTGATTGAGCCTCAATTTTATCTGCTTTTTTCAATTCCCTAGCAAGTTTATTATTATCAATGTGTAGCTTTCATTGCGTGACATAAGTCGCAGATCCTTTTTAGTTACATGGAAAGCAATGTTTAATTCTTTATTAACAATATCTTTGTATTTGCCGTACAGAAGTAGCTACATTTTCAGTTATATTCAGCTCTTTACACCATACAATATACAGGTTTGCTTATTGATTTATTTATTGATTGTTTATTAGAATCTTTCCGCGTATAATGACTTTCTATGGGTGCAAAAATATTTATGTGTCAAATTACAGTGTAATTCATTGTAGCACATATAATGGTTGGATGATTCTGGTGAAAACCTCTCATATCTTTAATACAAATACCCATGCTTTGATCACACTTTTCGGTAGCTGACTGTATGAAAGTATTAATAATTGAAAGCGTATTTTTGAGCATTGTCTTACAAAATCTTTTCTTTGTGGCCAGTATCGGACGAAAGCGGCAGAAAAAAATAAACTTATTTAGTCTTTTAGAGTCCTGGGTCCATTGTTGTTTTTGAATATGCTTTATATGTGACGCAATAAAGGTCCACTGATGAGAATGACCGCTCAGATTCCAAAACGTCTTAAATATGTTTTGTCGAGTTAACATTTCAAACTTTTTGAAGCATTTTAAGCGACAGTTTGATTTACATGTACCCTTTGTTGGTTTTTATATTTCTAGTTTTCCGGAACGAGATACATGAGCTTCACCTAAATTGACAAGTAATTTTCTTTTCACATCTAGCCAGTTAGATTTGTTAGTACTTCTGTTCTTTGTTATTGCTTTTTTCACATACTGGCTCTTGTTTTTTGTGTTGTTTTATTCACTAAAAGAGCTAAAATCGTTATCAATGTCTCCAAACACCAAGTAAGGGCTTGGCATTGGTGTTGGTGCAAAAGATTCCGAACATGTCAGTACGTGGGCTGTCGAATTATCATCTTTGTTGAAAACAGCATTTTGATGTGTTAATTGCAATGTTATATCTTCATAAACAGGCGTCAAAAAAGAGGTATTTTCAATAACAAGTTCTAATTCATCTTCCGAAATTTCTCCCACCGTCTCACTTATGTAATTTAAATCGGTTTGCAGCAGTATATTATCTGTTTGATTTTGTTCTCCATCACTGTGTGCTTCGACAGCTTGCCTTTGAATGCTAGCAACTTCTCATCATCAAGACCCAATGAACTATCTTTTTCTGTACATATACGCGCCTCTGAAAAAATACCGTAATGCAAGATTATTTTGTAGCAAAAGTAAATGGAAACAAGTCCGTAAATAAACTGAATATTTACACGTATAACTCAGTCACGAATTAAAAAAAATTAATAAATGCAACGAGGTATAACCGGACATCTTTGACATGGCCGCTTTGACTCTTACATCATATATTTCTAGGTTAGAAAAAACAATGACAAAAATGTATATTCTTTTTAAATATTATTTATAGCATAAAAATTAGTACTTGGGATTACAACTTATCCTCATTAACTTCATTGATATAGTTAATTAAATCTTGAGCTTCAGAAACGAACAAAGTAGTATTTTTGGAGTTACTAATATCCACTAATAATTTTGATCTACAGTATTTTTGTATTATTATAAATGCTATTAACTATAAAATGTACACCAAGTAACTACATCTTACGATACATTAACCTATTCTATCACGCGAACATGCATCGACCCGTCTTATAGAGGAATCTACCGTAAATGATGTTAAGTTTCACCGCGCTCGCGCCGAGTGGCTAGTGTTTTAAATCACACTATCTATCAGAGATGTTACATATAGATAGGTATAGTTATCCGCATCTACGACACTAAATGTTTGAAATTCTCATTATTTACAATATATACAAATTACAAAAATATATACCTTTTCTCATATACGTTTTGTATATACATATACTATTGTATATAGTAAAATACATCAAAATTAAAAAAAAACTCATGTGGGTATGAACATATGGACAATCTAAATCCATAAAAGCAATAATTGACATTTTTGACATGTCTTTATGTACGTAGGGACCGTCGATATACGCCAACTCTTCAAGGGCAAATAGACGAAGTGGTTAAACCAGTTACAACTGATTATATTTTATACAACGCCGAAGATCAATGAAAAAATATTTAATGTCTTTTGATGATCTAGAAAAAACAAATAGTATACAGATTCCGATCAATAATTTACATAATTAATGTCAAGTTTAGGAATATTTATGTTTTTTATTGTTTCAAAGCCATGTCACGTATATTAATCATCTGATACTGAGAACAAACTAAAGATTTTCGTATTTTTGTATACTTATACCTAAGAATTACATTCTCTATCTTATATACTGATTGTATCAATACAACTATAATTTTCTGATAATTCATAATAAAGCTTTTAAAATTGGGATCCGAAAACCGACATTTTCTCCTAAGAATTTTGTGAAAAATGTAACAGAAGAAAAGACGGTTCGTCTAACAAAAACGTTGTATTTTTTTTTTTTTTGTTACTATCTGTTATTTCTATGTTCAAGATAACCTTCTTCTTAGCTATTTCTGGTTGGGTATGTACCTTTATAGTTAACTTACCGAAAGTTTTCAAAATTATAGAAACGGTACGAGATATATAGTATGATTTTAATGTAGAGTAGCAATATATTAGCTATATGGTAGCAAAATTTAATAGCTTTAATAATAGCGATTAAATATTCACAATCATTATTACAACAAAAGAATTATATTAATTTATTAATGTTTGCTAAAAAAATCCTTAATAAGAGCTTGAGAAAACAAATATTAAATTTCATAAACAAAATAATAAAATGAAACAATATCAATCAAGTTACTATCAGAGATGTTAAATTTAAACATTAGAAAATTATGACAGGCCTGCCGCACTTTTTTTTTTATTCAAAATCGGCAATTAATTTTGATATAACGATAAATAGAAATAAAGCTTGTGAACTAAAATATGATATAATTCTTTAATCTATATTTTTCAATATCCCTATAGAATCATACAGAATTGTATTAATTTATTAACATTTGCTGATAAAAATAGAAATACTTACTAAAAATAGAAAAAAACATTAATCTATTTCTTCAATAAAGCAAATAAATAAAAACAATATTAATCAAGTTACTATCAAAGATCATATGGACAATTATTATAGCAATACTTATGGCTAAAAACTAGTGAAGAATGAGTTAACTTATTAAAATAAACATTAGAAAATAATAACAACCCTATCATACTTAATATATCATAATTAGGAATTAAATGTATGGAACTGAAATATGCTATGTTTCTTTTATCAATGTTTTCCAAAATCCCTAAATCTTTTAAAAGAAGAATAATTAAAATATTAAGGACCGATAAATCTAACTGTCAATGTATCAAACCTTTATTTCGATGTTTGCTTAAACTAACGTTACGATGTTTATATACTGGTTTTTTTTTCACATCTCTAGTACAAAGTTGAACACCGAAAACAATATTTTGTTGTATATACTTTGATATAGGCCTACGTGAAAGACATTCTAAAAATAGTCTTAGGATTAAGGTAATATTGTGAAATAGGTTGGAAAATAAGGTGATAGCGACCTTGACAAGAAGAGGTGAGGTGAGCCAGTCAAACCTTCCACCAGTTGGTGATAACGTCTTCCAGTCACCGGGTCTCCCAGCCGCGTCACCTCCCGCTTAAGGAACAGGTGAGGGATCGCTTATTATACACTATACAAAACGGTTGTGCTGTTCACTCGATCCTCTTTGTAAGAAAACTAAGCCGCTCTTATTTAATTTTTGATTTTTTTTTCCAATTTGGTATATTAAGTAAACAAAGAATAATCGTAGTTTCAAGATGTGTATATTTGCTCGTGACCAATGTCATTAAGATGAAGTTTATTAATATGAATACATTTTATTAATAAGTAACTTAATATTGTGAACAAGGTCCACTGGTTGTGTCCCTGCAGGACTATCTCGCTGGCCTTGCCGAGTTTCGATGATAGGCCTCCCGAAATCGCTGTTTGGTTAAAAAAAAATTATAAGATAATGTTGATTTCACTAGGTGTATGTTTCATTAATTAAACTGCAACATGGTAAAATGGTTGATTTTAAATAACTTAGAGACATTTTCTCATTTGAGGTCCAAGAAGGCTGATGGTCGTCATGTCCATACTATTACTTGTATAATAAATTGAATTTATTTAGTGGATTTTAACCACTAGGAGTCATAATAATCCACTAGGAGTATATTGGGTAGAAAAAGAAGAAATAGTAATCTTGCAAAAGCAGTTCGTATATTCTTTAAATAGGTTTTATATATCGATTATATATATTAATTAATCTATTTATTTACATGTATTAATATATATCGGTTATAGCTTAAACAAATTCTTCAGGGCGAGAGAGTGCGGACTACTGGCAGTCTTGTCTAAAAATTTCTATCGTTTAATTTGAAACAAAAGAAATTTGGCTTTATTTGCTATGACTATTTATTATACTTATATATTCTATTATTATTTCATGAATCATGTGTCATGAGTAAGCGATATATATACATTTAATATTCAAGAGGAATAGCTAAAAACTAAATTTTTTAACCTTCCCATTCTGTATGTTCTCCATGGTGTGCAATAAACCTCAAAATTTTATTATTCACTTGAATTATTCTGCTATATATTTATAATAGTAGATTTTTGAGAAAAACACTATTTTATAAAAAGTATAGAAGAGAAAATTTACTAGTAGTTATTTGCTTTGGCATTGGCCCGCCAAAATATTGCAAAATTTTCAATGTAGGATTTCTCAAGATTATCTATACTATATTCTCGTTTTCGCTGGATTCTTCCGCGGACTCAAGGTTGAAAAAGAAGGACAGCTCAGAATCTTGCGGTTTGATCATGCTATATTATTAGTCTGGGAATCCGTGGAAAAAAGATGGTATTTCATTCCATGATTCGACCATATAAATTTAACAAGTTCTTTCCTGGCAAGAAAAACTCGAGATTTTGACTATTTTTGAATTCCTAAACGGTTCTGACATTTATTTTTTTTAAAAATCAAACACTTGATTTTGCGTCCAATGGGGAATATATCAATAACAAGGATTTAGAAGGGAAAAATTAGCAGTTAACCTCGACAACACATGAATCACGAGCAAGATTGCCATCACACAATAAATAAAATTCCCTACGACCGTTCAAAAACTAATTTTTAAATTTTTTTATTGACATCTAATAGTCTAACAACACAGGGCCTTCTTCTTTTTTTGAATAGTTTCAAAACAATATTTTTATTTATAGTGATTTATAGTATTTCAAGAGCTGATTAGTTTTTCACTTTATTTGTTATTACTTTATATTATTCTAACAAGAAATGCTTGAAGTGCATGAAGAAACTTCAGTGACGTAGTGTTTATGTCCTCGATCTTCAAGGATATCTTGGATTTTGAACGACAGGAAAATCAGCAGGGTTCTAGATTATTCTCCAGGCAGGCCAGGCAACAGAAGAAAAACAACAAGACTAGTGGATGAGGCGAGGGTTGAAGAGTGAAACGTTCAATGTTGCTGTGTGTAGAGTTATTTGAAAAAACAAAGTGCATTCATAATATCTCCAGAAAGTATGGATTGTTGTTTGTATCTTGTGATTCTGGGCATTTTTTTGCTGAATCCTATGTTTGTTTGTTCAATATTTTTAAATAGAGTAGTATAGGCTTTCTTTTTCGTTTATTTAGTGATTAACCATAATTCATAAGGTGTGAATAAATACAAATAAATTATTTGTACGATCATGTCAGTTCTAATTTTTGTCTGTCCAAAAAAAATCCGGGAATGTATCTACTTTATCTACTGTAGCGATCTTGATTGTTGGAGATGAAGCATTCCGTTAGAAGAAGCAAACATAGCTCGAATTTGTGGCGTTGATTTCAACCATCCCACGGTGGGTCCTCTTTTCCTCCTGAATTGTTGATCTAAAGAGCTATGGTAGGATTTCTATAGTATGAAAGAATGACTGTAGGAGGATATCAGAAGTTTCAGGGACTAGAAGAACGGCTTGAAATTCTTAATGTTGAGAAATAAATACAATTTACAAATTTAACATTTAGTATTAAAATATTAATTAAATGCTGAGAAAATATTCAAAGAGCTCTTGTTCATATATATACCGGAAAAATTCTAGTAATTTCCAATTATTAAATTTTTGCCTGTGATAAATCCAGGCTTGTTTTCCTCCCCCAATTCGGTCCAAAGCCGTTTCTGTGTTTTCATGAGGAAAAGATATGGCGGAAAACGTACAGGAAAAATCAGAACGGGATTTAATTCATACGTAAAACAAGGCAATACAAGCCGTCACAGCACATCTCGCGGTTATTTAAATTGTAAAAGTCTTCTAAAACCCTTCTGAATGTAAAAACATGAAATACATTCTCGAGAAAATGTATGGGAAAACAAATATTTAATATATTTTTTTGTTTATTACGTAAGGAATATTAATTCTTCTCAATAACAGAAAATAATTATCTGCAGCTCGGAATGATTGCAGGACCGTATTTATTGCACGTTATATAAATATAACGTCTCCGGAGCAGGGATCTGCTACAGTGAGATGAGATGAACCACGCTAGGAGTGCCTTCAATGGGAGGTTTCTCCATACACGCTATCATGAGAATCCCTTAGGAGAAGTTTTTCAAATAAAATATGTAGTTGGATATAGATCGAAAATAAAATATGTGCCAAATAGCATTTGTATGATTTCTCAAATAAATATTTTTATTATTATTATTATGTAAATATAATATAAATATACTATATATACTTATACAGATCTTCTAACTTATTGCTAAATTATGTATATGAATGAAAACAGTTTATTGTACAATCATGAAAATAAGCAGTAGCTGCAATCCTTGGTTCCAAAACAATCGTTTACTGTTTAAGGTCAAATATTAACGAACAACATTACCAAAACATATTATAAAACTCATTCAAATGTTGCAAGTAGTTTTTCTAGTGTCTGTGAAACGTCAGAAACGTATATGAAGTACACTTCTATACTTAAATTACAACTATGCAATAGCCCTACAAATCAGTCAAATCATCGACAATAGGAATGTTCAAGAACGAAAAAAACACTTCAACAGCAGAGAAAAATAATAAAAATAGATTTTTTTAGATAAATATCGAACTAGTATTTCTAACGAGAACTAAGTCAAAGCCTACATTTTTAGAAAAACGATAAGTGAGCTTTGAATAGCATTAAAATGAGTGACACGAGTGACTTCTAGTAGACAAGCTCTGAAGCTAGGCTATCTGATAAAGTGATAAAGAGATATTTGCTCATTTCTTTCACGGTCATAACTCCCCTGCGAATTTGTAACCTTTGAAATACACTTTAAATCGCTTTTAGTTTCACAGAAAATTCTTTTTTTATTCACTATTATTTTCGTATTTTATTATTCATATATGTCCTTTATTTTTCTACATTTTTTATTTTATTTTTATATAACTAATTTAATTTCATTCGTGATTACGTTTCTCATGTTGGGGCCGATACAATAACATAAAAATATGTGGTGACAATCTTGATTATTCATTCCGTGATATAACTCACGACCAATTATCTATCATAAAAAAAAAAGAAAAAAGAGATTGTATTTTACCTCTCTCCAAACTCCAAATCTTAAATATATGAAAATATGCGTGTGTCATAGTTCGTGTGTGTGTGTGTGTTTTTAAATCTAAATATCAACCTTGAAAAGTATGAATTTTTCTTTTATTCCTCCATTCCCCAACCGCTGTGCAAAGCTGCAATGCCATGGTATCAATTGTAATTACAGGTTACTAGTCACGAAAAATCGCAAATATAAGATTAGACTCCGACACATTGAAGTGCTCCTTATCTAAAATCTATATATTTTAACTTTTCCACCACTTTTTTCAATATTTATTTTTTTTTTTAAATTATATTAGATAGAAAAAAAAGACCTTATAACTAACTTATAACTCATTTCGTAAAACTTCTGCATAATTGATTCTTGTTTTTACTTAATTAGTTATTAGCTAAACTATACATTAATAAATAAAAATGTATATAGCTATGATTACAATGGAGTTTGTAAAAAAAAGGAAATCAATTGTAAAAAGGTCCCCAAATCAACTCCCTTCTGTTGTCTTAAAAAGCACTCCAGCCTCTAACATGCACTGAACTCAAGGCCCATCGTGCGTTTTAGTAGCACAGGGTTTTTTTTATACACAGGCAAACATAATTAGCTCAATTATTCCTTGTAACCCTTTTCATAAATGATCAAAAAATGTTCATAACGGTTAGACTGTTCATAAATAAACACTTTGGTGTAAAGATATGATGAACAGCTCATTCAGAAACCAATAACATACGAATATAATGTGTTGTTTAATTATACCCCTAATATGCTTGAATGAGAAGCGGAGTGGCTCAGTGGTGGAGTTAGAGCTAAGGGGTCTAGGACCCTTCCGTGGCTCACACAGCCTCTATAAAGTGTTCACTTAAACTAGGGGTAAAAATCTGGCAATTGTGAGTGATCTAGAACAAATCACATCTGTGCACAACCGATGTCCGAGAAACAGTACAGTCTCTACCACGTACTGAACTCAAGAACCTTCATGGGTTATAGTGGTACAGATAAATATACTATAATAAATCCATGACGAAGGGCTACGATTTTTACCGAAACATCGAGTCTCATCATACACTTCCATTTCACTACTGGTCACTTTTTTATTTCGCCTCGAATTTGGCCATTTCGGGTCTAGTATATCTCAATTATGAACTGCTATCCAGACATCTAATAAAAATAGTAAATCCCATTAGACTTATTTATAAATAACACCTTTCCACCCTAAGGTATTATCAGCGCTGCAATCTGTTTAAACCCTTTGCTAGGAATGATGCCATTAATTTCGAATCACTCGGCAGTGCTATCAGCTCCGCGACCAACTTAGCCTCTAATGACGGACTTCATTTCCTCATTTTCCGGGCAGGGCCTTATCTGAAAATTAGAATCGTGCAATCACGGGAGCCGATATCAGATATTAGCCCTCCATCCCTGTCGCTCAAAATTAATCCTCCGAGCCCCGGTGAAACATTTAAATTTTTTCACATGCATGCAAAACTCGTCAATTCCAATTACCACTTATTTCAGTAGTAAACTATCAACTTTTAAATTCAATCTCAGCCTTAAACTGAAAAACTGTTCTTAAAAGTATTTATTGTTCCAATCTTTTTAAGGGATATATACATTATTATTGAATTGTCTACCGTTTGATGGGTTACCATTATTGTAGTCTCTCAATAAGCGTTTAACATACAGAAAGATAGAAAAAAAATATTGCTAATTCCCTTAGGAATATAAATTTCGAACAAAGTCCATATCGGCCTGAAGTCATTTTTATTACAGTTTTCTTACGAAATAATATATTGTACATTAATAATGCAAGAGAAGCTGAAAAATCATTCAGGAAAAACATATTGTCTATAAATTAAAATAATAGACAAAAAAAAAGAAGAAATTACAATACAACTGAGACAATAACCTACCTATACTAATCTTTAAAGCGGACAATTATAAAATCTCTGTGACTGTTGAGGTGCATTATGGGTGTCAAATCATCTTCATCAGTCGATTCAAATTTCTTTAACTTTTAGCAAGAATTTTATGACAATTAATGTTCCTAAACAAGAGTTGATTTGATAATTGTCAATAATTTCCAGATTTTTAGTATTTTAATAGTAAAATTAGGCAAAGAAAATATTAAAAAACTGAATCGGTCGACTTTGTTTTTTTCTTCCGCAAAAAATTATTTCCAATGGCAAGGAGAATTCACTACATTTTTATTCTATATATTTTAATTGTTCCGGGATATCGCTTAATAGCAATCATCCTTAGCTCAATGGGAATCAGAAAGGCCACGAAAAATTAGTCATGTAAGTTGTTCAGCCTGGTGATTAAGAATTTCAACTTTGTTAACAAATTGAATAAGTTTCGAACAAATGGAAAACACATCCGGATACAACCAATGAGTGGAACCGGCTACGGGCAGACCTGCTAATCCTTTCTCGCATATCAGTTTCAAAACATCTTGGGGGAGGAAGTTGAAAACACCCCATCTGCCAATACTTCCATCTCCTTATGAGAAGCACTACTGTACACTCTAGAGACTTGTAACTGAGCCATCCAGTGAATCCAGTGGTCGACCTTTTGACGGTGTGCATACTTTCGGATTGTCATAAATTCCCTAAATATAGTCGTTGTAGCTGGATATTTAAGACCCCAAAAAGCGTTGAACACGCCTACCAAGGCTATGGGCACCTATTACAGTTGGCACAAAAATTATTTCCACAACCAGCGATTAGAGGTTTCATGCATAATAGAATTTTTTTTTTAGCCTGCTTGATAAATCTTTAATTAGTCAAGAGCAGACAATTTAACATGATAAATGTAATATAGAAAAAAAAAATTTTTCACCGCCCATAAAGTATTGGCACATTTGGAATTACTGAGAAGTTGACTTCTTATCTTATACTTGAGAAAGGAATTAGTGACCTATGACACTCACTAATGCTGTTAGTCCTTATTACCTCAAGTCATATTGTACTTCCACCATATTCAGTATCTAATGGTCAGCAAAATTAGGGAAATACCATTGTCTGTTAGGGAGATGATTATATCATTATCGTCTTCAGGTAAAAGTTACGCTGAGATCGCTAAACAAGTGAAATTGTCATTCTCTACAGTGCGGTACATTATTAAAAAAAGTTAAGAACTGGGTCGATTGAAAATCAGCCTCGGAGAGGTCGTTCAGGGACCTTTCAGTGCGAGAAAGAAGACAGGTAGTTAAAGAAGCTTTAAGAAAACTCAGTAAAAGTGCTCAAAATCTTGCGAATGAACCAGCATCATCTGGTGGAAAGTATTTTGCACTACAAACAATCCGAAACGTTCTCCATAGTGAAAGCATTCGTGGCAGAAGACCTCTTAAAAAATCTTTTATTAGTGAAGTGTATAGGAAAAAGAGACTTGAGTTCCCGAAAAAATACATAAATGAACCACTAGATTTTTGGAAGAAAGTTATAAGTTCAAAGTTTTTAAACCGGCTAACATTTTGACAATTTGGCAAAAAAAAAAAAACAGCTTTAGATACAAGAAATATATTGCAAACGGTGAAGTGTGGAGGTGGAAATATTATGGTTTGGGGCTGTATGGCGTACTCAGGCGTTGGAAATATAGAAATTATTGAAGGTATTATGAAAACTCGCTCATATGTGGAGGTGTCGGGGCGCAACCAGAAAAATAGTGCCATTAAATTAGGTCTTGAGAAGGAATACTACTTCCAGCAAGATAATGACCCGAAACGCACAGCCAACTTAACCAAGGAGTGGCTTCTATATAATGCTCCAAGAAGATTGCCGACACCACCTCAGTCACCAGACCTCAATCCTATAGAGAACCTATGGCACATTTTGGACAGAAAGGTACGATAGACAAACCTTACTAGCAAGGAACACTTAAAACAAGTAATAAATGAATCGTGGAACTATTTATCAGTAGAGATATTAAATAATTTAGTAGAATCCATGCCAAGGCGTCTGCAGGCAGTTATTAATATCAATGGTATGTTTGCAAAATATTAAGTAATTTATGTGCCTTTGGCACTAACATTATATAACCAATTAAGGTGTGCCCATACTTTTTGAGCGGTGAAAAACTGCATTTTTTTGTTTATGCCCAACTTGTTAAATTTTTTTTCTACATTATATACGAGATGTCAAATGTTTATTGTTTGCAAATTTATAATATCAAATGTAATGCACATAAAATATAACCTCAAATCACTGGGTGTGCAAATACTTTTTGTGCCAACTGTACATCAATGAATCTCCAAAGCTTTCTTCCGAATCTTACATTCATCGGTATAATAAATTATAAGTCTTCAACAATTAAAATAATATCAAATAAGCCTCTCTACTCATCAACTAGTCAGACCCGACATGGTAATGACCTAGGAATTTATTAGCAATGACAGATATCTCCGTTATTTTTGAGATCCTGTGGTCACAATTTACGTATTAATAACCAATTACAATAGAGAAAGACGAATATACTGTGTCATTGCACTACAGTAACATGAAAAGCCCGTTTTAACTCTTGTTGGTCTTCTTCAACAAGGAACACGGAAGAAATATGGCTCTTAGGTCTCATACAGCTAGGAAGAGCTAAAATCTATTTTGTTCACATTTATGCCTTACTGTTATCTTTATATACAAACAATATCAATTAGTCCGAATTTATAGGTTTTAGATGATGTAATCAAATGTTTCATTTAATTGTATTGAAATGACAAATAAAATATATGTCGATAGTATCTAAGACACGTGCTATGGATGTGTTACTGAACGTCAGGGCGACGAAATGTAACCTTCCTCGAGGATAACACACTGATTTTTCCCTTTGGCTATTATTACAATTGACTTTAAATTATTAATATCTATCGGCCATTTTAAAGAAAAATGACATCCCTTATATATAAATGGAACATTTTAATACAATGTATGTTTCTGTGATAATGCAGTTAACCGTTCTCAAAACTTATTTTAAATCTGTATTTTTGTCATCCAACTCAACTTGATTTCCTCCATTTGCTTAGGAATGATGCTTATAAAATGGAAAGCGTATATAAATAGGTAAATCGAATATCATTATTTGCATTCTTACAGTTTGACCTATTCCATTCCTCTATCTGTGCATAAACATATTTGCAATGGAACTTTATATTCTGTTTTCTTATTGGATGCAGCTTTTCCATATTATTAATAATTCAACTTCATAACTTTATTCTATATCCTTGTCAACTACAAGAATGAATTAAGGTACTCTTTCCATCCTTGGTCAGATAACTAATTCCACAATTCTCTGTAATAAAGGAACACTATTTTATTGTATACTATCTAAAGGAAGATTGATCTTGTTTTGTTTTTTTTATTAATCAAGACCTGTTTATAAATATAAAAGACCATTTCTTGTAGATTACACATTGTTGTATATTTTTATATCAACATACTGATTATTTTATTACACTAACATTTTGTTTGAATTGCTTTATATGTATTTAACAAATAAAATATTAGTTATAAACTTGTAAGTTTTCTCTTTTTATTTTTAACCTACAGTTAATGTCTCCTCCTTTCTAGTTCCTTCTATCATTTTGTTTTCTATTAAGGAATTGTTGCTTGATGCGTAGCTAGATCTACTTTTCTATTTTATTTCAGCATGATTAATTTTTACCTGAATACTTATAATAATATTCTTCTAAGTGTTGTTGGTAAACTATTTAAATTATTTATAATTTTTTTTTATTAATTGTTATGATTTTTAAATACTTTTCTCTTCTAAAAAAATATATTTAAAGTATTATTCATTATTATCAGTCCAATATGAACATATTCATCAGTATGTAATTAGTTTTAATATTTCTCGGACAGGAAAACAATTCCAACTTTTTTTTTATGATTTCATTTATTTTCAAAGAAATGTTATTTTGAATTTATATATTTTTGTACAAAAATAAAATTCAATTTGATATTTAAATTAATAAATCAGATATATATCTGATTGTTATTTATTTTATTTTTATGACCCTGACTTTTGAAAGCTGAATGTGTTCCAAGGCTATATGTGGTATTTTATTTAAATAAAGACAAAATCACAACATTTTGGAATAATAATCTTCAATTTTTTTATAACAAGCCCAATTACAAAGAAGTTTTAGATTTGAAGCTGTAAATCATTTGCTGATAAGAATAATTTACAACATATTACCAGTGTGTATCTTTATATAGAATAGGTCTGGTATTCTATCAGTAACCGAATCTTTTTCCGTCTAGATGAATTAGTTGCCATCTAATGGAGGATTGGATTGTTGCTTCGAAAGGAGCCACTACCAGCAGGGAACGGCAGCCGGTACTTATAAACTTTTTACTACTCCTATTTATGCTAGGCTATTCTAATGCTTATTCTTTCTTCAGGCATGAGACAATATTTATTTAATATATAATGGTTGTTTTGGTAAATAATTATTGTTTTCTCAAAAAAATAATCTCATTTGTTCATTTATGTCACTTCCATTTCAATTGATCAAGCACATTCTAATAGTAATGAATTTTATTTAGGAAAATTATATGTTGAATACATTATATTCTTATTATTATTTTTTAATTCAGTTCATATGTTCCACATTGCATAAAAAACCTTTTGCTGTTTCACCAAAATATATAATGTTCTGTGAATTTATAATGTTCATAAAAAGGCCATGTTTAATTTGTTTGAGTGTTGGCATTTTATTTAGGATATTTCAAAGTGTCAAATATATTTTATTATTATTCATATATATATATAAACCTCCTTTTGGCGACGTTTCGAGACTATATTGTTCTCATAATCATGCCCTAACTATGAAAAAATAGGCTAGTAGAGAATTATATTAAATAATATATTAATTATATATATATATATATATATATATATATATATATATATATATATATATTAATAATATAGCTGAATATAAAATATATATATATATATATATATATATATATATATATATATATATATACATTTAAATTGAATGTCTAATTATATGGTATTAAAAATCTGTTTGCACTTTCCTAAATGAAAAAAAAATAATAATCACTCATGTGTTAAACTGTTGACCAGGATTTTTAATTATGAGTTTATTAGATTTCCTAATCAATAAACTAGAGCCAAAAGCTCAAAAAGAAACACTATTATTTATTATAATGCAATTGGGAAAAAACCACAATGCAAAGCCTTATGTTTCAAATCCAGTAATACACCCACTTACCGGTCGACGTTTCGCCTATTCAGGCATTATCAAGACACCAAAAACAAAAAAAGGGGGTTATGTGAATCACATCTCGAAGAAAAAGGTGCAATACATCCCAACGATCAACAGCCCAAACAGGCTCCAAACATGAGACAGCACCCTACCACCAAGACGTTCAACATACAACTCGATTTCCTAATTATACTATGTTGATTAGATTCACTATTAAGTATATTTTAATTTTTAAAAAAATGTACATTCAATCTAATTTAAAATATACTCAAGTAGCCTTTTAACAATCATTAGAATCAGAAGTCTCTCTGGATCAAATATTCATAAGAATCTCCTTGTTTGAATTATTTCGATTTTTAATTTGATGAATTATAGAACAGGTAACCTTGAAATGAAAAAAATGGCACCTTTATTTGTTTTCTATTATATTCTGTTTAGGAGCTGGGTGGCTCAGTGGTAGAGCACTGAGTAGCCATGCTGAAGATCCTGGTTTAAATCCCGCTGCAGGTAGTGGCGGGAGATGGATCATATGGGATCTAGAACCCTCCTGGGGCTCATCCAGCCTCTATAAAATATTATAAAAATAGGGTACCCAAAATAAGGGAGGAAAACCTGTCGGTTGAGCGGGACCTAGGACAAGTCACCTCCTTGCAGAACCGTTGTCCATGAAACAGTACAGTCTCTACCATGTACTGAAACCCAGACTCGTTCACAGGTCGTAGTAGTTACAGGTTCAGGTTTAAATTCTGTTTATTACCTGTTACACGATTTGAAGCCCTTTCACAAAAATATTTTACTGAAACTAAATTTTAATTTTAATTCTAATAAAATATTCTTGTTTTAAAATCCTCTTGAGTTAATTTATGTCTAATAACAGACCCCATAGTTCAGCCAGAGTAACATAAAGTGAAAAGACAATTTTTTTTAGTAATAAATCATACAAAATGATAAGAAGTTTTATAATTTGATGTTGGATCATCAAAAAAGGCATTATGTATTATCTAATAAATATTGTATATAGACTCATTACTACAATAAATTGTTAATAAACTAAAAGTTTTGTCTAGTATGTAACACTTTTTATTAGGCATTCAGATAGTATTTGGTGTGGGAAAATAATTTATATCAATGTAGGACATCTGTTCACCTAAATGTAATGTGAACTACATTGAGCGACTAATTTAAAAATATGGTTCCAGTAGCAACATTTTAAAGATAAATAAATAAACCTAACTAAAAGTCTGCATGTTTATTTATATATCAAAACTAGAGTTCTGTTTAGTCACTAAAAACTTAGTGCCAAATTTTAGACTTATTCATGCCAAAACATTTTTCTGTTACTTTGTATCCTTAAAGAAAGAAAAACCTTAAGCAGACAATTTGACAATTTTCCATCCTTTGTAACACGATATAAAAACAGCTAATACAGACTTGGATCTGTTATTTGAGAAGCATGAGGCTTTGGTTTTTGAATATTCCAACCAGATTATATTAATTATTAATTTTTAATCCTTATTTTATAGTATATTGGCAGTAAAAAAAAAGTGTGTGTGTTTATATATATATATATTTCTACATATATGTATGTTCTTCTACAATTTTCTGATTAAATAGACTCTTGAAATTCAAGGTTACCTGAAATGTTTGTTATTTTGTCTGAAAGTAAAATGCTATAACTTATTATGAATTAACATTCATGAAACTGAAAAATCACTTTTCATCCGATTAGCCATAAAGCATAAAGTGAAGTTAAATGAACAAACAACAAAAATCACTTTCTTTTAGGGTAAATTAATGAGAAAAAAATATTTAAGGAGATAATATTTTTGAGATGAACTAATAATTTGATTGCTTATGATAACAGTCAAAGACAACAATAGAACTCCATGATCTTCTTAGTGGAAGGCATCATTGGCAAGCCACTTCTCATGCTCGTCCCACATATTGCAATGTTTGTAGAGATGCATTATCTGGTATGTACCTTCCTTCCTCCTATCTATGAACAGAACTCAGCAATAATCTCATCAAGATAGAAATTATTAGTAATCTGTGTTTCAGGTGTAACCTCTCATGGTTTAAGTTGTGAAATCTGTAAATGGAAAGTTCACAAGAGATGTGCTACAAAGGCAATCAACAACTGCAAATGGACGACCCTAGCTAGTGTCAGGAAAGAAATAATAGAAGATAAAGATGGAGTAGGTATACATTATGGCAATGTTGTTACGTTAGAAATTAATAATTTAAAGTTGATGATTCGATAAATTATTTAGATTTATTACCTGTATTACTAAATTTCACATTGTACTTATCAATTAATGGATTAAATTTTAATAAGCTTCTACTTCATAATAGATTCGAATTGCATTTATTGAATATATATCTATTTATTTATAATTTTTGAAAACAAAATATAAAAATAATTTTTGAGTTCTGTTAACCAATCTTTTGGTCATGGTAAATTCACCCTCCTTAGCCTTCTTCTTAAGTGTCTAACTTTCATTTTATTGTTAGAGAAGAATTGGTTGATTTTAACTTCTAATATAAGGAAGAAATAGTTGGGGATGCAGTCAGTAACAACACCTTAATAAGTGTAACTTATTTATTGTGTGCCGATGTTTCGGCCTACAATGTAGGCCACCTTCAGGGCTAAGAGAGAGAAACAAACAGAAAAACATATAAAAAACGTTGCAGTAACAAGAATATGGTGACAAGTAATGTAGTAATGTGGTACAAGTGTGGAAATTAAAATAGTGACTAGATATTATGAAATAGTGAATAGATATGATAATTAAAGATAATGAATATAAAAGTGGTTACAGAATATAATAAAATTAAAATAGTGACGGATAATAATACAATTATAGATGATGAACAGAAATTAAAATAGTGACAGATATAATAATTAAAGAATACGAATATAAAATACAGAAAATAAATGTCCAGAAAGGATAAAATGTAAACATAATATAAAGGGAAATAAATTGTTTACCGCCTCATTTTTATTTCCCTTTATATTATGTTTACATTTTATCCTTTCTGGACATTTATTTTCTGTATTTTATATTCGTATTCTTTAATTATTATATCTGTCACTATTTTAATTTCTGTTCATCATCTATAATTATATTATTATCGGTCACTATTTTAATTTTATTATATTCTGTAACCACTTTTATATTCATTATCTTTAATTATCATATCTATTCACTATTTCATCATATCTAGTCACTATTTTAATTTCCGCACTTGTACCACATTACTACATTACTTGTCACCATATTCTTGTTACTGCAACGTTTTTTATATGTTTTTCTGTTTGTTTCTCTCTCTTAGCCCTGAAGATGGCCTACATTGTAGGCCGAAACGTCGGCACACAATAAATAACTTACACTTATTAAGGTGTTGTTATTGACTGCACCCCCAACTATTTCTTCCTTATATTTTATTTTATTGCTTTAATAATTATATTTTTTAGAGACTGTATGCTATGGTTTTCAATGGTCTCATTCTGATTACATTAAGTTTACTTTAATGTTTTCAGAATATATATATGTCCCATCAATGGATGGAAGGAAACTTGCCGGTTTCTTCAAAATGTGCAGTTTGTGAAAAGAATTGTGGCTCTGTCCTCAGGTAGTACTAAAACTTGATAGTATTATGTTGATTATAAAAATATATTTTTTTAATTTAGTTATAAGTAAAATAAATATTGAATAAAAAATTTTCTCTTTTGTAAAACAAGTCGTCTGTCTCACTTTTCTTACTTAATGAATCAAGTAAAAGTACTTATTCCTTTTTTATTAAACATACCTACCTATTGGCACTTTAATTATATAGCTTATTCCTTTAATCTTCCCCAAAATTATTCATTTTGTTCATTCTCTTTATAATTCACCGTCCTGACATAGTAAAAATATGTCAATCATTTTGAAGATCTCAGTTATTTTATTTTTTATTGTTCCTTAAATCTAAGGGGAGGGGGACAATATTCTTTAAAACAAATTTTAAACTTTCCAGATTATACTAAACCATTGTGATATTTGCTAGAAATCTAGAAATGAAATTTATATTGTCTAAAAACATTCTCTTGTCTAGCATTCATTACATGAGAACATTGATCTGCCCCTAGGCTTCAGGATTGGAGATGCCTTTGGTGCAGAGCCACAGTTCATACTGCATGCCGACCTCTATATCCTGTTCGCTGTGATCTGGGACCAAACAGGGTTAGCATTGTACCTCCTACAGCTCTCCATTCTGTCGGTAAATGTAATACAGCTATGTGCATTATTTTTTTATAGTTGTTAATTATATTTATTTGAAATAATTATTTCATTTTAATCATATTTCAAAAAAAAATATATTGTTTTAATTTACTACAGTCAATTCCTCATTTTGGGATATCATAGGGCAGACAATGTTTCTCTGATAAGATTGAGTTACTGAGTAATTTAATTAGTGTGTTTTAAATTGATAATTTATATAAATTTATGTACATAGCATATGTTGTTGTATAATATATGAAGTAAAAAGATAGAAGGGGAAAGAAAACAGATACATATTAAATTAGAATATACATATAAAAGAATATAATATAATATAGAGGATATAATATAAATATAAAAGAAGTTAGTAATATAAAATTATAATAATTATAAATAGAATCCGTAAATTAAACACTTTAATACTAGGATATAAACAATAAGTAATAATAAATAAAATAGGTAATAATGAAGTTATTATTTTATTTATTATCTTAAAAGAATGGAAATGGATAACAATCCTTTAATTTTATCTGGTTATATTAAGACTAGTCATTGCTTGTAAATTTTAGTAGTTTAATGAAACTTTACCTTAGATACTTAGATATTCTAGGCACATATTTGGAAATATCATCATTTTTGGTCAGTTTTAGTTTAAAATATTACATCAATTTATTATATTTTTAGCTGCCACTACGTGTAAGTCCTGAAACTTTTTTAATTGTTTTCATTCCCTCTAAAAAAAGCATACAACTTTATTTCTACAACCTGCATTGACCTTATTTTTGTGTAGTCTTTCTTTAAACAAGTACTTTATGTAGTTTTTTTAGTAACAACAACTTTTACATACCAATGTATGAAAACATTAATTTTTTTCAACACTGTCAGATACCTAATTATATTGTCTTCTGAGATATTCTGATGATTCTCAGGAGTGATTTTACAATTTTCCTTTTATAATTTATTTCTTTTCGTTTTTAAGTTGTATTTTAGAGATTGGTTTTATTTATATTTATTTTAGAAAATTTCTTTTACAGGTTCAGTAAATTTATAACCTAAAGTGTAGATGTAATTATTTATTTAATTATGATAAATTTGTTTATATTGACCTCAGAATAAAAATAGAACCCCTAAAATACTGGGTATCTTCTGTTTTTACTTTTATGTATTGAAAATTTTCCATTTTGTTTTGTTATTTTTTATGCTCATTCCTTTAAATATTAGGATTTGCTGTTAATTTTAATAATTATTATCTTAAAATCAAGGCATGAAGTTAGTTAAAACTTGGTTTAATTTGTCTAATATCAGTTAGATTTAGTTTAATAACTGATTGTCACATTTTATTTACAATTTTTCCCTATGTTAGTAATTGAGTTATAGCTTATGTTGTATTGTGTTCTACTTATGTTCTTGCCACTAAGAATGTTTGGTGTTTTTAAAATGAAGCAACTTTGGTTGTTTTGATGCATTATACAGGTTCTGACGAGGCTTGGGAAGCTGTGCGCCCCCAAGGGTGCTCCCCCCTTCTCGTCTTCGTCAACTCTAAGTCAGGAGATAACCAGGGTGTAAAGTTTCTCAAGCGTTTTAAGCAACTCCTCAATCCTGCACAAGTTTTCGATCTCATCCCTTCTGGACCATTTTTGGGGTTGGATATATTTTATTTAATTGTAACTAAATTTAATCTGAATATATATCATAATCATTAATAATGGATTTATTTTACAGTTTGAAACTATTCAGGAGATTTGATCCATTTCGGGTATTAGTTTGTAGCGGTGATGGTTCTGTTGGCTGGGTTCTCTCGGAAATAGATAAGATAAATATAACTGTAAGTATTTATTATTTTTATAACTAATCATTATATTTATTAATTTTTTTTTCATTAAATAAGCTTATGCTCATTTCACAATTACAATCATTCAGTATATTAGCATCTGATTTTATATATTTAATATTAGCTATATTATAAAATATTAACCTAAGATATTAAATTCATGTGTAAAAACAGAGAATCAATGAACCCTTTATTGGTATTTTTATATTTATTTCTAATATAATTCGCTACAATTCACAAAAGTAATATGTTGTACCCTAACAGACCAGTCTCAAACTTCAAAAACTTGGAACAATTTAAATGTATCCATACAGAACCACATATACAATGAAAGAAAAAAATTATACAAAAAAACTTTCAACAGAGAAAAAAAAATTAACAATCAAAATAAACAAAGATTGTATCTATGTAAACAATAACAATAAAATAGAATAAATTGGCATCCTACAATAATAAATGCTTTGTTCTTTTATGTAATACCGCTTTTTACTATTTTTTAGAATCCTTTATTAATAATTATAAAGAAATGAACAAATTTAAAAGAGAATCCAGGAATTGAAGAAATTGAGTTTTAATAAGCTATTTAAATTATGTATTCTGCTTGTATCTTTACTCCTCATAACAATATCTTATATTATTATCTATCTATTAAGTATTATTCATTGTCTTTATTGTTTTAGAACCAGTGCCAAGTTGGTGTTCTGCCTCTCGGAACCGGGAATGATTTGGCTAGAGTTCTCGGCTGGGGAGCTTCTTGTGATGATGACGCTAACCTGTCACATCTTTTGGATAAATATGAAAAAGCAACTACGAAAATGCTTGACAGGTATAATTTGCTATGGGTTGATCGTAGTAGTTGACTAAGGGGAATTAAGATCAATTCATGAGAGGGGAGTTATACTTTTTGTTTATACGTGTGTACCAGGTTATTACAGAAGTCAGTGTGCATAAGTATAGGTTTTTTTAAGTCAGATTTTATGTCTTTGTAATTGTCAAAGATCCAACCTTTTAAAAAATGAGCCATTGATCTAAACTTACTTTGATGGAGGATGGAGATAGTTGGGGGGGGTGCAGTAAAAAAAACACCAAAGTCTTGACTCATTGAACTATCTCCATCCTCCATTATGTCATCCAGTCAACTATTTTCCTCTCTAAACTTACGTTAATCTGATTATGCAATTTAGGCTATTAGCAGAATGTAGCAAAAGTTCACTCCTTGCAGTTCTAATAATTTTTCTGTAGTTCAATGAGGACGATATGTGCCATAGTGTTGCAAAATAGTTTGGTTCTTGTTGACCAAAGTTGAGTACTTTGCACTCAAAACTGCATAAGCTCTGTCTAGTTGTGTCAGGATAGGTTTGAGTAAACTACCCAACGACCGTAAACAAGCTCGGAATGCGAAATTCCTATTAACTTCCACAATACACAAAACACCACTTTTTTCCCAAAATTATTAGAAGTGAGCCTCTGGTTGTGTAGCTTGACCTGCCAGTATCTACTACTTATGTTTTTTAAAATGCTAAAAAATATTTTTTTAAAATACTTTCTCTACATTTTTTTTCCATTCCAAGAAGAATACAGACTCTGGCAAGTTTGTTTAGGTTGATGAGACATTCAGTAGCTGTTTGAAATTATAAAAATTCAATATTTTAAAATATAAAAGACAATTTCTAGTTCAAAATTGGGTTTTATAAGTAAAATTATTTACTGGTTTATAATTTATTTTATATTCTGAATTTGAAGGAAATAACAAATATAATAAAAAGGGGGGGATAGTTTCTTTAAAGTTAACTTAGTTTTAGTAATATTTATTTACAGAAATTTTAATATTATTACTTAAGAACAATAAATTTATTAATTTTCTAGGTGGAGCATAATGACTTTTGAAAGATCATTATCTTTACCCCATGAGGAAAAATCCTCATTTAGCAGTTTTCTTCCTGCCATGGCTGCCTGTGAAAATAGTGTTGTCTTCCATCTCAGCAATATTCTTGAATCAAATGAACACCCTTCTATTATAGCTTCTGCAAAGTTTGTATTAAAATTTTATCTATCTTTAATTCTTATCTAAAAGTGGATACAAGATTGTTCTTATTGTCTTTTATCTTTGATTATTAGGGTTTTGTGTGAAACTGTTAAACAGTTTATCACTCGAGCTGTTGAAATATCTTTAAGTCAGGGAGATGACGAGTTAAATAAAAAATGCATAGTTATCAGAGAGAAGTTGGATCAATTGCTTAATACTTTACATGAAGAAGGATTAGAATTGGTGAGAATCATTCATTATATATATTACTCTTTAAAAAAAACAATTTTTTACAAATTTGGTTATACACTTTATTTTAGCATAATGAATTAATATATATTTGTTTTTAATTTAATGCAAACATTATTATACATACAAAGCAATTATAATTATGGAACAATTATAGAACAAGAAGTATGACACTGTCCTACAACTTGAGGACCAGTTTCAGTCTGGTTATAACAATGAATATTTTATTCTGGGCTTCATCCACCCTCTATATTGTGTTTATCGTTAATTAGCGGAAATCCTCACCTTCTCATTTTTTAAAATAGATTAAGTATGAAAATAAAATTAACATCTATTTTTGATGATTGGTCTACAAATCTTCCAATATTGATTACATATAATGCAAGAATAATTGTATCCCCTGAGGGAACATTTTATCATATTTATAATTCACTTAATATAATCTGTATTATTAATTACATAAATCATGTAATTAACTAATTTGGCTTTATTTAGGAGGAAGACGGTTTTGAAAAACATAGTCTAGAGAAATCAGAAAAAGACGAAAAACAGTTTCCGAGTATTGAAGATGGAAATAAACTTGATCACTTAAAGGTAATATTTTCAAATTACTTTTGTCCTACTTACTAAAAGCATTGTAGTTGATGACAATTTGTCTTATTAGCTGGCAACACAGGAAAAATTAAAAATGCGTGCAAACAGTCTCAAACGAGCAGTGAGACAATTAATAGAGCATTCAGAAAAGGTAATAGATGAGCAGAATATACCAAGGGAGGCTGAAACTATCATTATAGATTCCCTAGACCCACAGCATTACAAGGTAATTAATTTAATTTTGGTAACAAGCATGTAAACCAAAGGAATTCATTATATGAATTAAATTATAATGAATGAGATGAAAATGGTTGACTGGATGATCTTATGTAAAGGAGATGGTTGGGGGGTGCAGTCAATAAGAACACCGAATAAGTGAAGTACTTATATTATGTGCCGACGTTTCGACCTACAGTGTAGGTCATCTTCAGGGCTAACAGAGAAACAAACGGAACAAAAATGTAAAAACATCAAAGTTGTACAGTAACAATACTAGTGACAAATAATGTAGAAAAATACAAAGTGGCAGATATGAAAATAGAAGATAAAGAATATTAAAAAGGAGTCAGATTATAATAAAATAAAGATATAGACAGATTTAAAAATTACTGATAATGAAAAGGCATTAAACTAGTGGTAGATATAATAAAAATCAGATAAAGACAAATATAACAAAATTATTGAAATAGTGACAGATATAATTATAGAAAATGTGATAGAATATTGTTACGGGCTACTGGGTATTAAAATGAATTAAACAATTCCTTAATTAAAGAAACTAATATTTATTAACAATATGATAAAAAGGGTACAATTAAACTATTAACAATTAAATTATTGAACCAAGATAATTTATAATAACAATATTCTAAATATTATAATCTAGGCCTAACTCCTATTTAATTATTACAATAATATAAGATATTACTAATTCTAGATAGCTTAACTAGTTACAATAGTTCTTATGAATATATTACACTACAATTTATAACTAATAATTAACACTTACAGTTCACTAGTCCACCGACCGTAAGATTCTCCAAGTATCACAAACTGACACACAGTAACAAACAGAAACAGTTTATTACACTCGCGAGACTATTACAGTTCACTGATACACTTATTACACTGGCCGGTTCAACACTGACTAGTTTATCACATTGACACTCACTTATTACACTTATCACAGATCTTCACTGGTCTACTCTCAGGTTAAGACTGACTGACTCGAGGTGACGGAAGTCTTTTTATAGGCAAGGCCGAACATTCTAGAACACGGAGGGGCCAGACAATTCTGGAATATTCTTAATCCTTTGCCGACAAAAGGAGACGATCTAGAACCGTCCTAATCCTATTATAACTTCTCCCGCCGACGGATTTAAGCCGCTAATCCTCTTGCTTCCGTCTTCCTGCCGGCGCCCGTAACACTGCCCCCTCCTTAAAAGTGCTCTGCCCCAGAGCAAGTCCGGAGAAATCGGGCATTTATGAGCTTCTACTGATGGAGACGCACTTTCTTTCCAGGGGATGAACGTGCACACCAATATGGCAACTCCAGAGTTGGCAAATGTCTGCTCGATCATGTCCCTGACAATCCTCCATTCCAAGCCGTCGTATCCACAGCCCAACTTCGGAATAGCGAGCTTAGTAACATGCAGTCTCAGAAGCTTACTCCGAAGATCGTCGAGGCTTTGCCGCAGTGCGTCATATGTTGGCTTCTGATCCGTTGCACGCTTGGTAACCAAGTAAAACAGGTGTCGTCCTTCGTGCGGCTGGTGGAGTGCCTTCCCGACACTTGGTCCTTGGCGTTCCAGCTCCTCAGTTCCGCCGAACTTCTTCCTGAAGACCGTTGCAATCCCTCGAGAAGTCCTCAGATCTTCGGCAACGCAATGGGCTAGAGAATACTCCACTGGTAACGAGAAGATATCCCTGTAGATTACCTGAGTTACTCCACGAAACCCAGGTACCTTAGTATTCGCAACTGGGTCATTATTTGTCTCCACATTGTTTAGGTACCTAACCTGCTGGTCTTCTGCCGGGCCATGGTCTCCTTTGTACGGCGCCAGTCTATTGAAATGGACTACCTTGGGTTTTCCTTTAGGCTGCTTCCTGATCCTATATACGACGTCGTTGATCCTCTTGACGATCTCAAACGGGCCGTCCCAGGAGTTCTGCAGTTTAGATGAGTAGCCTCGCCTTCTTCGAGGATCATGTAGCCAGACCAAGTCTCCAGGTTGGTAGCCACCTTTCTCAGCCCTGATGTCGTAGCGCTCCTTCATTCTGTCACTTGCCCCCTGGATGTTTGTGCGAACCTTCTCGTGGATATTATCCATTCGCTTCCGTAGATCCGTGACGTAATCCTCTCCGGCAATTTCCTCGTCAGGCTTGAAACCGAATTTCAGATCACAAGGCAAACGAAGTTCTCTGCCGAACACCACATTTGCGGGAGTCTGCCCCGTTGCTTCACTGACTGAACTGCGGTAGGCCAGCAGGAACAGGTGAAGATACTGATCCCAGTCTCGCTGATGGTCGGGGACCACTTTGGACAAATATCGACCCATAGTCCTGTTCATGCGCTCCGCCATGCCATCGGATTGAGGGTGAAGAGGTGTCGTCCTGGTCTTCCGTATTCCCAGTGCTTCGCACATCCCGGAGAAGACTGCAGACTCGAAGTTTCGTCCCTGGTCAGAGTGAAGTTCCATGGGTACTCCAAACCTTCTGACGAGCTGCTTCACCAGTACGTCCGCAACCGTGACTGCCTCCTGATTCGAAAGGGCGTAAGCTTCCACCCACTTGGAAAAGTAGTCCATGGCCACGAGAATATACCGGTTACCTTCATCTGTCACAGGGAAAGGGCCAGCGATGTCAATTGCTATCCTCTCAAACGGTGCTCCCACGTTGTACTTCCTCATTGGGGCCTTCTTTCTTCTTATGGGTCCGTTAGAAGCCGCACAAGTCGCACAACGCCTGCACCAGTCCAACACATCGTCCTTAAGGTTTGCCCAGTAAAAGCGTTCACGTACCTTTTCCAATGTACGGTGAACTCCAAGGTGGCCGCCATATACTCCGTCATGAAGTTCCCTGAGTACTTCGGGCACTTTACTCTTTGGAACGATGAGCTGAAGTCTGCGCTGATCTCCTTCCGTGTTCTCCAATGCCCGTTTCAGCAGCCCTTTGTCCACTAGAATGGAGTCCCATTGGGCCCAGTAAGTCTTTACATTCTTCGACATTGGAGCAACATCCTGCCAGGTTGGTCTTCCTTGCTCTGATAGTTTCCACTGCTTCATTTGTTTCAAGTCCGGGTCCTTGTCCTGCTCTTTTGACACCTCTGCATCCTGCCAACTGTCCACGACCACCGTTGTCCTCAACACTGATGCCTGCTTCTCTTCTTGTTGAGAACAATGCCCGCAGTCTTCGCCACAAGGCCTCCTTGAGAGCGCATCCGCATTTCTGTGACTCGTTCCAGCACGATGAGCAGATTCAAAGTCATATTCTTGAAGGCGCTCTATCCACCTCGCCACTTGTCCTTCTGGTGACTTGAATCGTAGCAGCCACATTAGAGCCGCGTGGTCCGTTCTCAGGAGGAATCTTCTGCCGTATAGATATTTGTGAAAATGCTCTATAGATTTCACCACTGCCAGAAGCTCCTTCCTTGTGACACAGTAGTTGCGTTCCGGAGCTGAGAGCGCTTTACTGAAATATCCAATGACCTTTTCTTCTCCATCTTGGAGCTGAGAGAGGACGCTCCCAATAGCGGTGTTGCTGGCGTCTGTATCAAGTATGAACTTGCCCTCGGGACGGGGATAGCTCAGAATAGGAGCACTACTCAATTTCTTCTTCAACTCCTCAAAGGATGCCTGACACTCGTGATCCCAAAGGAACGTCCGTTTTTCCTCGGTAAGCCTGGTAAGAGGTTTTGCAATGTTAGCAAATCCTTTCACGTACCTCCTGTAGTAGGCGCAGAGGCCGAGAAAACTTCTTACTTGGTGCTTATCTCGAGGTACTGGTCAGTCGGTGATCGCTACAATCTTCTCTGGGTCAACGGCAACTCCGTTGTCTGACACAACATGCCCCAGGTAGTTGACTTGCCTTCGGAAGAGATGACACTTCTTCGGGTTCAATTTTAGGTTCGCTGCACGCAGCCGTTCGAAGACCTTCTCCAGATTGTTCAGATGGTGAGCGAAGGACTTTCCCAGCACAATGATGTCATCTAGGTATACCAGGCAAATTTCCCAAGAGAGACCTCTTAACACGCTTTCCATCAGCCTCTCAAATGTTGCAGGAGCATTGCAAAGTCCGAATAGCATTACTGTAAATTGCCAGAGTCCAGTCCCAATCGAGAACGCTGTCTTCTCTGTATCTCTTTATCTTCAATCCAACCTGCCAATATCCACTGCGGAGATCCAAGGTAGAGAAAAGTTCACACCCCTCTAGGGTGTCCAGCGTATCATCAATCCTGGGGAGCGGATAGCTGTCTTTCTTGGTGACGTTATTCAGAAGGCGGTAGTCCACGCAGAATCTCGTTGTGCCGTCCTTCTTTTTCACCAGTACAACAGGAGACATCCAGGGGCTACTCGAAGGCTCAATGACACCATCAGTCGCCATCTCCTTGATGATCTTCTCGGCGTCCTCCCGTTTGGCTAACGGCAGCCTCCGCGGGACCTGTCGGATGGGCTTAGCATCCCCGGTGTCAATCCTATGTTGGACGATATCCGTTCTACCCCGTGGCCCTGGGCTGATCTCGAAAACGTCCTGCCATCGGGTAATCATCTTCTTCACTTCCTCGCTCTGTTCAGGGGAGAGTTCCCGACATGATTCGTCCACAAATCCTGTTAGTTCTTCCGGCAGTCCTCGCAGCTCGTTGGGATGACGTTACAGCTGACGAACCACTGAGGTAGCGGTTGTACATCGTACCTACCGGTGTTCCTTTGTTCAGCGTTACTGGGAAGCTGTTCAGGTTCATTAGCCGAATCGGAGTGGTACGTCCGACCTTGATGAGAGACCTTGCAACCATTACGCCGCATCCGATCTCCTGTTCTTCTTGCCTTCCCGGTTCAAGTAGCACACATTGACCCTCAGGTAGAGGCCCTTCGATCGTCCCATGCGCTATGATTTGGCTCCGTGCAGGTAAAGTGGTGTCTTCCAGTAAGCGCACTCGTGCATAGATGTCCTTTCCCTGCCGCAGGATGACTTCTTCGTTTCTCAGCGTCATCACCCCTCTTGCCATATCCAGCTTGATCCCGCATGTGATCATCAAGTCCGTGCCTAATATGACATCTTCATCAATATCTGCCACGAGAGCGCGGTGCTTCAGATGTTGACCCCCGATGATGAAGTAGGCAACTGTCTCCCCGTAGACCTTCGCTGGCTCTCCTGTGGCAGTCCGTAATGTCCAAATCGATGGCAACATCGTCTCAGCAGGAACTGTCTTTGAGCTCAAGATTGTCTTGGTTGCGCCGGTATCCAGTAGCAGACTTCGCAGCTGCCCGTTCACCTTCCCATCAACGTAGAAGCTGTTCGTTCTGCTCCCTAATGACGCAACTCTACTGGTCTTCCTCGGGCCTCTGACATAGCGGGCTGATAGTTGTTCCTCCCCATCAACCCTACTTCGTTCCTGTGGCTTTTCTCGCTTCTTGGATGGACACTTGCTTCTAGGGTGTCCAAGTTGGCCGCAGCTCCAACAACGTATCTCCTTCTTACGGGTCCTGAGAGCCTCCAAAACCTTTGTCAGAATGTCTTCGACGCTAGGGACCTTATTAGACTCCGCTCCTGCTGCTCGAATTCGTGCATGGCCCCGTACTGACTGCCTGATAGCCTCGAACTCCATGGCCTGAGATAATGCGTCTCCTAGCGTTTTTGGCCGGGCGAGCTTAACAGCCTGTTGCGTCTCGGGGTCCCGAAGTCCGTCCAGGAATTTGTCGACAGCGAGGCTCTCGTAGACATCATCGGTGACCGATGGGTAGGCATTCCTCACCAGCCGGGCAATGTCCGCTTCAAATTCCTGCAGCGTCTCGCTGGTCTTCTGGATCCTGTTTCTCAGCTGTGAGCGATAAAGCTGGTCCATGTGTCGGTGGCCGAAACGCATCTCCAGTCTTCTAACCAGTTCCCCGAAGTTAGACTGCTCTGTCATGGGACTCCCAAGGCGTCTCCTCGCAAGGCCAGGCACAAGGCTGAAGCTTGGGTCTCTTTTGACCACCCGTGGATCGAAGCCGCGTCTCGAAGAGAGTCATGTAGTCCTCCCACGGCGTCTTTCCGTCGAACACTGGAATGGTGTTGTGAGTAGGTGGCGTCCCAGCATTGGCGGGCGTAATGGTGCTTTGAAGACTGCCGTCGGAGGAACGATCGGTGTCGTTCGTCGGTGGGTTGCTCTTACGTCCCTCGAGAGCTTCTACTCTTAGCCTAAGTTCGTTTTCGATGGAACTCAATTTTTCTCCTAACCTAGATTCTACATTAGCTACCTTATCATTAACATCGGCTAACTTATTATCTACATTTTCCATTAACTTAGCCTCTAATATGCCTAACTTAGACTCTAATGTATCCAATAAATCACTTTTTACAGAACCTAATTCATTCTGTACATTACCTAGCTTATTTTCTACATTGCTTAGCTCATTTTTAACAGTACCTAATTCATTACCTAGCTCATTTTTACATTGCTTAATTCATTAACTAACTTATTTTCTACATTGCTTAACTCATTTTTAACAGTACCTAATTCATTTTTAAAAGTTGCAGACAACTTGCTTAAATCAGTTTCAAATAGAACGTCATCTGGATTTTCCCCTAAATCTACAAAAAATTGACGCAAGCGCTCTTGCAGTACACTTTTAGTTCCGGAACAATCAAGATCACGTTCCTCCAATTCACGTTTCAAATCCGCAACTTTTAAATCAATTAACTTAACACTTTTAGAAGCCATTCTTCATACAGTAGCCCAATAATTACAAAATACAAGACCAAATGCAAAATAATAGCAGTTACACAATTACCCCACACCTGACACCAATTTGTTACGGGCTACTGGGTATTAAAATGAATTAAACAATTCCTTAATTAAAGAAACTAATATTTATTAACAATATGATAAAAAGGGTACAATTAAACTATTAACAATTAACTAAAATAGAGCCAAAAACTCAAAAAGAAACACTATTATTTATTATAATGCAATTGGGAAAAACCACAATGCAAAGCCTTATGTTTCAAAAAATACACCTACTTACCAGTCGACGTTTCGCCTATTCAGGCATTATCAAGACACCAAAATCAAAAAGGGGTTATGTGAATCGCATCTCGAAGAAAAAAGTGCAACACATCCCAACGATCAACAGCCCAAACAGGCTCCAAACATGAGACAGCACCCTACCACCAAGACGTTCAACATACAACTGAACGAAAGTAATACGCAACCAGCTGGGAAGGTTATAGCATCAGCTGATCCACAAAACATATCAAGCAATATCAGCCTATAAAAATTTATACATATTAGCAAAGTTAGCCAAATTTTTCTTTTAAAATATTCAACGTTTCCGAATAATATTGGTTCAAATTTCTGCAATCTGTTTTATAATTTACTGAAATGTCAATCTTTTGTGCAATCTGCATGGCCTCGAACAACTTCCTTCTAGAGCCATCACTCTCTTTGTAAACCACTTTAGCATTCTCAAAATCAAATTGATGCTTACAAGTTTTGGTATGCTGGGCCAATGCTGTGTTAGGTTCCTTGCCACCAATATTTTTACAATCATATTGATGCTGATACATTCTTTTGTGCAACAATTGTGATGTTTCACCAATGTATATTTTAGGGCATTGCAAACAGCTAATCTCATACACTACATCTGATTGTTGCTGTGTAAGTATTTTATCTTTCAATGGAGTGTAAAATTTACTCATCTTGTTTGTAATCTTATTCGCAAGCCTAATCTCGTAAACATCATACTCTTTAAATATATCTCTAACACATTCTGACAGGCCCTTAATATAAGTGCACGCAAAAAAGACACCATTCATATTATTTCTCTCGGCACCACCACTATCGGACAATGCAAGATCCCCACCACTAGAAGTACAGTTCATATTATTGTGAATCTTGTTACAATTCAAATTCCAATATTTTTTAATGAGGAATGAAGGGTACAAGTTAATTTCGAACATCGTGCAGATGGTCTCTTTCACGGAGCTTATGTATTTTATATCAGTCAGTTTAATGGCTTTAAATATGCTGTTTTTAAGGTTATTTATTAACATATGTCTAGGGTGATTCGATATAAAACTCAATATACGTTGACTACTGTTTTCATTTCTCGTCCACATGGTTCTCAAAATTGCATTATCGTTGTTAACATACATATCCAAGAATCTAATCCTATTATTAGTTTCCAGTTCATAAGTGAATTTGATATTATTATGAAAACCATTAAGACCCTCATAAAACCTGTCAATCTCATCCTCTTTCAACACAAGCAAAAGGTCATCCACATATTTCATGATCAATCTAGGTTTGATATTAGTAGTACTGATAACATCATCCAGCAATTTGTTCATAAGGATGCCACTAAGCGTAACGGACAATACACCACCCATAGGCAACCCTGTTAATTGTCGGTAAATCCTATTATCATATTTCACAAAACCATTCTCGCAAATTATCTTCAGCCCTTCTATAAACATAACCTTATCTTTAATGCACGTACAAGGCTCAACTTGCTCCCATTGCTCCGAAATTATTTCAAATACCATTTCCAGTGGCACCGAGGTAAACAGAGAGACTACATCAAAGCTTATAAGTATTGATTTATCAGATTTAACAACGTATTTATAAGATTTAAAAACAGGAATCGTGATGTAGAAAAAAAGTAGTTTTTATCACTAAGGAAATGTATAATGACAAGATGCATGGGCTGCTCAATGATCCCGACACTTATAGAATGCTTAATAAAGACCCCCTTGTTAATGTAACCAATAAAATTAATAAGTATGTTGATAAATTATACATAAATAAATATATTGATAGGGTTTTAAAAACTAAATTAACTACTTATGCCCCGCAGCATCCTAGAATATATGGATTAATTAAGTTGCATAAAGAAGACAAACCTCTCAGACCGATTGTAAATAGCATTAAGGGACCTTCTTATAAACTGGAAAAATTCTTTAAACCGTTCTTAAATGGCCTGTACAATAATAACCCGTTCGATGTTAAAAATGCTAAAAATAAGATTGATGATTTGAAAACTTTAGAAGAAAATGAACGACTTATAAGCTTTGATGTAGTCTCTCTGTTTACCTCGGTGCCACTGGAAATGGTATTTGAAATAATTTCGGAGCAATGGGAGCAAGTTGAGCCTTGTACGTGCATTAAAGATAAGGTTATGTTTATAGAAGGGCTGAAGATAATTTGCGAGAATGGTTTTGTGAAATATGATAATAGGATTTACCGACAATTAACAGGGTTGCCTATGGGTGGTGTATTGTCCGTTACGCTTAGTGGCATCCTTATGAACAAATTGCTGGATGATGTTATCAGTACTACTAATATCAAACCTAGATTGATCATGAAATATGTGGATGACCTTTTGCTTGTGTTGAAAGAGGATGAGATTGACAGGTTTTATGAGGGTCTTAATGGTTTTCATAATAATATCAAATTCACTTATGAACTGGAAACTAATAATAGGATTAGATTCTTGGATATGTATGTTAACAACGATAATGCAATTTTGAGAACCATGTGGACGAGAAATGAAAACAGTAGTCAACGTATATTGAGTTTTATATCGAATCACCCTAGACATATGTTAATAAATAACCTTAAAAACAGCATATTTAAAGCCATTAAACTGACTGATATAAAATACATAAGCTCCGTGAAAGAGACCATCTGCACGATGTTCGAAATTAACTTGTACCCTTCATTCCTCATTAAAAAATATTGGAATTTGAATTGTAACAAGATTCACAATAATATGAACTGTACTTCTAGTGGTGGGGATCTTGCATTGTCCGATAGTGGTGGTGCCGAGAGAAATAATATGAATGGTGTCTTTTTTGCGTGCACTTATATTAAGGGCCTGTCAGAATGTGTTAGAGATATATTTAAAGAGTATGATGTTTACGAGATTAGGCTTGCGAATAAGATTACAAACAAGATGAGTAAATTTTACACTCCATTGAAAGATAAAATACTTACACAGCAACAATCAGATGTAGTGTATGAGATTAGCTGTTTGCAATGCCCTAAAATATACATTGGTGAAACATCACAATTGTTGCACAAAAGAATGTATCAGCATCAATATGATTGTAAAAATATTGGTGGCAAGGAACCTAACACAGCATTGGCCCAGCATACCAAAACTTGTAAGCATCAATTTGATTTTGAGAATGCTAAAGTGGTTTACAAAGAGAGTGATGGCTCTAGAAGGAAGTTGTTCGAGGCCATGCAGATTGCACAAAAGATTGACATTTCAGTAAATTATAAAACAGATTGCAGAAATTTGAACCAATATTATTCGGAAACGTTGAATATTTTAAAAGAAAAATTTGGCTAACTTTGCTAATATGTATAAATTTTTATAGGCTGATATTGCTTGATATGTTTTGTGGATCAGCTGATGCTATAACCTTCCCAGCTGGTTGCGTATTACTTTCGTTCAGTTGTATGTTGAACGTCTTGGTGGTAGGGTGCTGTCTCATGTTTGGAGCCTGTTTGGGCTGTTGATCGTTGGGATGTGTTGCACTTTTTTCTTCAAGATGCGATTCACATAACCCCTTTTTGATTTTGGTGTCTTGATAATGCCTGAATAGGCGAAACGTCGACTGGTAAGTAGGTGTATTTTTTGAAACATAAGGCTTTGCATTGTGGTTTTCCCAATTGCATTATAATTATTAACAATTAAATTATTGAACCAAGATAATTTATAATAACAATATTCTAAATATTATAATCTAGGCCTAACTCCTATTTAATTATTACAATAATATAAGATATTACTAATTCTAGATAGCTTAGCTAGTTACAATAGTTCTTATGAATATATTACACTACAATTTATAACTAATAATTAACACTTACAGTTCACTAGTCCACCGACCGTAAGATTCTCCAAGTATCACAAACTGACACACAATAACAAACAGAAACAGTTTATTACACTCGCGAGACTATTACAGTTCACTTATTACACTTATTACACTGGCCGGTTCAACACTGACTAGTTTATCACATTGACACTCACTTATTACACTTATCACAGATCTTCACTGGTCTACTCTCAGGTTAAGACTGACTGACTCGAGGTGACGGAAGTCTTTTTATAGGCAAGGCCGAACATTCTAGAACACGGAGGGGCCAGACAATTCTGGAATATTCTTAATCCTTTGCCGACAAAAGGAGACGATCTAGAACCGTCCTAATCCTATTATAACTTCTCCCGCCGACGGAATTAAGCTGCTAATCCTCTTGCTTCCGTCTTCCTGCCGGTGCCCGTAACAATATAATAAAATTAAGATAATGAAAATGAAAAATTGAAAATTGAAAAAATGAAAATTAAGAAAATGAAAATAATGGCAGATATAATAAAGTAAGACAGATTTAATAAAATTAAAGAAAATGAGCAGAAATGATAAATAATAAATAACGCATATAAAATAAAAAATAGAAAATAAATGTACAGAATGGATAGTACAGTACAATATAATAATATAAAGTAAAATCAAAAGGAGGAGTTAAACAAAAGAAACAAAAATGAGGATATTTACATATAAAGAAAGGTTGGAATATGAAGAATACAGAAAAACTAGTAAAATAAAGGTGTAAAATGTATGATAACGGACTTAATGATGTTACCAAGTTACAGAAAAGTATGGAACTACATGTACAATAACAAATGTGAATAATAGAAAAACTATTGTACAATAACACCAGTGTACAATGACTGTTTTGAAAATATAGTTGATAGGAATAGAATATGAAAAGTTAAAATAGGTGAAAACGCTAGTACAGTAACAATAGTTTACAATGTATGTATGAAAAAAATTAGATGGGATTAATGAATTAGAAAAATAAAATAGGTGTTTAAAAATATGAACACATGATTACCAACATATGATGGATGCCAAAATGATAAGGGTAAAAAATAAGAAAAATTAAAAATGGACAAAGGATAAAGAGAAAAGTTTAAAATAAATAAAATATTAAGAAGAAATGAAGAGGAGACATACCGAATGTTGGGAAGCGTGGCCGTTACATATCGCGGCTAGAGTGTACTGGGCCACATTTGACCGTTGAGAACAAGGGGAGAGATGGGAGCGGAATCTAGTGGCCGGAAAGTTAACTATAGAAGGTAACTATACTGGAATATAGGAAAAAAGGATAAAAAAATATAAATAAAATTAAAACAATGAAAGAAATGTCGATAGAGTGATAAAAAAGAAAACATCAAAGTCGGAGTAACGGGAATTTATCGGATTCCAGCAAAAGAACGTTAAGACCGGGGGAAGAGATAGGGGCGAAATCTAGTGGCCAAAAGTTAACTATAGAAGGTAACCCTGCTGGAGAATAGGAAAAGATGGGGAAAGGGAGTAGATGGATAAAATTAATATGAATAAAATAAATAAAAAAATTGAAACAAAGAAAGAGATGTAAACCGAGTGATAACAAAAGAAACATAAATGATGAAGAAACGGAATTTAAGGTCTTTTGAGTAAATTAAAAATTTGGGAGTAGGTAGAGGAAAGGTGATGAGAGTCAGACTTAAGATTGATAGAGGAGGAATCTAAATTTATGTGGATAGTTTCAGAGAGGATGCGTTTGTCATGGTTATGCGCTGTAGCTAGGATAGACGTATTTTCAAAATCAAAGGTGTGGTTTAAAGAAATGGCATGTTCGGAAAGTTTAGAGGAGGTGAGGTTATGGGAGGAAATGGCATATTTGTGTTGAGAAATACGGTCTTTAAGGAACCCACTTACTCTGGCCGACTTCTTAATTATTACTCCCAACATCCACACCACCTTCATTCACCGTGGCCTATCCCTCTCTGACGCCTGCTTCCATACAACCAACACCCTCCGTATCAAAGAAATCCTTTTTAAAAACAATTTCCCTCCCTATATTGTTAATAAACTCATCCATGACTACTATAACCCCCCCACCCTCACCCGATCACCACATCCACCATCTATCCCTATATACAGATCCTTGCCATATATACCCACCCTCTCTAATAGCATTCAAAAATACTTACGTTCCGTTATCCCCAATTTACGTATTGCCTTCAAATCCCATAACAAACTTTCCCATATCTATACCCGTATCAAAGATCCTATTCCCTTCAAGCTTCGTTCCCATGTCGTTTATCGGATTCCTTGTTCTTCTACTAATTGCAACTCTTCCTATATAGGTGAAACCAAAAACTTCCTTAAAGACCGTATTTCTCAACACAAATATGTCATTTCCTCCCATAACCTCACCTCCTCTTAACTTTCCGAACATGCCATTTCTTTAAACCACACCTTTGATTTTGAAAATACGTCTATCCTAGCTACAGCGCATAACCATGACAAACGCATCCTCTCTGAAACTATCCACATAAATTTAGATTCCTCCTCTATCAATCTTAAGTCTGACTCTCATCACCTTTCCTCTACCTACTCCCAAATTTTTAATTTTCTCAAAAGACCTTAAATTCCGTTTCTTCGTCATTTATGTTTCTTTTGTTATCACTCGGTTTACATCTCTTTCTTTGTTTCAATTTTTTTATTTATTTTATTCATATTAATTTTATCCATCTACTCCCTTTCCCCATCTTTTCCTATTCTCCAGCAGGGTTACCTTCTATAGTTAACTTTTGGCCACTAGATTTCGCCCCTATCTCTTCCCCCGGTCTTAACGTTCTTTTGCTAGAATCCGATAAATTCCCGTTACTCCGACTTTGATGTTTTCTTTTTTATCACTCTATCGACATTTCTTTCATTGTTTTAATTTTATTTATATTTTTTTATCCTTTTTTCCTATATTCCAGTATAGTTACCTTCTATAGTTAACTTTCCGGCCACTAGATTCCGCTCCCATCTCTCCCCTCGTTCTCAACGGTCAAATGTGGCCCAGTACACTCTAGCCGCGATATGTAACGGCCACGCTTCCCAACATTCGGTATGTCTCCTCTTCATTTCTTCTTAATATTTTATTTATTTTAAACTTTTCTCTTTATCCTTTCTCCATTTTTAATTTTTCTTATTTTTTACCCTTATCATTTTGGCATCCATCATATGTTGGTAATCATGTGTTCATATTTTTAAACACCTATTTTATTTTTCTAATTCATTAATCCCATCTAATTTTTTTCATACATACATTGTAAACTATTGTTACTGTACTAGCGTTTTCACCTATTTTAACTTTTCATATTCTATTCCTATCAACTATATTTTCAAAACAGTCATTGTACACTGGTGTTATTGTACAATAGTTTTTCTATTATTCACATTTGTTATTGTACATATAGTTCCATACTTTTCTGTAACTTGGTAACATCATTAAGTCCGTTATCATACATTTTACACCTTTATTTTACTAGTTTTTCTGTATTCTTCATATTCCAACCTTTCTTTATATGTAAATATCCTCATTTTTGTTTCTTTTGTTTAACTCCTCCTTTTGATTTTACTTTATATTATTATATTGTACTGTACTATCCATTCTGTACATTTATTTTCTATTTTTTATTTTATATGCGTTATTTATTATTTATCATTTCTGCTCATTTTCTTTAATTTTATTAAATCTGTCTTACTTTATTATATCTGCCATTATTTTCATTTTCTTAATTTTCATTTTTTCAATTTTCAATTTTTCATTTTCATTATCTTAATTTTATTATATTCTATCACATTTTCTATAATTATATCTGTCACTATTTCAATAATTTTGTTATATTTGTCTTTATCTGATTTTTATTATATCTACCACTAGTTTAATGCCTTTTCATTATCAGTAATTTTTAAATCTGTCTATATCTTTATTTTATTATAATCTGACTCCTTTTTAATATTCTTTATCTTCTATTTTCATATCTGCCACTTTGTATTTTTCTACATTATTTGTCACTAGTATTGTTACTGTACAACTTTGATGTTTTTACATTTTTGTTCTGTTTGTTTCTCTGTTAGCCCTGAAGATGACCTACACTGTAGGTCGAAACGTCGGCACATAATATAAGTACTTCACTTATTCGGTGTTCTTATTGACTGCACCCCCCAACCATCTCCTTTACATAAATTATAATGAGTTTTTTTAATAAATTCATGACTGTAAAATGCAAATTATATTAGCAGAATAACCGCTCAGAGTTGATTAGCCCATTGCCAATCCTTCGAAGGGACTCTAATTGCTCAACAAGTGATGTCTTGACTCTTGATCTTCCTGTTCCTACCCAGTTTGCTGATTCGCGAAGATCATCTGCATCACGTATAAGTTCGCCGTAAGCATTCTATGCTATATTGTTAGAAATTACATTTTCGCTGGGAATATATAGAATTTTTTAAACTTAACTGTATATAAGTGTTACAAGCATAGGATAGATATTCAATTTACTATTGAATTTTGAGATTTATATTTATATATCTGCATAATGCTTAAGATTGTAACTTTTACAGCTTAACTTTCTAAAGTTATAAAACCAATTAAAATCACTATCGAATTTCAAACAATGATTTAAAATAGAATATGCTAATGAAGGTTATCATTTGTCAATTATTAATAATTACAATTAATATTAGACCAATAAATTATTAAGGATTGAAACTATAATGACTCAATGAAAAAAGTGTGCTTTTTTTGTTTTTATCATTATATCCATGATTGAGAATTATTACATTTATCAAACAGTATAGTTTAGCATGAAATAACCCGTTCATAGATAATTAATTTTATATTTCAGAGTGCCACCTTGTGAAGATTTTGTACAAGGTGAAACTATAGAAGTAGTCGTTGATGTTGAACTTAGAAAAGATATTGAAGATTTAGAAAAAGGAGAGGTTTTTGAAAATGATGAATTGTGTTTTGAACCCTCCCCACTTGATTCTGATGAAAGGTTTGAAGCAGAAACCTATGGAATCTTATCTGGCTTCAAATCAAGTAAAGAACTGGCAAATATCTGTCACATTGATTCATCAGAAGCTTCAGATGATAGTCCAGAAGGTTCCAACGAATCAGAAAAGAAGGAGTTGAGAATTTTCAGGACTCTGTCTAGGAAAAATAGGCAATCATTAAAATCAAAGTCAGGTTCTTATGAAAATATTGATGCGACAAATCTTATATCTACCAGTCCAGATGATGATGATGATTACGATGATTTTAGTAGAGAATTAGGCTTAGATAATGTGAAGAAGTGTAGCATTGCCCATTTTATTGAAGGAAATGATATTGCTAGACGATCTATTAAATGTAGGCATAAAAAATTAGCATCATTGGATGATCTCGACTTGACTGAAGCTGCGAAGGATTTAGTTCAAATTCCAACAATTCAAATATCTTCATCAGACAATGATTACACACTTTCTGAGCGCTCGCGGGGAGAATCAACATCATCTGCCTACTTGGATGTGGTTCAGCTAAGAATACAGGGTTCCAATAATAATTTACGAGGGAGCACAGATGGAATGTATCTAACAGAGTACCATCAAGATAGGCACAGAAAAAGTTTGGCCCTTTCAGAGACCGATGATGAAGAACTAGTGAGGTACACCTGGTATAGTGTCTTAGCCTTTGTTGTATAACTAGCTGTTTTTTGTTGTCAACTTTGCCATATTGTCTCAAGTAACTGTCTTATAGCACGCCGGATTACTCCGTAATTACTGCTTATATTTTTCTTATTAAACAGTTAATATGTTCCTCTTAGTTGGCCTCACAGTATTTCAAAACATTTCACTCACTGTAGTATGGTTAAGAATGATATTTTCAAATTATTTAATTAATAGCTTTTATCACTATATTTATTTTTACATTTGCTCATGGTTTATATTGTTTTTCTTATATCCTATAAGTATTTTTGGCTATGTTTATAAGGATAGATAATGAGTGATAGTGCAAACTTTACAAATTAGCTGTATTCTTATGGCAAATTTATTCAATCATTCCAGTGTCTTGCCAACAAATAGCTTAAATTGTTTAGCATCAACAGCTGGCATTAATAATTTTTTAAGGTCTAAGACTTAATTTCAATGATGAATTGATTCTTGAATATTAAAATAAATATGCTGAACTGTGTAAGGGTCAACGTTGACCCTTGATCCTCTAAATGTACAAAACGGAAATTTATCCTTATAGTAAATTTTGAATAGAGCCATGCACAACTACCCAGGAAATCACCAATTTTTGTAAGTCTAACTTTTGAATCTACACCAACTGAATAGATCTGTAAGGAAAGAATGGCAAAATATATATATAACTATGTTAGTTTTTGAAGTTAGTAAAATTTGTTTCAGTAAAATTAACTTAATTTGATCTAATTTCCATAATTGCTCAAAATATGCTGATTGAATTCTTCTTAAAAATGTTTTTGAAAACTAGAGGTGGGAAAAAAACTAATTTCTAGAAAGTATCATTTTATCAAGCCCTGCAAGTATGATTGTATCAAAGAGGTAACCATCGACTTCAACTCAATCTTAAGTATATCATCAATTTTTTTGCCGAATAATTGAGCCATACTCCCTTCCACCTCACAATTATGGCCTAATTAGCTAATAACTATTTACATCTGATTTACAAAATAATGAATTGTTATTTTGTTCACTCTTATTTCAGTAATATTAATTTGAAAGTAGCAGATACCATCAATTATAACTATAGAGACTTTCCCAGATTTTTCAAACATTGCTTGTTAACATAGCAATTCTACAGCTTTCGAATCAATTGAATAATTTCGCTTTCAGAATACAACTATAGTTTGTCTTTAAAATATAAATGTCACTAATCCCATCTTGTTACTTTTTAAAATATTTTTTGTATTTATCTAGTATAAGGAACATTGCTGTTAGATAAAAAGCTCTGAATGCTGCACTTTTTGCTTGCTTAAGTTATGAAACATTAATTTGTTTTTTTTTATTTGAATTAGATTTGTGTTTTTTGCATAAATGCTTGTTTTTTTCCTTCTTTCTATCTTTTTTTGTTTTTGTGCTACTTTAGCAGCCCTAGCTTAATGCCTGATGTTTAGCCGAGAGCACACTTAGAGGACCAACTTTACTTTTAGGTTTCATGGTCTAACTAGAAGTGAAACCATGGAAGGTCAATCGACAAATCCCAGAGTAATTATAGATCCACCGTCACCGTCTGGTGAGGACACACCCACTAGAAGATTCAGTTATGACTGTTGTAGAAAATGTTAGTAAACCAGTATTAATGTTATTTAGTTTACTGAGTAAAATTTTCTTAATCTAGATAGTGAATGCTTTCAGTGTCAGCAGCATCTCCCTGCTCGATGATAAAATCAGATTCTCCAGACACGGTGAAACCAATTGTGGAAAAAAAACTGCCAATTATTAATCCTCTGGTTAGACTTCCGACTTGGCCAAGTTAGCATTTTTTTTTTATTTCTTCTTATTTGTAAAATAATATTCTATTTAATGAAAACATACTCTTTTGTTTCTGTTATAATATTTGATTTGATTAAAATCTTTCATTTTAGATATTTCTGGCCCAGGCCTAGTGAGTAAAGTTCTTTTGGCAAATGCTGATGCTTTGTGTGCTGCTGCAGTACCTTTAATGGATCCTCAAGAAACTTTACTGTAAGATTTTTTTTTATATGTATTTATACATTTTAGTCATTTAATTAAAGTAATTTACTCTTATAGTAAAATCTCATCCAAAGAATCCAAAATTTAGGTTTCAATTTACTTCGAGCCCTACTTCATTTCTCATTTTCTTCAACATTGTGGTATTTAGATTTATTGTTTTCGTATATTCACTTAACAGTAACTCAAATTATTCGCAAAACCATCCATTGATATTTTACTAAAGAGATTCAAACATTTCCGACGGGCATCTTCTTCATATTAAGAGATGTAAACCTCTATCATTTGCATAAACATCTTCTGTTAGCAATAAACAATAAAATAAAAATGCATTTTGCAGTTTGGACATTTGATGTTTTCTTTCAACTGCTTACACTTTTTTTTAAAAAAAATACCATATGTGTGTGTGTTCAATTTCCATCATACCTCATTATCATCATCATTATCTCATTCTAATTTTATTAATTAAACCTCATATTTTTTTTTTAGTGAAGGGTTTAGAGAAAAGTGTGTGATGAATAACTATTTTGGAATTGGCATAGATGCTAAGATCACATTAGATTTTCATCAAAAACGAGAAGAACACCCTGAAAAGTGCAGGTCACGTGCAAAAAATTATATGTGGTATGGTGTTTTGGGAAGCAAAGAATGGCTGCAGGTAATTTTTTTTTTTTACTGAGAGGGTGAGAAGCCGAGGTGTACAAATGTCTTCTTTCAAAGGATAGATTAGTATAACTATGATTAATGAATGTGTATAAAATGCTTTCCATAAGTATTTTCCATTTTTTAAATTAATTTTTTAAAAAATTTTTTTAAAATGCAGTATCACAAAATGATTACATTGTCAATTGGATTCCTTGACTTCTCATTTTCTCAAATAATAAATGTTTCATAATTATAACAGATGCATACTTGTTGCATCTGTTGGATGATTTCTTGTCTTTGCTTATTACAATTAATAAAACAAATACTTCTTTGTTTTAATATTTTTTAGCATTTTATTGGTCACAAAATGTTATAAAACTACCAGTATGACTTGTTAGAGATCTTTATTTTATTTCCCAACATCTTTATTCTGAGATTGCATTAGTATATAATATCTTTAAATTAATTTTTCATTTCAGAAAACCTACAAAAATTTGGAACAACGTGTACAATTAGAATGTGATGGGCAAAGGATACCTCTACCTTCTTTGCAAGGCATTGTCATTTTAAATATACCCAGGTATTGTTGGCGATTTTTTAAATTAAAAATTCAATCTTATCACTATAAAAACAAAGTAAGTAGTCTCTTTTTTTTCCTTCTTGTATAGTTTTATGGGAGGAACTAATTTTTGGGGTGGGACAAAAGAAGGGGAAGTGTTTTTGGCCCCTAGCGTAGACGATCAAGTTCTAGAGGTTGTAGCTGTTTTTGGTTCGGTGCAAATGGCAGCTTCGAGATTAATAAATCTTCAACATCACAGGATAGCTCAATGCCATACTGTGCAAATTAATATCACAGGTTAGAGATTGTTTCTATTAAATAAATACTTTAAAATATAGTTTTTGCCATGCACATTAGCTATTTATGGTTTACTGTTCTAATAATTGTATGTATACATTGTAAGGTGATGAAGGTGTCCCTATTCAAGTTGACGGAGAGGCCTGGGTCCAACCTCCTGGCATGATCAGAATAATTCATAAAAATAGAATGAGGATGCTTTGCAGAAACAGGGTAAGAATAACTTTAGATTTGTATAAAGGATAAAAATAAATTAATAATTATTTAATATTAAATAAATGTGATTAAATAAGCAGGTTAAAGAAAAACATACATACATATAAAGTCATTATATATGTATGTGTGTGTGTGTGTGTACTTCATGATCAGTAGTTCACTTTTTCACTTTTTTTTATAAATTATTGTATTGATGTTTAACATTTTCAATTGGGACTGTAGAATGTAATTAGAATTCAATTAAGTAAGTCTTAACCTGATTTGTATATTATAAAAAAAAAGATAATCTCAGAAAACCATTGGATGTTTCACAGCAATCAAGGTTGTCAGTGATAAGTATTCAGAGCCAGCCATAGAGAGGTAAAATACACTTCTTATTAACGAGCCTTATAAAACATCTTACCAAAACATTAGCGTGCCTTGATGTTATTCATAATTATAGAGTCAATACCCTTAATATAGTATTCAATGGTCAGTAGTTTGATATATTGGAAATAGTACTACCTGGAAATAAACGAATATACAAAAATATTCATGTTTTCAAAAGGCTCCACTATAAACTAAAGTGATATATATCCATTCCATAATACAGAACCCAGAGAGGAGCTGTCTCTTTCCTTGTTTAAATAAATCCTTAATTATACGTATCATACGAATATGTAACATAAATGACATACTACATCTTTTGTAAGAGTATGCTTACACCTTTAGCAAATTGAATTGTTTTTGTTTTCATGTTTTAAAGAGAATAGTATTTGTTTTTCAGGCTCTAGAGACAAGCTTGAAGTCATGGCAGGAAAAGCAAGGAAAGGGCAAACTTAGAGCACCTTTACCCCACTCTTTATCTCAAAGTGAAATGCAAATGTTGATTTCATTTATTGAGGCTACAACTACATTAGTTAAGTAAGTAATATTTTTCCAACATTTTTTTGTTTGCATGTTTTTCTGTTTTTCCCAATCTATTTTAAATCCAATGGATAGAAAACATGTATTCAATCATTTATTTAAGCTTCAGCATAACTTATTTATTTATTATTTAATTTTCATTTGCACCTGCGCAATTGTGCATCCAGCAAATTTGATCGAAGTGTCTTTATCTTATTGTAAGTGTCTTTGTCGTATTCAACTTGAGAATACAAAAAAAAAATGTATATTTTTTTTCCATTCATATATTTCCTCCAAAACAAATATTTCTATGAAGGTTGTGAAAATTTATTTTCGATTCCAATAAAAATCAAGAAAAAGAGTTTCGACGAAAAGTAATGTTTATTGCACATCTCTAAAATATTATATATTTTATGACAAATTAAGCATAAATATTTAAAAGGTAGTTAAATTCATCTAAATCAGACCAATACTTGCAAATGTATTGTACATTAAATCGAACCAATATCAGCCAATCTATGAATTCGACTTTGTACACAATGGAGCATCGAAAGTCTCGTGAAGGCCCTGACCAGATATTTATATAACAAAATTCCTTTAATTTAGAAAATACTTTTTCCTTTATCCAAAGTCTTTTTTCCTGTTTGTGAATTCATTCAAAGGAAAGAATTTATAGTTAAGCTTATTTAAAACATGATTTACAAAATGTAAAAGAAAAAATATTTTCATAACCAGTAATGTTGAAAATTGTAACTTCTTTCTTCTAATGATACAATTATTTCGATTAATGTAGTTTTTGTTTTACAGATATTGATTATTCATTGAATTTTTTCCACAAATTGAGGAAGTGTTCTTTTCTTCATGTATTGTTATTATAGTTGAATAAAGATATGTTTAATCATTAATAATTTGGTGAAATGTTAGATTGTACCATGTGTTAAAAATAAATTGTACTTTTCCTTTTAACTTTACATATTAAAAAACCTTTTTTTTATTTTTGATAGATTGAATTTAATCTTGATATTTGTTTTGACTTACAAAAAAAACCTCAAGAACTTTTGGTTTGTTGAGTGACTTATGCTTTATCATAATTGTTTGTAGTATTGATTGAAAATAAATTTTAGTTTATTAATATTTTTCTTTAGGAATCAATTGATCATCAACATTATTTTAATACCTTCATTAAATTATGGTTTAACTTCGTTGTGAATGGGATGCATCCTACAAAATCACTAGCATCAGATGTGGCTGCTGGAGTAAAAAAAAATTTTATATGGTGATGGGGATATAAATATAGTTCTTCATCATTCAAAAGGCCGTTTACCAAAAACTCTACAAGTGGCTAATACCACTATCAGCCCATCTAACTCCATAGTTTACCTCGGAATCAAACTCGATCGCCACATGACACTGTCAACCCACTGCTATTCAAAAATCCGCATGGTAAGAAGAAGAACCTATAGACTTCATCACCTACTACTATCTTCAGCCTTATCACTGCGTTTAAAAATCAAAATTTACAAGAGCATCCTAAGGCCTGCACTTCTATACGGAGCCCCGCTATTCACCCACCTCAGAGTCGGAACGCAGCACCAATTGCAACTGTTTCAGGACACTATACTCCGAAAAATTGTTCGGTCTACATCGCTGAGAAAGCTAAAACCGGAACAATTACACGATCTCTTCAACATACCCACAACAACTGAATTCATAAAGCGAAGACACATAAAATTCTTCGACTCCCTCAAATGCACAACTAACGAAATATTTAAAACTCTGACACCTGCTTCAGCTCCAATAAGGTGGCAACAAGTAATGGAAGAAACTCGTAAGATTGATGAAAGTAGTATGTAAGATTGTAATTATAAAAATAAACACAAAAATTAAGTGTGCCCCGGCACTTAAACAAATAAGAAATACAACTAAAACAACAAAAATTCCAACCACCTCAACTCCTTAAAATGTAGTCATACTACAGTAGAAGGAGAAGAACTCAGAAAAATAAATGTGCCCATAAGAGAGCACAAAACCCAGTTGCACAATAAAAAAAAAAACATATTTAGGGGTTATGAAAAAAAAAAAAAAAAATCATTTTAGTTTTAAACACAGAGCATTTAGTTTTATTATAATCCATAAGGATATTAAAGGATTGAATTATAATAATTATTTAATGTCTTAGATTTTAATTAGTATATTTAAAAATAAATTTATTAAAATTTTTATTTTTTAGGTGCGTTAAAGTACTGATTATTAAAAATCCTTCTATAGAAGCTGAAGTTTATGAATTGGCAGATAAGACAGCATCAAATCTGGAAAAAGTTCATCCCAGTGGAAAGATACAACAAGGGGTAAATATTGTCTATATGAATGATTAAGTTTGTTTATTTTTATAGTGCACAACCAAAATCATAAAAAATAACTTTATGCAGTACTCTAAAAAAAACTACGCTTTCGATATCATTCAACCCACCTTTGTAAAATAAAATTTACCCAGGTAAATTATTTAGGCAGGTCAATCTTATGAAAAAATAAGTAAATTGGCATAAGCCTTAAGTAATGGGTCACTGACACTTTTGTAGAACTATTTTATTAAATTCTGCTTGTTGGTTAAAGAAATAAATAACGTAAATATGAATTTAATGATTTAAAAAAATCTGCAGTAATATAAATTCAACATTTCACAATCGGAATGAAAGAGACACTCCAAATTTCCATCAGAGATTTTAATGATTGTACCCTTATCTCAAAGAGCAGCCCTCAAATATTAGCAGCTGCTATATAGAACTTTATCCCTAATTTTCATTCTTACAAAAATACCTTTATATTTTTTACTTTTCATTCTAAATAAGGCATGTGTCAGTTATGCTTCATATACATTTTTTTAGATAGAGGGGGTGAGATGTTATGTTTTATTTATAAAGATTAATATATTTGTTTTATTTTTTATCAGCCTGAGCTGCGTTTATTACTGACGTCATTGGTTAAAAGTGCAAAAGAGCTACATGAAGGGGCATGCTTACTTCTGAAGGAGAAATCAAATTCCTTCGTAAGTTATATTTTTTGCTTCATTTATTATTGTTAAAATAAAAAAAAACATAAAAATTTTCTGCTTAGAATAAGAATATTCTACAAATATATGTAGAAATATTAAATAGCTTAGGTATGAACTTATTTTGTACATAACTTATTTATCATTAATTTCAAGTTTCGAGATGATTTTTTATTCAGATTTTTCATTTAAAAATTTTTATATATGTATATATATATATATATATATATATATATATATATATATACATATACATACTATACTTTATTCTGGGACCAAATCCCTTTAGAATAATAATAATGAACAAATAAAAAAAACATAATATTCATAATATTCAATTAGGTTAGGTTTTAAAGTTTATAGACACACAACATCAATGGTCATCGGCGTCTTCTCTCCTTGGTTCAAAATTTATTTCCACTTCACATATAATTATTATATGTGAACTATCCCTCTCTTCTCCAAAGGTTGACTTGTAGACTGACCAGGGGTTGGTTATTAAATAAAGATTTTTTTTCATTTAATTGAATAACATATTTATAGTGAGCTGATCATATCTACAAGGTAACTTATAAAACTACTTACAAAGGGGCCCTTTTTGCTTGATGTGACAGTCTACAATTGAGTTGCCTGCTTCTTGCCTGCAACTGCTGCTCTGTCCTTTAAGAGTAACCGACCCATAGGGACACCTAAATTACCTTAATGTACCTCAATGCCCCTTACCCTTTTTATCTAGGTACTCCTAATGTTCCATATAGTGTCATATCTGCATAGCAATTATAGATTTTTTACCATTCTTCGTCGTTAGTATCGTCATTTTCAACCCAAAGATCTACTTTTCTCTGGGTCTCGATTACCTCTACATCCTGCATTAGATCTTTAAACAAAAAAGCACTCCTTCCATCTTTCCTTGATGAGTTTGTCACTCAGGATGACTTCGCCATTTCGATCTATGATTCCTTCTATTTCTTCGGTCTATCTACTGAACATATTATTATGTTTAAGAAAAGTTATCACTTTATCTATATTAGTGATGTTATCACCCAGGATAGTCGGGGTTTTATATATATATGTAGAATAGAATAGAATAGAAAACAAACTTTATTCTGGGACCAAATCCCTTTATAATAATAATAATGAACAAATAAAAAAAAACATAATATTCATCTGGCCAGAAGGCTACATAATAATACAAATCATGAAATAATCAAGAGCGACAAAACATAACAAAAATAGAAATAGATAAGAAAATAAAAAATATGAAACTTGACAGGATTTTAACTAACTGTCGAAAATAAACATATTGATATTAGCAAAACAATAATAATAAATAACATTAATACAATAGTTAATAACGAAATTGCTAACTAAAATAAATGAATGGCATAGCATGCGATAAAGTATTTACAAAGTCTGTATCTTGTTTGTTGTTGGAAAAATAAACAAAACACATAGGTAGCAAGATCGAGTTTACAATACTAATTTGTTCAGTTTGACCTGCTTGGAGAGCGTCTTTTTGGGATGCCAAGAGATGATGGAAAAGCAGGGATTTAAATGAGGCCAGTGAAGAAGAATGGCGGATGAAAGGAGGGATTGAGTACACATTGGTGGAGCGGGCGAGGAAGGAACGCTCGAATGCCCTAGTTCTGTGGGAAGGAATGTAGAGATCGGAAAGGCGAGATCTTGTTTTGTGGTGCTGGACAGAGGATTTGAATGGGAGAGACTATAGATATATGAAGGGTGTTGCGGGAAATATTGTCTACGAATGGGAGGGAAGAGCCACTTTAACTCATCATAGTGATGTGACACCCGGGATGACCTCAGAGTACAAAGGACAAATCTTAAAGTGCAGTTCAGGAAGATCATTGATGTAACAGTTGAAAAGGAGAGGAGAGATGCTTGACCCCTTTGCCTGAGGATAGAGTGAGGAAAGAGGAAATGGGTTGATTGGGTATAAAAACAGCTTGGAACCTATCAGAGAGGAAGGATTGTAACCATAGAATAGAGCTGTTGGAAAATGACAATGACTTTAATTTGGAGAAAAGGATAGAATGTTCCCAGGAATCGAAAGCTTTGGAAAAGTCTAGGAGGATTAGCACGGTTAGTTGTTTGTTGTCCATGGCTTTTTTTTATGTCAGTAGTGAGTTTGGTAAGGGCAGATTGAGTGGAAAAACCAGGACGAAAGCCGGATTGAAGCGGATCAAGGAGTTTGGACTGTTTGAGAAAATTTGGTATTTGAGACTGGACTATTCTTTCGAGAGGTTTGGAAAGTATGGAGATTGGCCGGTTGTCTTTGGGAGATAATGGGGTAGAGGTTTTATTTATAGGATGGCGTAGTGCTTTTTTCCAAGAAGTCGGGAATACTGCTTTTTGTAGTGAGACATTATAAATGAAGAGTAGGACAGGTAGGATATCGATGAGGCATAGTTTGAGTAGTTTGAAGGGTATCTCGTCTAAGCCGATAGAACTGGAGCGGGATTTGAGAACGGAGGAAATAATGTCTGTACGTGAAATGTCTAAGAAATAAAAGTTGTCGGGGTTGAAAGATGGCGTTAGTGAAAAGACGGAGGTGGAGGATTTTGATGTGTTAATTGAGGCAGTCAAAAAAATACGTGTTAATTTCATCGGGAGAAGCAGGAAAGGCTCTGGAGGATGTTGGATTGCAGAGGGAGTGCTTTCGGAGGAGTTGCCATTTAGATTTAGGATCGGGAGCAGTGGAAAGGGCTTCGTGGAAATATTTGGATTTTGCTTGTCTGATTGTAGATTGTGTCATATTGCGAAGAGCCTTGAACGCATAGTAGTCATCAGTAAGCCTAGTATGTCTAAAGCGTCTACGGGCAGCATCACGTTTTCTGTAAAGAGCTTTAATTTTTTTACTCATCCAAGGAGCAGGATGGTGGCGGAAGGTTGAAGATTGGAGTGGGGCATGGGTATCCAGGATGCTTTTGAGATTGGAAGTTAGTATGTCGACCATTGAATCGACGGTGGTACAGGAATAAATTCTGTTCCAATTCAGGATTTCGAGGGAAGGATATATATTTTCAGGGGTGAGTCCATCTAGGTTCCGAAAAGTTATTGTTTTCAGTAGGATTTCTGGAGTTTGGATATTGTATGAGATTTGAATTAAATCATGAGAGGACAGAAATGGGGGCCGGTAATTGTGAGAAAGAAAGGAGTCTCTGCGATGAGTCAATGATGAACAAGTCTAACCAGGTGTCAGATTGGAGAGTGTGATGGGTAGGAGAGAATGGGACAATTGAGAGGTGTAGAGAGTAAAAAAGGTTTTCAAGGTATAGTTTAACATTGGATTGGACCATGAGATTGGTATTAAAGTCACTGGAGATTATGATGTGGTTGTAGAGAGGAACATGGTTGTAAAGGACTGACTCAAAGATAGGATCAAAAGGGACTAAAGGAGGGTGATGCACTACAACCTATAGGAGGATTTGATTTGCATGAAATTTCGACAAAAAGGAATTCTATGTGAGGGAAATTAGACGCTGGTAAAGAATCCAGGATGTGTGACTTTAGGGAGCTGTGGACGTATAGACCTATACCTCCTAGTCCGGTCAAATCGGTCGGGGTGGAGGAAGGAATAATCAGGTAAGGAAACAGTAGAGGACGGGATATGGGGTTTTAGCCATGTTTCTGAGATTCCAATGGTGTGGAATAAATTTTGGTTAAAATATTTCTGAAATTCATCAAAGTGAGCGGGCAAGGATTGGGAGTTTATGTGACAGGTTAGGACATTAGACATGATGGGGAAGCAGAAGAGAAGCTCTCAGTATTTGAGGAGAGAAAGCTATGAGGAGTAAATTGTATTGGCAGAGCTAATTGAAAAGTTTGATAATCCAGAGAAAAGATTATTAGAGGCGAGTTATTACTAAAAAGCCCTATAAATCTTGATACTAAAAAATGGATAATGAAATTAAAGAATAGCGAAAGGAAAAGTGATAAGTAAATAATGAAATAAATTAAACAACAGACAAAGAAAAGAAGATAAAAGATATATGTGAGAAAGAAAAATTAATTTTGTGATATATTTATTTGAAAAAAATAAAATTTTTAAAGAACACTTAAGTGTGTCAGAGTGATTCAAAATGAACCCGTGAGCACCGTTGTGAGAGCCATGGTTATTCCTGAAGCATGAGGGCATACCGGTCTTCAGTAGTCAGTCGAATACATCCAGGTCATAGGCTTGATCGATGAAGACCACTTGGTGCCCATCTTCTTTTCTGCAACTCACTCTACCACCAGAGAACAAGACATATTTTATTTTCCCCGCTACCCTTTTCTGAGGTGCCTGTTAGTTCCTGTCATTTCCTGGCTTAGATAATGCTGTGGCAGTCATTTTCTTGCCAACCTATATCTCGCTTGACTTTTCTCTTTTGTTTCATATCATCACTCACTGATTGCCTTGTGAAGCGTGCGATGATTGGTGGAAGCCGGGGGTCGTCGTTCTTCGCCCTACGACGCTGCACCATGTCCAGCTCCTCGATGTTTAGATTTAATCCCAGGCCTGCACCAATGCTTGCAACTAGGCCAGAAGGGCTCTCTCCAGCTCGTATAGGGACCCCTTGTATCTCTAGGCACTTGGATAATAAGCCTTGTTCACTTTTATTTAGGCATACCTCCCAATTCCCCACTTGTGCCTTGAGCGCTTTATTTTCCGCTCAGATGTCCTCAATATATTTGTTTTGCACCTCTAGATGTTTTTCAATAGATGTGAGCCTCTCATTTATTTCGATCTTGATCTTTTTTATCCCCGCCTGGACGTTATGATCGGAATGTTTTATGGCCACTAATTTTCCATGAGTGATGTTTGTGCTATATTATCCTAAGTTTGTTCAACCTCTGCTTCTGTGTTTTATTTGGCCTGCTCACACTTAGTGCACAGCCATTGTGTTTTTGAGGATTTTAAGCCCTCTATCTCCTTTTCACTAAAACTGCTGCACCGTCCATGAAAAATTAAATTGCATCTAGAGCAAAATACGTTGTTTTTATCACCACGAGCGATGACGTTGCATTTTGAGCAAACAGCCATTGTGCCTTAGTAAATAAATAAATAGTTACTTACGGAGAAAGTTGTTATGAACGGCAACTGGTTTTAATACTGTTGGGCTTAAGAGATAGCCTATTGTTGTGGTTCGAACTAGTTATGTGTGAATTCACAATAATTTCAAATGCCCCTTCACTACACTTTACCACTTGTAGAAATATTTTTGTGTGTATATATATATATATATATTATAAAATCTTAAATAACATAATACTACTTTCCATTTATGTTTTAGGAAATGGAATCAGAGCTGGAAACACAATTAAGTAATGCCATTACCAACATGGAAATTGAACTAAGAAAGTGTCACATTTCTGAATGTGGACAGTCACTAGTTTATTTGCAGCATCCTCCTGATGTAAGTTATCTAATAAGTTATTGATAAAGTGTCATTGTCGTCTTTTTCCAGTAACTTATTACTTGCTATAAATAACGTTCATTCTTTCTTTAATCGTGCATATATATATATATATATATATATATACACATATATCCATGTAGTGTGTTCCGTGCCCTAATTTAATTAGTAAACTGATCTAACTGATCTGATAATTACCTATGTTTAATAATAATCATACCTTTTCCCTTTTCATGTCACAATCTTTTTTTTTTTTTCAATCCTATCTTAAATCAAAATACATGAGAAGAACTCCTTTCAGGACCGCAAATCAAAAAAGGGTTTGTCTTGGTTGAAGTTCCGTAGGGAGAAAACTGAAAAAGGAGATTTCCCCAAAGGAGTTTCAAGAGATGTCAGTTCTTGGGGTGTTCAAGAGGTACTTAATACTTTAATGAAAAACAAAAACAACAAAAACAATTTATGGCTGTTTATGTTTTTTGGAAAATTGGCTTTTTGTTAACTAGTTTTTCTTCTGTTTTAACTGTAATTTCATTACAATACATTTATCTATATTCACCTAAGCATGGCATCACTTTTCGTCATTAACATAATTGCATGCATCTTTATTTTGGTAGTTTAGTTTTATTAGTACAACAGATATATAATTTAACACACCCACACACCAGTAATCTTTTTGGTGTTTAGCTTTAAGAAAATAAAAGCAAGATTCACTTTTAGTTTATTGATTATTTTAAAATTATTTTTAAGCATTTTTCAATTTTTATTTGTTTGGTGGCGGTCAAGCTTGCTAGAGAGTTATAATGAGACAGTTTTATGATAACAACTCTGTTAAGAGTGATAACAAGAGAGTTATATTCTGTATCCATGATTCTCAGACTTTGGTTTAAGAATAAATTTATTTGTTCCAAGAACAATTGTTTACATTGTCACTCCAAAACTAGGGAAATGTTGCATTACAAAATTCAATCACTGTTATCACTGCTAAAAATCTCTAACTGGATTTGTGACATCAATAATTCAGGATCCAAAATGTTATCAATTTAATTAATAAATTGGCTTTGTTATTTCAGCAACATCTATTTATCCCGGATTACTAGTAAACCTAAAGTCGTACTTTATTTGGAGCATTAAAATAATTTTCGTCCTGATAAATATTTAAACATGAACTAATTTTCTTTAATTTATATTTAACAGAACCCACGATCTGATTGTTTACATTTATTTAAAAAAATAAATGGAGCATTTATAGATTTTATTTTATTAAGAGTTATATTTTTTGTTATTAGCATATTTTTTTATTCTTAATATCATTATATAATTGCTATTGAAGCCAACGTTTATATTGGTAAACTAATCCAAAATAGAATTTTTATAATCAATTTCCTTCCCTTTCTTTATTGTGTAAAAAAAAAAACAGAAACTCCTTTTATTTACATTTTTAAGAATAAAATACACCAACAGGCTTGAAGATATTGTAGTAGTACAGTTATAATTTAGCTAAATGATGCTTATTATTATAAATGAACATATTAAAAAAAATTTGTTTTCACTGCGCCCAAATCATATATTTTGTCATCTACAAAAAAAAAAAAAAAATTATAGCAATAGGTGAAACTAGTAGACTTATGACCTCACCTCCTCATTTTTTAAAATTTCCGTTATCGTTATCACGGTCATCAGTTTTGTATTGAGAGCCATTTTAGGAAAATATATTAGATGCTCTGTGTGTATTTATATGGAACTATTGTTTTGGTATATAGTATGCATACTAAATTTAACTATTTATTACAATTATTATTGCAAACACCTCTATACCATTACCTAAATATATTTGTACATCTACAGATAACTAAATATATTATAGTCTGTCAGAGAACTATAATATATAGTCTGTTTAGTTGCTTCTTTATCCATGATTTCCTTCTCTGTTGTTAACAGTTCTGTTTATTAAGTCAGGTTTTTTGTTTGTTATAAAAACATTTATATAAATTTATATTAAAATACATATGTATTTATTAAACTTGTATACAATTTTCATTAATTTTGATTGTAATAATTTTTTTCTCTATGGTTTGGCTAAATTGGAATGCACAAATCAATGTTAAGGTATAACCACATTTCAACAAAAAATGTTTAAATTTACTTATATTGACACAAATAAAGAATTTTTTGGCTCCTGATAAGTCATCATATTATAATTGCTACGAAATTCTAAAATTCCTTGTTTTGTTTTTGTATTGAAAATTGAAAATAGAAATTTAATAAAATAATATGGATCTATATACATTAATGAAATGGTAATTTTATAAATGTATGCTTAGTTAATGAATCATTACTAAGTAGAAAACAATTATTTTACTTCTTGTTAGCTGAACTTCTTATATTAGAAAAGTTTGTTTTATTAACTGCAAATGTATACTTTTATTTAAATTAAAATACTCATATTTTTATTTTAAAGAGAAAAGATAGGCCCCCCGGCCGGGGGCATATCTTTTCTCTTTAAAATAAAAATATTTAAAAGCCAAAACAATTGACAAAAAATTATAAAAAATAATAATAATAAATGGGATCTTTGCTCATATATATGATTGTTAGCTGGATATATTTATTTGTAGGAGATAAGAACAAAAACTAGCCAAACCAGAATGGTGCGTACTTAAAACAATATCCCAAATCGGGAATATTTATAATTAGGAAAAAAATATTAATTTAAAAATTTAACTTGAGCATTTATTTGTTTCAAGAAATAACTGGAGCATTTATAGATTTTTGCTTTAATTAAATTTAATTATAAGGACTATTTTTATTTGATATACTCTTAGATTTAGAAGTTATTTAAAAAAAAAATGTATTACTTTTTTCAAATGCTCATTAATTCTATCAGTCTTCTTTATTAATAAGACCTGTGGTATCTTAGAACCTGCACAACTGCAACCGATAAAGGTTGTTGCAATCAGAGTTCAATTCTTGATAAACAAGTTAACATTTTATGACATTAAATATATTAATATTAATTCACATTCTATATCTTCATTTTATTCTGATGGAACTTAAATTCAGGATATTTTTGTCATCTGCTAATCTGAGCTATTGCATTTATTTTTATTGTTATCTTCACAGGATGTATGTAACAGAGATAACCAAAATGTTAAATGAACAGTCTTTCATAGAAGTTATTGGAATATTGTATGTTAATTAAGAAAATGGGGGAAACTAATAAAAAAAAAGTATTTTATTACTAATAAATACTGAAATCAACTGTTGAAATATTACTTCTTCATTATACATGACATTTTTAGAAATGTTTCTAATATTGATGTCTAAATTCCCAGTTTAATGCACATAATTTAAGTACAATATTTTAATACTGTATATATTTTTTTAAATAAAAAAAATAGGGAAAGGAAAACAGTAATCCTTGAAAACAATTGAAAGTACTTATGTGATTGTTTCAAATTTGGTATCTTGCTAAGCTAAGGCTATAGCAATGGTGGTCAAAAAATGCTACAGATTTGACTTTTTATAAGAAACTGCTTTCACCATTTTTGTTTGTAGTGTGCATTATCTCATTGATAGTGTCCCGTAGGTAAGACAATATGGTTGGAGATGTAGGGTTTCTGTGTTTTTTATGTTTTATTAACAAAGGAGTTCACTGAGTGTTGGTCTTTGATGTTGATAAAAAATGTTGGGTGAATATATTTTTTAAAAAAATCGACATATATTTTGCCAAAAAAAATATTTTTTTAAAAATAATTAATTAAATGAGCCTTATAGATTTTATTCACATAAAAAAATGATGGCAGATTTTGATTGAGCATACCGTAAACCTTTAAATTGAAAAATTCGTCACAAAACATTTTAAAGCCAGGTAAATTTATGTAACTGTTTGAAGCTCTGTTTTGTCTTCAGCATATTTGATATAAAAGTTCTTGGACTCATTAAAAAAAAAAAAAAAAAAAATTTCTGTATATGGGTATAAAAACTATTATATTATTTAAGAAGGTTTGTGTAAAATCATATGATGGCCAAATAGGATTATGTATTATGTATAATTAATTTTTTTTTTATAATAGCTTTGCGAATTGTATAGTGAAAGGACCTTTTCTGATGTCCTAAGTTTGATTTGAATTGTTTAAAAAATTCCTGATTTATGAGTAATTCAAAAATCTTAAAAGAATTATTTCACATTTTAATATAAAAAATCATTTTTATTTTTTATTAGCATGAAAATGTGAAAGTTTAAAAAAAAAATGTTGACTAAAATTACAGAAAACATGAATTCTGTTTTCATTAGATATAATACAATGGACCCTTCAGATTGCTCTAAAAATTCAATTAGCTTCTTTAAAATAATAAATTTGACTTTTTTTAATTACAAAACCAACCAAAAATAATTTATCAAAACATAAATGTCACATTGTGCATTACCCTTGTAAGTGTTATGTTATGTAATAGTTTAGTATTAGTATACATTTTTTCTCATTTAGTTTCTCCATCATACATATATCATCATTATCATTTCATATATCTTATCACTCATCTCTATACAATTGTATCTCTCAAATTCTCAGTATTTAAAAATATTTTCAATAATTTAAAATTGTTTAAGCAAGTTATATAACTTCTGTGATTTTTAATGGGTGGTTATAATTTTACTTATAGGTGAGTACGTGGCTGGAATCATTGCAACTTGGAGAATACTGTGAAGCTTTCACTAGACATGATCTGCGAGGTCGTGAAGTAATGACCTTAACAAGAAGAGATCTTAAGGAGCTTGGAGTGACTAAGGTTGGACACGTGAAGCGCCTCTTACATGCTGCCAAAGACCTCAAGGATCACCAAGCCTCCTACGGTAGTGGCTGAAGAAGGAACACGGTTTGATCAATAACGTTAAGCAATAATCTCTTACATAGACTAGACAGCTAAGAGCCCCACTTTTACTCTTACATTGCTCTTTCAGCACTAGGAAAGACACAACTTTTTCTGACCAAAGTTAGGTGCTTTCTTTCTCAGTATTTTCTTAAGCTTCAGCACTTCTTTTACTTTAAGTACATTTACCCAATACAAGACCAAATATTTGTATCAAATCGTATTTAAAAAAAAATGAGCACATTTTTAGTAGTGATTAAATTAAAACTAGCGTTTGTATAGTTTTTTAAATATTTAAATCTTGCATATTGACTGAAAATGCCTTTCATGTTTCACATCGTTTTTATATCATACGATTCTACCTTTATAAATTTAATAAGATTACTGACTAATATAGATTTATATGTTATAGTTTAAAAACTATCTGTATAATTTGCGATTGGCTAATTATAGCACTTGATCTCATCACTATTAATATATTATGATATATTTATAAGGTAAATATTTATAGAAAGTACTTTCAAAAAGTAATATTTATATCTAAATGTAATTTTAAGGTTTTCAGAAACGGGACCAACGTTGAGGTCTCCATAATGCTATAATTTTTTACCCTTTTCACTGTTATTACGGGTCTTAATTTTTTATCACATTTGCAATATTCTAGTATTTTTCACTGTAATATTAACTTTACTTGTATATATAATTATCGATTTAATTCACCCATTGATTAGGAGTAATTTTCTAAACTGTTCGAGCACAGGCATTAGCTGCTTCAACTCGTTTGGGATAAATATCTTAATATATTCGTTACAGTATTTATAATTTATAATTTAGGTTGTATAATATGCAGTATTGTGTTACCTTTGTACCTTAATAGCAATAATTCATTATGAGAAAAATATATAACAGTTTCTGTTACCTTATTTTTCTCTCTTTTTAAAATAAGCTTGCTGTTGTATTTACATTTGAAAATTAATGCTAATCATTTGGCAATATAAGCCAATCTAATTGATTACTATAATTTTCCCAAACTTAGTCTTAATTTGGGACTTATTATGAATCTCATTTCATCAAAAAGTTTGATTATTATACTTTTAAAATTAAAGTACATATTTATTCCAATAATATGGACACCTGCAGTGATTACTAATTATTGTAGTTACTGAGTTTCAGCCACCTAAGTTTCTATAATGTTCGTCAATTTTTAATCTATCGATAAACTGAATAATTATGATTTTTTCATATAAAAAATTGAAATGAGTTGCTAATAATAATCAAGTGCTAAATTCAATGTTTATTCTGGTATCAAGTATCAAAAATTAATTGTTCATGACACTCTTCTAAAAATCTTTACATTACCTGATTTAGAACTAATTTATGATCTTATTAGACTAATAGTGTATATTCTGAGTAAACCTTCAAAATATATAGCATATAATATTATAATATATAATTCCTTTGTTGAAACAATCACCAGTAAAAATCAGAATTATAATATATGTTAAATTCCAATAATCACCATTGATTAGATTGATTATATTTTTTTATTCACTTGTCTCCAAGTAGAACTATAATTAAGGAATTATCGCCAAGTTACCAACCTATCTAGCCATCAAATTAACAGGGTCAAGATTCATTTCTTAGGTCTTCCATAAAAATGTTTTATACATCATACAGTATAGAAAATGTACTTCTACCAAGCCAAGGCCCAAGTGATACCCCAACATAAGGTAATGATGAATTAATTTGTTCTGAAATCGGTTGCTGTAGCTCACGCATTTTCCTTTTTTTCTTTTAATTTTGTAGCCATTTTTATTTGGTTTTATTAAAATTTGAAATAAACTCTGTGATAAGGATTAACGAACGGTCTTTGGCATTTTTAAACTGAAACAAAAGGTGGTTGAAACAATCTTAAACAAAGTTAATTTTATAAGTTAATGCTCCTTTTGCCTTGAAACTAAATTGTATATTTGTAAGTATATATACATATAAAAAGCTTTAATATATATATATATATATATATATATATATATATATATATATATATATATATCCTTATATATATGTATACTGTTTAAGAAGATATTATTTTTACAATATTCAAAAAATAAAAAAATAAAAAAATCTTTTTGTTTTTAATTGTGAAAACCATCTTAATGACCACTAACTAAACATTACTTTCATAAATAAGACTGCTTAAAGTAAATAAAAAAACAGGAATATAATGGATAAATTTCCTACAACTTTAAACTTTTAATTGATAAAATTCATGACAAAATATTAAAATAGTTTATTTTAAGATAAGATGTTTTAATATATTTATTTTATGAAAATAAAATTTAAAATATGTAATATATTTGAACATTATATAATTTATACTTAAATAAAACTACTATAATATCTATTTATTATTAAATATTTGATTATTGCTAAAAAAAAAATGGGTTTCCTTTTACTACCACTGACCATCTCTGTTTCTTTTATAGCCTTTCTATTTATTTGTTGTATTTAGTTTTGGAAACAGAGTTAGTCTTGGAGATTATTTTTTAGAGTTGGGAGTAATTAGTCAAAACACTATCTTCTTAATATTACTAATAAGTTTCTCAGTTTTTTTTTTTTTCTAATGGCTGCTGAGCAGACAAATATAAAAATCAATGAGTAACCCCAATTGTTTACTAAATTCAGTTGTTGTAGTACAATTGAATACTACAAATTCTGTTAGAGTGTTAGCTGTAGTAATTATGTTTATTATAAAAGTAATCATATAAAAATCTTATATTGTTATTAATCTTCTGGATGGGTGTTATGATCTACTTCATTTCTGTCATCCTGCACTTGTATTATCTGCAACTTCAACCTTACTATTACTTCATGATATTGAATTAGTCGACTGATTACTTGTGGAAAGCTGTAAGTAATGAAAATGGTTCCCTTTGCTATAGGGAATGTATTTATGTGATGTATTTATTTACCTCATGTTAAAGCATAGGTTACAAGTACTACACCCTAAGTCAAAATAATTTAACACTAACCTTTCTGCTTAACCACAAAGACAAGATCTTTCAACCAGTTAAACCCATTAATAACTTCCTTTTTTCAAATTTTTGAAATCACAATATTTTGTAAATTAATAGCATATCTTTTCTATCCATATTTATAATACTAAAATAAGCATAGAACAATTAAGAAGGGTACAAGATTATTTTAAAAAATAAAGAAATGAGTGCTTTCATATAATCGTATGTATCACTTGTAATTCAATCCTAATTTATATTTACTTTTTTTATCTAATGCAAGAAATAATTAATGTGCAGCGGTCCAACCTAAAAAAACAGTATTAAAGTTATGACGAAATAATGTTATTAACTTATACATGCATCTATGCCTAATCAAAACTTGTCCCAGACCACTGTACAGAATTCAAATTATTATTCCCTTCTTTTGTCCACAATACTTAAGAATGCTCTCTTTACACATTTTTTCTTCGAAACTTTTATAATATAATCATCAGTGAGTTCTCTTAAATATTTTTTTAGTATTATTTTTATTAGTTTAGTACTTAACATTTATTAATGTGAAGTCCTTAATTTCTTTCTTTAATTACCAGCATAATAGCAATTTATATGCAAAACTTTGTCTTTGTGCTGCCGTTACTTTGTTTTTAAATCTTGCATTTATCATTGGTTGCATATAACACAAGTACAATCAGATTATTACTTATTTTTCAATCTAACTTTGTAGTGTTGGTACATTATCTTTAGATATTGAAAGGGATTAACCTTTATATGGACTTTTGATGGTGATGGTATTTCTCTGTGTAATAGTTATCTTAAACTCAGTGTGTTGTAGAATATTTAACAGAATAACTATTTCAAAAATACCACTTTGCCTTATGCATTGTATAATCATTAGAATAATCTATAGACTGCCTGAGAGTACTGTATCTTCCCTAGATGTTCTTCTGCACTCATAGTTAGTAATGCGTTTATGCCTCTCATGGCACTCAATACAGTGTTTTGTGCATTATATTCTATTTTGATATAATCTATATTAACTTTTTATGATGCTTATATTTTAATTTCAGTAGCATCATAAAACTCCTATGGTATTAATTTAATGTTGTCATAATGGTTTAGGTAATTATAGGGCTGCATAGTGACTACTACATCTTTTTTACTTCTTATTTTTTTATATAAAGTCTCTTTTCATATTTTACATCAAATAATTTTGCTTTTTTTATTTATTATTATTATTTTCTGTGGTGTATTAAGATTTTTACAAATCAAATGTGATAAATTATAAGGTGATTTTTCTTGTTGCATGACATTAATCATTCGGAGTTTTATTAATTGTATTTACATTTCGTCAATTCCTGTTTCTATTTATTATTTTTTTGTTTTTTCCTTTCCTTTCAATTGTCACTAAAGTAGTTCTAACGAGGGTAATTTACATTTATAGGAATAGTAAAGCTGGATTGGGAATGCTTTAATTTCCAAAATCAGTTTTATTTGAAGTATATATTTGAAGGTATATTCTAAATAATTGGTTTGCTATTGTTAAGGTAAAATGTAGGCTAAAAGAAAGATATTGATATAACAATTTTTTAAGAACTTAAAACAACTTTTTATTATATTTCTCACTCACTCAGAAACATATTATTTTAATATTTCTTATTTTCTTGGAATATAGATCTAACAATACCTTATGGTTAGCTTTATAGTTTATTCTTGTCAGTTATTTTAATGAATTTAAATTCTTGTTCTTTGCTTTTGGGGGAGCAAAACTTCATTTATTTGAATGAAAAAAAGCAGCTCCAAATTGTTACAATTATTAAGTTGTCTATTAGGTATTTTGTAACTATTTTAGAGTTATCTAGTAATTTATAAAGAAATATATTAATGGTTTTAAAAGAATTATTATTACGTTAGAAACGTAAATTTTGACTTTAAAAAAATCAAAAGCAATCGCTCCAATTCTTCAAATATTTATGATATCACCAAATGTAATGTTAATTAGGACATCACATTGAATATAAAAATTATAGGGTTAATGAATATTCTATTTACCAACAATTTTTGCATCAACTTTGAATACAAAAGATACTTTGCTAATAAGAGTTTTAAATGTAATAAATATATGTGTTTTATTTGTTTTTAAAAATTAATTTTGGGACCAATAAGTACTTTAATAACTATAATTGTGTATTTCGATAGATACTAAAATTCTTCCTCTATTAATTTAATGTTACTAGGTTTTGTTATTTTTGGTTAAAATATATTTTATTAATTTTAAATCATACAGTTTGTGTATTCTTTTTTATTATTTTATTTTTTATTTTACTGTTTAAATATCCTTTACTTCCACAAAACAAAGTTATTGTTGTGTCGCTGTGTTTCTTATGTTCTGAAAACTTTGTATTATGTATGTTCAGTCACTTTTATAAACACTACTTGAACTAAAAAACATTTTTTAACTTTAAGAAAATGAATGATATTTTACAATGAGTGAGGTTAAGATTTATTCCAGAGCTTAGAAGTTGTTTATGTATAGTGATGGTCTTATGATGATCTGCTGCACTTTTAATTTTAAGTTAATTCAAAGATTCAATGATATATACTTGAAGAATTGTGGTATATTGTACGAATTCTTGGTTTTAAGATCAGTTTAAAGCCTTGGAGGATTAGAGATCATTTTTAATATCACCGTGAAACATTATAGTTTTAAAAAATAAAAGCAGAAGTATATCGTTCGCTATTAATTGTAATTATTTTAGAAATCTCTTATATTTATTATTTAATTAAATTAAGACTTTGACAGTATAGTTAGTTACCTATTAATGAAAATTTGTAGATATGATGTGTATAATGCACAATTCTGATGGTCCTCTTGTGTATATAGCTGTTTTTAATGTACATGAATATATTATTGTACACGTACACTTGTTATTACTCTGTGATAAATCACCATGAGTGATCTATGATCTCTTCAGTATTAAACAGTGCTATTTGGTTACTGAGTATATTATCTTTTTAAGATTTTTATCTCTTCACAAATTTAAAAATCATGTTCTTCTTATCTTAAATTTTGTCTTCTTTTCCCTTGAAAAGATCATTAATTCTGAATTTTCAACAAGTTTATTTATTTACACTGTAAAGTTATTTGTACATATATTTATATATATTTGTTGCTTATGTTAAAATGGTGGATGCTTAGTCCTTAAGTTTTGTAAATTATTTTTTAATGATTACAATATATAATGATTTTGTATAACATAATTTATCATTGTGTTTTATCTTTTTACTGACCGAATTTTTATATTTATTATTTGATTTTTATTGATGGCTGTGCATTTTTGAACAACGAAAGACAACTGTAACTTTAGTAATAGCAATTTTCTTGGCCTAATTATGTATGTTTGTTTTTTAAATCAATTCATGTAGCTTATGTAATACTTTGTTGCAACAGAAAATGATCTTTTTAAGATTTATGCATATCTCAATTATTAAAAAAATACATAATTATCAGCCTTTCAATAAAACTCTTTTGGCTTTATTGCACATTTATTATATTACAGTAATACATTGGACGAAGTATTGTAACCTTTGTTCCTTGATTTTTTTTTTCTTTTTGACTTGTATTGAAATAAATTATCTTGATAACATATCTATTGTTCTACTTATTGATTACCTACACCTCAGCAGATATAGAATGAAAATGAAACCTTTTATAAATCAATGAAAATGAAAACATTTATAATTATCCTAATTAATATTAACTAATTCTTCCACAAACAATAATGTTATTATCAACTTTTGGCTTGGCAGTCTCTAATTTTCATCTGTACTTTCAAATTTCATGCAGTTTGCTGTGAAAATACATATCTATCTACACCTTAGAATCCTCAAGAACAAATCAGGATAAAAGTGAGAGAGGATAAAATATATATTTTATTTTTGTTTTTCGCTTGGTTCTATAGACCTTGAGATCTAATGCTACATATTGTAGTAATCTTGCGGAAATATAGAAGGGGTTGCCAAACTGATTAGGAGGTTGCTAACTCCATACTCAGTACTTTTTAGGGCTGATTTACCAATGTCCTTCCATCTAACGCACACTCGAGTGCCAAGAAAAAGATAAATTAGTCTAGATCGCGAAGACCGAATTGCTTGAGAAATCCCGAGATAGACATTCAAAAAATATAACTGATGCCTTGATCAATGAAGATGACACTCTTGAATTTAGGTAAAGGCTTACATAAACACAAAAGGTTGGAAAATTCATTGTATGAAATTCAACTGAAAGTACTATACTTTTCCAATTATATTAATTAATTAATATAGGTATGTATTTAGTTTTTATTTCTTTACATATGTTATTAAAATATTTGTGTATGTGTGTGTGCAATTTCGGTATTTTATTTTTGCTCATCTATTTTTTATATTATGAGTAATCATAAATATTTAAAGATTAATTCAGTTACTAAATAATAGGCAATTAATTCAGGGTATCTATTCATTGATTATAGTTAAAATAAAATTATTATTCAATTCAATTAAGTAATTATTCAAATATTGCAACAAAACAAATTTAACATTATAAAATGTAGAAATTGAACATTATATAATATTTCAACCTAACATAAATTCATGTTTTTTTTCTAAATTTTACTTAAAGGAGAAACTTTACTTAATTAAATTTTACCTCCTTCACTTTGAAAAATATCTCTCTATGTATCAGGTAATGTCAGGAGTTTTGTTTTACTTAAAAGTTAGAAAAAAAACTAACTTTTTTACAAACCTGATTCAAATTATAGATTATACTCTTTATAATACTTAACTTAAAAAAATTAAATAACTTAATTTTTCGTTAATGCATTTACAAAAATTGGAGAAGCAAATAGATCCCGTTAGTTAATAAGTCTCATTCTTATTCTTACACGCTAAACTTGTTTTTATCATACCTCACTACTAGTTTCTTAATACACAATTCAGACATTTTAAAAATAAAAGACATATAAAGCTAAAGCTTAATTATGTGCACCATAATTTAAAAACATGTTTCTGCAATTTACTTTTTTTGAGTTTATATTTAAAGATTTTTGTTTGTTTAAAATTTGACTACTAAAAACTGAACAAATGTAATTGAAAACATTAAAATTTTTGTGATTATCGGATTTGTCTGAAATATAGGAGTTAAAAATGCAAAGTAGGAAGTAGTTAAGTTGAAACAAAAAAGGTCAACAGACTCACGTGTAAAGGCGTTATGTTCATGGTGAAGGGATCTTGAACACGTCAGGGTCTGGGCCTTTCTCAAGTTCGGATATCTCCTGGTTATCATCTTAACAATGTGAATTAATCTAGAAATTCCACAGCAATTAAAACAGTTACACAATATGCATCAATCTTACCGTGGACAATATATACGCGGACTGCAGCTTTATATACTTTACTTGTTAGTTTATATAGAAAGAACAAAAAAATGGCTATTCCAATATATTTTTAAACGTTTAACTATTAAATGAAAAACTGAAATAATTATCAAAAGTGAGTTTTCGGGTACTTCGATGTTTCTTCACAAATAATTCCCAAGGCCTACTCAGAAAAGCTTTTAAAAAATACCTGAGTACAATATACAAAAGCTGACTAAAGGAAATATTTTGAAATATAAACTAATTATTGCTTTGACTTATGAAGGAAAAAGAAAAATCTTGTTTTTGAGTAAAAATAACAAGTGTTGTTTCAAATGTTGATATTCATTTTACGTTTCGTAAAATTGCCACACCTGCGTGACCATTGAATATACTTTTTAAATAAATTGTCGATCCGTTTTATATAATCCCAATACTAATTAGATGCATTATCTGCTTTTAAACGAAATTAATTAACCTTTAACAAACACCTTTCGTTTAATTGAGATGTATTAAGTAAAAAGTTTTTTATAAATTATAGTTGCGTTATTATGATTGTTTTTAAATCCTTCTCTGATTAAAAACAGATTTTCTACAAAAGAAATTCAGAAAAGATGCTACAAAACCACAAAAATATTTTAAATAATTAACTATTATACATAGTTTGCTGGGTTTTTTTCTGAACTTTATTTGTTCAGGGCTGAACGAACCAAGGCTTACTATAAACGTTCATAGAAAATTGTTAGGTGGAAAATGTATTCGCAAAAACTCTATATGATTTTGTTATTTCAAATACTGATTTTTTTTATTTATAATTTTTTTTTGACTAAACAACTTTTATTGGTACTTGTGTGTTAACGCAGTCACAGGGATTAACCCTCACCAGTCAACCACTCCATTTATTTTATAAAAACAGTTTATTCATTAAAATAACTGTGTTTGCACTTTCTTTGTTGTGTTTGTTAAACACATTAAATTATTGACTCTTACTTCTGTGATCCCACGATAATAAATTTGAAAAAGTAAAATCCTTCAAATTTTTATTTCTTTTAAATTGTTACTTACAATTTTTTTTAAATTTCTTCTAAGCAGTGGTGGGTTACATACCCAATAACCCCCCCTCGTTACGCCTATGCCCCTAAACCCAATAAATAGATTTAAAAACGTTTTGCAAGCTAACTGTTATAAAAGGCAATTGTTACAAAATATAACTGCTCGCGCATGCGAACAAGTAGGCAAAGTAACACACAAGTACCCTTTTACATCAAAGCTGGAAGAATAAAAATTATCGATTACCTCAGGCAGCTGAGGAAGTAAAAACTTGGTCTCTTGCCAATTCCACAAACGACATAATTATGTTACATGAGCAGCTGCTTATATTAAATATGTGTTGCATAACTAACCTCCATGAATTTATTTCTGTAGAAATGTTTATGTGAATGGAATTGTGTAAGGTGATCTCTTGAGAAACTTTTCTGTAAAAAAACTCTTTTATGCTAGAATTAATACTCAACTACCTATATCAATAAAAAACAAATGAAGCTTTCTACTGAACAGTTATATACAAAATAATATAAGTTATCAAAGATAAATGAAGTTAAGGATTTTTATATTGATAAAGATAGAACGTTCTTTAAAAGCTTTGTCACTCAATATCTTAGTGATATACGGTAGAACCATGATAGAAGTACTCCGCCTGCGAATAAGTACTTTTTGCACAAAGCCGACTGAAAAGGATACAGGGCTCTAGCATTATGGAAGATGTTCCCATGATTAGCCTTCTCAGTACAGAGGACGAAGTGGACAGGGTGGTAGAAGTCCTCACCACCAACATACAGACTTCAGCGAATCAGAATATCCCTATGTTCAGTCCACTTCCCAAAGCCTTCAGGAAACCTCCGAAACACTTAGTAGCTCTCATAAGTCAATTATCAGTGGATATCAGGCAGATAGCCAGCCTCATGCGAGACTGGAAAACATCCCTCTGGCATGAGCTGTTATGGCGGACTCACGACGACCTCCGTCAGTTCTGGCGGCTCGTCAAGACCTACGTGACTAAAAGGAGAGGCGTGTTCTTGACATCCGGAGACAACCTGCTGACGCCTGAGGAACAGGCTAAACTTTTGACGAAGGCTCATGAGGAGAGGGAAGCTGATATGCTGTTAGATGGACCACAGATCCCTGAAAGACCAATACCGTGCCCCAATGAGAAGCCCGTATTTTCCACCTTTGGTCAGCTTGAGCCGGTACTACGACGTACGAAAGGTAACAGAGCCTCAGGACAAGATGAAATCCCCTATGGAAGACTAAAGCCTTTCTCTTGAACATATTCAACACCTGCATGACGATCTCGTATTTCCCTGATGCATGGAAACAAGCTGTCGTAGTGCCGCTACTCAAGCCTGGGAAGAGTGCGGGACTACCGGAGCACTATTGGCCAACCAGCTTGCTCACTCACGTGAGTAATATCTTCGAAAGGCTGGTTCATCACCATATGACGAAGCACTGCAGAGAGGAGAATCATCCCGCCTGAGCAGACTGGTTTCGAGAGGGGAGTCGCCTGTGACCATTACCAGGCCAAACTGCACGCACACACCATAGAGCACATGCGGATAAACACAGCTACGGCGTTCATTTCACTGGACTGCACCCAGGCCTTTGAATGTGTGTCTCACACAATGCTACTCCGATGCTTGGAAGAGTTTAGCTTTCCCGCCTCGCTGTGCCGCCATATCCGGAACTATCTTAGCGGAAGATCATACTTTGTGCGAGTCGGGAACAGCTACTTGACTTCTAGCACCACCACCTGTGGAGTACCTTAAGCTGGGTGCTGATGGACAAACTGGAGAGAAAAATCACTGCTGAAGAAATGAGGTTTCTCCGAAGGATAGCAAGGAGAACGAGACGTGACTGCATTCGCAATGAGAGAATCAGGGAGGAGTTGGGGGTTCTCCCGATGAAGGAAGTCCTTGAGACTCGGCAGCTCAAATGGTTTGGACATGTCGTCAGAATGGAGGATCACCCTGATCCATTAAAGTCTATGGACTATGCCCCCGATGGTAGAAGACCCCGTGGCAGACCGAGAATGTCGTACCTCGAATACGTCGACCGTCTGTGTAAGGAAAGAAACAAGAATATACGCCAAGCCAGAAATCTTGCAGGTAACAGGGAACGTTGAAAATCCTGGTTAGACGCTCCCCTACGCTGAAAGGCACTAAAAGGTGATGCAAAAGAAAATGAAAAAGCACATTAAAAACTTTGTGAAAGCTATGAGTAAAGAAGTATTTAAATATCTAAGGCAACTCTTTTCCTAGTTGAGTGACGCCAAACTTAAAGAAGGAATTTTTATTGGTCCACCAAATAGAAAATTCCTGGACGATGTACATTTTAAAGAAAAGCTCAGCATGCAAGAACTTAGGGCTTGGAACGCATTTGTAAATGTAGTGAGGGGCTTTTTAGGCAACAAGATTGGAGAAAACTACGAGCAACCTGTTACTGAACTTTTAGACTCATACCAGTTACTTGATTGTCGAATGTCAATAAAAATTCACTTTCTGCATTCTCATTTATGGTTTTTTTCTGAGAACTTAGGTGCGGTCAGTGACGAGCAAGGTGAAAGATTCCATCAAGATATGAAAACAATGGAAATTTGGTATCAAGGATGATGGGATCCAGCAATGATGGGTGATTACTGCTGTTTTTTAAAGAGAAAAGATGTGACCCCATAAAAGAAAAAAAGAAATTTAACGTGTTTTAAAAAAATGTTTTTGATTTATTTATGCTCCTTAGATGTTAACTTAATATAAATTATAAAAAAAAAATCGATATATAGGAATAGGAAAGCTAATAAAAGCATTGTTAAATAAACAACAAGTGGCACCGTTGTGTATATACTTTGTTTAATGTAACAAGGATTGCTTACGTGTTACGACTTCCTGCTGGTCATTTTCGCAATAAGAGAGGTTCGTTCTGCTAGCTTATGCTATTCGGCTTTATGTTACTACAAAAAATATTTTTTGTCGGCCAGTGTAATTTATCGGCTAAAGCAGATATATTATTTATTCCATTAAGAGCCTTGAAGGGACACAGTGGGATCAGCAGACCTTCCCGGGGCTCACCCGGTATCTATAAAGTAAGTACCCATAATTAGTAGAAACACCAGGACTTTGGGCATGATTCCGACCGAATCCTCACTGCACAACCGTTGGCTCTGAAACAGTTTAGCTCCTACCATTATCAAATTTAAGGGTTGACTAAATTGGATTAATTGACGGTTTGGACATTTCTCAATCAATCGAGTTTAATAAATTATTGTAATTAATCACTTATAAATACTAACAAAATTGTTTTCATATTGTATTCAAATATGTAAGTACACTAAATAATTTTCAAATTTTTATAATGTTTATGGTTCATTTTCAGAAACGAATCCAAAATTAGGCCTACAAAAATGCGAGTTAGTAATCTCTTCACAAAATCTCTCAGTTTAACCCATTCGAGACGACGGTTTTTTCGAACATGGTCTTTTTTTTCTCTTTTATATTGTTCATTTTTAATTTTAAAAAACATGTTTACTACGGAAATCACCCAATTCGTTAGTGGATTCACATAAATAAGATCATTGCACACCGGTGTGCAGCTCGCTCCTGGAATATTTTTTTTTTAACATTTATTTTTAAAATAGTTAGGTACTATAAAATCGTTATTTTGCTTCAACAATAAAGAACAGAATATAATGCAAACAAAGTTTTTAAAAAGTAGTAAAAACTAAAAAAAAATCTTGAATAATGAAAAAAACACCAATAAAAACGATGCCCAATTTTGTTTTTCTATACTTTATAGATTTCATTAGTTCAAGAAAAATCTCATTTCGACGACTAGTTTACTCAGAATAACTGATAATTGCATATTACTGTTATTGCACACACGGTGCAAAGCAAACGCCACGGACAAAGCTAGATTATTCTGGAATCGACAAAATTCGAAAGATTTCTTTTAAGCACTGTGTATCATATATCAGTTTGTACCTTTGATGATGAACCTTATGTACGGAAAAATGGAGAATAATTAAATTTAATTGCATGTTTTAATAAAATAAAAAAGTGCCAAGAATTGACTTGTTTGATCCTTGAGTAACATATATTTATATATGAACCTTTTGATAGTTTTATGAAAACTTTTTTTTTTTGTCATTCAATTGTTAAGTCGATGGTGAACTACATATCTGAGAAAACGGAGAATAATTGCATTTAATTATGTGTTTAAATAAAAAGTAAAAGAAAAATCAGGGATACCTGGAAATAATGAGAATAGACCTGTCTGATTCCCGGTTCAACAAATATTTATCAACGAACATTTTGATAATTTAATGAAGACTTTTTTTGTTGTCACTCAGTCGTTAAGCGAAACGAAAATTACAAATATTTAAAAAATTATAACATCTAACAATAAAATAAAAGATGCAAATTACAAAGAGTATTTATTATTAAGATAGGCAATACCTTTATTTATCTTTTTTTGACGAAGTTTTGGTCTCATATAGATTACATTTTCTGATTATGAAGACGGTAACGAACGGTACCAAATCAGTAATCGCAAGCAATAGATATTTTTACGTTTTCGTCTTTATGCAATAATCTGCTAATAGCCTATATTTTGTACTAAGGAAGTTTGAATCTCTTGCTGGCTTGTTGTCAGTTTAATTATTAAAAATATTTAATGCAGTCGCAAATGTACCGGGCTTAATGCAGAGATCTGTAAGTCACCTCTGGAACAGAGATACTCACAATGTACACTTTTTTTATATAAATCATAAATTAGGGAGGGTGATGGGTTAATAAGTGTAATAAGTTGTACGAACGTGAAGGTTCACGTGACCCGGATTATTTTAACAGGTGACGTCACAAGTCACGTTGAGCTGCAGGCTCTCGGGACTAGTCGCGGTGGCGGGCGCTGTGTCGTATCGGCTCTTCTTCCGATTTGGGCTATCGGGCCCCCCCTTTCTAGCTACTCCGCTTCTGAATCACTAAAATTTAAATAGTTACTACAGTTTTGGAATACATATAATGTGGTGAACATTTACATCAAACGTAAGTCAACAATTATTCACTAATTTTTAGAATTAAAATTGACAAAAATCAAAATAATTAATCACATAATTGGGAAATGGAGACAGGAAAAACTGTTGGATGGGCCCAGTTAGAGTGTAGCGGCAGATGAATAGACAATCATCAGTTATGCAACTATTATGTCAGTGCACTTCATAATTCTTTATTTTTATTTTGCCTCTATGATGTGATGTTTTTCTCTGCAAAAGAATTTTTTTTTCAATAACAATTTTTACGGTTGTAATATTTAATTTTTACAGGATAATATCTAGTGCATTTAGAGTTTTCTAATTATCTGATTAATTTCTTTTTGTAACTATAAAAATATATTTTATACTTACACATCTATAGCACCTTTAACTGCCAGAAACTTAAAAATGGTATATTAATTCTAATTTTTATTTCATTTTCATTATAGATTAAGAAATGTTTAGCAAAACTGTGTTCGTTCATTTTTTTTAACATAGCATTATTCCATGGTAAAATACAGCTTTTCACAATCAAATTTAGTCATATAGAAACGAAAAAGAGAAAAATATAGACAATGAAGTCTTGATTATAAGCATTTTTAAAAGTAAATGTTTATATTTCATTTGTATCAATATTTTATTTTAATTATCAAAACAATTGCTAGGTTGAAATTCAGAAAATTTCAAATTAAAAAAAAATTCCTTCTCATGATGTAGAACATTGTTTTTACTTGCAGTATCTATTGTATACCAAAACATACCACTACATGTTTACTATAATCAATTTAATAAAAAAAATATTTTTTAAAATTGGTTAATATTCAACAATTATTTATTATATAAATAAATTATTTCTTTGAGAAATACAGGAATTAATTATTATTAACATTTAGTTAAAACATGAATTTAAATATTATACATATATAAAGAATTTTATTATGATTCTTATAGTTTTTTTAGATTATTTCAAATTTTTTCAGAATTTTATAATTTGTCCCATTTTAGTATCACATCTATAATTTTATGCCAATAAAATTTGTTGTTCTTTAGAATTTGATTGGCATATATGTCTGAAGAATATGTTAAGATATGTGTTAAATTTTAATCTTAATTAATATGTTTTAAATAAATTATTGTTAAAATTAATTTATTAATTATTTTTGAAGTGAAAATATATTAATTTTCTTCAAATTTAAACCCGTCATTATTGGAAGCATTTATTTAACTTCAAATAAAGTGGTGCTTTGGAATAATAAAAAATAAGGCTCGAGGAGGAGGAGGCTCGAGGGATCACTAGTTGTAAATTAAAGTGCAATATTATTTTTTTAAATAACTATGTCTGACAGGGCCATGGCCCATGAAGGAGTTTGGCATTCTCAAAGCATAAATTTATGATTGACACCTTATTTATTTACTTGGCTTATAAAACTACCATTTTTGTAATTTGCTGATTCATATTTAAGTAACCACAATACCATTTTTAGTTGAATTATGGAGGAAGAGTCTATTTTGTTAAAAATGAAGATTAATATCACGTAAAATGACTGAAAAACATACTGTCCATTGGTTTCGGAAAGGGCTGAGATTGCATGACAACCCTAGTCTCCGACAAGGCCTAAAAGGAGCCAAAACCTTCAGATGTATTTTCATTTTGGACCCATGGTTTGCCAATGCATCTAATGTTGGTATTAACAAATGGAGGTAAGAAATTATTTGGCATGACAAAATAAAGTAACCCTATGGCATTAATTTTTAATAAGCCACAATTTTATAGGTTCCTCCTCCAGTGCCTCGAGGATTTGGATCGCAGCCTCAGAAAGTTAAATTCACGTCTATTTGTACTTAGAGGTCAACCTGCCGATATTTTACCAAAACTTTTCAAGGTAACTAACTAGTTTCATCTTTAATTTATATTTTTATAATGAAACAAATACTTTTTGAACTCTTGCTGCTTTGAAATTTGTATCAATCATTGCATTGCCTTGCTTTACTTTTAAATGACTAATTCTCATGATATTATTAACAGGAATGGGGGACTACATGCCTCACTTTTGAGGAAGATCCTGAACCTTTTGGACGTGTACGTGACCAGAATATTTCAACAATGTGCAAAGGAATGAACATTACTGTCATATCACTAGTGGGACACACATTATACAAACTGGAATTGTAAGAATGCATTTATTTGTTTGATACTGATTACTATTAGTTAGTATTCTATTTATTCTGCATCATTAGGAAGATTAGGATGAAATCACCAATCAATATTTCGTATTTTTTGTGGGTGTTCTGTCATCTGAAACTAATTGTTTCTTTTTTGAATAATTTTGGTGAATTGGAACTGATGATCCAATAAATCAATAAGTGGTAATTCAATTCTAATCATGAAATTAAATTAAATAATGACTGAAAATCATTTTTTCTTGCACTAAACAATGTGTTGTATAGCATATGACTTTCTTATGCTCCCATTAAACTACCACTGTTTGTTTGGGTCTTTATGAAAGTAAAATTAATACCTGTGCTGTATGAAATATTATTAAATCACTTATTACAGAATACAAGAAATTTTTTTTTTAATATAGATTCGATTACTAAACAAAACATCTTATCTATGTGAATTTTAGCAAAATTTCTCTACAAGTATTACAGGATGTAAAAAGCAGCTTAGAGTTTCAAGTGTAGTATCACTTCTGGGTTATCTCCTATATCTAAACTTCAATATGTTATTTCTATTTCCAAATATTTATCTCCAGAATTCTTGAACACTAAATTTAAAAAGAACTGGCTCATATTTTAGTTTATTTTTGGACCAAAATTTCTTTGATTCTTTAAATAAAGCACCACTTTGAATTAATTGTTTGTAACCAAATTTTATGTGTTATTCCCATTATCATAAAAATTTAAATACCGAAATTAAAGACTGCAATTATGTTTATTTTTTAAAACCAAAATGTGTTCAGGGATGTATAGTTTGTTATTTATAATTATATAATAATAAGTTTTGCATCTTATTTTATACCATTCCTTTTGATGAAAAGCTCAAAGACAGTAACTTTCCCGGTAAACATGCAGTAACCAAAAAGAATGGTGAACTTCAATATCGTACAACTATCTCAAATACAAAATTTCAATTTTCTACAACTAACTGTTTATGACTAAAGTAAGAGACAAACATACTGAAGAAGGAATGAATGTAAGCACTTAGTTAAAATAGATTTAGTTATGGTTAAAACTGAGCATTCCTGTTGAAATCTAAAAACCCAAAGTTTTTGAAATTAAAATTACTCCGTTACTAGGAAAGTAAAATGCCATTAATGAATCTAAAATTGCCATAAATGTTTTGCAAAAAAATAATTGTTTTTATTCAGCTTTCTTGTAAGTAATTAGACTGATATTTTAAATTATAATGATTCTTTAAAATCGTTATTGATTCGGTTAAACTTACAGTTGCTTATCATTTCAGTTTTGAATGAGGGTTCCATGGAAATCACTTTTCAAGAGGAAACCATAAATAGATTGTAAAAGGATGCAGAGGGCAGGATGTCCTTGGTTTGTTATATAGAATTTTTGTCTGTTAGTTCTTTTAATCAAGACTTTCCAATTCTTAGCCAGATTTGAGAACGTTCTAAGAAATCATTTTCTGAGAGATATAATTTAAGAATATTCTTAAATTAAACTAAAAGTTAGAGTATTGCTAAGACTAAATAGTTGATTATTGGAATCCAGTTGTAATGATGCTAATATAATGATAGTTTCAGAGTTGATGATTTATTTTTCAGTATCATTGAAAGAAATGGGGGAAGGGCACCACTCACCTACCACCAGTTCCAGACCGTTGTCGCAGGCATGGACAGTCCCCCTCTTCCAGACCCTCCTGTCACTGCTGCAACAATAGGAGATGCTATTTCTCCCATTTCCGATAACCATGACGAAAAGTACGGAGTGCCCACTCTTGAAGAGTTAGGTAAAAATACTTTTTCAGTAGCTCTTCTTTTCTAGATTAGGTATTAATTTTACAAACTGAAATATTTTAAGAGGTTTAAAACCTATGGAAGTAGAATGTAAATTTAAGTTTTCTGAATAAATATAAATCAATAAATTTTATTGGACTTGTTTTATATTATATGTTAATGCCTTTAAATAATTATCATTATCAAAATAGTTTTATCCTGATGATGAATCTTGTCAAAATTAATGGTTTTATTTAAAAAATCATACAATGAGCTTTCTCTTATCAATCATTCCTCCTTAATATAATCTATATATATATATATATATATATATATATATATATATATATATATATATATTTTAACGAAAAATATGAAAAAAAAACACATTTTCTTTAGTCTACTTAAAATTCAGTCATTAAAAATATTTTCTTATTATTATATAAATAGATTATTATTATTTTCTTAATTATTCTTTTATAAACAAAGCAACATCAAAATTTAATTGAGTTTAATTAGTGCAAGCATGTTTTGCAGAGTTTTTTATCAAAAGTGGATATCTCCTCTTCCAACCAAAATACATTTTGTTAAATATACTAAATCTATCCTTAATATTAGCTCTACTTCTGTTAAAAATAATTTTCCCTCAGAAAAGTGAAGGTAAAGTTAGTTTTATTTTTTTTTCAATTTTCAAATAATAATGCAGTTCAGAGTAGTGGAGGGAAAGCTCTCAAAACAAAAGCGGAAATGGAGATGTCCACTTTTGGTAGCAAAATAAAATAATTTTACTAATACTTTTTATTATTAATACAATCAAAAATAAGATCATTGTGAATGACTAGTGTTTCTTTGAACTTCAGAGACACTTAGTCAACAACCATCTCTCCAGACAAACAAAAACCTCAGTAAGACCATTATAAGCCCAATGATCTCTATGGTTCGGAGACTTAGTTCATTTTCAAGAATAGTGAATAGGAGCTTCTTAACATAGAAAGAAACCTTCCTTAGAATATTAAGAGGAAGGAGAGTAGGAGCTATGTGAGCTAGATGTGAAGTGAGAAGATACTGTTTCTGCCAAACAAATTGAGGAAAGCTAAAGCTTTGATCATCTGACTCAGAACATTTGACATTGTATATTGAACGTTTGGAGAAAACGATTTGAGAAGTACAGGACTCATTTCCAAGTTTTAGTGGCTAAACAACTAGCATTAATACTCATTACAATAATAACGAACAATAACGTTAATGCCAATATGTAAATTTAAGTTTTCTGAATAAAAATATATCAACAACTCCACTAATATTTGAGAAAGGAATCGTGATAATGGACTTTATGAATAATTAATTATATAACTTTGCTGTTTAGGCACTGCCTGAAATTCAGTCACTTCATTTTGTTTCAGTTTATTCATCTAAAAAAAATAATTTCTTGACCTCTCTTTATTTTAAGAAAGCAATGAGATATAAATGAAGGGTTATCAATTATTTTGCTTTTAGAAAACAAATTAATAATCTTATCATCCTTGATGTGTGTAACTAGTATCCTGGCTGAAACATATAATTGAAAAATTTTCTGGATTTGTTATGATACATTTATCGTTTATTATGATACATTTTTTTACTCAACTTTTTTTTTCATGATAAAACTAAATGTATTAAAAGAGATTTTATCAACTTGTTAACAGGTTTTTGTACCGAAGGATTAGTTCCAGGAGTTTGGCAAGGAGGAGAAAGTGAAGCTCTCTCAAGACTAGAAAGACACTTAGAAAGAAAGGTAATCAAGAATAATTTTTTTAATTATTATCAAATTATATATGGTCTAGTACTATTATCTAATTTCCTTTTATAATATGTATAACATAATATGCAACTGTGCTATGTAATATTGGTTTGAAATACACCCTCAATCCTCTAGTTCAAAAGTATACTACATAGTAGCATGGGTAACACTTTTCCTCTTAGTAAATTGTGTTGCCATTAAAAGAGTACATTTTCCCTAATATTATTTGTTTATTTGTTACCTGATTGTCATTTACTTTTATAGTTTGTTGTACCTCAAAATTAAAAGAGTAATTTCTCAATTTCCTTTTGAGATGGATTTCATCTAAAGAAATAAATTTAAGAAAAGCGTTTTTAGCTTTTCGATAGAGGGAAGGATAAACTAAACACTATCTCATACTCGATTACCATTTTATATTATTAAACTAGCTGGGGTACCCGGCTTCGCTCAGGGAGTTGATATGAGATTGTGTGGACATTGGAATAAAAGAATAAACTTTAAAATATATGGGATATAACTTTTTTATTGCAAATATATTCAAACTACAATACTTCTATATACAATAATTGTTTTTAAACAATATTTTTCCTTTTGTTATTGGGAGTATAAATGCACAAATTTTTCTAATTCCCTACTCGAGAGCAAGCTATATATAGTTGACCGTAAGAAAGGCAGGAGTCTTTGAGGTTGATGCCGCAATATTTTAAAGTTTTTCCTTGTGCTTTGTTTATTGTAAAACTATAGGCTAAGTTGATTGGAAATTGCAGTCTTTTAAATTGGAATGGCAAGGGGATATTGTGTGTTCTTTGTCCTTCCCAGTCATAAGTTCGGCTTCGATGATGCTATTCAATAGCTGTTTAATGATGATCACCTGATTAACGATGACTTGTTCCATTACATAGTTTTGGTGAGTTGGGATTTCTGAGTAGTATGATAAGAGATCCAATTTTCAGTCGAAGGCAATGCAATGGCATTCCTGGTACTTGCAAATTATCCCTATCAGTAGCTTAGCTCATACAAAAAAGTCTTTGAATGGTCGACAATGTTCCAGAATACTCTAAAACATTCAAGAGTGTTCTGGAAGGTTCCACAACGATCTGGGTTATTCCCAAATATTCCAGAATGTTCGAGCCCATGACAGATCTTGCTTTACATTCTCCTATCAATAGGTAGTTCCACTCATACAAAAAAGTCTTCAAATGGTCCACAATGTTCTAGAATGTTCTGGACTATATATATATTTTAATTTCTTTTTTGGAAGAGAAAAGATTATAAAAGAGAAAAATAGTAATTATATTAAATTAAAAATATATATATATATTTATATATATATATATATATATATATATATATATATATATATATATATATATATATTTTTTTATTTTATTTATATATATATATACATATAAATAGTAATTATATAGTATATAGTATATATATATAGTATGTATATATAGTATATATAGTAATTATATTAAATTAAAAAAAAAATGTATATATATATATATATATATATATATATATATATACATTTTTTTTTTTAATTTAATATAATTACTATTTTTTTCCTTTTCCAATACAATAAGTCAGGATACACAATTTATCATGATCCATGTTAATTTTATATGCTTTCATAATACTCATTCTTTATGCATGCAGGCATGGGTTGCCTCTTTTGGAAAACCTAAAATGACACCACAATCGCTTTTGCCATCTCAGACTGGTTTAAGTCCATACCTAAGGTTTGGGTGTCTGTCAACCAGGCTTTTCTACTATCAACTCAACGATCTGTACAGAAAGGTAATGAATATCTCTTGTCATGTGAATATTTTTTCCTTATTTTACATTATTTCTAATTGTAATCATTTTACAAAATATTTATTTCATTGGCTTTTTTAAGACAGGACTTCATAAGCATTAATCTCATTGAGGAATCTAAGCATTTGATATTTATAGACTCATGTATGATAGCAATTTCGCAATTGAAACTTAATTTATGTAAAAAAATAAAAAATATAGTGGTCCCTATATTTTTTTAAACTAAAGAATAATGTGAGTAGGGCATTCTAACCTATGTCACATCCTTCCAGCAAGCTAAGGGGGCCGCTCTCATTGTCGGTGAGCGAGTCCATCAGACTTCCAGGGAATTTCCACCGACTATCCCCTCATCCCCCACCGGTGGGACGCTTCCTTAGGTGGTAATCGGATCTGCATGAGGATTTAACCATACTGTTGGGTCAAGATGTGGAAACCATAAAACTAAATACAGAAGTGTTGATGCTTTTACATAAATGAAGTTTGAACTTGTTGAGAAGTTTAAATACTTAGGGTCTACAGTAACCAGGAAAAAAGAAATAAAGGCAGGAAATGCTTGTTATTATTATTCTAAAAATCAGAATTAATAAAACCATTATCTTTCCAACACTTCTTCATGGATGTGAAAAGTGGCCACTAACGCCGAAGGATGAACAGAGTCTTAAGGTTTCCAAATACCTTATTTTCGTAGCGTAGAATATTTGGTCCAAAAAAGGATGATACCACTAGAGCATTTCTGAGATTACACAATGTGGAATTGTGAAGCATGCACCCAGTTAATATTATTCAAGTGATAGTGTCATGAAGATTAAGATGGGCTAGTAAAGTTGCTGGGCTTGATAATGAACAAATTCCTAAAAAATTAATAAGCGCAGTGCCGACTGGGAAGTGTCTGAGGGGTAGACCAAGGTTGGAGAATGGCGTTAAGAGTTATCTGGCGGATTTGGGTTTGGGTAATGGCAGTGTGCAAGCATAGATGGCGAGCCTTCGGGTTCGCTAAGCCTTATTATTATTATTATTAATATGGTCTCTATTATCTTTTTCCTAGCTAATCTGTTGATGTGTGGTTTTCAGAGCAAAAAACTGCTGATGTAATTATTGACAAAAAACAATTTATTACTTATACTACAATTTGAATACTATTAATATTATACTGATATTATATTATATCTAATTTTTATACTTTATTTTTTATTTTTACTATTTTATTACTATATAATTATTATTATAATTCCCACTCCAACTCTTGGGAATAGCATATAAACCACAAATAAATTGCTAAGAGAAAATATATCCAATGTTTCAAAGCATGTTTCATTGCCATGACAACTTCCTTCTCACGGAACCAACTTTAACACAAAAATATTTTAATATAAAAGTTTCATTGGTATTGCAATCAATCACCATGCATTTACTTTTTTTAAATCTCAAAATCTCTTTTATTTACTTTTTTTATGAGTCAAACTAGATAAAAATTGCTAATTTCGATAATATAAATTGTATATGAAAAGTAAACAATTTTTTTTTCATGATCTGAAATTATACAATTGAATGGTCAATTCCAAAAAAATTCTAGTTTATTAATGTCAATTCATTGTTAAAATAAAACAAAATTGTAATTTGTATCTTTCAAAACTACAAATATATTAGATAGAAACTAATAGAAGACATCTTAAAATTTAGATTAATTAATGTATTACAGATTAAAAAAGCTGTGCCACCACTCTCTTTACATGGCCAGGTTCTTTGGAGAGAATTCTTCTATTGCGCTGCTACTAAGAACCCGAATTTTGACAAAATGGTTGGAAATCCAATTTGTGTTCAAGTTCCATGGGATAAGAACCCAGAAGCATTAGCCAAATGGGCCAACGTATGTATTTGTTTAGTGTAGTCGTTTCTTTAATACTATGATTGCTAATACTACTAATTTATAATTAGTATAATATATAGAAACTATATAATTATTATTACCGCTGATATAGTTACTATAATTTATAATTTATTAGTAAAATATAAATTACATCCTAATGAAACACTTGAATGATAAGATTCCTGACTTCAAATATAAAATATTTCCAAATTTCTTTTTGTTTTCCTAGAGATTGCATCAAGTGGTAAATTCATGATGATGGATGAAGATTTATTCAATATATAAATTTATGGCTCTTACTACAGCATTTCAATATTTGCTGTTAATATTTTTTATCATTACTTTGTTCCAATTTAATTGATTTTTATTTATTTTATATTTTCTGTTTCCTTGTTTTTATACCTCTTCTCTTTCAGTATTTTAGTTAATTAGAATATTTATTTAAACTGCAGATTTGAAATTCTGTAATTTTACCATATCAAATCTAATCAGAATAACCTTTTCATTCAAAATCATTTTGCTAAATATGTATTACATTTGATTTAATAGCCTTTTTAGTAACAATGTTTTTCACACTATTCTATTATAGTAACAGCAAAATTTAGGTTAATTAACTTGACCACCAGGTAGTACTAGGAGTCCTAATTTAAGTTAATGACTGTCACAAATGTTACTTGAAGTCCATTGCTTGAAATGTCTGATGGTACTTATTGTCATGCCTTTAATGAAATCTAACCTCAATCTGTCTGTCAATGCTCGGATTGACAAGGAAACTAATGGATCTTGGTTCAATAAAGTTGAAAAAGATCTTCATGAAATAAGAATCACTCAGAAAGAAATCCAAGAACATGCTCTGCCCAGAAAAACTTCAAGGCTACAATTGCTTCAAAGAACAGCCAAAGTTAAAAAGAAACAAGAAGTGAATTGCTGAAAGATAGGAGGCTAACAGGATGTGGATGCATGTAAAATTAAAGCTCAAGAATGTAAGCAGTTGAAGTGGCATGGTCCACAGCTATATGAGAGGGGGGAAATGTTAAAATATTATATTAAATTATTTATATCAACAAATTAAATGAGTAAGTTAACAGAGCTATTAAAGTAAGTAGCTCATAGCTTTAAAACGAAAGTTGAGCAAAGAGTGGCAACAGTGCTTCTACTGTATTGTGGGTGTCCAAGCATCTAAGTGAATCCAACTACATGTTCATCAATTAATGATTCGGACTCAAATATACTAATATAAAGTAGATACTGATACACATATATATATATATATATATATATATATATATATATATCAATCAGTATCTACTTTTCTTTCCTTAGATTTCGGATAGCTGAATAAACAATCAAAATCATAATTTTAATAGTCCATTTAAATTAGATTATTCTTCTTTGAATCTAATAAAAGCTCTTTCTATCACTCTCTTCTCATGCCTATGTGCAAGAGGTACATTATGTGAACAGGGTCAAACTGGATTCCCTTGGATCGATGCTATCATGATGCAGCTAAGAGAAGAGGGATGGATTCATCACCTTGCACGTCATGCCGTCGCTTGTTTCTTGACTAGAGGCGATCTCTGGATCTCTTGGGAGGAGGGAATGAAAGTAAGAATGTATTTCATGTACTTTTTTGTTTTTGGTTGAATTATCCGATATCCTCTAACTCATAATATACAAATGTATCTTCTTACTCAATGACCTCATATCTTCTAACTTTTTATTTTATTTTTACATCATTTTAAATAATACTTATATATTTTATAAAAATATTATTAAAATGGAGAGTCGCAATATATATATATATATAATATATTATATATATATATATAATAATATATATATATATATATATATATATATATAATTTTATTTTGGCTTTCATTTGTTTATCTGGATAAATTTCTTGTCTTAGAGATGTGCTGGTTCCTATACTGTTGAATTATGCTTACTGAATGAAAAAACATAATTACAGTAAAACCTCTATTATCCGTCACTCTCTGTTAACCGTCACCTCAGTTTGAGAAAAAAAAATGTATATATATTGTTTGGTTGCTAAAGTCATAGACGCCAGCTAAGAATCAATCGTTGTGGCTTGATAACTCCGTTTTCTAGAATCTGTTGTTTACTCTAAACCTAGGCATCCTTACACACATTTCTCAGAAATTAATTATCTTCTCATCTCTACCTTATGTAGCTTTCGGAGTTAAACTATCTTCAGTATTCATGCTTGTCTTACGTGTACTTATCGTTTTCTTAAAAGTCCGTACAATAATGTCGAAAAAAAGACTAAGGGTTTAGATCTCGCTACTATGTTTGAAATTTTAAAACGTTTACGAAAAGGTGAAAATGCTTCAATCTTAGCCAAAATCTATGAAATTCCTTGGACGACAATTAATGATATAAAACGTGCTGGGGACCCCTAGAGTCTATATAATCATTTAATGATTATTAAGAAGGGGCATACTAGGTTTGTGCACGAGGAAAGAGCTAAACTCCACATTTAAATTGATATTAATTTCTCAAGAGGGAAAAATTGGACATACAATGATTGTGCTTTTAGCCATCGATGTACGTAATTATTATTATTTTTTAAAAACATTTTTACTACATATATATACCTTTACTACATATGTATACCTTGTTAGTACGAGTACATATATAATGTCGAATGTTTGAAATATATTGTTCAATTTATATATATATATGAGACATATGACTCACTCCCATATCTGTCTATTTCCCAAATCCGTCACCATCTTGGTCCCATACCCTGGCAGATAATCGAGGTTCTACTGTAATTATAATAAAAATTATTTGTGATTTTATCAGTCCAAAATAGCGTATCTGCAAGTTTTGCTATCTTGAGACTATATTATGTTGTATTCCCTTTACAACATCTAAAATATCTAACTCACTATGTTTCATAACCAATAAAGTATCCAAAATATGATCAATTTAATTTAAAAATCAGTTACTTTTCTTGTACAATTAAATGCAAGGTTATAAAATCCATAAGTTTCAGTTAAGTCACTTTGGCTATGGGACAACAAAATGTGTTTGAAAAGAGAAAAAAAGTCTCTGGTTTTTTAAAATTTCTTTATTATCTATTTTTGTAAAGAAATAATTAACAATTTTTCTTTTCCTTCTAAAAATACAGTGTGTCAGTCTGCAAATTGAAGATTGTATATATATTAAACATTGCCCACAATATACAAGAACACTGGAAAATCTTTATTAAGTATCCTTATAAGAAATTTGTCATCTTGACATCATACAAGTCGGTCTGGATAATATTTATTTAAAATTATATAATATTTAATATTTAAGAGAAACTGATCTAAGTAAAAAACACTAATTAGAACTTATTTTAAGTCTGCAAACATTTTTGCCATTTTCAAGGTAGAGCACAATGATAAATAAACTAATTAAATAAATTATTTTTTGGAGCTTGGCATTACATCTCTCTGCCCTGAAGATAACCTGAGTCTTAGGTCAAATGCTCTGAAAACTATTTCTTCTTAACAGCATTTAAATTGATTAAAAAATTATTCACAGTGTTAATAATAAATAAGCATTGTTTGATTAATCTGTGAGCATAGCATAGTTTTGCATCAACGCATTATAATAGGTCTATACAATGGTGTCATTTACTTTGTGAATTCAAACAGTTAATTTCTCAAAAACTTAAAGCATAATAAATTTTAACTTCCTAAAATTAAGATAAAAATTGTTAGTAACAATTGAAGTTACAATTAATAATCATCAATGGGTTGTAATACAGTGATATCCTAATATAATTTTAAAAATATATCAACTTGAGGATAATCTAAGGGCAGTATTTGAATACAATGCTTAGATTTTTATATATCTTTATCTGCTCAAAAATAACAAAAAATCACATTTTTACACAGTTAAACTCTACTTTATTCTGTGAAACCACTGTTATATATTTCACTAACTACTGAACAGTATCTTCATGTTAGTTGCCTATTTTTTTCAAGCTTTTTATCAATATTTTTTTAATAAGTCAACATAATCAGAGCTTCATTCAATCATTTTTAATAATGAAACATTATCAAGGTCTTTCTAAAAAATATTTTCATCTGTTTTGTCTGATATAAATGAAATTCCTCCATTCATAGTTAGTAAAATTTGTGATATATAATCACGTCCTAGCAAACAACTATGGTTTAGAATTCCATTTGGAATTACATAAAAGCAAATCAGTTTTTCACATTCTTGTGTCACCACCCTTTGTTTAATCCTACCAATAATATCAATTTTACTTCCAGATATTCCTCTAAAATGATATTGGTTATCATATTTTTCACATTGTATTCTTTCCGGTAACACACCAACTCTCAAAAAAGATATAGGGCTTCCAGTATCCAAAATAGCTTCCACATTACATCCTAGATCTTCTAGCTTGATGTGAACAGTAAAAGCAGGAACCAATGAATCTCCCGATTTTCTAGAATATTGTGGAGCACCTGGGAATTGGCTTGAATGCAATTCACTTCTTTGCCAAGATTCCTGATAGGTTGGAATAATTTCCGATTCCGGGTTAGCTGCATGTATATTATTCAAGTTTAAATTAGCATGCTTAAAACTTTCTTTATTACCTTGAAAACTTGTTGTTGATCCATGGTTTTGTTGATTCGATTTCCCACAATCTTCAGTTTCAGATACTGCTCTTTTGCATTCCAAGTATTCAAGTAATTGCTGCTGTAATTTATTAACATCATTTAGTAAGATGCAAATAAACTCTGCCATCTCCCTTCCTGTATTTAACTGTTCTGATGATATTAGACTGCTGATAGTTTTCAATTTACAAACACAGTATTCTTCTGCAACCTTGTCGATCTTAATTTTCACATTATCATGGTCAAGATGGAATCCGGTAAAAGATTTTAATTTTTTACGATTGAATCGAACGGATTCTCCAAAAATCAATTTGAACAATAATTTATTTGTTTCCAAAGGCGAATCATCAATATTTTGGTTTATCCAAGAAATTTCTCCTAAACTGGACATGTTTATGTTACTTACTTAAATTGATAAAATCTTCACCCACTGACAAATATTTTGATTTAAAATGTTTATAAATTCTGCTGAGCTGGATTAAAATAAAGCAAACAAATAAAACTGCCCTGGAATAAAAATGGAGCTTGTTGATTACGTCTTCTTTACACTTGTTTAATTCACTTTGTAAGTTTGTATTGTTTCTTTATCCAATATTGAGAGAGCATATGCAAAATAGTATCGATATTATGTATGTTATATTTTTCATAAGTTTTAATTGAATTTTTTTTTAATTTCAGCATATCTTATTGTTGTTTTTTTAATGACAAAAATTTGTTAATGATTAATTTTATATATTGAAACTAAATTCACTATTCATGATTCAGGTTTTGAATTACAATATTACATTCCCAATCGATTAGTTTTTAGAATTAGTTGGTATATGGATTGATTTTACAGTATTTATTTATATTACTTAAACTATAGAATTTTTTTCTGAAAATATAACTGCTTTTTTATTCTTTAAAACATTTTTCATAATATGTCAACAAAAAAATCATTTATTAATTGATAAAGTTCTGCCGTTGTTACTAATATTTTATTTATTTATTTTTTGTTAACTTCTCATTAATTAACATCCCTAAAACAATTCAAGTTTAACATTTAGTAAAGGTCCTTAAACTATAAATTCATATATGTTTTACATACTTGGTTTCCACATATTTTTTAAATCAGCATTTTTCATAGAAAATCTCAATATTTTTTTTTTATATTTATCAACAAAATAAACGTCTCTCTTTCGAACAAGTCCAAGAATTTAGATATCAGGAAAAATTAAGACAAGATGCAGAACTTCAAACTTCTTAACCTGACTTTATTTAAAATTTGAGCACCCTAGGAACTGAATTTTTAAAAATTATTGTTAATGATTTTTTCAAAATTAATTACAGATTTTTTAGGAGTGCTGAATCAAATCTTTTATTTTTTATGAAGTGATTGACATAATTAGTTTACTTTTTAATATTTATTTGCTCAAAAATATTTATCCTTTAATAAACTTTAAAAACAAATGTATTTCTGAGAATATCGTGCCAAAATAAGTTTTAAAAATCATGATATTAACTAAAGTGGTTTCAATGGGTTTCTCAATGTGGAAGAAAATGGTCCAGGTGGAGATCAATAAATTTCTCTTAAGTAGGGAGAAATGTTTATTAAAAAGCCAACTTTTTGGCCCGTTGTAAGTCCGTCACTAACTCAACTCACATCACAATTTAACATTAAAAAAAAATTTTAAAAAACACACCCCCCCCCCCTGTGACAGCCCTGAAGAAGACCTGTAATATGGGTAAAAACGTTGGCTCTTTAATAAACATTTCTTCCTACTTGAGAGCAATTTATTTACTTCCACCCAGACCCATTTTCTTCTACATATATATACAAGATCAACTATTACTATTGAATGAATGAGTTGAATACATGTAGTTTCTTTTTTTCCATTCAGAATCATTAAAACAATTTGATAAAAATCTAACAATCAATACATCTCACCCATATTGCAAGGCTTTATAAATATTAATACAGAAAAATAAAATTATTGGTATAAATTATAGACAAAAAAAAAAGATTTGATAAAATAATTGGATATATATTAACAGCAATAATGATTAAAATAATATTTAAGCCTAAAGATAAATATAATATACATGTATCAATCCTCTTACCAAAAAAAAAGAGTTTTAACATTCTTCTTGTTATAAATTTAGTGATACTTACATAAAAAGTATATACTTTGTATATTAAGCATTTCTGTATCTTTTAATTTAAATTTTTTTATTAAACCATAATTTTGTTCTTGGTGCAACAGGTATTTGAAGAGCTGCTGTTGGATGCAGATTGGTCAGTGAATGCTGGCATGTGGATGTGGCTTTCTTGTTCATCATTCTTTCAGCAGTTCTTTCATTGCTACTGTCCAGTGCGCTTTGGAAGGAAAGCCGATCCTAATGGTGATTATATCAGGTAATTATCAAATTTATGTTTTTCTATAGAGCAAAGATTTAAAAAAAATTAGTTCCAAGTTAAAAATTAAGTCTATGAAAACTTTTTTTTTTTTTGTAAGAGGTATCATACTGAATAATCTTTGCTATAGGTTTGAAATAGGTAAGTCCAACTTACAAAATATTTCTTTCAAGGTTTTCTAGATCAATTGTAGAAGGACCCAATAAGGAGAAAGTTGAAACAGCTATGTTCAAATCGAAATCATATAAACCAGAGGGAATCGCACACAATTTTAGTTGACCAATGAAAGTTTCAGGGGAAATAGGAGTTTCTTTGGTTCACCAAACTCAATTCCTAACCAAGAAGTTTTAAAAAATGCACAAAGAATGGAAATAATTTATTCTTATTCCAATCCAAAAAAAAAAAAAAGGCTGAGATTATAATAAATATAATGGAATCTCACCTCCTACCAGAATGTCATAACATACTCTCAGTAATCCTAACTAAACACTAAATAAATAATCACAGAATATCTCAAAGAAATTACCAAAGATTACCATTGCAGTTTCAGACAAAACTGTTTGAGAGTCGATCAAATATTTTCCTTATGCCAAATTTTAGAGAAAAAATAGAATAGAATAGAGTATTTCATCAGCTTTACATCAATTGCAAAAAGGCTGATGATTCCACTGAACACCAGATGCTTTGTAACATATTTATTGATCAATAAATAACAAAAAAGTTAGTAAATCTGAAAAGGATAGGCATGACTGAAACATTTTATAAAGTTAGGATCTGTAATTATTTTTTTGAAAAAGTTTGAGGATCAGGTTTAAAACAAGGTGATTCATGCCGAAAAATATAAATTTGAATCTGGGTAGAAAAATATACATGCGTGGATTGGGGGACGACTTGGTCTTATTGAGGGAATATGCAGAAATTATATAACTAAATATAATAAAGTTGATGAGTGCTGGTAATGAAGTAGGGTTCAAAGTGAATTCTGATTAGACAAAGTGGTTGGTAAAAAAACAGCTGTGATATCTCTGTTCTTTATATTAGAGTGAGTAAGTTTGGACAATTCGAGATGTTTAAGTATTATGATGAATACAAAAAGAACATAATTCAAGAAGAAATAAAGGCACAGTTAAAGGCAAGAAATACTTATTATATTTCAGTTTCGACTTTACTTACCTCAACCTCTAGTCTCAAAATTAATAAATTATAATACTATAATCCTTCAAACCGTTCTATATTGATGCCAAATGGCACCATTTTCATTAAAGGCTGAGCAACATCTTAAAGTATCCTGATATAAAATATGGCGTTGAATATTCAGTCTGAAAAAGGAAGAGTCTAATAGAGAGTTTAGGAGATTACACAAATGGTCAGTAAAAATGAACTGTTAATATTGCAAAGGTTGAAATGGGTTTGTAAATTTATTGTATTAATTTAGAAAAAATAAAAACCCCAAAAAATTAATATGCGCTGAGCTAATCTGCTTGTTGAGGGTTAGACCAGAGTGTAGATAGGAGAATTGCATTAGTAATTGATGACCTGTTTTTAAGGTATCGGCATCAAGCCTTCTGATTTGCTGTTTTTTTATTATTATTGGTATTTATTAAGGTTTTCTAAACTGCTAACTATTTAATCCATTGGGTTCATAGCTACATTCCAAAGCCTTTTTCTTTTGCTAAAATCAATAATTGCTGATTGGAAATATTCTATAATTAATGAATCGAAAATAATAGAAATAAATAAAAATAATAAACAAACAAAAAAAATGGTTTATATAGCTTTAAATAAGTTTAATTATTAATGAAGTATGGCAAAGAAGGTATAATGAACATTTAAAGGGATATTGTATATATTTGTCAAAGTAGCCCGAACCCCTGTCCAATATTATCCCTGAGTCCAATGTTTAATTTATCTATCCCGTTCTCAAATATTTAGAACAATTTAATTGTTTATCCACAATTATAATTGTACAAACTATTGTTATTTTATTATGGAATAAACTTTACCCCCTTAGTATGTGTTTTTATATTTATTAAATATATTTCAAAAAAGCAATTAGTCATTATTGTTTTTAGGAAGTACTTACCAGTTCTGAAGAACATGCCTACAAAGTATATTCATGAACCTTGGAACTGTCCTGAGAGTGTACAACGAGCAGCCAAATGTACTATAGGTGTGGACTATCCTCTACCCATGCTTAACCACAGCGTAGTCTCAAAGCACAATATAAAGAGGATGAAACAAGTCTATCTGCAACTTAGGAATTTTAGACAACCAGGTATAATTTTTAAAAATCAATGTTCACTGTCATGTTTGTGTTGCTATTGCATTTTTATTATTAACCACTGTAACAGGTTTGAATCCTGGGCCTCTAAGGCTTGAGTTGAGAGATGATTTTTTTTAGGAGACCGATCTGATGATCTCAATGTAAATGATGTTATCAGAGATGTTATAAATGTAGTTAAAATGAAAAAACTTCGGAAAACTGAAATACTTTGTAAAATTGAGATGCTCAGAGTTATTGAGAAACCATTGCTTGAGAAATACTTGATGACATACTGTGCTAGAAGAAACAACAAATATTATTTTTTTTAGAAAACTTAGAATTCTCCATTTACCTAATTTATTTTTTAGTTTGACGCACCACACTTATTTACATTAGCGTTTTTAACATTTAAAATTAAAACCATTATTATTAAGAGATTATTGTTAACTATTTTTTTTTCAGGTATTCCACTTGCTGCCACTTTACAAGAACCTCAATTGGAAAAGAAAAAGACAGAAGAAAATTCCTATGAAGAAAATATATTTGCAACACCCTCCCAAAACTATAAAGGGAATATGAAAAATGCCAAATAATTTGTATTACTAGACATTTCAGCATGGTAATTTTAATCACAGGCGTAGATAGGTTCCTTACATTGAGATACCATGCAAAAAATGTTTTTATTAGATTAAATTAGAATATTTCTTATATCTAAAGAACATTTTAGATGAAGCAGTTAAATTTATGAGAACATTTATAATTTGTAAATAATTATTTTAAAATACAGTATTTATTATTTTAGTATTATTTAATTAAAGTTAATTCTACTTCGAACAAATTCAATCGAAGAGACTGATTACTATTGTTTAGTTAATTATAGAACTAATTTTTTAATTATAAATTTTATAATCAAGATGAAAATTAATTGTATTATTTTTCCACAATTTTTATTTGGTAAATATTGATGTAAGTACTATCTGCGTACTGCATTAATTCATTTTTCCTATTATAGCTAGTTTATAATAGCTGTTGATGAGCATTTATCTTTTCCTGTTTCTTATATTAAAACAAGATCAATTTCTTTGTAACTGTTTTGTTAATATTAGAAATACAAATGTGAAACCAAAAGTATTTTTTTAATTCCTTGAAGTTGAAATATTTATATTTGGTGGTGATTTTAATGAATTAGTAAGTTATTACAAAATACAATTTCAATAAACTAAAGACTATTAATTAATTTTGGCCCATCTGTATAACAAGAGGATGGGCCTACTAACTGACGGCCAGCCAGTTTGGGCCATAAGCAGCTACAACTCTAGAGCTTATGATCTCCAGCTGCCACCAGAAATGGGTCATATTTCCTTGTACTGCATCCTCTATGTAAAAAAAAAAAAAAAAAGAGCTTGCTATATGTTTTTCTTTTATTGAGGTTTTTTTGTAAGTTTGTATTGTTTTCTTTTTCATGAAATCAAGCCTTGCAGTGATGCACTCCTCGTCAAATCATTTAAATTTTTTTATTTTTTAAAGAGAAAAGATAGGCCCTCGACCGGGATTTGAACCCGGAACCTTTGTCTCACCGTGACATCGCTCTGCCAATTGAGCTATCCAAGGCACTTCCCGGTCGAGGACAAAGCTTCTCTCTTTTAGATCCTAAAGCCCCAGTGTGCTCCCGCCATTTTTGCGATGAATACACTAGAACGAAGTTCTTTGAACATTAATTTTAATTAATGATTAACTTAATGATTAACATTGACTTTCGTCATATTATTATTTATAATTTTTTATAATTATTATTTTTATAATTATCTTTTCTCTTTAAAAAATAAAAATATTTATAACTCATAAAAAATGACCAATAATTATAAAAAATTATAAATAATAATATGACGAAAGTCAATGTTAATCATTAAGTTAATCATTAATTAAAATTAATGTTCAAAGAACTTCGTTCTAGTGTATTCATCGCAAAAATGGCGGGAGCACACTGGGGCTTTAGGATCTAAAAGAGAGAAGCTTTGTCCTCGACCGGGAAGTGCCTTGGATAGCTCAATTGGCAGAGCGATGTCACGGTGAGACAAAGGTTCCGGGTTCAAATCCCGGTCGAGGGCCTATCTTTTCTCTTTAAAAAATAAAAATATTTATAACTCATAAAAAATGACCAATAATTATAAAAAATTACATTTAAATTTTCTTTGCTTTTAGGGAATCCATCAATGTTTTAATATTGGTTTCAAGATTACTCAGGATTATCTGGGAATCAAATAATAAATCATGCGCAGGCACATAAAACTCCAAACAATTTCCATGATATGTTTGAATCATCTTAGCATAAAGAGATGCAACTTAACCTCCTGTTCAGTATGGTAGTGTGTATACCTTAAAACATATCTCCATTAGTTTGAAGTTTGAAAATAAGCGGTAAGGGGTATGGAGTAAACGTATCCTTCTGAAGTTACATCAGAAAGAATAAAGTTCAAAATAATATACTTAATGTATTTCACCCCAAATCTTATAAAACAAGTAACAATTTATTGAGACATATTTACTACCTGAAACTTTTAAAATGGAATCATTACGTTTAGATGAATAACCATGACATGTAAAATTCAAACTTGTTGGTCAAAATTTTCATCTACCTAAGCCTAATACATTACTACATTAAATTACTAAAATTAGTAATACATTACTAAAATTTGCTTAATGTAATAAAAGAAAATAATGGCAACCATATTGTCAATTAACTTGACGACAAAGCAACACTTTTTTTTTACTTTGAAGTTAATAAGTATACTTCTTTCCATTTAATATTATTTTAATTATTGGGACAATTTTATTGAAATTGTATAATTTTCTTAATATAATTGTTATTTTTTACAGATTTTTAAACATATAGCTTCTTTAAAGTTATTTATATATATGATTGTTAATTGATGCAGAAGAACTGTTAAAAAGATTGAAAATGACATCAATTTGTCGAAACGTCTTAAAGAATTATATAAATTAAGAAGTTGAGATGACTGGAGAATGTTTTTTCCCAATAGGTATATAAAAATCAAAATATTTATAGTCCAGTTTACATTAATTTATAAATAATATTATTTTAATTTAAATTTAGCATAAAGAAGCATTTGAAACCAATGAATAGCTTCAACTATTTCACTTAAAAAAGCTTAGCAAAAACAAAAGATTAATGTTAGAATCAGTATCAAAATCAAAAATTATTTAATCATGACACTTTATAGCCCTATTAGAATCAGTTATATGATCAATAACACATGTCCTTATATTTAGACTGTGATAAGATTTATTTGTTATTGCACTCTTTTAATAACCAAAACCGTTTCTTATAACTATTTGGGTTTTTACTTCGTCTTATATGAAAATATGGTAACAAATTTTTAAAATTGTTTAAATAAGTACTTATTTCGATTTGGATTGACTTATGAATTTTTTCTGGGTTACGTTTTTAAGTCTATAAGTATCAACATTAATAGAAAACAAATATAAATATAATTTTAACGACCAACAAAATAAATATAAAATTACTAACAGTACTTACATTTGTGATGCCAGTTATCCTCTCGATATAACTTTTGTCATTCTGCTACAAACTAAGTTATTGTTGCTCTTTGGATTTACGAATACATATCGATTTATTAAAACCCGCCAAAATCTGTAAATTCGCGCGGTTGTATTAGTTAGGCTTGTTTATTATTATTTTTGTTATAATTTTTGTTTTTTTAACCAGTCAAGTTTCCAAGCTTTTTTAATTTGTAGTTTGAAATGTCTGAAGACAGTGAAAACCACAGAGGTAAATTTAAACTTGTAAAAAATATAGTATTTGTATTTAATACTTACAGAGCATTTTTATACCATGATTTGTTTTTAACTTAACAGCTCGACCGAAAAGAAATTTGTCTGGGAAACAAAAAAAACTTGAACTACTCGAAAAACTTAAAAATGGAAAGAAAAACAAATATGATATCGGAGAACTTGAAAATGTTTATGAAGAAGTTGATGAGAAAGAGTACACACGTAAAGTATTAGAAAGGCAAGATGATGATTGGATTGTTGATGATGGTGAATATATACGTTTAATTAAAAATTGATAAACTACAGATTAGCATTTGTAATTGCTTCTAATCATTCTCATTTAATTCACTATAATTTTCAGGTGGTTGTGGTTATGTGGAAGATGGAAGAGAAATATTTGATGATGATTTGGATGAAGAATCAATTAAAAAGTCTCAGAGTATTGTTACTGGCAGAAAAAGGGGAAGAGATATTGCCCCTGAAAAGAAAGGAAACATCCGTAATATGCTTGCGAAAATGCCATCTAAGAAGAAAAAGAAAGAGGTAGTTCTACATTTCTTTTTTATTATGTTTTTTAGGCAGTATTATTAATAGAACAATTTGAATCTTCTGATTCACGGAATCATAACATTTTGACGATCTAAATAATGTATTTTTTTTTTCTTTTACCATATTTAATCTAAATGAGAAATCAATGTAATTCATTTAATTTAAATTAAAATGTACTTTCTAAACCTAATTACTGAATATCAGCTGTAGTGAATCTTTTTTTTCTCTTTACAAGCACAATTGATTCACGGGGTGTTCTTTTTTCCAATTTCTTAAATTGATTCCAGTTCCATGAGCTTATTTGATTATGTGTATATTTTTATTAATAATATTGTATTCTTTGATGTCATTTATCATATGATAATTCTTTTGGTGTTATGTTTTTATACACTTTTCTTGAAGAAGTTAATTTCTTATTTGAGATAAGTTAATGTGTTGATAAGTGATAAGTCAATGTTAACATTATCCCTGATTCTATGCTACTATGGCTAATTGGAGGATGCTATAGTGAGAATTTTAAATTTTGCTGATCCAGGTAAAATTTGTATAGGGGTATTAATTAAGTACCTAAAACCGCACAGACTCGGGACCACAATCTATGTCACCTTGAATGATGGTATAATCAAGGATTTTTTTTTTCATTCTATCCCAAGGTCTTCAGCAAGTATCTTGCTAGTGCTTGTGAACAACTGGTTAGCAAGTGCAATCCTGGGCCGAATCATCTCCTTAAACTTATATTCTATTAATTATTTCTTCCCTGTGGAAGGACAAAACAATAAAACCATTAAGTTCTGATAAATCTTTTAACCTCCATATAAATTATACTTGACAATATTTACATAATTAATTAGGTAGATAGAAATTTTATTTATCTTTGGGGGCTTCCCCATACAAATAGAGCCCAGCTTGGCTATAAATTACATAATTATGATTTTAACAATTTATGTACATATCATTTCAAAATGAAAATAAAAATTAATTATGTTGGATTAATTTATTTTTTTAGGCATCTGTTAAATTGGAAGAAGATTATATTCTTGGAGATATTATTGGTGAAATAGATTCAACATCAGCAGTGCCATTAAATGGTAACAGCAACAGGAAGCCTGAGATATCTGAAAAGTATGCTTTTATCCATTCTCATTTCATAATTGGAATAATTTTAATTATTTCTTGAATTAAGATCCAATCTGTTTATATTGGTTCTGTATTGGTAGATCAAATATAATAGTTTTATTGATTATATTTTCAGAGATTATTTGAAATCTTTAATCAATTTCAAACCAACCAAAACCAGAGCATCACCAGTAAAGCCTGCAAATATAAGCTCTGATATTAAGAAATCAGTTCCTTTGGTTAAAGAAATCCCACCAACAAAATCGATAGTAAGTCCATAAATATTTAATTACAAATACTTGATGATTTTAATTGTTTTTAAGGACACAATTTAACTAGTGGTATTATTGTTAAGGATGTACCAGTTGAGAATTTTAAAATTAAGATAAAAGAGGAACCAATAGATGTTGATGAGATTCAAGATTATAGTTGTGATATGTTCAGCGATGACTTTGATCATGTAATGTATTAACATTTTATTATATCTCCTGTATTAAATTAGAACACTTATAGTTATTTTTAATTTTTGTATTTCTTTTCTTAAACAATTTCTAGGATATTGAAATTTCCGATACTAAAGAAAGTGAAGTAAACTCAGGGGTTATTAAAGTGGAGACTACTTCCCCAGAAAAAGAGGCATGTCCAATTAAAATGGAGTAAGTTTTATTATTATCGTTCTAGTTGATATTTGTTATATCAATTTTTTGTTTATTACTGTTTTCCTTCTTTATTCTAGAATTGTTAAAGATGAAATAAGTGAAGAATGGGACAAACAAATTGAATTTGATTCTCCAGCAACTTATGTCAATGTTGATAAATCTAAATTACCACTAGTGAGAAATGATAGTGGTAAAGAGGTATCAATTTTAAATAATTATAACAACTATTAGTATACTTATGTTTTAAACTATATTAAAACAAATAATTATTTGTTCTACTTTATTTATAACCAATGACTTTAAAATAGTGCTGCTACTTTTTTCTTTTAGGTTTTAAGATTTTACTATTGGGATGCTGCCGAGGAAATTTACTCACAACCAGGAACTGTATTTTTCTTTGGAAAAATATTTATTGAATCAGCTAATACTTATGTAAGCTGTTGCATCTCAGTGAAAAATATAGAAAGACGTATATTTCTACTTCCAAGAGAAAGGGTAAATTTAGGCTTTCTTAGTATTTTCTTTTCTTCTTTGATGTCTATTTTATAAGTTTGTTCTTAAAATAAAATTCCACTAACTTCACTTGTATTACTAAACTCGTGAATTATTCAAATTTGTGCGTGTCGTACGGACAAAGAATGGCAACAGAGGAAGGTGATGGAAGCCCCTGAGGTCGCCCAAAGATCTTGTGTCCATATACATACAAAGAATAGGAGCAAGGAGGGGGAAACCCTACCCTATTGAAAAGGATGGTTTGAAGGATCCGTTGGATAGAGACTCCTCTTTACTGAATGGCAGAAAAGAAAGATAAAAAAAATAGTATCAGAATCCCGTCACTAATATAACACTATAGTATGTAACCATATAGTGTGGAACTATTTTTTTGTAAATTATATATATAAAATAGATTACTATAGTATTGTTGTTACTGTCTTGGAACTTCGGATTCAGTAATCCATTTTTAATTATTGTTGATAGTTAAAGTTATAGATTATAAGATATGTACATACAAACATTCATGTGTATAAATGTATAAAATATTGAATACATATTTTTATATTTCAGAAAATAAATCTCAAGATAAATGAAATATATGGTGATCCTGTGACAATGACAGATGTCTATCAGGAATTTAGCTCAACTGTAGCTGAAAAGTTTAAAATAAAGCAGTTCAAATCTAGAAAAATATCCAAAAAATATGCCTTTGGTGACAGCACTGTTCCTTCAGAATCTGAATATCTCGAAATAAGATACCCGGTAAGCCCTTTAATGATCATACAGTTTATTTCCAAAGCTATCTATTGTATTTATGAAGACTATATTATTCTTTTATTTTCACTCCTCCCAAATAATTAGTGGAAAGCATTTTGAAAGTAATGATCTGGGTTTAGGGGTTTCTGATTAATCAATCTTATTTTGGAATAATTGGTATCTAATCCATTTTAGAGGACATGAACTGAGTTAGACCATGTTAGGTCAGTATAACAGTGAGAGCAAACTAGGCAACAATTGAGGACAAAGGGCGAGTAAGGTAGTGGGGGAAAAGGTGTGTAGTTTTCCATTCAATTGATTTTCAGGCAGTGTTTTACTGTTTGGTCTAGTAACAAAAATTTACTTTAATTTACTTGTGCAAGAGATTTAGGGTTCAAAATGAGGATTTTCTGTTGATATCCTGAATCTTTTGCTGTTTCGAAAGGAATTCATCCTTTAACTTCATGTCATTATAATCTACTTAGATAATACAAAAATTATTATTTTAATGTGATTGTTCTAAAGAGATGAATGGGGTTGTTATCCTGAACTAAGAAATTAAAATCATTTATTTTCTTAAATAAAATTATGTGTGATGAAGCCTCTCAAAAATCTCAAATAAATTCCAAGTTTATTTGAGAAACATAAACTGTTAGGCACAATTAACATAAATTTCTTACCCATTATCGTGTTATTTCTTTGAAGAAATTATCATATTAAATATGCATAAGTTTAAAAATTAATAAATATATTTCTTGATTTCTGAATTTTCATAAAGTTATAAATGATATTCTTCAAAAATTATCATATATATTTTCTTTTGTAATGGTATGTATAATGTTTCCTTCAATAAAAACTGTTTAAATTACATTTTACCTATGTATAGTGTACTTTTCCGGCTCTGCCTACTGATCTTAAAGGCGAAACCTTTTCCCATGTATTTGGAACTAAGACATCCTTTTTAGAAATTCTTCTCTTGGAACGAGGAATCAAAGGTCCTAGTTGGATTGAAATTACAAATGCTGAGCCTGTTCTAGCACCATTTACTTGGTGTAAAGTTGAGGTGATTATTCTTACTTTTCTTATATTTTTTATTCCTTCTTGCTTTACTTATGTTTCTCACCTGTTTGTTTTTATATTATTATTATAAAGATTATTAATTATCCTTGAGGAAAGAAACTGAACTTGAATTCACAATTTCATCTTCAGATCTTTTTCGTTTGGTATAAATACATATTCATTACTATAAAATTAAAGTATTTTGTAATATTTCATTATACTATTGATGTTTCAGGCATCCTGTTTAAAGGCTAGTGATGTTCATGCGATGAAACCTGGCTTGCCAAACATTCCTCCATTAGTTTTGGTTACTCTTCATCCACAAGCTGTTCATAATCCAAAAACAAAACAGACAGAAATAGTTGCTGTAGGGTGCTTAGTCAATAATTCATACCCAGTTGATAAACCTTCTTCTGATAAGCTTTTTAATCAGCATTTCTGTGGTGAGTTGTTATTATTAAAGCTATTTCAAACTCATTTTATTCTTCTACCAGTTTGAACAAATATCTTTATAGGACATTTATATATTATGTATTATTAATATATTCATTTGGTCAAGTTTTTCTATTGGAAAAACATTTTCCAACCATGTTAACAATGATTTTTACCATTTATTTCTTACAGTTTTTTCAAAACCATCTGATCTCACTTGGCCATATGATATTAAAGAACATCTTTCCAATTTTAAGAAAACATCATTGGAACGAATGGAATCAGAGCGTGCACTTCTGAATCTTCTTTTGACTAAATTGTATCGAATAGATCCTGACATTATTGTTGGTCACGATCTCTCGGGATATGGAATCGAATTGTTAGTAAAAAGGTTGTCATATCATAAAGTTCCTAATTGGTCACGTCTAGGGCGTTTGAAAAGATCGGTTGTACCTACAACAAAGGTGAGTGTTTTGTCAAGAACACTAATTTTAATGCTACATCAAAATTTGAATTTGCACCTGTCTGTAACAAAAACATGTATTTTTAGGCTAGAAATCAAATTGAAAAAATTGCACTTACTGGTCGTTTAATGTGTGACATCAAAGTAACTGGCAAGGAACTTCTTAGGGCTCGTAGCTTCGATTTGGACTCTCTCTGCCAGTTGGTGTGTATATATCATTTCATTTATTATAATTTTACAGTTAATGAAAATGTTTAATTATTTATTAATTTACTAGGATGTAGTGCAATAATTTACAATAGAGTATTTATATATTTTTAATTATTGATTTATTTAATAGGTTTTACATTTCCAAGAAAATAAAAGACAAGATTTTACTGATGAGGAGTTTAAAAGTTGTTTTTAGTGAGTATAGATTTTTAAAATATTAAAATAACTATTACAGTACAATAAGATCAGAAGTGTACATCATGCAGATTATGGTCTTTCTATCCTTTATCCAGGTCCATCACCTTTGAATCTTCCACATTCATGCAAAGGTTCAAGATTTTTAACTTCATATTTGTCTATCATATTTTATTATTTTTCTGTAGAAAATTAATGTTCGTTAAATGCAGGTGTTTTTTTTTAAAATAAATCTAATGTGTGTTTTACATGTTAATTAAGTCAACAGATTTTAACGTCTGTATATGTTTTAATTAAAATATATAAGTTTTTTTTTTTTTTTGTTTTTTAGTTCTGGAGAGAATTTAGTCAAAGCTTTATGGTCAATAATGACTGATGCTTCTTATATATTGAGAATATTTACTGAACTTAATGCTCTTCCTTTAGCTTTACAAATTACTAACATTGCAGGTACAATTTTTTTAAGTTACATCTCATATTAGAAAAATAAATTCCTATTAAGAAGATTTTTATTTATTTATTTTCTTTAATTATAGGTAATGTCATGTCTAGAACATTGATGGGTGGTCGCTCAGAGAGAAATGAGTTTTTGTTACTTCATGCTTTTCATAGCAAGGGGTATATTGTGCCAGATAAAGAATATAAAAAGGCTGTTAAGGTAATTTGAATTAAACATTCAGTTTGGGTTACATATGGTTTTTATTTTATATAGTTTTTTTTTTATAGGATGATGATATAGATGGTAATGCTGAAATTACTTCTAGTTCAAGGAAAAAGCCATCGTATGCTGGAGGTCTTGTGCTTGACCCGAAAGTCGGGTTCTATGATGATTTAATTCTACTTATGGATTTTAACTCATTGTATCCTAGTATAATTCAAGAATATAACATCTGCTTTACAACTATTCCTCCATCATCTATTGAAATGGTAAAATATAATATATGTCTAGAGTTATTAGGGGGATTCATCATTTATCAACATGTTGATGAGAAAAAGATGTCAGTGGTTTATCAATAATGGTTGAAATTAAATACTTTTGTACACATCTGCAAGTAGCTTGTTATTATATAAAATATATTTTTTATTCAATAGGTTAAATAATAAAAATAATCATTATAATTTTATTTTATTTTATTGTTATATAGTACAATTTTTAAAATATTTTATTTGAAAAGAAAAGATATGACCCACCTATCCGTGGTGGTAACCATCTCAGCCATCCTGGTTCGCTTCTCGGTCAGTCATATCCCTTCTTTTCACTGATCCTATATCTCCATGTTCTCGCAATTTGCAATGTGTACATGGGGAGAATGTTAATTAAACATTACTTTTATTTTTGAATCTTGTTGTCTTTTATTCTTGAGTCAGGTATGGTATAATTTGAATTAAGGCTACAGTGATTGAATTTTATTATGTAATTGAACTAATAAGAAATAAGTTATTATTATGTAGGATAGTCAACATTTCCTTGGCAAAGTACAGAAGGTGCAACTCATTTTCTTGATTTTTAGGGAAGGAATTATCTTTTTACATAATTTAAAATTATGTAAATTAAGTAGAAAAAAATGAGATTCAGTTGTGTTATTAGCTATAGCCTAGTATTTAATTAATTTTCATTTTGGTTTTTAGGATGATGATTTCAATGAAAGTTATCAAAAATACTTTCCTGAGGAATGTGTAGAACCAGGAATATTACCCACTGAAATCCGGAAATTAGTTGAAAGTCGAAGGCATGTAAAGAAGCTATTAAAATCAGCTGTTTCTCCAGAGCAGAAAATGCAGGTGTCACGATAAATTATTTGTTACTAATTTTTTTTTTAAATTTATTTATTGATATTTATAACTGTATTACAATAATACAACAAGTAAATAGGCTAAGTGATACATAATGACAAGTAGAGAAACTATCCACTGGTAGTACTCAAATCACAAGTTCCACTAAGAAGGTCATCTTCTATTCATATGCCTCGGAGGATTATCGGGAATTGAAGAGAAAGCTAAGTTTGAAACTAGAGAGTTTGAGTGGGAATGAAGTTTGTTATGAAAGGATAGATATCGGGTTCGGGCAATATCAGCAACAAATAGTACATTAAGGTCATTATGGATGGCTTTATTCTTAACAAAATAAGGAGTATTGAGGATTTTACGAAGAATTTTGGATTGTAGAGATTGGATACGAGAGGAATTCGATGGTTTAGTGAAGCCCCAAAGCTCTACTCCGTTGGTCCAAATAGTTCGTATGATGGTCATGTAGATGAGTCTTTTGTAGTTAATTAGGAGCTTAGAGCGTTTGTCTAGAAAGTGTTGAAGTAGCCTGAAACGTCGAGCGGTTTCTTGTCTTTTCAGTCTTGTATGGGGATTCGAGGTTAATCGTTTGTCGAGATGCAACCTTAAGTATCGTATCTGTTCTACAGGCACCAGTGGGATATTATTAAAGGATACTGAAGGGCGGGAAGTCATTGGTTTAAGACCTAAGATAAAAGTGATTTGATGCGATTTTTGAGAATTTATTTTAATTCTCCAGTTTTGACACCATTCTTCAAGATCAGTGATATGGGATTGGAGGATTTGGGATGCCATAACTGGATTGGTATTGACTGATAATACACATGTATCATCAGCATACGTGGTAAGGATAGTATTAGGAGGAGTTGGGATGTCAGCTGTATAAAGGATTGGGTCAAGGATACTTACTACCTTGATGATATTACTAATAATGCTCATAATGTCTAAAATTACAAATATTTGTTAGATACAGTTGATTTTACTGTAAAATATTTTTGACAAAGATCACATTCATTGTAGTGCCTTCCAATATTTCACTTCTTGTCTTTTTAAATTAAATATTATCGTACTTTTTTTTTCATTTATGATGCATTACATCATTTTTTTTTTTTTTATCCAATACCAATTTAGTTATTTGTTTATTTTTCAGTATGATATTCGACAAATGGCTTTGAAATTGACTGCTAACAGTATGTATGGTTGCTTAGGATTTTCAAATTCCAGATTTTGTGCAAAAGGCCTTGCTGCTCTTGTTACTGGTTAGTTCATTTCTGTTAACTATTTTAAGACGCTATTATTGATCATTTTAGTTTTTATGTTGTTATTTTTTCATATTTATAGCTAAAGGCAGAGAAATACTTCTTACCACCAAAAGAATGGTAGAATCTTTTGGCTATGAAGTTATTTACGGAGATACTGATTCAATTATGATCAATACCAGGACTAAAGACTATGAGCAAGTTCATCAAGTTGGTAAAAAGGTGATTATGTTTTATTTTTTTTCCTACTGTATTGAACTGAAAGATAAATTTTTTTACTGAAAAATATTTACTATATAATTATAAATTTTTGAAATGCAGGAAAAATTATTTCACATTTTGTATTTTTCTTTGATAAAGCCTCAATGTATTATTGAGTGCTCTTCTTCCCTCTGCCTCACTAAGCGTGGACTGTGGACTTGGAAGACTGTTTACTACAGGATTGCTAATTTGATTTATTCAATGACTAGAAGTTTTCCAATCCTTGTATGAAGTTAATCAGTATTATTAACTATTTATTGACCAATAAGAGCCGACTTGAGACGAGGAAACATTGAGACATACTAAAACCTTTTATTTATTTTTTTCACAGGAGTTTCCACTGATAGTGGGTTTCCTTAACCTATTGATTCATTGACATTCTTCCATAATGTCTTATCTAAGGTCCATTCTTCCCGTAGACCTTGACCCATCATGGATTCCTCCACTTCATTATCCCAGGTCTTCCTTGTCTTCTTGTTCCTCTAATTTTCCATTGATGGACTACTTTGGGTAGTCTTCCTTCAGGAATTCTTTTCAAATGCCCATACTATTTCAGGCGTTTTTTCTTAATATCCTCCAGAATGGTTCTTTCAGCCACCATCTTTTCTCTAATGGTCGCATTTCTGTAGTTAAGAGTTTTTCCTGAAGTTGCTTTTAAATGTCCAAGTTTCTGATAAATATGACACGATGCTTAGTAGTGCACTATTGTATATATATTTTTTTGTTTTGAGGATAATGTTCCTATTACATAATACTGAGTTGAGCATTGATATGGTTTTTTTACCATCTGAAATTCTTTTTATTTCCATATCACATGCACCATCTATCTCAATTATGGAGCCAAGATATTTAAAATGTCTAACTTTTTTTAGAACTCCTTCTGGGTTCAGTTCTAAATCCTCATTATTGGCTGTCATGTGTTCTGTTTTCTCAGCATTAATAACTAGCCCCCATTGCTGGTATTTTCTTAACATATATCCAGCATCTTCTGTGTCTTGAGCAATGATGACCTGGTTATCCACGAAGGATAGGTTATAAAGGGACACATTTTCTTTCAACTGAATCCCCGTGGGTTCGCATTTCCTTCTCTATCCTTTCAGACAAATATCAAGATAAATCTTGAACAGAGAAGGAGAGGCACAATATCGCTAGAGCAAACGTTGTTGGGCTAATGTAACCGACCTTCATTTCTTTTGATATTGGGTCACCACCCATTATTCTATTATACATTTTTGTTGATAGTGTTGCCACTTTTTTCTCTCCATATTTTAAAAGTTCTAGATTAATTCCTCCTGGCCCTAGTGCTTTATAATTACATATTATCAATCCATAAAGAATATGACTACTTACTGCATGCCGTAGCAACATATGCAGAAGGGTGAAAAAAGACAGGAAATAAGTCCTAACTAAAACTTAATTCAGTCCAAACTTTTATCCTTGTTTCTTTGTTGGCTTCAGTAAGTGAGCTATATATCGAGAAAAAAAATGGCAGGGTATATTGTTTTATTGGAGAAACCGGTTATTTGAAAAAAAAAAATCCTCCAATTATGAGCTTTTAAAAATAAATCTGCTGGGAATTATTCATAAATTATTTTCAAACTTAGGAAACTTTAATTAAAAGGTACAGGATAGTAAAATTATATCGTCTTTTGTTCTGTGTTTTTTTTTTCCCCAGAGGTTTAACATAGGGCCAAATCACAAAATCGGCAAGAAAGAAAATAGAGTTAAAATGTTTTTCTCTGTAATGTTATTAGTGTATTCTTTTAAGTACAGTAAAACCTCTACTAACGGACACCCCTAAATAGCGGTCACTCCCCATTACCGGACGACTTTTTTTGCACCAACATTTTAATACAATTTTTAAGGCATTTTAACCTCTATTTAACGGAACCTCTCATTAACGGTCACGGACAGGCTGTGTTGGTTAGAAATCGATTAAAAAAACCTCTAAAAGACGGACAGTATGACTTTATCCCTTTCCCGTTTCTCGGAAACAATTAGTTGTTTCCGGTCTAAGGAAACAGGGACAGTTGTGTTTACTTTTGAGTAAAGGTTTTCCAAATAAATACTTTTTTTTTTATTCTCGGACTTGCTTTATTAAAATTTAGTTCTGTTCTAACCCTCGTGGCAGGCGGCTGAAAATGTCTCCCTTACGTAAGAGACTCACTTTAGAACAAAAAATAAATGTAATCGACTTTTATGACCTTGAAAAGTTAAGGGTACGTGCGCTAGCGGAAAGACTCAATATCGGTAGGACACAAGTTTCGGGAACACTCAAAAACCGTGCGATAGTTTTTATTATTCTACTTACCTTTTAAACACATGGGAAATTGAATAAGAGAGAATTAATTTGTACAAATACATATTTATAAAAAAATAAAACCTCCCTTTAAAGGACACCTCTAAATAACGGACAAAAATATTTGCACCAGGGCTGTCCGTTAATTCGAGGTTTTACTGTATATCTAAATAAAAATTTTTATGTGTTTTTGTTTTTTTAGTTGAAATTTGAGGTAAATAAATGTTACAAACAAGTTGAGTTAGACATAGACGGAGTTTTCAAGTATATGCTTCTGTTAAAAAAAAAGAAATATGCTGCTGTAACAATTAGTAAGCTTCCTAATGGTGAGTTTGTTGAAAAACAAGAAATGAAAGGTTTGGATATCGTGAGAAGAGATTGGTCTCAGCTAGCAGCTGCTGCTGGAAGGTATATTGATTTAATAATTGATGGTTTCTAACATTATTTGTCAGTAAAATTATAAGTCCATAAAAAAATATTTGTGGATCTTTCCTCATAAATTTATGATGTAACCTTAGTATAAATGTTAAATGTTTTTAGGCATATTTTAAATGAAATACTATCAAACAAATCAAGTGATGATAGAATTGATGGGATTCACAATTATTTAGAAAAGATTCGCTCTGATTTAGAGAGCAGTAAGGTGCCAGTTACCCTATTAACAGTTACTAAACAGTTGACTAAACCACCAGAAGAATATACTGATGCTAAAAATCTTCCTCATGTCCAAGTTGCCCTTAGGCTCAACAAAAATTCTGCTAAGCGGCTTAAGCAAGGGGATACAGTTTCTTATGTCATTTGTAAGGTATGTTTTTAAATATTTTCTTTGTATATTAAATTTTAAATCGGTAAGTCAAAAAGTGGTCCTAATAAGTTAAGTGAGTTTGGGTTATCTTCTAAAGGTGCGTGTACACATGCGAGTTTTTAACTATCGAGAGTACCTGGTTTACTCTCAAGAGTATAACTCGCAAGTGTAAAGGGTCCTGAGAGTTCTCGTCGAAAGTAGAGGGAGAACTCGCCGAGGAGGAGGTGTAAACGCTTCTGAGAGTTACTCTCAGACATTCAATTCCAGTTTGACTTCCCGAGAGTACTCTCAAGAATGTCTTTACCAAAAAAATGGAGGCACGAGGAAGTTTGCAGGCTCATCGAAGCATACGGGTCTCACCAAATCCTTTGGGGCATTAAGGAGCGAGATTACAAAAATAGAGTTAAAAAAAAACACAATTCTTGAACAAATAGCCACAAATGTTGATACAAATGCAATGGAAAAAAAAATCCACAATTTGAGAAATCAGCTAAGTTTATTTCAGATAAACAATAAAAATTGTACATTTTAAAATTCACAATTTTCTAAATTGCTGGGCGTCTTCTAGTTCCAATCCCCGGGTCAATGTCAATGGTAAACTTCTAAATCATTCCGTCTTTGGACCTAAGACCTGACCCATTTTTTTTTTCTTCTTCAATTCGTTTTTATTTGACATACACAAAATCAACAACGCCGCTGCTATTTCTCTTTTCCTTGAAGACATCAAATAATGTATATGTTTAGTAGAAATAACTATAGAACTGATAGCAATGAACTGAAATCACGAGATGTTTACAATTAGAAGTCACTCTCAGAACTAATAGAAATCGCCCGTGTAAACGGTCTGAAGGGTACTCTCGAGAGTCGCCATGGCGAGTAGCTCTCCAAGAGTGGACTAGAGTGGATTTCACTCTCCCGTGTAAAGGGCACTGCGACTTACTCTCGAGAGCGCTTTTGGCGAGTTCCTCTCACGTGTAAACGCACTTTAAGACTTACCCAGACAGACACAATTAGTGAAGGCATAGGAGATGAAAATAGTACCCAAAACTTCTTTTATCTTTAAAGACAAAAACTTAAATACTAATTAATTCTGTTTTTATGTTGTTTGTTTGTTAAATAATATTTAGGAATACTAACATTATGAAATCAATGTTTTAGGATGGCACAAACAATTCTTCAGCTCAAAGAGCTTATCATGTCGACGAATTAAAAAGCCAAGATAATCTTTCAGTCGATGTGCTGTATTATCTTGAGCAACAGATCCATCCCGTGATCTCACGTCTCTGTGACCCCATTGATGGAATTGATGCAGCTAGTGTTGCCCGATGTCTTGGTATATTAAATTATTTCATTTTGACGATTATTTAACCTTATTTTTTTGTAAAGATACCTAATTGTTATATTAGTAAAAATATTTGTTTGTATTCAAATGAAAAAGATTTTCCCTTCAGACAGTTTTTTAATTTCTTATACTACTGAAGTAAATAAATTTCTATTCTTTTTATAATAATCCAGTGATAATATTTATTCTTAGGTCTTGATCCAACAAAATATGCACGCGTAACAACTATTGCTGAAGAATCAGATGAAATAACTAAATATACATTAGGAAAAGCTAATGAAGAAAGATTTAAGGATTGCGAGAGGTTAATTTTATTTATTTCACCATCTTCTATTTCTTGAATATCATTATCTTTTATTTATATTTGTTAATCCATTGTTTTCTATATTTAATCTATGATTCATTATTTTGTGTGTTGGTAAATATTTTTGAAGTATGCATTCATTTTCAAAATTCTTTGTTTTTTTTACATATATAAATATATATATTTTTTTAATGATTAATTTTATTATTCATGTTAAAAGTTTTTCTTCAAATTACTATTGCTTCTTTCAGGTTTGTATTCACTTGTAAAAATCCTACATGTAAAGCTGATAACACAGTTGAGGGATTACGACATAAATTAGTTAGTATTTAAACATTCCTGTTTAGTAAATCGGTAAGAAATAATGATTTAAATATGTAATTAAAATATTTTAATCATTTAAATAGGAAAATGGTGCTGAAGGCTTACTCAGCTTAGAAAAATGTTCAAATCCTGAATGCAAAGTTGTTCCAGTAGAATACTTGCCTAGTATACAAAATCAGCTTCATCTGAGGATCCGTTATCACATTCAGAAATATTATGAGGTAAAGTTGGATTTTAAATTATTTCAGCAAAGGGTAGTTTCTCTACTTGCCTTTTTCTTGGAACATTATTTAACTTTCATAATATTTACTTGATTTATCAGTATAAAGTTGTAAATTTCAATAAATACATTTTTTTTAAAAAAATGATTTCAGTGTTTTATTGTTTTGTAACTGGTACAATGGGGATGTATGGGGGAGAAGAAACAAAAAACAGAAACGGACAAAGATTGATAGAATTCTGTATAGATAAAAATATGATTATTGGAAATACTCTCTTTCCTCACAAAAGAATACACAAGATGACATTCTCTGCAGAAGAAATGAATTCAACAGTGTGATAGACTATTTTATATATAGCCAGAACATAAGAAGGTACATCACAGATGTTAAGGTGATAAGGGGAGCGGAATTAAGCACATACCACCTTCCCCTAGTAGCAGACTCACAAATCATGAAGCCAATAAAAATAAAGCCAAAAGTATATGTAAAGATAGATGTAGCGGCCATGCAAGATCATATGAAGAGAGAGCTATATGCCGAGAAATTGGACCGGGAAATACAAGACATTTGTAGGGTAGGATATCCAGGAAGAGCAAGCAAGCATTTCGCCCAGGACGACAAACACATGATCATATTTTTGCCTTATGTATGATCATAGAAAAAGCCTGGGAGAGAAACAAGAACCTATGCCTTGCCTTCCTCGACCTCAAATCGGCCTTCGACTCTGTTCCTCGTGAGGAAATTTGGAAGGCATTAATGGCCAAGAAAGTTTCATCAGGCCTTATCAAGGCAATCAAATCTTGCTACCAAAAACCTAAGGGAATAATGCGAATTAACGGCTCTAAATCCAAGAGCTTTCCCATGGACAAAGGAGTAAAACAAGGAGACAGTCTCAGCCCACTACTCTTTAAAATCTTTATGGATGAAATCATAAAGATATGTAAAAGAAGAACTGCGAGAACTACAATTGGGCATTGGAATATGCGGACCATACTAACACAAGTGGTAGTATATGCTGACGATAGCCCTGATCTCAGACACTTCTGAAAATCTGCAGCGGACAATAACCGGATGGGAAGCAGACCTTGCTACGAAAGGCATGATCATAAATGTCAATAAAAGTAAAATATTGCAAGTGGGAAGAAATCCTGAAGATATTGTATGCAATGAACAAGAAATGGAAGTTGTAGAGGAATTCACAAACCTGGGCACAATGATTTGCAGAAATGGGAAAGTAGAACAAGAGATTTCGAACAGGATTAAAAAAGCAAAAATGTTAACTACCAGATCTGCAACTCTATTGTAGACAAAAGAGAAGTAGGAAAGGATGTGAAACTCCATATATTCAAAAGTGTATATTTGCCAGTTCTATTATATGGGACTGAAAGTTGGATAAAGACTGGAGTCATTTAACAGCTGCCGAAATGAAATTTCTCAGACGAATAACTTCCAGGACAAGAAGAGATAGGATCCGGAACGATACTATTAGAGAGGAGCTACGCATTTCCTCCCTGAAAGAAACCCTGGAGAAGCATCAGCTCAAATGGTTTGGGCATACCCACAGAATGAGTCAAGACAGGGATCCAAGAAAGTTAATGGAAGCCAAAGCCATGGGCACTAGACCTAGAGGGAGACCAAGGCAGACGTACTCCAACTAAATTTCCAAGTTGGGACAAGCAAGAGGGAAGAACATGCAGGATCTGAGGGTTATGGAGAGAGATAGAGATAGGTGGAGATCCTGGGTTGATGCGGTACCTCGACGCTCAAAGGCACAAGAGGAAGAGAGAGAAGAAGAAGAAGTAACTGTATCGAGAATTAATGTATTTTTAATAATAGTTATAACTATCTATTGACTGCACCCCCAATGATTTCTTCCTTACATTTGAAGTTACAGTCAACCAATTCTTCTCTAACATGAGTTATAACTATCAATATTTTCATTATAAAACCAATTAAATTAGACTTGTCTTTTAATTTCCTATTGAAATGAAATTAAATTGAACCATTTTAAAAAATGTAATCTATAATTTTACTGAAGCAAAGTCAGTGGACTACATTCCTGAACATTATCACTTTAATTTACTGGTGTTAATCTAACAAATTTTATTATCTTCCTACTTTGTTATGTTTTTAGGGGAAGGGGAAGTGTGAGTAAGCACATGTGTCTAAAAACAGTATATTATATTATTTTAAATATCTAATAATACATCTGACTATAAAATAAAAAAATTAAATTATATTATATTATATGTACATAAATGTTACCACTTGATACTGAAAAATAATTTATGGCTCATCTTTCATTGATCAACATAATGATTCAACAACTGGCATAAATTATTTCTCTTTTATCATGTCTCTTTTTCTTTTTTGCAATGAACTAAAAATGAATAAATAATAATTAATTTTTAGCTAATTTCTTCAAAAACTAATTTAGGTTTTTTAGAAAGGTTTCTTAAAACAGTTTACAGGTATATTATGCACAATGACATGCTGCTATGAATTTCTGCCCCCATGACAATTCATGTGATTCATAATCTATATATATAAAAATGAATGTATGTGTAGAAACCTCTAGGGAAGGTTTCTACCAACTTTTTTTTCTAATTTTATTGTATTTTTGATTTAAAAGATGAATTAATTAGGAGTATCTTCCTGGATGTACTAAATAATTACATGAACCATAATTGACTCAGTAATTGTGTTATTTTTACAGCGAAAAATGCTGATGTTGACGCAATTAACTTTTTTATACTACTGTTGTTACCAGGTGATCTAATGCCCTTTAAATCTTACTAATATTATAAATGTGAATGTTTGTCTCTCTTTCACGCAAAAACTACTGGACGGATTTGGATCAAACTTTACAGTAATATAGGTTATACATCAGAATAACACATAGGCTATAGCAAGCGCGGATTTATGGGAGGGTGCAAGGGGGCACGTGCTCCCCCCCCCCCCCCGGCAGTATTTTAGGTACTGTGGAGAATCCATTATTGTACATAAATAAAGGCAAATCACATGATGATCTATGTGGGGGCACGGGGGCATGTGCCCACCCCCGTTATAGTACATAATTAAAGGTAAATCAGGAACTTAGCATCTTGAAATTTGTAGTTAGGTTCTGTGCATAGTTTAAGAAAGAAATTCGGATAATTCCACTCCAAGGGTTTCCCCTTTAATATAATAGGGGTTCAAAGGCTGTATAGAATCCGTCAGTTTCGAAGTTAGACATCTGAAATTTCGGATGTTCGAGTAACTTATATTTTTAAAAAATAATTAAATTATTTATTTAAAATGATCTTTCACGAAACTTTACCTGGCAGACCAAATTCCACGCGTGCGAAGCCACGGGCATAAGCTAGTCCATCAATAATATTGTTGATGAAAACCAAGCTGTAAATTATCCAACCGAATTTCTTATAATTTTTTCCTTTTTTTAAAACTGGATTTATTTGAATTTCATCTTCAAGAAAAAAAAAAAATCGGCTTCCAGTCAACTCCTTTATTGTTTTATATGACAAAACGTTTCGACACTATGGTGTCATTTTCAATTATTTATTTTTCTGCATTCCTTAACTTTAAATAAAATAACAATAATTACAATAATATAAATTTTTTTTTTCATAAATGTCCAAAAGATAACATACTATAAGTACAAATACCTGGAAAGTCAATATTTTTAAAAAATCATTTTTAAGGAGATCTTTAGTCCTCCATAGTCAAACTTATATTCCATTACACAAAATCAGGGTTTGGTTTTTGTGTAATGGAATATAAGTTTGACTATGGAGGACTAAAGATCTCCTTAAAAATGATTTTTAAAAAATATTGACTTTCCAGGTATTTGTACTTATAGTATGTTATCTTTTGGACATTTATGTAAAAAAAAAAATTTATATTATTGTAATTATTGTTATTTTATTTAAAGTTAAGGAATGCAGAAAAATAAATAATTGAAAATGACACCATAGTGTCGAAACGTTTTGTCATATAAAACAATAAAGGAGTTGACTGGAAGCCGATTTTTTTTTTTTCCAACCGAATTTTTAAATCCTCTCGATATACCACACAATCTTCGGTTGAATAATGGTTCACCTATTATTCTTCAGCGTAATTTGAATCCACCTAAATTATGCAATGGTACACGTTTAGTCATACAAAATATTACTGGAATTGTTATTGAAGCAGCCATGATGACTGGAATCTTTAAAGAAAAAATCGTCGTGTTGGAACTTATTTCAATAATACCATCAGAACCCATAATACCGTTCAAAAGACTTCAATTTGATATATGCTTGGGTTTTGCTATACCCATCAACAGGTCTCAAGGCTAGACAATGTCCATTTGCGGTTTGGCGGTACGTGCTGCAATTATATGTTGCATGCTCACGTATTAGTAAATCATCTAATATATTTGTATTAGCAACGGGCAGATTAACAAAAAATATTGTGCATCGATTAGCCATCAATTAAATTGAAATAAATATTTATAATTTAATATAATATTACTATCCATAATTAAAAATCAAACATTATATGCCCCATTCATTAAACTCACATTTATATTTTATCACTTATGAGTGTTGTATATTATATAATATAGTTAGATATAAGATGAATAAAATGTAAAATCAAAAATCTATTTAATTTGTGTTTTCATTAATTCATTATTTCTTTTAAATTCAAATTTTAACTAATATTTTTTAATACTATTATAACAGCCACAGCAACGCGTGACTGGGTCAGCTAGTATAATATAAAAAAATAAAATTTTCTCAGCAACCAAATGCAGGACTATTTTCTCCACTTCTATTCAGCTAGGGTCGGGTCTCATGCTCAATTTATTTTATCATATTCTCTTAAAGAGTTAATTTTTATTATATATCTCATTATTTTTTAAAATATTTATCTATAATTGCTATTTTTATGATCTTGTATTTATAGGGTTGGTTGATATGTGAAGATCCAGTTTGCCAAAATAGGAAAAGAATAATCAATCCTATTTTTTCGAAAGGTTTTCCTGAGTGTAACAAATGTTATCGAAGCACAATGAGGAGAGAGGTAAATTTTCCAGTTTAGTAAATTATTGATTTAGTATTAAGTTATATGCATTTATATTATTAACTTGCCTAAAAAATTTGTTATAGGTATCTAACTTGATGTTGTACACTCAGCTGACATATTTTCAATATATATTTGACCTTAGCAAGGATACTATTACAACTGTTAAAACAGAACCTGAAACAGTGGATGCTTACAAAAAACTTCATGAACAAGTAGGAGAAGTTTTGAAACATAATAAATACTCTGTCATCGATCTTGGAAGCCTGTTTTCCCAACTCTTTCCTTTTAAAAAATAAAAATAATAACATATCTGTAATGATTGTATGTCAATTTTAAAATTTTAATGAAATATTTTTTATGGAAAAGAACAAATCATGTAATTAATAGTTTCCAAATTTTGAATTTTGTACATATTGTAATATTATATGGAAGAGCTGTACAAAAAAAGGCGTAACTTTATTTCTCTATATTATTTTATATTGTAAATAAAATATGTAAATATATATATTAAATTACAAGAATTTTAGTTATCGGTATTTTAAATACTAGCCTTGTCAATTACAATTTTCATTCATTTTACTTTTGTTAAATCAACTTCTTTCTTATTGTTTCCACGAGTAATACTATTGTATACTCCATTAAATGCTTTTGCCTCTTGAGAATGGGAAATTATAAGTTTTTTTTTTAAAAAGTTTCATTAATATTATTCCATTTACAATATATTGTTTAAATGTTAATTTGATCAATAAAGAATTTAAGGTATCTTTTATTAGCCAAGATGTTATAGTTTATTTCTTGTATAAAAATCTAAATAATTTTGTTTATCCACTTCAAAATATATATTTTTAATTTAATTAAGTAACTTAACAGTAAAATACCATTAGAAAGTTAGTCTACTGTGGCAAAATATTAGTTATATTTTCTATATGTAAATTTTAGAACAAAAGTAGAATCAGAAAAGGTATCAATGAATAAATTGGTGCAAAACTTCCACATATATTTTGTTAAATTTTATTTATTTACTAAATGCCTGATCTATAGTTTATTTTTGTTCAATTTTCAGTGAGACCTTTTGTAATTTATAAAATTAATTTTATTCTTGGACAAATGGTCTTTTTGTAAAATAATACTCTTTTTACGTGTTCTAAGAACTACAAAATTACTTTGCAATGGGGTATACTATTGAATTGTCACTGATTGGAGATCCCCACCTACTTTTACCCAAATGGGAATGAGACCACTTTCTATAGGCCCTGGCTCACTTTTTGTAGTAGGGGATATCCTCTAGAACAGGATCTGCTGGGAATACCCATAGCTTTCATCTTATGTCAGTTATCACTAATTTTGGTTTTAAACTATATAACAATTCTCAGTTTTTATTGCAATATTTCACTATCCAATTAAGAATTGGTTTTTAGAAATGATTGTTCAGCTGAGGAGTGTGTTTCAGTTGGTTTTCTTTTCGTTATGCTTCTGTCATGCGTATTCAGGTAAGCTCTTTAAGTTTTAATTATACTCTTGTATTATAATTGTACTCTTGTATAATTTCATCAAATTTCTCATTCTGTGGGTAGTTTAATATAAATGTATATATTTTTCTCTTCATGAACCTTGAAATAAAGTAAATAGTTGAGTTTTAAAATAAAATGATTATCGTATTCATTACAACATTCGATGCAAATTCTTTCACATAATCACATGCGAGTATACCATCCCAAAGTTTATTTTGAGTACATTGTAAAATATCCAATATTAATAAATAATAGGATAATTTATTTAATGATTTATGAAATAAACTTTTATTAATGTCAAGTTTTATTATGTTATGATAATCTAATTAAGTCTTAGGCTAAAAGTTTGGATAATGTGATTAACACCAAAGGCTATTATCACAGAGAAAAAAAATATTTATATTATTTATCTTTAATAAATAATAATACAGCTAACAGTTTATGCTTATTTTAAATTTTATTTAAGCAGATGAGGGGAAATGAAAAATCACTGAAAAAAGTTTTTTCTGAATTCAGTATTGTTTAAATAAATTAAATTATATATTTTTTCTATGGAAAACTCAATTTTTTTTCAAGTAACAATCTTCATAAAGTTGATATTACTTATTGAATTATTAAATATTGTAAACAGTGATCTTTAGAGCCATTACCTTTCCCAACATCCTATTTTCTTGTGTTTTATCACTTTCTCTGTTTAATATGTGAATTAAAACAATGTTTTAATCTTCATAAATTAATTTAATAAATAATGGTTGTGGAATTTTAAGCTATTAAATAAAGAAACGTTTTTTCTGGTTGAGCAATTCTCTCAAAAATTACATACTTTTTTTGTCATCAGACAGACCAGACACGTTATAGATATTTAGCTCATTTCGTTTACAATTTTCATTTAATTGTGGTTATATAAAGAGTAAATTTGGTAGTAATTGTTAACATTTTTTTTAACACAAAAATTTTATTGGATATTTTCATCCATAGGCAGTCAAATTAACTTCTCTTTTAAAGCATTACATCTACAATAAGTATAGGATGGTTTTTCATAATTATATAAAACACTTATGTGATATCATCCTTTTTAGATAACAATAAATAAGACAACTTTTCATAAATTAAAAACTAAAACCATAACAAAGTCATCAGATAAATATTTTCACTTATTCTTCTAAATATTATTTCCAGTCTAAATATAAAAGTGATTTTTATTAGTATAATCTACATTTCCAAGAATGCACAAACTATTTTTTTAAAAACCAATAAACCTCAGTCGGTTTTGTTCTTTGATTGCTGAGCTGATACAAATTTCAATTACAAAATAAGTTTTCTAATTGAAAAGCTGAACATTTTCAAGTGGAAAAAATTAATTCGAGGCTATAAAAAAAATCATTTATATATTTTATATCCTATTTTTAAACGTGTTTATGGATATCAGTTATTCATACTCAATTATACCTTCTAGTCTGATAATGTACAGTTATGGGTGTCTCTTGCATGAGACAAAACCCCCTTTTGTCTTTTAACTTATGTTAACATTTAAAATTCATTATTAAAAATAATAATAAAACATGTAAGGCTAGGAATAGTCGATTTGGAAATGAAGGATATAAACAAAAATTATAGTTCTAAAAATATATAAATTTCAATTAATAGACTATTTTCAATGCATGTATGAAGGTATTATTTTTTTCAGTGAATACTCCATCACCTCACTTCTGGGATATTCTTCAAATCCCAAAAAAATTTTGGTTACATTAATGACTGTACTTATTAATGTTTATAACTACTTTTCATGCAATAATTATTGTCGTAAAATGAATGTTGAAAATTGGATAATTATTTCTGCAGCCTCTGTGAATAAGTGGTTAAGTCGAATTTTGTCCAGAGAAAGTTAACTGTTTTGAGAGATGCTGAATAATGTCTTTCTCATGGTGGGTGGGAATGGAGTTGTAATGTAAGCAATAACTCTTCTTCAAGCATATGCCTGACTTATGAAATATTATTACTTATGATTTATTTACGTGTTATTATTAAAATAACACGATTCCGCTTCCTGAAGTACAAGAAACTCGTTTTGTATAAAATTCTACATAACCACTTATTCACCGAAGCTGCAGATTTAATCTCAATAATAAAAATTCACTGACGTTCACACCAACTGGAAAATGGAACAGCTAGAACATTTAATGAGCACACGTCCGCCAGCGTTAGCTCTTCTTACTCTAAGATTGCGAGAGTTGCTATTTTTGAAATAGTCTCATCTCATGAGATGCTGATAACTGACAAATAAAAATTTAACAATAAAAACTATAGAATCAGTGATGCCGCAGAACTATACGATTAGGTTTGAAATGTAAGGAGTTACATCGGGTCGTCTGCATTGCGCGTTTTAAATAGTTTAAAAAAAACATATATTATCTTATAAAAAATTAAGCAAGGCAATGACGAATAATGAATTACGTTACATGTTTAAGGCAACAGTGACGAGGAGAGCAGCTCACAAGTAAAAGACGACCCAGATTTTCCGGACACAGGTCCCTGGGTACCATCTATCTACTTTGAAGAAATGAGGGCAGATAAAGTAATGAAGGGTCCGTCCAGTACAATACAGGCTTCAACCAAATATGTTGTAAATAAGCCTTCTACAGTGGGACCATCGAATAAAGAGGTAACAATCTTATCTTAATGTCTTAAAATTAGTTACCAACTAATAATTTCTGGAATTAAATATGTCGATGTAAATTTGCAAATACTTCGACTATAGTATGTAATATTTCCAGATAAATGATACTCTCTTTTAGAATATCGATGTAATATTTCTACTGAGCTAATTTATGAATTGCCGTAATCGGGATTTCCAGACGTACACTTGTTCGAATTTCTACATTTTTGTGCTCAATGAATATTATTATTTCGCACTACAGCCCTTTTACAGAACCTTAGTCTCCTTCAAACGCTTTCGTCAGTTCATTGCGATCTTCGAACGCAGACTATATTCAATGCAGTAACTCTCCGATTTCTCACATCGACAAAGGTCCTGGCATCATTTGCCACACCATCCAGCTAGCGCGGTTTCAGTGTTTCTACCCTCCCAATTCGGTCTGGCTTATCTTCTACAAGTAACTGTGTGATTTCACCCACATTCATTCTGGCAACGTAGCCTGCCAATCTTCCGAGTTTAATTACAAGGCTATATCGAGCTCTCGATATAGGTCAGTGTGCTGAACAGATGCAGAATGTCTTTTTTAATAGTCCCAGAACACATTTAATAGCCCCGACCGAATAAACGCTTCCGTAACATCCTCTGATTCTGGACAGTTCTTTGTCAGTTTTTTAAGTTTCTGATCGTGATCACCCTCATGATGTGTATAATACAATTGTATACTGAAATATCTATCCTGTCTTTTCAGGTTTAAAAATCCATGTTTAGGAATGCGCTATTCTCATCCCTAATAATCGTTCCATTTGGCTTGTATCATGTTTTAACATTTATAAACAATCGACCATCCCTTGCTAGTAAGAAAGGTTGGTAACCTTAAGGAACAACCCGTTTTGATTGGCTTAACAGATGTGGGAAAGGGCGTTAAATTTATTTTCCTTAAGACATCAAGGATTGGATAAGAGAAACGGGGAGTACGAGCTTCCCGATAAAGTAAGTAGTAATGATACCAACGAGGGGATAGACCTTCTGGAATTGACAAATGGGCGAATGAGCACCCAAAACAGAAATATTCGATGCCAAGAAAGAGTCTGGTTACTCTGAGTCGGAAAATAGGTAAGATATATACAGCTTTAAAAAGTTAAATATTGACACTAAAATCAGAAGTGAACTAATGTTAGAGAAAGGATAACTCTGGAGAGACAGATTAAAATTGATTGAATTGTGCATCTTTGATGTATTCTTTCATTCATGAAGGTTGATAATTGTTTCAGTTATCTATTATTTTTATCTTCGATCGTACGTCTCAATGACATAGCCTTCATTGTATAAAAATACATCACACACACATAAGTATTAATATTGACCTACACTTCATTGCTATGGCCACCTTGTAAAGTAGCGTAGAATGAGGTAGGGAGCAGAAAAGAGACGGGTCACACACGCTAATATTTGTTTTATTTGTTCCAAACATAATACCAGACAAATATATTGGTTATTTTATGTGCAATGAGTTGGTGGGCATCCCACAGGAACTAAGCATAACTCGTGAATTATGAATTAATTGAAACTAATGAATTTAAAATAACTAGAAAAATTGATTAATGCTAAATTATTATAGTCTCATTTTAACCAACATAGTTGTAACAATAATTCGATGAAATTTTAGGTAATGAATAGAATAACAAAAGTTATGTCTCCAATAATCATAATACATCTTGAACATTGTCATTTGATAATTGAGGTCGAACTGGGCACAATCAGTAATTAGAAATTAGGACACCTATTCAGAGTCTAATCTATTGTCCTGTTTCATCTTTACTAGAAGACTAATGACACTATAAAATTGAAAACAAACCTGACAACAGTTCATTGAACTCGAAGAAAGTTTTTTTTTTTTAATTTATTTATTGATATTTACAGCTGTATTACTATAATACAACAAGTAAATAGGCTATGTGATGCATAATCACATGAGATAATGACATGTAGAGAAACCATCCACTGGTAGTACTCAAATCACAAGTTCAACTAAGAAGGTCACGTGGCCATCTTCTTTTCAGACGCCTCGGAGGATTATAGGGATTTGAAGAGGAAGCTAGGTTTGAAACTAGAGAGTTTGAGTGGGAATGAAGTTTGTTATGAAAGGATAGATACCAGGTTTGGGCAAAATCAGCAACAAATGGACATTAAGGTCATTATGTATGATTTTATTCTTAACAAAATAAGGAGCATTGAGCATTTTACGAAAAATTTTGGATTGTAGGGATTGGATACGAGAGGAATTCGATGACTTAGTGGAGCCCCAAAGCTTTACTCCGTAAGTCCAAATAGTTCGTATGATGGTCGTGTAGATGAGTCATTGGGCAGGAAGTCATTGGTTTAAGACCTAAGGTAAAAGTGATTTGATGTGATTTTTGAGAATTTATTTTAATTCTCCAGTTTTGACACCATTCTTCTTGTGTGATATGGGATTGGAGGCATTGGGATGCAATAACTGGATAGGTGTTGAATGATAATACACATGTATCATCAGCATACGTGGTAAGGATAGTATTAGTATGAGTTGGGATGTCAGCTGTATAAAGGATTGGGCCAAGGATAATACCTTGAGGAACACCAGCAGATTGGGAAATGAGGGATGAATAGACATTACTATGGTTTACTTGGAAATTTCTATTTGTGAGATAGGATTGAATGATGCGAAAGTATGTAGGGGATAGGAATTTACGGAGTTTGTAGAGCAAGCCCGGATGCCAGACTCGGTCAAAAGCCTATTCCACGTCAAGAAAGACGCCCGAACAATATGATCCACGTTCTAATGCAGAGGAGCCTACATCCACCACACGATGACATTGCTGAATGGTGGAGTGGGATGCTCGGAATCCAAACTGGTGATCTGATATTATGCGATTTGCATCAATCACAATACAATCGTTTAAGGATGAGATTTTCTAGGATTTTACCCATGCAAGGTAAAAGAGAGATAGGACGATAAGAGGATGGGTATTCTGGGTTTTTTAAGGTTTGGGTATCATTTTTACAATGAATTATTTCCAGAGGTCAGGAAAATATGTGGAGCGGAGTACAGCAATATATATATAGGTTAGGAATAGAATGGCTTTTCTAGGAAGGTGTTTTAAGATATGAATTGTGATGTGTCGTGCCCAGGAGCTTTGCGGGAAGGTAATCTATGAATAATGTTGGATATTTCTGAATGATGGAATGCTTTGGGTGGAAGGGACATTTGGAGGGGAACATCTAACGCTTCTTTTATATATTCAATGTGAGCTGGGTTAATGTTATCAGGATGTGGATAAAAGATTTTGGAAAAGTATTGACAAAATAACTGTGATTTTTCTCTGTCAGATCTTGTCCAGTTATTTGATTCAGTAAGGAGTGGACGACTAAATTTGAACTTTAAGAGTTTTTTGGTGGTCATCCATAATGTTTTATCGGTAGTTGTAAGATTTTCAGTCCAGGTAATTAAATTTTGAACTTCTTGATTTCTGCTTTTAGTTTGTTGGTTAATTTTGTATAGATAGTTTTATCTGCTGGATATCGAGTTCTATGCCACTTCGATCGTGCTCTGCGTTTTTCTCTTAATAAGATAAGAATATGCTGTGGCAAATCAGTCTGTTGATAGTAATTAATGGTATGATTTGTGATGTTATCGTGTAAACTGCTTCTGATTGATGTTGTAAGTTTTCTATGGCTATATCAATGTCTTGTTTTGTCTTAAGTGAAATTTTTAAGTCCAGTTTGTCCTCCAAGTCATAACAAAAATCGTCCCAGTTGACACGTCCCGTAATCAATGCGGGAGGCTTAGGAGCGATACTTGAGTGCAAGAAAAGGAGTATGATTTGACTGGACTATGGTCTGATGAAAGGTCGTCCAAGGATTCAATATTGGCTTGTGCGTGGGAAATCTGGGATGTAACAAATATGTCAAGGATGTCGGGGCGTTTTTTGAGGGATGTAGGCCAATAGGTAGGATTTTTTGGGGCAAGGATAGAGTAGCTCTTTGAGGATGTGAGAGAAGATTGAATATTTCTGGGGAGTTGGATGTTCGACAACCCCATCGGTGGTGTTTAGCATTATAGTCTCCTCCGGCAATGAAACGCCGTCCAAAAGATCGGAATAGAGAATCTAAAAGGTTATGAGAGATGGAACTACCGGTAGGACAGTATACAGCTGAAAGTGTGATATGGAAAGTCGAAGAAAGTTAGAAATATTTTTAAAAATAATTTCCTTATTATTGGATAGAAAATTTTTAATATTTTCAGTTTTGTTTGAACACATGCCTAATATTATTCTTTCTTAAAGGTAACAGAAACCGACATGTATTTACTCAATGCGATTGAAAAATTGGCATACAAATTCGATGCTTTAGAAAAACGTGTACGAAGAACTGAGGAATTGATATTCCATGTTATGGAAGGATCCAACATTAAGAGACAAGGTAATAAATGCTAAATCAGTGACAATAACTTTATTGTAATTAAATGGAAATTTTAATTGTAATTGCTTTCAGATGCTTGCCCGGCTAATTTTACGAGAGTGGCAAGGAACTGCTACCACTTCAGCGAAAGAGAATACAATTGGAAATCGGCAGCATCCATGTGCAAGAGCCTGGGTTCGAACCTCTTGGAAATAGAATCGAGGGATGAGTTCATGGAGGTTGTTACGTTCATTCAAGCGACAAATTACTTAAGAGGTAATTGACAAAGACTAGAAATGGTTGTTTTCTTGTCAAAAGTACTAAGTAAATATTTTTATAGTTAGCAAACCATTAAGTAGTTTATGATTATCGGTATCAGTTCCGCAGGTTGTAGCTTCGAGTTAAGTCACAACTAGTTTTAGCTATTCATTCGTTAATATTTTCACAAATAAAAATAACTTTATTTCTAACTATATAATAAATTAAAGAACCGACTTATACATTTAACATATTTTCATTCATTCATCATAAATACTTCGAAATGTTCGTGGTAACGTTCATTTCTTAATTAAATGGTTACCGAAATATACACACACTCATAATTACACTATTATTTTCATACTACAATTCACGATTATTTTTATTTTCGAGAATATTAAAAAAATAACCAATGAAAAGTTAAAATTTGTTGTGACTTAACTGGAAGCGACAACCGTAATCTCTATAGAGAATGCAATTTTATAAAATTGAATTTATATTACAAAAATAATATGAAGTTTTTCGATTATATGTTAGTTTTCAAAATAATGAGCACAAAGCGAAAATTTTAAAAGTCTTTCAGCAATCACTTAGGAATGCAGGACATGAGATATTTTCCTAAGAATATCCTACATCTATTTAATTCAAATAAAATTTCCAATAAAGATGATCAAATTTTGGATCTCTTGAAACTGTCAAAAAGAGATTTTATATTACTTGGAACCAAACATTTAGAAGGCCATAACAAAGGTTCATGCAAATTTTCAAATGAGCATTTTTCATTCTGCAGTTGAACTTCATTGGCCTGGGCTAACACTATCGTTCACCAAATTAAGGGCTCACTACAGACTTTCAAATGGAGTAATTAAATAACCTTTTTAATTTTAGCAAAGATTCCTGAATAGCATTTGGCCCAACTCCAGAATAGGGTCTCTTTATCAAACCATGGTGATGCATTCCTAGTAACTGCAAGGCTATTGTATTTTTGAACTTCGGATTTTTGGAATTTTCACTGAATTAATTAGATATTATTACTGCCAACTTACACTCATTAGGATAATTAAGAAGATAAAAAGTAACCAAGGAACCCCTTTCTGTTGAGGCGATCTTACTATAATTTTAATTACTACAGCTTTCTAATTATCTTTTCTGAATAGAATACCAAGAGTCAAGAGTGCATTTTTAGTTGATGTCGGGTCATAACAATAACTTCCTAAATCAAAAATAATTTTGATATAATATGAACATGATCCATAACTGTATAATGATGGATTGAATTGGTCAGGGGTTGAAGTCAATTATAACACAAAAATAAGCAGAACTTATTTTTGTGTTATCATTGACTGCACCCCTTGACCAATTCAATCCATCATTAGAATTATCCAGTCACCTATTTTCCACTCAAACATTACTGTATAAGTTTAAAAAACATTGAACATCTTCATCATGTGGTAACAACTTAAAATGAGTCACTTGAACCAACTTTTCTCTTGACATCCTCACCTATTGAGTTCTCCTTTAAAGCAGAGTGTTAAGATTGATTAGGCTGAGCCTTCTTTTCAATTTATCTGCACCTGCTTTGGTCATGACAGTACCAAGTATGGCTAATTTTAAATTTTAAATTGCAACCCAATATAAATTATATGCAACTGAACTAATAGTTATGTCTATGGGTACAAAAAATCAGTCAGACTTAAAAGTAAGCATACTTGATTTTAGGATTCATTTAAATAATGATATAATGATTTTCATACTTCTACTTGCAAAATATCAAACAATAGCCAACTAGGACATAAAACAGAATCAAGTAAGGTTTTTGAAATATTCTTCCTAAGATTTTATAATTAATAGAATGAATTTCTGAACAAGACACAAAGTTAAATACTCTTTCAAGTTTCCATGGCCACTATTTATACAAAAAACTTCAGTTGTTTCTTCTGGTTTAGACCATGTCGGTGAATTTTCTGCCAACGTTTCGCCAGTCATGATGCTGACTTCCTCAAGGCTTGAGGACACACAGGTCTGAACCAGAAGAAGCAACTGAAGTTGTTTGTATAAGACACAAAGTGTTATGAAATGAAAATATAAAAAAAAGGTTATCTATAGAATTGTAATCCTTGTTTAAATCATCACAATGGATTTATTATTTTTAACAACATTTAATTAAACTTTACCTAGTATAATAATATACTTAAGAGTTTTATAAAACAAATATATGATTTTCATTTAAAAATTATAAATACAATAGAAATAAATTTTTTATCAAAACTAACTATTTATGAGGTTAAAAATGAAATCTCTCAATAGGATATGAATTCTGGACTGGCGGCTTGAACCCAGGGTTGCTGTGGATATGGGCCAACAGTGCACGCCCAGTTCTACCTAAGAAACCCAGCAATCGTCCAGAAGAAACCGTGGTTGGAACCGGTCGCTGTCTTTCTCTAGCGCTTAACAAAGCCAAGTTATATCAATACCAAGGGGTCGACTGTAGTCATCGTACAAGATACATTTGTGAGCACGAAGAGAACGCAACAATCAGGGCTCTCAAAAGGATTCAAAAATCTCTCCATATAAAAGATGATGATACTTCGCAATAATAAAAATTAGAAATTTTTCTATAGGATAAAATGTTGTAAATAAAACATTATAAACTAATGAATCCAAACTGTAAATAATATGTAATTTTTTGTTAAATAAAAGAATATTTAATTTACATATAGAAACAGATTCATAGAATTATTCCCCATTCTGCAGTAACTTAGACAAAAAAAAATGTACAACTAATAATATGCTAGATTACAACATTAAGTGCTTATTATAATATTTTAACAATTTTTAAGGAATTCCTCAATATTCAACATAGCTAAATGTTGTCCCAAATATATAAATATTACAAGGTATACAATTATTAATTAATAATGTAGGTAGGTCATTCATTTTAAGAGTTAAAGTTAAATGATAAAGAATTGAGATAAACAAATAACCTAAGACTGTAGTAGAGTTGTATCTTTATATTTTGAAATCAACATTACTTAAAACAAAAACTGCTAAGGCAGCTAAAAATGATCTGAGATTGGTTACAAGACTTATAAACCTAAAATTTTAAAATAAATCTAAAGACTTTAAAAAGATCGAGTCCTAATATTGAATAAATAGATATAATATTGAATAATTGAAGTTTTAAAATGTAAAACAATAAAATAAATTAGAATTAGGGTAGAAAATTAAATAAAAAAAAACAAAAAACAATTTATTTATAAATTACAAGTACTTACAACAAATTATCAATTATGTCACAAGAGAACTTAAATTAAACAGCTGTACAATCAAGTCTTTTAACTGGCACAATTAGGCTTTAAGTGAGCTATGTTGAAGAAATCACAGTGGAGATCTGTTTATTTACAGCTCGGAATGCTCATGAACTTCTGGCACTAAAATAACAAACAATCAAAATTAATATATTTTTTTACTCATAATACTACAAAAAATAAGTCTGCAGTGAGTTAAAAAAAAAAACCCAACAATAAATGAAATATTACTAACATTTAAAACTCAAAATACTATGTATTCTATTTTAAAAAGAAGGGGAATAAGAAATTATGTTTCAATGTGGAATAACAGTAAAGTATCCCTACAAAAGCAAATAGCAAAATTAGCAGATATACCAACTTGGCATTGGATTGATGATATGAAGTTATCAATGAAGAAAACATGAAAAGAAATGTTCACGCTTACTCCAAACATTGAGAAATACTTTTTAAAATTCTCACATTTATAAGAATAATTACAAGAGTTGATTTATGCCCATAGTAAATTTTGTTTTAGTGTGACAAAATTTATTTATATGAATTAGCCTGAGATATAATTAATTAATGACAGAATCTTTCATCCTAAACAGGAATGGGATTAGTTTTATTTACTACTCATGAATTTGAAAATCCCATTTATTAAAAAAAATATGGCTTACAATTTGGAAGTAATTAGTTCAACTTGTATAAATAAAAATAATCTTTTTTAGCAGATTATAGGCAGGGAACATACACCTTCCATGGATTTTTGTGTATCCTACTAATATAATAAATGTGAAAGTTTGTATGTAGGTATGTTACTCTTTCACTCAAAAACTAATGAACGGATTTGGATAAAACTTTACAGTAATATAGGTTATACATCAGAATAACACATAGCTACAATTTAAAATGATTTTGTGTAATTTGGTCATAATATTAAGATAAATATCATTAAAAAGTACTAGGTTATAACACATTCCCAATATTACCTCCAACATATCGTCAGTTGATTATCGCGGTTATTTAATTTAATTGTTAAATATTGTTAGCATCGCTACAGGGCTCCTCTCTGAGTAGCATTCTCACGCGTTTCTTACTCGCAAAATCTACATATTTTCGCTATTAATATTATAAATGCGAAAGTTTGGGAGGATGGATGTTTGTATGTTACTCCTTCACGCAAAAACCACTAAATTACAACACATTGATAAATTACCTACACATATACATTATTCTAATCCTTTGAGTTTTAATTTCTCGCTGCTGCCGTACAACAAGTGAAACCGTTATACTAAGTAATCCTTTTCAATAAATAACATAACATTACAACTAATCCTTTACTGACCCGAACAAAAGTAAACGAAAGTAACTTCTGTCCGTCCCGTTTGTTAATCAGTGTCAATGCATGTTTCGCGGCTGTGCTGATATGTTTGTGATGAAATTTGATATGGATAATCTCAAGCCTGGGGAAGAACATAGGCAACTTTTTATCAAGACACCACAAAGGTGAAGTTTATATAAAACTGTAATGTTTGTTTTGACTAATTGACTAATCTGATTGACTAACATACCCAGCGGTCAACACACAGCAGAAACCACTGAACTTAGCATCTTGAAATTCGCAGATAGGTTCTTTGTAAAGCTTAAATGAGCACTAAGAAAGGAATATAGACAATCCCACCCCCAAGGGTTCACCCTTAATATAATAGGGGTTCAAAGATTGTATGGAATCCATCAGTTTTGAAGTTAGACATCTGAAATTTCGGAAGTACAAGTAACTTATAGTTACAAAAAATTAAATTATTTATTTAAAATGATCTGTCACGAAACTTTATGTGGCAGACCAAATTCCAAATTTGTCCTACATAAAATTAAGTGATGGTGTTTATTAATATTTAATTAAACAAATTAGTTATTATTATAGCTTTTATGATGATTTATAACATGAAAGGCTCAAATCTCCACCTACAGTAGAGACAAAGTAACAAATAAATGAATAGAAAAAGTATATTCAAAATTGAAGACTATTTACTAGATTTACAATGGTTTTGGAAATGATTTTGCTCCAAATTCTTCCATGAACTGACAAGAATTGATAAAACATTGTCTTCAAATTGGATTTCACATGGCCATATAGGGGAGAGAGTACCTCTGCTGACTTTATATAAAATTTATGTAACAAATACAATAAGTAATAATTTTTTAAGATTAACTTATTTCCAATAAATAGCTAATGAGCTTAATTACATATCCCCAACGATTAATAAATATCAAATTTGATTCTTATCCTTGAACTTTTTAGACATGTGCAACAGCTCACCAACCTACATGCCAGCGCACACACAAATCATGATCAATGATAATTAAATACCTTGTACTTGTGGAACAACAGCTTCTTCTTCATGACCTTCAGTTTCTCCAAGTTGCAACTGCAGTCTTTTGATTTCACTATCATAGTCTTTCCACTCTTCAATTATTCGCATAGCTGCTGTCAGCTTAGCTTCTTTGGTCATTGGATTGTTGCACTACAATAAATCAATTATATAGACAATGTCAAAAGGATATGTGAATCTTACATACTGAATCATAAATAATAATAACTGTATACTCACAAGATCGATAGTCTTTGCCCTCTTCTTGGAACCATCATCACACCAAGTTTCACACCATAGCCACTCTTGTGGGAGGGATTTAATTGCTACTTGATGAATCATATTATTGGGCAGGTCCTGAGGATAATAATAAAAAAGCTATAATTATATGTATAACTTCCAATAATATATTATTATAGTGATATTCAATTTTTTTAAAACAGGATGTAAGTAGGATAAGTTATTAAAATTATGTGGTTTCTGAAAACTATAAAATCAACAATAAATCAAAGACAGAAAAAAAACTGGAAAACTAACAAATATTCATAATAAGGCATTTCAATTATTAATTTTTTCTAATGCAAAAATTCACTTTACTAACACCAATTGTTATACTGGAGAATAATTAAATTTTGAGCTTTGAATGTAAGCTGCTATTGACTTGTATAACAATAACTAGGTCTGGCATACAGTTTATTTTACATGACAATAACGCAATGTTATACTAAAAAAAAACAACTGTCGGACTGAAATACAAATCTGACTAACTTATAATAAACCATTCTCTGTGATCCGCCTTTTGAGAACCACTTCTACATGATGTTGGAGATGAAATTAAAAATTGCAACTCAAAGTAAATTGAATGTTTTAGATGTGTCCAAGTTTCTGCCAACTTTGAAAACCATTTTCAGAACATAAGAGTAGTGCAAGATCAAGTTCTGACAGTTAGAAAAGAAAAAGGAACTTCTTCTAACATCAAATTTAGATTAATATAATTTTGAAAAATCACTTAAATAAAATAATTTATTAACTATACATCATAAATACCTGATCAAGGTTGGACAAGCTGTTAGGATCTTGGCTAAGAGCTTGGTACTGCCCTCTCAGCCTGTCACCGGCAGCTATTCTCCTAAATCTCTTGAGATCAACTACATAAAGAGCACTGATATGATACTTTCTTCCTTGTAAGTGGTTCCTCCAATAGCCACTCTTCCAGAACCTAAGAATAAAAATAATTTTCTCTGTCATATAAAACATTAAATAAAAAACCGTGCCTGACAAGGCTAGTGCACATAACATAATCTCTTCAAAAACCCAGCGAAACTAACCCAATAGATAGATATCTCCACCCTATTGTTTTAAGACAAACTTAAAAAATTCTGAAGTCCCAATAAGTGAATAGTAATCCTTTGAACCAGATAGTTTAAGCGGCATTTCAGATATCAAATCGCTAGATGAGAAATTCAATGCACTATGAAGCAATAACGTAACTAGACGCAATTAAGAGTGAAATTCAATAAATCCTGATGACCAAAAGCCACACTGACTGTAAAAGTAATATAATTGCGTCAAAAAGGAGTCAACAGCTCTGTCAACAACAGCAACTCAACATCACGATTGAGAAGTCTCAGCTATCGTATCTTATAAGCCTCCTCCATCTTCTAATCAATACAACCACCAGCTTTATGCCTCTCTCTTGGCAGCTTAGACTATTTAAAGGCTGAATGAAGAAACAGACTTTAACTCAATCAAGTCCAAAAACAGAAGCTCTCTCAGTATAATTGAACCCTGCATAAACATAAAAATGCCACAACCAAGGCTTAACTAATCGCACAAATTTAAAAGTTGGAATCGATAATCATATATTTTCATCTCACTGATGCTTACCTGAAGCCATCCATTTCTGTCCTACTTTCACAGAACGGCGTATATCCGTAGGGTGCTCCACCTAAGTCAAGATCAACTAATTCTTTCATGTCTGCACGCACAACCTATAAAAAAGACTTCAGTAATTTCCAAAATGAAATAAATAACTTTCTATGAGTGAAGCTTTATTTTTCTGAGCTTTTGTCAAAGATACTAAGGAAATCCTTGCTACAACAAAAATGAAACATTTTAATTGAAAATTACCTGGTCTGCATCAACAAATATTATTTTCTTTACATCCAATGGGAAAAGGACATCGAGAAACAGGATTTTATAACCCCAAATGATTCTCTGCTTTTCTGTTTGTTGATGAAGCCATCTAGGCCATTTATACTGAACAAGTTCATACTGGAAACCATAATGTTTAGCCATCCGAGGAAGGAAATCCTGAAATAGAGCAAACAAAAATTAGTAAGTTATGAGGAAAAAAATGAAGGAAAACTCAATGATATTCTAAATTAAGGAGTATTACTTAATTTTTATTTACCCCTGTTGGGAATTCGACTAGGCTAAAAAATTTCCAGTAAGGTAAAAAAAAACAGTTTTGAACTATTAAGTATTAAAAATATATTGACATTCGATTTCATTCTATAGCTCGGATAAAGATAGATGGCATTCCAAAGTGGCACAATGATCAAAAACTAGTTTTTAAAAATTCTATTTACCCTCACATTTCAATTATAAAATAAAAAAAATCTGGGGGTAAAGAAATAAGAAAAAATTCAGTTTCGCTCCATTAGTAATAATATAATGGTTAAGCTATGGTAAAAATCACACCTTCAAAGTTGGAGATAGATAATTCTTTAAAAACCAAAACTTTACAGGGCTCTTAGTGTTTTTAAGTACACTTAACATCATAATACGCAAGAAACGTTCGTACAGATGACCAGAAGCGAGAGAGAAAACATTAATTGGTTCCTGTTCACCTTCAGCAGCATCTGCCTTACTGCCACCTCCAAATGTACTGTAATAATTCAATTTTTTTAATTTATTTATACAAAAAACTAAAGACTATAAAAGAATCAGCTTAAAACTTGATCAAATTATGTGAAAGCATAATAATGACAACTTTATTCATATAAAGTAACATATTTTTATTATGTTCTAAACATAATTTGAACAGAAGCTTCCAATTTTTTTTTTTAATACATATATACACTTTATTGAAATATTACAATCTGCTACTTTTAGGCAATAAGTAATAGTCCTAAATAGCTATACAATCATTCAATTAATCATATACATATCATATACATCATTCAAATTAAAAAATAAAATAATATATAATATACACATGTAGACAATAAAAAAATAATAAATAAATACTAGTGAAAATGATAATAAAAGTAAAATAATTTCTCACATTCATACCATAATTACAATTTGCCTGGGTTCTCCGAACTAAGCTTCCCTAGGAATGAGGGCAAAGCAAGAGTCCGGGAGGCCCCTGTGCCCTTTCCCAGCCACGTCACTGGCTAAGCACCAGTGGAAGCTGGTTAAGGGCATATACATATACATATATATATATATATATATATATATATATATATATATTAGGGTGGTCGATAACTATAGGGTTGGCAACTAAGTCATTGCCGATTTCAAATAAGAAGGCAAATTCAGAATTTTTGTTTAAAAATATAACTTTATTCAATTAGATATTGCCCGTTCTTGTCGATGACCTTTTTCCATCGTTCTGGCAGCGTAAAAACTCCCCGTTCGTAAAATGTCTGGTCTTTGCTATTAAAAAACTGAATTAGGTGTGATCTGACATCATCCGCGTTGTTAAAAATTTTACCATTTAAAGAGTTTTGCATGGAACGAAACAAATGGTAATCCGAAGGCGCAAGGTCAGGGCTATATGGTGGGTGTGACAAAACATCCCAACCCAGTTCCAATAATTTTTGCCGAGTAACCAAAGATGTGTGGGGCCTTGCGTTATCATGATGGAAAACAACACCCTTCCGATTTGATAATACCGGCCGCTTTTCTTCAATTGCATCCTTCAGTTTGTCGAGTTGTTCAACATACACATTTGAATTTATCGTTTGGTTCTGCGGCATGAGTTCAAAATACAAAATTCCTTTGTGATCCCACCAGACTGACAGCATAATCTTTTTTTGGTGAATATCTGCTTTTGATGCTGTTTGGGCTGGTTGATCTTGCTTCACCCACGATCTCTTGCGAGTAACATTGTTATAAACTATCCACTTTTCGTCGCCAGTAACTAGGTTCTTCAGAAATGGATCATTTTCATTGCGTTTCAGTAGCGAATCACAGATGCTAATCCGTTGCGTCAAATGAATTTCCTTTAGCTGGTGAGGGATCCATAAATCAAGTTTCTTGACATAACCAAGGTTTTTTTAATTTTTTTCAATGCATGTATGCGACACATTGAGCTTCTCTGCAATGTCTCGTGTTGTGCTGTGACGATCTGAATCGATAATGGCCTTGATATGGGTTTCATCCACTTCGACTGGGCGGCCAGATCGTTGTGCATTTTTCAGTGAAAAATCACCGGAACGAAATCTTTCAAACCAATTTCGACACTGCCTTTCTTTTAAGGCTTTATCTGCATATACGGCACATAACTTCTTTTGTGCTTGCGATGCGTTCTTGCCTTTTCGGAAGTAATACAATAAAATGTGTCGGAAGTGCACGTCCTGTTCTTCCATTTTTAAATTGGGATAAAAACAAAACTAAAGAACTAATCAAAAAAATTTTTTTACTAATTAAACGTAGAAGTCCATACAGTAAGAAAAAAATATAGGTTAGATGCTCTGTCCACGTTAACAAAACAAAAGAAAGTGTAGAGTGAATCTATCGACAAAAACGGCAATGACTTAGTTGCCAACCCTATATATGGGAAAAATGAAAAGTTAAAAATATCTATCTCCTCACGGCTGCCTTTGTTCCAATATGTAAACTGAAAGACCAGACCAAAATTTGGATCAATTGGATAATATTTAGGACTCCCTATGAATTGAAAGTTGTGACATTGTATTTTCGTTTCTAAGATTTCGCATTTCAAAAGTCATTTATATACAAATTAATCACCTATTACAATGTAATCTGAGAATCCATGTTAATGAAGTCTTAGTTAGGCCAGTTTCTATAGGATTTTTTTCTGGGGGGGGCACAACGGGCAGACAGGAAAAAGAAACAATAACTTACAAATTAACTTGTAGTATCCATAGAAAGATTTCAAAGGTTTATTAAAATATCAAAACAATAGTTTCACTCATGTTCTTTCTGTTATTTTAACATCTATGGTTATATGATTTGCCTATTATTATGTACCATAATGGATTCTCCACAGTACAAAAAATACTGTCTGGGGTGGGTCTGCTACGTGCCCCCGTGCCCTCCCGGATCCGGCTATGGACAGACTACTGACAGACTGGCCAGGAACAGACTACAGCTTGCCTAAACGCTCTTGATGATTGGAATCTGAGGGAAAATGTTCGTGTTCCCATTTTTGACACAACAGCTGCAATACAGGCTTGAAAAGTGGTGTGAGTGCTATTCTAGAAGAGAGTCAAAAGATCAATCTTGTATGGATTCCATGTTGGCACCATGTACTTGAAATTGTGCTCTCGTCTGTTATCAGTGCAGCTTTTGGAGTAAGTGGGGGTCCAGATGCTGCTATTTTTAAGCGTTGCAGGAAAAACTGGCCTCAGATTAACCAGGAAATATACTCTCCATGCAGTAATGATCTGTTTGACTCCAATAGCCAAACAAAAAAGCTTAGAGAAGAAATGATGGCCTATTATACTGCTATTTTAGAGGACCCAGATCAGTAAAAGCAGCCTCGAGATGACTACTTAGAGCTGTTGTAGTTGTGCAATGTCTTTTCTGCAATACCTTTTCTTGGAGGTACAAGCTCACGGTCAAAAGTACAGTTCCGAGCCCCAGGAGGTCTGCACAATGCTTGCTGGGTGGCCCTAAAAATATATTTATTCAAAGACCAGTTCATCCTTACGGCTGGGGAAAAAAAGGGAATCACCGAAGTAAGCTTGTTTGTAGCCTTGATTTATGGCCGGCATTTGAATGAGGCACCGAAAGCGGAGAAAGCAGTCATGAATGGTTTCCTTTTTTTGAAGCAGGTCGAAGCATACCCCGATTGTGATGTGAAGAAGTCTGCTTTAGTGGCATTTAAACGCCACCTGTGGTTCTTTTCTGAACACTTGATTGTCCTGGCTCTCTTTGATTTCCGTGACAGTGACGACACCAAAATTGAGACGGTCAAAAATCTACAGTGCCCACCAAAAGGTAAGGCTCTAAAGAGAGTTAAAAGTAAACAGTTTAAGCATGATAGTCCTCTGGAGACATATGTTACACATCATACAACACAGCTTTTAGAAATCCTCCTAAAAAACAGAAAAGAAAAAGCTTCATCTTTCCTTTGCAAAAGCCCTATGTTGCAAAGGAAAGATGAAGCTTTTTCTGATCCCAACTTCATTGTACTCTAAGAGAAAGTATGCAAAATGAAATAGTAAATGACTGTGCTGAAAGAGGTATTGCACTGATTCAAACATTTAATACATGTATTACCAAGAATGAAGAACAGTTTCAGTATATTCTCCAGTTTGTTCAACTGCACAGACAACAGTTTTCAACACCCAAGAAGGCGATGCTAATGGGCAATGATGCTAGTTAGCTTTTGTAAATATTGAAAGTCTTAAAGGTAGAATTAACATTCCAGAAACTTGAATTATGGCTATTGTAAAAGTAAAATAACATTTCCACTGTATTTCTTCATTAATTCTGTTTTTTGACCTAAAAAGTGTTAAATCATAGGGACCTCTAAAGATTGACCAAATAACCTGAATTTTTTTCCTCAGTTGTAAAATGCCATATGAAACAAGGGCTTGTGGAGAATATGTTTTCAAAATTGTAATTTTTGGACCACCCTAATATATATATCTATATATATATATATATATATATATATATATATATATATATATATATATATATATATATATATATATATATATATATTATTATTTTTATTTATTTTTTTTCCCCTTCACGCAGTACCCCTACGCGAAGGACGTTTATTGTTCTGTATGTTCCGTACATTTATAGTACAATTGTACTTTATATATATATATATATATATATATATATATATATATATATATAATAGATAATTATTATTTCTATAAAATTATGGTTAATGTATAAAACAAGCAAAATAATACTTTAAAATATTTAAAACTTTCTTACTTTGTAATAGAACCCCACAAACTGGATTGTTCTTCTGTGTCTTCTCCCAATAAGTCTATTCCACTTTTATCTGGTTTCTTAGTTACCTTCAGTTTGACAGTGTGAGCTCTGAACGAGCTAAGGATTACTTTAATTTCAGATGAATTTACTGGATAGTCGACACCTGCAAAACTAACAAAATTTATATTTAACGAGTTGCTAAAATACTCATTATGTTTAATAAGCAAAATATGCCTATCTTAAAATTAAAAATCATGAACAAAGATAAATTTTACAAATATATTAATAATATTTTTTACTGTAGACTTGACTAAAATCTAAAATATCTTTTATGAGTTATAATAATAAATTAAAACTAAATGTGTATGTACAAATGAAAGTATTTCGACACCGGATTCCAAGTCTGAAATCAAATACTATCTATAAAGTTAATTAGTTTTTAACTTGCTTCATAACAATAATTTTTTAATATAAAATTTTTCCACTTTAAAATACTATATAATTGGGAAAATGGGGAACATCACATCTTGCTGTGTTGTTTAGATTTGATTTCCTCTTCATGATAGCTACGACTGTAACTCTTTTAAGTATTGTAATAAGAATTAAATAATAGTTCCAGGAAACCAAATTTTAGAGAATAATACTCTCTAATATTACTAATAAATAATATTAATACTCTTCAAACTTATTTTCTAGGAATAGAAATGTCAACCCCTCCTGGTATTTTTTTCGCATAGTCGGTTTGGATAATTGACGTCCTATTGTACTTCAATTGCGTTTGAGAGACCAACTTCTCTTGACTCTCTATTGTTTTTGTAAGGATTATTGAGTTTTCCCAAACAAAATAATGACAAGGAGCTCATAATGGGGCATCTAAATTTGAAACTCCAGATCTCCTAATGAACAGATCCCCAAGAACCTACTCTCGAAATATCAATCATGATTCACTCAGGACAGGTAAAGTCAGATTTCTCTTACCTATAACCAGTGATGTCATAGAGAGCTTCGGATCTGCCATGACGCAGTCTCAACTTCCATAAGCCTGGATTGGCCTATAAAAAAAAATCAATAAATCAATTTTTATTCATTTGTTGTATTCAAAACAGTGACAAATAAAGTATAATGTTATTGATTGTCAATTTCAAAGTATATTCCGTAAGAAATATAAATAGAATTACAAAGGGTAATAATAAAACATCAGTTTTTGTTTACCTAATTAATTATTTCTTGTTTTATAATTTAAATAATCGAGAACTAAGCAACCAGATTAAAGCTGTTAACTTGTCCATATTCGTAATTGTTATACAGTAAAACCTCGAATTAACGGACAGCCCTGGTGCAAATATTTTTGTCCGTTATTTAGAGGTGTCCTTTAAAGGGAGGTTTTATTTTTTTATAAATATGTATTTGTACAAATTAATTCTCTCTTATTCAATTTCCCATGTGTTTAAAAGGTAAGTAGAATAAAAAAAAACATGGCACGGTTTTTGAGTGTTCCCGAAACTTGTGTCCTACCGATATTGAGTCTTACCGCTAGCGCACGTACCCTTAACTTTTCAAGGTCATAAAAGTCGATTACATTTATTTTTTGTTCTTAAGTGAGTCTCTTACGTGAGGGAGACATTTTCAGCCGCCTGCCACGAGGGTTAGAACAGAACTAAATTTTAATAAAGCAAGTCCGAGAATAAAAAAAAAATTTTTATGTGGAAAACCTTTACTCAAAAGTAAACACAACTGTCCCTGTTTCCTTAGACCGGAAACAACTAATTGTTTCCGAGAAACGGGAAAGGGATAAAGTCATACTGTCCGTCTTTTAGAGGTTTTTTTGATCGATTTCTAACCAACAAAGCCTGTCCGTGACCGTTAATGAGAGGTTTCGTTAAATAGAGGTTAAAATGCCTTAAAAATTGTATTAAAATGTTGGTGCAAAAAAAATCGTCCGGTAATGGGGAGTGACCGCTATTTAGGGGTGTCCGTTAGTAGAGGTTTTACTGTAGTCCAATTCCCCCAAAAATAAGAAATACTGTGATTCTTAGAATAAAAACAAATTTTACCACAACACTTTACATCAATGGTTAAATATATAACAAAATTGCTTAATAAAACTTTTAACCTGAGCTGAATACCATTTGAAAAAATACAATGAATTATCAGCCATACCATATTATGCTGTTTAACATATAAAGTTCAAGTCTGCATAAAATTTTAAAAAACACTCATAAATTAAAATTTTATATCTTCTCAACATTTACAATTAAAAAATGCTTTTTCCACAAGTCCAACTAATAATTTTTCAAAAGCTAATAAATTGATTTTACATTGAAAACTCCTTAACTTTGTCCATTAATTCATTATTTCCTGATTGACTAGTTAATCACTATTTAAAACACCAATGTGCCACTGTTTTATTTCACATACTTTAATTTTTTCCCTTATTTGGGTATAATATAAATTTAATAAATTATTTTGGAAGATAAATATTATCTATCTATCTATATGGCGCTACAACCCGGGGGTGGGGTCTTGGCCTCCTCTAGGAGCTTACGCCATCCTCATCGATCCATTGCGGCTGCTCTCCAGTTCTGTGTGCCTAGCAGTAGCCTGGAGTCAGTCGCCACACTGTCCATCCACCTCAGTCTGGGTCTGCCTCTCCTTCTGGTACGGTCAATCATATTTTCAAGGACTCTTATAGGAATTTCACCTTCCTCCATCTAAATCACATTGTCGGCCCAACTTAAATCTTCCCAGTTTTTTGAAGTCGACGACATTTAAGTCATTATACAAAGCGTATAACATAACCGGTTCCATTGTCTCCTCCAAACTTCTTCTTTTACGGGGCCGTAAAAATTTTCGCAAAATTTTCCGTTCGAATATAAGGAGGTTATTCTCATCATCAGCCTTTGTCATCGTCCATGTTTGTGAGGCATATGTTAACACCGATCTAATCAAAGATTTATATAATCGTGCTTTAGTGAGTAGAAGGCTCCTTATCTGCCTCCTCAAGCCAAAAAGCTACGGTTGGCTGCCGCAATCCTGTTTTTCTATTTCCTTGGGCATGTCAACCGTTGGCCTTTACTACCATATATTTCGTTTTGGCCTCATTCACCTCAAGGCCCAACAGCGAAGCCACCTGTTAGATTGCCAGAAAAACGCTACTCAGCTCAGCTTTCGATCTTGCAACTATATCAATATCGTCTGCAAAGCGCAGGATCTGGACATTTCTATTGATAACAGTTCTTGCTGTCTTTACTTTCGAGACCCTTACTGCTTTTTCAAGTCCTAAAATGAAAAGCAGACATGCCAAGCCATCACCCTATCGCAACCCCTTATCGGCCTGAAACTGAAACTCGCTTGAGCATTCTCCTTGTATTCTGATTACATTCCACACGCCATGCAGGGTCATCTCAACAAGGCAGATAAGCTTTCTGGGAATGCCAAATTCTTCAAGAGCTTTATAGATTTGAGATCTATTAATGCTATCGTACACATTCTTGAAATCCACAAAAAGATGGTTGGTTGACATGTTGCATTCGATCCCTCTATACATGATAGTCCTCAGGGAAAATATTTGTAGTTAGGACAAATTACTCCTTTTTTCATTAATTTTATTTTTTTATTAATTGTTATCATTTTTATTTTGAAGAAAAAAGATATTTCCTGGCCCGGGATTCGAACCTGGGTCTCCAATGTTTCTGTCGTGGTGCTCTGCCACCTGAGCTTTCCTGGTTCGTACCTCGGTCAGATACAGGAAGTCCTCGACTTTCGTACATAATTGGTTCCTGGAACGTGTATGAAAGTCGAAATGTTGGAAAGTAGAGGAATCAATAAAAAAATAAAATAAAAAATAACAAAAAATAAAAAATATTAAAAAAAACATTGCTTTTTAAATATATGTATATTTCTTGATTATGAAGTGTCTTACACATACATAATATAATTTTTAAATGAAAAATTCATTGTTTAGTTTCATTTGTTTTATGAACAAATTTATCCATAGAAAGTTGTACTTTACTCTTCTTTTTCTTTTCTTGATAAAGATTTCGGTAACATGCTATGTCTTTTTCTATTGCTCTTCGCACGTGAGAAATCCGCTTTCCATCGGGATCACATTCTTCCATGATGGTCAAAAATTTGTCCAGATGCGTAAAAGCTTCGTTCATATTATTGACTGTCAAAGTTTTAGCAATAGGATCGTCATCAGCTTCTTCCTCATCCATTTCGGTTTCATTAACCTCTTGTAATTCAATCAGGTTTTCATTTGTCAAAGACTCTGAGTGAGATTGTATTAGCTCATCGATATCTTGGTGGTTGACGTCTAAATTCATTTTTACCATTGTATTTACAATATCAGTTGTAATAGTTTCGAGAGTTTCTTCATTTTCCCCAGAATCACTGCACATTTGAGGACAAAGCTTTTTCCAACAACCGCTCATTGTTGATGATTTTATTTCAGCCCACGAGTCCCCGATAATGTTTAAGGCATGCCATATATTATAATTTTTCCAAAATTCAGTTAATGTAGGGCCACCTTCCTTGTCAGTTGCCTTAATTGCTTGGTTCATCAACCTTCTCATATAATACCGCTTAAAAGTAGCTATGAATGTTTGATCCATGGGCTGAATCTCGCTGGTGGTATTGGGAGGAAGAAACACAACTTTAATTTCTGGAAATAAAGTCTGCAGGGATTTTGGATGTCCGGGAGCATTGTCTAAGAGCAATAGAGCTTTGAACGGTAAATTATTTTCCCTGCAATATTGCCGAACACTAGGAAAAAAATTCTGGGAAAACCATTCTTGAAAAAGTTGCGCGGTAACCCATGCTTTTCTATTTGATTTCCAGATTACTGGAAGCCTGCTTTTATCTTTCCCCTTTAGGGCTCTTGGATTTTCAGATTGGTAAATAAGCATTGGCTTCAATTTAAAATCACCAGCTAAATTTCCACCAAGTAGCAATGTTAGCCTGTTTTTAGCAGCTTTATACCCAGGGGCAACTGACTCTTCCTTTGCCAAGTACGTATATGACGGCATCTTTTTCCAAAATAATCCCGTCTCATCTACATTAAAGATTTGGCTGGAAGAGTAAGCTCCATCTTTAATTTATGTCAGAGAAAGTGGAAATAAATTCGCTGGCAGTTGTCTTGTCTGCGCTAGCAGCTTCCCCGGTAAATTTAATGTTATGTAATGAGCTCCTCATTTTAAATTTTTCGAACCAACCGTGACTTGCTGTGAATTCTGTTGTGGAAGTGTCATTTAGACGTTTCTTCCAGTCTTTATGTAAACTAAGAGCCTTAGCTTGAATAATTGACAAACTTACCGGAACGCCTTTTTGGTGCTGATCTTCAATCCACGTCGTCAAAGATTTCTCCATTCGATCCATCACTACACCATGTCTTTTTGAAACAATCTTTGATGAAATATTACCACACTTTTGAACATACTCTTCGATTTTATTTTTGTTTTTCACGATTGAACATATCGTCGATCTGCTTACTTCAAGTGAACGTCCGATTGAAGCCAAGGATTCGCCGCTTTCAGATCGCCTTATTATGCTTAATTTCGATTCGATGCTAAGAAGTTTATGGGATCTTGATTTCTTGTTTCTGTCATGATCACAGCCGGCTTTTCGTTTTTCACTCATTTTATAACAGCCTAGGTAACGTACACACACGAAGTTGCAAATGGAAACTGATGGTTTAACTTTTAACACAAAACTGAAACAAGAATGAGCAATGAGAGGACGAGGGGGTAAAGGGATTGTTGACTAAAAGCTGTGGAGACTCTTTACTTGGAACTACAAATTAGCTACTTCCGCCTTTCCTGTAGGGCCTGTTTTGACATTTATTTACGTGAAATTAATTTAAGCAATAAGGTGTCGTGTTTTGCGTAATTTTCGCGACATGTTTCAAATTGGAATTCCATCAAATTGTGGATTATGTATAAAAAAAAAATGTACGAAATAGCGAATTGTACGAAAGTAGAATGTACGAAAATCGAGGACTACCTGTAAATCCATTCTCTTCACTGATCCCACATCCCCGTGTTCTCGCAATTGGCATTCTAAATCAAACCAGTCATCTCTGGCTTTTCTCAATTCGTTTCATAATTCCTTTTCTGCGGCCCTCGTTATAGCTTCTTTCAGGATCCTCCATTCCTCTTCCAGTTCAGGATCATTGTTCATTTCTTTTGTTATACTGCTCATCTAGTGGCTGAACTTTTCCTTATATTTTTGGTGAGTTTCGGGGTCATTCAACTTATTAGCATTAATTTTTTTACTGGCGTTCCTCCTTACTATGTGGCTATTAGAGATTCTAGCTCTTATTTTGGAAATGGCCAAGAAATGATCCGAAACCATGTTAACGCCCCGAAATGTTTTACTACTGATTTGTAGCGAGACGATAAAAGAATGTGGTCAATTTGGTTGAAAGTTTTTATGAATCCTTTTGCCAGGAAATAAGGTACTCCCAATTACCAAATCCCTTCACAAGGCAAAGTTAATTAATCGCTTTCCATTCTCGTTGCTTTCTTATAAGAGACCTTTGAGCCTTAGTCTACAAAGCCTTGGACTCACGGTAGCATAATCTAAGACTTGTTCTCTCATTTTCCCTCTTACAACAAACCCGGTACCAAGCGTACGGTTTTTACTGTGGCAGTTGCAATAGACTGTGTGGTACCTTTTCTCCAGAATTCCTGGCCTTGTCCAACAAACTTCCTGGATCGCAGTGAGGTCAATCTGGTATCTGTCAATTTATTTCAACATGGCTAGTAGTCCTCCAGGTCTATTAATGGTTAAACATTCCAATGTCCAATTATTATGACCTTATGACGGTGTCTGGGTCTTTTACCATAAATCAATCCGGTGTTATCTCTTTGAGGTTTCAGAATAAAGGGAGTTTAAGGGGAGGGGGTTTATATCAGGTTCTGCCTCAGAACTGGCAGAGAGCGCTGCCCCCTTGGAACATCCTGGCATGTTCTCCATCGGGGGCGGCTACCTAGGGGAAGTGACCCTAGGGTGAGTACTGCTATTGACCTTGGTCTGTAATGAGTGGTGGTAGTGTGCTGTTTTGAGTGCAGATGGGTGAATGTCAGAGTACTGTTCCCCCAACCTGGAGGGCCAGTGGCTGACTGTGATCAAACTCGTGATGCCGATAAGATAAATATTATTAAAGTTGTTATTTAAAATTCTCAAAGAACTATTGCTTTCAATTTAAGATCCAACAGATAAAGTTAGAAAAAAAATTTATATTTAACCGAAAGGTATTAATAATGTTAGAGTATTACAACTAAAATACAAGAAAAACTTAGAAGAGCAATACCTTTAACTGAAAGTAACCGAGGTTAGCCATTACAATGGTATCAAATTCAGTCGGGAAACGGTCAGTTCCCAATGTTATCTGAAGTCCTCTTGGGGGAGAACCAAGAACTGAGTCAAAGCAATGACCTTCCACAATCAAATACTCTAATTCAAACTGACTAAAAAGAGAAATAAATATCGTGAAATTTGTATTTAAAAAAAAAAAAATTATATATTAAGACCAAATCCACTCTTTTCATAACAAATAAAAAGAGACAAACCTATGCACATTAGAATCAACTTGATCAAGTTTGATATTGTCAAGATCATGAGGACTTGCAATATTTTCCACCATCCAATTATCAGGTACTAACATGTTCTGAGTCAGTAATGGAGCGCCTGGCATGTTGGAAAACCTTGCCACTGGGCCTGAACTTAAACCACCACTTGATGTAAACTGCAGTGTAGGTTCCAAGACATAGCGATAAAAGCTGAAAGAAAACAAATACTGCAATTACATTTCTAGTATCCGAAAACATACATTTGTTTGCTGTAATTAAAAATAAAATCTGCAAGAAAGAGAAAGGTCTATAAACTAAAAGCATTCTAAATAGAAAAGCTTTTCCACAGTCCAGTTCTGTTCATGGTGATGTAAAGAATAAGTTGATTTCTAATGTGATCAAACAGATCAACTGAACTTGGAGAGATTCTATATTAATTAGTCATAAAATTAAGAAACATTTACCTTTTCAAAGGCATATCACTGTTCTTCTCAACACAGTTCAAGAAAATTCTAATATCAGCTCGAACCACTTGCTGGAGAGTTGAAAGTAGGTAACCAACAATGTGAGCTCCACTGGATACTGGGTCTATGATAGCAACTAGATCAAAGGCTGGCCCATCATCATTTGCCGTAAGTTTGACAACACTAAAAAAAACAAAGCAATGTTTACAAATAATATTAAAAAAAGAGACACCAATGTCAAATATATAGTCATCATTCTAACCTGTGTTCTTCACCAGCAGGTGTTATTTCAAATCGACTTTTAGATTCAGGGCGTGATGCAAGGAGGGATACAGACTTCATAAGCATATCACTTGTAACAGTATCTAAATCTAAAAAAAAATTACAGTTATTATTAAAAGTCTAAAAGTTTAGGCCAATCTTGAAAATATATTTACAAATAATAAATAACTAATTATTGAAAGAACATTAAATGTTAATGTTTATTTAATTACTTAAATTATTTGTTATAATTCTTAAAATTAAAACCTATTAAAATGTTAGGTAAGAAAATAGTTTCAAATAGAAATGAGTAAACATTAAGGAAAGACTCCCTACAGAAAAGTAATATGCGTAAGAAAAAAAATAAGGCCCAAAAAGTAGAACTAAATTTCTCTAATAATTTAAAAATAAACTAGTAGAAAATAATGCAACTAACCCACAGAATTTGCTGCAATGGCTGTATATATTTTGTCAACATACGTAGACAAGGAGAACCTTTCAAGAAGTGAGAAATCATCTACAGTGAAGTCTTCACTAGGCTGCAATGGACCAATGAGCCTACCATTGTTGACAATTCCTCTCATGCCTCTATCGAAATTGAGGATTTCTTTCGAAAACTGCCTGTGTAACTGGATCACGGTTTCTATTTCCTCCTGGTCTGGCTGGTCAACAGCGACAATAAATTATTTCATTAATAAATATATTTGAATGATAATGACAGAAAATTTTATGTAAGATAAAGTTTGTTACTAACAGAGACACCATAGTCACTACAGGTCCTGATGCCTGCCTCTATAGCAGGGAAGTCTTGTATAATATCCTTTACTTTCTCTAGAGCCGTATCAGGAGAAAGCTGCTTCAACACAGCAAGTGTGATCCTGTTTATATCGGAACCTGAGTTTTTAGTCTCCCTTTCATTAATTATAACACCAATCCTTATTTTCCCACTTCCTTCCTGACAAATTAATCAGAAAGTAATTAGATAAAGAAAATATATATATTATACAACATAAATGGATATATGCTAGAGCTTTCATATTTTTTTCTAAATTTAAATAGTTTTAAAATCTAGGAGGCTTAGCACACCTGTTTGTACCAAGGTACTACTGTGATCAAAAAGTAAGGTGAATTTGTTTAATACATAAAAAAAAAAAGGTAAATTCTTTATTTATTCTTCCAAATCAATTTAATCCCCTTCAAAGTAATTTCTGTCCAATCAAACGCACTTTTTCCAGTCCTAGAAACAGTCGGAATAGTATTTTTTCGATATAGCCTTCAAGAACTTCTTCGATTCGGGTTTTTAACTCCTTAATCGTATCAAAACGGCGTCCCCGCATTGGCCTTTTGAGTTTGCTGAATAGCCAGAAGTCGCATGGAGCCATATCAGGTGGTTGCGGAACGATATGAATCGAGTTTTGGGCAAAAACGTTGCGAAGACCAATGCAATGTGAACTGGTGCATTATCGTGATGAAGGAACCAAGAGTTGTTTGCCCATAATTCCGGCCGTTTCAGACGAACAGCTTCACGGAAACGACCTCGCAAAAACAGCGAGGTCTGTAATTGTCAATAAACAATTTTCAAGAACCAAATCTTTGATTTTTTGGACCTGGCCCTCGCTGTTAGACATTGATGGTCGTCCAGATCGTGGTTTGTCTTCAACGCGTTCTCGGCCCGCTTTGAACTCGTTAATATAAACCTATAAATGTTTTTTTGTGCCATGGTTTGATCACCAAAGGCCTTCCTTAACATTTTCAACGTGTCCGCACAAGAATATCGTTCCACAAATAAAATTTGACACAAGTTCTTTGCTCAACAAAATCACCCATTGTAATAATCGAAAAATTCACTCTTGGTTGTTTACAAAAAACACGTGTAACTCGGAGATAATCAAATCTTTTGACAAACAGACGCTAGGCAAATGTTTTAGACAGTCCTAACAACCTAGGAAAAAAAAAATTTACCTGCCTTCCTAATACCCGGGATTTTTAAATGACAATTTCACCTTACTTTTTTATCACAGTAGTACTTATGTTGGCAAATTTTTTTAGTGAAACAACAGTTTGTTATTCTATATATTTTTCTTAATTAAAGAAGAAAATGGTTAGGAGTGGGGTCAATGAAATTTTACATGCTAATAAGAATAAATTATTATTCATGCCAAAGTTTCGACCTGACATGAAGGCCATAATTAGGGTTGAGGGGAGTAGGGGAAACCAAATAAATATTCATTATAAATGGGTTTATTGGTGCCTAAATTAAATATACCTCTGCCTTAATGATGACCTTAATGTCGGAAACAATAAGTTATACTTATTAGGGTTATGCTTTTATTAACAGCACACCCGATCATTTTCTTGACTTTATGGTTTGACTATGACATTTATAGTCAACCATTTTCACACCAATATGTATTTTGTCCAAAAGTTTAAAATTAAGGAGTATGATCTTATATCATACTCACGCATACACTTCAAGTATGATCCAAATCATACTATTTATACAAAAATTGGTTTTAGTATGGTGTCTATTGAACACCATTTGCAGGAACTAAAATATTGAATAAACTACCTGTATAAAGCTTACCATTTGTTCAATTGCATTTTGAAGAACAGATCTACCATCTTCATCCGTAAGGTCACAAACAATCCAGTTAGTCAACAAATGTATTCCTTGTTTTGAAGATTTAGTTGACAAATAAGATATCCCTGAATCAATCATTTCAAGAGTAAGCTTATTTGTAAATTTGGGAAGTGGCAAATAGTGACTTCTTGTTGCAGAAAGTACTCTGTCGTTCAACCTTAAATATAATCAGGAATAAAAATGATAAATTGTTACACTAAATAAAAAATTGTTTAATATAAACTTAATATCTTCGATAGGTATGACATTTAAGTAAAACTAGAATACAATGTCCCCAGACTAACAAGTAGAGGTTGCTTTATATAATTGCTCTCAAGTTTCATTCAAGCTAACGGCTTTGTTTTCAGTTCTAAAATTTGTATCAACTCTATTGGGCCCTTGTTATTCAGATTTAAAGATATAAGAGGTAACTACTAAATTTTAATTTAGAAAATCATGATTAAATAATGCATATAAAATTATTATGTTTACAATTTTCCCAGATCTCTAGAAGTATTCACACAACAGTAATAATTTTTAAATAAATCTAATTAAAGCAGTAATAATTTTAATAGTCCCAATTAATACAAATTTTACATTCAAATGCGAAGAAAATAGTGCTATAAAATACTGGTAAGAAGACTTAAAATCAATCAACATTCTAAGATATGATGAAAGATGATATTAAAACATTAAATAATTGAAATAAAAAATTATGAACAGTAAATGATTAGATTGATCCATGTATTTAATGTTTTTAAAGTTTAAAGTATTTGTGTTTTAAAACTACGATCTACAAAATCTTTATAAATTAATATCAAACCTTGGCATGACATTTGCCTGACTCATAATATAGTCGATTACATTATCCTTATCAGTCAATTCTCCTTTGTAGACGGCTTTCTGAAGATTTGGTGTTTGAACCATTATTTCACTAAGGACTGCTTCTTCAAATTCATCAGCATTTAAACTTTTTTCCGGTAGAGCAACTCCATTAAGCAAAACCTAATTTTAAGATTAAAAAAATATTAGTAATTCTTGAAACATATACTTTGGAGATTATTATTGTGACTGTCCCATGGCATAGATTAAACAAGATTGGGTAGAAATCTGATTACAAACAAAATAAAATAAATTCATACTAACCTAATGCTAATAATACACATATAAACAAGTAAATAGCATGCATACCTGAGGTAAATTACGAAGGCCAGATTTGGAAATAAAATCAACTGATAGTTTAATACCAGTATTATAGTCAGAATCAGGACCAAATACTTCATCTTGCTTAAACCCTGGGAATTTAGACTTCAATAAATTATGAATATCTGCAGGTGCAATGTCATTATTTGTAACAGATGCATAAACCTAAAAAGATTAAATTTATTAATTAATAATTTAAAATATATTTATAATAATAAATGAATAAAAATTCAAGCTTACATCAGTTATGAAGTTAAGAGCCTGAGAGACATCTTTAATTTCCGATACATAGTTGAAGGCATTGAGCATTGCGACTCCACTGTCTTCATATCCGTTTTTTGTTTCGTCAACAGAGAAAACAATACCAAGATGCAAAGGTGCATTGTGTATCAAAAATGATTGAAGCAACTTAATCAAGGGTATCACTTCTTTTTTAGAAGGATCTCCAATAACGACCTGAAACATAATTAGTATATTAAAATATAATTTTGGAAGGCAGAAAATATTACATAAGCTTAATAAAAAAATACATAAATTAAAGGTAAAGTCTTTCACAATTGCTTTAATTTCAAATTTCAATTTCGAAACAATCACAGCATACAGTACTATAAATAAAATTAACGATAAGTTAAAAAAAACTAAATGCATTTAATTAGAAAAATATTTTTTATTAACTGTATGTCTCAATTCTTTACTAGTAATCTTGGTATTTATTTATTTGGTAAGATTTATCAATTCTAATCTTGAATCTAACAAACAGTATGCATCACAAAGAAAGAAAGACAGCTTTTCTTTCTAATCGAAAAATAATGTTATTTCAACATTTTATAGAATAAGGTGTTGTGTTCCATAGATTTCTGTTATCTAAAGTCTAGCTAGCAGACTCCTAGTTTGATTCTCATCCAGAGACTTAATGAATGGTAGTCTCAAGACATGCAAAGTCTTGTCAGCAAAGTATGAGAGAAAATCGATCCCATTCATTCAATTGTGAATTCCTTTAGTGCTAGTGCCATTTTCTAATTGAAACAAAACTCATTACTCTGAACTAATCCTGGATAACACCTGCTTGCAAATGCATACATGATTTCTGCATTGTAATTCCAAAATTCAGTTAGAATTGTTGATTTTTCAAATCTCTTGATAAGTTACTGAAAGCATTCGAATCTCTGTTTCTTCGTATTTACAATAAATTTACTTATCACAATTAATGATTCTTTTAATGAACCAATATCTATCTAATAACAGTTATAATTTCTAAAAAGTTTTTAAAGTTCTTTTTGAAAAGAGAATATCATAGAATAGCATACTCTTCTTCGATTGTTGGAACTAACAAATGGAATGTTTAACTATATTTAAAATATTAGACATGCTGTTTAACTGAATCTGAATGCTATGATAAAACTGAGATAATTTTGTTTATACATCCTGTCATTACAGCCATGGGTCATAATAATATTAAGTCAATATACAAGAAAGGATGCTCAGGGGAGTAAAATTTCTAAATAAGCGATTGACTAATGATAAGAGTAATAGTATTTTTGGTATAAATAGATTTTTGAAAAGTAAGATGTTCACCTTACAAAATCAAGCCTTCACAAATCAAATTTATCTTTGTAGCTATAGAGTTTTAATCCAACAGCAATCTAATCTTTTATTAATTCAAATAGCAACCTAATCTTTTATTAATTCAATCTAAAATGTTTTAATTTAAGGAATTAAAGGTTAGAAAGATAATTATTAGAAAATTTAGGAAGTTAATTAAATAAACCGCAAAGAAATTAAAGAAACAAACCACAAATTTTCAATAAATACTACACAAACCTGCAAACTATTTCATCCAAATATTTTTATCATTTAACCAATTCTGTTTTTTGTTAAGATCCATTACTCAATTCTTAGAGAGATAATGTGAAGTTTTTATTTATTAGTGGTATAATTATTCATTAATTATTCTAATTATTACCATTATCAGTATACATACCAAGTTGTAAAGGTTTTTACGAACAGAGCGTAGCATTCCAGGAAAGGTTGGACGAAGAAGATCGAGAAGAGAAGATGACCAACGATGGTATTGTTTATCCAATTCAATATCATTGATCCATACAACAGCAGAGTCACGTATATCTAGAGCGAAATCGACCCCACCACCATTCAAATCTAATGCTAACAATGACTTTGATAACTTCTTGTCCGTTAAACCTGGAAAATTTAATAAGTGTATCAGCAGGACTCAATATTACCTTAAAAATACAAACTAAATAATTTTAAACATTAATGCCTTTAATTTGTTATAACATTTAACATAATATAACATAATTTATAACATTTAATTATGTTTATAATTGTTAATTAAACAAACTATGTTTTGTATTAAGTAGCCTTCTGGCCAGGTATATATTATGTTTCATTTTCTGTTTGTGCTTGTAATTCTTAAAGGGCTTAGTCCCTATATATTTAAAGTAATAAAGTTACTTTTCTATTCTATTCTATTGTAAACATTCCTTGATAAACCTATATACTGAGTTATTCATTAATATGAATAATTATAAAATAGTTATATACAGACAACTTTTAGCTCACAAATAAATATTTTAGAATAATTTCTGAGAGCAGATTTTAGATTGCCCTTTCTGATAATAAATTTGAAAACCGACATTCAATATGAAATTTACAACAATAAAAACCAGAATCAAATAATTAATTGATTCTATTAAGGGCTAATAATAAAGGATTGAGTCTAGAACCTAAGTGTTAGGGGTATATTATAATATACAAAAAATATATAAAGACCAATACAAATTATTAAATAATTAAAATCAGATTAATTTAAAAAATAATTAAAACAAATGCACTTTATTTAATTATTATTAGTTATAATAGGGATTAGATAGTTCGGATGGCATTAAAGAAAAGAATCTTTTCTACAATTAGAATAAACTACTTATTAACAAACAAAAAATTTGGAGCACACATAACAGGTCTTCATCACAATATGATAGCTAAGCTACAGAGTTTAAATTTAAAAATATCAAGAGCTAATTAAACAGAAATTTATAATTTCCTATTGTGTTCTCAGTTATGAATTAATTGGGATAAAAATAATTCTGAAAATAAAGTTAATAAAATGAGCAAATATGTAATTGGTATGTTAATGTACTTAGGACTCATCAAAGTGACTAGATGCTAATACAGTATTTTTCATTCCAAAATTATTATTTAATAAATTATATAAGATTTAAGATTAGATCTTTCTTCTCAGACCTATAAATAACATACCAATAATGTGAAGACCTTCCATAACCCTGAGTTCTTCTCTAATATATTCTAAAATAGTGAATATGTCTTGAGTCTCAAGATCAAAATACATTCCATTAATGAAAAGAGCTGTATCAGAAGGCTGCAAGTGAAGTGATGTTGAAAACTTATCTTGATTTTGTCTCATTTCGGTTTTTAATTCTTGGCTTACTACAGTTTTCACGAGTGATCTGGCCTGTAGATAAACATTATTTTCACTACTATTTCAAAAAAATGTCATTACATATTTATTACAAACAATTATTTGAAGTGTAAACATAGCATCAGAAATTTTTAAAACAAGTTGGAATTGTTATGGGTAAGTTTCTAAAATGAGCTGATTGCTGATTGCAAATACATCAGACCATCTCAATCTGGCTGTCTCTTTATTTTCAGATGAAATCAGTGGCAACCTATTAAATTCTATAAAACGGAAGTAACCTCATTAATACCTGCATGTTGTTATTTGTTTGTAAAACCAACAACTAATGAATAAGTAAATTATTGGCAAATGCCTGTGCCTGTCAACAGCAGCAAGAAAATGTTTGCCATCTTTAATCAAACAGATGTACATATACAATAAAACAAATAGAAACCTGTGTTGGGAAATTGGAGCTGATGTATGTTAAAACATGCAACACTTCTTCTTTTGGGGCAGACATTATCCTTTGAGCTGCCTGTAGACTAAGTTCTTGAAACTGCCATACTTTCAGGGGAGCCAATTCACTGGACGTTTCAAGTAAGTGTTGCCGCAATTTATCCAAATTCTCTACTTTATCAGGATATAACTGCCTACAAATACGTATAATATAAAAAATAATCATATTATTGCATATTAAACCGGATTCACAAATAAAATTTACCAGTAGTTACTCACTTTAATCGGTGAAAATTTAAACCTTCAACTTCCTCCTCCTCTTCCTCACTCTCTTCAGATGCAGTTCCTTCAACTTTGGTATCATCCTGAACTTTATACTCAGTAGATTTCATTTGCAGTTCAACACCATAGCCAGATAATCGCAACTTTTTATTACTTGATTTCTAAAAGTTAATTTAAATGATGAAATTAAAAGTTGAAACAGAAACAAGTTCACTAATAACGAAGAAAACAAATTATTTTTTTAACCTTAATCCAATGCCTAATAAGATATTTAATTTGACCTTTCTCAGCTTCATCTTTTAATATTTTATGAAAATGACTGAATTGTGGTGTGCCTAATTCACCATATAAAATAACCACTACACCATCACTTTTAGAATACTTATGGTCAACTCTTAATATTTCTTCGGTATTAACTTCAGAAGTTGCCTGGAAAAAAAAAAAAATTCGATTAAAATACTAATAGGAAAATCAGTTAAATAAATATAATTAGTAAACACCGAGATTTCTGTAAGATGAATGAGATATACTTCAACCTTTTCATAAAGCATTTTCTTGCCTTTATTAAAAAAAATTCCTCTCATATCACATCATATGCAAGATTAGTAACATTGAAAGTACTTAATTCATATGTAGATAAAATATTAAATAGTATTGTGCAGCTAGCCTAGCTTTTCTTACTGAGACGGCATACAATTTTTGGATTTACAAGACAGGATAGAAGATTTATTCAGAAATAATAAAAAGATTCAAGTGGTAAAGCAGAAAAGGCAAGATAACAAAATTGAAGTGAAATCAATAATTGGCATGGGTGAAGGGGTATACAGCTCTGCTCATCTTGACTCTTCGAATGCCACCAACTTTTAAATAATTTTGAATAAAGGCTCGATGAGTACATTGAAGAAATGTTGAGATTATAAGTAAAACGCGTTAGGCCTGTCATAATTTTACATTGTTTAGTTATAGTTATCATGGTTTAGCTCTGTCCATATAATTTGTAGGTCCTAAGGACGTGATTGGGTAAAGAAAGTAATTACTTTATTCTGTTATCAGACATTGTTATGATTCGATCCTTCGGGATCTGCAGACCTCACCAAGCCTCTAATAAGTGACTAATCATAATCGGGAGGGAGGAAGTTATGGCGAATGAGCGTAATCTTGATCAAGTCACTTCCTTGCATAACTATTAGCTTAAAAAGTATACATTGTAGTATTTAAGCTACATAGTGAATTGATAATAGACAATAGATAGTTATCAATATAGACAATAGATTCAACTCTAAAATAATTAAATAGGATTATAGCATAGTAGCTACATCTAATTAACACATTGATGCCCAGGAACGAGATTTCTCGTTATATTAAACATTAGTAGGTGACAGGGAACGAGAAATCTCATTTTGGTGATAAGCTCCGGTCACATAGTAAATTGATATTATAATATATCTGTGGCACCTGTGCATAGTGGGAAAAGTCGAATTTTGTGAATTTCAAGCTATCTACTTAGAATCGTAATTTTTCTGAACTTATTTTAAGTTCAAGATTGGAGTATCAGCCCACGATTCACAAAGGAATATCCTTCATTGCAATGGAAGGAACACTTAGCGTGTTAGACACAAGAAAAGAGAAAAAAATTATGATTCTAAGTAGATAGCTTGAAATTCACAAAATTCGACTTAGTCCAGTATGCACAGATATGTGATAAAAATTTCATTGATTTTGTTTTTTGAAAAAATCGTCATTTATTTAAAAAAGTTGATGTATGATAAAATCACCGGTCTTATAGTAAATTTCAGCAAAACATTAGCGGGCGGCAACGTGTTAAGACTAACTCAATAGAAAAAACTGCTGGTAGGTAGGGTACAGATTGGGACTTGACTAAGTAATATATAAGAGTTTATGATGAACAGTACAGCTAAATATGAAAGTTGAAATAGTAAACCTTTGGAATTTCAACTGGAAAATGTGTACTTCGAAAGGCACATGAAAATAACAAGTGCAGGGCATGGGCTGGGCCATTGCCCCCTTGTTCAAATTGTGAGGAGTATAAAAAACTGAAATTACCAGTTCTAGAATTTATTCAAAGACCTCTCGCTAATCTACAACTTCTACACCCCTACTTCCTAAAAGCTGTAAGCGTTTAATATTAAAATAAATAAATTTATTTAAGTATATTTAATTCACAATCATTAACTTAAAATTACGAATGGGAGTTCACTATACCAGCAGTTTACATATGAAACATTGTTTCAGCACAAGATTTACAGCCAAAGCAAAAAAACCTGCATTCAAAGAGCTTATAAATAAATACATATATCGATTTAAATAACAAACCTTGGCTTTACTGATATTTTCAAGAATACGATCACGATCACTGTCACAAATAATGGTACCTCCAATATCTACCGCTGTCTGGCAGCTGATTTCTTTTTCTTTAGCAATTTGATTAAACATTTCCACTCTGGGAGAGTAAACATGAAGGCTCAAGGCAAATTCCAAAAGTGACACCTGAGAACTGGATAGAAACTTTTTGGAAACATTTAATGCTTTGTCATAATACTCCTTATCAGATGCTGTAAAAACAAAATAATAATATTACATAATGTTTTTGGAAGGAGTGTGGAGGTACATATCAATATCCTTAACTAAACACTTACTTGCTTGATTTAAGGATGGGTCTAAGGAAGAGATTGAATCAACGTAATCCCAAAAAAAGGATTCATTCTCATCTGCAAGAAATTCTGCCATTTCAAGAACTAAAGGAGTTGAATCCCATTTAGCATCTATCACAGTTGTGACAGATTTAGGTTTCTTTTTACATACAACATAATCTAAGGAGATAACCAAAAGCAATACAAATATCTTGAGCAACTCCATATTCCTAAAATCGGAAGAAAAAATAAACTATGAGCAATAAGGGAATAATTTAATTAAATTAATTTACTATAGATATATTAAATTAATTATATCAGAAGACACATGAAAGGCACTTACATAGTTATAGTCCTAAGAGAATGTCAAATAAAAATTTTAAACCATTATAATTAAAACATAAAAATTAATTAACAAATCGACTTCAAAACACTCCTAACCTGGTAGACATATCAAACTGAACCGGCCAGACTACAAGTGCAAGCACCTGATTGGCTTATCGAAAAAGCAGAACTGATTCATTCGCATGTGTACTTTTTTTTTTTAATCGACAATTCCAATGAATAAATGAAAATTCAATTAAGCTTCAGTTGTCTACTTGTAATAAACAAAATGATTAATTAAAACTGTAAATAACCCTCTTTTAAATTGTTCGTGACTACAAAATGCAAGCATGTGATTAATATAACTAAAACCAAAATATATGATTATTAACTTTTACATAAACAAAAAAATGTACTACAAAATAAAGTTTTATTTTTAATTATTAAACAAATTATATCAATAATGGGATCAAGACAAGTTCACTAAATCCAAGTTTCCAGATATCAAACATTTGAATAAAGATATTACATTTAGTTTATAACAAATTACTGTTTTCTTATAAGAAAAATATTCTAGAAAGGAACAAATTTTAAGTAAGAATTATTTATTGTCCTTGGAGGAGTTGTTGACATAATCGAAAGCTTCCGGTAAAATCGACTTATCGATGCTTAGTGTACATGTCCTCTGTATAATCCCGTGTACATCATTCTAGTTCTCTTTGTGTTTTACTTTTATTGGAAAAGCACTTGAAAGGGCTTACTTTTAAGGTACTGATTTATAGTAATATGAGTAATGTACCCAACCAAAATGGATCAGGTCTAGAGCAGCGAGTAAGTAATCTTTTATGTTTTACCTTTTACTTCTCTTGGAAAATACGTCTTTGATATATAAGTTTAATCTTCCTAGAACTTTAATAGCACATTTTAAAGTTTATAATAGAGCTTTGGATGATTAATAGTATGTGAGTTTATTTGGAATATATATTAAATTTATCTGAGTGGTCCATGGTGTTAAGGCTAGAATCAAAAACTGTTAACTTTTGTTCGCTTAAAGATGAGTTTGTTATTGCGTCATTATTAATAAAATTAATTTTAGCAACCATAATTGATTTTTTTTAAGATTACCTAAATTACTTCATTATTGGAATTTTCAAAAATGTTCTCACTATGGATGGCAATCTGAAACTTAATATTATATTAATTAAAATTATTTCAGTAACCATTTTGCACAATTTATGTAAATTTATTTATTCCTGGTTATGTTTTATGTGTCAAATATAATGCTGCAATGTTCTTTCCCTGTAAGACTTGACCTATATTCAATCTTAGTTATGTTGTTTCACCAATTTTCCTAGGATGTGAAGGCTCCGAGTTCATATAAAATAATAATTGATTACAACTATCACTGTAATTAGCACATATTATTTATGTTTTTAGTTATTGTGAATCCAATAAAGTTCAGTTGTTCATTAAGCATAATTTGTTTCCCATTTTATTTATGAATAGTGCTTCTAATATTTGCTTTTTGAATTGCCATTTAAATTAGTATATTTAGATGGTTCTTTTCATAGCTTAGATATTTAACTGTTATTTTTCTTTAGGTAGTTTAGATAGAATTTGTTTTATTGTTCTTGAATCATCATTATATCTTAATAATCACTGGATAATCAGCTAATTTAGTTTTAGTATTCAATATTTTAGATTATAAAAATATCAATAACTGTTTGTCTTGAGTATATAAGTGGGCCAGCTTTTAGTTTTGAAGTTTGGTTAGTGCTATTATTATGATTTAATATTGATAAATAAACACATTTAATATGTTTTGTATTATGCAGTGTTGCTTATTAGATAGTGGTTTTTGGTGTAATCTACTGATATTGCTAGTTTTAATTATAAAATTATGATAATTCTATATTTTGTTAATCATATTATTTTTTACTGAGAAGCCACTAGTTTGTACACAGATTAGCTATGGTAATTCTTAATTTAAATTCTTTAGATTTATAAAAATTACTTTAAAGTTTAATAATAATATTTATTTATTTCTTCTTATTTGAAGTTTGCTGGTCTGGACTTGGAGGGTGGCCGTAAAGAAACCGGCCCCTATATTCCTCCCCATCTCCGAAACAAACAGGCTGGAGGTAAGTTATTTTAAGTAAAATATCAAGTTTAGTAATAACATTTTTAATCAATTTAATTTGTCTTATAAGTGATTTTCATAAAAGGAACATTTAGATATTCAGATAGTCTTGGGATAAAAATTTGGGAGTTTTAATTTTTGTAACAAAAATATTTAATCTTGTGCCTAGGCAACATTATCATCATTATTATATATATTTTTCAATGAAAGTAGTACAACTTTCTGTTTTGGATTTTATTATGGGGTTACATTTTGTTTACTCACACACACTAATGAAAATTAGTAAAGATTTTTTTAGTTATCATACAGTATTTAATGTGGTATTGGGTTTACATATTAATTTCTTCAAATTTCTTTACTGCAAAAAAACGTACAAAGTTCATCCCTAGTTTTTCCCACAACCGTATTAAGTTATCTTTGTTTTTTTCTGTTGTCATTACATTTCAGTGAATATCAAAGTGTCATTAATAATTCCTCAGCGAATTATCTCCATATTCTAAAGAATTAGTAAAAGTAATTTCGAATAAAATGATAAACTTGATGGGCAGTGGACAGGTGTGCCTAACTTTATAAATGTTTTTAGCATAACGCGGCTTAAAAAAATTTGTCATGCTTTGTATCTTTTTGAAAATGTCCTTATTTTCCTTAATGTCTACAATTTCTATTCTGTTGCTGAGAAATACTGAAATTCTTGGTTATTGGCCTAAATCTTAAGCTGAAATAAGTTTCTTATTTTTATTTCCTCATGTTCCTTATTTCACATCCTTATTTCCATCATGTTCTCAAGCTTAATCGATTTTTCTGTTTAATTTTTCCTTTTTTTTTAATACGTTTTTTTAATCATTATTTTTGTTCTGATTAAAAAAAGGGAAAGTATTAGTTTTTTCAATTAAAAACAAAAAATTAATTTGAATTATAGTTCTGATAATTAAACTACAGATCTATAGCTGGCCTGATAACAATTTATTAGACAACATTACAATAATGCAATGTTCCCTGTTCTTGTTCTGATTATGGTTGATTTTGCTGATTGTTAAGTTTTACAGCATTGACAACAGTCATGATAACCTCCTACTTATCTTTCTTCTGCTTATCTTATCAGTTCCTGCTAGGAACATTTTCTGATTTACTCTGGATGTTTGTAAACAATATAAGAGGTTATTTTACCCATCAGATAAAACTTGCTGGTGGTAGAAAACAGTATTTAAGACATAATATAAACATATAATATTTGAATAACATAAATGTTTGAAAATTTTCACCACAGGCCAATTTTATTTGACAATATTGTAATAAAACTGGGTCTGAGCATGGGTACCCACATTAAGGATTGCGAGCCAAATATATCCTAGATTAGTTCATAGGCTAAAACATCTGGTTTAAGGTGAAAGTCCTTGAGTATTATATTCGGCCTGGGGCTTATTCAAATTTCTTTGTTAATACTTCACTTGCTGAGATGAATTGGGATCTCAGATTTAAGAGGATAATTTTATTTCAAAAGTTATTTTCATGGTTTTGATGAGGGGGATATCTCAATAATAAATAATAGAAGGATGGTGTTAATTATATCACACTCTATATTGCGATAATAAATCACTGTTTTACCTTTTTATCTTATAAACCTTTTTATTAAACATACTCTACTTAATTTAATTTTTACTTGTTCAAAAAAAAAATTATATTCTAGAGCAATAATTTTATTATGGTTATTAAAAATAAATTATTTTGAGATTTCACTTTAAGCTTTATGATCTTTTAAGTCCAAAAAAATGAACTTGAATTTTAAAGAATCACAAAAGTTGCTTATTCTTGATCTAATCTTTAAAAACCCTTTTTATTACAAAGGCTTAATAAAACACAAATATGTCTCTAGCAGCTTTCCTTGTAACTACTGATACTATCAGCCTGGAATATATGAAGTGATGGTGTTTGATAAAAATGATGAAATCATTAAAAATATGAAACTTTTTAATGGCCAGTTATACTTTCTTTATTGTTGGTTTCCTGCCTTTAATTGGTTACTCTTTAAGAATGTTTTTTATCATATTATATCCTCATTTCGTATCGAACATATTACATCCTCTGTTTCTTAACCACTTTGGTACAGGGTCTCTTTGGTCATGAAACCTTGTCCACTGCCTGGCACTCATAGTGCATATGATACTTTGTGCCAAAACGATGAATTTGTTTTGCTCTTTTATCTAGAGTCTGTAGAGCAAACATTTCTCTACATAAATAATTTCCACTAAAAAACTATTGCACTAAATTAAATCACCGGTACTGTACAAAGTGAAACACTCACACCAAATGAAATGTGACACGGAAAAAATACTTAAAGAATAATGCACAATAATTAGAAAATTAAGATAAATTTTGGATCTAATTGAATATAGGGGTACCAATTACAGTAAAGAAAAATCATGAAAAATCTCAAACCTGGAAGCGACAATTAGATAACAACAATTAAAATTGTATAAATATATTAATAGACTTCCTCAAACAAGATTCACGAACAGAATGGTTAAATACCATAAGTCAAGTCTATCATACCCTGGCTAGCCAAGTAAAATATAATTTAGAAAATATAACTAAGTGATGTTATTTAGAGAAAAATGTTTGGACACAAGGTAGAAAAGTGGATAGTAATGACAGGGAAAGAAGCATTAAAGAAACCAGGAACAAAATAAAGGAGAGAAAAATAATACATTAATGTTAATAATAATAAAAACCTAATTTTAACTAAGAGACGATTTCTTCTTCTGCCAGTACTCCAACATGGATTACCACATCAGGTCAGAGGAGAGCTCCAGACAGTCTATCAGCTCAGTCTCCTTCCTGAAGACTTTGGTCGGCCATCTTTTGGACTCCTTCCATCCATGAGGTTCTGGGCCGTTCTCTTCTACGCTTTCTGGGTAGCTGGCATTCAAGGACCCTCTATGTCTATTGTTCTTCCGGCATTCTCCTGCAGTGCCCATACCACCTTGGCTGTCGTTTCCCGATTCTTTTAGTAACGGTCTCCACTCCCTCCATTTACTGCCTAACCATTTCGTTCCGGACTCAGTCCAGCCTTGTTATCTTGATACCAAAAATCCATTCTCACAGTCGAACTTTGTCATACTAGTGAGTATTCATTGATCAAATTGGCTGCTTATCGTTTGAAATGGTGTTCTTCCAGAAAAAAGGATGCATCGTTTTAGTTATTTTCTGTACAAGTTCCATTTTTAATTAAAGTAAAAGTACTTAAGTCAACTAAAGCCAATGCTCAGTTGTTGACGTTTGGCTGTTCATATTCATCTCTGTCTGTTGACTACAGTCAATGCTTGTACTAAGTGATTTAGCAATGAGTACCCAGTTACAATAAACTAGAGATTGAATAGGCAATATTTTCTGATCTTCATGCCAATACCATTGCTTTTTTTTTTCCCATTCTCTTACTATTGATGTAATTGATATAGAGAATTGTATAAAGTGAAGTGGAGGAATCTATTAATGACAGTGGCTACGATTTTAATACAGACTGGGAACTTCTGTCCAATGTTTTCCAAATCATCTTCACTTACCATAAATCACTTTGTATTTATCAGAATATGTCTTCTATAAGGTTATTAAGAATAGGTTTACTTTATTCTGTGCCGTTGCATTCTTTAAGAGTTGCCTATTAATCTTTCTTAAAGATTAGGATAATGTGGACATCTTTCTGTTCTTCCATTACTAGGATTGTCTAGATGATTTCATTTTATAAAATTTGGATATTTTCAAGACCTGCTGATTTTTTCTTAGGAGGCTTTTCAATCCTTAGAGAGAGGGAGTTATTTCTTCAGCTAATATTGGTTGTTCCCACTTTTCTGTTTAGTTATTTACAGTACTGGTTCAGTACTATATGCCTGTCTCTCATCCATTAGCATTATGAAAAATATAGATCCCAGATATCTATATTCTTATTAAGTTACCGTCCATTTCTCTCTTAAGTTTTTTTTTTTTCCTTTTAAGTTTTTCCATACTACACTGCTTTTTTGACTTATTGAAAAAGAGAGCTAAAGTATGAAAATTGTAGGAAATGAAAACCCTTCAATGCAGGTTTCTTTTTAGTGTTTCTTAGCACTTAGCTAAGCCAATTTAATATATTTACTTATTCCTGTGGTACTATAATTCTTGGCCTCTGGCATTCACCTGTGCAGCTAGCTACCTTCTAATTTCGGGTCCCCAGGAAGCTTCTCCTATCGGCTGTTCCATCCATCCACCTGTTCCAAAGTCCCTAGACCCTACATCCATCTACCCTGATGATAGGCCAAAATGTCGGCACATAATGAATAAGTTCGATTGATCATTCCCTTTATCACTTTTTACAATACTCAGAAAATAAAAATGGTTAGTATATTAATTGTCATTTACTATTTTTATGTGCCTACTGCAAAGAATAATCACCCAGCTGATGAAACCGGTTGAAACATCAGTTTCGTTTGATACAGTAAAAGATAACCTGTTATTACAATGTGTGCATAATGGGGAGGCATAAAAATGTCTGACCTGTAATTTCAACAAAATCGTTAAAATAAAAATGAATTTGGTTTTATGAAAGATATGAGATAGTCAATTGCTTCTATTTTTTTTTTCTCGTTCATTTTGGTATGATCTTAAAATTTCTTTGTGTCAAATTAATAAGTAATATTTTTATTTTTAAAGTGTTAATATGATTATTTATTGATTTTATATTATTGTTAAGGAACAGGCAATTTATATTGTAATTATGGATTATTGGAAATTGCAGAATCTCGTGGAGAACAACCACCCTCTTCTAACTACTCTTCTTATAACGACAGTCGTGACTATCCAAGCAGAGGAGGAAGTGGTGGTGGCTTTCGTAGTGGTGGTGGTGTTAGTGGTAGTGCTGGAGGTGGAGGTGGAGGTAGGAGTGACAGCTATAGAGGAGGTAGTAGGAGGAATGGTGATTATGATTCACAAAATGGAGACCGATCTTGGGGCGATAGAGGAGGCTCTTCATTCCGTAGCAGCAGGTATTTATTATTATATTATTTTGTAATATATGTATATATTAGTATGAGTCAAGTTGGTAATTGTTTACTAAACCAATAAAAAAGGAATATGGTGGCTACTTCCTAATAGTTTATGTTGTGTCACACTAATTGTTAATTCTTAGAAGACATAGGTTAATAAGTGGTTAGCTAAAATATTTTTTCAATAACACATTTACACCCACCAATTCATCCTACATGTCTTAATGTTTATAATACTGTTGTTTTTTTAATTTATTTTTTTCCAAGTGAGTGATTAGTGATTTGGGATTAAAGAACTAAAGTTTAGTTCTTAGGTTAGTTCAATCAATCAACTAAAGGTTAGTTCAATTTTTCTTTTCTTCCTACTTGCCAAGTAGTTTAACCATTTGGTCATTCCCTGTTTTGCTCCTATTACAATATATGTACAGTATAGTGTATATAGCATTAAATTATGATTTCTATGAAAGTCGTTTTTGAAAAAGTACATATCCTCATTAAAAGTGAATTTCACTCTTTCAAATAAATCCTCCATTAGACTCGGAGTATTAGGATACTATTAAGCCTCTTACAAATGCAAACATGCTACTACAAAAAGTAGATTTCCGGATAATCTAATTCTGATACGATTTTCTTCATTCCTAACAGGCCTGCTTAGTGGAACAAATGGTTTCAGGACAAATAGATGTGGCAAACGGAAATATTCATAGTTTTATTTAACCTCTTTTTTTTGTGATATATCTGTATGAAATGTTCTTTTGTTTTATATAAATAGTATAATGCGTTCTTTTTCTTTTTTTTTTTTTTAAATTGATATTTTACCATTACAAAATTTTTCCTAACAATAAAGGCAAGAAACAAAGAATGTTCACAAATAGAATTTACTTTCTATTTCTCACATAAGCAGATAAATAATTTTTCTGCTTATACTATATATTTTATATTCAGAATAATTTCCTTGAATGGATTTTACTATTTTATATCTGTAATATTTACTTACAAATAATTTGGTTGATTGACACTGTTTAATGATAAGGAAATTATATTTGTTTGTTTAATTGCAGAGAACGAGACAGGGACCGTGATCGTGATGACTGGGGCAGTAGAAGAGGTGGAAATACTCCCACTTCAGGTAATACCGGCAATGATAGATGGCAAGAGAAACCGCAAGGTTCCTCAGCAGGGTGGACCACACTTCTACCCAGGGATGAGCGACTTGAGTTTGAGCTATTTGGCAATGCTAATACTGGTATTAACTTCAATAAGTATGAGGATATCCCTGTTGAAGCCACTGGTGTCTCGGTACCTTCCCAAATCCAAACGGTAAGAACTTTTTAAATTGTTAGAAACAAATATCTCTAGAATTTAGATAAGTATAAATAACTAGAATGGATATTAAATTATATAAATAATTTTTTATACTATGAATTAATTTAAATAAAAAAGAATTGGCCTACACATATAAATTAATTTTACCATGCAAACACTTAACTAGATAGTTTTAAATCAACAATTTTACTTATCTACCACTGATAAGTAGAGGAAGGATTTTTATTTTAATCATTAATCATTTATTGTATTTTACAGTTCGACGATTTGCAGATGAATGAAATAATATCAAATAATATACGTCTGGCTCGTTACGACAAGCCAACACCAGTTCAGAAAAATGCCATACCTATCATCATGGCCAAAAGGGATCTGATGGCTTGTGCCCAGACTGGCAGTGGCAAAACAGCCGCTTTTCTTATCCCAATTCTTAATCAAATTCTTGAACGGGGACCTCAGAATGTTAAGGTAATTTTGGTTAACTTCTTTATTATCGCTCTCTTCTACACATATTTTATACACTTTGTTGTTTTAATCATTTGTGCTAAGTTAAATACTTCTTTAATTTATTTTATCCTGTTGTACCAAACAAATTAAACTCATATTTTCTAAATCTTTCACCAAGTAAAACATTTTTTATTTTTTTTATTTTATTGCTTTATTATAAGTAAAGATTGGTTTACAAATTAAAACTACAGATGTTTTCAAGTAACAATTTTATTGCATAAATTCCAAATTGCTTACAGCGAATTGTTATATATCAGCTAATTATTTGGAAATATATATATATATATTTTTTATTATAAATTATGTCTAACAGTAGCTTAAACTTCAAGCTCTTTCAATTAGTAATGACTTCCCACTTTAGGCTGATCAGTCTTGTTTTGTTTTTTTTTCTCTTAATTGCTAATTGGATTTTAAAACTTAAAAAAATTATTTTTAAACATTTGATTAAAAAAGTTAAACTTCTAGCTAAGACCTCCATAAAAAATGTATATAGGTATATTTATTCTTAATGCTAGAGGATAGTCTTAATGAAAGTACTTAAATACCAAATATTGTGTTACTATCAGCCAAAAAATTATAGATTTAGGTAGCTAGAGTATAATGTACTTTATATTTTAATGATTTTTTTTTTTAAGAAATCTCAATAATTTCCCTTTTATAATGAGATTTTCTTCCTTTCCTAGTTCCCAGGGAAACGTAAGCAGTTCCCGATGGGCCTTGTCCTCGCACCTACAAGGGAATTAGCTACTCAGATTTATGATGAAGCTCGCAAATTTGCATATAGATCTCGCCTTCGACCATGTGTTGTGTAAGTTATGTTTACTCTTTACTGTTATTATTAACAATAGTTATTTCTCTTAAGAATTCTAATTGTTCATATGGATCTACCTCTTTCCTCAATCAAGTTAAAACTTTTAGATACATTAATATACTTGATAAAATTATTTCATTGACAGTTTTTAGCCTATTCTTAAAAGTTTTACTCATGCATGAATGTATTTAAACTTTTTAAATGTTAGTGATCTCTGCTAATTATATACATATATATATATACTAGCTGACCTGGCCACTCGTTGCTGTGGCTGTTATAATAGTTTTAAAAAATATTACATTAAAATTTTAATTTTGAAGAAATAATGAATGAATGAAATAATTAATTAAATTGATATTACATTTCATTCATCTTATATCTAACTATAGTATATAATAAATAAATAATATATTAAATTCTTATTAGAGAAGAATATCCTGTCCGTTCTCTCCATGCTCATCCTCAGGAGCATTTAGCAGTTAAATTCTTAACTGATAAAATATAAACATTTGTTGTAACAGCATGTACAACATATCAAAAATGCAGCAGGTTAGAAAACAAAATAGTTTTGCAATAAAATAATCATGATCCAAAAAAAAAAAAAAAAAAAAAAAATAGCCTATATTTTAAGTTGTATTGTGTTACATAAATTTGCGAAATTTAGTTTCGGAGATTAGCCCGGACAAACATCGTGACAGGATATTTTTATAAATACAGATATATAAGATTCCAGTTTAACGGTTAGCAACGAATTTGGCAATTCATTTTTATTTTATGTATATATTTAGTTGTTATTAATTTTCTGTTTATCCTTTCAGGTATGGAGGTGCTCATGTCGCTGAACAAATGAGAGATCTTGATCGTGGGTGTCATTTGTTAGTTGCTACGCCTGGGCGTTTAGTTGATATGCTTGCAAGAGGGAGAATAGGCTTGGAAAATTGCAAGTAAATATTTTCAGTTAAATTTTTTACTTTATTTTAATACTTGAATTTATCCTTTCCTGGTCTAAATAGGTTATCATCATCATCATCAAAATATTTCCCTCTCTACTGCTGCGCAGTGTGGGGATGCCCTCTATAGAGCTTGACCTAGGTGTCCCTTTCTTGAACCAATTCTCTCCTCCTGCTCCAGTCCAGCCGTCACTTCCTGAACACCTCCCACACGCCTTCTTTCCAGGTTATCCGTGGTCTTCCTCTTGGTCTTCTTCCGTCTACTCTCGTTTCATATGTTATCCTGTCCGTTCTCTCCATGCTCATCCTCAGGAGGTGCCCAAACCATCTTAGTTTATTTTCTTCAAGAGTGGTTTCTACCGGCTGTACCTTGAGGTTCAATCTTATTTTAGTGTTGCGGATCCTATCTCTCCTGGTCCTTCCTTCAACTTTTTTTAGGTATCTCATTTCCTTTATCTGGATCTGCCCTTTGTATTTTGAGGTTAGGGTCCATGGGAGAATAGGCTTGGAAAATTGTAAATAAATATTTTCAGTTAAATTTTTTACTTTACTTTAACACATTAACGACATGTGCGGCACCGGTGCGCACGACCTGAGTACTCGTTTGGGCCGCGTGTTCACATATCCACAGGCAACCTTAATTTTCCGTGTGTGCACCGGTGATCGCGCGGCTCCAGTAAGTAATTTTTAATTAAGGTTGCCTGTGGATATGTGAACACACGGCCCAAACGAGTACTCAGGTCTTGCGCACCGGTGCCGCACATGTCGTTAATGTGTTAATACTTGAATTTATCCTTTCCTGATCTAAATAGATTATGGTGTGAGAAAACAGAGGTTTTACCCTTGAATCAAAATATCTTGTGCCTTTAAGTCCCCTTGCTCTTTATGAAATATCCAGCATAAACCTTTTGCTTTCAGTCTGTTGTGGCTCTACATGTGTATTTTTTCCCCATGTCGACTTTATTTCTCTTAATTTTGATGAGTTAATGAATAATAAAATCTATCACCACATAATCCACATGCAGCATAAGACACCTATCTGCCTTAATTTTTATACATCTTTTATTGAATCTTGGCTAACTAAGACATTAAAAAAATATTATTTATGAATGAAAGTGTCATTAGTGATTCATATAAATTAAATGCATAATTTTATATACTCATTTTGTGCCCTTAATCAATAATTTCATAATAGCTCGTTCATCGACATTTTTATAGAATCTTGTATATCCAGTGTAAGATACATGACCTGAATCAGATGGCACAAAGATATGAACTGGCAATAAATGTAGCCAAAATAAAAGTGATGAGAGTAAATGCCAGATAACAATCCAAGGCCAGGTGGCACAAGAACAGAAGTGAAGTGTAATTGGAATTGAAGGAGGAGCTGAAGACTACATGAAAAGCTGGATCAGAAAAGCTAATATTGTTTTGCAGCACAGGAAAATGATTTAGGCACAAAGATCCGCATGTTCAACCCCAATGTAAAGTCCGTACTCTCTATGGCTCCGCGACATGGTGGGTGACCCAATATATCTCAGCCGGTCTACAAAGCTTCTGCAATGGTTGCTCAAGGTCTATCTTGATAGTTTTTTGGCCAGGAACAGTTTCCAATGAAGTGCTATTAAGAAAGACCAAGGAGAAGAAATTTGTAATTAGAGATGGATCGGGCATACCTTAAGGATTGAGGGAGGGCATCCACCCGGGAAGCCCTTAAATGGAACCCTGAGAGACAGCATTGACAGACCTAGCTTGTGACATAGGAAGAGTTTTTCCTGGAAGAAGCTAAGGAACAAAACCACATGTGGGCCACCCTCAAGGAGATGGTACCACTTCATCAAGAACCTATGTCCCATAGAGGGATGAAGGAACTAAATGAACAAAGGTCTTGTTCGTTTGTGATCTGATTGGTGAACAACTGTTTTAAAATCTCATCTCAAGATGTAAACTCTCATGTTAATAAATAATTTCTTAAGGTAAAATATTGTTATAATTTTTTTACAACTGATCATTTCAAAGAAATATCTTTTAGGTTCTTGGTTCTTGATGAAGCTGATAGAATGTTAGATATGGGTTTTGAACCACAAATCAGAAGAATTGTTGAAAAGAATTCAATGCCTCCCACTGGAGAAAGACAAACACTGATGTTTTCTGCAACTTTCCCCAAAGAAATTCAGGTCAATATTACAACACTATTTTATTATTTCTTTGTTTTCTTTATTGAACAATTAATCTAAATCTCTTTGTTATTTTGTCAATTTACCAATTAACTTTCTTTATTTTTATATAATGATAATATATATATTTATTTATTTATTTATATATACCTTTTTATTGTTATATTAATGAAAATGTTATGTTTTAGATATTGGCATTAGATTTTTTGAATGACTATATATTTTTGGCCATTGGCCGTGTTGGGTCTACCTCAGAAAATATTACTCAACAAATAATCTGGGTGGAAGAACATGACAAAAGAGGATTTCTGTTGGACCTTCTTAATGCTTCTAAAAATGGTAATATTTTTCATGTATTATGATATTCATCTTTATATTACCATATGTGATAGCCAAATAAACTGGACATCTCTTATAATATGGGCGGCCAATCCTACCTTGTCTATCTTGAACATTTTGACGGTCCTTGAGCGAGATTCTTCACACTTTCACAAAATATATTTACTTTACAATGGCCATACTAGTGGATCCAGGTATTCAAAAGTATCTGGTGAAATTATGAGATGAAATCATTATAATGATTGCAATGTGCATTTAGTATCAATATTATTTTACCTAAGTTTATAGTAAGAATTATAGCAAACACAATAGCAGTTTCTCATTATGTATAATTTTTCAATTTATATTTTACTAAAAAAAGAAAAGATCTATTTTATGAGCCGAAATCTAATATGGGAATATTTAATTTTGAATGTGGCTACTCCTGCCCTGCGAAAGTTTAAATTGAATGAGGAAATGAGGTTGTTATACTTGTTCAGACCTAGTATTGTAAAATGCGAGATTTATTTAAAAAATTAATAATCCCATTAAATTTTGGATGTTATTTATTTTATTTACGTATTTATAATGTCAAACCATCTTTCTCAATTTTTTTTAACACATTAACGACATGTGCGGCACCGGTGCGCACGACCTGAGTACTCGTTTGGGCCGCGTGTTCACATATCCACAGGCAACCTTAATTTTCCGTGTGTGCACCGGTGATCGCGCGGCTCCAGTAAGTAATTTTAAGTAATTTTTAATTAAGGTTGCCTGTGGATATGTGAACACGCGGCCCAAACGAGTACTCAGGTCGTGCGCACCGGTGCCGCACATGTCGTTAATGTGTTAAAGGAAGTTAATTTTCTACCAAAACCGCAATTTCCTTTGATTTTGTCAATACAGAGAGAAATTTGTTAAACTAGTTTTTTCTAAAGTTATTGTTCAACTAAATTTAAATTATTTAAAAAAAAATGTATTTAAAATTAAAAAAAAAATTTCAAACAATCCTAATTTTCTTTAAAACACAATAATGGTTTATAAAAAACGAATGATGATGTATAAATATTTTTATTTTTTAAAGAGAAAAGATAGGCCCTCGACCGGGATTTGAACCCGGAACCTTTGTCTCACCGTGACATCGCTCTGCCAATTGAGCAATCCAAAGCCCCTCCCGGTCGAGAACAAACCTTCTCTCTTCTAGATCCTATAGCCCTAACGTACTCCCGCCATTTTAGCGATGAATACGCAAGGATGAAGTTCTTTGAACATTAATTTTAATTTAGGATCTTATTGACTTACGTCATATTATTATTTATAATTTTTTATAATTATTGGTCATTTTTTATGAGTTAAAAATATTTTTATTTTTTATAGCACGCTAGGGCTATAGGATCTATAAGAGAGAAGGTTTGTTCTCTACCGGGAGGGGCCTTGGATTGCTCAATTGGCAGAGCGATGTCACGGTGAGACAAAGGTTCCGGGTTCAAATCCCGGTCGAGGGCCTATCTTTTCTCTTTAAAAAATAAAAATATTTATAACTCATAAAAAATGACCAATAATTATAAAAAATTATAAATAATAATATGACGTAAGTCAATAAGATCCTAAATTAAAATTAATGTTCAAAGAACTTCATCCTTGCGTATTCATCGCTAAAATGGCAGGAGCACGCTAGGGCTATAGGATCTATAAGAGAGAAGGTTTGTTCTCGACCGGGAGGGGCTTTGGATAGCTTAATTGGCAGAGCGATGTCACGGTGAGACAAAGGTTCCGGGTTCAAATCCCGGTCGAGGGCCTATCTTTTCTCTTTAAAAAATAAAAATACTTATAACTCATAAAAAATGACCAATAATTATAAAAGAATGATGATGTAGTTTTCTGTTATCTCAGAAATTTGATTATTTAAATATAGAATAGGGGAGCGGAGTGGCTCAGTGGTAGAGAGTTGCCATGCAGGAAATCTTAGGGGGAGGAAATCTGGCGATTGAGCGTGGCCTAGGACAAGGCACCTTCTTGCAGAACCGTTGTCCATGAAACAGTACAGTCTCTACCTTGTACTGAACCCCAGATCCTTCACGGGTTGTGTTGTAGTGGTTCAGATTTTTTAAATATAGAATACATGACTTGTAAATAAGTATATTTTTCTCATCATGTCTTTCGGTGCCTAAAATGAAGAACAAATGCAAATAACCAATGAGAATGGAAAAACAAATTTTATTTATCATTTAATTCTACATGTTTTTAAAAATAATTTTTACAGGAGAAAACTGAATATGTCAGTTTTTAATATTGGTGTGTCAGTGGAAATTTATTTTTACATTTGCAAGCAAAAGAAATAAATGAAATTGGTTAAAATTTCAGTAGAGACTAATCCCCAACTTTTGAGCAAATAATTAATAAGCAAATAACAAAATTTCTGAAAAATATAGAAATAAGATTAATTGTAGTAGGTGTAATATCCATTGCATGGGTTTAACAGTCTGACAAAATAAATTATAATTTGGTTCCTTATGTATACAATTAAAAAAAATTAATTATTATATTATATATTACTAGCTTTTGCCCGCGACTTCGTCCGCGTTATTTTAAATAGAAATCTATGTTGAGTTTAAACGGAGAGTGAATTTTGAATTCCATAAATGAACTCCATATTATAAACAATGACTTAGAGTCATTTGAAAACATCCGTTATATTTCTGAATGTTCGATTGAAAATGGCGTGATTCTGGTGTTTCAAGAACCAAAGAAAGCAATGGCTCTGGTGGCAAGGGCAATGGTGGTAATTTAACCTTGCCACTGAGAAAGCACAATCCAGGCGTGTCTCCAGCGAACTTAAATGCCCCACAATGGTTGCACACAACCTCCATTGGGCCAATTTGAACGGAAGGATGCGTGCTATAGTCAATTGTGCAATTCGTAATGAAATGCTACTCGATTCAAATCAAAACTTGAAGAACTTCTTGCAGTAATGTTTATTTCGATTTTCACGTTGTCGAGTTGTTTGATTAGCTCGACCATTTTCTCATTGTTAACTGAGTTGTTTTATTTGCCATCTGTCTTTCTTCATGTGTTTGGGATGCAAGTCGGGCCATACTAGCACGGCGCTGTTCTCGTGCGATTTCTTGTTCAGCCATATTCAATTGATTGGCTATATTCCGAACTGTACTTCCATGACGGTTTTGATGCGAAAGATTAGATCTTCTGGCTAGCGGCATTGTGAATAACACTAAGAAATGATGTCATAACCTCACAAATAAACATCGATGAAAACTTGTGCTCAAATGTCATAACCTAACAAAATAAACATATTCGCTGGCTACTTACCATTTGAAAATAGAATTTCACATCAAAATGATAAATCAGAATGAAATGAACAGCGAATTCGGATTGCTTTTCAAAGTAACCCACGTAAAAATTAATTGCACAATCGGAAATTAACGTTTGGATTGATTTTCGATATGTACTACTCTTCTAAAAGCGAGTTCAATATTTGCTTTGTAATGTATAGCTAGGAACTAATCTATAGGCTAATTAGAATTATTGAACATATACCTATTAAGGATCCAAAATTTCATAATGAAATTTAAGATGGAGATGGTAAATCAATTAAAGATCTATTAATAGTTTTAAATAGAGGATGCGTTTTTCCTATAGGTTTATTCATATTTTAATTTTTTATTCGTAATGGTCCTTCATTAGTTTTTGCAATATTTGAAACTACAATTATTGTAAATGATAAATAAATAACTATTATTACTGTTAACCGGGCAATTATATTGAAAATTTTAATTAATCTTATGCAATAACAAAGAACATAACCATTCACAATGTGCACTTCATCAAACTGATAAAGTTTCAAAACAATGTATTCAATGCAATATTTGAAACTACAATTATTGTAAATAAAAAATAAATAATTATTATTACTGTTAACTGGGCAGTTATATTGAAATGTTTAATTAATCTTATGCAATAACAAAGAACATAACCGTTCACAATGTGTACCTCATCAAACTGATAAATAGTTTCAAAACAATGTATTAAATGCAATATTTGAAACTACAATTATTGTAAATAATAAATAAATTATTACCACACACAATTATCAAACAGAATGGTATGCGATGAAAATACTGCAAATGAATCAGCTGTCAAAAGTTGATGCCTTAGTTCACAAATGTGTTAAGTGCAAAATTTTCAAAAATGGGTTTTGTTTTATAAATAATATTGTAAAGTTGTGATCAGGAAGTCATAGATCATATGTTGATATAAAATTAATAGAGAAGCTGTGAAGGTTACAAAAATATATTATGCATATATAAATATAACTCAAGAACGCCTGGACCGATTTCGATTTTTCTTGATTATTCTTCTTTTTTTGGCCGAAGACAAGTCCTAAATGGTTCGAATCATTGAAATCGGTCCAGGCGTTCTCAAGTCAACGCCACTCTCTTTTATATATATAGATTATAAAAAATTACTGGAATTTTTTATTCTCGCATGAATAATATAGCTATCTCAGCTATGATGGGGAAAATTAGCACATTGTGTTGTAAAACTAATTGCATATCCACAGTAATTTTTTTAAACTGGTAATACCTAGTCTTATAGTTTTCTTAAGCTCCTTTTACTTCTTGATTCTTTCAATATATTTCTTGTTTCAGCTGAAGAAAGTTCATTAACTCTGGTATTTGTTGAAACGAAGAAAGGTGCAGACTCACTTGAAGATTTTCTCTACGGTGTTGGGTATCCTGTGACTTCTATCCATGGTGATAGGACACAAAAAGAAAGAGAAGAAGCTCTGAGAAACTTCCGAACAGGCCAAACACCTGTTCTTGTTGCTACTGCTGTGAGTATATTGTTTGTAATTTTAATGTGATCAGAAAAAAAAACTTGTTTCTGATAGCAAATATTTCAAAAACTAAGTGAAAAAAAAAAGTAGAGAGAAAAAATTTCTGAGCTGTGTTTTTAAGAACAAACAGAGAAAATTTGAAAAAGTTCAACTTTGTTTTTTTTTATGGATTTAGAAGTTATCCTTTCGGGAAATGAAGTTATTTTTACTTTACAAACTACAAGAAGTTTTGTAACTGATTGAAATTTGTGGATGTGTGTTTAGTGAAGGTATTGTTTATTAATTTATAAACTTGTTTGTGTTTTTATCATTAGTATAAATTGTTAAAATTACTATGCCTATCATTATTGGTAGAAAAATAGAATATTGATAGTTAACTATATTAAGACATGAAATGTCATTTTATTTCCGATTTGTCTATTGTAGGTAGCTGCTAGGGGTTTGGACATTCCCCACGTGAAACATGTCATCAACTTTGATTTGCCCAATGATGTTGAAGAATATGTTCACAGAATTGGACGTACAGGTCGTATGGGAAATTTAGGTGAGTTTTTAATATTTGTTTTTTCAATATTTTGTGTAAGCTATTGTTTATAGTACGTAAAATTAAAAGGGCTTGCGAATAATTGACGTGAAACCATTTTGAAATTGAAGTAAGTAAAATAATATAAAATAAATAAATAATAAAAGGAAAATTAATGTAATGAAAGTATATCTGTATTTTGGGACTAAGGCTCCAAAGAATAAAATAAATGGAAGACATGAAGAGCATATAGTCTATCTGCCAAATAATTGTTGGCTGAATAATCAGATAGATGGTTTATGCAAACAATTTTAACTTGATCAAGGCATTGATATTGAAAGAGATGAAAAAATAACCTGTATAAATTTGAAGGAAAACAAATGAGTAGGGAATGAACTAGAAAGGATTTGGTATTGGAACCAGTTACGAGACCATGATTTACTGTTGATTAATAGAAGAATGCTTATCTTGGGATTTTCTTAGTAAAAGCCATTGTGTAGAATAGTCAGAATGAAAGCATGATTGAAAAGCTAATTTTCCTTTGTATAGTTAAAATAAATAATGATTTATTTAATGAACATCACTATCTAGTGGATAAATGTTCTAGGAGAATCATAATGAAAAGAATTGTGTAAGGCAAATCTGTCCATGATGATGAGTGTTTTGAGGGGTCTAGCAGTATGTATGCTAATGAATGGGTTCAGCAGTATGTATGCTAATTTTTTCACTGCTATTAACAGCTAAACAATTCCTTATTCCATGTATCTATCCCTGTTATTAAATTAGTTTCCTACTGTCATACTCGTCAATGACAATTGTAGGGTGCAGACATTTTTTTTTTGTCCTGAGCAGAGATGTAATTGGAGGAATACCATTTATTTACTATTGACACCCAAGTTCTTTGATATCTTCCCAAGTTCATTGATTTCTCGAGAAAGACTCATTTATTATAGCAGCTATGCTCTTAAATTATAAGAAAATAACCTAATCAATCTAAAATCTTTACCAACTTAACAACTATGCAGTTTCTGATTCAATCCTGACCGAAGCTGATTTCCTTCATTTATTTTGAATCTCTTGTGTGAAATATAGTTTCTGATATAATCATAAGCTGTTTAATGTTTAATGTTACATTGTAGGCCTAAACGTCGGCACACAATAAATAAGTTACACTTATTAAGGTGTTTTTATTGACTGCACCCCCAACTATTTCTTCCTTATATTAGAAGTTACAGGCAGTTGATCGTTCTCGCCGCCGCTTGCTATATTTGCTCTGAAGATGGCCTACACTGTAGGCCGAAACGTCGGCACACAATAAATAAGTTACACTTATTAAGGTGTTTTTATTGACTGCACCCCCAACTATTTCTTCCTTATATAAGCTGTTTAAATTTATCCCTTTCATTGGCAGTCTTGTAATACATTGTAAATATGTGTTATATATGTTTGTTATTGTGAAAATGATCAAACTAAGGGTGTATAAAAAAAAAAAAGGTGTATCAAATTCCAGAGTTCAAAAGTCTGTAAATATTTTAATGCTATTTATTATTTACCTACACTTAATAATCTCTTTAGAGCATTCTCTAAGCTTGTTTACTAACACTGAACTTCTTAAAAAAAAAGCCTCAGTTTAGTTATTTATTTCTAAGAAGAAACATGACAGTGTCCTAAGAAATTCTCGTAATTTTAAGACATTACTGGAAAAAAAAATTCACAGCCCCTGAAGCAACTCATGAAATTATTAAATATTAAGGAGAAGGTGACTTGGACCCGCGCACTGCGTGGTGTTGTTTGAAAAATTTAGCAGTGGAGATACGATGTTGGACAGGAAGAAGGGCTCCGGGCGACCATTAATGGATATTGATGAGGTTCTGAAGCAAGCTGTTGAGTCAAATCATAGCAGATGGCAAATGGCGGTAGATAACAATGGACTATACTTTGAGTATTAATTTTATTTTTTATCAAAGAAATAAAATACAAATGTTTGGTTAAAAAACGGTCATTTTTTTTAACACACCCCCATTATAATAGGGCTGATTTTACTCATCATGTTTTACCATAATTACATTTCATAAAAAATTGCTTTGTTGTTTATAACTAATGTGGGGCTTTTATGCTGTTGAAATGTATTAGCCTTGTTTATCAATATAGTTCACGATTTATTTTTAATATATTAAGGAAGATAAGATGAATGACAATTAATAAACATGTCACACAAGACTAGCTTATTTATTGTCTTATTGTGAGTAATAAAAAATTTAGTTCAATCAAAAGATTAAGATATTTTTTTTTAATCTAATTGTAGTTTTAGGAACAATAACTAATAATTTTATGATCATGCTTGCTTAAATATATTCATATTAATGATTTTTAAAAATAAGATACTGGAATATGCCTATCCTTTTCTTTTGGCCTCCATCTGTCTTGTGGGGAGCAGTGTTAATTTAAATTTAATTGTCAAATCTAAAACTAATAAAATTTTAAATGACTGTCATATACAGGTTTGGCAACATCATTCTTCAATGATAAAAATAGGAATTTGGTTAGGGATCTGTTTGATCTCATACAAGAAACAAAGCAAAATATGCCTTCATGGATGCAGAGAATGGCTTCGGAAACTAAGCAGCCTCTTTCATCTCGCCGAGGCGGCAAAGGGTAAATCATTTTTCAAATCAACTATTTTAGAATTTATGTTTTAAGCTTTTTATATAATACTAAGATTATCAAAATTGATTTTTTGTAATTTTAAATTTTGCTTAAGGTGGTATATTCGATTATGCGTTAAATGTAATAAGGTGTGAACAAGTTTTGTTTACTATTAAAATTTAACGTCAAGTGAAACATTTCTGCACTATACTAAAATGATTTGGTATCTTAGCCGTTCCTATAGAGCCCAGCCTCTAGTCTTTTTCTTGTTGTGATTGTAGATTCTCCCTGATAATTCTCTCATTTGATTATGGTTAGCGGATATACTTCTAAAACCTGGTAAGTTCTGTGGTGTGAATGGTGTTGGTTTAAAATTTGGTTATAACAATTTTATAAAAATTATTTTACTTTAGAATCATCGGGATCAACTATTTCAAATAAAAAACATAACCTGCCTCTTAAAAATATTTTTGTAAAAATTGACAAGTATACAGCTTAGTCTTTCTAAAATAAAATGGCAATTTAGGTTTATCTGTATTCTGGCAAACCTCTAAATCTTTTTCATGAGGGTTAGAAATTAAAAAAAAAAAAAAAATAATCCCTCATTTATTTATGGTATTTTGCTATTATACATATCTTGTTGGGAGCATGAGCTAGCTTGTCTTTACCATTTTTTGTAAGGTTGTTTTTTTTTTTTTTTTTAATGTAAGGTCAAAATTTCCTAAGGTTAGTTACCAACTCTTCATTGGGCCTTGGTTAGTTGGTTGATTGAATCTGGAAACATTTAATAAAATTATGTTGCAATAGAAATTTATTGTGAATGAAAAGTTTATCTATGTCGTCCCTGAAAAAAAAATGGTAATTATTTATTTAATGATATTTACAGCTGTCAAGGGTTTGTCACTGAATATTGAGCAATGGCCAGTTGCCATCTAAACAGCACCAGATGCTATTATCTGGGATCTGTCAGGACTTATGACGGCCGATGGTTTGTTTAAGAACCCCATTCTAGTGTTCTGCCAAAACAAAACTTTTTTTTTGAACTCGACAAATTTGACCAAACAAGGGAAATTAGATTACTGGTACAATATTAACTATTGTCAATGAACCTCATAGAAAAAGTAATAATGGTTTAAGAATTTTTTTCTTTTTACCAAAAATCTAAGTACTAAGAATTTAAATTGCCATTTTATTTGAAAATGAATGGCTTAATTATTGATTTTTAACAGTATGGCAAACTACAAGAAGGTTATTTACTAGATGACCGAGATTTTTAATAGAAAATCTTATAATTATTTTATTTTTTATAAACTTTTCTCAAGACTTTAAACCTCTGATAAATAATCTAAAATAATTTTTCTCCTGGCTTGTGTTCCCCAGGAATATTCTAGTGTTAAACATAAATTTTAATTATGTAAGTTTGTTCTAAAACCGATTTTTCATCAATTTTTTATTCTAGAATAGACTAACAAACCAAATTCACCAAAATCTTCATGTTTGAGCATAGTTAGACCGGGGCTCAAAGTTTAATCATTTTTATTATTTCTTAGTTTTTTTTTATTTGTTTATTCTATCAATTTTATATTCATATATTTTTGATCCAAATTTGATAAATGTTATTAATTTTATAAACAGTTACTTAATTTTGACTTAATCTTCAGGTGATTTGTGGCCCAAGCATGTTTCATTATTACAAATCTGAGGACGTTAATTTGTGTTTGGTAGCATAATGGAATCTGATTTTATCTTTGTAAATTTTCTGTCATTACAAAATAAGTAGTGCCCTGTCAGTGACGCATTATCTGAGGATTAATATTTGTCCATCTTGCCTTCCTATTTATTTTGGCCAATTTTGATTAGAAAGATTTTTTAAAGTTCTTTACTGATGTATTATTAAAAATGCTATTTTATAATAGTACTTTGAATAATTACTGGTTGCTCTGTAATTTATATGGAGGAGACAAACAACATAAGAATGACTGGTGCTGGAAAAAGGTTGCACTAGATGATTTGGGTGATTGAATAAGAACATTGCATGCATGGCATAATAAAAGAAAAAAAATGTCTTTAATAAAACCAATTCCAGCTATTTTAATGATTCTGATCAAATATATTGTTATGGCCTCTACATACTAGTGAGAACTAGTATGATATTAGGCCTTCTTCACCCTGTAATTCTGAGGCAGCAGGACTTACCCTAGTATCATCAGTTTATGTTGCCTGTCCATCAGATTCTGGTGGATGTCTTAGAGAGTACTGTAAAGCGATCTATAGAGTCACTCTTCAAGGGTGAATCTTGATCTATCATTTTTTATATGTTAGTTTTTTTTTATCATGACAAGTGATAATAATATCCTTGTAGCCTGGGATCTGCTGAGAGCAACTCTGAGTTACATTTTTGTCTATTGATTTTTAAAATTATAAAAATAATTATTTTAAAACATGCAGTTGTCATAGTAATTTATTCTTAATTAAAATAAATAATAAAGTTTAAAAGTTCAAAGTGTTAATTAAATTCAGGTTAAAGAATTAAAATTTATTAAGACTGTGAAAAAAAATCCCAACGAAAAGCCATTTAGTCTCCAAGCTAAAACAGAAATTGAAATTATCTGTCCAATATTTCGCCTATTCAGGCATCCTCAGTATAGATAGAGAAAAAAAAAATTAAAATTTAGTTAATGCATTGTCCTTCCAATATTTAAGTAAAAGGAGCGTTAAAGTATGAGTTATTTCTTAATTTATCCCTAACACTCATGTTGAGCATGTATTCACGCATTTGAGTCATCTCAAGAAATACGATCTTTCTTGTTGCCAACTGAGATTCTTGTATATATGATATGATGGATGATCTCAATCTTCCGTTTTGTCATTTGTGCCTCTTGATAGCTTAACATAGGAAGTGGTCCTGTGTGAAGAAGGCCTTACTGGTGATATTCTGTACTTATTAAATTCTTACAGTTATATAGATGTATTGTTAGGCTCACTGCATGCAATGTTTTTTAATTTATACCAATCAAATAATAGACTACTGATGACATTCTGATCAAGTAAAATTTGTGTGGGCAAGTATTATCAGGATTCCAATTTTCTTTTTTCATATTATGGGTTATATTTTCCCCCATTCGATAATATTGCAAGCTTAGGGAAGTTTAAAAAAAAGTTAGGGAGCCTCTTGTTTCTTCCTCTTTCAACCACTGGCCATGATTGGATCTCTAAAATCTCCAGGGGCCCATCCTGTGCAATCTTCCTGCCTCATTCTTTCCTTATGTGGTATTATTGTTATTATCTACGTACGTTCGGTGAGTACGCCTAATTTTATTTTGCACATCTCAAATATTTGAATTTTGTCTTATTATACAATAATGTACTATTATTTGGAAATATTTGAGATGCTGTTTGATGATATTTTAGTTTTTAATTGATCGATCAATCGAAAACTTGTGCAATAGTATAATTGATTAATTTAGTGCAAAAAGTTTATTTTTATCCTAGTCATTACTTGTTATATCTTCTTATGTTTAAAAAAATAAAACATATAAAACAAAAAAATTAAACATCATTGTCTGTACACTTAAATGTTTGTAAACATTTTTAAATTTTTTTTTTCATAAGTTTTATTTGTATTAAAAATATTCCACATTATAAATTATTCTAATAGTAACTAAATGGTAAAACCAATGAAAATTTAAACTATGAAATATGAAAACTAGTAACCTTGAACAAATTTTTTTAAACTAGTAAAGAAGATATCTAATCATCAGAATCGCAAATTGCAGAAACATCTCATTTTTTTACAATAATCTTTTTTTATAACACATTTTGTTCATACACTTTTGATAAGAAACCAAAGAAATCTTTTAAAGAAAGACAGTTGTAACTGTTATAAATGACTATTTTAGAAACTACCCATGTCCAAGCTTGTGCTTTCTTCAATTCATAGATGATAGCTTAATTTTTAAAATGATAACTAATTTACCCCCTAAATTTATATTTTTATTTGTGAAGTTACATGTTTATTTCTGTATTTTGTTTTAATTGGAAGTTTTTTGGAATAGCTTTGAATGTTAATTGCTAATTTTTATTTTTTCTATTAATAATGCATTGCTGTCCCTAAAGAGATTATTTTTGTTTCATATTTGATAGGTTTTTATTATTTATTGTTCATATTTAGGGGTTTTTATATTATGAAAGCTGCGTATGGAAGATAATATTGTTCATTTGTGGTAATTGAAAACTTGCTTTAGTGAAAAATGCTGAAACTTTGCCAAATCGTAAGCATTTTTTAAAATCTTATTATATTAATAAAATTAAAACCTGTACCACTACAACCCATCATGGAAGGTTTTAGATTGAGTGATAGAGACTGTACTGTTACTAGAATAATGGTTGTGATTTGTCCTGAATCACACTCAACTGCCAGATTTCCCCCCTTATTTTGGATTATCACTACATAGAGGCTGGATATGGTCCAGAAAGGGTCCTAGATCCCGGCCACTAAGAAATTAAAAATAAGTCTGCCAGCGAGTGGACAGAAAGTTGCTCTAAAAATCTAATCTAACAGTAGGGATGGTATGTACAGGAGATAGTTGGGGGGTGCAGTCAATAAGAACACAGAATAAGTGAAGTACTTATATTATGTGCCGACGTTTCGACCTACAGTGTAGGTCATCTTCAGGGCTATTTTCATCTAGAGGAGAAGGCGACGAAGTCAGATGGTGGCTGGAAGAAGAGTTACTCGACAGGCGAAGTGGTGGCGTAGAGGTGGAACAACGGAGAGCAGGAAGATTTTGATTCTGTATTCGTGCACTGCGACGTTTCATCTCATAGTAGGGATGGTAGTATGCATTTTGCACTTATAAAAAAAAATATGGAATTAGACTAGTGATTTTTCTGCAATTCGCGATTCATTTATAAACATTTGATGTACACAGCATGCTTTATTATTTTTTTACATTATAAATAAAATTGTATAATTTTCCACACTTTCATGTCAATAAACAGCAGTTCAATAAATTGTTCAATAATCAACAAGACTTGTCAGTAAAATAAAGGTTAATTGCCAGTAAGTGTGGATTTTGCATGCAAACAATATTAATGAATTCAGCGGCGGTAGATTCTCCAGTGCATTTGGGGCCCGGGACTACCGTCAGCAAGGAGGAAGCAGTGGTGGAGGCGGAGGTGGCCCTTCAAGGAATCCCTCAAGATCCGGTGGAGGATCGTCTGGATATGGTGGATACTCAAGTTCTAACAGTATGTTTTCACATTTTCCTATTTTTTGTGGGTATAATTTATTCTAGAGACAATTTTGTTTGTCAGGGGTTTGATCAATGAAGATCACACGGGACCTTTTAAGTTCCATAGAACCTTGAACTTAAACAGATCTTTTTGTAAGTGTCAAAACAAAAAGTGACCCTTCTCGTTTCTATGTAATATCTCAAGAAGTATTTTTTCAATACTTATATTTAACCGTTTAGTGCATGCTTTTTTTTTGACAAAAAATAAACAATTTTTTAATGTAATTTAAATTCTCTAATGTATATTGTGAAAATTACAGCAGCATAAAATACGGCACAGCTTGAATTATCTCGAGTGTGCACAGTTTGGACCGTTTTGTTTTGACTCGAGTTAATTCGAGCCTGTACCTTAAGGGATTAAAGCCCTGGTAAGAAGTTAAAGATGAAAGTTGGGATTCATCTCTTGGTGAAATTTCCTGTCTCTCGATATCTATCAATATCATGGAGGCTTGCTACGAAGTATTATTGCTAAGAGCTAGAAAATTGATCTTAATTATAATGAGGGGTCATAATTAATATATTGTAGTGATATTAAACAATTAATTGTTAACATATTGTTTGTGCTAATCAATGACAAATTGATTTTTATTTTATTACAGTAATATACAGCTGTATTATAGTTTTATGCTTATGGAAAGACAGAATTACAGTTCTCACAAATTAGAGACTAAATGAATGAATTGCGATTTTTGGTTGAATTCCATAATAAATGCTTTCTGGTTTTGACCTTATGGCAATTTCTGTATTGTTTCCTTTGTACATCACAATTATTAATTGCTATATCTCATTTAAAAAGCTGTAACTTCTTACTCATTCAGGGGTTCTATTAAATAATTATTGAAAATAATTATTAAAAAATTATAGATATTACTTAACAAAAAATGTATTTCTTTTTTCCTCAAAAATTAGGTTTCTTTTCAAAGGCAGTTAGGTGTTAACCAACTTATTAATTAGTAGCAATCAATAGCAAAATTTAATTATTATTTTTTATTTTTAAATATTTTTATTTTGCAGAGAAAAGATTTGTCCTGGCCGGTATTCAAACCTGTCTGCATCTCTCATGCAGTGCTATAAACCACTGAGCTACCAGGGGTCGTATCCAAGCCAGACAAATCCAAAAAAATTGATTTTAGAGATGCAGACGAGACCCGGGTTCGAATCCCGGCCAGAGCATATCTTTTCTCTTCAAAATAAAAATAAATTATAAATATAAAATTGACGTAAGTCAATAAGGTCCTAATTAAAGTAATGTTCAATGAACATTCTTCCCCTATGTATACATCGCAAAAATTGCGAGAATACGGGGATATAAGATTGGTGAAGAGAATGGATTTGTCTGGCTTGGATACGGCCCCTGGTAGCTCAGTGGTTTATAGCACTGCACTAGAGATAGGTTCGAATCCCGGCCAGGACATATCTTTTCTCGGCAAAATAAAAACATTTAAATATTGAAAAAATAAAAAGAGACCTTACATAAATGTTAAGACCGTGGAAAAATTCCAATGAAATGTTTGTTTTTTTTTCTCTATCTACCCTGAGGATGCTTGAATGGGCGAAATATTGGACAGATAATTTCAATTTCTGTTTTAGTTTGGAGACTAAGGGCTTTTTGTTGGAATTTTTCCACGGTCTTAACAAAAACATTTAAAAATAATCACCATAAAAAGAACAATAAAAAAAAAATATTATTTTTTATATTATATATCATAACTAAAATATTAGTGACTTTGGATTAATTATGGAAGATTGATTAAAACAAATTGATAATTTTTGGTGAAAGTAATTCTTTTTACTGTATGCCCAAAAACACTTATTTTTTTATTACAATTTCCAAAACAATTCAATGAATTCATACACCACAAGATGTCGTGTTTGGGGTGTATGTGTGACCAGCCATTGTCTTGAGTATTCATATAGAGTATCACTAAGTCCAGCAACATTCAGGATCTTCGGATGTTTCTGTTCTGAAATCTACCACTTATATCTGTTCTTCCTTCCACTTTCCTTGATTGTGGGAGACGATAGTCCCCTTCTGTTGGCTGTTAATTGTTTTGAGTGGAGTCTCCTAGTGGGTTTTCTAGAAATCACTATAAGCTAAGTGCTAATTATCACTTTAAGTTATATCAGCCTCTCTTCCTGAATCACTTCATTTAAAATGTTTGTTTTGATACATATGGATATACATGATAACAAAACTAGTTATAATGAATATTTCTATAGATCGAGATATTATAAGCCGAAGATTTTTGCTGTTACAATACTCCCTTTATTGCTTTCAAGGAAGTGAAAACAATTTTTTGTGTGTTAATAGGTTTTATGTTAAAAAATAAGCTTATTTTGAATTCATTCAACGAAAATATGTCTTGACAGTATTACTTTTTTTTAAGATGTGGTCTGAACTCATTACTGTTGGGAATAGCAAATATACATCACATGATATTACAAAAATAATTCGTTACTTAATATAATAAGCATTATTAATACTTTTTAAAATTATAAAAGTAATTGTGTTATTAATAATTAATATTTTTCAGGTTACTACGGAGGGGGTAGCGGCAATGCAGGCTATGGTGGTTCATATTCATCCAACCAGAATAACAGCTCCTCAGACCACGATTGGTGGGGGCAATAATTCTCTCACAGTACTCCCTGCCTCTCTCAGCCAATCGATCTCGCCCCCGCTCTTCTTCAGCCTAGCCACAAACTACAACTATGCACATATGGGCGTATACACAAATGATTACATAATGTTGTATGTACATATATGGATGTGTAAATATTATATATGATCCCATACAACTCAATGTTTATACGCCTAAAGAATATTAAAAATTCAGTATGTGTATTTTTAATAAGTTAGGGGCATTAACACTGTGATTTTATTCTTACTGAATATATTTAATAAAGTCATTATGTGATTGTATATATACATATTAGTAGGCCTTTTATAGGGTCATTATGAAGGTCAGCATCGATCGGATCGCTTTGAGGAGGACATAACCAAAGATTCTCCAGTTAAGGACCCCTTTAGACTTGATCAAATAAGGTCTTTAGCACAGTTTTAAAAGGCTATCCGATGCATATATCCGTTTATTTATATGTATATATATCACAGAAATATGTGCCACATCTAGACACGGCACTCCAGTCTTCAGTTTAAAAAAGTAAATTGAGAAAAAATGTTGAGTTAAATGTAATTTTTTTAAGGGGTGACAAATAAATAATTTTTGTATATATAAATGACAACTATCATAAGTTTTAGTGCCCATGATCTAACTTGGGGAAAAGTTAATTGATTTATTGTGTACAAATATTTTTCTTCTGAGTAAATGAAGAGTTAATAAATACATCTACCATTCAGAATTATTTATTATTAGTTTCGCTCAAGGAGTGCTTGTATTGATGGGATTGAAAATCAGATACTCAATCTCAAGTTTAAACTGAATTTATTTTTGCTTTTCGTTATTTTTTATTTGTTTTCCTTATTTTTATTTTTTGTTCTACTTTTATTTTTGTATATAAATAAAATTCGAACTGAAACTACTTACAATGTGTATTAGCTGTTAAAATGATCTGCTAATATTTTATCATTATTAGGATATATATAATAAATATATATATTGCAAGTGCCTTATCTGGGGTAGAAGTATTGATTTTAGGCTCCAATAAGACAGTTTGCAACTACTTGGAAAAACATAACAAAAAAACAGCATAATAGTTTTTTCTTCTCAATTGTTTCATTGTATTTATAAATTTCTGTACGTATTTTATCATTTTATTTCATATTTTATAATATTTTAACTGTATACAGATTGTTTATCTATAATAAAAATAATTTCTTCTTTGTCAAAATCTATGCCTTGTAAAGCTGCAGACGGGCGGACATCTTTGTGGGATATTTATATGATATAAGAAAATTGAAAAAAGAAGAAATAATTATGAAAAATCCAAGATTCGTCTGAGAGAGGATTTTGAAAAAAGAAATATGTATTAATTAATATTCTATATTATAGCTGTCTCCCAGTTTTCATTGTATGATTCTATATTATGTAGACATTAGGTCAAGTTTACCTATGTTTTAAATTACTGAAAAGATAAAATGGTCATAGACGACTCTTGTGTCTTTAAACAGCATCTATAGAACAACTCTCACTGCGATAGTTTGAGATTGTGTTTAAGAAGAATGTTTTGATTATTTTTTTTTGTTAATGTTTGTATTTAATCATTTATCAGTTAACAACCATCCACCACTTTTATCCCAAAAGTTCATAAATTTTAGAAAGTTTATGTGGAAAAATCAAATTTCCTTTTGTAATGCTTTCAATGTTCAAATAAACAGATAGTTTTAATTGATATTTTAAATCAGTTTATTCATTTTGGGACCTAAACCTTTATCCTTCAATATTAAATAGTGATTAAAAAAAGCTGAATCATTAAGATAAATACAATTTATTACAGTAAACAATTATAAATATTTTAATTAGTAAATTGCATGTAAAAATATAACGATTATTAATATATAACATGAACTTCTATTAAAAGAAAATAAATAAATACATAGTCTACTATTTTCTTTCTAACTAAGCAGATACAGAAGTGTGAACATGGAACACAATTATCAGTCAGCATAACTATAAGTATTTCTAAAAATTTGAGATTCAAACTTATATTAACTATTACTAAGTACAAAAGTATGCCAATTTTGTTGAATTAATGTGGGTTTTTTTCATAGAATGGTGTTAAACTAATGTGATCAGAATAATTGAGCTCAAAAAAATTGTTTATGCTGGAATTTGTGATTGTGTAAAAAATACACTAGAGCCAAAATAAAGTGTATTAGCCAGGGAGAAAGAATGTGGTTTAAGTTAATTGAAACCTTAATTGTATTTATTGCTATGAATTGTGCAATTCAATAGTGTGTCATTTCCAGGTGTTTTAGAATTAAGTGAAATTAAATTGTTGGCAATTTTAACTCACAATTACCTTTAATCAAATTTTATTTATCAATATGCAATTCATTCCCATTAAATTAGGACATGAATATTTATAATAATTCAAGTAAAACTGTGTTTTAAAAAATTAAGATTAATAAAGTTGCACCACTTTCATTCTCGCTGTCTCACTTGGAAAATTTATTAACAAGCCAATAATATACAGATCATAATTAATATATACATTAAGCAGAGAACTCCACAGAATAGGAATTAACAACTTTACTCCTAAATTGACTTCATATTACCACAGACACCTAATTTTTTTTAAATTTAAATATATTAACTTTTCAATTAACAATATAAAAAATAATACTTTAGTGTATGAAGGAGTATAACAAATATTAAAGATAAAAATATTAAACTATTAAAAGTATAAAAAATATGCATCCAGCTTAACCTCACTGTACAATTCATTAATTTTGTAATACATTTATAAATACTCTTACCAGTAACAAGTGTTAACTGTAAATTTTGTTGAATGAAACAAGATTATCCGCTGGATACAAGCCAGTCAATAATTTCCTTGAAGATGCATATAGTTACAGAAGAGCTCCTGATCTTCAGAGGTAGGCTGAGGAATTTATTGTTAAAACTGGCAGTTTTAGTTATTCCATAGCAAGGTTTATAAAATTATAAAGTAAAATATATTAGGATTATCAATCCATTCAAAAACTTTAAAGTAAGTTGGTGCCAACACCCAAGTATTTTTTTCAGATTAAAAAATGAAAAAGTAAATTTTGTTAGATAATTTTTGGTAATGAAATTTTTAAAAGATTTAAGTTTGCAATAATTTTCTTGGTCCTAGTGAAAGGTTTATTTAGAACCATTCCCAGCCATTTTTAAAAACTTACAAAAGAAGTATTAAAATTATATATACTTCCCTATACTATATTCAATAACTGCATATATATATATATATATATATATGGAAAGCTGACATTTTTATTTTTCATGCAATTGATTGTATAGGTGATAGATTAGAAAATAACATTGCAATCAAAAGAGAGTGAATCAATATAAAGAATTATTTTTAAGCACAATTTATTTCAAATAAATATCCTAAATGTAATATAACTTCAATATACAACCGTTTCTTATAAACAGCTAAAGCTATAAATAAATACTTTAAAGCAAGTTAATGTAGTTTGATTGGCTTTTATAAATAAGTTTTGAATTCATAAAAAGTTTACCATAAGTGAGGTTATGGTTGCAAAAGTAATATTAAACAAAAAACCTAAAAATTATAACTAAAATAGATCACAGCTACACAATCACTATTAGGCACTTCTGGTTACTATTAATATTGCTATAAATAATGATTACATGGAACATGTTTAAAGGATTTTTTTTTTACCAAATCCCAGAGTTTGGCAGATAATAAAGAATGGTCTGAATTAATTATACAAATAAAATTTCAAATATAAAATTAACCCTTTAGCGACCGTGAACTACTATAATAGTCCGAGCGCGCCGTGCCGTGGGGACCGTGGACTATTATAATAGTCCGGTGTCAGGTTGGCTCCACGGACCATGGACTATTATAATAGTTTTGCTTCTTCGGCGTTTCTAGACCGTGAGCTACAATAGTAGTTCAGTTCCTAGAGCCATCTAGGTGTCCGCATGACAAGCTGAAATACTTTTTCTTGACAACAGATGTCATCCAAATTCACTTTTGGCTATATTATTTTTCGTAAAGTGTCTGTCGTGTTTCGGAATTTATCACACTCAAAAGAATTTTTAATTGTATAAATTTGTATATAGACATTTCAAAAAAATAAAGTATATAATTGTATAATTTTTTAAATAATTAAAATTAATTTACAGTAATTAAAATTTTTTTTTGTTAATTTGTTTTTAAATTCACCAGTGCCAGTCCATTCACCATTCCAAGTCCGGATCAAAAAGGATGATGGGAAACTATAAGGAATTAAATAAAAAAACATGATTTCAGAGTCAAAAAGTAATCGGTTCAGCGGGCATGGTTGACTTTTGTACCACTCAGTCCAGCCAGCCCGCTCTGATCCGGCCGTATTCGGTCGCTAAAGGGTTAATAGATGCATATATAAATTATTAAACAGACTCAATGAAGAACATTTCAAAAAATAGCGCTGAGGTAAGGTCTTCTAGAGTAAAAATAAATAATAGTAAGCAAAATATTATTAAGTTGGTGCTACAACCCGCAAGCGAGTCCTGACCTCCTCCAACACCAATCGCCGTTATAAAATTATATGGAGTGAATATTTCTGATAATGGGGTCTTCCAAACTCTAGGTTAAATTTAACAAAGAAGAAAATCAGCTTCAATATATTAAATTATTCTCTAAGCTTGTGATAAATGGAGTAAAATTTGCAGGTCACCATTGTGCACCAGGTTTAAATACAGATATTTGCAAAATAACATACTGTTTCCCTAATTATAAATGTAGTTGTACACAAATTAGGCCACTTATACATAATAAATCTTTTTCTGTTGGCACGTTTCTTTATTTGAATGTTTTAATTTTTTTTTATAAATTATAATAATTAAAGGTTAAATACGGTGGTTATAACCTTAGGTTCAGTAGACATTAAACTTTGTGAAAAATCATGTTAGAGGAAAAAATATATTATAAAAAATTAAACCCAGGTATTGCAATAAAATCTTGACCGAATTATTATAAGAGCATATAAATATACTTTTTGAACAAATCAAGTTCATTTTTAAGGATCTATTGTCACTCATAAAACTCTTTAAGCACGTGGAGAATTAAGGAATTAACACATTTCGCCATATATTTTTTTAACCTGATTAATTCCTTCTGGGTCACAAAACATTCCCACCCTTTTTATGCCTTAATTAAAAAAAAAAAATTAATTTAGTAGACCGCTTATGAGGAAAGGCTCTAATAGGCAATCTTGCAAAGAAAACATGTGTGTGCACAGGGAAGTGATGGAAATAATGTAAATTAGAGTATTTTTCTGTAAGTAAAATGGCTACAAAATAAAATTAATTACTGCCAAAAGAATGTGAAAAAAAAAAAATGTTCCTGGTCTATGGTAAAATGACAAAGAGAAGCTTGACTAAATTGACAACTGGAATGTATTTAGTAACTGAGATGAATAAGGAACTTTATTATATTTTTTCTTATTCAATAATTGTATATTATACATAAGCTGATTTAAAAAATAAATAAAATATTCCTATTGATTTTCAAGAATAATTTTTGTTCCATTTTAAAATAATTTTTTCTTTTAATTTGTGAAGGTATTCACTAGGTTGCTCATTAAAACTAATAACTAAATTATTAAAGAAACATATATAATTCCTTTTTAAAATGTTATAGTTTATAATTAACTTTAAAACTTAATCTAGAACTACAAAATAACAATAAAGATTCAGTCGAAGCCAAATAAAAATCTTAGCTTATATATTAAGAGCTTAGTTTATTTTATAACTATTGGTATGAAAGTAACAGGCAATGAAAAAATATTGTAACATAAGAAGAAACAAATTATTATGTAATCATTACTGACTGCTGAATCCATAACATATACGTGCTGAGAATTTCGCCCTGTGTGCCAAGCTAAAGCATATAATTACAACTTCAAAGAGTTCATTTTTTCCAATCCCTTAATTTTAAATTTAAAAAAGTTAAAACTAAGAACTATAAAATAATATTCACAGATAAATATCAATTATTGATAATTTAAAAAAATACAGTCACCCACAGCACACAGGTAGCAGTCAAGGTATCAACTACCTTCGGTGTTTTTGCTTTGAATAAATAACATAATAAATAATAAATATTATATGTATAATATACATATATGCTTAACAATACTTAATTTTGATTTTTTTTAAACTTAAAACTGGATTTTAAATGAGAAAGGAAACAAATATCTTGGCAATGCGAAGAAGATATTTATGTAGAACGATAGTTTAGATGCTCTAAGAATATAAACTGCAAAAAAAAATTATATTGAAAAAGTAATTAAAAGTATATAAAGATATAAGTAACCATATTACTTATATCTTAAATTTATTTATTTATTAAAAGTTGGGACATTGAATTATATTATTATTAGTAGTAGTAATTAAAGCTATTATATTAAATTAAAGGATCTGTCCTGGAAAGATGGAAGCAGTTCTTCATAGAATTATTAAATCCGAATAAAGAAGGACCAACTTACAATAAAAAAGCAGTATTGGAAAACGGAAAAGACTCGTCAAATGTGGATGAAGAGGAAATACCACCAGATAGAGAAGAAATAGCGGAAATAATTGGAGCACTCCATAACAACAGAGCACCTGGAATAGACGGTATCCCGAATGAGGTCCTGAAATGTGGGGGTGGGGTGGTGGTGGAGGAGATATATGGCCTCGTATTTGATGTATGGATGGAGATGAGGATGCCACAGGACTGGAATATGGCAGTGCTGTGCCCAATACATAAGAAGGGAGACAGATTAAACTGCCAAAACTATAGAGATATCGCTCTATTGCCCACTGTCTACAAGGTACTTTCAGTCGCAATAAATAGGAGAATTATGGCATGGGCTGAAAGAAATATTGGCGAATACCAAAGTGGCTTCCGGCCAACTAGAAGCACAACTGATCATATCTTCTCCATACGGCAGATGCTAGAGAAAGCATATGAGTACAATATTGACCTCCATCACCTCTTCATAGATTTCTGCCAGGCCTAGGATAGTCTTGATAGAAATGAACTGCTCAAAGTAATGAAAACTCTAGGGGTCCCAGAAAAGCTAGTCGGATTAAGTGCGATGACCTTGGAAAACACCAGATGTAGGGTAAAAATCCAAAATATGCTATCAGGAGAGTTTGAGGTGGAGAATGGTCTGCCCCAAGGAGATCCCCTCTCACCTGTATTGTTTAACATAGCACTTGAACAAGCTGCGAGATCAATCAGAACCAACCCAGGAGGAACGATATGCAACAGGATGACCCAACACCTGGCGTATGCTGATGACATAGTGATATCAGCAAGGTCAAAAGCGGCGCTCTCGGGAGCTCTACAGGAATTTGAAGAAGCAGGGAAAACATTGGGTCTTGTAATAAATAAGGAAAAAACCCAATACATGATTTCCACAAAAAATGATGGGCAGGAAGAGCAGAGTCATGTGCAACTGCTCCACCACACATTTAAGAAAGTGGACAGCTTCAAGTACCTGGGGGCTTTAGTGACACGAAGGAATGACATCACTGCAGAAATTAAAGCAAGAATTTCAGCAGGCAACAGATGTCTCTTTGCATTGCGAAAAGTATTAAGATTTCGGAACATGTCACGGAGAGCAAAATTGTTGATCTATAAAACAATCTTAAGACCAATTGTCACGTACGCTGGTGAAACGTGGGTCCTGACCCAGGAATGCGAGAAGATGCTGCAGATCTGGGAGAGGAAAGTACTTCGGCAGATATTTGGGCCAGTATGTAACGAAGGCCAATGGAGGTCAAGAAATAATAGAGAGCTTCGGGAACTGTACAACGAACCAGACCTAGTCACCTATGTCAAGTCAACCCGTATAAGATGGCTTGGACACGTGGAGAGAATGGGAGAAGATAGGTACCCGAAGAAACTATTATATGGCAAACCAGGAGGCAGAAGAGGAAAGGGAAGGCCCAGGTTGCGATGGCTGGGTGATGTGGAAGACGATCTGCGGAGGATGGGAATCGGACAATGGAGAGGTCGAGCTGCTGACAGGGAAGACTGGAGAGGCGTTGTTGTGGAGGCCAGGGCCCTACAAGGGCTGTAGAGCTATGGAAGAAGAAGAAGAAGTAATTAAAGCAAAAAAAGAAATTAGCCAATTCTAAAAATAAAAATAACAGAGAGTGTAAGCAGTAAAAGTGAATTTTGAATTTTATTTGACAGGTGAAATTTGAATTTTATTCATTAATATTACAATGTATTCATATTGTAAATGCCATATTAGAGAGGAAAATAGTTGACTGGGCGATATAATGGAGGATGGAGATAGTTGGGGCATGCAGTCAAAAAAACACCAAATAAGTCTTTACTTATTTGGTGTTATTTTGACTGCACCCCCCCAACCATCTCCATCCTCCTGTAAATGCCACAGAAAGAAAAAGGTAATAGGCTTTGGATGAACTATAAATACTGTGGTTGCACTCAATATAAACAAATTTTTGTTTTCAGTCTTTTATGAGAACCTTTCCAAGCTGTCAACCAACTCCAAAACAATTCTTCCATTCCAGAATTAAGGCAAGGGATGAAAAGTAGATATCCTAAAATCCCAGGAAGAGAAAATGCTACTTTAAGTAAGCCCAGGCAATCATTTCCATTGACCACAACATCAACACTAACTGAAGTTTGAAGGCCATATTGCATCTGGAGGGATCGGCAAAGGGGTACAATACATTATGAGCAGCTAAAATCTAGTGATTCCATTACAGCAGGCTATTGATTCATTTAAGCCAAGCATTAAGGAGAAAAAATATATATCAGGAAAGACACACCTAAGTTACTGTTTAACATGATAATGCTTGGCCTCATATTGCAAAGGCCGTGAAAAACTATTTATAAACATTCAAATGGGATATTTTACCATCATACCGCCAATTCTCCTCTGACAAAGCTCCTTTTGATAATTGGTCATATTGTACACAATTTGGCAAGTCAGCAGTTCACTTCTTTCAAAGAAATCAAAAATTGATTCCAAACATGGAGATATTTTTTCAAGATAGAATTTGAAAATTGCCTGATAGCTGGGAATGTACAATACATCAAGAAACCTGTTTATTTATGTTATTTTGAAATGAATGTATTTTTACAAAAAAAATTGGACTAAATTAATTTGTACTCCGAAGAGTATTTTTCATATGAAGCAAACCTTAGCAACTTAAAATACTAATACAATTTATTTTATTTTATTGTTACATGGTATATTTTTTAAATATTTTCTATTCAAATAAAATATATAAAATACTAATAATTTAAGTGAAAACTAACTCAATTCTTATACATTAAGAGAATAAAAAAAAAATGTTAATAATTTAAGAAGCTTACATCAATTATTCAGTCCTCTGCAAAATTCCATGAAGTGGATGTAAATAATACGCCATGTGTATCGGAGGGCTTGGATATGAAGGCGGAGGCTGAACTCGAAATGCATCATCCTCGGGCAACTTGTAAGGCGGAGGCGGGGGTTGTGGCGGCGCACATTCTATATAGGGAGGAGGTGGAGGAGGAGAGACCAGAGAGGCCTCCTGCACTACTGGGATCATGTCTGAAGCATTAACTGCTGGAGAAGGTCGACTTTTATGCCTACGCTTCATGTGCTTGTTATAGTTAGCCCAATTGGTAAATTCCCGACGACATTCTCCACAACTGTATGGTCTTTCTCCAGTGTGCTGTCGTCGATGAACCTAAAAATGAAGATAATGAAGCCCTGGTTTTAATCAAGCATTAAAGAATTATATTAACCATCAATATATGATAGTATACAAAAAAAATGATACATACACGATTTTTTGCACCAAACTGTATCCCTGTAATTTTTGAATGACATGGCATTCAAAATTTGCAGGAGATTTATAATCTTTATATTAATGACAAAATAAAAATGGGATACTGAGAAAAAAATGGCCTTTTTTCAAGTCAGGCCTGATTTTTTTTTTGTTAGTCCGAAGCAAGTATTGAGATTAACGTTTTGAACAATATCTGAACAGCAAAAACAACATTTATAAGTCCAAATGAAATCTAAAACAGTTGGAAGCAATTCCTCTACTTGTTAGAATAAAGAACCAGTTTTATAAATATACTGTTCCATACCAGGGCTGAAACAATCCTATTTAAGCAAACAAATCTAAATTGTGCAAATTACCATTTTAATTTGAAAATCCACGTCTTTTTATTCAATTCAGTCTTACAAACATTTTTTATTACATTTTTACACAAATACAGATAAAAAAAGAATCATAACAAATAGAAGGCCTCACAAATATTATTAAAAAAGGTAAAATTTTGACTTACAGTTAAAATTCCTTTGAATCTAAAATTTTTGCCACAGTATTCACAAGAATAAGGCATGGCTCCAGTATGTATTCTATTGTGTTCCTTCAAAGCACCTCTTTCTCTAAATTGCTTACCACATACATCACACTGATGTGGTTTAACGCCAGTATGGACGCTAGAATGCTTTGCTAAAAGTCTTGCAGTTTTAAAACTAGAAATATAAAATATTTTAATAATTAGGCTGCATGATAATAAAACATTTAATAATATTTAACAAGTTAATGCAAACCATTTGCCACAAACTTGACAAGAATGAGGCTTCGCATCATTGTGAGCCAAAATATGGTAGTCTAAACTACCTTTAGAAATAAAACGTTTTCCACAAATATCACAAATAAAATTTCTTTCTCCTGTGTGGAGTTTCATATGGGTCTCTACAGTATGTTTAGAAGAAAATCTGGAATAAAAAATTAAATAAATGATTTATGGGGAATATGATGGGAAAACAATGAGTTTATTATTAAATCTAAAACAGATACTCACACTTTCAAACAGACAGAACAAGGATATTTTGGTTTAGCTTGTTCTGGTAGATGGCATTTACTATGGAGATATAAAGAACTGAATTGCTTAAATGCTTTGCCACATTGCGGGCAAACATGTGGCCTTTCCTCACTATGTACAGTACTATGTGATTGAAGTATTGTTTTTTGAGAAAAACATTTTCCGCATATATCACAACTGGAATAAAAATTACCATAATAATGATGATAAACTAAATTTTTTAGATATTACACATCAATCACATTTCCAAAAATTAAGCTTAGTAAAGCTGATTTAGATTCTGGAATGAAAATATATTTAATAATTGATTTGTATTCTGGATCAATCTGGAGATTTTTCACTGTAACATAACAACATTCTGATCGATCTTCAGAGGTTGGTGACAAAAGATAGGTTAAAGTTCACTTTTTGCAAAGAAAAATTTAGTAGTATTTCATACTAAATAACCAAGATTACTTTCTTGTCAACCTCCAATCAATGGATCATTGAACATCAATGACTACTGACCCAAGTTAATTCCTACTAGCTATCTAGAGCAGACTAATATCACCTTTGTAGATTTTTACCAAATCAAATGAAAAACATAAATTGCATACCCTACCTGTATTTTTTGGAATCAACATGTAGTTTTACATGTCTGGCAAAACTTCTATAACGAGTGTAAACTTTGTTGCAATAAGTACATTTAAAGTTAGGAGCTTGATTATGAACTTCTTGATAATGCAACTTCAAAGATGACAATGATGAGAGTTCTTTCTCACAGTCTGAACATTTCCATACATAGTCTTCAAATATTTCTAAAAACGGAATTTCCATTGAAAATGAAAGTAAAAAGAAAAAACTTGATATGGATAAATTTTAAAACATTGTAATATTTAAGTCGTATTTTGAAGTGAAATCCACTGAGTTAAAATAAGTTAAAGTGTAAGTGTAGAAATGGTAATTTCCATGTCTGGGTTGCCAATTATTTGAAATTTAAGTACACAAAATACTAGTTGATTTTCCCTCAAGTCAGGCACCATTAGGACAGCATTTTTTCCTTTCCAAATAATATATGAGTTGGTTTATTGAATAATTCTTTGTCAACTAACATTTTAAAGAATCAGGGCATCCTTAGTTTTTTTTTATCTACACACATACAGATAAATTGTTTTTCTTGGTTAACTAATTAAGCTATGAGATCCTTCAAAGAAAAAGGAGAAAGGCATTGCATTAAATAAGCAGGCAGTAACTCTAGCTAACTCTGTTTCCAAAACTAACTACAATAAATTTCTTGGGTAGCAATGGAGAATTGCTTCTGGACCTTATCAGCAATGCCTCAACCAGCATTGTCCTTATCAATCCCTCCGACTCTTTAGTGCCTATGTGTAATAATATCATCTTCATTAAACAATGCTATTCCTAACATTCTCACCGTTCTTAACAAATTCTTACCACCATTAACTATGTCTTAAATTTGAAATGAAACCAATAAACTTTATTGTTTCCTTTCTTTCTAGGTCTCCTTATCACTAGAAGACCTGATAACTCAGTTCCTACCCATTGGTACACATTTCTTCCCTTCAATTATTTCTGATTCACGCTCAACGTTACAAAATCTGTGTTCCCTTATCCAGAGTAGCATATTGTCCAACACAGCATAATATTAAAGGACCACGATGGTAAAATCAATTAATACAAAATCATAAAATTCAATACTTTGCTAGATCACCTAACTAAAAATTTGCTCAATAATTCAATCCCCTTCTTATCTAATAAACTCTTCACAATTAAAAAATCTCCACCACAGTCTTCCAATAGAGATCTACTCCATACATACCTACTGTTTCTAATAAAATTCAAAAATACTTGTATTCCAGTATCCCTCATCTGCATGAAATATTTAACTCAAAGATCATGCAACATTTTTACAATAATGTAAAGTGGTTTACCACATCCCTTATTTTGCTCCTATTACATTCTTTAGCCCACAAATCACCTTAAAAAGCAATTTATACCAAACAAATACACTACATAGTTTATTTTAGAGAAGTTGAAGATGCTGAAGAAGTTGAAGAACCAAGTTAAACTATACTACATAGTTTAACTCATCAACAAATACACTAAATCATTTAACATTTAACAAATACTCTATATCCACTACATAGTTTATACACATAATTTTATAGTTTATTTTAATAAATTTCCAAAGTTGGAAGATGTTTTCAGAAACCTTCACTGGGAGAATTTTGGGATAGACATTAATGGTAACAAACTGTCAAATCTGAGATTCGCTGATGAAGTACTTCTCATTTCACACTCACCATCTGAACTGAAGAAAATGCTAGAAGAGCTGGTCCTAGTAGGAAATGAGGCTGGCCTGGAGATAAATTTTAACAAATCAGTTTTGATGACAAATGCTGAAGAAGAAGAAATATTTCTCGGTACCAGCAAACTCCAATAGGCTAAAGAAACAATCTATCTAGGGCAACTCATATCATTTGCAGATAAATCCAAGAAAGAGGTGAATAGAAGGATTAAAATAGGATGGTCCAAATTTTGGTCACACAAAAATATTTTTAAAAGCAACATGGCCATACATCACAAGAGAAAAGTTTTTGATGCTTGCATCATTCCCTCTTTAACTTATGGATGCAAAACTTGGAGCCTAAATAATGATATATCTAAATCCCTAGCGATCACTCAGCGTGCAATGGAGCGAAGTATGCTAAGGAAAAGTAGAAGGGAGAAAATAAAGAAGACAGAACTACGGAAGCTGACTGGTACGCGCGATATTCTTAAGGCAGTATCTGATCTTAAATGGCAGTGGGCTGGACACATTGCAAGAATGGCATCAACACACTGGGCTAAGGCAACAACGGATTGGTATCCAATACACCGCACTAGGAGAAGAGGGAGACCAGCCACGAGATGGCGGGACAACATACAAAACTTCATAGGAGTATTAAGGCACTGTTCTGCTTGGAACAGAGTAGCTGGGGTAAATTGGGAGAGGCTTATGCCCAAAGAAGGGCCTTTTTTCTTTTTAAAAACCTTGTAAATATAAAAACCATGTAAAAATTGTACATAGAAGAAAGAGGAAAAAAAATAAAGCTTATTGTTATTATTATTTAATAAACTAAGGCAAATTGCAAATTAATTAATTCTGAGTAATATACTTTTAGATGAGAAACTTTGAGACGAGTTGGGAAAATCAAATAGATCATCATCTAAGTCACTTCTCTCATCATCTTGACTTTCACTTTTGATCTCCCTGGACTTTGACGGCTTAATGATTTCAGTTTTTTCATTTCTAAAGTTTTCATTCAGGACATCTTCAAATGATGTTTTACTAGAAGTTTTAACTGCCCTCTTTTTTTTCAAGGTATTGGAACTATCTGAAAAACATGGAACAAAGTAAGTAAATAACACAAATCTTGAAATACTTAAATAGAGAAAACCAAGTACCTCTATCATCCAATACCACACAGTCAACATCATAGTCCAAGTCATTTTTTTCATCAAAGTCCTGAAACATTGGATAGTGATAAGCTTTAAACAAGTGATTAACATACATCCAATCATAAAATCAATGTAATGTACAGTTAACTGATAAATCTCAGCTCCTTTCTCAGAAAGAGGGAAAATATTAAAAGGCGAAGAGTTATTATGAATATCCTTCTTCTTGAAAATTTCCATTAAACAACTCTGTGATTGGTGGCATGAACTGTAAAAACTGAAAAACTCTTCTAATTTTCCGCAACAAACTAAACAAATAGCTTTAGGCAGTGAATCTTCAGGGCATATCTAAATAAAGATTAATTGTAATTAATACTTGATTAAACCAAAAATTCAGTTGACAACTACAGGAGTATTAGGTCTGTAGATTAAAATGTTAGATTTTTACAAACCCAAATTTGAAGACATTGTTTTATTTTCTCAACAAGATTGGCTTTCTCATTCTCTTGTTCAAAAAGTTTCACATAATTGTTACAGTCCAACGTACACAAGCGACAAATAGTGTCTGTCGCCATCACCACAAAAAAGTAAAATAAAAAAACAACTTAGGCTTTTCTTTCAATATATTACAACACAAATGTTTAGACGATATAATGCTATCCATCATACTGAACATTAACGAAAGTAGACAGTTGTTTCCAACTAGAGTTGACATTATATACTAAATGCAGGCATAATAACAACTTTAAATTTGTAAATAACAATAATAATCAAATGTAACAAATTTCAACAATCGATACAGTGTTACTCGATTAGAAGGTGTTTACGATGAGTTCAATTTAACGATATAAGATAAATAAAATAGATTTTCCTTCAAGTTTTTGTTATAAAATATGTATTTTTTAATGATTTATAACAAATCACAAACACTGAATGGTGTATTTACAATATTTTGAATAAATTTCTGATTTATTTTATAAATATTTTTATAAATTACAATACATCGACTAACATATAACCTATTTTTCAATTAGTTTAATTAAAATATATCTTAAAATTAAATTAATTGATAACCAAAGGCTATATTGAATTAAGGTTACAACAATTTTGTTATCCGGTAACACTGGAGTGGTGGGGAAGGTTGGATTTCTGTAAACCAGTTGCCACTCGTTCCCTGACTGTCTTTAAATTCGGATTGAGTTTTATCAAAGTTCACGTAGAGAGAAAATTATAGGTTTACATCATGAATATTACATCCGCAGGTATACATTTAGCTTTTTCATTCTTGTTTTTCGACACATTGTTTTAGGAAACGTTTTCTAAAATGATTCATCCTTCAAAATCACCTAGTCATGCTTTGTTTTCTTTCAGTTTCATTCATTACTTTTCCTGATATTTTTATATTTACCTATTTTTTCCGCCATTTTATACTTAGATTTGAAGCTGAGATTAAAAACTCATCTTATTTACATTTTGTATATTTGTTTATATACTTAATCACTAGGTTATTTCATTTTTTTTAGCTGGGATCATATCTCTTCTTGAAGAGCCTATGCCCGAACTTAAGGTCTTTGCTTTGAAAAAGTTGAATTTAATTGTTGATGAATTTTGGCCTGAAATTTCTGAAGCCATTGAGAAAATGTAAGTTATATGACAGTTATTTTAAAATGCCATTTTAAAGATATGATTTAAAATTTTAATTTGTTATTGATTTCAGTGAAGTTTTACACGAAGATAAAAGTTTTTCTCAGCATGATTTGGCAGCTCTTGTTGCCAGTAAAGTATTTTATCACTTGGGATCATTCAGTGATTCTCTTACATATGCTCTCGGAGCAGGCCAATTATTTGATGTAAATTCTAGATCAGAATATGTCGACACAATCATAGGTATACCTTGTTCTTTAAGGTTCACTGAACTTGTTTCTTTGTCTTAATACCATTATATCTTATGTTTAAATTTTTAGCAAAATGTATCGATCATTACACAACTCTCAGAATCCATAACTTAGAAAATCCAGACGATGTACAACCCATTGATGCCCGCTTGGAGGCTATTGTGGATAGAATGTTTCAGAGATGTCTTGAAGAAGGACAGTATCGCCAAGCCCTTGGAATCGCACTTGAAACAAGAAGAATGGATGTTTTTGAGAAGTCAATCATGCAATCTGTAATTTTATGAAACACCGTTTTTTTTAAAATGATTTTATTGTTAATAACATTTTATTTATATTATTCTTATTTATGATTGTTAGGATGATATACCTGGAATGCTTCTCTATGCTTTTCAAGTTTCCATGGCTTTACTTCAAAATCGTGGCTTCCGAAATACAGTTTTAAGAAGTCTTGTGAGCTTGTATCGAAACCTCAATATTCCAGATTATGTGAATATGGTTCAGTGTCTGATATTTCTTGATGATGCTCTCTCAATAGCCCAAGTACTGGAGAAGCTCTGTAAGGAGAGTGAGGTATAGTATATTTATACTGTAGATTTTTATCTGTATTACTTGTAAATTCAATTATGTAATGTACCATCCAAATATCATATTTCTAATACCTACATGTGGAGTGTTATAATACTATTTGTAATTACCTATCTCCTCTAGTATTCCTTTATTTTTCAGGAAAATACCTTAATGGCCTACCAGTTAGCATTTGATATTTATGAATCTGCTACTCAACAGTTGATTGGAAGTATTGTTCAGTCATTAAGTGCCTCAGCTCCTATACCTTCACTTGCAAAAGGAAAAGTATTAGAACCATCGTCAATACTGGAGGGTTTGATAGGCAACCCCATAAAAGAATTACAATTACCTGAGAAAGACCCTACTGCTTTGGTATTCATTTTTATCTAGTAAATTAAATTTTATCAATTTATTATTTTTGTGTGAGCTATAATATATAATATAATACTGATTATATTATCAGTGTATGAAGGGAGGAACTTCTTTACCCTCTAAAACTAGTTTTTGTATAATGAATCTTTTGTCCTTTTGTCTGTAACCAGTTTTCTTTTATGTATATTTTAAAAAAATACTTTTGTTTTGCCTATTGATAATAACAATAATTTACACTCTTGATGTTTGTCATAATGTAGTATAGATTTGGTCTTAATTAATCAATGATTTTCATTTAATAATATCACCAATATTTTATTTTGATTGATAAATAAAGTTTAGTTTGGCTTGGGAGCTTGATATTTTTCACCACCGTTCTTGTCGATGGTTTAATGTCAATGAATTTTTATCTAATACAATTGATAAGCCTAATGAGGACAGAGAAATCATCAAAACAGAAAAGAAAAATGTTTCATTTTTTAGTTGAAAAAAAACCTTTATTTATGTTTAAATATGAATAATATATTTATTTAATATGTAAATTGTAATCCTTTAAAATAATGTTATGTCTAATTCTTGAATTTTCATTGTATAGACTGACGAAGAAAAGAAGTACCAAACAAGGATGGAAAATCTTAGTAGAATATTGAGCGGTGAAGTCTCGATTGAACTTCATTTACAGTTTCTCATTAGGTATTTAACTATTTATAGTTAAAAATAGTTCTTAGGACTATTTGTATTAGTTTAACTCTTTTTAAATGTACATTTTACAGTGCTAATAAATATTTTAGCAGCCAAATTTAAAGAACTAATTTTTAAATAGTTGTTTGAATGCAGTATTCGTACTGTCCGAAATGTAAAAAGCTTTCTTGGCTCTTGTCTTTTGAACTACAGCTAAGATTGCATTGATATCCTCAACTAATCTTCGAAGTTTATCCATAGAATTTCTTTGTAGTATGATTTTTTTATTAACAGTTAATAGCCAGATAACGTTAAGACAAATGTGATAAAAGGAATATTAAAAAAAAAAGAAAAAATGTACCACTACAACCCGTGAAGGGTCTGGGGTTCAGTACAAGGTAGAGACTGTACTGTTTCATGGACAATGGTTCTGCAGGGAGGTGACTTGTCCTAGGTCACGCTCAACCGCCTTTCTTAAATATTTTATAGATGCTTGGTGAGCCCCAGGAGGGTCCTAGATCCTATATGATCCATCTCTGGCTGCAGACAGACTAAATAAAAGTACTGCTTTGCAGTGGGATTTGAACCAGAATTTCCGGCATGGCAACTCAGTGCTCTACCACTGAGCCACTCCTCAAGCTATTCCGCTAAAAAGAATTTAACCATACTAAAATTTGTCAAAATATTTCAGTATATCTCAAACTACAATGGGTAGTTAAAATAATGCTGAAAGGAATATATGATGGGCATTGCATGGCTACAAATTTATTAGGGAAGTTATTGAATTTCGTAATTTTAGAGAGAATGAAATTTTTTTATTGAGGGAAGTAAATCAAAACTTAATATCTAAGTTATCTCAAAAGGAGATAATTTAGCTAAATTAAACCAAAAGGAGATAAATTAACTTATTGGAATGACTCTCTAAGATCGTTATTCCAAATAATTAATATGTTTTTAGGATGAAATATTTCAAATTAGTTTATGTTATTTATTTTTCTGGTATTGAGTTTTTTTAAACGACCATTAAAAAAATAAATCATAGTTTCATTTATTGACTTCCTCCATCATTTAATATAATTTCTTATGTATTCTTGCCTAAAATTTTATGAAAAAAGTATCTTAAATACTGGACCCTGGATCCTATGAAACCTATCCAAATTCATTAATTAATATAATAAGAAACAGGTAAGGATTGCTATTACATTTTTTTAATATTAAAAAGAAACAAGAACACTGAAATTGAGAACCTATAAAATATATCCAGAAGTTCAAAGAAGAATTTTGACCGCCAATAAGTGTTATTTTGGGATGGCAAAAATTTTAAGAAGTCATCTGATATCAAGCCAAGGTGATACTTTACAAGACAATTATCAGGCCTGTTTTAACTTACGGATCGGAAACATGGCCTCTGTCCAGGGCAGATGCCAACAGTTGACTGCTCTTCTATAGAAAGATATTAAGAAGGATGTTTGGAGTGGTCAAAGTTGGCGATGAATTTAGACTCAGGTAGAATGCGGAGATATATCAGATGTATCAGGAGTCAGGAGCTAGACGTGGTTGAGTATATAAGAATAGATGGGCTGGACATGTGGCCAGAACGGAGGACAACGCTACGCATAAGAGACTGCTATTTGGGTACATTGACGGTAAAAGAAAACGTGGACAGCCACGATTAAGGTAGGCAGATGAGGTCGAGAAGGATGCAGGTAGCATTGTTGGATCCATAGCTTGGAGGACCTTGGCACAGGAAGAGTGGAGGTGACGCCTTGATGCGGCCAAGACCCGTACTGGATTGTAGAGCCAGTGTTGATTGATAAAATATATTAAGCATAATATGAAAAATAATCACAGGAGCTGAGTGACTCTGCCATGCTCAAGGTCCTGTGTTCAAATCCTGCTGCTGGCAGACTATTTAATCTATTAGCTGTCGGAGATAGAACCTATGGGATCTGGGGCTCACCCAGCCAGCATTAAGTGGGAACCAAAAATATGGGAAAAATTTAGTTCAGCTAGGAAAAATCACTGTGTGCTGGGACAATTGTCCAAGAGACAGTACAGTTTCTACCACTTCTGTAGTATCTTTTTCCCTACCACTCCCCCCCCCCCCCCCCCCCGAATGAACTATTAGATATTTATCATGATGAAATACAGTTAAGGCCAGATTAAAAACGATATTAGTAGTAATTAATTTTAATTGAGTTAATTTTATAAGGAGTTCCTGTGAAAACTGATTTTGGAAAAAAAAAAATATTTCAGGTATGGTTTTCATAAAAAAAGGTCTTTTAGAATATAGTCTATTATTTGAATTTGAAACCAACTTGACATAAATTGTGGGAATAATTTTATATAACATAATTTCATTTAAATAAGATATTTATCCTGATAACTATAAACATTAAAGACTAAAAAAATAAATGAAATCTTATCTAAAAACAGTAATTAATCACATTTTATACCTTTTTGTATGGGGAATAAAACCAAAATTTATGTGCTTGATTGTGCTTTATTAATTATTTTTGGATGATTAAATGTTGATTGCATCTCTATCTTGCTTCCCTTGCTATCTGAGAACTTATTCTCCCAGGAGCATTTGTTGTAATAACAATTATTTGAAATGTATGATCATATTAATAAATTAAATAACATTTAAAGTTTTCTAAATGATTGACCTAGGTCATAAGCTGTGTTTTATATTCAAGTGCAAACAACTTTATTTCTATAATCAGTTATTATCTGTCTTGCAACATAAGTTTATTAATTTAAATAATAATTTAAAACTATAAAAATATTCTGGTTTACTTCAAATAATTTTTATTCGATTTTAATGGTGCTTTGATAGAAAACCAAATTTAAACAGAATTCATTAATTGTATTTGTTGCACCATTTGGTTCATAACTTTTTTTTTTCCAGATCAAATCATACTGACATGCTAGTATTGAAAAACACAAAGGATGCTATACGAGTGTCAATCTGTCATACAGCTACTGTGATAGCCAATGCATTCATGCACAGTGGAACAACTTCAGATCAATTTCTAAGGTAATTTCTGTTTATTAGAAAATTTTGTTAATCATTATTTATTTATTTTTTAGTACAAATAAAAATTAATTACTAATTGGTGTGTCTAAGTAAGCAGCTATAGTACTTGTTACTTGTTGAATCATTTGTTTTTGTTGTCGATTTTTTATTTGTGAAGGAATATTGTATCTCACTAATTTCTTATTAACCGTATTCCAGAGATAATTTGGATTGGTTAGCGAGGGCTACCAATTGGGCGAAGTTGGTGGCTACTGCTTCATTGGGTGTGATTCATCGAGGTCACGAAAGCCAAGCACTCGCACTCATGTCAACGTACTTACCAAGTGAGCCTGGTCCTTCTTCGGGCTACTCTGAAGGCGGTGGTCTCTATGCCCTTGGTTTAATTCATGCCAACCACGGTGCGGCTATAATAGATTATCTCCTTAACCAATTAAAAGATGCTCAGAATGAAGTAAGTTATGGTCTCTAGTATCATGATTAATTTTTTAATTACTATCATGTTATCAACGTGATAAGATATAAAAAACAACTGCAAAATGGCTTATTGCCAACTGTTAAATTTGAGGCAGTTCAGTTTTCTCAGCCAAGAAGGATCTTCGTAAAACTAAATGATACAAACTATATTCAGTAATTTCATAATAGGATGCAATAGGAAAATCCACAAAACAAAGCCTTAAGTCTCTGAATACTGTCTTTAAAGAAAACCAGACTTATTTGGAATAATTTGAATGTCGACTATTTGTTTTTGTTCTAGTATTTTAGAAACTTAAGACTTTGTTTAGGGGATTTTTCCTGATACACCCTATTTATAATTTGTTTAATTTTCATTTTTGTACACTTTTATTGATTCAGTAATTTCATGAATTTCTCTCTGGAAAAATTTTAAATAATTGTTGTCTGGTTTGTGATCTATAAAAATTATGCTTCTTCTGTACATTTTTATAATTGTGGTTTAAAAAAAAACAACTAAAATTATATGCCTCGAAAAATATTTGAGCTATACCATATTGTGGGAGAATTTTTCATTTGTATCCACTCTGGCCCCGTGGACAGGCCACCTACCCGCTATAAGGCCCTATAAGGCTGTGGACCCATTCTCCCAACCTATTTGCTAGTTATCTCATTTAATGGGCAAATGTTTTTTTTAACCATAAAAAATTTGTTTCAATGCCAATTAAAACTAAATTAGGTTTCATTTAAATTAGCTTTAGGTTTGTTGAATCTGATAAATAATTTACAAGCGTTGAAATATTTAATTTTTTCAGATAGTTACTTGTTATGTAATATTTTTTTATTATTATACTAACAGTGGGATGTTTTTGAAAATATTAGTTAGTTCTATCTAGTATCCATTTGTTTAGACTTTTAAGATTTGTTAGGTTCAAACTGAACTTAATCTTAAACTATCTTTATTTTTATCAGATAAATGTTATAAGGATTTCAAAGAATTATATAAATTTTAACATCCTCAATCTCTTAATATGGAACAAATATGCAAATTGGTAAATTATTATCTACACTTAATAAAGCCCTTTGTGTTGAAAAAATGTGATGCTCTTCTGTTTTTATTTTTATGTTTAATTTTTGTTTAAACTTAATGGGTCTGGTCCTGAGCTTTATTTTGTTTTTTAATCTATTGAGTTAACTCTTTTGTAGCAATTGTATTGGTTGAAGCTTTTCATTTCAGTAATGACATATCTGATATTCAATTTCCATGATGTGATGATGGTTTTTTTTTTATTAAAGTCGTAGATTGAGTTGATAATGTTTGAATCTGAAGTTTCATGGGAATAATGACATAAGTGAAAAAAAAAGTTTCAAGCTTTCAAACATTTTCTAATGATTAATAAAAGAATTTCAATACCACCATTCTGATAGGGATGCTTTGCTTTGACAGTACCCACATTTTTATTTTTTTTTTTACTCATTTGATTTAATTTTTATAAAACATGGAACTTTCAAATGACCCTATTGAAAAATTAGGTTTTTTGAGTCATGACATAATTCTTTTGAAGGAATGATATGTGAGGTATAATTTTTTTTATAGTTATTGGTTGACTTATTGTTAGTAAATTGAAACCCCATCAGTTTTTTTAACTTCTTTTTTTGCCATTTAAAATCAAAAATGAAAATTTACTGTGTTAAGCTCTTTTTGAATCCATTCCAAGGAAAATTCTGTATCATATTCAGCTGATTGTCATTATCAAAGATATCTCTTGAAATAAAAAAATAAGTATATTAATAAATTAATTTTTATTTGCTCCATTTGAATATTGGTGAGCCTAAAAATTTACATATTTTCTTGAACATTTTAGCTGTAGTCATTAAATAGTTTATATGTTTTCGGTGAGCACAATAGCCTGGAATTCTACGTGAGAACATTTATATTATAGCATAACTACAGAAAGCTATATACCAAGGGCTTACTGATGAGGTCAAGTTAATATTGGGTTCCTTACTTATTGTTGTTTATGAGTTTATGCATTACAATTTGCTGTGTTTGTAGTGAGGTTATTTGGCTTGCATGTTGAGTTTTGTTCATGTTACTGAACTTGTATTATTTTAGCAGCTTGCTTACTACTTCATCCTATCTTTGAACTTGGCACAGTATTTTCTCCTTTGGAATATTGAGCTAGTATTGTTTTAACAGCTTTCCGTATGCTTCATCAACCCCCGATCATTCCCAATAGTCGATTCAAAAAGATTATATATATATATATATATATATATATATATATATATATACCAGGTCTGCAAGTTTAAAATGTCGTTTTAATTCCAATAGAATGCGCCCTTAGCCTATTGAAGGATTTGCTTATCTCTAAACGCTATTTTGTTTGTTAGTCATTTGTTTACAAAAGTCAGTTGTTTTTAAGTCGTTTACGTGGACGTATCATACCTTTCTTTGGTGTTAAAAATGTCTAATTTTAAGCCAAATAAAGAGCATTTGCGGCATGTCATGATTTTCTTATTCAATCAAAAGAAAAAGGCATCTGAATGTCATCGAATTCTTGTTGAGACTTATGGCGATCTTACTCCAACCGTCAAGACATGTGAACGTTGGTTTCAAAGTTTCAAACGTGGTGATTTTGATGTTACTGATAAAAAACGAGAAAATCGACCAAAAAAGTTTGAGGACGTCGAATTGCAATCTTTATTAGACGAAGACAATACCCAAACCCAACAAATGATGGCAGAACAGTTGAATGTCACTAGACAAGCCATTTCCGATCGCCTGAGAGCTATGGGAAAAATTCAAAAGGTTGGAAAATGAGTTCCACATGAATTGGACGAACGACAGATGGAAAAACGAAAAATTGTGTGCGAAATGCTGCTTTTACGCCACGAAAGAAAGGGTTTTTTGCATCGAGTTGTAACTGGCGATGAAAAATGGATTTATTTTCAGAATCCCAAACGAATAAAATCATGGGTAACGCCAGGACAACCATCCACATCGAGTGCAAGACCGGATCGTTTTGGGAAGAAGACAATGCTGTGTGTGTGGTGGGATCAGAAGGGAGTAGTCTACTACGAGCTTCTCAAACCCGGCGAAACAGTCAATACCGACCGCTACCGACAACAAATGATCAATTTGAGTCACGCATTGATCGAAAAACGCCCAGAATGGGCTCACAGGCACGCCAAAGTCATTCTTCAGCATGATAACGCTCCTGCACATTCAGCCAGATTGACTAAGGAAACGATTTCTTCGCTTGGTTGGGAACTCCTACCCCACCCGCCGTATTCACCTGACCTGGCGCCTTCTGATTATCACCTATTCTCATCGATGGGACACTCATTGGCTGAGCAACACTTTAACAATTTGGAGGATGTAAGAAAATGGCTCGATGAATGGATTTCAAATAAAGATGAAGCATTCTTTTGGAATGGTATCCATAAATTGCCTGAGAGATGGACAAAATGTGTAGAAAGCGAGGGCCAGTACTTTGAATAAAATATATTATACTTTTTTTTTTAAATTAAATTATATTTTAAGAAATAAACGACATTTTAAACTTGCAGACCTGGTATATATATATGAAGAATTTAAATGAATATTTTATAAAACAATGGAAGAAATGTGTATGAATACATAAATGGTATTAAAGACAAACATTGGAATCTGATTATATTATTTTTTTCAAGATTTGACCCAACTCATACATATGAAGGAAGAGACTTGTGTAGGTTAGGGGGTTCTTCTACTTTTCTCTCAATTTTAACCCAAAAAAGACTAGACCCATTAGTTTATGTTGTCTATGTTTACTTGTTGAGTTGTTAACTAATTAAACTGATTAGGCAGGATGATAGAATGCTCGCCCCAACATTGTGTCAAATCCAGCTGTAGCAGATAAATTACTTAACCTGTTAACAGCCATGGACCTTAATTTTGGGAAAAATCTACCAGTTGAATGTGATCTCTATGTGGTGATTATTTAATCACCTCCCTGTGAAATTCATGGTTGTCTTAAAAACAGTATCACCTGTACCGTATTCTGAACCCAAGACCCTTGGTTGTAGTGATACAGGTTATCCTTATATAAATGTTTATCGCTATAAATGCTAAATGATTAATTAAAATAACCAGCAATACATTTTTACCAATATTCATTGTATTAACCAACAGTCATGAGATTGATGATTTAAGTCCCAAAAATCATTGAATGGGTTGGCATGTTGTTCGCTAAGCAATTTTGTTCTGCTGGGATTCCTTGGACTACATAAATGTTTGATTCATGTTTATAGAGTTGCAAAACTGCAAATGTATAACAATAACTTAAGTATAGGGGTAGTTTTAATTAATAATTAAAATACCATTCTTATTTAGCATAGCTCTTTTAGGGTTAACAATCTATGATTAGAAGAGAACAACTATTTTATATTTTAAAGATGACTTCATTGTGCATTGTAGGATTCGTCATGATAGATTATCTTTAAAAGATTTTAGCTTGATAACAATAAGAGAACTGTTCTCATCCTGACTCCTCGAATAACTGTACTTCAATGTTCATCACTACATTAGAGTATATTCCGCTTCCATGTATAAATATAAGTTTGCTATGATTGTAACTTTCGTTTGCAGATGGTACGCCATGGAGGTTGTCTTGGTCTAGGACTGGCTGCAATGGGAACGCATAAAATGAACATTTATGAACAGCTCAAAATGAATTTATATCAGGATGATGCTGTAACTGGAGAAGCAGCTGCTATTGCCATGGGAATGGTGATGCTTGCTTCCAAGTCATCTTTGGCAGTTCAAGACATGGTCGCAGTAAGTGTTTTTTTAAAAATACTTGTGTCTATTGAAAATGTTATTGTCTTCGTTCCTTAATTTTTTCAATGACTTTATTTTATAAAATATTTCTGAGAAAATTGGTTGGATTTGAGCCCGAACATTTTAGGTTTTCAGTTTGCAATTAGGAAACTGAATATATTTTAACAAATATAATAATAATTGACACTACAATATATTATTGCTAAAAATTCGAAACATTTAAAATCCACAAAAAAACAAACAATTGAAATTTATGTTACAACTATTAACATTAATAAACATAGATCTGAGATTTATCAGGTTTTATTTATTACACCATTTAGGGTAAATACGTTTCAAAATATCTTATTAATAAATATTTCATTATAAAACAATCCTTGGTTTTTTAGAATATATTATGAAATTATTCTAAACATATTCTTTTTCTGTAGTTTTGCAAGGTCCTGAGCCTATCATCTGAATCCTCCATAATTATATTTATCATTAATATTATTAAACTAGATGACCCGGTGAACTTCGTATCACCAACATATATTTGTGAAAAATATGGTCAAAACTTAATACAAATTTTTTATCTACATTAAATGCAACACAGTTAGACACTTAATCAATTTAAAGCTTTCTGATGTACTATATGTTTTGTCTTTTTTTGTGGTGCATAAATATATAAAGATGATGGTTTGCCGACACGCAAACACGCGACCTATAAATGCCCATGCGCAAAACAGGGAAACGCTTAAGTTGATTCTGCTAATTTTATTGACTGGCCTTTTTTTTTTTTTAAAGTGGGCATTACCTGCACTGCGACCATAACTGATCTATTGTGCGCCCCATCTATATGCGATTTATTAAAATCTTAGGTTAGTCGAACCCACAAATTTCAGTATGCTTGCTGGGTTGATAACTTCGTGCTGCCTGGGATCGGTACTCTATCCAGACCAAAGGTCTCAAATCTTAGGTCGGCAAACCTATCACATAGGCAGACAATGTGGTAGGGTGATTCGTCCGCTGCATGACAAAAGCGGCAAGCGGGGACACCCGCCAGTCCCAGCCTAAACATGTGGGCGTTGAGCCTGCTATGGCCCGTAATCACCGCTATAATTGCCTTTAATGCTTCCCTGCCCAGCTCCAGAGTGGCTTTGCTCAACTTCTCATTGAAGCTGTCAAGGAATAATTTAGAGTGTTTTAAGCCACCTAGTCTGCACCAATGTTGGTTTATTTTCCGAAGGTAGATGTCCTTTATTCTGCGCTTAGCATAGCTGAGACCAATGCCGCAAACCGGTTCAGGACTGCACGGAACTCTATCCGACCCTAGTCTGGCCAGCCTATCAGCCTCTTCATTGCCAGGGATACCATGGTGTCCAGGAACCCACTCGATGCTAACCCTGTTGCTCTCAGCCAGTTTGTTAAGAACTGCATAGCAGTCCCACACAATCCGTGAGTTGGTACTGTGTCCACATATTGCACCTATGGCAGCATGCCTGTCAGTGAAGAAAGTAATCCTTCTACGTGACATCCGCTCATCCAGCAGTGTCTGCGCACAGTAATGGCCAGTACTTCAGATTTGAAATACTGAGGAGTACCTCCCCAGGGAAATCCAAGTTCCTTCCCTGGGTTTGTCCCTCCTCCAGAACCTTGCTCCCGCACCAGTAGCCGTGAGCGAGCCATCAGTGTAGCAATTGATGCCGTTGCAGGGCCTGTGCCTTTTCGTTGTGTCAATATTGACCATATAATTAGGCGACATCACGACGCCAACCTGAAGATCAGACCGCATTGCTAAGATGCGATCTGCCTCAATTTTAGTGAACAATTCCCTCGAGCTACACAGATCAGATACTCCAGGGATTATGTTCTGTTTAAGCAGCCTGTACATGGAGATCAAGGCCTGGTACTCAAGCTCCAGCACCAATGGCCTGAGCCCAAGCACCACCTCCATTGTAGCAGTAGGAGTCGTCCTCATCGCACCCGTCATCATTAGACAGGCCAATCTCTGTAGCTTCTCCATCTTAAGTCTGGATCCACATTTACCTGCGCCTTGCCACCACACCAGGGCTGCATAAGTCACAATGGGTCTAATGGCCGTGACATACAGCCAATAGATCATTTTCGGCTTCAAGCCCCATGACTCCCACTGCCCTTTTGCACGCCCACAGGCATCTAATGGCTTTGTTTGTCGTGTTATCCACGTGTTGTCTCCATCTCAGTTTATCGTCCAGCGTCAGCCCAAGATATTTAACCGCGCTGTTCCAACATAACTGGATTCCATTGAGCATTGGCAGTCTTATGACCACCTTGCGCTTTCTCGTAAAAGCCAGAACGTTTATCTTACGCGGGTTGATGCTCAGACCATTATCCAAGCACCAGCGCGACAGAATATTTGTTACTGTCTTAAGCAGATCAGAGATTACAGTGATGTCTGCCTCCCACCAGAATGGCTACATCATCCGCATACCCCTGTGCATAGAAGTCTACTCCGTTGATTGCTGACAGAAGTGAGTCCGCTACCAAACACCAGAGCAGTGGTGAAAGTACACCTCCCTGCGGGCAGCCTCCTCTGGGCTTGATCCACAGTTTGGTGCCACCTAGTTCAGATATAAGAGCTCTCTGCTCCAGCATGGAATTAATCCACCTGCAGACAACAGGCTCAATCTCTTTGCTCCTCAGCGCCCTACTTATGGTGCTGTAAGGTGTTCTGTCAAAGGCACCTTCTATATCCACAAAGATGCCTACTGTGGTTTCGCCCTGTTTCATGGATCTCTCCAATCTTGTAACCAGGTTAAAAAGAGCAACCTCTCAGGATTTCCCTGCTTGGTATGCGAATTGAAGCGAGTGTATTGGATTTGCTACCAAAGCACCTTCCCTAATGTATCTATCTAAGATCTTTTCTAGTGTCTTCATCAAGAATGATGACAGACTTATTGGTCTGAATGCTTTGGGGTCATCATATGACTCCTTGCCAGGTTCAGAGAGGTAACAGTAGCCTGGACGTTCTCCACTTCTAAGGAATATATCCAAATGCTAGGCTTCCTCTCAAAAGTTCAAGCAGGTAGGTCCTGATTGCCGGAAATCCCTCTTTCAGCAGGACCGGCAAGACACCATCAGGACCCCCGATTTGTAGGGCTCGAATGAGTCAATAGCCCATTTGAGGGAGCTCATATTTATGATCTCCCTAGCCTTCGCCAAATGTACACCATCCGTTCCTAAGATGTGTTCCTCCGGAGCTACCTCACACACCAAATGGGATTCACACCCCGGAAAGTGACAATCAGCCAACTCCCTCAGGGTTTCCTCCTCATTCTGCGTGTATCCGCACCTTGTCCTGAGCGTACCCAAGACTGTGTGTCCCACATCCCTGGACATTATCTTTTTGATGCGACAGGCAGCAGGAATATTGTCCACATCACTGCAGTACTTCCTCCATGCCTGTCTTTTGGCCTTCCTTACCTGTTTGTGGTACTCTTCTTTTACTCGTACCGTTCTTTTAGCAGCATTGAATAGCTTCCTGGTGCTATTCCTTAGCTTATTTAAATTATCATTCCACCAGGAAGTTTTCCTGTTGGAACTGACACAGCACACACGATTGCTGCTGGTGTAGGCATCCATAATGGCTTTTGTCAAAGCATCATTAAGGGATTCCAGCTGCCATGTGTTTTTAATGCCCTTAGGGCAACTTTTAAGGTTCTCCTCCAGACCGCAGCAGAAGAACCCCCAGTCCGTGCGCCTGGGGTTTCTGTACAGCAAGGTCTGGGAAACACTAATGCAGAGGTCAAATAAAATGTATTTGTGATCTGAGCATGTCTCTTCACCAGTGTTTAATGTAGGTACTTACCTAGTTAGATGCTATTGTTATGTCTATCACCTCCGACCTCAACCTATTACAGAAGGTTGACCTATTCCCCCTGTTTAATATATCAAGACCAGACCTTATGATAGACTCAAATATTTGCTCACCTCTTGGTTAGTGCTTCCCCAGGCTTCATGGTGCGCATTGGCGTCCAGGGCCGCCAGTATATTAGTAACCCCTTCATCCAGCATCCCCTCCACATGCTGCAAGGGGTTGACTTCCTCATAGGGCAGATATGCGGCTATAATAGTGATGTCTGCCCTCATCACCTCCCCAGAGGGGGATAGCACAGCTGCTGCAAGATCTCTGGAACAAAATTCGCCAGAGGGGCAGCATTTTAAATTTGTTTTTGTGTAGGATGCTGGCCCTTGGCCGGTCTGACCCCGCAATCAAGCCGTAGCCAGGCCAGCCAAGCCCCGCAATCCTACCATTTAAAAGATAAGGCTCTTGTATTAAAATAATATCAATATCCTTACCTCTGACATACTGCTGTAGCACATAACAAGCGGCTAAGCAGTGATGCAGATTTATCTGCAGCAGCTTCGTGCCTGGTCGTGTCCGAGCTCGATGAGCCCGCCAACAATGCGAGCTCATCGACCTCATCAAGAGCGACTTCAACTTCCGGAACCTGCACAAGGGGTTCCATGGCTGAGCCATTGGCACTGCCCGACTACGGCTGGTCCTCCTCATCTCCACCTGGAGGAATCCCAAAATATCTAGCAGTCCTGTCTTCAGTCCTCTTCACACCTCCAGGCTCAGCTGGCTTATTCTTCAGCACCCTCAGTGTTATTCGATGCAGGCTGAAATGAACCTGCATTCCGCACCTTCTGAGGCTGCTGAGACTTGTCTCTGGGATCCTGAATATGGCATAAAAGCCATTGTCCAGGGCCCTAACATGATGTACCTGCCAGCTGAGCACGCCATCGATCGTCAGCATTTTGTACCTTCAACCTCCTGAGGATGACCTCATTAGAGATCACCCGATCAGAAGGGAAGAATGCCCCCACCTTCACCTGCTGGGTTAGTATACTGATGTTTCCCACATGAAGGGATAAACCCCTCTCCAAGACAACACCAGACATGACCCCCGCAAGCCACTCCTGCGTTGGTTGATTGGCGCAGGCAACGACACAGCCACCCATTCTACAGCTCACGCCACCGAACTGTGGCCGCACCGCACTGCCCACCTCAATCTCATTCAACTGGTCCAGAATCCTGGCCTTAATAACGTCACAGTCACCTGGGGTCAGCCTATCCTCCGGATAATTACTGGGCACCACTGCTACCAGCACATCCCTGGCTGCACCCGAATATGACTTAGTGATGGTCCCAATATCCTTTGGCTTCTTGGCTACTGGAGCCGTGCTGCCAGTCGATGTCCTGGCCCTCTTCTCAGCCGTGGCGGTCCTCTCCCCCGGCCCACGCATACGGTGCTCCTGTACTAGTGGTCGGCTTCGATGAGAAATCCAATGCCCACCAGCAGTGCTCCTTGGAACAGGCACAGACCCAGAGCCCGCCTCAGTGTGCCTCTGTGACCCACCAGCACGTGCACCCTACCTGTCAGCCGGTTTCCTAGGAAACCCTGCCTCCCTGCCAGGTGCCGCACTCCGGTATACCTCAGCCATGACACGCCCCCCCCCAACTTAGGAACCCCTTTCCGAGCCGCCGACTTGGCTGCCGGTTCCTCAGGGAACCTTGCAGTTTCGTCGACAATCTCATGAAACGGCTCCGCAGTCGAGGAGCTAGCCGCGTCTCTGTCTAAGAGATCCTTGGCCCTTTTAGCGCGTCTACGCCTGTTCCTCCTCTGCATGATACTATGGAAAGGACCTGGTGCACCTTCCTCACCCACAAGGTTTCCAGGGGCCTGTAGGTTAGTCAGACCTATATTATAGAGGTCCAACCCCGGGAATCCGGACGGGGCTGCCGCAACTCCAGTATGTGCTGCGACAGCCTTCCCCGATCCCGTGATGACTCTCAAACCTTGAGACTCCATAGTCAGTGCCTGCAACTGGGCTCCGACGGAGGAGTCGTCTATCGAATCCATTGCTGTATTCGATAGCAGCGAAGTGTCTAAGGAAGATTGCTCTTCCTCAGATAAAGGTGTAGTAATAATTTGGAAAATGTTCTGATTCATTTTGTTCCCACGAGTATGGGGGATCTAAATACACTGCAGGTACTACCCCCTCTCCCTGCAGCGGGCTAAATACAATGGGGTGCGCCAGGTGCCCCAAGTGGGTCGATTTAAGACAGTGTATGTTTATACACTCCCTGCCATCCAGCCACAGCTCGAGCTCCCTACATTTGGCTTGGGTGTTTAAAGGTCCTCCAAGGACCCCGCCGCTGTCGTTCGCGAGTCCACATGACTAGTTTAGTCATATGGTTTCCCCAGGGGGCCCCGCTAGGAGGTGACAGTAGGCGTTGATAGGGATAAGGAGGACTGGGATCTTACAAGCAGTGAGTAGGGCACTATAGCTTGAACATTCCACAAGGAGTGAGAGAGGCTCCCGCACCAGCCTCCCGCTCCAGTCCCCCGTTACCCTACCCATTGACCCCCCTTGACCGGCCTTATGATTTATTTATGGTCATCACAAAGGCCAGACGCACGGGAAATTGTAGACGCTTAAAATCGAATGCAAATCCGTTTGAAACATCGGTATAAGCGGGATCAAGACATCCTTCCCTTTGTATTTTCCCTTGATGATCTTGGCTTTGATGACATTATTCATTAGCTTTTTCACAGCCAGTCTCGTTCCATTGCACAGTTGAGGTTGATTAATGTTATGCAGCATAATCACAACGTATCCTAATTTTAATTGTAAATTGTGAGGTGGCAGTCCAGGCAAATCCAGAGAATTTAAAAACTCTGTGGGATAGTTGACTACGTCATCCTGGTTTGTAACTGTGTCAACTTATTTGAAATTAATTAACTCTCCTGGAAGAAAATTCTGAATGGTCGCATTGAGATTATCGACAGCTTTTTTTGGCTGCCAATATTGCTAGTTTACTCAGCCTATTATGGTTTCTGAACTGTTGTTCTATGCCCGTAAAAACATGCTGAATAAGGCCCTCTTTTGAGTCGATGAAGTGACAAAATTCATGGCTAGTGTACTTAATCCGGTTGAGGTATCAACTGCTACCTTACCATTTCCAATATCTAATAACTGCTTCGAAAACATAATCGCAGTTTGATCTTGTTGCAAAAACACTCGTATGTTAGTTGTTAATTGGAGTGTCTTTACATGCAGCCACAAATTAGATGATTTTAAGCATGCGTTTAGTTCGTCAGCTATTCGGCAGTTCGTCGTTTAGTTCGACTGTTGATCAAGGGATAATTGGAAGAGTCTGACGAATTGGCGTGTTGCCAACTGGTGTTTCGTTGATTTGCATGTTTAGTGGTAATTTCAATGCAGAATGTGCAGTTCGTCCACCTTCTAACAATGTTGCTGCTATTCCAGATGAAGCCAACACTGGGGCTAATTCATTTTGGGATCTAATCTTAGCCAAGATCTTTGCCAACAGCAATGAATTTAGGAACAGTTTTCTAAATATTTCCCTCCGGGAGCATAAAGGAAGCAAATTCCTTCCATCACTGGTGATCCACTGTTCACAGGTTCCACCCAAGTACCGTACGCAATTCTTTGTTCATTCAATTGCGGAACATTTGTATGAACTGTTTCGGCCAATACTTCAGTATTGTTGTTTTCTTTGCAACTTGTCGTTAAATGAATCGCACATAGGTGCTCTCATGCCCAAACACGAAAAAACTTTATATACCATCGATAAACACATATCTTCTATCATGATCAATGTCTCATTGTAAATTTCTGCAGTAATTTGATGCAACACATCCTCAGACATGTCATCCCTATGTTTATCCACAGTTTCTGACGCTGAAATGATTTTGTTGATGCGTTTCACATGTAATAGCGTGGCATATCAGCATACAGCAATGTGTGAGCAAAATCTGTTTGACAAATTGAGAAGAAACTTGTTAATGTGGTCGATGGTGGACGTGTCGCTCTATCCACTGCATTCTCTTGATTGAAATACACTCTTTTTTTTGTATTTTCTAGATGAACTGCCAAATGGACTACTGTAGGGTATCTTTCTTGGATCGCAAATGAAAATATGCGCCAAATAGCTTTGTTGCTGATTATATAGCGACCCATCTGATACTGAGATACTTCATCATTTGCATTTGTTACAGCAACAATGGCCATGTCGCTACATTTGTTAACATATTTACATATGTACTTTATTGATTTGACGGGATTACAATATTCTACATTGATGTGAGCTACAAAAGCTTTGGATAATATTGGCGAGTACGGCACAATCCAACGATTGTCTACTTCAATGTCAATCAATCTTGTCGTTTTACCTTCACAACTACCGATTGCCTACGGTCCGCAACTGATCGCCGTTGATACAATGGGTTACCGTTATTTCCTGTGATGGTTTCAGCAATCAAGTCTCTCGGGCATCGCTTGGAACACATGCCGTCGACCATACAGTGTGAGTTGTTGTTGAAAACTCCGCAAGGTCCATGTATCATGTGCTTAGTCACTGCTGCATGCAATTTTGGTCAACTGTTTTATCGGGAATCTCAGCTAGGAACATTTTATATAGGAAAATTGAATTGTCATTTTTAGCATTTTCCGTTACTTATTATTTATGTTTCTCACCGTTTAAACCTTCCCTGAACTTCCACGAATATTTCAAGATCAAAATTAGCCAAATCGGTCCAGCCAATCTCCAGTTTTGCGAGACAAACGAAAAGCAATTGATTTTTATATATAAGATAAAGAAATAAGATTGAATGAGTTAATATTATTATGAAGTAATAGTTTTATTGGTACTACATTTGAAATTGTTTTGAGAAATATTACAATCACCTATGTTCTGATCCATTAATTTTGCTTCATGTTTTGATTCTAAATGAAGTTTTTTTAAATTTTAATTATATTATTCTGTAACATTGATTATTAATTATAATTTTTAAGATTTACTTCTAACTTTTTTAAAAATAAGTATTTCCTGTACCTTCAGTGCTATAGTACCTTAAATAGTATAGTTATCTAGCAAATGTTTAAAACAATATTCCAAAAGGCTGAAATTTGTCATACCAACTAGGTAATACCAGTTTTAGGTTTATGACCCTGTATGGTGTTAATACTACAGTAGATAAAAGAATTGAATATAAAATTATCAATCATTGATATTGACTGTTATAATTATAGGCCGGATTTGGTGCAGTAAAAATTTTAACAACGTGCAATAAAAATAAACTATACTGACAAACGTGCAATTCAACCTTCTACTGTGTGAAGAGGTGATGTGTAATTAAAAAAATCAAATATTAACTTAACATATTTATATAATTATTATAATATACCTATGTGCTTACAAAAACTACAAAAAATTTGTTTGCTAGGTATGATAATTAAACAAAATTAATAAAATATATATATATATGTCGTTTCACCAATATATATATATATATATTATATTATATATATCACAATATATATATATATATATATATATATATATATATATATATATATATATATATATATATATATATATATATATATATATTACAATCACCTATGTTCCTTCCTTTTCAAAAATTGTTTTTCCCTTTTCGTTTTCAATTTTTTCTAATTCTTCTCCCACTTTCTCTATAAAATTAATCTGTAATGTTAACGTTAAGTTTTGCTCTTCAAGCTTTTTTATTTGCGAAGGTAGAACCGATAAATGGGATCTTATAAATACTAGATCTGATGCAACAGATGTTAAATTTTTTTAACAGTTTTTACTTTTTTTAAAGATACTGCGTCATCTTCAAGACTAGAAACAAACTCTTTAAAATTATTAAAATTATCTGAATAGAATAGGGCTGCTTCGATCCATGTTCCCCATCTAGTTATCACAGGTTCTGGGGAAATGGGGCAGTGCATACTATTTCTATAAGCTGTCACACGGTGAGGAGCTTTTAAAAATATTTTTTCCCATTATTAACAAGTTTGTTGACCTTTGGGAAAATTTTCCTCACTTTTTCAGCTATGCGGTTTCGCTAACAAATAAAAGAATTTTATCTTGGTATGATGTTTGACAGAAAAATTTTGCTGTTGTGTCGTTCACAAATCTAGAGACAGTCTCATAGTTCGTTTTTGGAAGCTGCTTGCATGAAATGAGGTATGGTTTGGGTTCAATCTCCGGGTATAGGATTCCAACAATTAAACTGTTAATGTAAAGTCCTCGTGGGTCTGTTGCTCATCTACCATGGTGTAAATATAATTGTTTTCAATTAGTTTTCGTATTTCTTCAAGAGAATGTTCACAACATTTTTGTTGAGATAATTTTTTCTTAGGTTGCTCCCGTCAGGAATGTTTTGTTTTGTGTATTTTTGCAAAAAAGACTGCAGTTTATTGAATGGAATATTGGAAGCGACAATGGCGTAACATAAATCAGTAAAAAATGTTTGTTTGTTGCCTAATGACGAGCAGCTTTGTGTGAGTAACCGTTGAACTGGAGCTCGCTTGGATTTTTGTGCTGCATTTAACTGTGTGTGCCCACCTATAAAAATAAAAAGATATTGGGAATACTTAAATGCTATCTTGTGCTACTTGTGAAAAGATAGAATGTACTTACTTGAGTTGTAATGAGCATCCACTTGAGATTTTCGATCGGAACCAATTGATTAATTGCAAAAAGAACAAACAATTTTTTCCCGTCTGATTTCAATTCTAGGTGTCGGTTTATCCAAATTTTGATTTCTGAAGATTGGCTGGCTGTCACTTTAGGCATTTTCACTATTGGACTTGTTTACCGAACAAAACTCAACTTTAGAATGAAATGAAAATAAAAGAGTAGGTAGGTTGGAAGGTTGAGTCAAATCAAATTAGAACTTCTTTTTATTAATACAAAGGAAATGTTGTTCAACATTATACTCATACCATTTCCTTAACGAGTTCGAAGAAATATTTGGAAATCCTGAGTCATTTTTTCTTTCTTGGAAAATTAAGTAGGTAAATATTATTGTTGATGATTTCAAAAAAAAATCAGAACTATTCTATATAATTAAATATTTATAAAAAATCAATACTTTAAATGAAATATCAAAAAGTGTGTTTTCGTACCCTAAAAACCTTAAATGTGCAAATTTGTGCACTGAAAACCTAAAACGTGCAACTTTGTGCACTGATAGCCTAAAACGTGCAACTTTGTGCACTGATAGCCTAAAATTTGCAAATTTGTGCTTTCTTTGATTTGGATAGAGTAGAATTTTCATTGACTGAGAAAGTAATAAAAAGTTGCATTTGCACGGAAATCCGGTCTTTAGTTATAATATTTACAATTTACAAATTATTGGCAAAGTAAATACAAAAATTAATTCTATTATGTTGAACTTTTTGGTTACTTAATTAAATTTGATTTTTACGTACATGGTAGCATTTGTCATTTTAAATTTTAATTCAAATTTGAGGTTATTATAATCTGCATTAGATTCTAAATTAGAGTTTAAAATAATATTAAAAAGAATAAGGTATATACACGTATTTATTTTTAATTGGAGTAATCCCAAAGTACTCCAATTAAAAATAAATACGATTGGCTGGCTGTCACTTTAGGCATTTTCACTATTGGACTTGTTTACCGAACAAAACTCAACTTTAGAATGAAATGAAAATAAAAGAGTAGGTAGGTTGGAAGGTTGAGTCAAATCAAATTAGAACTTCTTTTTATTAATACAAAGGAAATGTTGTTCAACATTATACTCATACCATTTCCTTAACGAGTTCGAAGAAATATTTGGAAATCCTGAGTCATTTTTTCTTTCTTGGAAAATTAAGTAGGTAAATATTATTGTTGATGATTTCAAAAAAAAATCAGAACTATTCTATATAATTAAATATTTATAAAAAATCAATACTTTAAATGAAATATCAAAAAGTGTGTTTTCGTACCCTAAAAACCTTAAATGTGCAAATTTGTGCACTGAAAACCTAAAACGTGCAACTTTGTGCACTGATAGCCTAAAACGTGCAACTTTGTGCACTGATAGCCTAAAATTTGCAAATTTGTGCTTTCTTTGATTTGGATAGAGTAGAATTTTCATTGACTGAGAAAGTAATAAAAAGTTGCATTTGCACGGAAATCCGGTCTTTAGTTATAATATTTACAATTTACAAATTATTGGCAAAGTAAATACAAAAATTAATTCTATTATGTTGAACTTTTTGGTTACTTAATTAAATTTGATTTTTACGTACATGGTAGCATTAGTCATTTTAAATTTTAATTCAAATTTGAGGTTATTATAATCTGCATTAGATTCTAAATTAGAGTTTAAAATAATATTAAAAAGAATAAGGTATATACACGTATTTATTTTTAATTGGAGTAATCCCAAAGTACTCCAATTAAAAATAAATACGATTGGCTGGCTGTCACTTTAGGCATTTTCACTATTGGACTTGTTTACCGAACAAAACTCAACTTTAGAATGAAATGAAAATAAAAGAGTAGGTAGGTTGGAAGGTTGAGTCAAATCAAATTAGAACTTCTTTTTATTAATACAAAGGAAATGTTGTTCAACATTATACTCATACCATTTCCTTAACGAGTTCGAAGAAATATTTGGAAATCCTGAGTCATTTTTTCTTTCTTGGAAAATTAAGTAGGTAAATATTATTGTTGATGATTTCAAAAAAAAATCAGAACTATTCTATATAATTAAATATTTATAAAAAATCAATACTTTAAATGAAATATCAAAAAGTGTGTTTTCGTACCCTAAAAACCTTAAATGTGCAAATTTGTGCACTGAAAACCTAAAACGTGCAACTTTGTGCACTGATAGCCTAAAACGTGCAACTTTGTGCACTGATAGCCTAAAATTTGCAAATTTGTGCTTTCTTTGATTTGGATAGAGTAGAATTTTCATTGACTGAGAAAGTAATAAAAAGTTGCATTTGCACGGAAATCCGGTCTTTAGTTATAATATTTACAATTTACAAATTATTGGCAAAGTAAATACAAAAATTAATTCTATTATGTTGAACTTTTTGGTTACTTAATTAAATTTGATTTTTACGTACATGGTAGCATTTGTCATTTTAAATTTTAATTCAAATTTGAGGTTATTATAATCTGCATTAGATTCTAAATTAGAGTTTAAAATAATATTAAAAAGAATAAGGTATATACACGTATTTATTTTTAATTGGAGTACTTTGGGATTCAATTTCATTTAGATATTACTCCTGATTCAGCTAGTTAATTTGTCATTCTCAACACTCCAAATAAAGCCAAGATAATTTTGTTTTCTTAACCTGAGGGATTGGAAACTGAATACACTTTAATTATCCTCAGGAGGGGAGCTAAGCAGGTTGGTGAGACCACATCATTTATCTCAAGGCTCCCTCCGTATTGAGTAACTGCTTATTTGTTTTTCAATAATCTTTCAAATTGAAGCTAATCATCCACCCTTTAAATAAAACAGGCAAGCCAGCGACAAACACTAATGGCATTTCTTGTGAATCTTTTATTGAGAGTATTTTACTTTATCGCTGATTGATTTCATAATTAACCTTTCTTTCCTATCTTTTTCTTTCATATTATTTTTCAACATTTTGTATAAATTGCATATCTTTGTATTATCCATATGAGACTGATCTCCTTTACTTAGCATTCACTCTCAAAAAATAAAAATGGATATTTTCCATGATTGACAGGGATATGTCTTAGACAAAATATGATCAACTTGGGACAGAAGCTGCCCAGATAGTAAAGATAGTTTCACACATGATAGGTTTTAAACACTGAAGTTTCTGGAAAATTGCTAAATATTTTTTGTTATCCTCTTTTCTTTACTCTATCTCTATTCTATGGGGTGAGTTTATCTTTTCTGTATTTTATCCCCATTTTATAGGATGGGTCATATTTATCCATCTTTTAGAAATCAGTTCTTGTAGATCCTTGATGACTCTCAGCTCTCTTGCTTTAAACAATGCAGGTAGGAGTCCATCATTACCTGATGAGTATCAATTTGAGAATAAGTATATAGGCTAGAACAAATACCAAGTCATAATGGAATAACAACCAGGTTTTCCTGGGGATCTTCAAATACAAATTCATCAAGTACTGCTGATTGATACACAGAAAAATGTTATTTCCACATTTCAATCCCAAGGGTTTCCATCATGATCATCTTTGATTTTGGTAATTCCTTCTCTTGCTTAGTCTAATCACAAGGTTTTCAATACCTTGGTAGAAGAGAGAAATTTAAACCTAGATTTATTGTATTATTTTCTTTAATGCTAATTTTTAGAATTTTATAAAACATCAGATAAAACTTATGTCAATACCAATTTTTAGTCATATAATGTTTGGTTTAACATACTTGTCATTCAAAAAATGGTTACATCAAAATATAAATGTTAGATAACTAAACTTTTTTAGTATAAAATTTAAAGTTTATAGATCTACTGTTTTTTTTTTTTGTATAATTTTCTCATTCCTTTGTTTAAATACACTAGAAAAACTAATAGCAGCCACAATGTGGTTATTTTGTTTAAGTTGTTATTATTTTCATAATGTTTGATGTTTATCTCAAAATTATTAATATAGGTTTTTGAAATTGAATTTGATATCTTCTTCAATAAGGTATCCAAAATAATGGGTTTAGTTTTCTTTACATGTGATGTAAAATCAGTTTCATTTAAAATAATAATAGCTTTGCGACTTTTTACTTTTTTTTTATGTTATTCTAGTCAATAAATACAAATTAATGTTGTGATATTTATTTTGAAAAATCTTTCTTAAAATAATCTTCTAATACCATTGATTTTTTTGGTGCATCAGAATCTTTTACCTATTTTACCTTGATTAATTAATCAACTCTAACATGATGTAACATATTAATCATATCCTTGTTCTTACGTTAGTGAAAAAGATTTACTAAAAATGCTTAGCCTCGTTTCAAGTGTGGCTCAGCTCAAGCCGAAATTCTATTCCTCCTTGTCACCGCCTTCTAACAATAAAACAAGTGGCTGTTTTACTGGAGATCTTTGACATTCATGAAGTTGAAAAAGTTTTCAATATGAACGATGAAAGAATAATTTACGGGCTTATATTGGCGATGGAACGTAGCACTTCAATTGTATGATGAGTGACCAAACTTTCAAGAGTGTGCTCTAAAACTTTTCTCTTACATTGGATCACTTTACTCAAGCGAAATAGCTACATTTTCTGATATTCATTCGTATATGACATGGTACATAACCAGTGTTTTAAATAAGAATAAAAGTTTAGGATCACATGTGGTGTATTAGTTAGCTTAACAACCTGCTATGCACAAGATCGCGGGTACTTTGTTTTGTTAATTAGGAATTTTGAACATTTCTTTTTAATTTTAAAAGTAATCCGGATTGTCTTTTGTATTTTCCATGTCTTTAGTGGATTGTTTGGGGCGGAGTGGCTCAGTGGTAGAGCGCTGTGTTGCCGTTTTGAATGTCTTGGGTTCGGATCCTCCTGCTGGCAGACTTTTATTTAATTTGTTAGTGGATCTTATGGGATCTAGAGTGGGTACCCAAAATGGAGGGGAAAATCTGGCGGTTGAGCGTGATCTAGGACAAATCACCTCCATGGAAAACCGTTGTCCGAGGAACAGTACATTGTCTACCACGCTCTGAACCCAAGACCCTTCATAGGCTGTAATGATACAGGTTTTTATTCTTCACTATATAATTTTTACATATGCAATACTAAATAACATTTCTGTTAGATGTAATTGCAGTAAATTCTATTTATATGTAGCTGATGGGCCGATCGATTTCAACGTATCGTGACACTTAAGTAACCCATTGTTAAACTAAACAAAAACATTTTTTTAACATAATTTATCGTGCAATCTAGTATCGGATCCTGTATTAAATAGAGTTAAATTTTATTTTATGGGAAGGGAGGATGGTCCTGGGAGATATGGCGATACGAGATAGCTCTAACGACAGGATGATCCTCCCACATGAAATTCCACAGGAAAAGTCGTGTATCTAAAGGTCGTTGATAAAATATATGACTTAGCACCATTTGAAGAAATAAACTATTTTTTCATGACAAATTCCTACGAAACTGAAATACATACGCTATTAATTGATCATTCATACAAACAAGATTCCCTCAATTTCATTTATTATTCCATGTTCTACTAAAATATGATTTTACGCATAATTTCGTAAAGGTAAAAGTTAGACAGTTTACCGTGCGATGTGTGAGTAAAGAAAAAACGGGTATTTGATGCGAAAGTGATTCAACTTCTGAATCCACAATAGTTATTTATTTTCTGTTAAGGTTTTGTATTTTTGGATCCTCTGTAGAGATTGGAATAATATAAGATGAAGTCGATACCGGGACTGGCTTGCTCGGTGTATTCTGTCGCTGGTGGAAGAGGATACGAGGGTCCTATTGGACATGAGACACGGCCTCTTCGATCGGGATTAGCCCGTCCTTCTGACAGCTCGAATTATAACTGACGTGTGTTCCAGTTTCATTTTAACCTAACCATCCTAACCTAGCTTGGCTCATCCCGCTTTTTGCAGGCTCCTCTTTGTTTTCCGCCGTTTTTCCGCCGTATCATGTCACCATGGGAGGATTATTTCACAAATGTCATAATGGGCTTTGTCGTATATTCTTGTTTTTGTTTTAATCAGAGTACCAGCTTTCCATTGTTCCATGCTTGTTAGGGTAGGGACATAGACTAGTTGACTTGCGTGTTGTTAGGGTACAGGAATATTTGAAAACAGATAGGGTCGCATAATTTTGTATACTGCATTTTATATCAGTTTGGTCCACTCCCTCCTCTCGTTCAAAATTATGTTGTGAATATGTTTTAACTCTCAAGCAAAACATGGAATGCCTACCCTTTTTTTAATCTGTTCTTTTCAAATTAGAAACACATTAAGCATGAGTGGAAAACAAAAATGGTTAGTTAGGTTATAAATAATCCAGTTTTAAAGCAGCAATCAGTGATATCTGTCCCCGTTTGCAGGATTCGATGATTTATTAATAGTTACGAACCATGTCTCTGGACCATAGAATAGGAAGGTAATAGAAGGGGAAAGAAAAAACGAGAAGATTATGGTGAGATGTGCACTTGACATGAATGTAAGAATTCACAGTTTGAACTTTTAAGATAATTCAAAATCAAAGTTGGGAAATTCAAAATGACGGACTTGATATTGTTTCGAAAAGTTCTATTATTTCAACCAATTGTTCGATTTACACTCCATTCTCGTAGGTTTTTAAAGAAATGTGAACTTGATGCAACGTTAAAAGAAAAACATATGTTGCTGGCTTGAACACACGTTTCAGCCATCATGCTATTTGTTAACACGCTTTTATGTAACGGAATCATTGAACTCGATTTTTGGCCACTTCAAAACATCGAGTCAAATTGAGACTTAGCACTCTTCTGAAGGACCTCTGGCAATATCGTAACTTAACTAGTTCGTCTAAGTAAGGCGTCTAGTGAGGTGTGCATGACTTAATCTTTGAGATAAGCATATGACCATAGAAAAAATATATTATCTTAGAAAATAGTGAGATACTTGGTTTAATTGTTGTAAATATTTTATTGACCTATATTGGTATAATAATATTCAATATGAAATTATTTTTAAAAATACTCCAAGCTTTTTACGATACAATTTTTTTTTTCTTTCAGCACTCTATTATTATTTTAAATTTATTTAAAATTGTCTTCTACCGTTTAGGTTTGTTTCCTTTTAAAGTATATTTTTTAGTTTTCTTAAACTATTACTTATTTTTACCAGCTACAGATAAATTTTAATGGGGAAGTTGCTTTGCCTAACATAATATGTTATTATAATTATCGTCTGTTTATCAAACAAAAATAATCGTTATTTTTTACCGTTAAAGAAATAAAATTGATGTTATAAACGTTTTTTATCCTTACAAATTGTACTTAATGAGAAATCTAATAAGAATTTTGAATTAAATACTGATTGGGGACTTATTATTCTCGATGTCAGGAATTCTTTTGATTCGCCAGTAATGAACTGGTCTGTTGCCAGCTCAAAGGGGATAAAGATGATACAGTGCTCCGGATTGGAATAAAACTATGAACAGAAGATGGAGAGTAAATCCTGTCTATTAAGAAGGGCTGCCCCTGGGGTTTACAGCTTGACAGATCGCACCTTACTGTCACCAGTCTTCTTTATCTTACTCCTCCCCTATATCTTTCTCTGCATTATTGTCAGTTTGCTATATTCTTATTGAACGTAAAATTTAAATTTCCTTAGGTATCAATTTTATCAACTTATAATTTTTTTTTATTAATTGTTACAATTTTTAAATATTTTATTTTGAAGAGAAATATATTCAGAGCCGGGATTCGAAGCCGGGTCCCCCACGCATCCTTGGTGGTGCTCTCCTAACTGAGCTCTTCAAAATAAAATATTTAAAAATTATAACATAATTAATAAAATAAAATAAATTATAAATAATATGAGGAGGTGAGTTGCAGAACTCGTTTGTTCCACAGGAACATGTTTTTCAGGAAACTCAAAAAACCTACCTCGTCTCGTAGAGTGGCCAGATAAAAAATTTTTTGTTTGCTTTCGAAAGGTACAGCTTCCCGGTGGAAGTGAGCTTGGAATGAAAAAAATTACTGATTTAATGATAACAAAAAAAAGTAACTAAGTATGATATGAGAAAGTTTTTTCAAAAAAATGGAACGAACGAGTTTTGCACCTCACCTACTCATATAATGACGTAAATAAACCAGATCTTAATTAAGTAATGTTCAATGAGCATTCTTCCCCTTGTATACATTCCAAAATTGCGAGAACACGGGGATATGGGATAGGTAAAGAGAATGGATTTGTCTGGCGGTGGTAAAAGCTCAGTTGGGAGAGCACCACGACGGATACGTGGAAGACCCGAGTTCGAATCCCGGCCCTGGACAAATCTTTTCTCTTCAAAATAAAATATTTATATATTTTTTATTCGACATTTCAGTAAATCATTATATATTTAATTTATATTATATTTAAGTTATAAGCAGTTATCCGATTTTAATGAATATGCATTTAAATTTTAATTAAAGTCCGGTTAAAGCAGGAAAAAATGAATTGTTATCAATTCAATACTAGTTACACATCCTTTCAAACAATTTTCCAGTTGGTGTTAAATTTCCAATTAGAGATAATTCGAATGAGTTTTAACTGAATTTTTTCCCGCTTTTACTTCTATTCCACATATATAAATATTTGTACGAACCTAGTAAACATCACTCGTCCAACATCCCTCCAATTTTTATTTCTTTATTGAAAAGAAGTTAAAAAACAAAACAATATTTATTAATAATTTTTAAAAAAATACAGGCAGAAATCATTATGAGTTTCTCTTCATCGAATTTATTTTTTATTTTTAACTCAAATGAATATACTATTTCATGATCAAATTTTCTGGAGGTTGGATGGCGACTACTTCACTAGACATGGTTAATCAGATTATGTATTTACTTTTCTTAAAATTAAGTATTAGTTTATGGGTCGATTTTGGAAATATTTTTAAAAAATTGAGATCCTTTTTTTCCTTCTTTTGAAGCAATTAAAATTAAAATTATCCTTTAAGGCAGTTTAGATGCATCCTACGCTATTAGGCTATTCATTCCCGGGTTTAAATCCAGCTGTGGCAGATCATTTATTTAATCCGTTAACAGCCGGAGATGGACCCGGTGGGATCTAGGACCCTTCTTGGGGTCCACCCAGCCTCTATGAAGTGGATACCCTAAAAAGGGGGAATACCTTGCGTGATCGAGTACAAATCTCATCCTTGCACAACCGTTGTTTTAGAAACAGTATCATCCCCACTATTTGCTGAACCCAAGGCACTTTTGTGGGTTTTAGTGGTACAGCTTTTAAAAAAAGCATTATTACTATTGGGATTGCTTCTGCTTTTTTATTGGCAACCATGTTCTTTTTCAGTACGCCCAAGAAACCCAGCACGAGAAGATCCTACGAGGACTGGCCGTTGGTATAGCACTTGTGATGTACGGGAGATTGGAAGAAGCCGATCCTCTGATCGCCCAGCTCATGTCCGACAAAGATCCCATCCTGAGGCGTAGCGCCATGTACACTCTCGCCATGGCCTACTGTGGCACTGGCTCCAACATGGCCATCAGAAAGCTGCTCCACGTAGCCGTGAGTACAGTCGAATATATAACATAACATTATACCCAGTAATGATCCTTGTATAACACCTTCCACTTCTTGCAGGTGTCCGATGTCAACGACGATGTGAGGAGGGCCGCCGTCATGGGCTTAGGATTTCTCTTGTTCAGGTGAGTCCTTTTTTAATTTTAATGTATGTTAACTAGATACATACGTTGCAAAGCTGTTTTATTGTAAAATGACTAAAAATAATCTTAATACTGAATGATGGCGAACTGAAGCCGTTTGTTCTGTTTCCTCAATGCATCATTTTTCAAACTGATTAAGTTTAACTTATTTTTTAAAAGTTTTTGTTAAGCTATAAAAAGTTAGCCGTGGTAGTTTCAGATCTCATGATGATTATTGAGACTAGCAAATATAATCTCTGCTTCCTGGTAGGATTTAGGAAATTTCAAAAGGAAATTAATGACAAAAACGTTACATAAAGAGATGTCAGGTTTGGTTCTAAACGAGCCATTCTGCTTAAGTGAGAACCTTCACATTTACTTCGTTATTACTTTACGTTCAATTTATATATTTTCATCTGATGTTCAATTAGTATCGTTGGAGAGACTAGATTCTGTGAATAGATTAATGCAACAAATGAATCATCCACTGACTTTTAGACACATTATCAACAATAATTGTTCACATTTCGCTGATTATTGTCATGTGCACAAGTACTTAAATACGCGTGTATGTATGAATGACTTAAGAGATATTATGTTTAATAAAGGGGACTAGTAACACTAAGTCCCTGAATAATAACCCGCTGATATCTGGTTTAGTAGAAGTTTAGACGTGGAAGAAGAGCTCCCCAGATGGTCTTGGGTTATCTTGATTTTGATAAATTGTTTCAGTAAAAGTTTCCTTTAGACATTGTAAGTAAACATTTTTTATCGGTATTTACTCTCTTTTATTCTTTAGTTCCTTCGTGACGTGAGGCAACTCCATTTTTTTTAAACAATAAGGTTTATCCTTACTCTTTAGTTGTATTTATTATTAATTTTCTCCCGTTAGGAAGAAAACAAAAAACACCTGCATTGAATATTGAATAGTACTTCGGTTTTATGTGATTTGTATGATAAGCTAAAGGTTAGTTCGCTCCTTTATACAGTGATCATGTTAAAGCTCATTGGAAATATCCCCCCAAAACCTTATAGCATGGATTCTTTCAATCTCCCGAATCTCTAAACTTCAATTCTAATCTTAATTTTCACACAAAACTGTGACTGATTGCGTAAAAACATGAATCCATTGATTTGTTAAAAATGGTTTTACGACGGTCAGTGCTTAGAAATGGGACGTTCACCCGTCCGCTCTGGAAGTGTTAATTTAAAATTTCTTAATAAAAACGAAAATTATTTTATATTAATGGAATATAAGATGATCCATGGAGGATGTGCTAATTATATCATTAGGTTTTTTTGTTTTTTTTTTATCGCCACCATCACAGTGTGTAACACAATCGCTCCTATCATCCGCCATGCTTCATCACTGCATTCATTTAAATCCTTGCTTTTTTAACATCTCCTGGCTCACCAAAAAGATGCTCTCTAAGAAGGTTAGTCATTTATTTAAATGAATGAGTATTGAATAGTTTATTTTGTTGCTTAGTTGTTTTTGTTTTTTGTTTTTCGTAAAGAAGAAATCAATTATGTAAAGAAATTATTATATGCTTTAACTGTTCTTATTTATTTATTCTCTATAATTGGTTGATATATTGTCATAATTCTTACTTATTATTTATTTTTTGGTACTTTTTAAATACTTTATGATTTGTATTATTACGTAGCCTTCTTGCCAAATATATATTTGTTGCTTTTACTGTTCATGTTTGTTATTCCATAGGGAATTGGGTCCCAGAAGAAGGTACTACTCTATTCTATTCTACATATGACGATTGAAAAGGTGTTTCTGTGAGACCCGGGCTATCGTTCACTTTGATCTAGGAGGTGCGCCTTTCGGTAGGTTAAGGTAGGCCTGTTCGGTACTTAAACTCTATCAATCATTGCGATGGGTGTTTTCTCTTGCAATTATAAGGTATATAACTGCCGGGGAACCCTCGCCGCATCGACCTGCCTAGACCGGACCGCTTATTAGGAGACGCGGAGAAGCGCAATTAGGACAGAGAGAAGATAGAGCGGCTAGGGTAATTCCGCGGGGGCAGCGGGCCCATCGATCCCACTAATAAAGCTGCGCCTCGAGAGTCCTCCGCTTTTTGCCGCCGTTGCAAATCATCATCCTCTTTTTGGCTGTCTTTCCTCTTCTAGTTCCCTACACCATTATTTTACCTCTACAACCTCTGGTTAATTCTCTACCGTCGAGATATGTTTTAGAATACCATCTATAATGGAGCTCTCTCTCGGAACTCGGAACTCAGATTATTATTTTATATTAATTAATAATTTAATGATCAGTCGTTTAAAAACATGCTTTAAGAAAAAATAAAAAACCAAAAAGTATAAAATAATTTCCAGTAAGTTTAAGCTGCGGGGTTGTCTTTATTATCTGTTGTACTTTTGCTAAAAAAAATTGTCTTTTAGGTATCATATTACTCTTGTACTTCGAGAAAAAAACAACTTTTTTAACACGCTTTTATTAGCTTTGCCTTTATGTATATAAAGGAATTTTCTAACTCAATTTTCAGCCACTTAAAAAAAAATATATATGATATATAAAGAATAATTATATATAATATAGATATAAATTGATTACTACTCAATTCTTGTTCGTTTTTAAAGAAAACTGAATTTCATACGACGTTGAGAGAAAAAAATTAACACGTTTCAGTCATCCTTCTGTTAGTTAACATGTACGTACGTTAGTGACAGAATCTGTGAACTCGATTTTCGGTCACTTCTAAACATCGACTTGATTGAAATTATGACTTCTCATGAACTTATGACTATACAATAACTTAACGTGTTTATTTCAGAATCCTGACCATATTATTCAGTATTAGCGGATTTTTCATATCCCAAGGCGCGGTAGTGATTTGTGCCAACTACTGAGGCGTCTTCTAAGGTATTCATAGCTGGTAAAGCTGATATAAAAGTGTGCTAAAAATATAACATTTCATTCATTATGGGAAAAAAATTTTATTTGATTTATAATAAAACTTTCAGTTCAATCTAATAATCTTTTAGGGCTATTTATCATTATTCGAATACTGTTAATTTAGTGTTCATGAAATATTTATTAATAGCATCCCATCCATCATCAATGAGAGTGGAGACGGGTAAGTACAGATATCTTATTAGGCATTTGAAAGGATTAATGATGGACGGTTTTCTGATGTTTTTTTCATTTTATTAAGTCCTGCTGAGCAGTTCAATCAAGTTTTTTTGTCATACATTTTTTTTATATAGGAATCTGCCTAATGTAGCAGTGAAGTATTTTCTAACCTCAACAATTATTTCTTACAACATCCATAATTACATCTTCCAACTTCCCTATATCATGTACTCTATATCTTTATATGGAATCATTAAAAAAAAAAAAAAAAATAGATTTCTGGCTAATCAATAGTCACAGATCTACCTCTTTGCAGGTCTTACTATGGAACATTTTTTTTATAATTTTTTTATATGCTTTAAATTAAGTTGATTTCTTGGGGTTGTACTTTATATTATCATGAAACGATTGATTATTGTTTCCAATTTTTTAACAGTTTTTTTATGTTGTTTTTCTGAGTCAGCTTTTTTATTTTCTTCTTTTCTGTATTTATTTGGCTATAACCCCCTTTCAAAATTTAATTTTAATTAATCTATAAGTTGTGTATTCCTGATGATTTGTTTATGTACACTGTGATCTACGTGCTCTGAAATGTCAGTATCCTGGCACCAGCTGCAGGCTACGCTATAATAATATGCAAACCTGTCTTGATGCTCACGGACTTGATTACAGTTGCTTGTTTCCTCCACAGACATCTCAAGTTGTTACTACCGTCAAGCCGTGACGAGCCGATTTGATTTTGTTAAGCACTGTCTGTTTAATTAGATTATGATTATTATTTTGGCATTGAAGACTATTCTAATAAAAAAAAAAAAATCGTTTAACTAAGAAATTGATAAAAAATTTATTTTTAATTTTTTATCTAAGGTAAAAATATGAGTAACGTCGTTCATCTAATCTTACTAATATTATAAATGTGAAAGTTTGTATGTTTGTCTCTCTTTCACGCAAAAACTACTGAACGGATTTGGATGAAACTTTACAGTAATATAGGTTTTACATCAGAATAACACATAGGCTATAGGAAGCGCGGATTTAGGAGGGGGCGCACGGGGGCACGTGCACCCCGATTGTTTTTTAGGTATTGTGGAGAATCCATTATAGGACACAATTAAAGGCAAATAACATGATAATAGTTGTTAAAATAACAGAAAGAACATGAGTGAAACTATTTATTTTGATCTCCTACTAATCTTACTAATATTATAAATGTTAAACTTTGTATGTTTGTCTCTCTTTCACGCAAAAACTACTGAACAGATTTGGATGAAAATTATTCAGTAAAATAGGTTATACATCATAGGCTACAACAAGGGCAGATTTATGAGGGGGCACGAGTGCATGTGATCCCCCGTTATAGTACACAATTAAAGGCAAATCTGGAACTTAGCATCTTGAAATTTATAGATAGGTTCTTTGTATAGTTTAAGAAAGAAGTTTGGATAATTCCACCCCAAGGATTTCCCCTTTAATATAAAAGGGGTTCAAAGGTTGTATAGAATCTGTCAGTTTTGAAGTTAGACATCTGGATGGACGAGTAACTTATATTTTTAAAAAAATAATTAAATTATTTATTTTAAATGATCTTTCACGAAACTTTATGTGGCAGACCAAATTCCACGCGAGCGAAGCCGCGGGCATTGTCTAGTCTTTAATAATAAAGCGGTTCCATATTACTCTTTCATTCTAGGCATCCTTAATCCAGGAAAATAAATGTATTTTTTCTTCCTTCCTGCTGCTACTAAATTATTTTAGTCATGTCAAAATTTCTATCGCAATTGTAACGGTTTCTATAAGTTTTAGGACCATCCTGAGTTAGAAAAATGGATTTTCAACCCTTTTTCTTTCTATGTGTTTGGTTTATCTGTACCAACATTATTTGTCGAGTGTTCGGATCGATTCGATTGTTTTTATTTTTATATTTCATAGTGATTTTGATTTTAAAGTTATTAAGCTTCATAGGGAAAAGATTTTTTACGTGTATTATTTTTGTTGTAGTATGAAGACAATTATACGTTTTGTTTATTTAAATGTCACCTTTTTATTGCATTACACCATGCTACTTGGACGATGCTAAAGTGAGAGTTCTAAATTATGCCTATCCAGATATAATTTGGATTGGGGTTATTTAATGAGTAATTTGGGTATAGAAGGTTGTTATACTAACCACTACACCATAGGTGTGTGAATTTTAATTGGAAATGATTAAAAGAAACTAGCTGAGGGTATTTAATATTTTTTATTTAAGGGGGCGGAGTAGCTCAGAGCGCAGAGTAGCAACTCTGCACAGCAGTGCCATATTCTCAGGTTCAAACCAGCCTATGGCAGATATCATTTAATATATTAAAAGCCTGGGATGGATTTTTTGGGGCCTCTGGGACCCTCTAGGGCTCATCCAACCTCAATCTGGGACAAATCACCTCCCTGCACGACCGTTTTCCAAGAAACAGTACAGTCTCTTCTATGTTCTGAATCCCAAGACTTCCTGGGTTGTAGTGGTACATTTTTATTTATTTAAATCTAACATGTTTCATTTCATTTCATGCTGCCAATGGGAAGTGGTCTTTTTAAAGTTATCACTGTGTACATCCGATTGCTTTGAATCCTGTCCATTACTCTCAAACCCTTGGCAGATAAATAATGAAATTGTAAAATTTAATTAGAGTGGCCGATCCTTGCTAATCAGAGGGACTCGGCGACCTCTTCACGGGTTTTTCCTCATGCCGGCTGTGAAATGCCAGCTCGGAATGTGCAAAATGAAAATGAAATTAGGTTAGGGTGTTGATTGATGGGGGACGGGGTCCTAAAGATGTGCAACACCCGGGCTTATCCGGCTAGCAGTCGAAGGATAAATTTTTCATTACCCTACCTTTGACACTGGCTCTCTGATAGATTAATGGCATTTCTCCTCAGATATTTCCTGATTTATCCTTAAAATCCTAATTTCTATTAAAAAAAAAAGATTAATATGCTGTTATAGAATAATTGATTGATTCCTCCTCTTTTCTTTTCGTCTCGCGTTTCATTAAATGCGGACTTGCCCAAGTTTCTTTTATACTGTTTAAGTTAGATAATTATTTTCAAAATATTTTTCTGGTACTAATTTCTGCCACACTAAATTTATACAGGCAATCAAAAGTTAATTAATTTATTAAAATAAATTGAATAAATTTGATAGAAGCCGGTAAATATTCAAAATAATAAGATATAGGGCTCGGGGTAAATTCAGGTCAGACGAATCATATGGTTGGAGTGATAATTTAAATTACAAAAACTTAGATCGTATTTCTTATAAAATGAGCCTTAACAAGTTATTCCTTTAGCTGGAGATTTATTTTTCTGGATATGAAGATGTAATTTGCCAGTTAAATTATTCATAATTGAAGTTCGTTTCACCAGCGGATAACTCGCCCAGTCCAACTTCTCGTTCGGTGAAATGGTGACTTGGCACCGCGATGGCCTGCAGTTAGTCGCAAGTAGTGAACTTTGGGAAGTCTGGGAAAAGAACTATTTAAACTTCTCCTTCACAACTTGAAGTTAAGTGGCGGGAGTCATGTGACTTCATTCGAGCAAGCCCCAGCTTAGGTGCTACTCGATTGTCAATATCTTTAAGCTAGTTGAAACCGATGCACTCCTCTACTGGCTTTATTTTTCAATTATAATTACTTTTTTTTAGTGTTAGTACCAGGATTAAAAAGTTAGGTAATTTATACATCCCATTAAAAGTAGTGATACGGTAAGATATAATATTTACGGATTTCTCATTTTGAAGGAGATAGTAGCATTCTTTACATTGATCCGGAAAATATTTGACATTTTTAGTACACATAATATGTCAAATTGGGAATTCAAAATTGTCTATAACTTATATAGTACAAATAAAGAATTAGTTATTGTTTCGTTTTTGTGGAAACTAAAAGGTGAATAAATCGATTGGAACTGTTTTGCTAAAACGAGGCGAGACGGTTTTCTAGTTAGGTAGGTGTGTTAATGGTGAACCTGGCAAATGAAGGCAATTTCCAACGACGGGCAACCGAACGGTCGGCAGATTTAATGCTCTTTCTCTTGAATCGATTTTTCCTCTTGTCGACTTTACCATTTATAAAACCTATCTTACTCTTCTAAAATCGATAACTGTGAGTTAAAAGAATTTCTGAAAATTGACTGTCAGGACTTTTTGATCATTAATTAATTTAATGGAATTGCATATTTACTACCTTCGTGATATTATATTCTCATTTTCTTTCATCAATTCGAGTGGAAACTTCTATAGCCACATTGAGCGATTTTCGGTAAGGGAAAAATATACGGAAAATAACTTCTAATGTAAGGATAGAGATAGTTGGGGGTGAAGTCAAATGAAACACCAAATAAGTTAACACTTATTTATTGTGTGCCGACGAAAAATATACAGGATCGCGTCACCGACATGCTCAAGACTGGCGACGCGTGGCGGCATATTTATGAGTTATACGGTTTGTAATCAACTTAAGTTTAAATGTTGGAGTAATATAAGAATAATAATGTTTAACTAAAGGCGTTTAATAGCTGCGCAATTCTTACTAACAATAACACTAGTTAAACTTTTTGTTTTCCTTAAAATATATTATTTTTCATAGTCAAATGTCTTGTTTTAAGTTGCTAATAGGTGAAAATGCCCTATGATTTGGATGTTTTAAATAATATAACTGTGTACTAATTATCATTTCAATTAAGTTGTTTTAATATTTCGTATTGACCTTGTATAGCTCATCATTTGTTTTGATTAGTAAATAAAATATTATTATAATTATTACATCTTCGAGAAAAAAAATCTGCTTCCAGTCATTTATTTTATTGTTTTATAAAACAAAACGTTTCGACACTATGGTGTCATTTTCAATTATTTCTTTTTCTGCATTCCTTAACTGGAAAGTCAATACTTTTAAAAATAATTTTTAAGGAGATCTCTAGTCCTCCATAGTCAAAAATTATATAATTATTACTCGGTGTGCCAATAGGTGTGACAACCAGACTAATATTAATAATTTTAATTTTCAATCTATAAAATGTGAATAATTCAGATTATAATTGATTCAAAAATTCAAATAAGTACATATTTCACAGTTATTTTTAAATTTTGAGTTTTCACTTCTGTCAGCAGTTCTCATGACTGCCTATTTTAAATATATATTTTTAAGCGGAGCATAGGCATTGATATTCATTGTTATTAAAATTAAATGTTTATTTAATACACCTGTGTTGTATGCTCGGCACCCTTTCTCCACGAGGAAACCGATATTATTTTCTAATCAAGAATTTTAATTAAAAAGAAAAATAAAAGTAAAAAAAAATCTGCCTGATGAAACAAATAAGTTTGATTGACTTTATTCATTATTAATTAAATTGTAATTTTGTTCCTTCTATATTTAACTTTTAGCCATGCAGTGATAACGATCTTGTTTGATTACCAGCATTAGTAATTGTAGTTTAAATTGCCACTTTTATAAATGAGGTCCATGAAAATAGAACAGAAATTTAATTTAAATAATTATACTGGAACTTCCAAATAGCGTTATCAACTCCTCGCTCACGGACGACTGATTTTGATAAAGGTTGCGAATGTCTTTGAAGACGAGACCATGGAAGGAGCAATTGTATTCGCCCTGGGATGCGATGTCGTCGCTTCCAAAGAGTGGAGCGGAGATTGCGTTCCTTTTCACAGGATTGTCTTCGGGCTTCAACTGTCTTCGGTAGTCTCAACCTAGGTGTCTTCTGGAATCCAAAGACGATTCCCGGGACTATTAGCTTTATGAGTTGTTGAAGGCCTTTATAAATTATTAAATTCATTTTAATTATTGTAGAGATTTTTTAAAAATTATTAGAATACTGTAATAACTTTATTTTGAGAATAAGTATCTTTAGGATAACAAATATGAACTGAAAAAGAAACAGAACATAAATCTGGCCAGAAGGCTACATAATACAAATCATAAAATATTTATAGAAGCGCCAAAGGTGTAAATACAAAATAATAATAATAATAAAAGTACGGAGTCACCTGTCTTGTGGTTAGCATAACAACCTAGTGTACCGATCGTTGGTTTGTAGCCTAGTGGACCTAGTATTTTTTAAAGAGAGCAATTAATATTTAGCTATACCGTCCTTCGGAAGGAACATAAAATAGGGTTCACGGCCTGTACGGTGTCAGGTACTCATTAAAAATCTCTATTTTAATTAAACTTGGATCGATAAAAATGTTGGAGTCTCACTGCAGCATAAAGTGACTTCAAATGAATAAACAAACAAAATGAAAGTACTACTCGTGCCAATACTAAAGGAGGATAAGTAAATTAACAACAACAACAACTATAAACATGAGCTAGGATGATATAATTTCTTTATATAATTTATAACTTATCTTCTTTAAAAAAAAGAAGCTAAACTATGAAATGTATTATTTAATACCGGGTCGTTTAAGCAAATGACTAACCTGCTTAGAAAGTATCCGTGATATGTGATACGGTGGAAAAGCTAAGATTTAAACGAGGATAGGGAAGTAGCATGACTGATATTAGGAGGGATTGAGTTTCAGATGGCGGAAGAACGGGGTATATTGGAACGCTAGAATGTTGTGGTCCTGTGGGAACGCTATACCACTTTAGAATGGGTATTGCCTGATTCCCTAAATAAAAATATTTCTAAACTAAATAAAAAATTTGTACATAAAACTTCACTGGTTTCTGGTTTAGACCATGTTAAAATTTTCTTCGCCAACGTTTCGCCAGACATACTGCTAGCTTCTTCAAGGCTGGATCGAGAATGAAGACGCTCCGGTAACTCGCGGCTTTATATAGCCGTCGCTCGGGTTCGTTCGGGTTCACTCGGGTCCACTCGTAGTTCGTCGGGGTTTTCCGCTAGTCCATCGGGTTCTTTCGTGTTCGTGGTCGGAGTCTGCTCTTCCATGACTGTGATTGAGTTGTTTCTGTTTTTTCGGGCTCAAAAAACAACTGGTACAAACCAGTTTACAAAAAACTGGTAAAAACCAGAAACCAGTGAAGTTTTATGTATAAATAATGGCCGTGGAAACCTGAAAGAGAAAAAATTTGTATTTTTAAATTATTAATCTAAATAAAAAGAAGCCCATGGACATCAAAATTAATGTATTTAACAGTGCTTGAGACTTCAGACTTAGTTGTTGAGGACTTACATTCTTGCCAGTTCTCTCTCGTCGATGCCGTTGTTTGTAATTTCCACCTTCTGAATAAGTGAACTCTCTGTTGCATACTTTACCTTCGCACTCTTTGTTACCTATCATTTTTAAAATTCATTTGTATCTTTTCTTTTTTTTTAAACTCAATAAACTGGAAAAGTGTTCGTCATATGAACAAACTAGTAAATAATCAAAGGAATAAATTTTGTATACTTTATATTATTATATAAAAGTATAAATACTTTTTACCTGTGCATGAAATTAATGGTAATAGAAAGAATTGGGTTAGGGAAAAATTTAAAATAACCTAATCTTGCAAAATGGTGGTTATGAAAAGTATATCCGAGATATGGAGCCTTACAAAGTATACATATTTTAATGCACAAAATATATTAAAACATTTATTTTAGTTATGCGTGTGTCCAATATATTACATTTTATTCATTTTCCAGTACAAGTAGGGTACACTTTTTATCTTTTTCTCATAAATAACTTTAAACCATTTTTTTGATTTGTAATTCGTTTTGATGAACTACTAAATATTTTTAATTTTAGGTTGGTCTTAGCCTTATTAAAATATTCTATTAGCTCTCAACTGCCGAATTTTCCAAAATGACTGCCTTTAATTTTGGTTTTTGGAAATAAGTAAAACGTACTTAAAAGGTAGTAATTAATTAATACTAAACAATGGCTCAAATCGATTGAACAAATCTGGAAATTTACGAATTTTGGAAATTAAGATTCATAAGATATTTAAAACTAAAGATAAGATAAATATTATATTATATAAATATTTTTATAGATCTATTATTTATAGATGGAATTATCGGTTATAGAGTGATTAGTGATTGCTGAAAATTGATTTAATGTTATTAAGATGCAAATTACTGATACAATTATTTATTTATCTCTGTGCATATTGGCATACCGAGTTATATTATTATATGATTTATATCTGTGTGTATGTTTTTTCCTAAAATAGTGTTATACTTTTATTTGTTGAGAGAGGAGCTAGGTAAAAGGAAAGAACCTAGTAGATTGGAAGGTAAAGATGGTTTGTTTTTATTCTATTTTCTAGAAGTTTATAAAACAAAAAAACAAAACATCTGTTATCTTTCAATCTACCATATTCATCCCTTTCGGCATTTTTCACCCTTCCGGCCTGAATAAGATCATATAAGCAACACCCCATCTCAATGAATCTCTAAATAATATCTCTTGCTACTGTGGCAAGGAAAAGAAATCCGAGCGAAAAGAATAGGGATGTTTGTATTTTTCTTTATCTGTCAATCTTAATTAAATTAGCCAATAAATTTAGTATTAGTTGGTTCAAACAAGATAGAAAATACACTACAAAAACCACACCATTGTTAATCTTCGTTTTTAATGAATAATTTTTTTAAGGATAGTGAATATGAAGATTACTCATTTTGTAAGCTAACCACATTTTTTATTTCTCTATTTTAATCCAGTTGTATTTTAATTAACCATTGGAAGACATCATAGTGAACCTTTGTTGTTTGTAATATTATTCCTAAGTGGTATGACATTTCTATTCTAGTCATTGTCACTAGTTGTATTCATATTTATATGTATACATCTTTGGTGGTTCGTCTTATTACATATTGCTGTAGCGAACAATGGATGGAACGTGAATATGCTCTTACCTTATTCAGTTCTCCCTTAGCTTATAAATTAAGTATTAATTTTTCTTTACTGACATATTGTTAATGAATGATAACAAATTAATTTATTTTTCGCTTACGTAGCTTTCTTCTTTAGGACCTAAATTTTACTATATATATATATACTTTTGGACGTCACTCATGCTCAACGTCTATTGCAATATTCTATCGTGGTTTTCCTTTATTTCCAACAATAGTGGAAAACAATTTTAGAATTTTTAGTTATTTGATGTTATGCTTTTTAATTTTCCTTATCGGAAAATTCTAAAAAAATAAAAAAATAAGATAACTAGTTTAAAATATCATTCGTGTTATGCAATGATCAAGTTATTGATAGTATGACAAGTTATAGGACAAGTGTTATACGTCTTTTAGTTAAATATTAATATCCTTATATCAATAAAATTCTAACCTTTAAACTAAAGTTGATTAAAACAAATCTTATAACTCATATACATCTTCCGTATAGTATCCGATCTTCGTTCCTGAAGTCCACCTTCCTCTTCAGGATCTTTTTAGAGAGTGCCTTTCCAAAGATGAAGTCTTGGATCCCCTCTTTGGTATCTCTTGACCCCTCTTGACCATGGGAGTATCATTGGACCTGAGTGACTTATTTCTTGCGAACAGTCATTTTCTCATTATGCAAATTCACATTTATTTTTATAATAACGCCCGGTATAATATATAGCATCATAAATCAGTCGAATTCTAATCATTAATGTAAAATTGATTATATCAAATTGTGAAATTCATACACAGGCCGTTACGTGTCGTCAGTCTTGCGCAATACGTCAGGGGCAAGTCGGTGACTCGAAACCACAAGTTTTTCCCCTACCGAAAACTGCTCAACGCGGGTAAAGAAGTTTTCAATCCAAAAATTCACTGTCATTAAGAAGTTTTTTCCTGTTTTGTTAAATATTTCGTACGAAAGGTCGCCCCTGCAGATAAAAGATAGGACTACAAAGGTGAACTAACATGCCCGCTGCCTTTGGTTCTTTCTCTCGGCATTTAGAGGCTTTTGAGGAAAGGGCTAATCGCCCGGCAATCCGCCTGTAGAGAAAACTCGGAGAAACTCATTTGGCTCTTGTGGAACTTCCTCGCTCCCAATATTTATTTACCCAATGTGCTCTTCATTATCACCTTTTCCCTCTTGTTTTTTTTCCATTCCGTTTCTTTCGGCTCGTTCTTTTATTATAACAAATTCCTAATGTTGTAATATTGGAAGGACTATAAATATTGAATATAATGAAAGCTTTATTGGAACTATGTCTCATATATATTGTCTTGCTCAATGAACGCTAACATTTGCCTTAATGATATTGTTCAATGTGGAAATATACCATGAGCTACCACACTCCCAATAGTCTATGTACCCAATTAAAACAATGAATATTTAAAAAAAATAATGGCTTTACGTTAATTGGAATCTTATAGAGTTCTTCCGACAACTTAATAATTTTCGTAGAAAATACTTTAAGCTTTAAAAGCCCTACTTTCAGCTGGAACAAAACAATTTTTCAACTCAATAAAGCTGGCGGTTCCAGGATAAATTCCCTGTTTTTTAAATAACTGTCAAGAAGATGATAACATAATAGAAAGAGGAGGATAAACAGCCTAGTTACTATACTGTAGCCATTTATTTTATAAAATATTTGTTATTATATTGTGGACAAAACATTTGTTACAAGCTTGTTGAATATAAATCACTAGCTAAACCCTTCCCTGCTTCCTAAGCAGTGTTAAGTCCTTTGTCAGGGTACCCTTGAGCCCTCTCTGATACCCTCTTTCTTCTGAAAAGACTCTCTTTCTTTATTCTCTCTTCCCACGTTTTCCTTGACCTTCTATGCCTTTTTTTCTCCCTTTCCCTTTATCACGTAAGTCATTTTTTCCATCAATGACTGTAGCTAGTGATGTTGCGTAGCACATTTTGAGATTACTTTTACTCGGGTGCTAGAAGCAAGGTATTTTGAACGAGGCAAACTATTAGATATAAAAATATACGTATAAAGAGAACTTTGAAATTTCCAAATGATTTTGAGGGGAATAAATGGTTTTGTATTTTTTTTTTAAATTATTGTTTTGTAATTTCTTGTGATATCGTCTATGATTATACTCTTAAGCATTGTTCATTAATGCTTGTCAAAATAAATTCACAAAACGATAATTTTTTTATTAATATTTCAGGAAGTAGTTAACGTAAAGAACAGTGCTGATCATAGATTTATTACTAACTTAATGCCCTACGTATAGTGTTTAAAAAAAGGTATAATGTGGCTTCGGCTTATAATTGCATTTTCCATGTACACGCTTCAATTATGTCCACCTTAACCTCACAGTGCTATTTTAGAATCATCCTTCTGTGTAAATCCTTTGCATTATAAGTTGATACTATCACTGATGTTTACCACGAAGGTTTTAAATATTTTTTTTTCTATTCCTCGTTGATTTCATCAAATCGGGCCTAATTGTAATCCGGAAATCCTTTAGAAATAAGCGGTTAACCTTTTGAACAACAGACATATTATCCTGGACAGAGAGGTTAAAAAGTTTTAGTTCCCTGGGGGCGGAAATAGGATAAAATGGATGAAGGCTAATCGCATCTGATATTAATGAAATCATTGCTAAGGAGATTAAAGTAGTCGGGTCAAGGCCCGTTTGTGAGGTGCCCGCTATGAATCCTTAACTATTATCCCCTCCCTGGCTTTTTAATGTTTTAATTTGACCATATTATCCATATTTAAATTGTTTTAAATATTTTTCTTAGCTAAATACACTTTTATAATATTTACTACTACATACTATTACAATTGAACGAATCTTGTTTATTATGGCGTTAAATATGATCAGGGAAACGGAAAAAATTGTAATTTTTTTTCTTGAGTTTAAACTTGAACACACTGCAGCTAGAGCTGCAAAAAACATTGCCATCGCGTTCGGGGAAGGGCGCTGTTAAGAACGGACCTTTCACCATTGGTTTGAGAATTTTTCAGCTGGTGGCCCAGATTAATTCATAAATAATTCATATCTCCTTTCTACCCAGAGCTGAAACCATCACATCCACATCGTACAGCTGGGATATTGACTTAATGGAACAAAAACTGATTAAAAAACAACCTACATTGGATAATCGGAGGGGTTATACTCTTACTCGACAACGCCAGACATCATGTTTCAGACAGTGAAGACACTAAACAACTTGGGTTACCAAGTCCTTCCACACTCACCATATTAGCCAGCCTTATCTCCAACAGATTTTCATCTGTTCAGAAATTTGGACAACTTCTTTAGTAGTAAATTTTTGAAAATGACTCTCAAGCCAAAAACGCATTTTCAGACTTTATTTTATCACAAATCCAAGAATTTTCAGTTCTAGGATTGAAAATTTTATAACATTTTTGGAAAAATGTATAGGAAACGAGGGGAAATATTTTGAATAAAGATGTTTTTACTTCATAAAGTTGATTTTCTAAATAACTTTTCTTTTTAAAACGGACACGTTGCCTATTATTTATATTCTTATTTTTTCCCAATTGAATCACATAATTTTTCCTTCTAATTATTTCTTGAAATTCATTTGAGTGACCATTAAAGCAAGGGGTTATATTGATTAAAAAAAAAAAACGCATTTGCTTAAATAAATGGTAAGTTATGATCATTAGCCATTAAATTATTTTAAGCCGTAAAAAATAGTGGCTTTATTAATTAACTAGTAATACTTTTATGTTTGATGCCGCTTTTACGTTTGTGGTTTTATTTTTTTTGCCCCAAGCTACACCGTGACGTAAATATGCAAAAACAGGTCACGCAAACCACCTTTGATGGTATTCTGTATTCAACTTTTTAGAAAAAGATACTCAACGCGATAACATAATCTCAGGCTTTTAAAAAGTATACCATTTAAACTATTGTAGCTTAAAATGTAATGCTAATTTTATTTTTGATAGAATTTGTGATTTTGTGAATACAGTTTATTATTTAAAATATGAATCCTTTCCTTTTTGTTAAACTATCACACCTATCTACCTTTCCGAAATTATTTCATGTATAAGGAAATTCCCTTTATTCAATCAAATCGCATTTCCTTTTTTTATACATATATACCTCTTCGGGATTACCTCGCCTTTGAAAAGATTTGTTTATTTCACTAGTATTATTTAGTGTAAAAAGAAATTAAATTAGGCGTTCCAGATCAAAATGAGATAACTCTAAATTTCAACAATTGGCTTTTACACATTTTTTGCTATGTTAGTCAATAAATGCTATATTCTCCCGAATCCGGGTTGAGGACCGTACTAAAACCTAGAAAAATAAGGCGGAAAAGTGTTGTGTTCAACAAGATTGCTTGAAAATGTGGAAAAGTAATATTTTGAAATTTTGGAGTTTCTCGCTGAACGCTTGAAATAATTGGTTTTTGAAATTAATACAGACCACCTTTTTTTGTCTTCCTGTTTTAGTATTTGAAATTAAATTTATAGATGTTAACAATTAATCTGAATACTTAGTTTCTTAAATATCCAGAATATAAAGATACCAAAAATAAACTCGAGTAGTTTGGAGAGAACGAAGAAAGACCGTGAGATGAGAGTACTGCTGCTGGATTAGAACAGACGGCTTGACAAATTGTTTGCTGGGCGGGCCATGCTTAGGAAACATTTTTATGTCGCTTAACGGTTTATTGCAACCGGCTATTTATTATGAAGAATGTTTAGAAAATCTCTTGGGAGAGCAATGAAAAAAATTTCTTTAAATTACGTAATCTGGTTTTCCTCAATTTAAAAGGCAGGCAAAAAATTAACTTGAATACTTGATAAGAATAAAATATTGCCAAGTCTTACCAATGAAAAATACGGTATTTTCTTGTGATTATCTGTGTGTTCTATATTGTAACGATAAGTATTATTTACTACTCATTATTATGTCCTTTATCTCTTCAATTTCTATAAGTTGTCTTTCTAGGCCTTCAGAGAATTTTATTGTTATAAATACTGGAACTTCTTAACAGAATATTAAAAGCCTATTGAGTGGGTACCATGTCATATCCCATATACAGTTCTCGTATTTGGAATTGTTTTATTGATCGCAATTTATCAAATGACTAAACAACTCACTGATCCTGATCTTAGCTATTCAAGAAGTGATTTCGAGAAATCATTACTGCAAGCATAAGAATCGTCTTCGTTATTTACAAAGATTGAGTGCCTGTAATTACTTTTTAACTACTTTTATTTTATGATCACTGCTTTCACTTATATTTTGTAATAGATTTTTTTTCCAACCTCAGGTAATCAGCTGAAGAAGCTGAACTAATACTCAAATACCTTAACCCGATAACATTGCAGTATTATGATACTGTTTAATACAGAACGTTCTAGTATTAATACGAATAGAGAAAAAAATCCCATTGATAATGTGGTGCATTTTTCCATCTCAAAATACTATAATTATTAAACGACAAATGGCTTCCTTTGTATTAATACAATTATGTTTCAACCTTAGAATGAAATTAACTGGAACAATCATATTGATACTATAGGAGGATCTTGCTTGGTGACTACTCTTCAGCAGATCAAATTTTAAAAATTATAAATTAGAGATTATTTATATTAAATTTTAATTATTAGTTAAGTTCAGCAGATCCTTAGTTTTTATTATCTGATTTTTCTAAAGAGTAGAAAATATTTTAGTCGTACATATATACATAACATACACATATACATAACATTACTTTTATTGCAAGAGGCAGTAATATCGAATAAAATATTGCAAATGCTATAGTTGAAAAAGAATCAAAATAGGTTATTGAAGAGTTTCTGTTCTGGAAGTTAACTCGCGGAAGAGTTGACAGGTATTGGGGAGTGTTATAAAGTTCTGAATTCGGTGAGGTATAGAAATCTATTCAGAATTCAGAATACTGAATGTAAATAAGGACAGGAAACAGATTTCTTGTTGAAAATGCATCTAAAAATAACTCGTTTTATAATACTTTTTTTTCTGTTTGTTTTTACTCAATGTAGTGAATATTAAAAGAAGAAAACAAAACCAAAGCATGTCTTGTTTCTCAAAATTCGCTGAGTATATTGGAAGGTTTACGTCATCCAACATCGAAATAAACCTTCATTTTCTCATTAGAAATATAAGCATTGTAAAGAAAGTATTATTGCTTAAACTTTATTCTTTAATTATTCTAGAAAATCTATCTAGAAATATGAAGTAGTCTATTTTTATATTTTCGATTTCACCCTGTTCTTTCAATTATATAAAAATTTAGTTTAGTTTAGTATCTCCGTGTAATATTTTACTTTACATATTTGTAATAAAAAAAAGGTGGAATAATAAAAATGGGTTGTTAAAAATTAAAATAGAATAAAAAGATATCTGTTGAACATATTACGTATGAATGTTAGGTATTTTATTACTTCTGTTTTACTGCTTAAAGCCGGAATTGAATATTTTATTACCATTTTCATAAAAGTATTATGCGCCACTTCTTTTATTCGGTTAGATTTACATACAATAGTATCCTCGAGTTGCCAATTTTAACCAAAATATTATTACACATAATTTGAGAAGTTTTGTATTATATTTTCAAGTAAAGTAAAATCTCTAGTGATTATGTAGGGACTAAAATGAGAGAATGCGCAACTACATAAATATTAAAATCCCAAATAAAATATTCAACTTTTTGTTGTTATTACTTTTTTGAGGTATACCAACGTATGTATTGAGGTGAAATCGAAAAAGTAGATTGGGGAACTTCTGTTGATCTCAAAATACCGAAAATTTTCGCGATTACAATACATACTTCTTTTTCTGTGTAAAATATGTGTAATATTGTGTTACATAGCAATATATTATACTTATTTAAGTATTACTATATTGCAACAACAATTTTTATTGTTTCGACTGAAGTACATTATTTATTTTCACCCTTCTTCATTACGGGCTACAACTAGGACTGGAAGGTTATCTACAGGTTACTAATTTATTCTAGCTCAGGTAGGAAGGGGATCTGTTCTGATCTCAGGTTAGCTTGCGGACATTTTTAAAGTACTTTTTTGCCTTCTGAAGGGTTGTAGAGGAGATTTTTTCTATTTAAGATGGGCTACTTGGTTTTCTTTGTACTTTAATATTACTAAATCTACACTTTTTAGCAAATTACATTTAGTAGTTAGTTAAAAAGGTAAAGGCTTGAGACTTGGCTTGATTGCTATTTTCAGAATTGCAATTATCTTAGTGGTATACTAAAAATGATAATGCTTGTTTCTTGCTGTTCTTAAGTATCCCATTGCGGTTATGAACATTTCTTTTTTATTCTCTGTGTATGTGTATAACTGAATTGCTTGGTATTTTATCGAATTATCTTAATTATTTAATTTTGCTCTCCTGAACAAATACTAAAATGTGACATGGTCTGCTTTACCTGTGAGGTACAGAGTTAAATAGTTTTAAATATGATTATCTCCGTTGCACTGCGCAAAAATGAATAGGGATATTGCTAATTTTGTAGTATATACTTAACCAATCATTTATATTATTATATATTTTATAATAATATAAATGCTTTATATATATTAATACTTATATATTAATACAGTAATATTTAATGTACTATAATTTCTAATAAATATTAATGTTTTTATAATAAAAAGAATATTAAAATGTTTGGAAAAGTAAATACAACAAAATTAGTGGCATCTCTATTCATTTTTGCGCAGTTTATATTATTTGATTTTCTTATATTTATCTAATATTTTATTTTTTTTTAATTTTTGTTACTGAAATGTTTTATTGCTGGTTACTTCATTAATTGAGGTTACGCAAGTTAATTTATTTTTTACTATACACAAAATCGATTTCATCATATGAATATCTATCTATATATGTGCTGCTATATTTGAAAGTGGTGTAGGTCCATTTGGATCTAAAAAAAATTGTTTATTCTTTTCCCCATGATTTTAATGATTCAAAAGATTAAAACGTCACTCTCCGCTAAGTGCTATGTGATGAAAACATTTGCTCTTTTGCATTTTTAAAGTAATTCAAATGGAAACCTCTAGATATAGCGATAGGACTTATAGTATTACAGCTCACATATCGCTCCTATGGAAGAAAACCGGGAAAACTCAAAATTGCAAGTGAACAGATAATGTGTCTCTGTTCTTCCTAATCTTAGGGAAGTTTTTGTTAATTGAGTTTTTTTGAGTAATTGAGTTACTTTAATGGCACTCTCCCACATAAAAATAACCACATTTTCTTTTTGTTAAAGACAATCGAAAAATCGCCAGTTTTCAACTTTTATATGATAAAAATAATTGTAAAATATATAAAGTATAATAAACCAAGTAAATAATAAATAATTGTTTAAAGATCATTTATATTAATGTTTTTTGTAATAATATGCATAATATAGATAGTAAATATTATGTATGTTTTAGTGCTTTGGGATTACATTAATATTCCTTGTCCCTTGTTCGAAGGGCCTTTAGTGATAATTAGGACGTAATATGATAATATGATAAGCATGAAATAAAAAGGGTTAGATCTCTGATGGGAATTAGGGCACTTGGAATATACATAAGTAAACTGAATAAATTATTCGATAATGGTCCTTTGCTCCTGGCCATGCAAAGTGGTTTCTGTCTCCCTTCGACAGCTATACTTTTTAGAAGGGTTCTTTTAAAATAATATTTCGCTTCCTCCATCTAAAGCTCTTAACTTTCCTAGTTCGCAAAGTTTTAGGCACCTTTTGCTTGAAATTACTTGAGTAAAGTTTCTGAATATTAATTTATATTTAATTTAATTTATATTCATTATTGACGTTTTCACGGCATTTCTGACAATAGTTCGTATTGAAGTATGTGTTGTAAATGTAAAATAAATAAATTTTATTTGGAGTCTTGAAAAATATTAATTTTTGTTTTTATTCGGTACGATTTCAGTAAGCACGTCTTCTAAACATATATTTTTAAATTTTATTAGCATCTACTTGTTAAATAAATGTTTTTATTTAAATTTAAACATGATTTTTTAACGAAAATTTATTAAAATTTTTCCTTTTAGAAACTACACGAACCAAAATCGTACGAAAATAAATTATTGTTTTTTTTTTTGTTTTTTTAATGGGGTTTAAACATTAAAGTAGCTCAATTAATGAAGGTTGTGTAAATATATATCGATTTTTTTTTGTTTAACCTACGATTTATAAAGTACTCCTTTGTTTGTTCATTTAACGTCACTTTATGCTGCTATGGCTAATCGGACGATGCTACAGTGGGAGCTCTAAATTTTGCCTATCCAGGTTTAATTAGGATAGGGATTTTTAATGATTACCTGACATCACAGGTACTGTTCACAGGTAAAGGCTCGGGACCCCCGTTTAATGTCCCTTCCGAAAGACTAAGGATTTTTTACTTCCTTTAAAAAATCCTAGGGCCACCTGCCAGGCCTTCGAACCCGAGAAAGTACTCGTTATTTAGGTTTCTGAAATACCCTTTTCTTCTAAACAAGTTTTAAAAATTTCATAAGCATTTATTTAATTCAAAATTGTTTGTTTTGTTTTTATTAAAATTAAAACTTAATTTTTCATTGAAAATTGATTAAAAAAATTTCCCCTTAAAAAATCCTTTACTGACCAAAATCTGACGGAAATAAAATTGTTTTTTTTTATTGGCGTTTTAAAAATTAAATTAGCTCGAATAATGAAGATGGTGTAAATATATTGATTTTTTTAACATACGATCCAGAATATAATCAGGTTCCAGGAATATCCTGCTATGAAACTATAATGTATATGCTATGAAACATGACTCTGCTGTAGTGATAAATACATATTCTTCTTCTCAGTATATATGCCGACTAATTTGATTAAATAATTAAATTAAATAATTGATCGTATGGCTAAGAAAAAGAAAATACCCTGCTATGACAAATTTATCTTTATATATATTTTTTCTTTTATATCCACTAATTTATTCCCTTAGCACCGGCGCGAAACATTGGTGACATATTTATAAATAATGTACCCCGAGAAAAAGAAGAGCCTTCTTTTTGCTATCTTGAAAAAACAGCATGTGACGTGACCTCTTGTTGGAGGTGGCTTATAAAGTCCATTTTTTTATGCTCTTGATAAACAAAGGAATTGTAAATGTATAAGTTTATTCTGGAGATTGCTCTTGTGTAGTTTCAATACTACCTTAAGGAATGCTCTAGGCGAAGTGAATAAATTTTATTTGAAGCTACTACTTTTGTTAGTTGTTGTTGTTAGTTGTAACAACTTAAATTTGCCGTATTGTAAAGGAGCTAAAACTACTTTCTGTATTTTAATTTTATCTTAAGAGGTACTTTTATATATGGTAAAAGGGGGGGGGGGTAGCTTCTATTACTTTTGTTTGGTGGCTTTTTTATTTTTATTTTATGTAGTTCGCTTCACTTGTTTTTCATTAAATAATAAAAATTGCATTTTATTTATCTTTTCATCTATAAATTCACAACCTTGTTCTAATCAATTCAATGAATATATTCTCCTAATCCTTTATTTAATTGTTTAAGTAAATAGTTTATAAATATTGTAACTACTGTAGTAATAAGCTAATTACTAATAAGCCACTGAGCTGTCGCTGTGATTATTTATATGGCAGTTCATTTACCTTATACAAGATTCCTGACAGTAATGTGAGGTTTAACTTTATTAAATGAATTGTTTTTATTTTTCTATTCTTATTTGAGAACTTATGATTACTGCAATAAAAAATAACTTTTCTGCTTGTGAAGCGTTGTCAAATATTTTGTTTCTTGCATTATATTCGTTTATTGCTTTACGAAGTATTCGCCAGTAGCCTTGTTATAATTTGAGCTTAATTTCTGTTGTTATAGAGGTGATATATTTTCTAATACCCACGTTTTCGGTTAGTTCAACTTGTGTTCGGGTTACTCCATCTGAACGAATAAATGTAAATAATAACTTCAACGAACGAATTACTTTAAGGGAGAAGCCTGTACTACTGCTGCCAATGAAGAGCCTTGGGTTCAGTTAGTACTGTATAGAGACTGTATTGTATCTTGGACCAACGTTGTGCAGCGAGTTGATTTGTCTCAGAACTCTCTCAACAGCCAGGTTTCCATCCGTAATTTGATGAACCTCTAAATGGTGTCCTGATCGCAAAGCAACCATTCCCTTTAGCCTTATACATTAAATATAATTTCTTTTAACCACATAATATTATTCTTTGTATTATTAATTCTTTTCAAGTTTTATACAAACATTAAACACGCAAAGCTGAAACGTATTAGAATACGCAAACAAAGTTTTATCCGTATTACTGCCATGTGATGTTCGGTCTCTGCGATACGTATTCTGGCAAACAAGATAAGATTGTTTTCTCAGGAGGGTAGGCTGCTAGGAGGAAGAAAGAGAATTGAGAACTAACAAAGAAGACGTATCTTATTTGCAGGGAGGTTTGGGTTTGAGTTTGGGCCTGTATAAATTTGTTAGGAGTCACTTAAGCCTCCTTAGAATTTAATTATCGTTTCCTGTTAAGCCCCCACCTCCAGTCACCTCGACTTAGTTCTAAAGTATGGTTTCTTCATAAACCATAATCCTCGGCGGTGTCCTACCGTTTTATAAGTCCTCAAACTCATATTCATGTAGAATATGAATCACCAGGAACATTTTCTTTCTCATATTCATACCCTTCTGTGGTTTATTTCGATTACATCGCTCGTCTTTAGGTCTTGGAAATCCTTATATTTCATCTTTCTAGTACCAATAAAATCCATCTGTCAGCCATTTCTTTTAATTGTGAGAGAAAAAAGTGGTTCATTTTATAACTATTTTTTTAAACAGAAAATATTACAAACATGATTTGATTTTATATTTAAAAGGTCTATTAAAATTTGTGTTATTGTAAATAAATGTTTAGCTGCAAAGAAAACTTAGCCCTATGGCAGTTTTAGAGAGTTTCATCAGTACTTATATCAAGTTAACGCACTTAAAACTTCTGATTCAGAATATAGCAAATAGACTTGTTGGTACGGATAAGCCTTGCTTCTACGCTAGAAAATTAAGTTTCTGATTAATTAGACTAGCTATATGTAAATTTTACAACTAAGTTTCTGTACTTATAGAAAAGTTTCGAAGGATGAATGTTTTGGTAAAGAAACTATTGAGATAATGGCGTGCCTAGGATGCTAGTGATACTATCAAAGCAAGAAAAAAAAAAAATACAAACTGATCTGTTATAACTTTCTTTAACAAACAAACATGGTATATATCTGCATGAAATAGTTAATTTAATTTCGGTAATTATCAATTCAAAATAATGTTCAAAAAGCCCTAAATTAACAGTTAATCAATTTCTCAAATTACAATAACAGCCGTAAGTTTCATTTTACATTTAAAATTCAAAAAATAAAATAATAGGTGAGATAATATCTAAAATAACTAATTAGAGCAAACTAAAGAAAATCAATAAAGAAGATATGTTTTAGTTTTATTACTTCAATTTAATATTCAATATATCCTGATGGGTTAAACTTGATCATTTTCAGAATTAAGTAATTTTCTTTTTCCGTAAGTAGGTTTCCTGTTTTAAAATTAATAAATAATGCTAATTGATTTTAATTACTATTGATACATTGATCTAAAAATAAAATAAAAAATGGCCTCCCCCCTCATTATACATGTTAAAGAAATAGTCCAATTTAATAACTTCTGTTTGCAATCCATCGGAACTTCTAAGCGTATCCACAGTATACGCCATACACCAGTTTTTGAGAACTCTTCTTTAATATGTGTTGAATTATTATTATGATTTTTCTCTTTTGATCAATAGGCCAAGCGTATTTCTGAATCTGTCCAAGGCACCTTAATAATGTACCCTCTTCAACCTTAAATGATGTATTTTTTAATTTTATAATCTTTATTGAGCTTCCGGCTTTAAACCTTAAATTGAAAAAAACGTTGATGGATACATACGCAATAGATTTTATGACAAGATTGGGACAGGGAGCTGATGGTTTTGGGCCCAGATTTAGCTGCATTACGTTGTCTGTTCGAGGAACTTAGCAACACAACGTGTAGACCCTACAACGCCTCTATTTACATACTATTAGTAGCCTCCCTAAACTCGACTTCTTTCTTCTCTTTTTCGGAAGTTTTCGATTATGATAATATTTCTCGTAATTAATAATTTCTCTTTACAAGTTCATAGTTTGTTTTTGATTATCCTTGAGAGATTAATGTAAGTTTTAGCCCTTATATTTTAAACGAATGATCCTTTCTTGCTGACAATATTTCCCTTTGGTAGCTTCTACTTTTGTGGTAAAATGAACTTCTTTCTTGTCTAAAATAGGAATGTGATAAAAATGAGTTTGATACGTGAAATATGAAAAAAACAAAAAACAAAGCTAATGCTTAGTTTCAAAGACTAATCAAGTTCAGTGAAGATAATCCTAGAACATTTTATTATTCTCTTCTTTCAATGTTTACAGTTCAATAAGAGCTGTTGTCGGTAAAGTAATTTATGATTGGTTTAATTATTACTTACATTAAAATAATCACCAAATAAAAGAGTTTTTAATTAGATGTATTATACTTTTTTTAAATAATCTCAAGGAATTCACCTCTTTTTTTTTTTTTTTTACGAAGCCTCGAGTTTCGATTTGTAAATCTAATTAAAAAAAAAACTTACTGTATCACACATTGTCAATACTAATGCAAAGGATCAAAAGTGAAGACAACTTTCCACTTTTACATATTTCAAAATGTTTATCGTCAAACGTATTTTATCTATGTCCTTATTCGTGGTTTTGTGTCTAATAGATGACATTATGATAACTAACATAATTGGATAATGCACTTGAAATAGTCAAAAACACATTAATTATTTTGACTATCTATAATTTATGATTGTTTGTTCATTTAACGTCACTTTATGCTGCTATTGCTAATCGGACGATGCTACAGTGGGAGCTCTAATTTTAGGATTTTTTACTCCCTTAAAAAAAATCCTAGGGCCACCTGCCGGGCTACGAACCCGCGATCTTGGGCTTAGTAGTTTGTTACGCTAACCACTAGACCACAGGTGACCTAATTTATGATGGTTTTCTTTAATTTACAACGCAATGACAGTATGAAACAAATATTAGAATTGCGATTGAATATATCATAATTGATAGCTTTAAAACACCTACTTGGTTTTTGAGAAAATCGTAACAGCAAACACACGATGATAACATACTCAATACTTTGCCAAGTAAGGAACTTGATTTTATTCTTATTCGAACTATGTCAAACATGGGTATGCGGTGCATGTGGGAAAATGTTCACTATTCTTCTTCTCACGAATTCTTTATTCGTTGCTTTGAACACCATTAAAATAGTTGCATATTCGACCTTAAAGGTTCTTCTTATCTTACATTCACTTTGTAAAGGGTTATTCTTCCCCTTCATCAGCTATAACTTTTATCAATTCTTAAGCAATAGTTGTAAATCGAAAATGAGAAAGGTGTTTTTTCACTTTGTATATGTATCGGTGATATGCCGCTTATTGAATTTTAATTACGTGGCAGTATCCAAGAAAAAAAAGAAAAAAAGTTTATGTATTTTCCTTCGACAGTACCAGAATGTTTATACTATGGTAAAAATTGAGTAAGGGGCATCCCATATGTTATGTTTATGTTGATATATTGGCAACCAGAGGTGTTGTTGTGGAAGGTGTTTGCAGCTACCTGGACCTCTCGAGAGCTGAGACCAGGGGCTGGATTCCTCCGCAGAGTGGCGCCCTATTAATGAAATTCCTCTCCCGGCAGATTTATCTGCTCTGTGTCACTAGCGCTTTCTCCTACCTCCCCACCTCCTTCCTCCCCATTTGTTGTCCTTATCTCCCCTTCCTCCTTACATTTTCTGTTACGTCTTGTTAGTTCCTCCTATGAAATATCTTACTCGGTAATGAACTGTCTCGGTTTGGATTATTAATTGTTGAAGCTGACATCGTCCAAAACTGATTACGTTAAACGAATTGTATTATGTTTATTCTTTGAAAATATTTTAGGTTTTTATTTTAATTTGTTATATTTAATTCATTGATCATTACGGTCAATTTTGTAATAACCATTAATTTTGATTTCATTCATCTTTTCTTTAAGGATCGTTTTAATCGGGATTGATTTTTAAAATAATGTAATCAATATTTTTGAGTTTTAAGGTAAATTCAAAATATTTAAGTATTTTGGTGAGTATTTAAGTATCTTGTCTAATCAATTTCATACAAAAAAGTAAAGACATGAAGCTACGAACAACTGTTACATTTTCTTTGTAAAATTCTACTCCTGATTCAAGAAACAACTGATTCAGCAAAGCACGTCCACATTCTTAAGATACAAACAGCACAATTCAAAATTCTCAGAAGAATCGTTATAGCCCCATTTGTTTTATTTTCGAATCACACTATATACAACGACATGAAAATTCCCACTCTAAAATCATGTTTACAGAGCAAATACACAACATTCCATTCGTTAATATATTAACGAAATCCTATTGTTCTTTCTCTTTTCTACTCTCTGTTACCTAGACTTCCAATGAGAAGGTTATAAATAAAATGACCCTTTCAGAAAACATTAATCCCGTTAAAAAAAATTATATATATTCAATGCGATACTGCGCTGGTGCAAATGTAACATAAAAGAATAAGTAAAAAATGTATTTTATTTGCAAATAGCCTAATAATAGAACAATCATCAATGCCCCAAAACCACCTACTAATATTTATAATCTACAATAACTTTTTTTTTAATTTTAATTATCAATAAGTCGCTAAGTCCCTATTTTTTAATGTATTAGGGTAATATATTTAATCTATCTATTTCTGATTTCTACTATTTTTTCTTTTTGGCGAATCATCGATTGTGTCAATTATAAAATAAACTTAAATCACACTGTTCATTTTATTTTTCAAACTAATTCTTAAAAAAAAATTATTAGCCTGAATCCGGTGGTGGTGGAACGGTGGTTATCCCATGTCTTATTTCTGTGTCGGGAGGGTGGATCCTGACTGGAATTTTGATTTGTCTTTCATTTTTTCTTTTTCTGTTATTAAATACATTTTTGAAAAGATGTTCCCGAGAATCCCTTCCCTGAAGTGGATTAAGGCGAAATGAGTTTTTTTTTATTTATTATATTTTTACCACTATTGTACTCACTATGAGAAGCACGGAATGCTTTTAAATATTAACTTTATCCTAACGTAAGATTTGGTGTAGGCTACTTATTCAAGCATGGGATAAGTAAACGAAATAATAGTAATTCAGAAAAAGTAATGTAATATTGAAATTATCCACCTTTCACAATTTCTGCTGAAATGACATCATTTCATGTAGGGGTGGGAATTTTTTCCCCTAAGTTGGTCTTTTTCGTTAACTGCTTTGATAGAATTCTAACTAATACTTCAACACATTCACATATTCATATTATCAAAACTTGCGTTGTGATAATATATTTAGATAGACGGCTGAAAAAACATTAAAAAAACAAATGTATTGAACAGAGAGCATTGTTTTAGATTTATCTACATTGTTGTCGTACTAGACGGTTCATTGTGATGGAAGGGAAACTGCTTCTTTTTTTTTTAAATATAAATTCGCAAACATTTATTATTCAGTATAAATCCACAAAGAAGAAATTAATTAAATATCGGATTTGGATATATTTTTAGTAGAAGTAGGTAGAATATTCGGGAAAGGGTGATATTTCAGCCTTTGGTGGTATTACAATTTCTGAGGAATTTCTCTTACGAAAATGTCCAACGGTTGACGCTGCCTGCTGATAAAAAAAAGGCTTAGCTTCTGATGCTTCTGAGAATATTCTTTCAGTAAAGGAAAGGTATATTCAATACTTGAGCTTAGATGAATTTTAGAATTTTTATTCTTTTCAGGTTTTAATTTATTATATGGAGTATTAGGGCGTTTAGTTAGTAATTGTATGGCTTATCTGTAGTTCTGGGTTGTATTATCCACCCAACATATGTTATTACCGTAATGTGGTAAGAATCAAATAACCTTTTCTCAGTCTTTGGTTTAGTGTTGAAGTTAGAGCCGTGACACACATTAAATTTGATAAAGGTTATAAAAGAAATGTAAATTTAGATTTATTTTCTCAGTATTACTCCAATTAGATTTTTATATTTTCCCAGTTTGAAAGAAAGAAGGGCTCGGTTTGTACTGAGAAGGGACGCGGGTCCTTTGAAGAGATTTCTTCCGTTGCAAAGCTTCTTCTTTTTTTTCTGTACCATTCCTTGTTAATATTGATTTAAGAAAAAAAAACAAAGGAAGAGAACGGCTTTTATTACCAGATAATATCTGTGCTATAAAGGGCAATTGAAAATATCATTAACCATTCATGTCATACTTTCAGAAAAAAAAGAAAACACTAAATGGTCATTAATTTTATATCACGAGAGGATATCGGTGCTTTATTTTCATTTTTAGAATTTAATTATAATTTAGTTTTAAGCATGTTTTATAATCTAAATATTATTTTCATAATAAATCCAAGGCTAAATCATTCAGTATTGCAGGTACTGTATCGCCTGCCCCGTGTGTCCGTCATAATGGGAAATTTATGAGCTACTAAGGTGTGTGTTACATATCATTCTAGTTGTTGGTCGTTTGCAGTAGATTTATTTCCGTAGTTATATTGTATTTAATGAAGCTCTCTAGCTAACCCTAAGTACACTTTACTTGTAATATTTTTCATCCACGTTGACTATTTAAATAAAATCATTTTCGAACATAGCTAGGTGCATAATCAGTAATTAATTCCTCGTTTTAATAATTCCATGAATTCAAATAATGGCTAACGACTTGTCTAATTATTAGGGAATTTATCAATATAGAAAACAGTTAAGTTACTAGTATGCATTAGTTGTGTTTTGGATTTTTTTTTATGCTAGCTTATGCCCGCAGCTTCGCTCGTGTAGAATTTGGTCTCCCACATAAAGTTTCGTGAAAGATCATTTTAAATAAATAATTTAATTATTTATTTAAAATATAAGTTACTCGTACATCCAAAATTTCAGATGTCTAACTTCAAAACTGACGGATTCTATACAAACTTCGAACACCTATTATATTAAAGGGGAAACCCTTGGGGTAGAATTATCCAAATTTCTTTCTTAAACTATACAATGAACAAATTTCAAGATGATAAGTTCCTGATTTGCCTTTAAGTATGTACTATAAAGGAGGGGCACATGCCCCGTGCCCCCACATAAATCTGCCCATGCTGTAGCCTATGTATAACCTACTTTACTCAATAAGTTACATCCAAATCCGTTCAGTAGTTTTTGCATGAATGAGCAACAAACATTCGCATTTATAATATTAGTAGGATATCATAACAGTAGGTTCACCCATGTTCTTTCTGTAATTTTAACCACCATTATCATGTGATTTGCATTTAATTATGTACAATAATGGATTCTCCACAGTACCTAAAAACTGTCGGGCACATGTACCCGTGCGCCCCCCTCTCTAAATCCGCGCTTGCTATTCTATTATTATCGTGTTATTCTGATGTATAGCCTATATTACTGTAAAGTTTCATCCAAATCCGTTCAGTAGTTTTTGCGTGAAAGCGAGACAAACATACAAACTTTCACATTTATAATGTTAGTAAGATTTGTATTCTCTTTAATTAAGTACTAAAATTATCGTTAAAAACATCTTAAAACTTTGAATTATTCCACAACATTGTCCATTATTTCATCCACATTAAATATTTAAATAAAAAGATGTTCGGAGATCCCTAGAATTTTGCCAATCCGGGTATAATTGGTATAGGGAACCTTAACTGAGTACATGACACCGCGCCCATTGCACGTCCCTTCCGAAGGACAGCATTTAAGGATTTTTGACTCCTTCTAAAAAATCCTACGGTCACTTGCCAGACTACGACCCCTTGATTTTGGGCCTAGTAGATGTAAAATTTTATTAAACTACATCTTACATGTCATTTTTTTTAACACCCTTCAAATATTTTATATTTTTATTTTGAAGATATTATATCTTTTAAATAAAAAGATTTGTTGATCATGCCTAGCTCTCCAAGTACTTCATCCTTAAAACCAAACCATCATTTTAATGATTTCATTAATTCAAATAACTGGAATAATGGCTAGCAATTTATCTAATTATGTTTACGTTACGAATCAGTGGTTCTGCTAAGTCACGTGAAAACATTAGCGAAGGAGAAGGAAGAAATGAGGCGGAAAAGAGGGACCTTCGGAGGAGCTGAAGGAGCCGGCGGGCAATGATTTAATCTGCGTGGGCTCTGGGGAGGAAGCCATTCCGTCCTCGCACTTCTAATAATAGCCCTTGCCCCCGGCGTCTGTATAAAGCCCTGTCTCATCCTTTTCAACTTCTTCCTCTTCCCTAGTTCTTCTAATTCTGAAGTAGGCAGTGCACCCTCCAGGTAGGGCGGTCTGGAACTCTGATTAATCTTTACTTAACCTAAATAGTCTACTCCGAGCCTAAGCCATTTTGTTAACATTTTATCTTAGTTAAGGGAGAATTCCAATATTCAGAAAACGTCCCTTATTCGAGTGTGATTTTGATAGGAAGAAAGGAGTTATCACCATGAAAAGAAATCGCCAAATATCTCTCATTAATCATTCATCAAAACTGCATCAACAAGCTTCTGAGCTTTTATTGAACCCGTTTATCCTATTCTAAGCTCAGTAATAGTTTTTACCGTTTTTCCAAAAATGTAGATTTTCTACAGTTATAAAACATTGGACGACTTGTAAGAGAAATATACATTTAATAAGATATTGAACAGAAATAATATGATATACGAGAGATATAAAAGAGACTTTATTATTGCTGTAGACTATCAATACAACTTATGGCTGTATGGAATATACCAATGCCTCCTCTAAGGGGGAGGGAAGCTTAGAGACTACTTCCTAACATAATATAACTAACAACTACATTTCTACTATCTATTCTCATTCCTTCTACCTTCCCTAATCTTAGGTCTAGCTTACATACATGTAAAATAAGAAGGGATGATTTACATGATGAGGGGAAGTTTACATTGCTGACAGCACTGAAGCATTGATGAAACTTCCTTGTTATAAAACTATTTTATAAAACAATTTGCTGAAAACCATTGACCGGTAACTCTGTTTATGTCACATCCAAAATTGTTGTGTGGTATGTCATCTTAGATAAAAAAACAATAGCTTTTACCGGTTTGATTATGTTATTTGTTGAAAGAAGACAACAATTGGGTATAAGACGCTTAAATATAGGCAATAATAACATATTTCAGAAAGAAAAAAAAAAGATCACTGCTATAGTTGTGGATGAATCTATTTAAAAGAAAATTATGTGTAAAATATTTTCTTGAAAAAAAAAATCTCATAAATTTAGCATATAAATCGTGGTTGTTTAGGATTTAATAATGAATGTTATTACATTCTCAGGTCATTGAATTAAACTTTGTTCTATATGTGTAGGTCTGGTGAATAAGTGGTCAGGTTGAATTTTATCCAAATCTCTTTCTTGTACTTGAGGTAGCGGAATCATGTTATTCTGTTTGTTTTTGACTAGAAACGGAGCTATAATTTAAGAAATAACTCCATTTCAAGCCAATGCCTGATAGCCCCTTATTGGCTATGAAAATAACACGATTCCGCTGACCTAAGTACGGAAAACCCATTTTGGAGAAAAATCGACTTAAAGACTTTTTTGGGTGTAGTAGATATTTCGCTGACTCCGACCAATTTTCCTTGCTTAGAAAAGCTCCTAAATCAAAGATGAAACGTGTCCAAAGTAAGCTTATTGATTTTAAACTCCATAATGAAACGAATGATCTCAGATAAACTTGGGTCGGAATATGTGTTATTGAATATTTAATTATGTATTAATGTTAATTTGTTAATAGTAATAATAATAATGCGTTATTGAATATTTAGTAAAAAATGAATCTACATCATTAAATCAATTTCTGGGTAAAGTTTATTGAAATTCTGCCTATGTAACTCCAATCCCATTAGAATGATTTTTTCATGTTTTTAACTTAAACGTTATATTTAAGTTAATATTCTTACCGTAAAATGATTTTATTTTTAAAAAGTAATAATCTATTTGTTTATAATTCGTTTATTTAATAGTGCAAATCAAACTTGTCACGAATGCTTCAGTATGAATTACTATACTAAAGTTGACGATGACCAGATTCGAGGCTTGTTAAATATCAATGGTTGTGTTACACCATGTTAGACATGGTATACTATGTTAGATCCATTATCCCCTTTACTGTTGGACATATTACATACGAAGAGGTACTGAATGTGGTTTTTATATCTAAATGTGGTAAATGTCACATATATGTATACACATATATAATTTATATATTCATAAAGTGCTTTATGTCATAATCAATCGGAAGTCGACACAAATTCTAGTATCGATTGTGAAAAATACAAGTTTTCAAGAGGATGACAAAACTGTTTCAAGATTTATTAAACATCAGTGTGTTGAGTCAAACGTGTTTTACTTATGTCATTTTGGTTTTGTGCGTTATAGGTGACTCTATATGCATTTCATAAATTAAAACGCTGAAACGAAAACAAAAAATATGTTTATCCCTGTAATTTTTAAGATATATTAGATGTATGATCTTAATTGTTCGGCGATTATTAGATTAATTAGAGATTTAATTAAATATTTAATTAGAGATTTAATTAGGGACAGGGCTGGTAGAGTTGCTAATTCAACCAGACAAATGTTTAAGCATGTTTTGTGTTTAAATAATAATAACAACCTTCCCTTTTTTTTGTTGAATGAGGACTCATAAACACGAGTTTCTTCCTTAAAGAATATTTATATTCTTCCTGTATGATAGATAACATGTACTTAAAAAGCATATTGATGCTTATTTTATTTATTCCTATTATTTTTTTAATGATATTCGTCCGTGATGAAAATTGAAGATTAATAATGACATATATAGAAACAGGATATTGTTGCTATGGGTTTATTAACAGAGGACACTATTGATCTGAAATTATTATTAGCTTCAGTACTATGAAATAATTCTGCTAATTTGTATTTGTTTAAAAAATGGCAGTTATTGTTAATATATCCTGGTTGGACTATCGGGTTATGTGCTCTGATGAGTTAGGTTGTAAACGAATGAGGTGTTGGAGTGTGGGACTGGTTCTGTCAGCTCATGTGGCTTTTGACAGGCCGCTCTGACAGCTTCGACTGTTTAGTTGTCTTGCGGCTATTTGCGGGGGTGGGGTATAGAGTTAACTCGGTTTTATAAAAAAAAAAAAAAAAAAATTCCTTTATTCTATCGGCTTTTTCGATGACAGATCTCTTATAAAATATTTTTCTCAAAACCAAATTAATATAAAAATCTAATAGTATTCCATAAAAATCAAATAGTATAGGTATTCGACAAAGTTTTGAAAATACACGAAATGCTATTTTTCTTATAGTCATTAATTCGGTTTATAAAATAATTTCTTGTAAGTGGGTACCGTTCAACTTACCACATTAATAGTAATTGTTCATCACTCGACTTAGGAGTTCAATCTTTCGATTTTACATAGCCTCAAAAGATAAAATTGGAAGGCTTCAAGATGGGCGAATCGAATTCAACTAAGTGACATTGACTTATTCTATTTTAAAATAACAAATTATTCTATTTAAAATTTTTGTTTATTTATTAAGTTATTTGTCACTGTAAATTAAATAAAATTCTATACGATTTGAGATGAGACTGATTTTATTTCTCTGTTCCCTCGTGACCTCTTGTACATATCTTAGCCAAAAAAATACAGTTTTTATATCTGAGATTTGTAATAACTTCTACGGGAGCGGAGTGGCTCAGTTCAGAGTGGCTCACCCTCCTGGGGCCCACCCAGCCTCCATAAAATATTATAAAAATAGGGTACCCAAAAGAAGGGGGAAAAATCTGGCGGTTGAGCGTACCTAGGACGTCACCTGCTTGCAGAACCATTGTCCACCATTGTACAGTCTCTACCATGTACTGAACTCCAGACCCTTCATGGGGTGTAGTGGTACAGGTTTTTTTTGAGGTATTAACTTCTAAACTATATCGTGTTAGTTGTTTCTTTTTTAATTTAGAAATTATATGACTATGAGGAAAATAACATGACTAATGTGATTTATGCTTTTAATGTCCAGTCTCCCCAAATCAGGATATTTGGTTGGTCCTTGCAGTACTTACTGATCCCGTCCAGCTTGGATTACTCTTAGCAGTACTGTTCTTGTGCGCATCACATTTTTTTCAATTACTCCTCTGGGTTCTTCGACACTTGTCCTACTAGGCACAATAATATAAAAAAATCACTGTAAAGGATTATTAGAACTGTTTTTGATTAGCTTGCAGGGAGATTACTTACCTTCCCATTCGTAATATCTTGTGCAATAAAGGGTTATTGCGAGTAGTATCTGCTCCACCTTAATATTCATCTTTGTCTCTCAGAGTTTAGGATCGATGGGGAATATTGTTCGATGTGAAATAAATCTTGTTCCTCCTTCGTTGATAGACGGGCCTTCCTCGAAGGCCGCCAAGGAGGGCCGTTATCTGATTTAGGGCCTCTTGGAGGCTCGCATATTCCTCCCTAAAATATTGCCCTTTGTGCCCTCTGTCCCTTCAATAGTGTGTTAGGAGGGTCCTGGGTTAGGGTGCAAGCTATGAAAGAAGAGCTCTTCAATTACAGAATGCATACTTTTACGAACAATATTATGCAATGTTTTATATGGCGGTGTACGTATATCATTTATTTTTAGAGTATCGAGAATGGTCTTGCATTGATTGAAGCAATTTTGTTTTTTCAAATATAATATTATATGAAAATTGTGGTATAGAAATTTATAATATTGTGGATTAGGAAAAAAAAATGGAAGAAGCATGATGAAAATAATATTTCTTACGGCTAATGCCGTATATAAACATTGTAATTTGTACTGTAAATAAATAATTAGTATTAATTAAATATATAGAATGATGAAAAAAAAATATTTTCATAATTATATTTAAAACGAAATGAAAAGTACGAAAAAAACTATAAAAAAAAATTGGAGAACAATGGAATGATTATTATAGAATAAATAATAACACTAATTGTTGGGGTCGCCTGTGTATAGTGGTTAGTATAACAAGGAGCAAGGCCCAATATCGGAGATATTTTGCCCGGCAGTTGTCACTGGATTGTTCAAAGAGAATGAAAAATCCTAGGTTATTCCGTCCTTTGGAAGGGGCGTAAAATCGAGATCCTGAGCCTATGCGGTGTTAGGCTCGTTAAAGATCCTTAGTAAACCTGGATTAGCAAAGTTTAGGACTCTCACTGTAGCATCATCTGATTTTGACGTGAAATGATATTAATAGTCAGAATAAAAAATATAGTTGATGGACTTAGTTGAACTATATTATATCAGTATGTCTTACATAAGTCTGAATTTCTGTAATCTGGATAATATCGGTGTAGGTTGCATTGTTGTAAAGCAGGAGGGGGGAACGAAATTCGATAGTTGTCACTGTATAAATCAGTCTATTGTTTGAACTTGCAATTCACAATAAACTCAATTAACTAGTGAATATCATATAAGGCATGGGGTGTCAACTGTAGTTTTTGGGACTTTGTATTTTAAAGTATATTTTTTGCGTTTCGTTCTGCAGTTCTTGGTACGTTGATTTATTTATTTTAAGTTTTTATTTATTTTTATTGTTATGGTCTGATTAAATATTTATTTTCATGATATTTTATTATATGATTATTTGTTTTTTATATAACTTTTTCTTATAATTATCTTAAAGTGTAACAAATTTTGCCAATGTTCCTAATTTTTATTATTTTTTTATTTTTAGGTAAGAACACATTTTATGAATCACATTCCCGTCTATGAAAATTTCAATGAATAGGTAAACATACAAATTTATATATAATCTGATTATTAATAATTCATACAATTATTGCTTAATTTCATAAAAAAAACCTTAGGAGTTCACGACTATCTAAGATTGTGGAAAAGCTTCAACGATAAGCCCTTAAGTCTCCAAACTTTAACAGAAATTGAAATTATCTGTCCAACATTTCGCCCATTCAGCTATCCTCAGGGTAGAAAAAAGAGTTGCATTTGAGCCTTGGAGATGGTAGGATGTTTCTTGGGTGCATTATTTATGTTTTGTTTTGCTGTTTTTCTTTTTCTACCCTAAGGATGCCTGAATGGGCGAAATATTGGACAGATAATTTCAATTTCTGTTGTAGTTTGGAGACTTAAGGACTTTTCTTTGGAATTTTTCCACGGTCTCTTTTATGTAAGGTTTGTATGTTGGTATGTATATTACATGTATATAAGGTCTCTTTTTACTTTTGAATTTTCACGACTATTTAATACAATTATAATTTAAGAGTTTATTTCACATATCCTATAGGTCTTTTTTATTCGTAATTAATCGGAGGCATTTAAACAATCATTAAAATTATTATTAATTATACAATAATTAATTAAAATTTAATATGATATTTTATACTCCAATTTTTACTATTATGTTTACTCTCCTTGTAGCATAGTAAATGTTTTTATAATAAGATGATAAAATATCTAGCAATATTTAATCATTATAAATACCTAACATGAATAATTCTAGATTGGTAGAGAAACAGTTTTAATTATATTAATTGCTAATTACCTTTACAAATGTAAAAATCCCAGCATTATTTTTTATCTCAATTTAACAAACAATGATATAGTCAAATGTTAAATTATTAAAAAGGATCCTTATCCTTATTAAAATCTCGAATATGATCCCATAAAAATTTCGGCGTCCGGGTTCATTAGAGCAGTAATTGGATAGCCTTGTCGGGAGATATTGTTTTTATTTACATTTTGTCGATATTCATTTTTTCTTTTACTATATTTTCGACTTTCTACAGATTAATTGTTTATACTATTTTGTTTACTTGAGATTTGTCCAAGTACTGCAGATGTGTTGTTGAACTATTAATTTTCAAATAAATGCTAACGAATAGGGAGATTTTTCATTAAATACGAAGTTAAATGTTTATTTTGCAGCTTAAATATTTACATAGTAATATTTTTTTCTTCGTCTTTAGGCTTGATATCACTCGGGACTTAAATAAGTACTTTGAATAAATAATATTCTTTAAAATCCACTCATACAAATTACATTCGTGTATTTTTGCTAAACAATTGATATACAAGTTACTACTGATCATTTGATACTAAAGTATGTAAAACAGACAGTCCATGAAATACAATTGAATCATGGGTTGTCTGTAAATTTTTATCGGTTGGTTAAACTTTTTTTCTCTAGGGATCAGATTCCAGCTTGGGCATTTAAAATCCTTTAATCCTTTTGAATTCCAATATTTATTTGAATTGTTCATCTTCATGAGAGAGAGGAGAAGTTTTTATTGTTAAAATATAATAACCGATATGCTGTATTTATTTTTCAAAAAAGAAATTATGTCCAATAACATTAAATTTTGGATTCTGAAAACGCATTTCATTACTAAGGTTTATATATATGTATATATATATATATATATATATATATATATATATATATATATATATATATATATATATATATATATAATATTATATTATAATATAATATTATTAAGGTTTTAATATATATATATATATATATATATATATATATATATATATATATATATATATATAAAAATATATAAATATAAAAACAAACTAAACGAAACAAGTCTACAGATATTAATCCTGTCCATTGCTACAGATTTTCTACTAGGAGTGACGCCTGCGACCTGTACATTTCTTTCATTACTTCAATCTTATATGATTAGCTGTAGAAGGCAGTACTTGTCATTTCGCGTGGCCTGACCAAAGTATGCCAATGTATATCTTCTGATGATTCCAATATATCGAGGTGCGTCTGTATTCTTGGTAGTATACTTTCGTTTTTGACATGGTCCAACCGTGAAACTGAGCATACTCTGACAACACCACGTCTCGAAAGACATCAAAATCACCACGTCGGTAGATGTTTATGTAAGGTAGATGGTAAGTGTCCATGCCTCTGATCCGTATAAACTGAGAACACGCTACATCTGAGTACTCTGATTCGAATCTGCAAGTTCAAATTTAGACTGCTTAGCGCCTTTCGGTCTGAGTTTGCCTTCTCTGTACAAGACTCGATTTCATTTGAGTAATCCCAGTTGTCAAATTCCATCGGTTCTAATTAGAGGGTGATTATTTGCATGGTATTCGATATCAATATGTTGCTTTTTGCTAATGATCATTACGTATGTTTCTTAGAAATCGTCTTCATTCCATAACCATTGCGTGCTATCGTTAACAGTGACCTGCAGCACTGCCTGTCTTCTGAAATATGTAGTGATGGTAAAAATTTGAGGAAACTAAATTCATTTTTAAAAATTATAAATACATTATTAATTATATTTAATCCTATATTCTTCTTAAATCTTTTGTAAAAACTCTGATGATTTACCGACTGGCAATTAGGGGCTGTCAGTAACATGTAAATGTAATGGTTTGGGTGGCGGTGTCATTAATGAGTTGTAATATTTTACCCAACAAAATGGTCCACTCCATTCTGCAGATACTGCTGAAAGACCTAACATATATTGTGGGCGATCGACGGGGAACCCAAATGAAATAAACAGTGACGCAGATGGATGGATGTTAGCGAGGCGGGGCGAGATAAGGACTGTCAGGTAAAATATGGCCCTGCCGATTGGGCATCAGTCTGTCCTCTGTCCTCTCTGATAATTGAAGGGGGCAGTTCTCCTCGGCTATTTACCAAAGTCAGGTTCATCTTCACCTTCTTCGGTTCTTCAAGATGACAGGAAGTCCGGGAAGTTCCTTCGTGAAGGAAGAAACCTCATCTTTATTGTTAATAGCAGTTTATTTATCTCACAAATTATATGTATCCTTGATTCATTAGTTAATGGATCTTACACTATACGAAATTTAAATAGCACTCTGGAAAATTTTTAGAAGATGACAGAAGTAAATTCAATATTAGATAGTCTGGAACTTCTGAAGTTCTTGCAAAGTAACAATTATTAAGGGACATTAAACATTTTATTATATTGAATAATAAAAAATTGAATTGAACCAAATGCAATGCTATATAACGATACTAAGTCCTAATACTTTATTATTAGTTTGTTAGGTTTTATAACTTGCCATTAAAAAATAAATAAAATAAGTCAACATCAACACTCACACACAAATAAAGAAAATAACATCAAAGAAGATGTAAAGCCCATCTCATGTCAACAGTCCAAACAGATTTATGAAGTAGAGACACTCACCTTTCTCCAAGGCTGTCAACTAAGTACTTTTTAGTGGATAATGGAGATAGTTGGGGGTACAGTAAAAAAAACACCAAATAAGTCAAGACTTTTTCACAAAAAATTTAAAAATATTGCTGGCATATAAATTTGCTAATATTAATTAATAAAAATAAAATTGCTAAAATTAAGTTGTAACGATAGTAGGTTTACTGTACAAGAGCTGGTTACTGTTGAAAAATTATTAATACATCTTATTTTGTTCTTGTTTTCATTCATTCATCAAATGGAAAATACCTAAAACACCTCTTTCCTAAAACTGAATACAAAACATTTCATTTTTATTCTTTATTTCAATCGGTGAACCCGAACCCCAGCTACAAAGGCATTAAATTGCATGGGATTTCCTGGTTCGTTATTCTCTAAAGAAGACAGAAATTTCAGATTTTTTTGTCACGCTTACTAATGAATAATAGCGAATGAATTAAGAAATAAGAAGCTTTAACTAATTATTAAAATTATTGATTTTAATTTAGTTAAAGTATTTATAATTTATGCCTGTATTGAAGTTCTATGCTTTTATCCTCGCCTCTCTATCTGCTAAATATTAAATCGTCTTTCTTATTTCTTATTCGTGATTATAATAGATTAACTCTGCCCATTTGAAAAATGAATTTCTTTTAGCTATAATTAGATATTTTTTTGTCTTTAGAATTTTCAAAAATATCATCGGCATTTATTCAAGGCATTTTATCCTTTCTTCTCTGGTTATACAATTGTTTAATTTCAAGTCTTATTTTTCGTAGAATTTAATTATTTGACAAAAACCCTTGAGGAATTTTACACTTCAGAATTTTACAAAGAATTGTGATATTTTTATCATGCGAACAAACTTATTTAACTTTTTTAATATTTATCATTTTCATTTATTTAAAGAAACAAATTTGTCAAATTCGTTGACTTAATCAGTCAGTTTTTTTAATATGAAAAAAAAATCTTGCATCACGAATATAATTATTTCGTATATTCCTTTTGTTAATATTTTTTTTATTTTATCGATTTTTTTTCACCAACATTAGAAAATTCTTAAAACAACATAAAAATCTTGAATACGTATAATTATGTTTGTTTTTTTAAATATTAATCTCATGTTTTTAAATACATAATATATCTAAATATATATTTGTAATTTCCTTCTAGTGACAACTTTAAATAGTCTTGATATTTATTTATCTTGAAATGTATCAGTTCTTTTAACTTCTTTTCAAGAATTTTATAACGGTGTACTTTTTTTCTGTTGTTTCAATGAGTACTTTGGACGTGAAAATAACCTTTGTAAAAATAACAATATATTTTCACCAATCTACTATTTTAACGAAATATTCCGTTAAAACCAATTAAAATTAATGCTTATAAAAACTACAAAATTTCCATTTTTAATATTTGTATTGTAGTAGTACAGTTATAAATAGCAGTAGAAAATGGATTTTATTTCAGACTCACCAAATTTGCCAGTATTACAGATTTGTAGTATGTTTATGTTTCCTCTAGGAAATAAGCGGAAGCAGAGGGTATTTTAAGTTAAGGTGGAGTTTCTTGAAGTTGTGTTTAATTTTCTTGGACGCGGAAGATGCTCCTAATGTTGACAAAGTTGGATGAACTTTTTTTGGAAAGTTGGCCTCCGCTAGAGGATATGATAGTCGAGTTGTCTTCACGTCTAATACTAACTGTGCTATATACTCTTCTAATTTTGCCTCCTTCTCCTCCAACTCCTCTCCCCAGATATCTCCTTCTTCGCTTAATATTCTTCGTCTTCCTATATTACTATTGGGTTCCTAATTTTTTCGCGGGCAATACTTACTACATCGTGGTGCTCTGGTGACGAGTGAATTCATTAAATTTTATTTCTAACAGACAGAGCTCTTCCAACTAGCTCCTCATAGCCGTTGAACATTACTATTATAGAATATTTTCGCAACAACTAAATAACTCAGCGGCTCGTAACCATAAGTTAACTTGATATTTTTCAGTCGGTTCTTTTCTTTGCTATGGCTTGCCGTTGCCATCTCGTGGATTAGAAAGATTTTGGATTCAAATTAAGCTAATTGGTTTTTAAAAATTATTTATAATAAATCGTAACAAATTTGAATTTTGCTCTCCTCAGTTATTGTCAGTATATTCAAAGTACGATTTATGGGTTAGTTTTAATCATCAAAGTGTGATAGACAGAATCAACTGTGTTGTCAGCCGCAGATCGATCCTCTGCGATCTGGAGATCCTCCTGGCCTCTTCCTGTCTCTATAATGTGTGTACTCTTAATGAGAGGGAACCCTGCGGGTATATGCGTGGTCTCGCTTTTCTACTCATGCACAACCATTGACTAAGGAACTGTATAGTCTCTGCCTGTACGGTATATAATAAGGTATGCACTGAACCCTCAATGGGTTGGAATGGTTCTGTGTTTTTTTAGAAGCACAACAGAAACAGAAGAAAAATTTGGATATAGCTACAATGAAAATTTTGTTATTTTACAATTCTTCTATAGGTCACGGGATTTATTCTTGAAAGGACCTGAAAATATCCCAGAACATAAAGTTATTATGCATAACATACTCGTACCTGTTAACGTTGGATAAACTATTTACATTGGTTAAAACCGATCTATTTTTATTACTATTTCATATTACAGATATTTGGATTGGATCAACTGACACTTAAGAACTTCACCGAGTCTTCAGTTTCTAAATATTGTTATATTGGCTTTACTACCCAAACAATGATCTGAGGGAAAAGCAAGATCCTTTGATCTGAATAATATTTAAATAATAAAATGGGGTGCCACCCTGAGTTGCACGTTTTTTGCCTACGTCTGCCGCTGTCCTGTCCCTTAAGGTTTCCTTCATCTTCAGGTACCAATCCTAAGTGATAATTAAGGTACATACTCTGTGTCCTTTGCCCTTCTTACTTAGATACTCTTAACGTTCCAAATTTCACATGTATAGATATATCTATGGCACCTGTGCATAGTGGGCAAAGTCGAATTTCAAGCTATCTACTTAGAATCGTTATTTTTCTGAACTTATTTTATGTTCAAGATTGGAGTAACAGCCCACGATTCACAAAGGAATATTCTTCATTGCAATGGACGGAACACTTAGCGTGTTAGACACAAGGAAAGTGAAAAAATATACGGTTTTAAGTAGATAGCTTGAAATTCACAAAATTCGACTTAGCCCACTATGCACAGGTGCCACAGATATATAGTAGTATAGATGGTTTTAATTATATGAAACCTTCAAACGCTGATTAGATATTTTATCTAAACTAACATTTTATCTTCTTTAATCAGTAATTCTATTTATTAAACTGTACAAAAAAAACATATTTGCTCTTGTTCGATCTTCGTGTTTGCTTTGCTTCCTAAACGTTACATCGGTAACATGACTGTTACAAAACAATTACTCAATATTCTGTTAGTTTTTCGAACGCGACAATCCCTCTTGCTGTTTGCTTTTAAAGCATTCACCTCCGAACCTGCAATATCTCTCGTCCTAATAGGATCAATACTTCAGCCGAGATTCACGGAAAGATTTCATTGTTTTCAAATCGGAAACTATTTTTGTTGTTTTATGTATATTACGAGTTATTTGTCGGGATCGGTATCGGTCATGATTGATAAGAGAACCCTTCAAACCTGAATGAGTGTTTCCTTTCTGGCGATGAAATATGTGACACGATACTGAGGATTGATTTATTTCAGGCAGTTTAACGGGGCGTGACTTCTTGATAACCTGGAATTTTTTCCGCAGTGTGGATTGAATAAAAGCATATCCACACACACATAAAATATATATATATATATATATAAAAACTATATATATATATATATATATATATATATATATATATATATATATATATATATACATGTATATATGTGTATATATAGCAAGAACAATGAAATTAGTAATGATAATTAAAATAACATTTTAGCAATACCTTAAACCATACAATCAATTGACTAATTTTAGCATAAACATAAATTAAATGCGTTTACAAGATTATAAAGAATATGGTATATAAGTAGGAAAACAATATTTAATGACATAATATTAAGTGTTAACGTTCTCTTAAAATTTATTCGTTTATTATTTTCTTATGAACTCCTCCCACCATTCTTCTTTTGATTTCAAATGTTATTTTCTTTTTTTTCCCTTTAATTTTGTATTTTATTCTGTATTTATTTATTTGATCACATCGTATTTTTAACACTAGTTTCCAAGTTACTGGTAAAGATTTAGTGTTAATAGGGCTGTTCATTAAATGAGCTTTAGAATTGTTTACACTTTTCACCGCAAGCTTCTATATATGGACATGTACGAATTTCATTACACGTCCAACCTGTACAATAATGAACTGATTTGCACCTTATCAGTTTCTGGACCTGTAAATTAATCCCTATCTAAACTATGTAAATCTGGCCGAGGAAAGTTATTTTGACGTTATTTAAATAAATCATAAAATTAAATTATTTTGCTTGATAAATGTTGTTAATTTGTTTTTGTTGATTGGCTTGTTTTTGTCATCGAAATTGTATAAATTGCATATTTATAAAAATATGTTTAGCAAGTGGACAAGCGGATGTTGCCATTTTTGGAATGGCATATAAAAAATAAAATATAAAATAACCCTTTTTATAAGAAATTGAGTTATAAGCCTTGAAGGCTCTGTTACTAATAGAAGTTCATATATTTTTTCTTTTTACTTAATCAAAGCCTAACTCATTTTTGGAAAAGACAAATATATTTATTTCTAATGAAAATTAGAATCATTAATAGTCTTTTTAATATTACCTGTTGTTATATTTTTAATTTATTTTGTTTTATTGATACGGATAAAATTAATTTCTTAAAATATAGGATAGTAAAATATATTAAAAAGATTTTCTAAATAAACTTTGAGGCGTTTAATTAAATTGTTTTAAAACTAGATTTCTTTTATCTCTTGCTATGTAGGTATTTATATTTTATTGTTTCAAGAATATTCTATAATACCATCTGTATTTATTTAATTTAATTAACTGACAATGTTCTCATTATGTGACAGAGCTCTAATTACGTTACTGATAAACGATCATATAGTTTTCTTTTTACTTAATTCAAAGGTTCATAAACTTTTTGGAGACATCACTTTGATTTTCACATGTTATTTAAAAAAAAATTAATTTATTTTTTTGATAAGGATTCTGTTAATTTATTTATTGTAGATCAAGTAATAAAATCCAGGTATTAACTACCTTTACGATCCTATTTAATTATCAACGGGAGAAACCTCCTAAGAAAAATTGCTGCCAGAATGTTCAGCGCCCGATCAATGGAGATGATAGACGTAACCTTGGTTTTATCGCTTGACATCCTCCATTATCGAAAGGATGTACGTCAAAAAATAAAAAAAGTAGCTTCGGGAAGTACTTAGGATAGTCTGGTACTAAAATTGAGAAAATGGCTAAAGCTATTGAAAATAATTAAATGTTTATTGACACGGAAATTAAGTTTATATTTAAAAATCCCTACCATGTTTTTATTAACCACTATTTACTAAAAGTGTTAAAAGGATGATGGATCAAACCGTTGTTAATCCATAAATAATTATTAAATAACAATATCTATTTAAAATTTGATTTTAAGGTTAAACATATAATCTACATTATACAATGCGTTAAGAAGAATATCAATTTGAGCTAAAGATATGAACTTTGCACACAATAGAAACAAATATTTCAATGTCAATTATTGAATTTCGCTTATAAAAAGTTGTTTCACTATTAAATATGTATTGTAGTCAAGTTTTAAAAATTGTTCGAATAGTTAAAAATTCAACCAGGCTTAGTTAACCCGAAATTAACATTAGCTAGATTAAATTTTAATATATGATGACAACACTGTAATTATAACCTAATATCAAAAGCCAACATTTGCCTCAACAAACTAACTCAAGTTGCAATATTGGTATCAGCTATGATAAGATTAGACTGAAAAGTCGCAATACATTATTTTTACTCATATTGTTCGTGTTAAATGTAATAAATAAACAGAATAAATGTAAAATTACTGTGGTTCATTCCCTCGCGTTATAATTATTAATTCATTAATCTCATAGGCTAAGTACAATTTATTTTCTCTTTTGACTTCTTGTGACAAACCCTAAAGAGGGTCCGCAAGTTGGGTTGAAACCTTTGTTCCAAATAAATACTTCAATCCAATTTGAAAAATTATTTCTCTGACCTCCACTCGGAGAGCCATTTTTTCTTCCTATAATAATTTAAACTAACTTTTGTTTATTGAATGAAAAATGGTGCTGATATTAAGAAGAAATTCCAGTCACTTTGTGTGACTCAACTCAATATAGGTACTCTTTTTTTTTTTTTTAATTATATAAAACTCCAAGTTACCCACAAGTTAAACATTAAAATTGAAAACATTCCATAAAGCAGTTTGACATATGCTTACAAATTTACGGTATCGCAAAAACGGGCTCACAAAAAAATTACTACAACGTTTTCAGGTCCAACACTACAAACGTATCACAAAAGCTATGGTTCGATAATAATAACAATACTTTGCCTATTGACTTAAAATTGTTTAGGGCCCACTAACACATAAAACATTGCAAGCGTTTTCAAGAAAAAATTACACGGACTTCATAACCCTCTGATAGAACAAATGACCACAATCCTTAAGCCTGAGAAACCAAGAAGGAGACTTGAAAGAACGTGGATGAGAGATCTGTTGTCATGAGAAATTTAATCAAGCAGTTTCTGAGTGCTGTTTTCCTCCATGCCTCTCATGTCGTTTAGTCTCAATTTTTCCGGCAGGCAATCTGCTGATGAAAATATAGAGAGGAAAACTATTTATTCAACATTCCTTTATAAAATTAAAATGTTTATTTAAAAAGGGTCGGCTATCATTGAAATTTTTAATTGTAAGTATTAGTTTTTTTCGGTAATGTTGGATGTCCAGTTAGTTCAGGTAACGAAGACCAAAAAATGCCAAATGGCTGAAGTAATTCATGCAGAAGCCAATTTTGGCACACTTATTGAGACTAAAAGTACTGAGTGGTGGGGGACTTCTAAAGGTCTGTTTTTTCAGTTTTGTGCTAGTAACTCCAAAAATACTGCCTCTAGCGAAAAAAAGGTTATATATTAAATTAATCTATATTTTTTTCAGTACAATTAGCGCCTGACAAACTGTCGTCTCCTTTCGTAGTTTTAGTGATAAAATCTTGAGCGACTCGTGGTACACCTCAAGGTGTAATGATGAACAAAGGGAACGTGAGAGAACTGTACAAAAAGCTGCCGGGATAATTTTGGAAGACCAAGACCAGAGGATTGAATCCATGGCTTATGACAACAGTATCTATCCTCCTTCAGCTAGAGCTTCTGTAGTGAGGCTGAACAATTAATACCTAAGTCTCTCAGAGTCTTCATGGACTGCATTGCAGTGACCCTGTGGCAACCAACTCCGTTTTGAAAATGATCTTTTGCCGATGCACGATTGGGTGTAGGGTGCGCTGCGGTTGTCGCATAGCACGGATTGCCTGCTCCGGGGCCTGTGGATGCCTCAGCTCATGTACGAACGGAGCCCCCGTCCAAGACAACTTCAATTTAGATTTCAACGAAATTTAATGTTCAAGAAACAACATTAAACACTAATTACTTAATTTTCAACACTTAACATATTATTTTTAACTACAAACATTTCATTTTTAACAATAAACATTTCATTTTAACAATAAAACCTTTTTTTTTTAATTTTCCATCTTTCCCCCTCCATATCTCCTTAAGCAATGATCATAGCAAAAAAGTGTATAGAACCTTTTTTATAGAAAATTTTATGTTGATTAATTTAGTGTATAAACATTCTTTCGCTAGAGGCAGTGTTTTTTGAGTTATTAACAAATCACTGAAAAAAGGGACCTTTAGAGACTCCCCACCCTTAGCTTCATCCCACCCCTCAGTACTTTTAGTATGTTGTTAAGAACACTTCCCCCTACAATTGTACCAAAATTGGCTTCTGCATGAATTATTTCCGCCATTTTTACTTTGTTGCCTGGACTAAGTGCTGAAGACCAGCATCTGGATTGATTGCGCGTCGAGGGCTGTCCTCAAGGGGACAATTTCTTTCAGGAGCTGTCTCCTGCCGATTGAATGAGAACTGGACCCTGGTCCTTCCTGGGTAAGGTGGGCCAGATTCTTCTCAATTCCTTCATTTTATTTCATGGAATGGAAATAAAAATTAATATTGTTATGAATGATTAATTTTCATTCTAAAACATAACCTCTACGAAAAACTAGCAACATTTTGACAAGGTAAAGGAAAAGAAAAGGGACATTCTTGTATCATAAATTTCAGGGTTTCATTTTAAAAATGTAATCTTTATTTTTTCTCCTGGTGCTCACTCAGCCTCTTTAAAGCGGGTTTCCTTATTGAGTAAAATATTGTGGTTTAATGTGATCTGGATCTAAACTCCTTCTGGCAAAACCGTTTTCTTAAAAATAGTATGTACTTGCTAATTCGCTCCTTCAAAAGAACAACGACATAACTCAACATTTGGCATTTTTGAGATAAGCCTGTGTCAATTGTATTGATTGAAGGTTTTCAATTCAGGACCTCACGACATATCTGATATTCTAATTCCAACATATCTTTTTTTATACAGTCATATTTTGATTTGTATTATGTTTGAGCTTTGAAGTTTTATGGGAACAATAGTTGTAACTTAATATCAAAAATGTTTCAAGCTTTTAAACATTTTCTAATGGTTAATAAAATAATTTCACATTTGCAATAGGATTTCTTTTCCTTTACCAATAGGCAATTGTTAACTTTTTTATAACTTACATGTAACTTTCAAATACCTCTATTGAAAAAATATGTTATTTGAGTTATGACGTTCCATATGCTGAATCCATGCTGAGTCCCTTCATGACCTATAGTGGTACAGGTTTATGTTATTTAGTATATGAATGTCTTTCAGAGACAGTGGTCACACAAAGACCTTAAAACATACATGATTAAAAAATTGTCATGGACAGGGAAAACGCTTGTCTTCAACAAAATGATTATTTTTACTATTATTCATTATTAGACCGAACTTATGCCAATTTGTTATAATTACGTTCCCCTTATTCTTGAAGCTGCATGCCATCATTAGAGTGCTATATGGGTACGTAGATCTGTAAGGAACCTTTCGAATAGCTATAATGCATACATGAGGTCGACAGTTTTAGTAATTACTTTCATGTTCTAATTTGTTATTACATTGGCTGTTAATTTCTATATCAAAGAGTTATAAAATTGTTACTAACCGCTAACGTTGTTTTAAATTTTGGGAGAAGAGAGTTGACAGAGGAGCTGCTGTAGAGCCCTCAATTAGAGACCTCACGTATCAAATTGACACGGACACTAGCGACTAGTGACAGTTGGGACTAACCTTGTTTCCTTCCGTTGTGTTCCTCTCTTACATCGGATCGCCCGTCATTTCCACCAACGTCATTACATTATTCATCCACCGGTGGCGGTTATAATCTGCTGAGGGGATCCACTGGCTCGAGGTTTCCTTTTTGGCTTAAAAAATTGTCTTTTAGGTTACTAGACATGAATTAGTCTTATGCTTTAAAAAAAATTGTTTTCGCTTCTTCTGTCTGCATCTTTGAAATAGATTTTAGCCACTTCAAAAAGTAAAATTAAATTGGAACCTTGCACACTTCTTTAGGACCGATGGCAATACAATAATTTAATTAGTTTGTCTCATTATCCTTGTTATGATCATCAGGATTCGCTATTTTTCATAAACTCAGTGTAGTATCTTACGCGAAGAACTGCGGATTATATAAAAGAATTATTCTTTGAAACTTGTTTTTCTTTCGAAGTTGACATTCTTTGTGGGGTCTCTGATGCAAAATTCAGGACTCGATAATTGAATTATATTGATTAATTTTAATAATTTTATATATAGTAATTGAAAGTATGCTTACTTCCTATTTCGATAATTCTACAAATAGGAATGGGATAAGAATATTTTTGTTAATGTTACTATGGGAATATTAAAATTATTAATATTTTTTATAATATGAAGTTTTTTATTTTTACAAGCATATTATTTATTTGACAAACTTACATATATTATATTTAGTGAAATTAAGTCCTAGATTTAAGTTTAGTACAGCTCTGTATGCTGCCCTTTAAGTCGGATGAGTCCGCAGCTCTGACATATTAGCCACCACGTTCTGACTTAATAAGGATTACCGCTTTATTCCTTTCTCGTAGGGTCATGAATTAATGTAAATTCTAGAGAGATGTTAGGGATGAAACCATGTATGTTAGTAACCAACGCTCAATTTGTAAATTCAATAATCTTGATCTTTATATGAAATAGTTCTTTATAGTCACTTTACTTTTATATCTAGAAGTTAATAATATAAATAAAAAAATGTACAATTTTCTTAAAAATATTGTTACCCTCCCTCAAATCAATTTCATAAACACCGTCATTTTTTATTTTATAGGATTTTTGACACGGTCTTTCAACCGATTTCTGAAGAGGGCATAGTACCGTAGTGAATAAGGGATTCTCTAGTTATCCGTGGGAAAAGGTTTTAACGGTGCGTTACTCTTTCAGCTAACCGTTTCTTAACCACCGAATTATTTCAAATATTTGAATACATTAAGAAGGTTTTGGTGTTATCCATTTGCTATCAGTAAGGCTTATTATTAGACTTATTGGCCTTAATTTCGGGTTATTTTCTCTTCATCACTAAATCTCTATAATTATATGTGATTACAAAGAAAACGTTTGCTTAGTTGGGTTTATAGAAGTAGGACATATCTGAAGAAGTGTAATAAGGAAAGACTGCCCTATCTACTGGTTTTTTTCTGTGTTACAATTAAATTTCTCTAAAAACATAAGAAAAAAATCGCTATACAAATGTCCAGCTGGAAAGCTTAACTTATGTTGTTTGTATTTGCATTGAATATTTTGCATCCACAATTGGTTCTTGCGATTCGAATCTACATACTATCGACCATCTTAAAGGGTGTCAGAATCTGGAAGCTCTAACTTAGTGAAATAACTAGTTTAGTGAAGTAAGTTTTAATAATGAATTAGTAACATTAACCAAAAATTAATTCGTTCTATAGACTATATTAAAGGATCTAGAAGTCCTTACTTAGTAAAATAATTAGCATAGTTCACTATTTTATCTAATATTGTTATTGACTTTTAATTATTTAGTTCTAGTGATTAATTTGTACCTTATACTATCTTAAAGGGGAAATGAATCTAGAAGCTCTCTCTTTGTAAAATAATTAGGATATTCTTCATTATCAATTGATTATTGTTGTCGACTTGATGTATTCCTGACCTGTATCCGACGGCGCAACGATGTAACTTAGAGGGTAGTATTTAATTGACGGGATGAATGGAAACTCCTTGACTGGGATAGAAAGTTATATTGGTTTGGAATTGGCATTTGTGGCCCAAAAAAGCTAATTAATTAGTCGGTTCGGAACAATCAGGGATACACTGCCTCGGGGTTTACTAAATTAAAAACATTTTTCCTGTTGGGCTTTAGAAGCAAGATACCTGTCAGCGGTTTACCTATCCTTTGTTCACCCTAAAAACTCTTGTTTGGGCAGCTTTATATGTATACGTATATATATATATATATATATATATATATATATATATATATATATATATATATATATATATAAAACTGAACTCCTGTATGTATACGACTTATTTCAAGATTGAATCATAGTATCATTAGTACTATCGTTTAATTATTGTATCTTTTTTACTTTTACGTGTGAACTGCCATCCGATGGTAGTTTTCTTCTTCCAGCTATAGTGCTATTATTTTGAATATTTCTAGTATTAAATAGCAGAATATAATATTATGGATCACTTCCTTTAGTTTTTATCAACTGTAATCGTAGCCCGTACTTCAGATTTTTTGTATACATGAGACAGTCCATGCTAGTGCAAACTGATTCTGTAAGAAGCCACTTTATTTTATAACACATCCTTTGATTGCAATAATCCTTTGATACCAACAACAAGGTTACTCAGCAACTCAACGCTCTACGCTCTTAGATACCCCGTTACAGTTGTGTTTCGATGTATGACTTTACATATTTTATTATAATAGTCATTAATCATTGTACTAATATGAATTTGTACATTACAGGTTGGCTTTGTCATTTATTACCAAATAAATTAGTCAAATGCCTTTGATTTTATTTAAAAATTATCTGAATATTTAATCACTGTTTTGTAGCTTTTTAAATTATTTTGGTCAAAGCACATAGTTCTAGATTATTAGAATTATGAATACATTTTTTATCTTCGAATCTGAAATCTACTATCAGCTCTTTCTGTCAATGTAAATATTCGTGAAGCAGTAGTTTTCTTTCCTGACTTACTATTTATTTATTTATTTATTTTTTTTTGGTTATCGCTCTCAGCAGCTCTCAGATCTGTGATTAGCTTTGGAAAGTCCCTCCTTAGTTCTTCTGTCTTCTCTTTCTCGAGGATCTAGAGAACTCTTGGAAGTGCTTAGAGGATCTTAGTTGTTTCTGAATGTTTAAATATCTTTTGATGCCCAGAGTAGGAGCATATACACTGACAGGCAAAAATTCCACCCACTTGTTTTTTCATGTTTTCATCTAAAAGTATTTCTGCTAAGAATTGGTCTATTTTTTTTTAATGTGTAAGTATGTTTTTTTAATACTAATAGTTTAAGGTACTGGACTTAAATTTTATTTTATTTTGTTTTATAGATACAAAACCCCTTTTTTTGTCCAAGTAATCATTTATTTATTTTTTCTTTAACATGTAGACGTTTCGACCCATGTGGTCATTCTCAATACATGTTTCTATCGACAGTAGCTGACTATGGGTGACCCCACCCAGCCTACTTCCTCTTTCTTCATATAAATATTGGTCTCCAAGAAAAGAATAAGATGTATTTTTGCGGATTGAATTCAGCTAACTGAATGATGATAAGAAACATGTATTGAGAATGACCTCATGGGTCGAAACGTCTACATGTTAAAGAAAAAATAAATAAATGATTACTTGGACAAAAAAAGGGGTTTTGTATGTTTTTTTTTAAATTAGGATATCAATCTAGAGGATAATAACCCTTAATTAAATGAAAGGACTGTAGATTCCAATGTTCACTTTCTATGGAATTCAAATCCTTATTCAGTGTCATTTGTTCAGTGCCGTTTCTTGCAGCAAATTTCTTAGTTTCCGGCTTTTAATATTTTCAATTTTAAGTTTAAAAATGGCTCTTCGTTTTGAGGATGTTGCGCGTGGTGTGGCACTTATCGATGATGGACTTTCCATTCGATATGCAGCTAATGCCATCGGGGTTACCAATGAAACGCCATAGAAGGCCCGGTTCTGGACGGCCAAGGGTAACAGAACCACAGGATGGCCGTTTTTTGACTTTAAGAATTTTACGAAACCGGCGTCTTACCTTTGCTCAAGCGATTCATCAGCTCGAAGAAGTGCGAGGTGTGTAAATTTCTTAACGTACTGCTCGAAAAAGATTAAATGAGCATGGATTAGTGGTTTACCCCCAGCAAGAGGACCAGAGGTGATCAGAACTCACATAGTTACACGGCAGGCTTTTGCTCCATTTCACAGCCATTGGAATATGGACGTATGGAGGGCTGTACTTTTTACAGATGAATCAAGATTTGCTCTTCGATCTCCAGACGGATTTGAAAGGGAATTTTACCCAGAGCCAACCTTTTCAACGTGCAAAAGCCAGTCGTGTAACTCTGTGAGTTTTTGCAAACTCTGGTCCTCTTACAGGGCGAAAGTTATTGATCCATACTCATTTAATCTACTCCGTACTGCTCGGATTAATTTTGGGATACCCTGTCTCCTGTTGAATAAATTCGATACTTTGTTTAACTCTTGACAAACGTTTAACTTGAAATCCTCAAATTAGACTGAAGGAACGACAAGAAACTGGTCACCGTTTCAGGCGTCTTCAGTCTTCAGTTAATTAATAAAAACTCATATACATGACTATTTATTCTAAGACCTTTTTGGATTTATGGAGTGAAGCTTTGGGGTTCCACAAAGCCTTCGCTTTCCTTTTCTATCCAATCCTTACAATCCAAAATCCTCCGTAAAATTCTTAATGCTCATTAATAAAGTCATCCATAATGACCTCAATGTCCCATTTGTTGTTGAATTGGCCCGAACCCGATACCAATTCTTTCATGACAAACTTTATTCCCACTCAAACTCACTAGTTTCAAGTCTGGCTGATTGGATTTCCGAGATCCTCCGAGGCGTCTGAAAAGAAGATGGCCTCGTACTACCACTGTTCAGTATCTGTACTTGCCTTTATCCATGCCATTATGAATCATTCATGTTATTATATTTACTTGTCGTTATGTTTGTATGTAACTTGTAATAATGTTATAAAGCAATTGTAAACTTCAATAAATAAATTTAAAAAACAATTTTTGTTCAAACTATTTCCTATGATGAGTATATAGCTAAATATATAAGTACAAATATTAAAAAATGATAACAAAAATTATCTGGTAAGGATGGATGTTGGAAGAGGATACAACTATCTTGAAGTGTCAGAAAACAGGAAATATTATAACGGGGCTTGTATTGTTTCGCTTCTGAAGGGTTCATCTACAAGGGACATTCATTTCCTCTTTTGCTTTCAATATTGAGGGGAGCGAGGGAGCTTACAATGGCAATATCAAACAAAGATCAAAAGACCCCAGGGGTAACCCGGGTCCATTGTCGAGCTTTTCTTTTCTTAATAAATTCTTTGAATTATGTTTAAAAATATGTCTTATTTGGGTAATAACTTGCCTGATAAAATAGAATAAATTCTTCACCTTCAAAATATTTTGTAAACTGTATTGCTACTTATAGAGTAGAGGACAGTAGAAGGCATACTGTCGGGCAAAGTAGGGTTAGCTATTTATAGTTTGAAGCCTCAAGTCCTAGAAACAGCGACTACTCATCAAGTTCGAAGCATGGTCCGGTGCTCTTGGAAGAGGAGCGGGATACCTTTCATCATGTTGTGCAATACGGTCGCAAGGTGAAGCGATGCCTTTGCCTTTCAGCTAGATAATAGTAGGAATTTACATTTATACCTTGAGGTTTCAAAAAGTGTCCCTTTTATTTTCTTACCATGACACCTTTTTTCCCAATAATGATATGACTAATTGAAAGAAGGAATCGAAGTGTGATCAATATTACCGTTTTCTAATAATGTTTTTTTTTTTTTTTTTTTACTTTTGCAGGTTTTTTCCCTCAATGGGTTGCCTGGTTAAGTCAGAGCGTCCTTCCACTTTTCTCAATTCCACCAGTCATCCTCCTCAAGTCCCCTGCCGGCCATCTCCTTCTACACGCAGTCCTTCCACCGGGTTCGGGGTCTTCCTCTTCTTCGTCTGCCCGGCTGTTCCCAAAGCAAAAGTCTCTTCGGCCACCTTGGTTCTGGCATCCGCTGGCAGGTCCGTACCATCGCAACCTGTTCCTTCCAATCCTCTCCGGAACTCCTTCGGTCACGCCCAACCTGTCTCTAATATCTTCATTTCTGACTCTATCCAGGCGGGTGATCCTCAGGCATCTCCTCCAAAAGTCCATCTCTGCAGCTTGTAATCTAGAGTAGAGTCCCGGGTTAAGTGTCCAGGTCACTGAGGCGTAGCCGAGGGAGGGCTCAACAATGGCCTTTTGTCGTCCGTTGAGATGATTGTGTTCCAAAGAACTGGGTGCAACATTCTAGTCACTCTTCTTGCCAGCCCAACTCTCCTCCTAACTTCGGGTTCCGACTTGCCGTTCCCATCTATTGTTGACCCTAAGTACTTGAAAGAGTCCACCCGCTTACATATTTTCCTACTAATATGAAGGTCTGTGGCTTCTCTGCAGTTCACTGCCAGGTATTCGGTCTTATCAAAATTTATCCGTAGACCCCATAAGGCTGTATTCTTTTTCCAGGGCCATCAGCGACTCCTCCAGACCATCTCTGTTATATGTGACCACTGCCTGGTCATCGGCAAAGAAAAGAGAGAAAAGCAGATGCCCATTTATGTCTATGCCCTTTCCTCTCCAACGTGCGGTCCACTCCTTTACAGCCTGCTGTACATAAATTTTAAACAGGGTCGGGGACATACTGCATCCCTGCTTAAGGCCCTTTGAGGCAGAAAAAGGCTCAGATAAACGAGAGCCGAGCTTCAATCTGTACTCGTCTTCCCTGTATAGACGTCTCACGGCATTTATTAAGGCATCGCTAATGCCCGCACTCTTAAGGGATTCCCACATCTTATGTCTTGGCACACTGTCATAAGCCTGTTCTAGGTCTATGAAAGCTATATGCACAGCTCTTCCTTTCTCTATTCGCTTTTCTATGAGCTGCCTTAGGACAAATATGCTGTCTGTACAAGACCTGGCTGCAGTGAAACCAAACTGTTCCTCTGGGGTGACAAACTCCTGTTCTAATTTTTGCTTCAGAATTCTGCTCACTATTCTTGATACCGAACTCTGGACACAAATACCTCTATAATTTCGGCATACATTCCTTTCTCCTTTTTTATGTATAGGTGTAAGAAATCCTGTCTTAAGGTCCTTTGGTAGCTCTTGCCCTTGTATTATCAGATTTATAAGCTTTGTAAGGGTTTTTAACAATGCAGGCCCCCCTGCCTTTAACAGCTCTACTGAAATACCTCCAGGTCCTGCAGCTTTCCCACATTTTGCATTTCTGAGTGCAGCAAGAACTTCATCTTCTTTTACCATAATATTTTCTTGTGCATGATTCTCAGTTGGATATGAACCGGACCATTCTGGCCTTGTTTCAGTCAGCAATTGTTTTCTAATAATAATAATATTAAATTCTGTATTTATTCTTTGACAAGTCCCTTTAGAATAACAATGCAGATATATAGGGTATTATTACGTCTTGGAGTATATTAATACAGGTTATTATTATGTCTTATTAAGTGATAAAGAATTAATGAGAAAAAAAAACTTGCGAATTACCTACAGTGATAACATTTAAAAAGAAAAAGAACAGAGTACAAGAAATAAAAAAAAAACAGAAATAATATTACAATAATTATATAAAGATAAACAATAGATAATTACATATGTATGCAAATTGCAAAGTCAAGTAGAAACAAAGAAAGCAGAAAATGATGAAATGAAAAATATGAACAATATCAACTAATGTAACTTGTTTTTAAAAATATCTAACTGGATGAGTGGAGTGTCAATAATATAATAAATATATATAAATAATGATATTAATATACTTATATATAAATAAAAACACATCATTTATTTATCAGTTAGAAGGTTTGAAGGTTGAAAGATTATTGGAACGACGAATGGAAGAGGGTATAGAGTTTCAAAGGGAGGAGGTTCGGATAAGGAAAGATCTATGAAAAGCAGTTGTTCGGTGGGATGCTGTGTATAGGTCTGAGAGCCAAGAACGGGTGTTACGGGAGAGAACCGAGGTTTTGAATTTAAGGAGATCCGAGATGTATGATGGTCGGCGGGATTGGATAACTTGGTAAAGAAAGGAAACTAGGAAATACTTACGGCGATAGGAAGGGTAAAGCCATTTCAAGTCTTCGTAATATCGGGTGATACGGGCGTCTCTCGGCATCCCAAAGATGAAACGAACGAAGACTTGAACCAGTTCAGAGTACTGTTGGATAGAGGTAAGTTGCGAAGCTTGGCTAGGAGGATATTGTGGTCTACTATGTCGAATGCTTTGGAAACTTCTAGAAGGATAAGAATTGTTAATTTTTGGTGTTCAATGGCTGTATGGAGATTATGGGTTATTTTGAGGAGAGCGGATTGGGTTGAGTAACCTGGTCGAAAGCCGGATTGGAGAGGGTTTATGAGGGGACGTTCTTCTAGAAAATTTAAAATTTGGTTTTGAACTAGGCGTTCTAATGGTTTTGAGAGGTTAGAGAGGAGGAAGAAAGGGCGGAAGTCATTTGAAGAGGAGGGATTTCCAATTTTATTTAATGGACGCACTTAGGCGGTTTTCCAAACAGTGGGAAATACGGAGTTTTGTAATGAGAAATTGTAGATATGATATAATATGGGCATCAAGACTGGGGAGGCAGGATCTTACTAGCTTTACTGGAATGTTGTTGGGACCGTAATCATTGGTGCGGGATTTCAGAATTGCCTTTAATAGTTCGTCATATGATACATGGGAGAAAAAGAAGTTGTCAGGGTTAAAAAGTTTATATGATCAATGTCGGAAGTGGATGAGGATGTAGGAGAACAATTAGGAATAGGATAGGAATGGATAGGAAGTGGTTATTGAGATCATCTGGCGTGACTGGAAGTGAACTGAGTTTACCGGAGTCTGTTGGTGATAATTGCCGGAGTATTTTCCATTTGGATTTGGAATCGGTTGCATTGGAGAGGAAGGAATGAATGTGATGGGATTTTGCATGACGTACCTGCAGATTTGGTTTCATTCCGAAGGGATTTGAAACATGCATAGTCAGCTGATTGACGTGTGCGACGAAATTTTCTCCTTGCTGCTACTCTTTTCTTCATCATATCTTTGATTTCGGGAGTTAGCCCAGGTGCAGTTAGACGGCGTAAGGTTCTGTTTTTTAAAGGAGCGGGGATAACTAATATTGTAGATTGAAAATTTTTGTGTTATATAATTTTACTTGCGAACCGTGACGTGATGTCAATTGTTCTCATCCAGTTAAAATTACATTATTTTGAAAATTTCGAACAATACACAAATAGAGAGGAATGGAACCTTATGCCTTAAATATTTTAAGGAGTAAACAATTGAAAGTTTACTCTTCGTACGTAAGATTTTTTTTGCATCAAAGAAAGGCATAAAAGTTATTAAAAACTTATTTTTTTATATTAACACTTTATTGAAATATTACAATCTGCCACTTGTGGGCAATAAGTAATAGTGCTAATAGTAATAGTAATAGTAGCTTACAGTCATTCCATAACAAAACAATAATATAAACAAAATAAAATAAATAAATATATACATGCGGTGACAGAAAGAAATGAATGCGGAAATGTTAATAAAATAAAATAAAAAAAAAAGAATAAATAATAATAATTAAATAATAATAATAATAAATAATAATGTATATATATATATATATATATATATATATATATATATTTTTTTTTTTTTATAGCAATATATCTTGTGATATGGATTCGTATCTATAAGTTATTCCAATTACTTCAATCCTATTCTAAGAATGTAGACACCCGTTTCGTTTCGTTGTGAATAGTATGCTTATACAAACATGAAATGGTTCGTTCAACCGAGTGATCTTCAGTGTAAGATACGTTTTTGAACATCATTCTTTTCTTCTAACATATTTTATGTGAATAAATGTATACAGAGAATTTATAAAAAAAAACTTGGTTTTGTGAAATAAGACTAGACGGATTATTCTATGAAAACCTATTCATATCTCCAATCTTAAAAGCCTTGATTCTCGGAAGTCCTTTGAATCAGTTCTCCGCCAGGTCACGTCATGAAAAGAAAAGATGTATATTGATAAAAAGTTGGAAGTATACAAATGATAAGATACTATTATATGTAACATATGAAATTAATTCAACTGTGAAACATTTCAAAATGGTAACGGGAAAATAATATAAACATAAGGTAAAATCCTACTAAATAAGTGTTACAATTAGATAAGTGTGGGTACTTCAGGTTGGTACTTTTTGTTTTTAAAATTTATCAAGCACTCTGCAACTTATAAGTGTAAACTACAACATATGCAATATGTATTAGAAAAACGAGAGAATAAATGATAATCAATCAATAAAGGCCACTAACTGATTTCTAACACACACATATCTAATTCAATTCATCTTCCGTGATGTTGTAATTATATTTAGAATAACTAGACATCGGTATGGAGAGGAAAACTTAGGCATAAATTATTACCAAAATTTGATTTTAATCATAGTTATTTCGGCAGATTTTTTAGATTGCATCCACGTTCATATTTTTAAAAAGATCCTATTCACTCGGATATTTTACCTTCATATTTATTTATTCAATCTGGAAACAACCGCAGGTTCAGTTCAGATTTGATATTCACTTGCCAGGATCAATTAAAAAGATTAAAGCGTGTGCTGAACCACCGCTTTAAGGTTGAGCCATGAGGTTTTAATCTCAAAAGTTTCTAAAAATAGTCAATATTATAATAATATACCATTGAAGATTACTGTTAAATTTAGCATATTGTGTTTTCATGGGAAAAAAATGTTAACCACTCCAGTAGCTGTGGTCTAAGCGGTTGGTGGCGGCGTCAGATCCCACGTAGTTTAATAATTAATGCAGTAAAACAGGAATGTTGGAATTAAACGTTGTTATTCAACCAGCTATCTCGTGCATTCTGAAAAGGAAAAATGATCCCCTTTATTGTCCCACTACCATCTTCCTTTCTTTAGGATACTTATTATTTAGTAGCTCTTATATTCGTTTTTCAAAAAATATGATCGTTTTTCAAATATGATCGTAGCTTATCTGTTGGAAGTTCTTTCCGTCCTGATCGAACTGTTCTTCGCTCCATTATTGAGGCAGTTATTTTTGCACATTTCCTCTTTCTCGAGCTTGATAAATTGACCTCTTTGTAATCTTCGTTTCGCGTGATCATCTGTTTCCATCGATTTTCTATTTCTATTTAATATATTTCATTGTGAACGGGACTGCTATATTTGTCAATATCTACTGTCTCATCTCTCGTATTTTACTCAATAACATGTTACATTGATATGGCTGTATACTCTTTTGTAACTTCTAGTTATTTACTTATAGGGGATGTTGTGTTGTAACTGTCTTAAGAACACAACTTTTGTTAGAGCTTTTAAGATTGATCGGTTGCCCTACAAAGTCTGAAATAGATCGCATTACGTTCTGCTTGTTTGCTTTCTCTCTCATATTTTATAACAATATTTATGGGTTTAAATGATATAGCAACGTAATGAAATTCGGCTTGAAGTTGTTGTTATCTATAATTGACACGTGATTAAAGTTCTATTCCGATTTTAGATCTTGCTGGGCTAAATTGACATAAACAAATCTGGTTAATCTTTAATTAAAAAAATGATCACCGTGTATACTTTAATCGGTATATTTTGAAAAAAACATTTGTTCATATAACAAAATCTTGCTTCACGAATATTGGCCATTTAAATACTATAATATTATATTTTTAAATATTTTTATTTTGAAGAGAAAAGATTTGTCATGGCCGGGAGTCGAACCCGGGTCTTCTGCATCTCCGGCGCAGTGCTCTAAAACACTGAGCTACCAGGAGTCGTATCCAAGTCTCTTTAAAATAAAATTATTTTAAAATAATCACCATCAAAATAACAATTAATAAAAATAAATCGGTGAAGATAACGGATTTGTCCGACTTGGATACGACCTCTCAGCTTGGTAGCTCAATGGTTTAGAGCACTGCACCGGAGAAGCAGACGATCCGGGTTCGAATCCTGGCTAGGACAAATCTTTTCTCTTCAAAACAAAAATATTTAAAAATAATCAACGTCAAAATAACAATTAATAAAACTAAATTATGTGCAATATCCTATGTTCAGAATAAAGTAAAAATGTATAAGTTAGTTGTCACACATAGTCAAATCTAAATGTACAAGAATATTTTGAATTATTTTAAGGCTTGTTAGAGCAAAAGTGACGTCTATTACCTTCGCTGTACCAAACCACGTGTATATACTAACATAATATTTTACTAATTAAGGATTAAAAAAGTAATTCGATATTTTTTTGTAATTATGATTCGTACCCAACACTTGCAATTACACAAGTTTTCTAGTACGCAAATGTGTCTATGGAACGATACTCTATGTATTCGATTCAGTGGATAGTTAGTGCAACTTTATAGGAATTAATTTATAGCTTATTATATTGAAGTTATTTGATTTTAACTGGAATTTAATATATTCTTTTTATTTTGTATTTTTAAATAGCATAGTATGATAATAGCATAGGAAGTTGAAGTAAGTCGATCCCTGCTGGCATTATGGAAATACTCGTTCCCTCAGAGCTAAGTGATAATGAGGTTATACTAAGTAGCCGGGTAGCACTACTAGTCTAGTGAGGTTGCTATCAGCACTATAGTAGTAGCCAAAGTTGTTTCTTTGTTAGTTCCGTTACCGTCGAGTGTTGGCGGCCAAAACTTCAACATTTACATCGTGTTACTTTGAAATCTAGGGATATAATTAGTGGAAGGAAGGACGACACTATAAAATTGTAGATTCATATATTAAAACTAAGTTTTGATTTGTGCTCATTGTCCAATCTTACTTTTTCATTTAAAAAAATAAAGAAAAAACTCTAATGGGTTCTATGCTAGCACAAATTAAAAGCACGGTTTCGATTAAGTAGTAGAGGGAGTGTAAATTTAAACTCAATTTGAAGTAAAAATATAGGTATAGGTAGGGTGTGTGTGTATATCTATATCTATATATATATATATATATATATATATATATATATATATATATATATATATATGTATATATTACATCATAAATTAACTATAGCTCGTTAGTCATAAGGGTCTTGGTTTATTTCGAATCACACTGTACACGTCGACTTGGATTTATTAAACAAGACCCAACATTCCACTCGTCAACAAATCGCCAAAATCCTCTTCTAATCACTGCTACCAGAACTTCATATGAGAAGATAAAAAAGACAATGACCTTGAGGCCTGCCCAGAAACCTATGAGTTCAAAAATTTCGTATTTCGGCAAATCGAGGAGAAAAAAAGCATTGAGATTAAGATCAAAGTTGCTAGATAAGATTCTGTTAAGGTGCAAAAGAGTTTTTTTTCCTTATTGACCATCTCGGATCATGTTATGCTTTATTTTCCTTTCTTCTGCTCGAGTTTTCTATGTTTCAAATATTCTTTCATGCGTTCATTAGCACGTTTCTTTTTATGCTCTGGCCTTTTTTCATCCTAAAACCCTTGCAGAATTTTTTAATCTGCTTCCAAATTCACTCCCTACTAGCATGTGAGACTCAGTTCAACTTTTCAAAATCTTTGTTACTTCTTTTGTTCCTGTTGTTGTGGTCTTCTTTATACAAAAATAAAAGAATAATAAATAATTAATAAAAAAAATTTATGATACATTTTTATGGGGTAAAGTAAGGGTAAAGGAAAAGTTGAAAACGAATAATTAGACTTGAGGCAAACCAGTGGGACAGAATAAATTAATGGAGCGAGTAATAAAAGGTGATAGAATAAATATAATAAAACGGTAAAATAAAAGAATAAGAAGAGAAACGCGACGAAAGGTTGATAAAGTAGCCCTATTGGAAGCCGTTAATCTTAATTTACCCATTCACCGTGTCGTTCATCATGATGATGTAGATAAAGGTTTTGCGCAAGGATCCGTTTTATCTCCTCTCCTCTTCTCCTTATTACAACTTTACCGTCTTAGCGCTCTGTCATCTTTTCCCGCCTACGCTCGTTAAATCGGGCCGGATTTAGGCTGATTATATCTCCGCACAAACAAATCTGACTTCCAAAATGTTCACCGCACACCTGTGTAATTTATGAAACTAATAGGTTTTCGTTTTAGTTAAAGGGCTAGATTTGGTAGCGCCTTTACACACCAGTCTTTTGTTATATTTGATAATTATTATCCGCTAAGACGCTACAGAAAAGTGGCGTATAAAATTCAAGTACACCCAGACTATAAATTCACATTCTTCATTTAGGGAGGAATTTATGTTGATCATATTATGTATCTGCTTCCAATGCATTTTTATATTTTATTTTAAAGTTAGTTACCTAGAATTATTTACGATTAACCTTTATTTAAAAAAAATAAATATTAAACTGGGATTTCCTCGCTTTTTCGTGGATTGCCTTGTACCCATATAGACTTCTGCACACTTTTGCACTTGAGGTTTACTACCCCTCTTTAAAATATTCACGTAGGGCACCCACCAATTTCAATAAATTTCAAAGTAATGCCCATTTCGAATGGCTTCTATTCTATCCCATCTACGGTTATTACTGCACTTTTTAGCATTCAAAAAGTCGCATTCCGTATTCAGGTTTCGTGGACAAAAAAAGTTTGTGGAACCCAGGGCATAATCCATAGTATAAAATAGGTCAGCCGATAGTATTTTCGTCTGGAAATAGGAATAGATGAAATCTAGCTGTGGGTATATGCAGTTTCAGCTCGGTATTGACCAGGCTGGTGCTTCCTGCCGAATCGTAAATATTTGTATAGGATCCAGGGAGCGAGCAGCTGTAGCATCAAAGGAAGCCCATATCAATGTATATTTTTATTATTTTATTCATCGATACACTCTTCCCTGAATGTTTCCTTCTCCTTCTCCAAAGGAGGTTATAGAAAACTGTAAGCCGGCTTGGCGTAAAAGGCGACCAGTTTCTTTTTCAATTGGAGTTTTTTTCCCCTCTCTCTGAGGAAGTGGGCGTATTTTAGGAATTTTTTTTTTTTTATATTTATGTTTACTAATTTTTCGGGTGTTAGGTAATATTTAAATTGTAAAATTGTCTTAATAGTATTTCCTTTCCCAGACTAGTATTGACTGCATTGAGCAGTTGTAGTAACGGTTACAGACCCACGTGAGGAGGCCGTAGAAGTTGCTCACAATCTCGCCGACTTTACTAATTGTCGCCCGCAGCAGTGGACCTCGCCTCTTACAAAGGAAGGGTTCGTGCCCTTCGGACTACTGTCCTTTTAATTTCTGTTCAAACTAGTTTTCTTTTTGAGCCTCTTGCTTCCTACTCTTTAATAATATTCCATTGTCTCCTAGGCCTGTTTGCCCTCCAGCGTTTTTCCCTCCCTTTTAGTTTCATTAATTTTTTCTTATGCATCCTTCACCTGAGGGACTGTAGGTTTCATTTTTACAATATATTTACCTTTATTTTAAAATTTAAACTTATTTTACTATTATTATTATTCTAAGATTTTCCCTAGTTTAATGATAGTAAAAAGTATTACCTCAAAGTATTAATAAAATAAAGTAAAAAAAGTAATAATTTAATAATATTACATAACATCACTTACTAATAATAACACATTAGAATTATCCAGTCAACTATTTTCCACTCTAACATATTTCATTAGTAAGTGATGTTATGTAATATTATTAAATTATTACTTTTTTACTACGCTCGTAGTATTAACTTACGTTATATGTATCGTTAGCCTAGTTATCGTGCGAGTCATTTCATCCTAAATTTCTTTTCTTTTTTTAATGTTTTGTTACTGGAAGTATATAAGTTATATAGGTACATATACTTAAAATAAATTTATATACATCGCCCAATCTGGCATTGTTGTTGTATATGTTCAAATTTTATTATATGCAATTAAAGAACTTAAGTTGTCCGCTTAGTCAATTGTCATAGAATTCAACAAAAACATAAATAAAATAGCCACTAAAATTTTTTGGGAACTGTAGTTATTTGATGTTACTTTTGGGGATTGTCGCTCTCCCACCGCTTAGAGATAAAATCTAGTTATATAAATTCTATTATATAAACATGACAGGCAGTTATGTTGAACCCTTTTAAAGTTTAAGTCAATAGCTATTAAAAAACCACTAAACTTTACAAAATTTAAGAACTTAGAAAGAAGAAAGTCAGAAAAAACAATAAAGGAAGGTCGGGAATGGCCCTTGTTTTTCTCCCAGGGGCCTCCTTCATTTCTTTTATAATTACTGTTTGTTTTGTATTTTTTTCCCTTCTTCTTCCTCTTCTTTCGTTTGTTGTGAATCCGTGAAGCAATTTGATTATTTACTTTTACCAAGCACATTTTCATATTCATTTGTTGGCCGATAGTCTTCAGTTAAATTAAAATCTTCAACCTTTAATTCATTCTATCTCATTTTAGTCGTTATTTTTTTCAGTAGTTTCGCTCTATTAAGGCTCATTCCATGTCAAATGTACCAATAAAAAAAAGTTTTCAACTTGACCATTTCAGATTTGGCTGAAACTTGGTTTATTTATACTCTCTGTCATCCTGAACTCAAATATAATTTTCAAAAAATTGTATCCCTGATAGGTTTTTTAGTTATAAATTTTTAAAAATCATAAAATGCCGCGTTTTTTAACGTGCGCTAAAATCTAAAATCTGCAATAACTTTGGTTCTATTAGAGCTAGAGAGCTGAGAGATAGCTCATTTTAAAGAGGGTTTCATGGACTTTAATGCGATACCCAACTTGAACACATTGTGATGTTGAAAATTGATATTAATTAATATTGAGCCCTACTTATTCATTATATTTATAATGAATACATATAATTTAAGTTATATCTGAATTTGAGGGTAAACTGTTCCAAGTTACATGTGGTAGTTCTTTGATTTGTTTCGTATTTTTATTTCTAGATTTACGATTAGTAATCATATATTTTTGGTCCAATCATAAATGGCAAATTGTTAATCAAATAAAAAATATTAAGTTATAAGTTTATTTTTGTGAAAAATAATGAGATATTTCTGGTTGTATTTGTCACAAGAAGAATTTATTTGTGTATAAATATTTGTTTCAAGTTATTGCTTTGGGTTTAGATTTAAATAATTTTGATCTTTCAAATAATAATTGTTCTTGAGAATAACTTATTTTTTTCTGTATTTATTTTTTCCAACTGTAATTTTATAAAACTTTTCTTGTTAAATAGGAAATTTGGTAATGTTGGTTTTTATTGGGGCCAGTTAACAATAGTGGTTATGATTTTTATTTAATTTATCTTAATGATATAACTGAATTTTAAAAAACTGATATTGAAAAGTTGATTGAAAATTATGCAAAACTTTGAATAACTTAATGTCATTAGGACTTGTTGATTCGAGAGATTCACCTGGAGCTCACCTAGCATCGTAAAATGGTCGCCTCTAATTGTATATAAACCTGGCGGTTGAACGTGATTATGTTCAACTTTTTCAACTGGTCTAAAAATAGTTTATCTTAATAATACCCATGGTTATATTTTTAACGATAGTCTTCATGGGCTGGAATGGTTAAAGTTTCCGTATCTCGGTTTGTATCTGGCTTCTACAAAATGTATCGTTTTGATTATATTAGGGGAAGAAAATGGTCGGGTGGAAGTCAGAGAAATGATTTCTGAAATAGGGCTGAACTATTTATTTGAAAGCCAACGTTTTGACCAACATTCTCAGTCTTCATCTGGGTCAAGAGTTGAAAGTTGACTTCCTTTTTAATACAATATATCTTCATATGAATAAACGCTATTGGACGCCAATGTGTGACGACGAAATTTAAATTCCTAACTTGTTGCTTATTGACGTACTTACTTCCATGGTTTTTATTTGTCTCTAATTGTCTTTAAACCTCATTACATAATGTCTGATCTTTATATGGGTATTATTACCTATACCTTTCATGCATAACTATAACTATACTTTTTCAGTTAATTACTTTTTCTAATTACATTAATGTTAAATAGAATTAAAACTGAGCGCTGAACAATTTTGTATTATGTATACTTTGATTTCAAAATAATATTTTCCACATGTTTTATATGATTATATTTATAGATGTTGGTATTAGCTGGAATGGTACGAAGGGTGTAGACCTGGAGCTAACAAGACAGGGTATTCCAATTAGGGATATTGAACTGGAAATGAGGAGCCTTAGCCGCCCCCAGATACTGCCTGGGACGTCGCCCGGGGCTTAGGCTTATTGGGTTGTCAGGATGGTAGCTTCAATTGGGATCTTGTACAGGCCAACTGGTTATACCCTCGAGGAAGGCGGAGAGCTAGGAAAAAAACTGCCCCTTCTTGGGGTTTTCCATTAGCCTGTAATCGCTAAACTTCTGGAAGATATGGGGACACCCCAGGATTGCATATGCACTTACTTTCAGAATCCAATTAAAGCTGCTAATAACAATAGACTCCATACCATATGTAGCCCCTATTCTACGGTTAGTATAGACACACCTAATGAGGTTTAAAAAAAATTGAAATATACAATATAGAACAGGGTAATTAGCATATCATATAACAATATGTGTTTGTACGATGAAGGCATAATTATGGAAGTTTCTAAGAAAAGTTCTCGGTTTCCACGGTTCCTCTTATTCATCACTTTTGTGGTTCGATAAAAAACTAATATTGTGTACCTTTCATATTAGTTTCATATTTTCGTTTAACTATCTTTGCTGAAAATATTAGCTTTTGTTATTTAGTAGTCCAAAAAAATTGAGAAGTGTAGCGATATTGGCTAGCATACGTCCAACTAATAAATCAAGGTTTCTTTATTCAGGTGCATGTTTCATTATAGTTGTCAGTCATTGCCTTCCTACCGTTAGTATACTTGTTCCCAACTCATTGTATACTGTTTTTTTTTTCAATAAAAATTGTGATTGAACATCTACACTAGCAAAAAATGCCTAAAAGAAATAAAATATTTTTAAAATTTTAAATTACTTAATTCAAGTTTCTATTATTGTATTAGGTTGTTATTATTATTATATTAGGCGAGGTACTAAGGCAATCAATAGAATTATGTTTTTCGATTAAAAAATCCGTTGAATGCAATAATTAATGTATTAATTCTCCGGACGGTTCAAGGTAAATTTTAATGTATTTTCTCTTAATTTTTTATATTTATTGGTCATTTTTTATGAGTTATTAATAAATAAAAATATTTTCTCTTAAGTATGCTCGTTGTGGATTCACGTAATATTTTCTCTTCTTCGTCACAGACACTTATTTCTGGAACTAATTATAAATTTACCTAACTCCTAGGAACCTGTTACGTCATACTTTATTTTAAATTATTTCTTGCATATTAAAATTCGCAGGGATATAAGTTAAGACGAAGGAAAGATGGGATCTTAGGGTTAATGAGGTAGGTCCTCGCTGACGTCATCGCTACTTGTTAACAGTTGGATATTCGCATCATTATTTAGCTTCTTGAAACAGCACTTGTTTATTCTTACCTTGCTTCATTTGCTTTTGGTCATCTAGCTGTGCTTTATTATTAATAGTGCTGGCACGTAGCAAGTTGGTAATAGCAAAACTATATAGCTTGCTATATACCTTAAGGTTAAGTATATTTAAATCTAATTATGTTTTCCAATTCCAAATCACCTCATAACAATGGATTTATAATTAAACGTTGTTTTTTTTAATGTGATGAAAATCTGTCGCTGGACGCTTGGATATGACCGCGAGACTCTGGATCTTTTGCTTGAACGCTAAATATATGTTAACATGACCAATTTAAATTGAAACTATAATAGATTATTACAATTTTATTGGTTCCATTTAAAATGATAATCACTGTTTCTGACGATTTTTTTTTCAATTAAAAGTAATAGTTTATTGTTAAGAAAAAATAATAATTATTTTCCTTGTCATTTATTACTTCATTTTTTCTTCATTATTCATTATTATTATTATTACTTTTATTTATGTAAACAGAAATCATTTAATATTCCTGGGGAGTAAAAAATACCGATTACGTCTTCTTTCCTCGAAGGTATCTATTCATTGATTCGCAATCTTGGTTGACACCTTTGGAAAAATACTGATATCTAAGCTATACCTTTTAGAACGAGTATTAATATCCTGCGATTGTTAATTAATTCTTTTACTAGATTTTTTAAAATAAAAATCAAGGGCTTAGCTTCCATTTAAATATTCTACATATTTAAATATTCTTTATATTCCCATCTACAGAACAATTTTTTAAAACTCCAAATAATTGTTTGTTTTTTTAGTCACTATTAATTGATGTGAGACACGTATAGCTGTGCTGTGATATTATAACGAAGTAGGATTTCATAACCACCAATGCTTTATTAAATTTTATACAATTATTAAAATAAAATAAAATTTAAACAATTGTTTCTTTCAAATGACTGTTACTATGGATGGCTTAGTAGTGAGGAAATGATTTTTTTTAATAGTTCACCCCCGAACAAAAATCTTTTCATTTGAATAAAAGTTCTTATTGGTTTTAATTTTTATTTATCGAATTCAAACTTAACTATGAATCATCCTACGAGTATACATATTTTGGAATAGTTGCTACCCAAGTTTACTAGCTCTGTTTCTAACTGGGATTTTGTCCCGCTTGTAAAAGTTTAATATGCATCCTCTATTGTGTTCGCTTGTTGCAAATACTCTGAGTTTTACTCAGTTCCTTTTAGTTTGGTGTCTGTCAGCTAAATTCGTTTTTTGATTGTATTGTTATTGGCACTATGAAGCGTAATTTCGTGGCTTGGTTCGAATTCGATACACGATTTACTCTATTGACTAAGTAATTTGAGGTTTGCATCTTTAATGTAGGTGACCAAACGAATCCAAGGCAGGACCTGATATATAGTAGATTACAGTGTTATTCTGTTATGTTTTTTTCTCCTTTATTAGCCCTGATGGTGGCCTAAAAGGTAGGCCGAAAAGTTGGCAAAAATAAAATAATTTGAATTTATTTTGTGTATAATTTATTGACTGCATGATCCGACCATTTCACACTTATCTAAGATGTATCCAGTCATCCATTTCCACATTAATGAAAATTATTGTTGAAGACTAGTTCATTAGTAAATATGTTTATCAGTAGACTGTTCTCTGCATCATGACTGTCGAGATTAAAAGTCAACAGTTTTCTCCCTGTGAATGCTGTTATAGCTTTCAAACTGAGGGAGGGAGGGTTAAAAACTTGCGCTTTGTATGTTTTTAGAAACGCTATAAATATTTTTTTGTTAAAACAAGCTACTTGAATCAATAGAGCGCTCGATCAGGCTGGAAGTACGAAATGGACGTGGCTGTGATTATGAGATCGGGAATGTCAACATTGCCTTGGGCAGTGACTGTTGACCGTCAATATGCCTCTCCTAATTCGTTATCCGGCCATCAGCTTAAACCCGCCCACACCGGAGCGGAAGCACCGTCGGTAAATAGCTTTAGGAAATAAGGAGGGGGAAAACCCAGAATGATACGTCCCGTATTATTTCTGAGCAAACATTGGTATTATCCTATTACCCTGTGTAAAAATCTATCTATAAGGTTTTCCTAATAATCCATACTTTAATAATACTTATTTGCATTATGAAATTGTAGACAAACTTAATATAATATTAATGTGTATTTGATATACGTTGGTAAGGCAGATCATCCTCTGGTCCTGTTTCCCGGTATCGGATTATAGTTAGGTTGTGGTAAATAATAATTATGTTCTATTGTTTTGGATCTTGCCCAATAATGGGTTTAGGCATTGAGCACCTAGACTTGGTGGTTATAACACACCTGAGCACATCCATCTTTTATGAAGTAGGACCTGATCTTTTAATGGATGGATGGCGGTTGTGGATTAATGGAAACCAGGCGGTTGATTGTGATTCTAGATAGATTACTTACATTACCGTTAACAGTGAGATGTTACGTGCTTACAAGGTACTAAACCATGACTTATATGAGTTTTGTTGGTTCTTTTGATATTTTTAATTTTTAGCTTATGAATTTAGTATGTTTACTTACTGAAAAACCTTTGTAATTCTGAAAATTTACTGTTAGCGCATTCAATAAAACCTGTACCACAACAACTTATTAAAGTTCCAGGGCTTCAGTTCATGGTAGAGGCTGCAATGTCTTTTAGAAATCGGTTGTGCAGGGATATCAAATGTCCGAGATCACGTTTATTCGACAGATTTTCTCGAAATGAAGGATATCCCGCTTATAGATGCTACGTGCGCTCTGGGAGAATCCGCAGATCGCAGAGGCTCTATCTATGTGTAGATAGATTACATAAATTATCTGCCACATCAGGATTTGAACATTGAAATTTGAGTATAGTAACTCAGCGCGAGTAATTAATTTAATAAAAAATATAACATTATTAAATACATATAACGCGTATTCAGTATATTAATAAATTTATTTACGATTTATGATAACATTTAATGATTTATCTTCAATTAAAAAAAAAGAAGGTCCCGTAACAAGTTAAGGCTACAGTCACGCAAGGCGTAGAAGTCGTGCGGTATAGTAGATATACCGCGCCGTCCTTCTAGCTCAGGCCTGATTTACTCTTTTATCAAGCAGTTATATTGACACTTTTAGACAATTGCTTTATGTCAATTATCGAAACCTTTTTTAAAAGTTTATATATTTTTCTATAGTATAGCAACTTTTTATTATTTAATATTAAAAATAGATTCAATAAATTGTATTTCGGCAAATAAGTACGACCCTTTTTTTGTCAATAGTTTTATTAATAAATATTTCGATGAAATCATTAACATAAATATCAATAATTTATACAATGTTCTACTAACAAATGTATTGGTAATATGTTTTTGTAACAGCATTTCTGTGTGTTTTTTAATGTTCATTATATATATATATATATATATATATATATATATATATATATATATATATATATATATATATATAATGAACATTATATATATATATATATATATATATATAATGAACATTATATATATATATATATATATATATATATATATATATATATATATATATATATATATATAAACATGTACCATTACAACCCGTAATGGCCTGGGGTTCGGCAAATTGTCGAGGCTGCACTGTTTCTTGGATGACGGTTGTGCAGTGAAGTAATTTATCCTAGATCACGCTGAACCGCCAGATTTTTCCTTCTTATTTTAGGTAGAATGTTTAGAGAGGCTGTTTCAGCCTCATGAGAGTCTCCAGAACCCGGAGAATTAATAAGTTATCAGCCACAGCCTGATTTGAACTCGGGATCTTTGGCACGACAACTTGGTTCCCTACCATTCAGCTACCCAACTCTACTCTTTTCATGTATAATATAAAAAAATAAATGTTTATTTTATGAGGCAGTATTTTTCTAAATACTCACAAACATGTTTTTGTAGTTTGCGACGGAAAATGGGCAACATGGGGCTGTGGAAGAGAGGAAGTTTGTACGATGTGAATGACTGAGAGATAAGTTCCACTGAGTATGAAGAGAACTCTTTAAAAAGTTCTGTCCCTTAGAAAACACATGGCTGTTAGGGAGCACTAAGCTGTGTACATGAATTTAAAGCGAAGGCATTTCCTCATGAGGTCCTCCTTCACTCAGTGGCTTGTTAGTATGATAGCTCTCTGCCAGCGAATCATCCGTCCATTCGCCCGGTAATTGTCACAGAATTCGCTCTCTCAAGTGGCCTTCTGCGTTAACTCCACCGTGTAATCTGTCCGTTGAATCTATTGCGCCATTCATCGTTAAATGATTCACCCACCTTACCTGTTCTACTGATTAACCAACATTTGGAATTGGTGAAAGACATGTATATAATTACTGCGTACGCTGTTCTTGGTTGTTTTTTTCCTTGAAAGCGTTGTGCTTGTCTCGTTCGCTATTCTATTGATGCCCTTTGTTTAGTTACTGATTTCTATACAGGCTAATAACAATGCTGGAAACTTGTTACAATATTACCAACCTCTTATAAACGGTCTATGTCTAAAGACAATAGCATAGTAATAGCTCAGTGTTATTGAAGTAATAATATGTCATTTTTAATACTGTATAAATAAAGCACTGCAGATGTTAAAATTTATTTGGAAAACCTAATTTTTAAAATTTTATTTTGAACCGAAATAAGATAAGAATTAAAAATAACACGCCTTCCATTTAGTTATTCTTACATTAGGTGTTCTTTTTTAGATAAATTGTGGAATTGCATTGTTAGTAGATTGTTCCATAAACTATTTTTATTATAATATTTAGTAATTCTTTATTTATTTTCCTATTTTTAATTTATTTTAAATTATTTAATTCAATTTCTTTCTAATATTCTATAATGTTAGTTTATAAAAATATTTTTACTTTCTCCTTAGTTTTGTTTCAGAAATCGTTTCTTTATTATTGCACTTGTATGCTCTGGATTATTTGTACTGAAAAAATTGAAAAAATTATTTATTTTAGTCATGTCTTTTATGTTGGTTTTATTAATTGTGTTTTTCTTTCTTTTGCAGGTATGATATTTATCTGTCTATTTAACCCGAAGTGAAGGTAATTGAATTATTTTAATCTTTGTTCATATAAAGTTAATTTATTTTTTACAATAGTAACTCCCCTCCCTCAAGTCTGTGATTGAACTAGCATACACTGCCAGAAAATAAAAATGGGTGTTACGCTGTCGATGGTCATACATTTTTTATGTATGCTTTTGCTTCCGGATATATTAAATGTGCCCTACAATTACTTCTTTAGAGCAACGGGCCATTCAAATTCCTAAATAATCAAACCCTCAAAAGGTTGGTTATCAGAATAATAAATTTTGATTGATTACAGTTATTTTATTGGTAGGAGGGTTATACATTTGTGAGCTGTATATAGGGATCATATACCAGGTCTGCAAGTTTAAAATGTCATTTTAATTCCAATAGAATGCGCCCTTAGCCTATTGAAGGATTTGCTTATCTCTAAACGCTATTTTGTTTGTTAGTCATTTGTTTACAAAAGTCAGTTGTTTTTAAGTCGTTTACGTGGACGTATCATACCTTTCTTTGGTGTTAAAAATGTCTAATTTTAAGCCAAATAAAGAGCATTTGCGGCATGTCATGATTTTCTTATTCGATCAAAAGAAAAAGGCATCTGAATGTCATCGAATTCTTGTTGAGACTTATGGCGATCTTGCTCCAACCGTCAAGACATGTGAACGTTGGTTTCAAAGTTTCAAACGTGGTGATTTTGATGTTACTGATAAAAAACGAGAAAGTCGACCAAAAAAGTTTGAGGACGTCGAATTGCAATCTTTATTAGACGAAGACAATACCCAAACCCAACAAATGTTGGCAGAACAGTTGAATGTCACTAGACAAGCCATTTCCGATCGCCTGAGAGCTATGGGAAAAATTCAAAAGGTTGGAAAATGGGTTCCACATGAATTGGACGAACGACAGATGGAAAAACGAAAAATTGTGTGCGAAATGCTGCTTTTACGCCACGAAAGAAAGGGTTTTTTGCATCGAGTTGTAACTGGCGATGAAAAATGGATTTATTTTCAGAATCCCAAACGAATAAAATCATGGGTAACGCCAGGACAACCATCCACATCGAGTGCAAGACCGGATCGTTTTGGGAAGAAGACAATGCTGTGTGTGTGGTGGGATCAGAAGGGAGTAGTCTACTACGAGCTTCTCAAACCCGGCGAAACAGTCAATACCGACCGCTACCGACAACAAATGATCAATTTGAGTCACGCATTGATCGAAAAACGCCCAGAATGGGCTCACAGGTACGCCAAAGTCATTCTTCAGCATGATAACGCTCCTGCACATTCAGCCAGATTGACTAAGGAAACGATTTCTTCGCTTGGTTGGGAACTCCTACCCCACCCGCCGTATTCACCTGACCTGGCGCCTTCTGATTATCACCTATTCTCATCGATGGGACACTCATTGGCTGAGCAACACTTTAACAATTTGGAGGATGTAAGAAAATGGCTCGATGAATGGATTTCAAATGAAGATGAAGCATTCTTTTGGAATGGTATCCATAAATTGCCCGAGAGATGGACAAAATGTGTAGAAAGCGAGGGCCAGTACTTTGAATAAAATATATTATACTTTTTTTTTTAAATTAAATTATATTTTAAGAAATAAACGACATTTTAAACTTGCAGACCTGGTATAATAAATATGGAACAGAACAATTAAAAAAAAATAATAATTTAACGTATTTATTGAAGTCATTAATAATACATATGTGTTTATGAATATGACTGCCTCCCTCCCCTAATGATTTACTTGTATAATGTATCTTCAATAGATTTCTCCTTTACTTATTTACCTTGCTGTTTACTGATTGCCTACCCTTTCTCGCTTTCAATAAAAAGGGATATCATTTCTTATTTATACGAAGGTCCACAACAATATATACATCAACTCACTTACTCTCCCGAGTTTTGTGGGCATCGATTCCAGGTTGACCCTTGCCCCTTACGCCTGCTCCACTAAATCGCTGGTGGTGATGAAATGTGCACTCATTACCTCTTTCTTTTTCTAAGTTGTTTAGAAGATACATCTTAAGGATGGTACTGTTAATTTTTTATTCTACGAACATTGACCATTTCTAATATTTTCTTCACATTAATTAAATCTTTAATAAAATTCTAGTAGAAGTAGCATTAAGCCATAGCTATTGTTAACAAACTGTAGCAGGTAAATGAAATTTAGTTTTTAGGTTTTATGAAATAAAAAGTTTATTATTTAATAATAAAAAAAATAATTTTTGTATCCATGATTAAAACCTATATGAATAAACTCCCCATTCGATCCACGAAGATTGCACCGTAAACCAAATGTCATTTCATGTCATTTTTTTTATATTACTATTGCTATCGATTGTCTATCTTAATGTCGTCTACATGAGCTAATGAAATGGTTTAGTGTTTTTTTTTATAGGTTATATTTTATATTTTCTTTTTCGTTACTGTTATTTCAATATATATATATAGACCCGTTAATAAATTTAATAATATGTACTTGGCATGGTAATATTTATATTAATAATTATAACAGAATTCAATAAGTCAATAAAAGGCTAAAAGTAAAATATAAGTAGGGAACGAAGTAGGAGATGACTTGAATATTTTATAATATTAAATTCTACTCCTACATTTTTATGTTTCTCAGAAATAATATTGATATTTTTAGCATGTTTTTCTAACGTTGTAATTACCCGTGCACTTTACGTTTGCAATTGAGTTTTATTTTATTTTAAACCATTAGATAAATTGAAGCGTGTATGTTTGTGTATATATAAAAATAATCCTACTGATATTTGATATAAATATACGGAATTTTATCTTATACTTTTTGCTGACGGATATCTTATTCAAGCAAAAATATTTATATGAATTAAATTATATTGTTTAGTGGACCCTCATTTATTAACAAGAACACGGCTATAATACAATGGATATTCCTCATAATAAATTTCTCAGTAAGGGCTTCTTTTATATAGTTCGACACTGAAATGCTTTACATTTCCTTTCTTTTTGGTTTTATATCCGTAATTTATTTGGTTATAAAAACAATTTTTTATAAAGTACTTCTCCTAAACTCCCATTAAGCTCGTAATAAGCTTCAACTGCATTATTTATCAGTGCTCTTAAGTATTATCAATTTTCTATGTTAGATTATCTGTATTTAATTGTCTCGACACAAGAAATTGCATGGTTATTTTTCTTTATTTTATACGATTCTATTTACGTATATATAGCTTAAAAGGGTTTCATGATTTAATTGTTCAAGACTATTAATTATTTTTTAAAAGTATCCAATTAAATAAATAGGTTTAAATATATAGGTTTAATGAGCAGATAGAGTGATCTGATATGTTGTAGGATATTAAGGGGGAAAAGCGTAAGCCTGGTAGTGTGAATGGCGGTAAAATATTGATTCACGCAAACAGGAAGAATGGAGTGGGTAAAAAAAGGCGTAGTGTTGGAATGAACCGAGGGCGATTCTAATGTGAGTTTGTTCCAAGGGGTTCTTCTCAGTAGGACGCAAAAGCATTTCAAGGGTATCGATTATTTTATTTCCTAGAAAAAATAAAAATGTACATACATACTTTTCATATATATATATATATATATATATATATATATATATATATATATATATATATATATATATATATATATATATATATATATATTGCCTCGTCGATAATACGTGCCGTAAAACGGGGTGAATAGAAAAAAATTTTCAACTTTGGTTTGAAATTTTCCATATTTGTAGTTGTTCTAGATACACAATTTTTTGATCAAACACAGGTCTCTGTTAGACCTATTTGTTTATAGTATTTAATTTTTTAAATATTATTTCATTTTAAAGAAAAAAAAATTAAAGGTGTTTCTTTTCACCCCGCAAATGGAGGTGAAAAGAAACAGCAATACTTCGATTTCATATTTTTTTCTATTGAAACGAATCGAGGGTGAATGGAAACAGTTAAATATGGTATTTTAATTTGCAAATGGATAAATACAAATTTATTTCTCAACGTAATGATTTATTTCCGTACATAACCAAAAGAAGTTACATAACTGTAAGTAAAGAAATTGATTCGGTAGACAATTACCGTATTTAACAAGATTAAATTATGATTAATAAATTGTGAAATCGGACAGGTCATCTTTGAAAAATATCTTGCCTTTGAATCGAGAGATAAATCTGTCTGACCACCATGGTTCTTCATATTGAGACCTCTTTTCAAGTGTCGAAATATAATACTATAATGCAAACCATGTTTCTCAGCAGACTTCCGAAGGCTTAGTCCCTTCTGTATGTCAGAAAGTGCATTTTCGATGGTTTTTTGTAGCCCCCTCCAACCACCGGTTTGTATTTTCTGGGCATTTTACAGGGTTCTGCTGTGTCAAATAAGAGTCTAACATAAATATAAAACACACAATATGTATTTTATATAGTACAAATGTGATTTAGTATTAATTTTTTCTTGTGGGGTGAATAGACACACTAAAAATTATGTGTTTCTTCAACCCATAAATTCTGAAAACCTAACTTAAAAAAACATGAATAATTTTTGAAATATTATTGTTAAAGTTAAAGCTTAAAGTAAGCCTTAATCTTTTATATGAACAACTAAACTATGCTTTGTACAGCTATTTATTTTGAAGAACACTACGAATTATGACCTACCTGGAAAAATCAAAGTGGATAAAAAAACACAAAAACCGTGTGGTAAAATTCAACAAGACATACAAACAGGAACCTGTGCTGCTAACCAAACTAACCATTATTTCCCTTTCAGCCTAAATTATAGCAACTTAAAAAAAAATAATAGTTGCCACAATTAAATAATAAAATGAAGTTTCGTTGCTATTCACCTCACTGTTTCTATTCACCCCGGTTTACGGTATGCTAAGTATTGAAAATAAAAAAAACATTACTTTTCAGGAGAGTTAAAAAACTGGTTCAAGGTTTATTCAAAATCGAGTATGTATTCACCTATTCGTGGTTTTGTTCCTAATATAGAAAATTTTATCTGAATTTGATGCTAATCCCCTATGCTGAAGCAATAGCTACAGATCCAAAACTAAAAATTCATTTTTTTTTTTCCACATTCGATTTATATAATTAGTAAAGACGATGTCATTCTTTCAAAAGAACGACATAACTCGAAAATTGTCATTTTTGAGCTAAGCCTTTAGTAGCAGTTGTATTTGTTTAAGCTTTTTTTTTTTGTATACTTGAACGAAATATCTGATATCCCATTTCCAAGATGTTTTTTTAACAAAGTCATATTTTGGGCTGTGTCCTGTTGGAAGTTTTATAGGTTGAAATCAAAAAAAGTTTCATAACCTTGTAAAACTTTGCTTTACAAATACCCTAATTTTTATTTTTTTACTCACTTGAAACTTTCTAATATTTCTATTAAAATTTTTGGTTTTATGAGTTACGCGATTGTTCTTTTGAATGAGCTATATCTGAAATCTTAGAGTCTAACTCATTGGTCGAACTTTAAGTTCTGATTTACTCAAAGAGACATTTTTATTTTATTTTAGCACTTGCTGTAAATATTTTATTTTCATTCCCTTAAATGGTTTTATAAATTCTTTGTATCTATTACTTGGAATGAAGTTAATACCACTATTGAATGTTTAAGTGAGTCTAGTTTGTAACTGTATGAGAAAAATATTTATTTTTTTAAAATAGTTATGAGTAAATTCCAAATTTCGTTATTGATTTTCCAAGCCGATTTGATTTTAGATTGAGATATTGTTGGGTTATGTTCCAGGCCGGGAGGTACAAAGGTTACATGCAATATATCCCTTAAGGTGCTTCCCCATCCCTCCTGGCCCTTACATAGAGATTTATGACGGCTAAACCACTGGACCGGCAAGAATTTTAGGCTCTTAGTGTCTCCTGCAAAAACCTTATATATTTTTCCAACAGTATTCTTTCCTACACGTTCAAAATAGGAATTTATAAAACCATGGTATCATCGTTTATTAATTATAATTTATTGGTGTCACGTCATTGATCTAATGCTACAAAAACTTATCAAAAAACATTCTCCATTGGTTAATTAGACGGGACTTTTTGCACAATTATATTATATTTTATATATATATAGGTTATATTATATATATTAAATAACTCTTGCACAACGCCCAGACTGACTGTGAAGAAACTGAACTAGCTGGGCTACGATGTCTTCCCACACCCACCTTATTAGCCAGACTTTACTCCAACAGATTTCGATCAGATAAGGAATTTAGACACATTTCTGAAAACAAGGGTAAAATTTATAAAAATGAATAACGCATTTTGTAGACTTTATTCCATCACAATACCCTCATTTTTTCAGTTATGGGATGTAATATTTGATAACATGGTAAAATATGTTGAAAATGAGAGTAAATATTTATATGGCAATATTTTGATTTCATGGAGTTATTTTTCTAAATAACCTTTCCTTTGAAAACGAATATTTCATATGAAACGACCTGATTTTTCTAGATAAATTAAAACTTAAGGTAATTATTTTTAGGAATCTTGTTCTGTAGTTGTTGTAACCAGAGACCAAAAAGGAAACTTCTGTTTTGAAATTATTGATTGCTTCACACCTGACACGTTGGGCTGCCCCTCAAATCATTTTTGTTTTTCTGAACTAGCCTAATAGATAGGTTCGCACGGTCAGTTATTCGAGCCCGTCTGCATTTATTTTCTCCTGTAGTAATCCTATTTCAGTCTTTGTCTAGTGACGAATCGTGTTAAAGGAGAGGAACTCGACTTCCTAAGAGCTCAATGGAGTGGATAATTGTGGACATTTATTTCTATCCTGACACTGATTTAAAACAAAAACATTTACAACACTTCTAAAACAAACAAAAACACTTCTTCTAAAACTTCAACATTACCGTTTTTTAAATTGATAAAAAATAAATTGTTTTATTTTTAAATAATTTCCTGTCTACTTAATCACTATTTTTTTACGGTTTTTAAACATTACGTAATTATATTTCCAGTCCAGTTTTCCTAGGAATAAGCAACGTTATGTTTGGAATAATTTTGGGTGATAAGTATAAGAATAGTTTTCATAAAATCATTAAAGAAGTGTTATATACTCACCTCTAGCAGTTATTTTAATTTAGTTTTAAGTAAACCCTTTGTTGTTGATGTAACTTGTGTTTTAGGCCTTTTCTTGAATTTTGTTATCGGGACATTACTGAGTTTTTCCGATCTGTGTTTTTATTCAGATTTTATTGCTAAATTTTTAGTTCTTGGATGCATGGAGATTCGTTTTTGCACAAATATTTGTTTTTTTCAAATTATTAATTAAAACTCATTTTAGAGGCACTGTCCCTACTGGCTAAAGGATGGATATAACTTATTTTATTGCTGTACCTAACTTGTTTATTTAACGAAATTTATTTACCTTTTATTAAAATATATTAACATCATAGTGTATAAATATTCTCAACCAATAATTCGTTTTCCGTTAAATACAGAGTTTTATATTTTCTTGGTTCAATCGATGATGTTTTATTATGAAAGAGTAAGTGGATCGTTGAAGTTTATGATTTTCACTTAGATAAGAAGTTAATTGTTGAAATAGTGTAAATGACCCTTTTTTTGTTATTCTGTTCGATCAAGAATAACGAAGAGAATTAAAAGCTAATTCGATAAATAACAAATGTGAATATCTCGGAGCTATATTCATTTTATTGGAAAGTAATGTTACAAGGACAGAAGCGGCTGATTAAAACTGGCCAAGATCTACAAGATCTCTAAAGCCAACAGCGAAGGGAACACTTGCTCCAACTGTGTAGCGAATAACTTCTGTATTTATAGCCTCTGGCTGCTTGTCTGAAATGCGATAGTTCGCACTATATGAGCAACTCTCATTTAACTTACTAAATGGCTTGACTAAGTCCTTTTGTTCCGCAACTGCCTTAGGAGCTGTATTTTACTTTTGCTCTTAGACTGGCCTAACTTGACTCGGTTTTCTTGTGTTATTATAGTTTTCTTTATGATGAGCTTTCTTATGCTACTGTTTTATTTGCCTTAAACCCAAGTATCAAATTATTTCTTTAAAAGTTTATTTTCTGATGTCTAAACTTATACATCCGAGACCTGATGAGATAAGCCTCTTTCCGGGACTTGAAGATTAAACTTGTTCTTAACTAGTTACTTCCTTGTTTCTTAGTAAAGTAGCTATTGTACCTTTTTGAATAATATTAGTCGGCCTTTATTTATTATTAATATTCGGGGAAGAAAATGGTCCGAGTGGAGGTAAAAATATTCTCTGAAAAGTTTTTTTCTGTTCGGCATGAGCCAAACATATTAAAAATTTAGAAATTGAGTCTTTAACTCCTTTTTTGTCATTATTACTAGAACTCATAATAAGTACTTAATGGTTATTATTGATTTTTAATGAAAGTTGTATTGAAATACAATAGATTATTTCTCGAACTCTTGTATTTACTAATATATTTTAATTCAAATAACAACAAATTTGATTTATAAATGGGAAACTGGAAGTGGCACTTTACTGATAGTTATAAACAGGAAGATGTTGAAAGATATATTAAATTTTGGCTGAAATTAAGACATCTATAGTTGTAATATTACACTGATTGTACTGATTCCTTAATTTTTTATTCCTTAATTTGCAACAGGTACGTATGCATTTAAAATTAAATATCATTGCTCGATTTTTCCTCCTTGATTATTTTATGTTAAAAATAAACTCGTAGTGCAATTGATATAATCTATAATCTATATTAGCTATATCTATAATTGATATTTGTCCAGCTAGATCTGTATTATTCCTCTCGTTGCCGCGCAATCCTATTTTAGTCTGTGCAATCCTTCGATATTTACCCAACCCCACGATGCTAATTTTTTACCAATCTAATTTAGATGCAATCTACTTCTAAAATCCTATTTCATAATCCCCGACAATTTTTACTGTTGGTTGTTCATTCAACGCCACTTTATGCTGCTATGGCTAATCGGACGATGCTACAATGGGAGCCCTAAATTTTGCTTATCCAGGTTTTATTAGGATAGGGATGTGTAACGAGTACATGACACCGTACAGGCTCGGGAACCCCGTTGAACGTCCCTTCCGAAGGACACCATAACCAAGTATTTTTTACTCCCTTTAAAAAATCCTAAGGCCACCAGCCGGGCTACTAATCCGAAATCTTGGGTTTAGTAGTTGGCTATGCTAACCACTAGACCAAAGATTACCCCGACAGTTTGTACTGAATCCTGTTTAGTATTTTATGTATTATACTTATCATACTTCTTTCTAATATTTTACACACTATCTTATTTTCTTCTATCGTTTGACGTTTCTCCTTTTATTAGCTTGAATGTTAGTATGTTATTCCCATTTAATACTTTAGTAAGTAATCTAATACTATGTATCTCTAGACCTTTGAAATAATGGTCCTATAATAGGACGTTCATAATGAATGAATTATTAGTAAGATAAAATTACTGATAATTTGAGAATCTGGTTATTATTCTTGAATTCCAGTATTTTTAATAAAAAATGTTAAAACATAATAATCCATCATCTTTTGTTATTACACTCTTTAATAATAATAAAAATTAGGCTTCGTAAACTCAAAGGCTCGCCTCCAATCTCTGCCTACAAACTTCCGTCCACGGACCACTACCGAACCCAAATCCAGGAGATCACTCAATTCTACACTCGGTCTACTCTTCAAACGTTTAAAAGTCGAAACACGCAGGAATTTTCTTGTTACTAATCCCAGCTACGTTACTAGCCCATCTTAATCTTCGTGACAATTGTTGCTCATATTTAATATATTTATGCAAACAAAGTTATGTTATCGGTAATCCCAATTGAAGAAATTATTTTGATAATGTACTATTGGCATTCACTGTTATGTATAATCTAAAAAACTTAAGTGACACAAGTTACTTTTTTTTTAACTGTCCTAGCTGATCTTAAATTTTAGGAAGAACCATTAATCGGATCGCTCGCGAAAACAAGTTTTTCTAAACTTTGCTGAAACATCCTTGTTTTTAAATTAGATTAAAAATTCGCTCGCCTTTTAACTTCGGCCCTGGCCAATTTGCATTTCAATACTAAAGTTACAGCCTACAAAATATGCTAATCCATTCGTCTTTATTTATCTCTCTCCTTCACGATTAATTTAGATTTTTTTCTCCTCTTTTTCTTTTCGTAATCTATTTTGTCTTTCTTTTTCCATTGTTACTGTAACTATATTAAGTTCCTTATTTTTCTGTTAAACCGTAACAGTTGCGTTTCAAATGGTCGTTAGATTGCTTGCTTTTTTCGTAATACGGTTTATAACATTAATTGTAGCTAATCTTTGTCGTTTAAACTTTGTCCTCCTTTACTTGGATATCTCTCGTACTGTCCCAACTAGTGATATCGTTGCCGGCTGTTGGCTTTAATCTAATCCATCGGACAAATTATGATTGCGATCTAGAATACAAGATGACTATGATCAGTTTACTGATTCTATAGGTTCCAAGTCCACTTGGCCTTGTTAAGTAAGCTTGCATGAGTGCTTCAGGTATTGTTATATTGCTAGTTGCTTTTCATTCAAGATCTACGCTTAAAGAACCTATTGATTATAATATTAATTCATCATAACAATTGTTTATTGCTTTTCAATAATTGAAGAATGCACTAGAGGCAGCCGAAGTGCCATGGCCCCTCGAGCCCACCTGCCCTCGATCTGGCTCTTAATAAATTTAGCCCGTAGTATTTGAGCAGCTATTAGGTCAAAGGGTCACAATACGATTTTGCACCCTAGGCATTGATTCACCTTCCACGTTCAAGTTTTATTTTCATTTTAACTTAAATTTTTATATTAGAAAAAATGCATATTTAATAATATATGGTTCAGATACAGTCTGTTATTAATTACATTTTCGATTAATCAGTACTAGGATGCTTAATATTTTTTTATTCATATTCATCATGAAAAGTCTTGGTGTGATCGAATGTGCTCTAAACTCCGTAAATATATTTCCATATCGTGATCAAAATATATTTTAAAATGTCACGAAAAAGTTCTCGATATTCCCTGTTCTATTTTTTCCGAAAGCTCTCCTGCTGTTGACAGATTCGTTTGACGGTCTTCATCGGCTAATATTAAATTTCAGGTAGGCACATGGCAACCAATAAACACCTTTTCCTCATTTTATAAAAACCGCGTTGTATCGCGCTTATATTTGCGCGGATCAATGATTTTGTATATCTCGTTTAAGGGGGCTTATAACATACTGGAATCTAGAGGAATTGCGCCAGTATGTTCTCTCTAGGAGATAAATAAAAGAGATGATGTGTGTTCTGAGGGCACGCCGGCCCGGTTGTGATGGGCCTTTTCTAATCAAAAACTGATTTAAGAAGGATTTAGTTTATCTGGAGGCAGTTGATTAACTCTTTAATGAGGTAGCGCTCATGAGGAAACTTTCTCGTCTCCCAGCCCTGTTTTCTAGATTAATTAGTTCCCCACCTGTAGTTTGACTCTTCCCAGCGCTAAGATCGATCTTGGTATGTATCGATGTGCTCCCACATTCGATTGTTACTAAGCCGAGAGATGCATCTAATTGAGTACCCGAATGAACAATTTATCGATTTTATTGTTAATTATTCAAATGAGCTCTAATATAGTTTTTAATCCACTAGTCTATTACATGTTTTTGGACTCTCAAGGAATAGTTAATTGATAAAGAGGTAATGATTCGAAAAAAAGTATTGGTTCAACAATGTTTTATATTTAACATTTTGACAAAATATTCATTTTTTTCGGTCTGCGGTTTTATGAACTCTCGTAACATAAACCTTTTTTCGCTACCCCTTATCTAATTTATGTTGGGAATAAAACAAACCACAAATACTAAATTTTTATTTCGAGAATGATATACATTGTTTTTTTTTTCAATTCTTTGAGAAGCCTAAATCGTACACCAAATATATTCTAATTACATACATTTTAGTATTTACAATACTTTCAAGCTTTATTACTTTAGAATAATGCTTACCATTTGACGTTTGTCAATCTTAAATTAACACATATACATATTTATATATTTGTACACGTTTATGCGTTACATTTTTAAAAATTAGATATATCTTGTATGTACAACATTGATTATTTACACTTTTATCAGCTACCATCTATAGTTAAATTTATATATTTATGTATTAGGCTTTTTCACAACATAGACCTCTGATTGTCTTATAAATAAATATCGGCATTTATCTTTTGGTGGGTTTCCACGTTTGGTTTCTATACCTACATAGGAGGACTTTCTTAAAAGCTTGCCTGAACACTTTATTGAATATCGTATAAAATATGGGATTGACCATAGAGCTGGCATACCCGAGCCAGGTGACGAAGTCGAAGACCCATTTGTCAATATTTCTTTCGCACTCTGGACAGACCGATGGGACTAGGTTGAGTACAAAGAAAGGTGCCCACAGTATGACGAATGTGAAGAACACTACTCCTAGTACCTTTGTGGCCTTTTGCTCCAGCCGAATGATCCTCCCGTGCCTGGAGGATGTTCTGGACAAGACGCTCGAGTTCCGAGAGTGCGGTGGCTTGACGAGCATATTCTTCGTTCCACCCGGGCTCGAACTGTACCTATCAACAAATGTTTCTTGAAAATTACATTTACATTGCAATCCGATAAGTAATAATTTAATACTTGGTAGTTATCGTCAATTCAATTTAATTACTACGCAATTTAAAATTAAATAACTTCATTTCATTAGATTACATAAAAAAAAGAATACATATATTCACTGGGTATATATTATTGCATGGTATTTTTACGTCTAGGATATTTTGGAAATTACATAGAATTAACTTTGCCTACCTAAGGAGTACCCCCTGGGCTGCATCTTCCATTGCCTTGAAGTCTGGCCTGCCAGCCCTGAGGGTGGCCGACCTCCTCAAGGCTGATTTCCTCACGGTCGGGGAGCTCTCTTGACTCCTTGTAGCCAATGAAGTCCTGAAGCTGGATCCTCTCCTGAATTTTGGAGCCTCCCACGTAACTATGGTACTAGAGCTCTCCTCTCTGCGAATAAACCCTGGCTTGTCCTCGGAAGCGACTATAACCACCTCAGTTCCCTTGTTGGCCGGCTTTTTGCTGGACTCGCCGAAGTAGGGACAAGTGCAAGGTGGCGGTAACATGCTCATTGGGTCCTTCTCTTCCTGGCTGGTCTGCACAGTTCTTATTTTGATCGGTTCTTCGTCAGAGCTCGATGAGGCCCACCTGCATAGCGATTCTTGAAAGCTCATAACTCTCTTTGTGTCCAGATTCTCCGACGAATCCTGCTTCCTGATAGGAAAGTCTATTGTCGATGCCCGGCGTCTTTTATTTCTACGTTTCGCTCTTTCATTCAGTCTAGATAGGTCCACTGATAGTAATTCTCTGCGAATGCATAATAATATGATATGTAATTTACAATAAAAATAACCTTAATATACTTAGGAGTTTGTTTCAAACTAGAATAAATTTCACCTCTTGAAGTGCGGTCTTGGGGGGGTGGATTGGACGCTGCAGGCTGCTACAGTCTCGAGACCCCTGGATAACTTGAGCATTTCCTGGCCGAACTGATGGAGGGCGGAGGTTGCGTAGGGTTTGGGTTCGGGCTCGGGTATCCAGAGCTCGTGGGTGTCGAGCGTGGTCAGTTCCGTGTCGGTGGATCCGGCCGAGGAGTGTCCTCCGGGAGCTCCTGGCTGCCCGCCCTTCCCCAGCAGCCTCCTCCAGGTGTAGCGCCTATCCAGGTTACCTGTCGGGCGGCTAGGATCAGTCTGTGCTTCGAAAGGTACATGACGTTGTAAATCTATGGATCAAATTCAAAGGTATCACATATTCAAAATTCGGTTATTTATTATGAGCCATCTTTTCTAACATTGATTAAGAAATCATCCCATAACCCTAATATACCTACCTAAGGTTGGATTGATTACTAATCTAATCTGGTTCTTGCCACAAATCAAATACTTCAGTTATATTTTGGTATTAGGTAAATGAACTTGTATATTATTTCTTGATTTTGTTTTATATCATATACTTTGATATATGATATACGGTGTCAAGTCTTTTGAGAGCGGATGGATCAGAAATAAAATCTATTTATACATTAGAAAATAGAGATCTCGTGTGGATAGATAGACTTGTAGAGGGGTGGTAGAATTTATATGCGACTCTACTCTAACTCCGGGAAATGCCTCCTTTTTCCGGCCTCGTCCGGCCGGTGCGGGGTTACCCTTCCAGTTCCTTCCGTCCCACCCGATAGTCGCGCTATCTTTAGTAATTATATATCACGCTCAGTTTGATTTATAATTGACTAATAAACACTTTGCGGTTTTTAGACTTTTTTTCTATACGTGTGCCAAATATAATGGTCGTTGTTTACATATTTTATATGTGTAAAAAAATTATACATTTTTGAATATCTAATTTACATTTTTGAGCTCTCCTAACAAATTTTATGATTTATCTGTGTTCTTACATGAATTAGAATACAGAAAATAAAAATAAGAAAATAATAATTTATGAGCAGAGTCGGGAAGTTTAATTAACTAGACCAGGTGCTGAAACTTTATTTTTTTTTATATTTATATTTATTTTTCATTAGGTTTATTTGAGCTAACATACAATAACATGAGAATTATCACTTATCGTTGTAAGAAATAAGAAGACAGAGTGACTTATATATAAAAGGAAAGAATAGTGAATCTTTAAAGAAGAAAATAATAAATGAACAATCATGTGAGAACGGAAAAATGGTATCTTAAAGGTTAAATACTAAATGAAGAGGCATATGAGAGAAAAGAAAACACTGGGCGATTGGGCCACTCGGCGAATTGATTTTAGAGTCTTTGATCTTGAAAACGGTGAATTAATTATATTTTCTTTGATGTCGAAAGGAGCGACTCTCGATGAATTCAATTAATGGCGATCACTGGCCAGTAAATTCCTAGTAATAGAATGAGAGGAAACTTACAGTTTGGCTTCGGAGTATTGTTACCTCCATGACGGCATTTGTATTCATAAATAGACTTGTTGACTCCTGTGTCTGGTGCTAGGGATTTCTCAGGGTGTTAGTTCTCATGCTGCGGTAAGGTCGGCCTATGGTCGAGAAGAGAGGAAGATGCGACTAGGCTAAAATCTCGATGAGAAGAGGCCTTGTGACCAGGCCGATGTCTGTAGTAGAAGAGAGCGAGGCTCAGTCATCAGCCGTCGAAGTAAAATCACCTCTACATCTTATCTAGGTAACCCGCGGGAAATTCAAATTTGAATTTACTGTATTAATTCTCTACTGAACAATCTGAATGGGGATTATATTTTAAAGGACGAAGCGATAATGAAATAGCGTTCCGGAATATCAACAGGTAATTTTAATTTATTTCTATTAGATGATAATATAGCCGATCTCTAAGTTATAATTATTGAATTCGATCAGTTTGCCTGGAAGGTGAGGGTTGTAATTTAATAGGTCATTTTCCAAGACAAGTTGCTCCTCGAATCAATACGGCATAAGTCCTCTATTCAAACTCCTTAAGCCTCTGTTAAATCACTCTGGGGGATCCTTCCATAATATTGGAATTATAGTTGCCTAAGTTCCTCACGCAGCTCATTTTACCCTGTTTATATTTTTACTTAGGATCCGGGGTAGCAAATAGATGAAAAAATCAATTTACTAGAGTGCAAAACGAACCCTATCTAAACTATTGCAATTGGAATTATATGACATATCAATGCTAAAATATAGAGGTATTATAACTCAACGAAGTTTTACAATATTAGGGCCTATGTTTGTAATTATTTAATATGTAAAAAATTGTTTTATCAAACGCTTCATAACTCTTGAAATTTAACAGTCTGAAATTTAATTTACCTTGAGTTAGGTTAATTGTTGTTGAGTCATAAACAAGAGGAGATCTCAGATGTCCTTTATGATATAAACCCATTTAAGGTGAGCTAGGCCTCCGAGTTTATAGCTAACTCTGTTCCATGAATATTAACTAATAATAAAATATTCCACTGGCTGGGAAATGGGGAGGGGCCTAAGCCCCTCCCTGAGGATGTAATTCTGGATCACCTGACACATTAACCTTAATCCACCCCAGTCAAGTTGGACTCCGACCTATAAGTTTAATTAATATAATTTATATACAACAATTATATTTTATAAGTTTATGCAAAGTGCTTGTAGATCTCTTAATCCTTCTAGTCAGAATTGATTAATATGTAAGACATCTTGCCTTGCTTTCCTCAGTTTAAGAGGAGAAACAGAATTTCCAAATGATTTTGATTGAAAAGGAGATTCATAACGAGCTCCCAGGCTACTATTTCTCTCTATCCAAAATCAACTTAACTTACAAACCTGCCATGGGTGTCCCCATCCATCCAGAAGACCAGTTGTTTGTGGCTCCTCCCAGGTTCTGCTGTTGCTCCGCCAGGAGTCTCACCGTGAGGGCGTACGTGATGAGCATCACTCCCAGCGGGATGTAGAAGCTTACGATGGATCCTATCAGTTTGTACAAAGGGTCTGGAATCTGGCATACTCCGTCAACCAGCAGAGAGTTGTAGTCCTGCAAGATTGGGGAGGATATTTAGTTTAGTATATTAGAATGTAGAGGAAGTATGTATACCTAATGCTAGTACACTACTATATGGCGAGAGTATTAACAAATAAAAAAGATAGAATTGAAAATATCAAAATGGTGGGTGAAGGAAAAAAAAAAGAAAGAAAAAGGCATTTTTCTCAAATTAACCCAATCTAAATAGCGATATGCATACACCAGGAAAAACCTCTGACACAATTTGAAGGAGTATTGGAGATGCTCAAACATTAAAAATCAATTTATTTCTTATTGTGGTTGAAATTTGCCTGACAATAATATTGTAAAATGATAAATATCCCTGTTGTGCTTCTTACAACTCTACAATAGTTGTACGCGGTACATATGAACAACTACAATATCACTTCGATTATGATATTGTTTTATTAAATCTTATCAAGCAGAATTTTCATTTTAATCTTCGATCGGTTTATACATTTTTTTTTATTATCCGCCCTAACTCAACTTGGGTTCATCTCGTAATGTAATTTTATTAAGGCCTAAATATTACCTGATGTAAAACAAAGGATCTCTTATCTTTCCTGTATATAGTTCTTATTACATCAGAGGCTAATTGAAGTTTGATGGATCTTCTGTTCTACCGGTCGTAGGTTGTTATTTCAAAATTTCTCATTTTTAAACCGTCGAGACAAGTTTATTAAATAAAATAAATAACTGGAATAGCTCCAATAGTGGCAGCCCGTGTACATTTAAGTAGATAGTTCTTTTTATGAAATTTTATACGTGGAAGATTTTCTGTGAAATCTGTCCTTTTGAAAAAAATCTCTGAACCCGTTTCGGCATTCGATAAGGAAAGGTATAGAGCATCCGTTCCCTTTTTGTATTCAGAATGCCACCTCCCAAATATGACTTGAGAAATACCCATTCCACCCTTAGTATTACAACCCTTCTTCTCAGGACTTGTTTCGTGATAGGGAACTTCTTATTTTCATGGTCCATTGAAGCTCATCTTGTATGGACGGTGTTAGTTTGAGAAAACTGTGGCACATCCTGTTTTTATTGAAGGCAATAACGATACAATGAACGTTTGCTAGCATTTTATTCTTTTGTTTTGAGATTGTGCTTTCCCTTTTGTGAATTGAATTCGATAAAGGAGTTTCTCAATGCTGCGAAAAATGACAATGAGAAATCATTAGAGTTCTAATTATTTAATAAAAGGAATATTTCATTTCTAATTAATTACAGCAGCAGTGCAACATTACGTATTACCTATTATATGAAATATATTACAAAGATAATAATTAAAATCCTGGAAAATTTCAAATGGAAGTATGGAATTGAAATACATAATCTTGGAGTATTTCTCATAAAGGTATTTTAAGTTTAAAGCAAAAAATTATTAAAATTTAGCTAGAATCTAGAAGCTGGAAGTGTTATATGATCTGAAGATTAACCAAATTTTAGTCAACAAATATTTTTAAATATATACTGATTATTATTATTATTATTAAACCTGTACCTATATTATAGGAAGATATATTTTACTTGGAACTCTGAACTCTTTTTTTTATCTCCTGTTTTCATAATAAGATATATCTATGCATCGTCTTTTATCGAAGTATTCTATTAGTAGTACCTATTAGTTCTACTATATATTCTGTATTAATTAACAAGTGCTAATAAAACAATATTTATTGTTCGATTCAGGATCAGGTTTAGAGACAACATTAGACAATAGTTGTTAGTAGTTGTGGTGGTGTTCCGATCAGTTTTTTCATAGGACATGTTTAAATCTTCCCTAAGCGTTGTATCTACACCGTTAGCTGCGATAAGAAAGAGAAATCTGTAGGAAAGGGTGTTAAGTGCAAACAGTGCAACAGGTGTTGTGTCGACTGGGAGGTCTTGCTCAAGGTACAGCTGTACCAACATCATTAGTGTTCCACTGCGAGCTATTATTGTGGTGGAATTTGTGCTTTGTTCGTTCATATTTTCTTGTGAAAAATGCAATCAAAAATATTGATAGACATTTTAATTATACCCGATGTACGAATTTCGGAATATTTATTACTGTTCTTTTCTCAATCTTTAATTATGCATTTTAGTTTATTCATTCATTAATTAATTTTTGTAACAATTAATTACTTAAAATTAAAAAAAAACATATTTTTCTTTTATTTATTTTGTGAGGTCTTGAAAATATGTAAATGAAATTTAAACTTTTCACTGATCAATGTCATTTCGATTTCAAAATATCTAGAATGAAATGTATGTATAAGGTTGTGTTAGAAAAGAATAACCAATTGATTGGAAAAATCATATATTCAACGTTTAAATTATGCAATTCCTTGTCTTACTTGAATATAAGGATCATATATGCCTAAATGAGTCTCACGGACAAAAATCTCCCAATGCTAAGAATATCCGTATAGAAAAAAATACATAATGAGGGAGTAAAACAATATAATTCTTTTTGGTTTTCTGGATAGATATATTATTTAGATTCTTGAATACCATCAAAAAGATAGCTCTTTGACATGATTTGTAATTCTAGAATTTTTTTTTTTGTGAATTAAGAGTTTATCTTCTTGTTTGTGTTTTCTCGATGCTTAAAAATCTGTATATAAAGTCTTCAGAAGGATAGAGTAATGGAATTCCGCGGGGTGAAGTAAAGTTAAAGTAGTTCCACGAAGCAATCTTTGCTTTCCTGAGAAAGCTGGTCACGAACATTATTAAAGATCTGTGTATAAAGTAGAGGAGAGTATAAGAGTAACTATTTCCTCCGTACTCCTTACACTTACCCTCAAAGATGGCGATGAAATAAGAGTAAAACTAACAACCTTTGTTAATCGGGTGATGGTAACACGCGACCATCCGAGATCACTTTATCTCACGAAACCCCCTGCTCTTTTGGTGTCTGACTCCGCCCTCTATCTCTGTCCTCCTTCCCTTATCGATATCGAAAATATAGCTTCCTATATTGCCTCAAAGGGATAGTTTTACCCAATTATTTTTATGGACCGAAAAGTAAGACCTCGAAGAATGGGTGTCTGGTTATTTGAATGCATCCTCTGTTTTAACTTCTAATCCTCAGTAGTATTCAATTTGGCGACAAGAACTCGAATATATGCAGCCTAACACCAAGAATCATCGAAAACTATATTTGATTCTATAGAGACATATTCTGGCAATCCTATTGGAGCTTTATGGAATAATTGTTGGTAACCGTCTGATATATTTATTAATTAAATGAATATCCTTCTGTATGCGGTCTGCTAGTGTATTACATTTTGCTTATGCTTTCATTACAGTTTGGTCAGTTATGTGCCCATCCTACAATGGTTGGAGCCAAAGTGCTCATCTCCAACTACGGCCTCCCACCTTATGAAACTCCAAATGCCCACATATATTTAGTTCGTTAAGTTACTATTTACTATGTTTATTTATTACCATTCCACTTTTCACGTTTATTTAAAAAAAAATCTTTTTATCTTTTGTTTATGAATATAAACTCTAGAATTGGAAGGAAAAAAAATCAAGTCAGTCACAATAATATTCCTCAAAATTGTTTAATCACCATAATAAAGTAGATGTAAATTAAAAAAAAAATCTTGTGCATTTTTAAAGTGTGGATTCTTAAGGGATTATTAATTTTTTGAAAAGGGAAAATGGATTTAAAATATGGAACAGCCATTTGGTCAATTAGTGTTGGCATCTTCTTTTTTCAAAAGAGTCAATTATCTTTTGAGAATTAGTATCTCCCCCGTCTACCCAATAAACGTTTATTTATTATGTATGGCTACGATTTTATTATTTCTCACCATAACGCTAACGATAAATGAAATAAAGCTTACATTTCACTTTATAAAACACAAAACCATATACTTATTCATTTCAAAATTTTATATTTTTTCGTTTTCTTTTCGTAGAATTTTTATGAAAGAATTTGATATGCCTCCCTGTGATGAAGTCCGTTACCGTCGGGAGTCCGAGGGTCTCTTGTATTAAGTCTGATTTCGTCCTTTGTAGAAAGTTGTACCTTACTATACGCCTCAGAATACGGTTCTGAAATTGTTGGAGCCTTTTTTAAGTTGTAGGCGAAATATATTCAACAAAGAGCACCATAAAAGAGTGCCCGTCTAATAACTGCCTTATAGATTATTAGTTTGAGGTGGAGTGATAAGTTCGGTGAGGTTAAAAGGTGATTAAATCTGTAAGATTTGGTTCTAACCGACTTGATCTTTTTGTTAATGTTGGGATAACGTCAAGTGCATAAAAATAATGTGTATTTATATGGTCTTAAAGCTATATAACAATATATATTAACAAAGAACTTAACAAAGTTCTGTGGTGTTATGCTAGAGTAATAATTATCAGATTTATTGATTGAAATCATAGGTTAACTAGTTAACCTACCATCTCAGAGAATTGGTTAAGGGTTAGTTTTTTAAGGGTTAGTTTAAACATTACCTTGGAATACATGAGGCTTAATGGAAGACTCATCGCTATCGACAATAGCCAAACGAAGACGATCTTAAGGACGACTCTCCTGCGTGTCTTATTCCTACCAAATTTCATTGGGTACCTGAGGGAGAGATATCTGTCGACGGAGATTGTGCAAAGGTGCATGATGGAGGCCGTGCAAAAGAGAACATCCAGGCAGATCCAGGTTAGGCAGTAGACCGGGGGCAGCGGGAAGAAACCTGTGTACATTTAAACATATGAGAAAAAGATTGTAATCAATTAAAATACTATATAAAAATTTATTATCAATTTATAACAATTATTAATAGTTTTTTAAAGGAAAATTGTCCTGTTTAATTATAAAACAATAAGCCAATCAATCACTGGTAGGTTTTTACTCATCTTTCGACTTTTGTGGTTTAGTATGGCTTTTGTATTTTATTTATTAATACTTTGAAATAAAGGCATGGTTGTTATTATTCTATAGTAGAATCGATCTATAGTATCATATCTATATTATTCTTTTTGTGCAAGTGTGGACTAGTGATTGTTTTTGAACATAGTCTTTGAAAGTTCCAGAGATACAGGAAAACTAATATTGTTGAATTTATTTTAATAAAGCTATTTTGTTGTTTTCGATGAAATTTGTATTGTTCTAGTTTAGTTGAATGGCCATTTACATTTTTAAATGCCCCCCTGAAGTTTAAAACAGTTGTCAACGAGCGAATATTTTATTACAATGGCTGTACCCTTGCTTTCCTAAAGTTGTTTTGCTCCTAACGCCCATACATGTCCCTATTAATATCCTCGCCGGAACATATCGCTGTGGTCGTAGGTAGCTTGATGATTATTTCTTGTTGCGGATTTCCGTGAAAGGGAACTACAGATGGTTCTGACCAATTTGGGCTTATGAGGCTCGGCCTGGGAAGTTGGCCTGCCATTGCAGAAACAAGTAGATGGACTGTAGTTTATAACTGTGATAAAGAGCAGTTATGTGGCAACTTTGTTAATTTAAGATCCCCTCTCCTGCGACTTTTGCCGCTAAACAGGCAACTGTATTATCTCCTATAGGCTCGTAAGCTGCACTGTAAAACAGTTTCCGTCATATAGGTTTTAATTAAGTTCCATTTCTGGAAGTAATGTTTTATATTAGAGGTACCTTAATTGGAAGAAAGAGTGTTATACAATTGATAAAAATTAATTTTCATATAAGGTTGAGTTTGTAATGCGTTAAAGTGCTTGATTGTACTATCAAAAAACATATGTTTCATTTTATGTTATTGGATAAAAATACAAAATATTGGTAAGGAAAAATTAATACGCAAAGTTTTCAGATTAGGCTTATAGTCCTTACATATGCAAAATATCGAATGTAAACAACCACATCGTTTTCAGCTTTGGTAAATGCTTAAATATTTCTTATACTCCTCCATAGGTAAACTACACTGATTTTTAATGAAGTCTAAAAAAATTGTTTCATTTTCCCAGAAAGTCGCGTTTTCCACTTTCTGAACTCAGCATTTGCATCGACGATATTTGGGACCGTAAATTTTTTTTTCACGTATCCAGTTGGCTGAATATTGTGCAATACAGTTTTATTAAAATTTCATTTACAGTAAAATAGTAAAAGTAAAAATATATTATTATATATTAATAATGAAGGTATCAGTTCCTTAGTCTCCAACTTAAGTCACAACAAGTTTTACACTTTCATCCCATTCGTTGTAATATTCCCGAAAATAAACATAATCGTGAGTTTTAAGAACTGGAAGAATTTCGTCCAGAAAATGAAAGTTTCAACAAATGTTTTGAAGTATAGATGATTATATAATCTAAACATTATCTATAAGTCGGTTCGTTAAACTATATACAGTCAGTTATAAAAATTATTTTCATTTTCGTGAATATTGTAAAGGTCAAATTGGTTGGGACTTAAGTTGAAACATTACCCTGCGGAACTGAACCATAATTTTAATAGAATTACATTCCATAATCTAAATTCTGTTATCTATGTTTTATCAATGTACTAGCAACCGGCCCCGGCATCGCACGGGTAGTTCAGAATCTAATGCCTACATGTTTTGTCTGTCGGAGGAAACCATCAATTTGATGCGTCAAATAAGTGGATTTGATTTAAATGTAACATAATATCTTCACTACGTGAAGTTTTTGAATATCTAGATATTATAAACATAAAAACAGATTAAAATATTTCCTTATATGCAAATTTATTTTCACGCGCATTAGTTTTTTACGATAACTCATTTAAATTATATTGTGTAAAATATAATAATAATATACATCAAATATGTAAGGTAACTAAAGTATTTAAGTTGATAAGGATTAATACTGTATCTGTCTAAATAACTTTCCAAACACCGCATTGTACGTAACCGATTTTTTGGTAGACAGAATGGGTATAGTAAGTTATCCTTAAAAGACAGATATATGCTAACCCGGATAATTATTTAGGTCTATAAAAAAGTTATATTCCACCATGCATTGTTTTCTTATATACTATGCGCATTATAAAGTAAAACCGCTTGAAAATCCGTGCTGTAGTTTTTGAGTATATCGCGAACAGACAGACGCGGCTGAAGACTTTTTTTTCTAATTCATAGTAACCATTTGAAAGGACCGTTTATTTGCTTTCAGTACTGGAGTATTCTATGTGCCTTTTAAATTCATTTTTACAATAAGGATTTGTTTTATAATATGCATAGGTAGATAGACGAATAGAACGGGTTAGGCAACGTCATCGATGAAACCTCAGAGGTTTCCTTTTTCGTACACTTCCAACAATTATTGTTAGATTCCAATCAATTTACACAAAACCTTGACAAATTATATACCTAAACCTTCCTCGTGAATCACTCCATCTATTGGTGAAAACTGAATGAAAATCCGCGCAGTTGTTATTGAGTTAATCGCAAACAGACAGACGCGGCGGAGGACTTTGTTTTATTATATGTACAGATTAAGCATAATATGAAAGATGAAAAAAAAGGGGGGAAAGGGCGTCCTCAAATACCGTTTTATTCCCGACTAACTGATCATAGATAGCTTACTTCACTTAAACTTCACGAAACAGACAAAAAGAGGAAGTTGTGGAATGAATAAGTACAATTCTCGATTTGTTATTGTTTATCTAGTTTGTGAGGAATAATCTTCTGTTTAGATTCGATTTAATATTTGTTTACTTATTGGAAGATTTATGGGTAGGGAATATATATACCTCTGATTAACAAAGGGAGTTATTGATTTGAGCGAGAGCGTACGTCGAGTGGGCGCAATGTGTGTTGCGTGGGTAGACCCCAAAGAGGCGGGGAGGTGGGAGGGGGAGGATTTTAGTTGTGAAGAGGGCCAAATCCGCGACGGCCGAAGGGCTGATGAACTTGCGAATACCGGGCCCTCAGGGAAATCTGAAGAGCACAGTGGCCTTCTTGTCGGGACCATCACACTAACCGAGTTAGTGGTCCTCCTCTTCAAAGGACATTCATTAACCCCTCTGTGTGTCCTTGGGTCCGCCTCTTGTTCGCTAATGTGGCTACTTGTGGGCCACTAAGTCCCTTCACCGGCCAATCAGTGTCCCCGTTGTATCTCTATAATTAAGCATGAAAGGAAGTTAATTAATGAAATATTGTACTATAATATTCCTTTAATGATGATAATGCACACAAGATTATCAAAAAAGCAAAGGCCAATTTAAGGTGAATAAAAAAAAAAAAAAAAAAACTCTAAACGGCTAAATTTTATAAAAAGTACTTGATGACTTAGCTTGAAATCAACATCCTATGACTCTCCTACATTATTTTTTGTTTATCTAAAATCTTATAATATAAAATTGTGCTTATGAAATGGTGCGTGTAGAAATATAGGCAACGAAACAATGTAAAAAGAAGGAAAAAAAATACCCGGACAATATTTTCCATTATTTTTTTCAGGTATAATATCAATAAATAATTAAAGTTTGGAATAAATTTTTGCCGAATTTTGCAGTCTCTCGATATCGACTATCAATTTTCAACAAGTGTTTCCTAATGTTTTCTGTCTTTCTTAGTTTATTTATTTTTAAAAAACACTTTATAATGGATATGTACAGGAATACGAGGATCTCTTTGTATTGCACTAGATGCATTGTTATTAGAGATCAGGATGGACATACGCTGGGATTTTATTGGATGATAGAAATAAGACTTTAGCGATGGGTATTTTTGATTAGTGTTACCATAAAAAATTATTTAGATGCTTAGAACTTGAACATATTATCAGTTTAGCGAGAGTTTGTTAAGGTAGGATAAATAAATTCGATTCAACCGAATATTCGGAAACAGTATAGTTAATAATATAATGAGTAATAATGATGGTAGAAACAACAGTTTTTACTTTAAAACCAAAAACAATTCCAGGAAACGATTTGTTTAAATATTAATCTTAGGATCTCTCATAACTATTCTTGCTTGTTTTAGTATGTATTAATTGGAATAGGAAGGAAGGTAAAAAAAAACACGCAATAAAAAAAAGGAAGAAAAAAGAAAAATCCAATGCTTTTCTTTGATTCTCACGGGTTTAGTTTCCCTTAACGAATTTATCTTTGCGTAGAAATTTTATTTTCTGTACGATTAAACTTAAATAAAATAAAAACTCCAGTGTTGTATTGTCCTGAGTATGGTCTATAAAATATTAAAATTGTAATTGTTTAATCGTATTTTAAATTACTTAAATCTAAACAAAAGCTACTGTTCTGTAGCTTTGAATATATTTGTTTGGGGTTTATCAATTATTGTAATAAAGAGGTTTTTATAAAAAAATATATAACAATATTGGAATAAGTTCATAATATAATAATAGAAGGGGATTTCAGAGGAATCTTGTTATGCTAGTGATATGCTATACAACAGAATTGTACTATCAAAAAACATATGTTTCATTTTATGTTATTGGATAAAAATACAAAATATTGGTAAGGAAAAATTAATACGCAAAGTTTTCAGATTAGGCTTATAGTCCTTACATATGCAAAATATCGAATGTAAACAACCACATCGTTTTCAGCTTTGGTAAATGCTTAAATATTTCTTATACTCCTCCATAGGTAAACTACACTGATTTTTAATGAAGTCTAAAAAAATTGTTTCATTTTCCCAGAAAGTCGCGTTTTCCACTTTCCGAACTCAGCATTTGCATCGACGATATTTGGGACCGTAAATTTTTTTTCACGTATCCAGTTGGCTGAATATTGTGCAATACAGTTTTATTAAAATTTCATTTACAGTAAAATAGTAAAAGTAAAAATATATTATTATATATTAATAATGAAGGTATCAGTTCCTTAGTCTCCAACTTAAGTCACAACAAGTTTTACACTTTCATCCCTTTCGTTTTAATATTCCCGAAAATAAACATAATCGTGAGTTTTAAGAACTGGAAGAATTTCGTCCAGAAAATGAAAGTTTCAACAAATGTTTTGAAGTATAGATGATTATATAATCTAAACATTATCTATAAGTCGGTTCGTTAAACTATATACAGTCAGTTATAAAAATTATTTTCATTTTCGTGAATATTGTAAAGGTCAAATTGGTTGGGACTTAAGTTGAAACATTACCCTGCAAAGGGAGGGGAAAAAACACGCAATAAAAAAAAGGAAGAAAAAAGAAAAATCCAATGCTTTTCTTTGATTCTCACGGGTTTAGTTTCCCTTAACGAATTTATCTTTGCGTAGAAATTTTATTTTCTGTACGATTAAACTTAAATAAAATAAAAACTCCAGTGTTGTATTGTCCTGAGTATGGTCTATAAAATATTAAAATTGTAATTGTTTAATCGTATTTTAAATTACTTAAGTCTAAACAAAAGCTTCTGTTCTGTAGCTTTGAATATATTTGTTTGGGGTTTATCAATTATTGTAATAAAGAGGTTTTTATAAAAAAATATATAACAATATTGGAATAAGTTCATAATATAATAATAGAAGGGGATTTCAGAGGAATCTTGTTATGCTAGTGATATGCTATACTACAGAATAGAACTGCAGTTAGATGTTTTTAATATTTTTTTTTTCATTTCACGAGTTTTCATTATGTTTTGCTGATGTTTATACTTAAAGGTTTAGGGATGTTCCAGTAGCGTTTGTTTTATGCTCTGTGTTCTTTTTTAGATTACTCTCGTTTGGACGGGCCTCGTTAAAAAGTTTCTTAATTAAAAACTCTGTATCCTCACAAATATGATAATTGGGTTTTCCTCTTTGGTCTCGCTATTCCTCGCTTTCCTTCTTCTTCTCCCCTCTTCTTTGCCTTATCATTCGCCCCGTTTGCGTGGTCTTCCACTCTGTTGATAATGTGTACCTGTTGCGACTTCAATTGCCTCCTCATTATGTCTGTTTGTCTCATCTGTTTATACTTCTATAAACTCTTCTCTGTTATTATGGGTATGAACTTTTATATTGAATTATTTTTTTATAATTAAAGGATTGGTAAAAAGAATAATAAGAGGAAAAATAAATTAAAAAAAAATGTAAAAATTAATATTTGATTAACTATAATATGCATTAAAAGGCCACTAAGGATTTTTAGAGAAGTTAGCCACTTCTCTTAATGGAAAAACAGTTTATTGGTTATTATTCGTATTCTGTTCGGTCTTGACGAATTATTTTGGTATACATGTATATATTTTTTTTATTTTCAATTATTTGTTGCTGGGTAAAAACTTAAGTTAGTTTAGAATAGCTTCAGGCGTTTAGAATGGTTCACGCACTAGCGATCTATGAGGAATAAAGGAGCCAGGGTGGAAATCACTCTGCTTGCCCCATTGCTATCGCTCTAGTGTGTTCTTTGTGCCGCCTCATGGAAGAGGAACAGTAAAACCTCCCTTGTATTGGCCCCAGTCGAGATCACTAGCAACACAATGGACCCGTTTCTGCGTGAAGCCGGAGCGTAGTACTCGTTATTTTGTTGGCGTTGCCTCTCCAGTTGTCGGCTTCGTTGGGCAGGATGAATGAGAACGGGATGTTTGGTCGGGAGTGGGGGTGATAAACTGTGGGCTTAGTTCATACATATATATATATATCTCAATATAGGTCCCTTACTTATTATGTATTTACTTTTTTTTTTTTACAAATATGTTATTGATTAAACGTAGAGTGGAAGATAAGTTTAGGATTGCTCTGTGTCCGGCTTGAAGTGGAGAAAATACATATTCCTAGGCGCAGGGAATGTGGTCTGAATGCAAAAGTGCTTTTCTGCTCATTTCCCAGACCTCTCTATCACTTGATTGTGGGGGAACGACGATAAGTGGTTAAATTGTGTCGGAAGAGAAGGGGAGGGAAATGGCTTATCAAACAGTTGATTACAATCAGAACGGCGGGGTGAAGGCTTTACTTCTTAACTCTACGAAGGCCTCAAAGTTAAGGTTGTTGTGTTTATTGTAGGCCTTACTTTAAAATGTAGTACCTCATTAAAAAAAATGCTATTAATATGGTAAATGGTATTTACTTGTATGTACGCACGAGATTCGTTTCTTAATTTGATAGGTTGAGGGTTCTATGCTGTATTTTTCTCCCCCCCCCTGCAACTTTATTCAGGGTTAATTGGACCTTATCAGTTTTATAGTTAAAACATTTTTAAAAAAATAAACGTTAAAAAAATTATTACGATGATTTTGATATTAATTGCTAAACCAAATGGAAAGAAGCCTTATTCGGTTTTAACCTAAAATATTTGGATCATATGTGTTACACCTCAGTGAAAATATCTGCATCTCCGGTGAACAAAAGTTTAAGTCGAGCTTTGTCCTGAGCGATTTTATTGAGGGAAGCTGAATGGTATCAACCTCGTTTTTGGCATGAAATGGAGTTGTAATATCAGCAATAACTCAATTTCTTGACTTAACCTCCGAGTTACTACGAAAATAACAGAACACTATTCCGCTTCCCTAAGTAGAAGAAACTCATTCTAGATAAAATTTTACTTATTACTTTTTTACCGTTGCTAATATATCCTCTCATTTTTTTCAATATTACCTTTAATTTATCATTAGTTTACTCACTCAATTTTATGCAAGTGTGTTTACTCGCTACTAAGATATGCCATGACCTAAACTAAACATCTTCAGGTATTAGAATTGGGGCTCAAGTTGATACGACATGATTAATAGCATATTTTAATCAACAAAAAAAAAATGCCTGTACAACTAAAACTCATGATAAATCTTGATTGCAGTACGTGGTAGAGATTGTACTATTTCTAGGACAACGGTTGTGAAGGGAGTTGATTGGCCCAAGAACGGCCAGATTGTTTTTTGGATATCCACTTTATAGAGGCTGGGGGAGCCTCCAGATGGTTCCAGACCCCAAAGGATGTGTAAATCAAATTGTACCCCAGACGGATCTGAACCCGGGACCTTCGGCAACTCTGCGCTCCACCTCTTTTACTACCATACTATCCCAAGGAAACGGTTATAAGTCGAAAATACCATTGGCTAAAATTAAGTGGAGACTGAGGCTTTTATCTTGATTTTATCTTTTAATTAGAGGAGATAAGGGAGCAAGGTGGAGGTGGGCTGTGTAAATCCCTCACAATCGCGATTACTCTCATGGAGCTACCCATTAGAATGCTAAGTACCCTTTGACGCCTTTATCAAATCCCACCTCTCCGCATATATTTTCTCTTCAGTTCAGAGTGAAGTAAAGACTTCTATCACTATATATGCTCTTCTTTTGCGTCATATGGGGAATCGTATTATGATCAATATGGTTTCCATAATGATGTTGCCTTTTCTTGGATAATATTACTTCATATAAGAAACGGATCGAGTGTACAAAATAAATGAGTTTTATATCGAAAGTTATTCCATCCACTTCTCAGAAATATATTTTTTACGATTTTCCTTATGTCAAACAATTGGGTTCGGCATTGTAAACAAAAAATTTCACCATCTCCAATTTTAAAAAAATGACTATCCTAAAATTGATGTTATAATTCACGCATGGTATGCAACATATCTGATATATTTATGTATGTGTAAGCCCTTCGTCAGACGGATGACAACTGAACTACCATTGGATGCATTATGATGATCATTATATTTCTAAAGGTTTTTCTCATTTTTTATTAAATATTTAGGGTAGTGTATGGAAAATATCATGTTAAATATATGTTTTCAATTTCCGGATGTTTTTAAATTCCCATCTCTACTTTATTCTTTAAATAATTCTCAATTACTAATACCTTGGATTTGTAGACATAGGAATCATTAATAAGGATACAAAACCTAAAGGTCCACAGTAAATATATTGTTGTACAAAAAAGTTACATGAAAGTAAGGGGTGTTCTGTTTCCAAGCCAAAGCTTGTGCAGGGGTTTGATTATGCGATGCACACGTCCAACCGCCATTTTTCCCCAGTTAAAAGTATCCAATATGTAGATGCTGAAGAACCTATTGAGTTCATCCACAGCTTATAACATAATATTTAATTTATCTGATCTATCTTTTTTATTCCTAACTGTTGCGGGATTTAAATGGTTGTTCGCTTTATTTGTTGTTTAAAAGGGGCTGGGAATGGGTTTTTATTCATCAAATACATTATGATTCTACTCTGTAACATAAATATATTAATAATTTATTTGAAACAAGATGTTCAGTAATATCATTGCCTTTGCGATTACTTAATGACGTCTTTCGCTATTTTGTAATCTACGCCATTTAATGTGAGAATTAACATTTAATTAGTTAAAAAAATTTAAATCCTCCTGTGGCTCACCCAGCCTCTAATAGGTGGGTACCTTTAAAGGCGGGAACGTGGCTGAAGAGAATGATCTTGGACCAATCACGTCCCCGCAAACCCAAGACCCGTGATGGGTTTTAGTGATATAGGGTTTGTTCTCTATATTTGTTATCTATTCGTGTCGTTCCAAGAAATCTCAAGTCAACTTTTATGAAAAGTTATTGCATTTGGTATTACTGTTATTAAGTATTTAGCGTTTCACTTTATGAAAAATGATAAACTCTAGCACATGTGATTTTATAAATTGGAAGGAACATTTGCGGTTTTCAAGCTTAAACTATCCGGAATATTTATGACGACATGCATAAGCAATGGCGGGGCTCGGATCCAGCTTCCTTCGGCCTCCTAGTTTATTAATGACCATGACTTTCCAGAAGTGCCAAGCTGTCTAGTCGTCCCTACCCTTCATCTCTCCCTATTATTCTTTCTCTGATCCCCCTACATTAAGAATATAACACTTTCATTTTGAAAATTGTTTCTTCAATTTATTTTATTTTAATCCCGTTCTCAGGACACACGTTAGTTCAGAAACGTGTGATACATGTGTTTGCATATGCTAAGTTTGAGATCTTAAAAATTATTTGCATTCTTGATCTCTCTATTTCATTGCTAGGTCAATGTATTATAAATTGGAGGGGCTAAGTGGTAGAGCGCTGAATTGACTTGCCGATGGTTCTGAGTTCAAATCCCGCTTTAAGGCAGACTTTTATTTAATGTGTAAACGGCTGGAGATGGATCCTATGGGATCTAGGATCCTCTCTGAGGCTCACTCAGACTGTATAAAGTACCTGAAATAGGGAGAGAATATGGCGGTTGAGCGTTATCAAGGACAAATCACCTTTCTGCTCAACCGTTGTCCAAGAACCAGTAATATCTCTACCACGTACTGAACCCAAGACCTTCATGGATGTAGTGGAACATGTTTTTTTTTCTCTTTGGACCTCATCTGCTTTATTATTCAAATATTTTCTAAAACTAAGTATGTATCTTATTGCCTTTTTGTTTGGAAATCAAAGTATGTATTAGCTACTAAACTAAGTTGAAAGAGGATTCATTCTGTTTTAACCTAAGTGATTTATATGATGTGTCTTTTTAGTTACTATTTATTTACAATGACACGATTTCATCCACAACTGGAAAATTTTTAATCTTCTATTTTAAAAATGTCGAAATGTTATATAATATGACCAGTTAAATTAATTTATTTTTTAATGATAAATTTCTGTGTGGGTTAATCTTGACGGCGAGTGGATCGCTTGGGTATCTCCCCGCTATTGAGGGAGCTGTATCATTCCCATTACTGTCACACACACGCCTCTAATTGAAATATAATTCCCATTCCTAAGATAATTCCCAACTTTAATTAAATTTCTGATTAATACCTACTGTCGGATTGAATCCGAATGAGTTTTCTTTATCTCAGGACATAGTCTTTCTTGGTTTAGTTAACGATTTCTGTGGTGGGTAGGAAATAAACATTCAAAGATTCTGTTAATAATGGAAATATCCTAAGGTTCAAAAGTTCAGCGAAGGGCCTCTTGACCCACTCATCGATGGTCATTCCTCTCTCGCTCGTTGATTCAATATTAATCAGCCGACGATTACAATTATTGATACTATTTCGCTGCCCCAACTTATAGGAATTAGTAAGGATTCGGAACTAATCATCGATGATTACAAAGCACGTTAACTATTCTCTTAAATTTCCTTCGTAGTCTGCTTAGTATAATCCCTTTAAGTTGTTGGTATATAGATTCCATTCCTTTTCGATTATACACGCTTCAATTGGGAACTTGTAGGAATTAGTTATGCCGAGTCCGGATCGTTGGAAGGGAGAAGGCGAAGACAATGGGGACGACACGCAGTCCTAATGTTGCTTTAATCTCTTTGCCGATGGTTATTACAAAATAATGAGGAGTACTAAGAGGGGCGCCATTTTGCCGTGCTGCCAAATTTTGTTACCTTTCTGCCGCTGCCGAAGCGAAGGAAGATGAATATTCAAGTGCCGAGCATCGGACCTGATTCAGTTGCGAAAAAGCTTTGTTGCCCCCCCCCCCCTCCCTCCTAATGCTATTATGCAAAAGGTACGTACCGTCGCGAACTCTTCCGTCTAAACTTTCAACTCCCTGCCCTCATATCTTCTTGAAACAGCCTCCTGAAACTCCCTAGAGGGGAAATGGAGCTTGGAAACTGTTTGGCTGATTTCTGGTGACATAAACTTTAATTGCCACATAATTAACAGATCTCAAACTTTTGTAATTTATGATTAAAGAACGGTTTATTTGTATTCAAACACTAATCAACCCTTGTTTGAAAGTAAATCGTTTCTTCATTGACTAACCATTGGGGTGTGATCTGGTGAGCATTTATACACAACTTCCCTAATTACTTCCTATCTAAATAAAGAATGTTAACTTGCTTATTGCAAACAAGGGTGCGTCTCAGAAGATTCAAGAGATTGAAAGCCGATCCACAACTAATAAAATGGAATAAATAAATTATTTGCTACAGCCGGACTCAAACTTAAAAACTGGGAAATTAGAGTCCAGTAGCACTTAAACCTTCTTTACAATTCATTACAATATAATTTATCGTGTACATCCTGTTGAAAATTTGTGAGTATTTTTTTTAGATCTTATAAAATTACATAGAAATCAGATTATTATTATTATTATAACCTACAATTCCCAAGGTGGAAGGTTCGCAGCCTGAAAGGTGTCTCTAGGGTTTTTGAACAGGAAGTAAAAAAACCCTTGGTTATTTCAAACTTCGGAAGGAACGCCAGAATATTATTATTTTTTTCTCAATTTTTTTAAATACTCTGCAATATTTCTATGACAGTTATAATATTTCGATGACAGTTAATAAATAGTAAGGAGAGTAAATTATCTATAGGTAGAAGTGGACCACTAGGAATCGCCGCAGTTGTCTGCAATTAAAGCAGAGTTAGCTAGCCAAGCTCGTATAGGAAAATTATTTTCTTCAATACTGTCCGAGATCTCGGTATTTATTAGTCTGAAGATTATTTGACTATTATTAATCGAATTGCCTCAATTTGAGTTGAGGCTAAGGTTGAAATCATTTATTTAGAGATTGTAATGATAACCAACAACGATGAGGAAGAAAGGGCCTGTAAAGTGATCTATTTGGCGTCGTATATCAGAATGGTAATGACTTCAGTTACCAAGGTCCCTACAGTAAATTCACGCGGCGTGTCTTCTGTGGTATTGATATTAATTATTTCTAAGTAAAAACAATGACTCTTTGATCATAATTAAGTAATCAACTATTTGGAAACGAGAGCCGTACTTCGATTTTGCATAAAGAGGCACGGTACATATGATTTAATACAGTTCTTTAGTAAGTTTATCTAGATCTGTATATGTAATATATATAAATTGATCATAGTTGGAAGTTATGTAAGCACCCAGAAAACACAAAGAAGGGAATTGTCAGAACTTCTCTAAAAGTTTCCAGTGCTCTCGTTTTGGTTTCGAGTTTACTGGACTTGCACCAGCTGGTCACTAGTTCGAGTTTCGTGAAGGGCCATGCTTTCTGAATTTGAAATAGTGCCTTAATGGAAGCTTTCGATCTCCGAGCTCTACTAAGTTTTATGGCTTTTATTTTTGTTTTATAAAAATAACAGCAAACCCGCACTGATCAACTGCTTACCGTTTCATAGCTTTCTTAATTGATCCTAACCATTATTCATCATCAATTAGTTATCTTTATAATAACCTACGTAAAGCTATAAATAATATTTTAACAGAATATGATCCAGGTTTATATATCGGCTCGAAATCAGCGATATTAATAAATCGTTAAATCCCTATATATATTAAAGAAGATGCGCCATTTGTTGTAATTTTTAAAGACATTTTTTATGTATTTTATGGGTTATTGTTGTGTAGCAATGACATCGAAATTTGATAGCCCTTGTTATATTGGTGGAAGGGTAGGTTCAGTGGCTGTAAAGTGTTCTTTATGCCCTCGGTGGATGGACTATGAATAACAAGATGGATCTCTTCTTCTATTTATCGACAATCTCGGGATTTATTGTGCTGTAGATCATACTCTTTTAGATTGTTCTTAATGCCGCAGGTTTTATTTGAATTTATACGCTATTTTCGAATACTTTGTTAGGTAGCCTTCACTTTTTATGAAGTTAATTAAATATTATATCATCTTGAGCTCTTTTGATACTAAAGTTACCTTTGAATTTTTTTTTCTTCATGAAGTTCATGGAAGTTGTTAGGAACGGTCCTTAGATAATTGGAGACAGGCTATAGCCAAACCCTACTAAATTATAATCGGTAAAGAGAGGTAGATATTCTTAAAATTCATTTGATCTTATTTTGTCATAATTAGTTTTTTATATCTCAAAATCTCCCGACCCATTTTGATTGTATTGAGGTTGACAAAAAAAGTATTCATATTTGGTTTTAAGTAGCTCAATGGTAGATGGCTGAATTGCGGCTGCGATAGATAACTAAATTAATCTGTTAACAGCAAGAGATAGACCCTTTGGAATCTGTAGACCCTCGTAGGGCTCACCCATCCTTTATAAAGTGGGTACCTTTAACAAGGGGAGGGGCGGAACCTGGCGATGGAGCGTGATATATCTCCGTGGAGAACTGTTTTCAGCCCTTATAATGAAAACCCTTCAAAAGATTTGGAACTGTTCTGAATCGATCGACTGGTTCTATAAAGTAAAGTGTTCTCTGAGATTTGAGGTTCCAATTTCTGATAAAAATGGACTAATTGCTCTGGTGGTTCGGGGCATATCGGTGCCGGGCAATTAATGAATTTAGCTTTTTCCACTTCCGAGGCCTGTACAAATTCATCGTCGAGCCTTTCCGTTCAATTAGTCTGAATCAATTTCATTAAATTAAGTGGTTTTATCAGTCAATTTTAGTAAAATTAATTTATTTTAGAGTAATTATTTTTATTATCATCTAGAGTAATTATTATGTTTATCGTCAGATGATCATTCGATTTTTTTCTCGTTTTGCATACATAATTTGACTATTGATTATGTAAACATTTAGTTAGGTATTTGATAATTCATTGATTTTTATACTTTATACTTTTTTCGGCTTTTCAAATTTATCATAGGATACTTTATAAGTATCCTAATCCTAAATGATACTTTAGAAGAATACTTACATAATGATTTCAAGCTTCCACCAAGGTCATCTTTTTATCTTAAGGGTATATAGATTATATTAATAATAAAATGTTAATTAATCACTTACTCGTTAGTAAGCCTATAAGGTTTTGAGGAACTTGGCACATTTTGATGCTTTGTTTATATCTTAGTATACTCGTACACAACTCAGCTGTTCGTGTGGTTATCACTCCGACTCTAACAGTTGGACTGATGTTTACATTATTTTTTGTGTTTTCAGGTGGGTTAGAGAATGATTTAGAGTCACAATTCGGTCCAATAGATAAGGTTTCTTAATTAATTTATCCTCATACTAAACGTTTTAACGGGATGTCTATCGGATCTGATATCTTTATATATAAAATTATTCTGTTCTTATGTATGTCATTGAATGCCTCAGACTTTAAGCGTGCCAGGCATTTTAATGATTATATATATTTTTTCCTTAAAACATACTTAATTATTACAACCTATTTTTTAAAATGTATTAATAATGCTAAAGTATTATGTTAATATTTTTAAAAGGATTTGAACAGGACTACGTATATCGGTCCCTCTAAATACTACTGTATATTATGCTTGATATTTGTTTTTTATATATTGGGAAAAAAACATTCTCCAGTCAGCTCATCTTCTTAATTTATATAATCCACGTATAATTTATACCTCAAATATTCTTAATTTATATAATTCTTTAAAAACGTTTCGACAACTATATGTCCTTGTCAATCTTTTAAAACAATTTTTCTGCATCAATACAATAATTGTACATAGCTTTATAGAAGTTATATACCTAAAATCTGCAAAAAAAATAACAATTATATTAAGAAAACTACATGATTTCAATAGAAGTGTCCTATAGTAAAAATCAAGTATAGATTCCTCATAAATAGATATTTATTAAATATTTTCTTGGGGATTATCTTTCCTCCATGGCCAAATTATTAATATTAAACTTATGTAAACTTTGATCTTTAAAATACTAGATTAGTTGCATGTAATTATGAAATATTTATTTTACGGTACTTAAATTGTTTATGTATTAAAATATTTTAAACTATATAAAAATACAACACAAAAAAAGAATCTTTACATTTTTTATTTAATCGATTTAATCAAATTATGAGGTATCTAAACTAGATTTGTACTAATTATTGGGACAATTTTATTGAAATTATGTTTTTTTATTAATATAATTGTTATTTTTTATAGATTCTTAGACATATAACTCTTTAAAGTTATGTATAATTATTGCATTGATGCAGAAAAATTGTTTTAAATTATTGATAATGACGAAATTTATTTATTTAAAAATGAACTTGTTATTTGTTTGATTTGTGACTTTTAAGAACATTTTGATCTGAATATAACATATTTTTTGTCACTCCCGCTTTAATCATTAGTTACTTTTTGAGTTTGAAGTTACTTCCTTTAGAAGGTTTTTCGCTTTGAAGAGAACTGATGGAAAGTAGTATACTTGGAAAAGAGACGGAGTGTATTTGTTTTTCTGAATTAGCTGCCTCCGACTGAAGAGTAACCCGGCGAGGCGGATGAATACCAATTATGTAGGAAGGGTTTTAGATTGATCGGCTTATAATGGAACAGATCCAATCAACGTCCTGGTTTCGCCTTTTTTTTGGTTTCTCTTAAATTTCCCTCCCCCTTCAACAACCAATCACCGGTTTCCTCCAAGGGACCTACTTTCTGTTTGTAATCTCTTGAACAATTACTGCTCACAGTTCAAACATTTGACTTCGAGAGTGTACCCCGAGGTTTGTTGTTCATGTTTGGCAAGTAAACAATCGTTCATTTTCGTTAGCTTTGAGTTGTTGACTGCAATACAAGGTTCTATTCTGAACCTCTTTTTGTTACTTTTTGATGTTGGTTCTAATATCTGTAATTTTACCATTACTTTTTTAATTTATCAATATTAAGTATAGTTTTGATTTATAATTTGATTATTCAGCGTCAAGAGGGTCTCATCAATGTTTTCAGTATTGGTTGACTTAGATTTTTATTAATAAAGGGATAAATAAATGTATAGCCCCCCTGTTGTATGTATTAAAATATTTTAAACTATATAAAAATACAACACAAAAAAGAATCTTTACATTTTTTTAATTTTTTATTTAATCGATTTAATCAAATTATGAGGTATCTGAACGCTCATAGGAGAGACGCTGAGGGGTTACAACTGAAATGCTCGTAAGTCAAAAACACGATTTTGAGAAATATGAAAATGCTTAGTAGAATTACAAAACCTTGAACAAGAAATAAATAAAGTTTTGATTTAGTGGGTTAAGGAGTTTCAAATCCTGGGTTAAAAGTCTGCCACCAGCCAGGACCCTATAGGACTAAAGGAGCAAGGACCCTCCTGGGGCTGTACCCAGGCTGTATAAAGTGGATATCCTAATTAGGGAGACAAATATAGAAATTGAGCGTGGTATAAAACAAATCACCTTCCTGTACAATCGTTTTCCATGAAATGGTACAGTCTTCTCCACTTTTGGAGCCCAAGACCCTCCATGGGTTGTAGTGTTTCTTTTTTTTTTTCGTAGTGGGTTTCATCAGTAGGAAAATCTACTTGTACTACTGCCTTTTCATCACCGTTTTCTCAAAATCATGTTTTTTATTTAGTGTTTTTCAGACCCCACGGTATGTTTCAAGAAATACGATTTCTAAATTTTTTCATTTTGTGTTCATCTACTAATTTATTCCAAGACCTGAGAGACACTAAGAAGGAATAGAAAGAAAAACATAATCCTCTGTATATGGATATACAAATACGAGTTGTGGCTATTATAACGAGACTGAACTTGATTTCGATAGTCATGGGACTGTGTACCTTCACTGGGTTCCTGAAGGTCAAACTATCAATCAATACTACTACCTTGAGGCACTTGCAAAACTACGTGAAAGAGTAAGGAAAAAACGACCCGAAATGTCTGCCACCCATGGACAATTCATGGGTTCTCCACCAAGACAATGCGTCAGCTCATTCCGCGTTATCTGCCAAGAGGTTCCTAGCCCCGTACGGCATTCCAGTGTTAGAACATTCACCTTATTCACCAGATCTTGCACCATGTGACTTCTATCTGTTCCCTAAGGTGAAATCTTCATTAATAGTGACGAGATTTGAATCTGTGGAAGCTGTAAAAGAGAAAGCGGCACGCTTCCTGAAGGAGCTGACAGAAGATGACTTCCAGCATTGTTTCTAATAAAAATTCGCTTGGAGCGTTATAGAAATAGAGAAGGGGTCTAAGGTGATAGTAAGTAATTATGTATAAAATAAAAATAAATTTTATTGCAACGTCAGTCTCGTTATTTAATATCCACACCTCGTATATAAAGAATTTACAGCTGCTGAAGAGCTTTAATCAATTTCCCTTAATGAAACATTTTAATTAAATAAAATAGAGCCATTTTTGAGAAAACGTCTGAGAATTTCGATAAAAAGTTTTGAAAAGAACATTTTTATAAAAAGAAACAGAGAAGCCGGAGAGATAGGAGTTACGGGAGAGGGCTTTAAGAATTATCATCCCTTGACTAATTAGGGGTAGCTTAGACTTTTCAAAGAGCCCAGCCTAAGCCTACAAATGCTCCATAAACTTTATACTTTAATATATTTCTGCTTCTACTTATCCTAAGCTATGTATACAATATCTAGAGTTAATGGAATGATTAAAATGAAATTTAATTGAAACTTTTTATAGTGGTTAGATAAAATATAATTCAACGGTTAGAAAAAATTTTAGGGCTATTAGTAAAATATCTTTGATCCATTATTACTTCCTTTTATGCAACAATCTAAATATTGTAATTGTGGAAATTACGTCAATATTCTGAGCTGTTGGTATTTTTTATATGCATTTCGAAAATCCCCAAAAACGTGTTGACCTCTGACGAGGCAACTGTATAAAAAACTAGTTTATGAATTACTATATAAATAGTAATTATTCATATGTTGAACTTGCTAAAACTTACAGCTCTTAGGGATTTGTGGAATAGGAAGTGTTAAAAGAGTCCACTGTTGTGAAAGAAAGATTTGATATTTTTCGTTTTATTTTTTCGGCTTTAATGTCCCCTTTGTTGCTGATTTGGCCCGAACCCGCCAAACTTCCATCCTTTCATAACAAACTTCATTTCCACTCAAACCCTCTAGTTTCTAACCTAGCTTCCTCTCTTCAATTCCCGATATCCTCCGAGGCCTCTGAAAAGAAGATGGCCACGTGACCTTCTTAGTTGAACTTGTGATTTAAGTACTACCAGTGGGTAGTTTCTCTACTTGTCATTATCTCATGTCATTATGTATCGCTTAGCCTATTTACTTATTGTATTACTGTAAAACATGTGTAAATATCAATAAATACATTTTTTAAAAAACTCGGCTTAGTGGAGCCCCAAAGCTCTACTCCCTCAGTCCAGATGGGTCTTATGCTTGCCATGTATATGAGCATTTTGTAATTTGGAGCTGAAAGGTTGTATCCAATCAAAAATCCTTCGTAAAATCCTCATTGCTCCTTACTTTGTTACGAACAAAGTCATCCATAGTGAGCTCAATGTTCCATTTGTTTGTATGATTTTGCCGGAATGCGATATCAATCATTTCATAACAAACATTGTACCCACTCAAACCCGTTAGTTTCAAACCTACCAACCTCTCCAATTCCTCCTGCTCCAAATCCTCCGAGTGGATGATGTGGTAAATTTCTATAAATAAATTATAAAATGTTGGGCTATAGTAAACTCAATCTATGTACCTGATTGTGATGCTAGCTTATTGTGAGTCCAGGTATCGATTGCGTTTATTTGCTCGGTCGTTATCAGAGTGGACTGTAGATAATTTTATGCCGTCTATTGTTGTCCGCGGATGATGCATATCCGGTGTTTCATACACAGACACCGTCCGGGCCTTAAACCTATTTCGATTCTGGCCCAACTCGATGAGCAAGGAGATAGAATTAGGGTTGATCCACTTAGAGGTTACTTTAATTACGAATAATGTAGATCGGAGCGCTGTAAGCCCTTGACTTCAGCCATTATCGCTTAAGTCTCTATCGGCGCTGTTAATTCGATAGTACTCCCGTAGGCTTTAAACGCCCTGGCGGTAAATATTACTTAACGCGGAACTTCTAGGGTATTGAATCTATGGCAGTTTCTGTTTCCTGATGTCTTAGCTTATTTATATACTTTTTGTTTTATTAGGAATGTTTGCTGAACCTAACATTAACGCTTTTTTAAACAATATATCGATGCCTTAGTTCATAAATGTGTTAAGTGCAAATATTTCAAAAATGGGTTTTGTTATATAAATAATATTGTAAAGTTGTGACCAGGAAGTCATAGATCATATGTTGATATAAAATTACTAGAGAAGCTGTGAAGGTTACTAAAATAGATTGTGTGCTTAAACATGAACTGTATTTCGTGTGTTGAATTATTATTCTAATTCGACTCCTGTAAAGTATTGTTTCGGCACTTAATAATAAAAATATCATTAGTTTATTTGTAAGGAAAATTTTTCTTTTCAAGTTTTAAATACGTGTTAATTTATTTTAGAGAGCATCTGTGTTGTCATTTTGTTTATTTCTCTCAGGACGAGTTACTCGAAATGTTTTTAAACTGTTTTTTCCAGTAGAGGGTGGTTTAAATGTGTTTCATAATTCAACCACTACGAAAACCGGATTCGAACCTTGCACTGTTATTGAGCCTTCAAAGTTAGGAGCAGCTGAAATTAAGCTTCAACCATCTGGGATTTGCGAAAGTTGGCCATTCATTGCTGTTATGAGCATTAGAACAGTTGGAAGTTTCACCAAGCCTGAAGGTTCAAAAGCTAACAGGTGTCAAGTACTGACGTCCATAATTCAATACATATTCTTTTTAAAAGTTTCCCTTCTCTTTCTTCTGTTCTATTTATTAGTTAATATTATTTTTATTACTGCAATAAAGAAGACATAAATTTGTTTCAGAGATGGTTCAATGAATAAAAACAATCTAAATAGTACTAATTATTTATTTTAATAGTTTAGACTTTTAAAACATTATCAGGGCTATGTAAAACAAGTATGTACAGGTTTAGAAACATTGATATAAAGGATCAACATGTGCAAATAGAAATAGTACCATCGATACTAATTTTAAACCAAAATATCTTTTTGAGCTTCTTTTATACTAATGTCTATATTTAATAACTATCTCTCATTACTTACTTAATCTCTTCCTCTCTACCGCTTTAAGCAGTGTGAGGAGCCTGCTTATAGAGCTTGATCCATGTGTCTCGATCCTGAACCAACAACTTTCTCCTTTCTCCAATCCAGGCTTCTTTAACCCCGTTCTCCCAGGTTATTCTAGGCCTTTTAGCCAAACGATCATCAGCCATACGGGAGACATGTCCGAACCATCTCATCCTATGTTCTCCTACGATGTCTGCTGCTGGTCGTATGCCCAGATTGGTTTTTATCGTCGCGTTTCCCACCCTATTTCTTCTCCTTTTCCCCTCAACTCTTCTTAGGTATCCCATTTCCATTGCTTGGAGTGCTTTTATGCTTGCTGGTGAAGGTCTTAGATTCACTTAAGCATGTAAGGATTGTAGAAAGGTATTTTTAAACACTGTTTTCTTGGTGCCTTTTGTAACTTCTTTTTTTTCCAATAAAATCTTTCTTAAGAGAGTTGAAGCATTTTCCCGCACATATCTATAATTAGTCAAAGTATAACTATCAGGTAATGGCATATCTATATTTATTAATGAGCTGTATTCAGCCTAAACCTGTTACAGAGTTGTATTAGCATAAATCCATTTCGCAGCTTGTTTTAAAAAATTAAGGAATACATATTATATATTTATTAAGAATGAAGTTCCACCAGACTAGACAGTTTTTCTCATTAAGTTATTTATAATTTCTGCCGGGTAACTTTCTAATCCAATAGACCATCCTGTGCTTCCTACCTCACTCATTGGGCGTTGATGACCTAGATGTTCTACGTCCCTAAACCCCAGGAAACAAACGCAGTTTTTCTCATTGGATTTTTTTTTCAGCAGTATATTATTAATCCTAAAGCCTTCCTCGATTCAAGGTATAAAAAATGCAAATATTGCTATAACGGAATGGTAGAGATTGTAGAGTTTATCTACCCAATCTCTTTTGCTTTTTTTAACTTTTCAAACACTCTAGTTCATGCATTCACGTGTTTGTAAAGTTATGTTTATTTACAATAAGTAATTAGTTTTATCATCATTATAGTTTGTAATATTGATTTATATAGCGATATTAAAAAAGCAGGGACGGGACGTGTATGAGGGTTGTGAGGTCCGATGTGAAAAAACGGAGCCGGTGTTCCAGTGAAGGATTAGCTGGGACTACAGCGCCAACTTTTTTTCAATCTGCGGCTGATTCCCATGTAATTTCTGTCCCCCTTTCAACCTCTTCTCTTCCAAATTGCTAGTTTCCATTCAAAGTAAAATTTATCTCCTTTAAATAACAGGTTTATTATTATCCTCATCAGGTATCTATGGTTTTATTTAATGAAACTTCTTTATTTGTGCGCTTTTTTGTAATTTTCTGTTATTTCATTATTTCAATGAAGTTTTATATTTATTCTATGTACCTTCCGAAATTTTTTATAATAAGTCGGACATGCTAGTAAGCGGAATCCAAATTGTACATCCCGTCCGTGTATCACAAAATGAATCAGTATTCGAAACTATACTATATGACACAACGGATATCTTATTATAAATAAAAATAAATTCATGCAGGTGTATAGATAATAACATGTTTGTCAGCGATATTAGGCGAAAAAGATTGTGTCCTTGAATACTCCAATTTCTACCATTCCTATGTGAGTTTGTTGTTTGTTCATTTAACGTCACTTTATGCTGCTATGGCTAATTGGACGATGCTACAGTGGGAGCTTTTTTAGATAGGGATTTTTAACGAGTACCTGACATCGTACAGGCTCGGGACCCCCGTTTAACGTCCTTTCCGAAGGACGGCGTAACTAAGGATTTTTCAATCCCTTAAAAAAATCCTAGGGCTACCTGCCGGGCTACGAACCCGCAATCTTGGGCTTAGTAGTTTGTTACTCTAACCACAAGACCACAGGTGACTTTATTCCTATGTGAGTGTTTGTTTCGTTGCTAACTATTAAAACAATAACAACGATTTAATTCTAATGTTAAACGATTTAATTCTAGTCTAACACCCTGGGTGTATTTCTGTATTTCAGTATTTCTTAATACACTTTCATTGTGTATGTATTTATTCAGTTCTATTAAATATATACCTTGAATTTAAAAAAGCTAACGGAATGGATATGTGCTGAAACTAGTCCATTACAGGCTTAGACCGATCACAGCTTAAAATTAAATATAAATACGACGCTTATAGCTGATTATTTAAAATTTTAATTGTTTTTAAATTAGTATCAGTATTACCGTTTCTATTTGCACTTTTTTTTAAATTTAATTTGTTTTATCCAATATCTAATTACTGTTTTAATTAGCCCTTATAAATGTCTAATACTAGCCCATTTTCTAGAAAGAAAAAACATTTCTGAACTTTTTTTGAGATAACACGGTTATAAGTATTTTTTCTAATAAAATTTTAATATTTTTCTTTTGTTTTTTGTATTGTTTTGTATTTTGATCGAATGAACTCGGCTTGAGACTTAGTTTAAGTCAATTTGCATCTTGGGCTGAAGTAGGAACGGGCTGGGAGCTAGAAGCTTTTGTTGAGAGGGTTACAGGCAGAGCTATAAGTCAATTGTTGAGACCCTACTCGCTTGTCTACTTTACTTTTGGAATCCGGCTGTTTCTATTTCCTCTGCGTATGGAAGGGATCAATCTTTGTCAAACATTGACACGGCAAAGTTTATTTTCGTTTAAATAAATATAATTATAATTTGAATAATAATAAGCGTTATGATAGTGATTTGAATGGACAAGGATAATTATTTTTTTATTTGATTTTAATGATTTATATTATTTCATACGAAGCCTTTATTAATTAACTTTTCAAGACGAAGTTATTTTTAAAAAAAATATAGACAATTGTTATAGGTATTTTTTCAGCCTGTATCGCGACAACCGTTGCAGGGTCTAGGGTTTGGTACGAGGTAGAGACTGCAGAGACTGTTTTTAGGACAACGGTTGACATGGAGGTGATTTGTTCTGTATCACACATAGCCGCCAGGTTTTTCCACCAAGTTAGCGTACCTATAAAGTAGATGGGTTTCCACAATATCCATCCCCGGATGTTAACCGGTTAAATAAATATATCTGCTACAGTCGGATCTGAACCCGGGACCTTCTGCACAGTAACGAAGCGTTTTACAATTAATTATGAGCGTCCATAAATAATTAGTAATATGATTTAAACCTTAAATAAACTTATCAAGATCGGGCATTCCATTTACTCTTCTCAGACTACACAAACCTTAGCCAATTGCTGCAGCTGAATACCATAGATGATATTTCTGGCCATAAATGCTTTATTTGAAATTTGGATTTTAACCTTTAAGCACATGGACTACTTTACATTACTGGATATTTTAAATCAACCACTGGTTACTTATATTTATGAAACTTTGATTTAACTAAAGATACAGTTATATTGTTGCTCAATTTAGCGAAATTTAATATATATTTTTTCAATTATAATTTAACGCTCAATCTATTTTCCTAACTTAATCAAAAACAGTTGTTTAACTGTAACATTTAAACTACAATTTTAATTCATCTAAATATATTTTTTGTCATATTAAGTAGTAATATGCAGCTACTAATATAGTTGATTGTATGCTAGTAATGATATGCATACCATTCGAAGGCGGAGAATATCCCATGAGGTGAATTTTTTATGTTCTCGAACTGAATTGAATTCAAGATGCTAACGTTCCAACCTGAATATATTGGGTCTGTTTGGGAAATCGTTATCATTCATGCTGCCACCTTTTGGAATCTTCTAGCCATTATATCCCTTTTTCCTCCCTGCCCTTCACTTCCCGTTATCTTCTCAGATATAAATCATCAGTACGTTCGCTGTTCTTCTTGTCTTCTTGATCAGACCTATCCGGAATAGACAAGTCTCTGTCTGCAAAGGAAATCGTACAAAAGCGCCTTTGTTATTTGAATTGATGTTTTGGAAGAAACAAATGTTTCCTCTTTTTTCTAACTTATTATTGTTTCGTTACCTCGATTTCTATATAAGTTGAAATTGTGATTTAGCGGCTAGAACGGAAGGTGCTATTAACTGCTGCTCCGTATGAAACGCAATTTTCCCTTCCAATTTTTCATCCGGGTGATCCGGGTGATATAAGCCCTTGACCCATCAGGAGCACTTAGTGATCTACCCTCTCTACCCACTCTACACTCTAGTAGCCCTTGTAGATTGAGATAAATGTATCTATTTCAGTACAATAAGGATTAATTTGTCTATGTATATATTGTTATTAAAAAAATATATAAAACATATAGTCCACGCACACAATCACAGACCCTGTGGTATGTTGAGAACCTTATGGGGGAAAACCTTGGCGGTCAAGCCTGAACTTGGATAAATCACGTCCCTGCACAACCGTTGTACTAGATCACGTTTTTGGGTTGCTATAGTTCAGGTATTAGTATAATAATACAACATTAGGTATAAGCTGTAAACATTTTTTTAAAAATCAAAATTGTAATTTGGAATCCTTCTTAAACGACCGTTATGATTAAAAATTGATTTATATAACTACTATCCATTTGAAACCACTTTAATCTGACTTCAAAATGTTGAATTAACTAGCAAAGTGCTGATGGTATCGAAGTGCGTACACATTCCCGCTGAAATGTTAGGTGTTGTGAATGGTGCTCGCGTGGCCCAACACAATATAGACTATTCATCCATTCAAACAATAAAGGACATTCATTGCCTAGGCACGGTTAGCTTATAGCACTAACTATATACCTATTTAACAGGGCATAACAAAGCGCAGCTCAATCGTCTGAGTTCCTCTACCCTAAGTTAAAAATATAATTAAATCTGTTCTAATTAATTTTATTTTAGTTTAGGAAGATTGCACCATCTATTTAAGTATGGTGATTTTTAACTAAGGACCTCAGAAGGCACGGAGAATCTCTAATCAGTCATGGGTTTTGTATTTTTTTAAATCAACCTAGCTTTTGGAATTGAGAATATTACGATTGTTGCAATTCCTTTTTAAGATATACGTGTAAAACGCCTTTTCAGTGTGTGAAAATCGATAAATAATTAAAAGACCTTTAATGACCGAGTTATTTTTTTTTTTAACATGAGTTATTAGTATCCATGCATTCAAAATAAGAATCTATCAGATTTAGGTGGGCCCTACGATAGTTGGGTTGGGAATTCTTATCAGACCTCAGAACACTTTTCTGCTCTATGAAATATCCCAGATATTCTCGATAAAGTAGATCGTTTTGCTCTGACCTAATTAAAGGGACTCGTTTTAGCTTTTTAATAGTTTAGAATAATTGCTATTATATGCCTTTTTTAAAATTATATTTCAGAGATATTTATTTCAGATTCTTAATCCTGGGCATCCATTGGTTACTATTTTTCAAACCCATTAACCCTCTATTAGATTATGATGTTGTAATAATATTTTAATAAACATTTTGATTATTATTGATTTATTTTTTAATTGAACTTGAACTTGAGAAAATAAGCCTAGAAATTTGTTTTATGAATCATCACTCGCTATTTAAATAATTTAATTTAATTTAAAATTTAATTAGATTTTCCATAATATATAGTTTCTGTTGGAAAATAGAATGAAAGACTTCAATCTAAGGTGTTGAAAGTATAAGTAGCTCATTTCAATTTGGAAAAACATGGAGCTCTTGAATCAGACACGATTGCCGCGAAGAAGGGCGAGAGGGCCGCCTGCTATTGAGGGAAGGTGCCCCGAAGTCTTTTGAAAGGCCCTCGCTAAGGAAGGCCCTGGATAAGAAATTACCACAAATTCATCCTCGGTCCCTCAGGATAAGTCCTTTGAGGTTGGATGTGAGGCTTCGATCCTTCCAAATTAGATCAGTAAGGGCTAATGTTGGCCTGGTTTCTCTTGGCTCTTTTGTGCCAGTACTGATAATCAGACCGATTTGAATGAAATTATAATTTCTGTTTTGGTTTAACACCAATAAATTATTTTGATTAATTTACTTACTTAGATCTACTTTCTTTTTAAGACTTTATTGAATAGATGGCAATTTCAGCATGATCAAGGTGCAAAAATATAAAATACCCATCACAAAGGAAGGTGGAAGGTATTTAATATATAGCTTTCTTGCCTTTAGAGAACTTCAGAATAGAAAATTATCCACTTTCTCTACCCTCTTTTCATATCAAAATATATTTTGTTGTCTCTTTGTGGTCATAAATAAATTGATATTAATACTGTTGTGAAAACGACGGAACAATAGAATTTATTATATAACAACTAAAGATTTTTTTATTTAAACAAAATTTCTATCCGTTTTTAAAAATTTTATTTGTGAAATCATTTCTTATTATGAGGTTTTTCTGAAGCAAATTACTATGGTTATGTGTACGGGTAATGAAACCTGTTTTGCTTGTTATTTCTCTAGTTTAATAATTACATCAATCGTTTTAATAAAGCTCGTCAAAATTTTTATTCCAAATTTTGTCGTTATAGATACAAGTTTACTTTGCTGCAGTAATTTCTACTCCATATTTGTTTATACTGGAAGAAGATTTGATACGAACGGAGATGGATTACAGACGCTTACATAGTACAAGGATTCTCCCCTGATTTTCACTTGCATCTATTTATTTACACAGGTGTTAGTTACTTGCAGGGGAGACGCTTTGAGTTATTATTTTCAAACGAACATTGATAAGAGCAAAGAGATCTTGGGTTACTGTTCTGAAATTTCCCTCAACCGTGGTATATTTTTGGAAATAAGTTATCAGTCGGTATTTATTTTTTCGTATTGGAATACGGAACCTTTATGGTCAGAAATGATTCACACTCAGGTACTCCCTGATTGGCCTTTTGGCGAAGGGGTTGATTTCGATTTAGATAAATCTTTCCGAGGAAGGGTGTAGTTTTCCTAGGGAAGAGGCATCCTCTACATTGTGTCATTTTGACAGTTAGAGACGACAGAAACCTATTATCGAATGTTTATATGATTGTTGTATGGTGTTTCTGAAGCATGTTGTCCAATCTGTTTCAGGATGCTTTTTAAATGACCGTAAGTTAGTTCCATACTTTGTCAGTTATCTCCGTTGGTTACTATCCATGATCGGAATTCACATTTTGTTCTTTTGGATCCCTATTTCCGATTAATTTATTTATCTAAATAATTTCGCTAATAGATTGATTTATATATGCATAAATGTTCGTTTCTCAAGGATTGTTATAGTTTTAAATATTCTATTCCTCAGGGATGAAAGCAGTGTCGGGAATCAGGAAACGCCAACGTGGAACTAAAGAGCAATTTAGGCCTTCTATAAAGCCTTTGTTTAGAAAGACCGTAATAATTCCCTTTTTGATGTACAAAAGTTGCAAATGAAGTTGTTTCGTCAGAGTTTGAAAGTATTTGGAACTGGGAACTTAAGCGCATTAAGACCCTCTTTCAACCTGCCTTCCAAGTGGAAGGAATGTATGAAAGAGCTGTATCAGAATAGATTCTGAATTTTTCGCTACACCCCCATAGGATTGAAGTTTTGGTTTAAAACTTCAAAGCATTTAATATTTTAAACGTATTTCTTTCGTCAACATGACGGCATAAATGATCTAACTATTGTAATATGGATTGCGAATCAAGTGTTAATCATCAAACTTCGGTTTTCCCATTATGAATTTAAAATTAAAATGAAGTGATATATTAGATACATATATATTTATATATGCGTAATAAATTAAAATATCAATCAAAGATTGTTCACAAATTTGATTGTTAGTTTTATTATGAAAATCGATTTATTGCTTGAACGAGCCGTGAAGTCAGTCAAATAAATCTGCCTAGTTTAAATAATTTATTTAAAGGCAACAAACAACTATATACAAATAAAATTCGCAATTTAAAACTGCCACATATTTAGACTGAACAAGGAGAAATGACACTTACAGAAATTCATTGACCGAATTCGTATGCTGGACAGAGGAGAACCATTTAATCTATGACTGTTGGGTGTATGAGGTAAAGATCTTAATTGATTATTTTTATGATTTCGGAAAGCGAAGATCGGCCGATGTCTTATTTAATATTCTGCTAAAATCGTCTTATTTAGTAACTACCAGGACCAAAGGAATTTATATTTGGTCTACGTATAGTAGAGAATATTAAGTTGCTTTATATTGTTATGTTGTTGGGTAATATCTGCAAAATAATACTTGGATTTTCATTATTATACACCTCTTATATTTGAAAATCCTTTAACTGGGTCAAGATGTGAAACAACTATAATATATTCATGGTGGTGTTGTGAGTTGTAATGGGATTCTGACATTCTGCTCCAATAAATATGTTTATAAAATCGATTTAAGTACATAGACAATTTTAAATTATCCATTCAGAAGAAAAATACCGCCATACCGAATGTTGACGGAAAAATATTGGAATTACCTCTGACGAGGGTGAGGATGCCGATGGGCATGACGAGGACCGCTACCATGAGATCGGTGATGGCCAATGACATGAGGAAGTAGTTGGTGACGTTCTGGAGGCGGCGCTCCCAGTAGATCGCCAGGCAGACCAGGATGTTGCCACCCGCGGTCGCCGCCACCAGAGCCACAGCCACCAGCGCCCACCAGTTCCAGTTCTCATGGCATTCCTGGCACATATCTCATCACCGTCCGTCTGAAACATGGGCATCCATTATATGTTAATCATCCTAGAAAACGTTGTTATTGGAATGTATTAGTTATGATATATCAAAAGAAATGTATCTTTCTTTCTCTCTCTCCCTCTATCGCGCTTTCTGTGCAATAAATTATATAAGGTCACATATTTCAACTATAAAAGATGCTAAGGTTTTCTTGAAAGCTGAGGAAAGGGTAAAATCATGATCATATAATGGAATATATATAAAATCAATGAATCCGACGATAGTCAGAGAAATCCAGAGGGCTATGTTCCACAATCCTCTCTTTAAAATTGGACCGTGATGACAGTCCTCTGTAATTTGCCTTATTTTGTGGGTTACAAATGCGATTATTTTATTACTCCCTTTACTCTAGAATATTAATCACTTAGGTAGAATGGTAAAAAAGAGTCGAGTTTCACTTAAACGAGGAAATGAGATGGAGGAGATAATTATTGACTTTCAAATAACTATAGGTAATGATTTAAAAACGTGTTCTCCTATTTACTATTTGTAGTCTTTTTTTTGCTATGTTTGTTACGAAATTATCAGGAAGTAATGCACGTTGCAATATTTAGTGAATATATAATACACTGCGATTCCAGATCGCGTAGGCTAGACTTTTTGCCTGTATAAACATGTAAAGAATTATGCATTCGTAAATAATTTTAGGTCTTCGTAAATAACTTTCCGAAATTAAAGCTGGAATAGTGCTATAGTGGATGATCGAAGGTCTAATACTTAGTATCTAACACCACCGTACTCGTCTTATAATAAAGTGGTGTGTATTAATATTTCGATCAATCCACTATTTAAAGAAAACGTTATCGTTCGTCTTGTTTTTTGACTGATGATCCCCCTTTTTTTTTAAATGGAATCATTTTCATTTTAAAAATTTTTATTTGAAAAGAAAATATATGTCCAGGGTTGGGACTCGAACCCACTGTGCCATCTTTTCTTTTTTCAGGTCAGACACACCCTTTCTCTGCAATGATCCCATAGGCCCGTGTTCTTGCACTTTGCGATGTATTCAAGGGAAAGAATTTTAAATGAAATTCTCATTTTATTTTATTTTAATGATATTTTCATTTTAAATGAAAGGACCTGCAATAAGGAAAAACTGATGAGCGTGGAAGGGTAAGATAGATTTTCCTGTTTTTATTTTTTTTGCATTTATTCCATAGCTGCGAATCCCATCTCTGGTTTTCGTTTATTGAATAAATGTATCAGCCTAAGGAGGTCTTATTCCTTCTTATACTCTATTATTTTGAAAGGATTCCTCATCCTGAAGAGATGGGCTGTGCAGGAGCAGCTTACGATCCTAGGCAGGCCTTCATAGTGTGCATTTCTAACTGGTCCCGATCATAGTCGAGGGTCTAGCTGATTCCATAGCCTCGGCAGGGGGGTAAAAAAGAATGCTGATCCCGTAATTAAATATTTTGTAGGCTCTCCCACTAGATGGTGATTGATGCTTTATTTTCTCCCTTGAGCTTTTTCGTTAGTTCTCAATATCAAATTAGCATCTCTCAGCTGTTGTAAATCTTAGCCATTTTTTTATACTTTTAATCGATCCATTTACTGTACAAACCTCATTGCCAAGTATTTTTTTTCATTCAGGTTCATTTCCTACCCATTTTGGTCATTTATCTGCTTTTCGATTATGCGATAATTTACATTTTTTTCTTGTACATTCATGAAATGAATTTTCTCTATTATGGTTGTTGTAATTTTATTTTGAGGATGTCGACGTATAATCTCGTGTCGATGATTAAGGCGAGAGGTTTAAGTTGGATGGATGCTCTGTTTTGGCATTCGGTTTCCTAAGCCTTTTTGTTTATTTTATAGTTGTGTTTTAAAATAGTTTTTCCCCGACCCGACCAACAAAGGACCACGAAGATATCATATTTTTCGCTTATTATTTATTCTCGTTTAATAATCCTTCATTCTCACCGAATATCCCCCGTATCCATCAATACCGTCAATAGGAAATATTATTTAATTTATTAAACTATACTTAACAGTCGTAATGTGTTTTAGTTTTTATATTTGTTCACTTTTTACTCTTCGGGATGACATACCTTAAACTTCTTTCTTTATCATTCATATTTTTTCGTCAATTTTTTTTTCCAAATCTATGTTTATAGGTCGTTATTTATTTATTTTTTGAAAAAAGCTTTCTTCTGTTTTATAGAGTTAGACTCGGTATTCCTTATTGGCTAAGATGAATGGTTAGATAGACTATGGGTTTCCTAGTCATTGGAGATATGCTCATTCTAGAATACGAACAATGGTACAAGATTTTAATAATAAGGCTTTGTTGTTTCTCATGATTACTATGCAAAACGAGAGATATCTATTTTCAGTGAAGTTTATGTATTATATCAAAAGTAGAACATTTCCCTTGGTTTCTGGTGTTACTTATTTTTATGTAATAATGGGTTATTTTTGGTATATTTGCAAGAAAGTTGCTGTAATAGCATCGGATTTCCATCCCACTCCTAAGGTTGGCAGGTAAATGGAATCCACCCTATGGCATCCCACCGCTCTTCAAGGGCCATTCACGTAATAGCTACTGACCCAGCGGTGCTTGGATCTTCCATTCTCTTCTTAAGGGTTTACATAACCCTTTATAGAACTGCTGACGATTCAAATATTCCAAGTAAATGAAAATAAATAAATCACAAATATTACTACACCATTACTATTATGCAGTCCTACAATTTTTAATTACTGACCGTATACAGTGATAATAGGAGCGTAGCGGCTCAGTGGTAGAGGGCTGAGTTGTCTGGCCGAAGGTCCCGGGTTCAAATCCGGCTGCTGGTAGATTTTAATTAATCTGTTAGCTGCCGGAGATGATTCCTTTGGGATCTAGGACCCTCCTGGACCTCACTCAGCCTAAAGGCTTTATAGATAAAGTGGTAATGGGGGAGGAGGATTTAGGACAAATCACCCCCCTTCATTACCGTTATTCAAGAAGCAGTACAGCCTACCAGGTACTGAAAGCTAGACCCTTCATGGGTTATAGTGTACGGTTTTTTTTTTAGGTACACAGTTAGTAAAACTGAAGGTTTTAAAGTACAATCCGTAGTTCCTTATCTTAAACTGTATTAAAAATGACTTTTATTATCTGTGAAAATAATATTCTTTTGCCCTAAAACAAACTAGATATTCCTTCTATACTTGTGTCTTTGACAGGACCCATTAATCGCCTCTTTAACCTCTGTACTAACATAAAACCATTATTCCTTAACCTCATCTTTATCGATTTCGGATAAACCTCTCTAGTGCCTGAAGAGTAAATGGCCTCTGAGATGCAATATGGAGATGGGTTTTTTACGATCTCACTCAGTAAGACAGTAACAAATGGATTAACAATCAATGTCTGGAACATTTTCTTTACTGCGAATATGTAAATGAAGTATAAGTTGAAGAAGTTCGCAAAAATATGTATAATAACGACTGTTAGGTTTTGATTCATCTTTTGAATTATGTTAAAATAGAATAATTTTTTTTCTTACTGAAAATTTATGGAAGAATGTTTTTGCATTGACGTAATTTTTTTGTCTTTACAATAATTGATAGCCGATCTAACTCTTGAGATTGTTGTCAGTTAATACTATTTGTTTTGGTGTAGAATTTTGCATGAAATAATTTAAATCGGCCTATTAAAAAATAAATAGGTTTATGGTCAATAAATAATATTTAAACATCGAGTTGAAGCTTTAAATTGAAAAATTAGTAAAATCTCCATAAGTGGGAAAACTTAATGGATCTAAATGCAGTTAATCCGTATTTATATATTCGGCTAAATAAATTATGAAACGTTTTTTATTCTCGTCTAAGGTTAAGGTTATTTATTAATTGCATATTTTTTAAATTACTTGTCATTTAGTTTCAGCCTTTAATCCCATCATATGTTACGCATTTTTTCTTAATGTTTTTTAAATTAATCAATTTATAATTTTATTAAAAGCTAATCTTTTGACTTTCTTTGTATGCATTTCTCTACTGGGTCCTTTAAGTCAAATAAGCAATAACAAGGGATGAGGGCTAGTCAGTTTTGGGGCGAATTTAAATGTATTTTTTTTCCTTTCTCATTTTTAATGGCCATCTTTGTTGGCCAAAACAAAGAGCAGAGTTGTGCGGTCTGCTTCGTTTGCTCCAACGACCCCCCTCTCTGAAAGAATTGTCCCAGCTTCTCGAGAAAATTAGAGGGTACAGTTAATTGGTGTTATGAAACGTCTAAACCAGCAAATCCAGAAATCATTGTATCTTTTTCTCTGTCTGGTTCATAAGTTGTTATTGTTGAAGTCAATTTTGGGTTTATGGGTCTATTATTTTTTGTTTAGTTATTAATTATTTTTTTAAGGTTTTAAGGGATAACATTTATAAACATCGATATTTTAGTTCAATTATATAAGTTTCCCTGTCATTTACGTAATTTTAATATGGATTTATAATATAAAGATATATATTTTTTCCAAAAAAATGTTACTCTTTTAGATTAATTATTTTTATTATTGAAGAAGAAAATGGTCCGGATGCAGGGCAGAGAAGTCACACAAAATTTTTTTTTGAAAACTTTCTTAACTTTAATAGTTGATCTTTATAGATTTTTATATGCTGAATCTAAATCTGACCTTAGTTTTTTTGTATCACCCATAATTTCCCAGCAATAATCTTTGTATAAACCCGTATACGGTATACGGGGGAATTAATGAAACACTGTGGTACATCATAAGCATGGTTTGTATTTACAGTGGCTACTTAAAACAGTGATATAATGTGCTAATACAGGTTTTACTTGTCAACTACGACGAGTCGCTTGTTGAACTTATCAGTAAAATGGCCAACAGTAGTCCCCCATCATATTGGTGTTGCAGCGGCCCTGGTAGCGTTTTTCCACCATTTTAACATCTCCCAAATTGTCCGGGAGACTTGTCCTTGTCCCAAAAGTAATCAAGGTGGTTGTTCAAAAAGTGAACTTTCAGGCTCATCAAACATCTTATCTTTTTAAACTTCTGTAACATGTTAGCTACCATATAAATATACTCTGTGTCTTTTTCATTTCCCAAGAACTTTGTAACGACTTGCTTGAATGATACCCATGCTTCTTTACAAAGGTGGATTCAAAGTTAGGATCAAACATAATTTTTCTAATGTCAGGTCCTTCTTGTAGTTTAGCTTCTGAAAGGCAGGATGAAAAGGGAAACGTTTGGCAGAGATACTTGAAACATGGTCCCTCTTTAGGCAAAGCTTTACTATTTGTTTCATGAGTCCTAACTTTATATGTAGAGGTGGTAGAAGCACGTTTTTTGGATCTACGAGGTTTTGGCGTAGAATGTTCTTCTCACCAGGTTTTAAAGACTTCCTCACATACCAGTTCTTTCTGCACTAATGTTGATCCCTAGCTCTACTGTTCCATTCAAAAAAGAAACATGGGAATTTAGTAAACCACCTTGCTGACCAAGGAGCATGCATGTTATTTTTAAATCACCACATATCATCCAACCATGAGCAGAATAGCCTATTCGATTTATCGCTGTTTCTAGGTTTTCATAGTTCATCGCGATTAGACGTACTGAGCACATATACGGGAAACGTGAAAGTAGAGTTAGGTTGACAGTAAACAAAAAATGAGCTGTTAACAGAAAAAGAATAAACCTTTTTTGGCCAGCAAATGTGTTTCAGCAGTGCTACCAACTTCTTCCACACCAATAGACCTAGTTGTTCAGTTATTTATTTTAAATATTAAAACTGTTCAATTCTTTAAAAATCACTTAATTTAATAAATTTGACTTTAAAATGTGAAGAAATTGTGGGTGATACAGCTTTTTTAATGTCATATTTGGATTCAGCACCCTAAAAAATATAGGAATAAGGTATTTTCAGTACAAAAGTTTTTTCAACGTTGGCCTGTGTAATTTTTTAATTAAGGTTGAACTATTTATTTGAAACCCAACGTTTTGACCTACATTGCTGGTCTTCTTCGGAGCTAGATTTGAGTCGTTGATTTTTAAAACGAGATAACTCCATTTTTTGTTATTTAGAAATTTTGTTGACCAAATAAATTTCTAATTACTCATTCATACTGATACTGAAATAGTATATATCTTAGTTTGTATTAAGGTTCAGCTTTATTTTTTAAAAAACAAAATTGAGTTTGTTAGTTTTTAACAATAATCAGCTTAAATTATTTTTTTATTTCTTTACAAAATGAAACTGTCTCACTTTCAAAATTAACGGCTCATATACAAGTTACAATCAAATTAAAATGATACATACAAATTGTAAGGAATAAAAATAGTTACAACAATTAGATTTATTTTTGTTAGATTTTTGGAAATGTTGGCTTTCAAATAAATAGTTCAACCACATCATGTGTAATGAAGCACGGTCAACTAATATTATTCAAAAAATTTTTATTATTGTAATAATAATATCTTAGTTGTTGTTTTTTTTGTGTATGTTTCGAAATGGCGAACTGTCTATCTGGAAATTAAAAAGAAAATTTATACTTGTTATGGAATTTGTTTTAAATAGTTAGAAGAAAGAATGGTATGTAGCGTTTGAAGCGAAAGGTGGAACTATAGCTCTAGAGTTTCTAAAAGAGAGGAACATAGTGGCCCTGAATATTGGCTCAGTGGCTATCAATCTTCTCCCGAGTGTTGTGTTACCTTCACACACCTTACCCGTTTAATTCCTGTTAAAGTATTTGTTACCCTCTCCCCTTATTTAATCTTTGTCTGGATACTTTAAGAACTTATTATTACCATTATCAGTTCCCTAACTTCATTATATCAGGAAATTCACTTCATTTCATGCCTCGATACATCCCATTTTTGTTTTACTATTCTAATTTATCTTATCTTTTTATGAATTCGAATATTTGTTTGTGCAGGAATATCCTTTTCGAATTATTAAGCTCTGGGAAGAGCCGTGTGAGTTATTTCATGCTCGTAAACTGTAGTCAAGCGCTGATTTTAATGAGTTTTTTTTCGAATGAGAAATTACGCGGACTCTGATATCGTGTTTTTATTAGAACCAACGCTACTGATTAATTAGTTTATCTAATTAGTCTTCATCAATTTTCTCTGAGCAAAAAGATTTTGATAATTTTTTTTATTCCTACTCTCCTCGTTTTAGCTTTGCATCGAGGTATATAAATTATTTCCAAGATTCAACTTTATTGTTATTCATATTAATTAAAATTTATATGGAGTGACGTGTTTAGAAATGCTTTGACCATAAATTTTTTTCTTGTTGCACAAAAAGTTTTTAAAAATATATATTTATGACGAAGTGTTTGTGAATGTAAATAACGTGTGTTTTTATAGTATAGTAAGAATTCGAAATAATTGAGTCGTGAAAATGAATTGATTTGTTATTTTTGAAAGAGGTTTAAGTCCTGTTTAATAATTTAATAATGTTTAATTATTTCGAATAATTTTAAAGATTATTATTTCATATTAAAATTAGTGTATACTGAAAAGACAAGAAACTACTCGTAGTTTCAGGCTACTTCAACACTTACTTGACAAACACTGTTAGCCCTCGATTAATTAAAAAAGACTCATTTACATCACTATTATAAGGCCTATTTAAACTTACGAAGTAGAGCCTTGGAGCTCTAATAAGCTGGAAATACCGTGGAATTGGTATCCAATCCTTACAAACCGAAATCCTTCGTAAAATCCCCAACTCTCCTTACTTTTTTGCTGATAATCCATAATGACCTAAATGTCCCTTTAGTTGATGATTTGCCCTGAATCAGATATCAGTTCTTTCACGACAAATTTTATTCGCACTCAAACCCACTAGTTTGAGGCCTAGCAACCTCTTCAATTCCTGATAACCATCCGAGGTGTCTGAAAAGAAGAAGAATTTGTGACCTTATAAGTTGAATTATAGTAAATATCCCTGCCATTATACGAGTTTATTATTTATTGTATTTGTTTTTTATAAGTATCAAGTGTTAATATAACGTTTTATCTTTTTTTTAATTAATTCAAATTTAAACCCTTAAATATCTCTATACATGAATAAATGGACTTATTCCACTTTACAAAACATAAAAATAAGGGAGGGTGTATTTCCGTATAGGGAAAATTCTATGTTATGTTTTATTTATTGCTTTCTAAAAAGACCGATATGTTAGTTTCTTTTTATTACGTTGATCTCATTGATGTTCACTATCTCCTGACTTAAGTCTACTGCTTACGTCGAAGTCCCTCGCCTAAGCTTAAACGCTTAGCGGCCGACCAGTTGCTTATTAGAGCGGACCTTCCGCGTTGTCGTCCTGTAATTGCTTATGGAAAGCACCCCTACCCTCAAGTACGTGTAATGGGGGTTATTACCTACCGGTCAGATGGCTTAATTACAGGGATGTTGACTTTGGGAAGTTGATCTCCTCCTCCCTCCCCTGTATGACGCTACATCAACTTCAGACCAACTTATTAGCAACTTGGCGGTTGCAGGGTTCGCTTCTGGCTTAACCCGGTTTATTTGTCAGTTATTACGTCCTGTCAGGAGAATACATAACTCTAGCTGATGTATGAGTTCATTATGTATTTATATATTCATTATGTTGTATTCTACATACAATAATTCAATTTTGTCTATAATTATTAAATTGTTAAATTTGTCATTTATTTTTCTTTAAATGTGCTTTGGTACCAGTTCTGCAGCTTTGAGATTAATTACTACCAATTTTAACATTTTATTCGTTTTATTTTTAATGATAATCTTGGAAATAAAAATAATTTTATTGCTAACTGTATATAGATTAAAGAGCCAACTTACCAAGCTGTTTAGGATTTATACTTCGCTAGGTTATATTAATTGCTTCGAAATATTTGTTGGAACGTTCAATTCTTAATGAAATTATATTCGATACATAACTACATTTCCTAGAATTTTACTCTCTTTTTTCAGACTAAAACTTGCGATGATCTTTATTTTCGAGGATATTAAAAAGGAGACGAATAAAAAGTTAAAACTATTCCTTTAATAAGAGTAATGCGTTCTTTTTAAATATCTATTGTAATGGCATGCGTAGAAGCAATATCTATTTAATTTTATCTTATTTAACACAATTATTGCTATATCATATATCACTTAGTTCCCAAAGTTGACCCCCAGGGGTTCACGGGGACTGGTTGGAGTCAACATTGGTGTGACAAAAAAATGGGAGTTAACAATTCGTATTGGGGGTCCACGAAAAATTATTTGCTTTAGATAGTGAAGAACTAAAATGTTAGCTTGACTTCACCTATCAATGTAGGCAGATAATATTTTAAGAAGCTCAGCGACTGTTACTAGTAAACACTTGCTCATTCCATATTCAGTACAACGTATCGAGACTTGCAAAACGCCGCCGCTGCCGTCCGCAACGCTTGTTGAGACGTGCAAAGGGACGAAATACGGCCTGTGATGTGTGTGTTGCAATCTTGCATGAACTTGTTTGATTCTTCACCAATACAAATACGAATGCCAAGGATAAAGGTTACTCATTTGTCTCCGGAATTTTGAAAAGAAAAGTAAAGTAAAGTGAATCGATGTTATTGTTTGCCAGTGTCCGAAAAAGTAAGTATTTACCTGCCTATTTGTTATACATACTTTTTTTAAAGTTATAATAAGTATGTTAGCAATGCTTGCGTGTGGTAGGAGGTCCATCGGAACCAGATAAATTTTGAAAGTGGTCTATGAGAAAAAAAGCGTGGCAACCTATGACCCATCCGCAATTTATTTGTATGGTCAAATAATTTTTATAGTATGAAATACCTTAAACCTTGAAATCATTACTAATATCATATGTATTTAATATTTGAGTTTGATTTTTGAAAGTGGTATATTCCTGTTTTCTATTTTTCGAGAATGTGGACAACTATTGGTAAACTATTAATTATTCCTGTGATGAAAACGAATTATGAATTTCATTAACACCTATACTTTTCTCATTCTTCAGATGATATTGAATTATTTTTATAATCATGCTGATTCCTGAAGCTGACAGCTTACAGACAAATTTAGGAGGCGAACGAGTCATTAATGAAGATATTAGAAAAAATAAATGGAGTAATAACTGCTGTGGTGGGGGTAATAACTGTGCAGGAACAAAAAGACCCGGTCGGACCACGCACACCTGTTGTGCCCTAGATAATAAATCGTTTCCATACAACATACCGCCGTCCAATACGACCCTCTATTTCATCCAACATTACGCTACAATCGCATTTTGGTTTGCTTTATAACCTGTCCTACAACTCTATGGGAACAATGCACAACCTCACCAAAGGGATAATAAATAAATCTACACATACACGTGTGTACAAACCAAGATGAAGGTTATTATTAGTTAAGATGTTTTTAAATTATTCGTTACGCTAATTCAAAATTGTGTTGAAACTTAAATCTAATATAATTCGGAATAATCGATAAACAATCTCTCTAAAAATACATCACGATTAATTTATTATCACTGTCCTGCTGTCTTCAATATTTACTACTTCATAGAAATATGTATTTATAACTGTATGGAGTAGGTAAATGGGGAATAATTCGTCGGATTCGCGGAGAAGGGTACGATTTTTATTTCGTATTAATTAATATTTACAATACATTTTGAATAGAATTATGAGGATCACTTGTGGTTTATTAGTTAGCATAACAGCCTTCTTTGCCCAAGGTTGTCCGTACGCACCTTTAAGATTTTTAAAAGGAGTAAACAATTCTTCCTTATACCTTTCTTTGGACGACAGGCAAAATGGCGGTCCCGATCCTGTTCTCTGTCAGGCACTCTTTCAAAATCCCTATTCCTATATATTAAAGATACCAGAGGAGGGAAAATTTAGGCCTCCCACTGTAGCATTGTCCGATTAGCCAGTGCAGCAACAACTGACTTTACATTAATAAACAAACAAATATAAGGATACTATTATAAATACAGTACACCTCTAACGATGGGTTTACTTAATCATTAATTCAGTTTATATATCCAGAAAATGTTTTCACTACCAGGCAGACCTTGTGTGTAAATGAGATAATCCTGTAAATGACTGATTCGGAGGCTGTTGTAATTAACGGCCGCTGAAGATCAAACGATCCCAACGTTGTAATACATCTGTACTTGGCTTATCGCTCATTCAGAATAAATTTACATTTGTCATTGAACAAATAGTCAATGAAACCCATTTATTGATAAAAATAAATTACATTCCATAATTAGTGTCAATATTCATTGATAGTTCTCCAGAGCGAGAATCATTTGTAGGCCTATTGGCCTTTTGAAGGCTTTGATTCTTTTTTGCTTGTTACCTTTATTTTTATTGTGTTTGATTTCAGTCAAGCTATGTGAAGATCATTTAATTATTCATTACGATGCCCAGAACTTAACATTAGTTAGAAAAATTATAGGTTGATAATTGATTATACTCGATGCAAGGATTAGACCATAAAAGTATTTGAAAACATAATTATGTTATGTGTATATTAAATATATTTTATTCAATATTATTTGATAAAAAATCAGGAGGTGAATTTCAAAATCGCCATAATCAATTCACATATTTTACAGAATAAACCATACCGTTATGTGCCTTATTTGATTTAGTTTATTTTTAGTTCATGCTTATTATATTGTATAGCTAACATATATTTCTTTTTTCAGGTATGTGGTATCCAATAGCCTAAGTGTTTTCAACTGTTTCATAAGTAAGTATTTTTATCCTTTTATTTCATGACTATATTATATTTGATTTTTTCTTTGCTTTATATGTTGTAATGATTTATTTGATGTAGTATAAACATTATCTTTCTATTCGGACGATTAAAATTTTTTTTTTTTACGATAATTTCTTAAAAAAGGAAATATTTAAGTGACTTTGCAAAACCCTACTTTGTTCATATTTAAACAATCATGCATTGAAAAATTGGTTATTTAAAAAATGATTTAATATTTTAGTGATTTCCCAACTTTTAACTATTCGTTGTTCAAATATCAATGTGATTGAGTATATTCTGAAAGGATTATTTTTATTTTACCGGAATTAAATGTTTTATTTAATTTAAAAGATTAAATATAATATATAAAATATATTTTTAGAAATATTTCCTCATTCTGTTGCTGGTTGCTGGTAATTTTTTGTTATAAATTTCTCACACCAAGTACCAAACACAATTAGCTGCTGATTCTTAAAAAAAAAATGTGTTTTGACAGTTTAGAAATTCCCGATAAACCAACCACAAGAGAAAATAGGTCTTTGTATAACGAAATACTAAAATTCGTCCAAAATATGGCGGTGTGCAATTATTTTGATTAGTGACGTCACCTAGAGAGGGTGAAGAACAATAGGTATTAATTAAGTTATAAAGAACTTAGAGGGTCCTTTGGAGTCGATGAATTGATCCCTGAATTCGCGTGGGGGTGAAGAATTGGAATATTCGAAGCAGAACAGGCGAATGAAGAATATTGCAGACTGTATTGGCGGTGGTATCAAGTGCACTCGACAGGATTTGGATCCTTCACTACTGGATACTAATGCCTCTCGTTCGAGTGAAGGTTTACCGTGTGAACCTTCAACGGAAAATAGGCAACCTTGCCTCTAATTAACGGGCTATATTAAGTGTCATGGGGGTAATTAAGACCCGACTGGAATACTTAACGCCTAGAGGTCAAAAACAATTATATTTAGATCCTGTTGTGTAATGCGTTTGAACTATTTTCATATGGAAATAAATATAAATTGTTCTGATATCACAAACTATTTGCAATCAGAATACATTATTAAAAAGGAAATTATTGTTTCATCATTAATTGATTTCAATCGGGTATTGACAAATGATTTCTTAGTCAGATTTTGTATCGATTCAACTCTCGTAATCAACCACGTGCGATCGGCGGATCCTCCTGAGTTTCACCCAGTCTTAATAAATGGCCAAAAACTTTATATGGATCAAATCACCTCCATGAACATCCGTTGGCAACTGTCCTTACTGAGACCCTTCAAGGGTTGTAATGGTGCGCTTTTATTTATTATATTTTTCATCTACGCACTTTTGCCATGATACAAACACTGGATCATATTTATTGGTGTTCTTAGTTCGCTTATATAAACTTAAGGTTCTACTACCTGAACTTATATTATTATTAAAGGTTTCTAGTTTCACCACGTACTGGACCCAAGGCTCTTCATGATTTGTAACGGTTCATGTTTTTTTTTTAAACTTTAAGGATGTTGCATTACTATTTGTAAAAGAATGGCATTCTCTAACAGGTAGGGGAATCCTTTTCCGGTCGGAGAGGAGATTATGGTACATGCGGGCTCCTATAGCCTTTAATGTTGGGAGTTTTTAAATTAGAGAAGTTTACCCGAGTTAGTTAAGGATTAATTATCAAACTATTAGATAAGAGGAGAGGCTATGAGTAAGTGGCATTGGTTGCCCGGACGAGAGGCCAAGTTGCCCTCATTAAACCCTTGCTAATCATGCGCCCTCCTCATCTGCATAAGTCTCTGTCACTAATGCCCTGACCCCTTGGGTGTACCCTTTTTATATCTTCTGCACTTTCCTTAATCAGCGTAATTCCGTTTAGTAAGTTTAATATTAGTCTTCAAACATCCGCCTCGTTTATACCTGCTAGCAGAGTTTTGACAACTAGGATATTTAAATTGCACCTTTTCTTTTCTAATATTTTTTGGCGAGTTCTCGCTATCAACCCCAAGCATAGGAAGGAAATTACTTGAAAGTTCTAAAAATATATGATCTCTCATAATTTAGGTAAATCTGTACATTTTTTTAGTCTTTAGTCAAGTTATTTTATTTTTTTTAATTGTTATTTAAGTAGCTTGGTAGCTCAGTATATAAAACGCTGAGATGAGCTATTGAAGATCAGGGCTTCAACTCCGGCTGAAATAAATAAATTATTTAATTTGTTGGCAGCCATAGATTGACCTTTTGGGTCAGGCCAACCCAGCCTTTATTATGTGGGTACTCTTATTTGTGAAAAAACATGGCGGTGAAGCGTGATATTAGACGAAATTACCTGAATTGTGCTACTTATTTTTATACTTTATAAATTCTCCCCCCCCCCTCTCTCTCTCTCTCTCTCTCTCTCTCTCTCTCTCTCTCTCTCTCTCTCTCTCTCTCTCTCTCTCTCTCTCTCCCTCCCTCTCTCTCCCTCTCTCTCCCTCTCTCTCTCTCTCTCTCTCTCCCCCTCCCTCTCTCACTCTCTCTCTCTCTCTATCTCTCTCTCTCTCTCTCTCTCTCTCTCTCTCTCTCTCTCTCTCTCTCTTGAAAATATTTATATGTAGCAGTTTTATCCATTAGAAAGATCATAAACCAATGCTCGTAGTGATTATATATTTACTATATACTAATATAAATTATTATATACTAATATAATATACTAATATAAATTATTCTTTGGAGTATCAGCCTGAGTGCTATTACGTGTGAATGATATCAGGTTTTCTTAGAAGCCGCCTGGCATTTGCATGGTGAAGCTGATAAGTTCAAAAGCTGTAATCTGTAAAGTAATTAATTCAATTTCATTTTTTGGGGGGGTCGTGGCTAACGGTTTCCTGGAAAATATGGCTCCCTCGCGCCACATTCCGAGGTTTCATTAGTATTTCGTTTTAATTAGGATGAAAATTGATTCATAAATAGAGATGGGGATATAAAAAATATATTCCCACTTACGATTCTGGTAAAATGGGTAAAAGAACTGATGTTGGTTATTTGCAAATGAGTTCAATACTTAATAAGCTCTTTTTTTTTTTTACATTTTGTAATCCGTAAATTCCCTTTGGAAATCCTTTGGCGTTAATTATTCAACTATCCAACCAATGCCGAAACAATAGAGTTCATGAGGCTCTGTGATATTTACGGGCGGAGATTACTGGAATTCGGTCACGTTTTGTTTTGCATCCTGGGCACAACTGCATCAACTTTGTCGTTGATTTAACCCCATTCTATGTTTGTTCTTCTGCTGTTTCAGAATTTGCTGAATTTCGTACAATTTTGAATGTTATGATATGCTCGTTGGCGAACATGTCGACTTCAAAAACTAAAAGAAAAATTTTTTTTTTAAAACATCTGTGTTGCTAATGTACCAGTTGTTCGCTTCTATTATTATCATCATTACGTATTTTATTTATTTATGAGAGTATCTTAATTTTACTACTAATATCTTAAATAATTTTCAGTTCACAAACATTTTTCATGCATGTACTAATTACGGCAATGCAGTTTTCTTTATTGACGAATTTTTCCAATACATTGTAAATTAAGTTTTACTATTATTGACAAACTTACATACTTACAAACTTACAGTTTGTTGGTGATAGTAAATTTGAAACTTTTTTGTTTGCACATCTCGGGATGTTCCCCATTCAGGATAGAGGAGGGCTCTTTTAGTTCACAAATTAATTTAATAATCATCAAATATTAATAATCAAACCTCTTGAACATTAGTAGAACATTCTTATATATAATTTGAGGTTGTTAGGTCAGACTGATTGCTCTCTCTCTCTTCCACAACGATGTTGATCTTCATCAGCTCTCACAACGTTGATTTATCTCAAGAGTGTTATATCGGAAAATCTTGAGGGGTGAGAAAAAGATACAAAACATTTTCGGGGTTTCAATAGAGACGATAGAAGAGAAGCTATGCTTGACTTGTTCGATTGCCACAAAGGGCTGATGGCACCTAGCCTTTGTTTTTCCTACGACACTATTTTATGTCCTCAGGATGTCTGGGATTTTCAAGAATATTGAAGAAATCATTTTTATCATTATTAGCCGCATGTAATATTTTTATTATTTTGGAAAATTGGGAGAGGAATTTTGCAGAGCAAGTAGCTCATTCTAGGATAGTATTTATTAATTCGATTTCTTTATAAAATTATAAAAAGTAAATATATTTTTTTTAATAGCAGTAGTTCGGTATTGACTGTCATATGTGATCCTTATCCCTCCGCTTTGGCCAGTTATTTCAGAAGCTGCTCACGTCTGCTTGTTCTGTAACTTCCTTCTGAAATTAATTTCCTGATAGGACTATTTGGCATTCTCATGGCAACTGAGACAGGTCGCTAAACTTTACGATGCATCACTGCAATTAATCTCGTTCTTTAATTAAATAGAATAAGTTTTTTAATTAATCTACTTTTTTAATGTTTTGTTATATATATATATATACCCGTTAAGGGTATATAATGAAGTTAAATTTTAAATCTGCTATTATTCCAACTTTACAGTCGGTCCGGTTCAGCCATTTAGGACTGTGTCCTACTGTTTACTTTCTTCGTGAAAGTTCACTGAAATTGCTTCGATTTTATAACGAAATTAGAAATGGGCAATAAACTAAGAGCACTAACGAATCGATGACAGTTGAGATAGTCAACACTCTAGTAAGGAAGAGCTCTCAGGTACTATTTCGATTGATCCTGGGCCCCTATTGCCGTATATTTAACATAGTCAGAAAACAACTTACTAGCGCCCAAAGAAGCAAATTGTTGGAGAATAAAGCTTTTGCCTAAGCCCGATAAGGAAAAAGCTGAGAACGATAACGGTTCTAGACGGATATTATCTCAAGAAGATGAATCCAGTGAAAGATTCCACCTGTGCCCCGTCGGAGAAGAAAGAACTGAGTGAATTTTTTGTCAATCTGAAGTCTCCCACTTTCACAGGTTGCAATATCTTCTTATTAAGCACACGATTCTTATTGGGCCTCATGATGGATGGGCCTCTTACATTGGTGTTGGTGAAGAAGGTTTACTCCTTCAATATTAAACTGATCTCAGTCGATTAATTTGTAGCTGTTTAGTTTAGTTTCGATTTTTCTACTGTTAACTTGTGCACATGTGCTCCTATTTATAAGGTGATATTTGATTTGTCGCGGTTATCCATCTTTCAGTTTAAGTGGGAGGTTTATAAAAGAGAGTGGTCCAAGAATAAAAAAATAGTCTATAAAAAAAGGGGTTCCGCGTTTGGGGATAGATAAGAATGGATGCAGATAAAGAACATATAAGGCAATCAGTAATTAAGATTTAAATTTGCAACAGCTTAGTGATATATTTTTATAAAGTTAAAACTAAGTGGTCAATTAAGTATGGTTATTGATTACGATATGTTTTGATGTCTGGTTATAACTGTTACTCCATGTATTTGACTTGTTGCCGTCTAAAAGGTGTCGTGAGAGTTTTCCTCCAGCCTTACTCGATTCAGTTTATAAATAGCTTGGAAAAAGTATACTAGAGAGAGACAAGTGGGGGATGAAAAGTAGATATGTTAGCTTTGATGATAAAATTGACTTAAGAGGCGATAAAGAAAAGCCGTTGTGGGCGTGAAAGCTCTCCATTATTTACTAGTGCCAGAATGGTGTCTTCGCTAGGAGGAGGTTCTAGTGGCCTCTTCGTCCGGGAGTTCAGTTTTTGCCGGCAATGCCATCTTGTCCAACTTGGATCTGCTGTTTGTGTGTTTCTCGAGTAATGATCTACTGCGGAAAGTTCTATCAACTTACAATTTTTTTAAAAGAAAACTTTGAAATGCTTTGTTTGAATTGATCATCTTTTCTTTGGCGGTAGGGGGATATACTCTCTTTCACACTTATATGACACTTCACAAGTTGTTGGATGTTATTTTCTAGAACGGATGAGAAAGCTAAAGACCACCCTAACGATGCGACCTGTTGGTTTTGACACTTGATGGTACAGACGTTCGGCTCTTGAGCCGGTTGGCTAAGTCATCAACCGCAAGGCGATCAATTAGTGACTTAGACTTCAATCGTCAAAGATGTCTCGGGAGTTAGTCACTGCGAAATTAGCGTTGCCGAGGAAGGAACCCGATTGAAGTGTACCCATGGCTTACTAATGATCCCCGCCTAGGCCACGGGTGTCTGTCGCAAAACTTTCTTGTCCTCATTTGTCTCTTCAAGATGTTTCGCCAGGGTCTTTGGCATGTGATGTCTCACCAATTTGGTTACTTTAAAGACATCTAGCGCGTTTCATCAGATTTTCTGCACAAGTGTTCTGTCTCTAAAGCAACAATTACAATCCAGTAAATTTAAAATTAAAATATACGCTTCCGCATTAGCTCAACAGCCGTGATTAAAAAAAATTAAACTAACCTGATTTTTTTTTGTAAAATGTTCAAATATATTTATTATAATGTATCTCGCCGGAAACATTGAAGATTATAAACTCAAAGGCTTCAGTCTATTCCGTTTTTACTTTATTTTTTCAGTATTTGGGGGTTCTTTGGCGGGCCTCGAGGCGAGGTCATAACTAAGCGCCTCGGAAATTCCTTCATGGCAACTTTAAGGAGGGTGGAAAGTTTAATAAGCCGAGATGACAAACTCCTTTTTGAAGCCTTGCGTTTTTTCTTTCTTAAAGTGGAAGCAATATTCTAGGTTCGAGAGTCACCCGTAAACCTTGTAGCTTCATCAACGGAGCTGGCAGACAAGGGGATTATATGAAAGTTGGAAGCTATTGTCAGAGATCGGGTTGCGTTTTCTTCACTATTGCTTCTAGTGTGTAATTCCTCTGAAGTTCTTAGTGTGTACTAGAGCTTTGCGAGCCCATTAATCAGTGAGACGGTGATTACTCATGCCCTAAATAGTCTCATCGTGTGCTCACATACAGGTATTAGGTTACCTGTTAAATACGCCGAAATTAAGCCTTCCTGGCTAGGATGAATTACGCCCGGATGTGTTCCTTTTAGATAGATGATCATTGACCGTTATACGTTTTTTGAGATATTTAAGGATTTGGCAAAGGAGCTCTTTATGTGTTTCTTTGTCGTCGTGGGATGAATGCTCTATTGTTCCGCACCACCTTAGGCGGAATAATGTGTTGAAAATTAAATTATATGAACGACCGTGGTAAATGAAACTCTTGTAAAAGTCATTTTATGTTTTGTATAATTAATTAAATTTTAGCATATTTTTTCTGATTATTATAGGCGGAACTATACATGTATTAATCATTATACGGGTCATTCAAAAAGTTTCGATACCATTACAATAGTGTTGAATGCTACGGGGACATCAATCAGTCTCGCCTAATGCTTATTTGGCATCTGCCAGTTAATCGATGTGTATTTTTAAATTCGCTTTGGCAACAATGTACAGTTTTTAACACTATTGGATGTATAGTCTTTCTGGCGATATTTATTAAAGTTATTAATATCTCCCCCAACTCTGCTAAAAAATTGCTTTTTACTTTAGAAATTAATGAATAAAGTTTTAATAAACCGAGTATATTGGAATATTCGGTGGAATAATTGATCCCACCGATAAATATTACCTAAGTTTAATACGTTTGTGTATTCTCATTCCTGATTTACTCGTAATTTTTAAACATTTTATGTGTTCTTTTTTGTTTTGTTTTTAAATGGGCTGAAAATGATGTATGATGGCTTATTAATTAATTTCGAGGAATTGTTCTGGTTGTTGTTATTGAAGAGTAGGTTTAATTGAATTAATTTCTAAATATAATGTATTTTATATGACACAATTTCCAGCGGTTACAACTCTCCACCTCCTAATTGTTAAAGCTAGTTCTTTTTTTGTAGTGCAAAATTGGGGATTTAATCTGTGGTATCCGTATAATGTGACAATCATATGATTATGATTGTGAACTGGAAATTTAAAGTTTTTTTACATAGCACGCTCGACCAGAATTTTGGTCAAGTAGAAAACGAATACAATTTTTTTGAATTACAGTAATACGTCTTAGTACCCGCAGAACCAACAGTGTTTACAAGAATCTCGGACTTTTTTAAAGTCATTTTCTCCTTTGCCACAAATGAAGAAAGTGCATAGAGAAGGAAACGGAATGAATTTTATTTTGAAAGAGTTCTCGGCGAGAAGTGTCTGTAACACCGGTCTTTTTAAAAGGGGGGCTGCGCTCTCGACCTCAAGAGGAAATTGACGCTACTTTTGATGGCACCTTCTCAAATTGACGTACAAACTTCTTACTAAAGGGAAAAAGCTCTTCCGTCCCAGGCTCAGAAATATTCCACCATATGATATAATTTTTTATAGCAAGTTTCTAACAAATCCCTTTCACATATTTTCACTTTTTTGTTATTTGCCTGAATGTTCGCACCCAGTCTTGACCAGTGAATTTTCTATGTTAATTCAGGCATGGTAAACATCGTTAATATTTCACTGGTTCATTGTTAAAGAATTTATCTTGTAACTTCCTCGTAAATTGTCGTCATTGTAGGTTTTAAATATTAGTTTATGTATAGATATTTAGCGCGATAAATATCATTATCATGATTATGATATTATTACATATCATTATATAAATATCAATATCAGCATCGAGTCCCGCTGGAAACGTATTATGTATCAGAATTAATCTTGTTGAGCTAAACGTTGAAAGGGCTAAATGTTGTGAAGTACCTCAACTCGCTCTGTTATCAGAGCTGCCCTTTGTTCTAATCTAATCAAATCGAGTGGTTTCTATTGCTCGATTTAAAATTAAATTGCTTTGAATGTCAATACTGTATTTAAATCGGTTAGTTTAAAAAAAAAATGAAAATGTATAAAGTAGTAGAGAATGATTTTTTAAAAGCTTAGGATAGAGGATTAATTAAAAAATGGAATTAAAGTTTTTCTCGCAGTAATGTAGTATAAAATATTAAGAAGGATTGTTTGGAACGAGATCATTAAGTATCGGTTGCTTCGCAATGACGGAGGGGAAAAATTTATGAAATTAAAGGAGAGACTAATCCCAAGAGGGGTAATTAACAGTAATTACCAGCTAATTACAATATTTAATGAATCCGTTATAAATTAAGAATTTAATTTAAATTGCTAATGGTGAAGATAGAGGGAATGGCTACTTCCACATAACTTTATATTTGTTTCGGCAACTCGCCACTTAAAAGTTGGGTTCGAACTTTTCGGACCTGCTTAATATTTCTTTTGTTCTATATTTAATTTCCTGTCTTTTAATGCCTTTTTGTTTCGTTCCCTATTGTTGAGTTGTCTTCGAGAACCATTTTTCAATTAACAAACCCAATTTAAGTTTTTTTTTCTCTTCTAAGATTTAATTAAATTTAAATTCATAATTCTTCTTGGTAATGTTATCGTTTGTATTCCCATTTATTTCCCCCACAAATTATCAATAACATCTCAGAGGCCATGTCTTCCTCAGTCCGTTTCAGTTGCGGTACAATTGGTGACATCTGCTGAATGAAAATTACATCTGAAAACCTACTTAATCAGAAACTCCGTTACTTATTATAAAATCTTTATTTTAGGTTATAGGCTTAGCATCACTTAGTGATTAGCGTTTTACATCACCTGTATCTCTTTCGCTCCTACAAAGGATATAGCTTAAACGATATAGATATACAGATAAAGAAAATTTATCGAGATTATATGTCTGTTAACTTTATATATCTACCTATTATATATTATTGATTTTTAAATCTAAAATCATACAAGATGTTCACTTTTTTGATATGGCATATGACACTAAACATTTTTTTTTTTAATTATTAAATATTTTGCTCTAAATACCTTTTTTTTATCATATTCTTTTTTCTTTTTCTTATTTTTTTAAGTGTTCTTTATGTTTATTAAAGCTTAGATTATATTTTTTTTAACGAACTTATTATTGTTATCTTTAAAGCGTCAGCTTTTACAACTCTTCTTATTAATAATTATACAACTTTTAAATTTTTTTTTTCAGCATTTTATAATTTTTCGTATGTAAAAGTTTTAGTTCGTGCCTTTATTTGATATTACTCTAAGGGGTGAAATATATGAATTATATATTTTTTAATCGAAAGCCCATTTTTAAATTCTAGTGCTTTCTTTTGGCGAATCTTCTATTCAAGAGAATAATGAATGGTAGCTATCTTACGTTATTATTTATCGGTAGAAATAATTGAGTTTTGATTTTGTAAAAATACTTTCCGCTATATTTAAAGTTTTATTACCGTTGTATATTATTATTAATACAAAAAATATTTTTTATACGTTTTATTTTTTCAAAATTGTTATCTCGGCTTATTATAACATCATCCACATCAACTTCAATGTTCTACAAGAAAATAACTAATTTAATTACCCAGTAATTTTAAAACATAGGTGACTTACTTCATATTTTTTTTTCTCAATTGTTGTTTGTCCTTTATAGAACAATATTTTTATCTTTAAATTATATGCTAATTGCGCAATTAATATTCTTCGAGTGGCTAATTTGTAGAGAGTTAGACTAGCTAACCGCACTTAGGGATACTCTACTGATTCGATACCTACGTGCAACCGCCTGTCCTGTCGCCATATCCAGACGATACTCCAGGATGGCCCTGGGCACTCACTCGGCACCGAAGAGTCGCCGAAGACTGGCCGTTCTCTGTCGCTCCAGTAGGTCCTCGCATGCGCGCTGTCTGTTCGTCCGTATGTCTCTCCTGTCTCCCTTACTATTAGTCATTTCAGTATATACAGCCAAGGGCTTATTGAAGAACACCTGACGGGAGTACCTTCCCTTAAACCCTTCCTGAATTCCGGTGACGGCGTGGTTTTCTTGATTGAGAATAATTGTTCGTCCTCAGACTGGTATGGATTAAAATATCCTTTAGTTTCTTGATTCTTGATATTAGGTTTCGATTGCCCATGATTATTTTATTTTATATACATTATTATAGAAGAAAAAAGCACAAATGTTCGTTAATCGATGAAAAGATTACCCCTTAAGGGCTCTTTATTAATATCTTTTGTCCTTTTGTCAGAAATGTAACTTCCATGACCTCCCCTCTTCTTTTACATGTATATGCAGAAGCTTTAGGATTGGGAAGGATAGAAGAATAGAAACATACATACATAACAAAAAAAAAACATATCTACAGCATCGGTGAATAAGTGGTCATGTCGACTTCTCCAAAATGAGTTTCATCCAAAATGGATCATGTTAATTTCGTGGTGAATAATGGCCTAAGTCAAGCATTGGCTTGATATGGAACCATTGCTTATACTACAACTTATTACAAGTGATGAGAGGGTTAAGAGGAGGTGGAGTATTTAGTTTATATTATGTAAGGGATTAATCTCTTAAGTCAGATTTAGATTAGCCTATAAGTTATAATGTTAGTCCACAGCAATAAGTCACCTAGTTCACATAAGAATGATTCTTGTATGCATATTACATATTATCTGTTCAACACCACTGTTAATGCATGTGTTTCTTACAGGTAGGTTGTCGCTTCGAGTTAGATCTCAACAAGTTTTAACTTTTCATTCGTTTAGTTAACAAACGCTTAATGACTTGTAGTCAGTAATGCAATTATTTTTGTTTTCGAGAATATTAAAAATTATACGAATGAAAGTTTTTTTTTTAAAGTAAAAAGTTCAAGTAAAAACGTTTTTACTTTTGTGAATGATGCCCTCAAATACTTGTCAAGACGTGAGTGGAAAAATTTCAAAACAAGAGCCTTAAGTGTCTAAAATAAAAATAGGAAACAAATAAATACATATATAGGTATTATACATACTTAAAATATACATATTTTACGTTTATATACTGTATGATTGAACTGGATAGTAGTTGGATCTTGGAATAAAGGAGAGATGAGTTAGATGGCCGGTCCATCGGAAGATTATCCCCGAGAGGTATAAGCCTATAACGGGGCCTTTTCGGAGGCGCTAAGATCACTTGAGGAGTCACTTGAATAGAAAATAGAATATTCCCCTCTGATTTTTTCTTTTTCACGGCCCTATCACAAAATTCTATTGTGAAGCTTTCGTGCCATTCCTGATTCTCTTGTATCGCCTATATATGATATCCGTGAATGATAAGATATCATTTTAAAATGAGCTCACTAGTTTCAAAAACCTAGTTGAATTAATTTCCAAAATAAACTTGCAGAAGATTGATAAAAAATGTACTGTATTAGAAGAGCGTTTGATTGGATATTTAGGTTCTTGCTTGATTAAATCGCTCCTTCAAAACAAACGATTTGACTCAAAAGTTGGATCTGTTTCCACAACTGCGATTTAACTGTTGTTGGCCTGGAATGGATGAAAGTTGTAATATAAGCAATAGTTCCATATCAAGCCAATGCTTGACTTAGACCATTATTCACCACGAAATTAACATGATCCCTCTTCCCTAAGTACATGAAACTCATTTTGGAGAAGTCGACATAACCACTTATTCACCGATGCTGTAGATATGTTTTTTTTGTTATATATGTATGTTTATATGCGAATAGGTAACAGTTATAACCAGTGAAACAATACCATACTTCTTGAAAATTAATTTTATGGGGATGGAGGATACTTTCTCAGTAGGAGCGAACTCATCCACCAACGTCAAGGTAGTATCTATTATGGCTATGAACAAAAGAAAAGAAGGAACATAAATATACTTTTATGTGCATAAGAAGCTGTGCCACTACAGCTCACGAGCCTTGGGTTCAGTACCTGGTAGATACTGTTCTGGATTTTGGACAATGGACAATGATTTCTCCTATTCACACTCAGCCATCAGGCTTCCCGTACATCCCCGGGTGTCAGCAAATAAAATAAAAGCTGTCATAGCCGGGCTTGAACCCGCGACCTTCGGATATATGTAACTTATCTGTAATTTTCATTACTAGAATTTACTAATAATTAATCAGTATGATTTCGAACTCATCATTGGAGGAATTATCTCTTTCCATTATGATTTCTTTTAAAATTCGTAGGTCCCAGTTTTTTATTTTTTATTAATTACCTTCATTGTGCTGAATTAATACGAAGGAACAGTTTAGAATGTTGCTAACTATTAATTTGGCGGAAGGTGGGAGAATTGAGCGGGAGGAAGCGATAGCCTAACCTGCTCATAATCATGTTAAAAGCTTTGACCCATCCCGTGACGGATGACCTGGGCTTGCCTCCTTAAGAGCCAGTCTTTCCAGTCGGAATACCTTTTCCGCCCGTCCATATTTTCAATTTTTTATTAAAATATAGTTTTCCTACCAACTTCATACAGTTTAAAGGAATTTTCGACTTTAGAATGGCTTAACTCTATTGTAATTTTTATTTCATTTTGGTTATTAGTATTTTGGTTAAAATCATTACTTGTAGTGTTATAATTTTCTTTAAAATTATATTAGGGGTTGGTGAGTAGTGGTAAAAGGTTGGGAAATAGTTGTTGTTTTTTAATGTGAACGTAGAATTAAACAATTAATTCTGATTTTTTTTTTATATGAGCAATATGATAAAGAGAGTAGCCGGGAATTTATTTTTAGCCTGAAGGCTAGAATAAGAAAATATAACATTTGAGGAATAATTGGGAACAGTCGGATAATAGTGTTTTTATATATTTATGATTTTTTATTTTATTTATTTATTGAAATTCACAACTGCAAAAGGTAAGAATAGAAAATACCCAGTTGTAGTACTCAGATATCAAATTCAACTTAAAGTATCACGTGACCGTCTTTTCTTATCAGACGCCTTGGAGGATTATACGTAATTAAAGAGGTAGCCAGGTTTGAAACTAGTGGGTTTCAGTGGGAATAAAGTTTGTCGTGAAATGGACGATTTCGGGTTCGGAAGAAATCAGCAATAAATGGGACTTAAGAGGTCATTGTGGATGACTTTATAAAAAAACAAGTAGCATTAAGGATTTTTCGAATGATTAAAAAATTAAATTAATGGATGTTTCTAAGTGGTTGAATGGATAATTCTAAGAATAGTGTAAAATGGTCAGGAACTGCAGTTAATGAATTACACAATATAAGAGTGACTTATTTTATTTATTATCGTGTCTACGTTTCGGCCCAAGGTCTAGGCCATGGACCAAAAGTCCAACAACAACTGACAACTATCAGCCTTAATGAATGAACAAAGAAGTCGTTCTAATATTGCCTTATTCATTGACTGCACCATCAGAGCATTTTACACTATTCTTAAATAAATTAATTATGTTCCTTTGATGATCGTGACCTATATGGATGATCAGGATTTGTTTGTAACTATTGTATTTGTGCCTTTAATAGAATAATTTATCCTCTAATCACTACGTTGTTATACTAAAAAAATGTGAAGTTGCTCATCGATATGTTGTAAAAAGTTTTACTGTAGTAGAGGAGTTTATTTACATGTTTCCGAACTCTTTATCCATCAAGTTTCCGACGAGAGGAATATCGGGATTATCGATAGAACCAACCTCGAAATAGGAATCAATCACCATAAGCCTAAAACGGACCGGAGTTCACCCTTGAATAGTGTCGGAGTGTCAGTTTGTTGACATGGTAAAATGACACTTCCAACAACTCTGCTTGGTATTTTGTTTTATCAATAGTTGGATTTGTATCCGTTAAACAATATTTCAGTCAAGAATGTTTATAATTAGGTAATAGAAATATAGTAATTTAATAATAACAAAAAATATAAATATTGCGGATACATAATGTAATGCTTTATGGTACATTGTTTTCAGAATCTATATATTCGGTCCACAGAAGTAGATAAAAAATATGCACTTGTACGTATTTTAAATGTTTCTATATCATACAGAAAACTATGCGGAATAAATAAACATAATACTAACTCTAAAAATGTTGATATTTATAGTCAATATCTGGTTTGATGATGTTTAAGAATCCTGTTGATGATTATTTTGATAAATACACACACATATGTTATTTGATCATGCTCATTATGGGTATATGCACTTCATCCTATCTCTTTAATGTAAGTGACTGCTGTCCATTTGCAATGATATGAAAATATTTTGAGTGCTTGTTTGGGAGTTGTCATTCAGATTGGATTATCCTACCTTGTTTCAAATCCCAGAATTAATCGCTTTTATATTATCTTGTTCGCGTTGTCCAGTTTGTTATTGTATCGTTAAATAAATCTTTAGTAAATAATATTTGGTTATTTTTTACATATTTACACCTCTATTACTACTATTTCATTTTAGTGAACTGGTTTTTTAGGTTCACTTAAACTCAAGACGAGTGGGTATTTTATTGTTTTTTAAGATAGTACTGTATGTTCTAAAGAGTTGGATCTCAACTATCCACGAAGATTTTTAGTAAAATCTTACAGATATATTTCGGAATCCTCCTATTTATCTCCTTAAAAATTTGAGTATCGTTAAGCCTGAATGTTGGGAACTGATTAGGTTCTGCAAGTTTAACCTCTAGAAGCTTTTTATCCCACATATTTACTTCCTACGGACTTAAAAAAAAAGTTTTAGGCGTGTTATCTATACATATCAAAATAAGTAAATAAAATTGCTAATAATATAAAAACAATACAAAATAATAATAATAATACAAGTAATTACAGACTGTATACAGTCTTGATTGCATTATCCATTTATTTTCCTCACATTTATCTGTAGTCTTTCTTTACAGTTGGATATTAATTGAGCCGATATCAATGTATGGAGCTATCAACTAATATCTTTATTTATTAAAAAAGTGTATAACAGCATAGATGAATCAGAAAGAGAAATATTTTAAGATTAAGAATCTATCAATTCTCCAAGATGAATTCTTGTGTAAAGTCTCTTTTATCATCTGTTGTATCCCGACAGTGCCTTTTTCTTGTTGAATCATTATTAAGCCTAATCCACTATCCTTGAGATTTACTGGTTCAGGCATTCCAATTTACTAATGGAACTTCTTATCTGTCTAACAATGAACTGATGAATTGTATTTTGAATGCTTTTAGGCAGTATTCGAGTGTGTATTATAAAATGTATCAATATAACTAAGCAAACACTCTGGAAGAGATGAAATATAATTAGTAGAATGCAATAGGAAAAATGGAAAAAAAAAATCTTAAGTATCTAAAATATTTTAAAATAAATAACCAATCGACATTTCTCCAATTAAGGCATCACCAGTAATGCTATATGTGATGCTATATTATCTAAATAAATAAGGTAAATATTGAGCAGGTAGTTTACCCGGTACTTTTACCCTTAAGATACAGTACAGGGCAGTCGTTGGCAAGAAGTGGCCACTCAACATATAGTGAAAAGGTAGCCCTTTTCTTTCTTTTTAAGTATATAACTTATCGTGTAACTATAACCAGCACACAATAAATATAATGCTATTCAATTGGATGAAAAAGGATCTTTATTTAACGGGCTAAACAGCTCTTAGTCATTAAACCATCTCAATCTATGGAGAAGAGAGGGATATGTCTTTTATTCATTAATGATATAGAATTACTATATTTCAGGAATAACGATCTCAGGGTGGCATCCCTTTTTATTATTTAAATATTATCCAGATCAAATGATCTGACGTTTCCTTAAGATCATTGTTTGGGCAGTGAAGCCAATATAACTAGTACATACCCCGAAATATATATTTTTTTTTAATTATGTGCAAATTATATTCTAAATTATATAAAGATAAAACCTGTACCACTGCGATCCATGAAGGTTCTTCAGTCAGTACGTAATAGAGTCGGTACTGTTTCTTACACTACGGTTGTGCTGGGAGGTGATCTGTCCTTGACCACACCTAACCCACAGGTTTTCCCACAATTAAGGGTAATTGTAACCCAGGAGGGTCTCCAGATCCCACAGGGCCCATCTCCGTGTATTAGCAGATTGAATAAATTACTGCTACAGCCGGATTTGAACCCGGGACCTTTGGCACCGCAACTCAGTGCTCTTCGCTGATATACTCCGCTCCTAATTTTAAGCTATACGGAAGAAATTGTTTTATAGTTCGGCGTAGAAGAAAACTAATTATAACTAAAGAATAGAGCTGCAGCATAGCAGACTCTCATTTAGTTGATCACCGGTGCTTAAACTTGTCTTCAAGAGCATTCTAGAAATAAGTTTCAATTACCAGGCTAAATTTAGACTGGGGCAGCGCCATTTTTAGAAATGCGGTCAGCTTTGTGGCTACTTGGGTCAGAGCCTGCTTGTGAAGAGTTGGGACAATATGCCTCTACTGTGGTTAGCCGCTCATACCAATTTTTCTGTCTCCCTCTCTCTCATTCCCTCTTTTTTAAATTTATTTTTCCAACCTACTAAATGGCGTCCTTATTTATTATTAAAATAGTTTAATGATCAACCTATTTGATAATTAAATAGTTTCAGAGGCGTGTATTATATTTTCGACTCACTATCCATAGAACATTACATGTATTTATTAACAGCTTCCAACATACTGAATACTGCAACATTGTTTTCTAAAGGTTGTTATTTGGTAATGATATTAGTATAGTTATGGTCCACTATATTATTAATATTATTATGTGATTATATTATTTTACGCGTTGCAGGCTTTTTTTCAGACCACGCGAAGCATTCGCTATTTGTTTTTCGAGTACTCCTTATTCGTCCACTAAAGAAACTTGAAAACTAAAGAAACTAACTGCTTTCTTCAGTCCATTTTGGTCTTTGGGATGTGTGCGCTCTCTTTTCTGGCATCACTTCCCACTTTATACAGATAAAAGCTTGATCTCTGAGTCCTTTAGACTTTTGAATTTTGACTTTTGTCATCCTGGGTGTAGTAGTCTTGAGTTTCTGTTTGCGTCTAAGCATTCTGTTAGTGTCTCTGATATGTGATTTTAGTCTGTTGAAGTGACCGTAAAATTGTATTCGCCCGTTTCTAAATGTGTGAAGTTGGATAACTTCTCAGTGGTGTCTCTGGAGTGAAGTCTATATCCTTCGCCTCTGTGATTTGGTCCTATAATTTTTCTGATTATTTTTTTTTCTGCTGTGAGGATATTTCCTAGATCACCGTTAGTGATAAATATTTATATATGTAAAGTATAAGCCTGGAAATTAGGTAAATAATAAGTTCTTAAAGAATGAAAGTTTTCATAATTTGCCTTATTTTATTAATATTTTTATAATATAAAATAACACTGTTGTAATTAAATAATGAATTTAATTAGCGTTTTTTTTTCAATAAAAATTATACCAGAAAATAAACTGCAATATTACTAATGATCTCAGATATAAATGCGATGTTCTACTAAATAAATAAATTCAATTTACTTCGCGCAATTAATTATTAATCCTATGATTAACTAAACCAATCATTTGATTTGTTAATATTTGGTTTAATAATTGATAGACACTCATGCATGCATTGCTTTCCGAAAACCGCTGGGTTGTTCCGATCGACGCACTCTAAAATATACGGTAAACATAATACTCTCTACATTCTCTAATATTTATTAATCAATTAAGTACCTTGTATCAATATTAATTCCTCTAAACACTTTTGTTGGTGGGAGCTTAATAATTATTTTATTAGCTTTTGCTGCCTTAGCAAACAATTTAATTTTCTGTATTTATTAGAATCCTCATAAAATAATTAAATTCAGTTTCCGGGCATTCATTTTAGTTAACATATAAGGGGAAAAATAAACATGACTGTCTTAATTCAGAACATGGCAGTAATAATTTAAAATAATCGCATAACGCCTTTTATCATTAATAACAATGAAATTATAACTGTACATGAATATTTGTGTAATGGAAATTAGTGTTTGCTTAGAAGTATTTATTTACGTTTAGATATATGAATTCGGAAACTAAATTAAATAATTATTAAATTTTATAATTGGTATTTGCATATTTTGTTTTGTTTAGTTGTACATTTACAATATGGAATTTGAAATTATAGTTATAATCAATATGAGTCTAATTTTCGTTGTTGTTGATCGTTAGATTTACCTGATTTATCTTATAATTCTTATTGGGAACGATCCTTTTAGTTTATTAAATATAGATAAACATATTTAATATAAATAAAACCTAGCAACTCATTATAAGAAAATAAAGTCATAATAATAATATTGTATGAAGGAGGGAAAGCTGTTTATTGGAAAGCCAATGTTTCGACCAACATTTGAGGTCTTCATCAGGGCTTGTGATGGAGTCTGGTGTCTAGGTTTAACTGACAGTTACTATTCTATTTTTATTTGTAGCATGTTGCTGCATATAAAAGGGTGATGTGATTCCAAACGTTTTATATTTCATTAGCTTATAGTTCTAATGCTCAAAAATTGTTTATTTTTTCTTGTTTTAACGTTTTAATTATATTTTTCGTCCATTGAATTCTTTTTAAACTGTTTAGTACCTGTGTATCTTCCTGCTTCATAACCACCCCGAATGTGATAAGTAAGGGATAGTCGATATTTTCAGAGATTGCTCTGAGAGGCTTTATTATAGCTTATATATGATTTTTATATAAATATATGTATCTACTTTTAAAATCGAGGGGCTAAAAGAAAAGATAAACCAGAGAGGCATATGTTTGATTCCGCCCGCTTATAACTGGATACGGATTTCGAAGTATATTTGAATTTATAAACAGTCGAAGATGAATTTTGAATACATTATTTTCGCTCTCGGTTTAAATAAATATAGGAGATCAAATACTATGTATCCTCAGTGAGTTCTTCTTTTAAATATTTATATTTATTATATATTTTTATTACTTTACTCTAATTTATAATTCAGTTTATCGCTATTTTTTATCGCTATTTCCTCTTTCGAATATCTGTTTTGAAAGTAAACAGGATATTTGAATTATATTAGCATACACATTAATCATTTTGAATGAAACCATTGTTTCATCTAATCATTCTGATTGGAAAAGGATATAGATTTGACTTTTTATAATTAATATTTTACTAAAATTAATACAGTCATTTACATAGAGAAATAATCCCAATAGTATAAATATAGAAATGTTATTGATTTATACTGCACAAAATAAAGCCATACTCGATTCGATTCTTCTATTCCTCTTTTTCATTTTTTTCGTGCATTGATTAACTACATTTTTTTAATTTTTTTTTTTTGCGGCACCATTTTCTTAACAGGATCACATCCGATATAGTATATCTCCTTGTTTAAAGCTGTTTATTTACAGCAACTTTGATGGTTTGAAATTAAGTTGTTTCCCACAAAAATAAATTTGGATGGTTATGGGAGTTGGTTTGACATTGGAGCCTGAATATTTATAATAATTCTCTCTAGTATGAATGTTTGCGTGAAACAGTCAATTAAAATTGTGAAATAAGTACGAGGAGTTGGGAAAAATAAAAATAGAGAAAAATTAAAATTAAATATCTGCATATTGAAAAAATTACAAAGGTTTAATTTCAGAGGCTTAATAATAATCAAATAAGTCTGTGTTTCTCAAAACCATACTTGTAAGTTGGTTTTGAGAATTTTGTATGTTATCTATTTTGTCCGCGATGCGATATCCTTGCCTTTCAAAATGAAAAGTATTTAACCAAGTTTGTACTATTAAGGAGCTTTTTTAATGTTAAAAAAATATTGGCTATTAAATATTGAAGGTTAAATAATAAAATAAAATGTTCTTTGTTAATAATTTTTTATATATAACAACGATTATGATTTTCAAGTTTCAATGAAAAAAAAAACGGAAGTTCCTCAACGATCCTTTAAAGTAACTAAACTAATTTGATATATTTTTCGTTAGTATGGATTAAAAAAAGGGTTTGTCATCAAAGTAGGAAAGAAAAAGCAAAAAAAAGAGAAGTGAGTTTTTAGCTTTTTTACGTGTTTGTTTTATAAATTTTTATGGATAAATGAGAACTGCTTTGAAATTAGCAATCAGGGCAAGTAGGAACATAAATGGCTTAATATTCAGATTTTATCCTAAACTTTCTCGGTAAAGTGTCAGGACTAAGAATTTTTTTTAATGAAACTTTTAAAGACTAGTTTTAAAAAGCACTGAAACCCTTGAACTTGTGCGTAATGCATTAAAGTATATTTGGATGTCCAAAGATAAAATGTCTAGATAAAATAAAAGGATTAGGACCTACTGATACAGCATATTGTTTTGTCGTAGTTATTATTGTTGGCTTTTTATGTGGTTAATAAACGGTTTGGTGGAAATATTGTTTAGTTGTTAGGTGTTGTAGTCGAAATATGTTTCGGGGTAAGTTATTCTTTCATTTACCCAATCTTGCTTTATTCTACAAGATTAATCTATTTTTTCTTGTGATTTTGAGTTTCATTTTGCATCGCATTAGACCACCTTTTTTCTTACTAGTGTATAGAATTCATAACTTAATTCTTTTGTTTATTATTATTATTATTAGTCGTAAAACTCCCCAAGTGGAAGGCGTTAATTAAGATGGCTCACGTTTGTGGCTTCTTGTTCTTCTTATTTGCCCACCAGGTTTTCATTATTTGCGATAATTCAGTTTTCTTTCTTCGCTCTATTTTGTTCCAGTTATCGGCGCTTTTGTCTCTGGCTTAACCTCCCATTTTTCAACTTTCATTTTAAAACTCATTCTTGTTTTTATATCTTCACCAGTAAATTGGCTAATTCCAAGCCTCTCTTAATATTTTGGATCCATTCCCACAAGAGATGCTATGTATTTTACTATTCTATTTGTAAGGGGTGTGATCGGGAATCCTCATTATGTGGTCATAGAATTTAAGACGACCTTTCCTCATTTTTATCTCTTTGTTAAAATATTTTTCAGTTTTTATGTTTTCCGAAATCTATTCCCTTCTTCGGTTCTAGAATTTTTCTAGCTATCTTTCTTTCCTCTTTCTTTAGATTTTCCTTGTCCGGTTTCTGCCAAGTGTCGAGGTTTGCTGGCATATGACATTTTTGGTTTACTTACCGTATTAGAATGTTTAATTTTTGTATTTAGAGGTAAGCATTTTTTATTGTAATGTTTTGCACCTACCCTAGACCTCTACAAGCATTTTGTATTCTTTCTTGTTGTGAATATTTTTCAGAAATAAGTTCTCCTGGATGTTTAAAGTAGGGTGCTCTTTTAATTTCTCTGTATTTGGTTTGTGATTTAGAAATTTATAGAATAGAATAGAATTTTGTTTATCATATGTATTGGACGTAGAGTTTATGCTGCGTTCAACTTGGGATTTTAGCTGGCTTAGGCCCAAAGACGGATCTGCATCTACATATTTATTGCTTAATTAATTATGGTATCTAATGTTTATTGCTCGGCTATTCAAAAGTATCTCCGAGCCCTTGGTAGTAGCTCTAGCAGTAACTGTACACAATTTTATCATTGACTCGTACCCTATAGATTGAGGAATGCAGGGTACTGGGCTTTGTTAACAGGATTTGAATTATTCCGAGGGTATACACGCATTCCAGTCATTTAGTGAATAGTGGTAACGTTACGTTCAGTTCTGGAATAGTTTCGTTTAATAACATTTATGAATGGCTTCTCACCAAGTTAATTGCTCTAACAGTCGAGAATTGTTGAGCACACGATATCTTAGAAATTATGAAGATCGATAACAAAATTTTGTTCATGTTTATCATGTTCCTAATATTGTTAACTTTACGTATAACGATATAACGTTATTATTGAAAAAGGATAAATTATGGTAATTTATAATTTTTTTATTTGATATATTTACATATCTATAAAGGCCCCTCCCCTATTTATCGCATGGCTTCTTTAATAATGTTATTTAAATCTTTCTCATCATTTAGAAACAAAAATCTGTTTTAATATGAACTAAGTCATAGATAAATAAAAAATAGTTTTATATTCATTTTGTAATTAGCTCATGTATTAGTTTTTAAGCTCCTAATTTCAATATCACAATAGGAAATAATTTAAAATTCTCTTGTATTTTGATTGACTTATCTTTCAATGATGATAACATATTAATGTAAATTTATATTTTATATATACAACAAAATAAATATACATATTGAAAAATAAAACCAGACCTTACATAAATGTTAAGACCGTGGAAAAAATTCCAACGAAAAGCCCTTAAGTCTCAAAAACTAACATAGAAATTGAAATTATCTGTCCAATTGGTGTTTACAATTATTTATTTTTTCTTGTTGTGCTTTTTGTATGTTGAATTTTCAAATTCTCCAGTCAATCAGTTGTTTTTATCTAACCTTACCCAGCCGGGGTCGATATACCTTCCTTATGATTCATTAGTTGCATTTGAGCCTTGGAGGTGGTGTGATGCTTCTTGGGTGCATTATTCATGTTTTGTTTTGTTTTTGTTCTCTATCTACCCTGAGGATGCCTGAATAGGCGAAATATTGAACAGATAATTTCATTTCCTGTTTTAGTTTTTGAAACTTAAGGAAGGGCTTTTCGTTGGAATTTTATCCACGGTCTTAAAAAAAAATTATATACATTAGATGATTGTAGAGCTTTTCTTGACGATAATTGAGGCGTTGTCATGTAAAAAAGTCACAAAAAATCAGTTATAAATTTTTTCATAGAAAGGGTTGTAATAAACCTATTAGATAGATATAAGGGTAAATCGAAAACTAGAGTTGTTCTATTAATGGAGGTCCTTTTTCTTTCCCAATTGAACGTTTTGTTGTCCGAACAATTTTTTGCTTCTCCTTTAAAATTACCTTTTAATGACTTCCTACCTATTCCATGTCAATGTCTCAACAATTCGTTGTATTTTATGTTGTTTTTTTTGGAGTGATTTAAAAATGGAATTCTGGCTTTTGTAGTATTGCCAAAGAAGTGGATTTACTACAAAGCTGAAAGTTTTTTCTTTTTTTTATTTACGTTTCAGGAACTTCTCCTTAAATATACCATGGGATCTATTCATTCAAATTTGAATTTAATATATATTTTATTATACTCAACCGACATTGTAATCTCAATATCTTTTCCTTAGTTTTTTTTTTGTGAGCGGAATAGGTTGGAGAGAAAGATTGTAAGTAGCGGTTAGAGGTGGTGTTGAATCCATTTTCAAATAACTTGGTTTGGGACTAAATTTTATGATTGCCATCGTAGGATGAAATTGGTACCTATTCATCTAGGTTAGGAGCACTTTCAAATTTCGAAAACTGTCTAAATGTTTTTCTAGCTGGATTTGTGATTTTCGCAGATGTTTAAAGTCTTGGTTTAGTTTACATTTATTCAACCATAATTTACTTTATTTTTTCTCATTAATTATAACCATCTTAGATTTTATTCAATGGCAGATGAATAGTGATGGACATTTCTCCTGTAATTGTATGTTTTTAAAATCTTAAATCTTAGAGAGTTAAATGATGCAACAATTTCTTATTCAGTTTTTATTATGCTTGTCAAAATAAACTTATTAAATTTATTAACTATCGGAAAAATGAAAATATTTTGTAAAGACCTTTGACTGTAGTGGGGAATTATTAAATATAAAAATTGAATTCTATCATTCATGTTTAAGCTTGTGCCTTTAAGTAGTTTGTGATGATTCCGTTCGTAGGAAGAACTTATTATAAATATTTTTTTAGATTTATAATTTTTTTTCAGTTTCATCTCGGGAATTTTTGAACCTATTAGGGCTTATATTTTAGCAAATTGTTTTTGTGTGGTTGGTAACATTTACGATAGTCGAGCAAATATTTTAGGTTGTTAGTGGATACATATTTTCTACCATCAATATTTTCTCGAAATTTATAGAGATTCATTTATTAGTTCAATTTAAGTAAGTAAAATGAATTAATTTTAAATGTACATCAATATAGAATGGGCTGTTTTTTTATTCAGTTTTATTTATTCTCATAGTAGTGCTGTTACCAAAGAATTAAAAACTACATATAAACTCAAACAATATGATAGTATAATCGTTTTGTTATTTTAAATTGATAAATTGAAATTGAAATTGAAAGTGACAAAAATATAATATAAATTTTGTTGTAATAACGGAAACCTGGCTCTCTTCTCTGTCTTATATCTCATGGTTTAGTATTAATAAACCTTCAACTGTTGTTCTAAGTATTGTTCAAATTAACCCCAGCTTTGTTAAATCCTTTTCGAGTTGGCACTGTATGTTAATATTTTGTTGGAGTGTATTTGGGTTTAAGTTAATACCGTCTTGATTATATCGTATTTCGTCCTGAGATTTCGAAAATCCCAATTTATCATCATTTCTACACATTTTTAACGAAATGTTATTTTGTATGTTTAGTCCATCGTTACGTATAATAGTTTCCATCCCTTATTCAAGAATAAAATTAGTTATCATTTTGGCTCAACCAGGTAAAAATAAGTGACCATCCCCTTGCTATATGAATCGACCTACACTGGTGTTGATAATCAATTATTCTGTGGGGAATCACCAATAGGTCGTAATTACATCATGCGAACTTGATTGGCTGTCCAATATTAATTGATATGATTAAGAAATGGTTCTGAGGGGTGCATTTTGAAAACATAATGATTACGACGAAATTGAGGAACTATTTCACACTTTAACGACCACAATACCACTTGTAAACTATATTGAAATATTTTTTTAATTATTTCCTTTATATATTTTTTTCTTTTATGACTTTCCGCCTTATCCGAAAACACTTTATTTATAGAGCAAAGATTATAGTGGATTATTTATTGAGGCTTCTTTGAAAATGCTTAGTTATTAATTTACGCTTACTTTCACAATGAATGGTATAAAAAAGAATAATGGTATAAAGAATAAAAAGTAATTTCCACATAATTCAAAATGTATACAATTTTGATACTTCCTGCGATGAGGTGAAATTATGTCCTCTGCAGAAAAATTGCATCTTTTTAAAAAAAAGAATTTTGCCTTATTAATGTGGAAATCAGTTAAATTATTTTTTTTGTTAAGCTAATTTAAAACTGAATAATAGTTTTATTGCAAAAATAAAGTTTTAATTTGATTTTTATAGATTAGTGATTTGGCTAACACTTGTAATTTATGCATTGTTATCTACGTTCGGACGTTTCCTTTCTTTGTAGTCTGCCAACGTTTTCAGTAAGTTATCGAACATATCAGTCATCTTGTATGCCCCCTAATTAATAAAGAATTTGTTTGATAAGACTAACTGACATACATTCAGTTTTCCGTTTTCATCGGAATTCAAGAAATATCTCGCTTCTCATAGCTTCCATCATTAATTGATGGTAAGATGAAGTGCTTTTTATAGATTTTTTTTTAAACCTTTACTTACATAATAATTTTAGCTTTGAAAAATGGAGACAAATTAGGAATTTCCAATGCGAAGAAATTTTCATTTAATAATCTTCTGATATTATGTATTTCAACATTATCCTACTAATGTTGAGAGCGGGCGCAAATGCAAAAAAAAAATCCTAAAAATGATATTTGAATGATTGACCTATTTAATTATCATTTCAATGCTTAAGGCCGGAAAAGACACAGAAAATATGGATAAAAAGATGTGGGTAAATCACACTCGGTTATAGGTATACAAGACAGAATGGAAAGGAAAAAGGAAATGAAAGAAATTTTTGGTTGAATTGTATGGTTGGTTGAAGGAAATAATAAAAAAATAAAATATTTTAGGTTTGGTATGTCGTATCCTCCCTTCAAAATGCTCAACAGCTTCCTTTGCCTGCCGACGGGGAGAAGGTGATGGAGCGATGAAAGGATTACTGAAGACTCAGGAGCCTCCTCATTGTTTAGCGGTCGTCGAGGAGGACTAAGTCGAGGACTCCCAATGATCGGAACATCTTTAGCCCCCAGAAAATCGTTCAACTATTACGTCATCCTCCCACTCAGGACGTGTCCACTTTTTTTCCTGCGGGGTCAATTTTCCCTTCCCTCGACTCTTTGTTCTCCTTACCGGGCTTCCGTAATTATCTCCGCTCCTGCTATCGACAGCTTTATAATATTCACCAATTGGATTGAATTTTAAATTATATTACCTGTTTTAGTTCGATAGGAAACTGCGTTCATCAATCCACCTCGCACCACTTCCTCCTTGTTAAAATAGCTTTCCACTGGCGTTGATGGCTAAACTAGCTGACGATAAATTTACCTAATCTTTAAATATACTTACCTTAGTTACCTGACCTTTCTAACCATTAAATTTATATTTATCTCCTTATCAATGTTGTTTTAGAAGGGTGTGAATAATTAAATTAAAACTAAAAAAATATACAACTTTTTATTTTAGAATGTCTTTAAATTGACAATTATTAGCCTGTCTGTTTACGAGCATGGAGTATGTATTCAAAATAATTTATAAAACCTGTACCACTAAAACTAACTTGGACTCAGTACTTGGTATAGACTGTACTGTTTCTAGGGCAACAGATAAATGCTGAATGAGCCCCAGGGGGTCCCCCAGATCCCACCGTGTTAATTATTAAATTACACATTAAATATGAACTCGGGATCTTAGGAAGTGCAGCTCATTACTGCACTACTCAGCTATCCCTCACCCCATTCTTATAGTTAGTGGAGCTAAGCAATTTCTGCACATGAGCTATTTATGTTGACACCTGTTTTAAGATGAGTGACACTCTGTCCGAAGTGGAAGGTTTTAGGTTAGCTGATGAGTATAAAATGCAACCATTGCTAGATTCGTATCTTATCAATAAATTGAACTTTTTTAACATAGTTATTATCGTGTGCATTTTTCGTGATTATTCCTTTAGATAACTAAAATGATTTTTCTATTTAAGAGTCACAGTTGAAAAGTTAAAAAGTAGTACAACATTTTTTTTTAAACATGGTAAATATAAATAATAAAAGTATGGCGAATACAAGCAATTGAAAATTAAAAATGATAAAAATTTCACAGCATGGCAAATATAAAAGTTAAAATGTATGAGTGTATTAACAACCAAGTGCAAGGAAGGTAGTAAAATACATAATAAACATTAAAATAAGAATATAACAGAAAGTGTTAAAAATTAGAAAGATATCAGGTTTCATTATTAAAATAAAATTAAAAATAGAAACTAATACGAAATGCAGTAAAAAATGGAAAAATATAAAATAATAAAAAATCCAGAAAAATTATAAAATACAGTATGTAGTAAATAAAGTAAGTAATAAACCAATTAATAAAAATAACTAGGCATAGGCAATGAAATAAATAGGCATATTGTAGTAAAAATGAAAATATTCATAAGAAAAATGATAAGTAATGGAAGTGAGAGGTACTGTTAACTGCTAATGGGGACGAAGATGTAATCAACATTTTCATGAAAAATTATAAATACAATAGATGGGTTATATTGGACTAGTATACAAAAAGACGATGATTTGTGGTTGAGTAATTTATTTTTATATTTATATTTACCATGTTTAAAAAAAAAAATTGTGTACTACTTTTTAATTCTCAATTGTCTGTATTTTGCATATAGCCCTACAAAGTAGATCGAAACGTTGGCTACTTAATAAACATTTCTCCAATTCTAAGAGAAATTCATTGACCTCTATCCGGACCACTTTCTTCCACATATGTTATCAACGTCAACTATTATCATTTAGTTTGTATGAATGTTTCTCGAAAGAGTATTCATCAACGGTTCATCACTGTTGGTGAATAAAACGTCTTTTATTTCGATATAACATCTTCACTATTCAGGCTAATATAGTTACTATTGGTTTACTTAAGTGCCCCCGAATGTGACTCGTCTTTATTTCTATTCTTATATTCAATTGGCTGACAATAATAAATATAACCGACTCAAATGATCCGTGGTTAATAAAAGTTGGAGGAAGTGGCTTGTTTAGAGATTCGAACGAGAGATTTTAGTTTAAAATAGCCCCCATTGTCATTCGTCCCCAGTCGTTATAAAGAACTTTTCGAGAGGCAAGTGTTGATAAGAAATTATTGCTTTGGGTCCTTTGCAAATTGAGGTCGGAGTAAGTTAGTTTTGGGCCAGTCTAAGACAGTGGCGCTACCGAATCCCGGAGGACTCTTCAAATGCAATAACCCCTGGTATAAATCCTCCCTCTGAGATAACCTAGGGATTTTCTTCCCCGCTATCACCTTTCCCACTGGTTAATCCATCATTCAAGGGTCTCCATAAAGTAATAAAACGAAACATCGTTAGTCCAGCAAAGCTTTATTAAAAGTTATTATATTGTAATGCTGCTATAATGATATTTAAATTGAAAAGTGCTTTAATTAATTCCAAGTTAAATTCTTTGAACATAAGTGAATTATTTCTAAATTTGATAGCCAAATCAGTGTCCGCAGCGAATCCTCCATGAGTTTCCAGGTTTAAGACATGCCCGTATTACAACAAAAACTATATTATACACAAAACTTCAGTGGTTTCTGGTTTAGACCATGTTGTTGAATTTCGCCAGACATACTGCTAGCTTCTTCAAGGCTGGATCGAGAATGACTATATTGTTCTTTTTTCCGTATTGGCCTACCGAGACTCTAACCGTCTTCTCTCTTAGCCTTGATATTTGTCCATTGTTCTTTCATACGTTGCCGGTGTTTCTCCTTTCTTTCCTCTGTTCATTTCTTTCCCTTCTTCAGCTTAGTTTTTCCTGAAAACCTTGGTGGGCATTTATGTGGCCTCTGAGACTATTCCATTCCTGAATATCTTCCCCAGTAATCTCCATCTCCTATAAATCTTTGTCCACCTCTTCGAACCAGACTGGTAAAAATATTTTAAGTATGTGTTTATATACTTTATCTACTTTTATTGAATTAAATAGTGAATTTATTAAGCTTATGAATATTTTAAATTACTAGATATTATAATAAGCTACAAATTGTGGTTACAAATTCTACGTATTAAGTCAAAAAATCGATTTTTAAATTTTCATTTTTATTTGACTACAAAAATGAGAAGTTTATATCAGTAGCAAAAAAAAAATAAGTCATTTCTATGACTCAATTAGATTTAGTAATGCCACTAACAAAGAATTGAAAAAAAAAAGCTTCGATAGCGGTTTTTCTAAATCTTGTTTTTTAATTTAATGCTTTTTGCTTGTAATTTATCGATATGGAATATTTTTCTTTTAGAAATATTCCATTTAATAAACAACCGTTGATTGTTAGCAGTTGCTGTTTTTGAAATTACCCTTGGAATTTTTTTTTGGAATGCTCAACCCTTAAACCTGGAATACTAACGTTCTTAGAGTAGTCGTTTAATCCTAATGTAGGTACGTATTGGTGATGTATACAAGATATTTTTTTCAATTAAGGTAGAATTAAAAGGAGATTTTTTTAAAAACTAACAGTTTTTTATTTCTCGAAGCACATTACACATCAATACACAATAAAACTGGAAAAAGTTGAACAATCAATTGTTAAAATTTTTAAAAAGTAATAGAATTGTCATTTCACATAGCATTGATATAATTATTATGAAAAAATGAAACAGAAATATCTTTAAATAAAAAATACGTCTAGATAAAAATATTAAAAAGTTGAAAAATCATTTTCCATTGTTCGCACACTGAGGACATATTTTATGAGTATGCTCGCCGCATATTGCGTTGTTACAGGTGCCACAATAGGACTTTGTCATCCTCCTTTCACTATAGGGCCACATAGAACAGTTTCATCGTTTTCCAAATTTGTTCCTCTCTTCTAACTGTTGTGGTGTAGAGAAATCGTCGTCAATTTCTAAAGTTTGTCTGATAACCAATCTCGGCTCATTTGAAATTGCTGATAACGATAATCTTTCGTACTGCAAAGGTTTCGGTAGTAGTTCATGTAAATTTAGCATGAATTCAATCCTTGTCAAAGGTCAAAACTAAGAACTAGGTTGAGAATATGTAATAAAATAAGTTGGAACACTCTTAATGTTTTTCTTTCGAACTTGAAAATATCTTGGAAGATGTTCTCCTTCAGCAAAAACTGTAGTTTTATTTATGAAGATCGTCTTGCTAGAAGAAACACTGCAAACGTCAGAATAATATATATTGGACCAGTTTGGTCTTTGCTGCAAACTATTATAGTTGACTGATTATTGCAATCATAGAATATGAATTATCGTTTCGTTGCTGCTTAGTACATACATCCAACGATTTACCCGTCATCCTTTAAAAAAATTAAATTCCTAAAAACTAGGACGGGATCTGAGAAGCGGAGACCGGCTGACCAGCTATTAATTAGAGGAATGAGCATTATGGGCCCTAGATGGGGCTGATGTACGCGCCTCATCACCACTGCCCCGCCATTAGGGATATTGCCCTTCCTTCGGCCCTTGATGGAACTGCACTAAACGGATGATGAATAGCTCGCCATTTTAGCAAATGCTCTTTTCGGTCTTGTCATTGTTCAACTTAATACAGTACGTATTTGAATAAGACATTGAAGCGAGATTATCGCTAAGCCCCGAAGCGACAGTATGGGATTGGAGGTGTTTACAGTGACGGCGGGGATGAACCATGTCGAAGGGGGTAAGGATTAGAGAAATGCGATATCTCCTCGGATTTTCGTTCCCCTCCCGTTCTGCGGATTGCGGTTGGTAATTTTATACTCCTCTCTCTCTGCGTCTTTTGTTATCTTGGGCTGTGCTATTCTTTAAAGTGGCAACCTAACGGTAGTGTGAGTTGCACAATCATTTTACGCTTTGATATAACAAATATTTTGTGTTTATTTATTGTGTAGTGTGTTTTTTTTTTGGCCTACTAAGGGCCGCGTCATTTCAACTATCTTTTTTATATTTCGGCTAATTATTTGCCTAGTACTCTCTCATTCGTCACCAGTGCTCCCTTCTTTCCTCCTTCCATTTCTTTCCCATCTTCAGCTTTGGTTTTTCTTCAAAGCCCGCGTGAGCGTTCTGTTTCATCCTGAAACGGTTGCTTCCAGGACAAGTGCTCTGCATCTCTTGTAAATCTTTTTTCTACCTTTTCGAACCAGGCAGGCTTGGTCTTCTTTTCTTTAAAATTGGTAAAAATTAGGTTAGTCAATCTCATGGGTTTCATTCTCAACATATGGTCATAAAAAGCAATGCTCCTTTATTATCTCATAACATTCGATATTTTTGTAACATGAGTGTTCTGCTCACGAATTCTTTAAATATAATAAGCGCTGAGCTGAACGGTAAACGCCCGAGGGATGGAGGCGTAGGTGGGAGTTATTGCTTCTATGGCGATCTTACGGACTTGACTGAGGATTTGGCCGTAATACGTAATCCGTTCTCTAAGCCTTTTCTCATTATTACCTTTGTCATGATTAGTTTTCTTCCTTTAATATCCATTTTATTAAGGAACCTAAAAAAGAAATCTAAACATGAGAAAAAAACTTTTAAAAAAAAAGTATCACGTTATGCATTTGGCTGTTTCTTTATAATTTTAATAGAAAATATAGCGTTATACAAACAAAATACAATAATTTTTTATTAGCCTTCCTTAACTTTTTATGTAAAGTATTTTTTTATAATCCTTCTAATCCCCTAAGTAGATCCGGTACCAAGTTCTTTGTCTTTGTACGAAGTGCCTCATATCCTCTATATACTTATAGATTTCAATTACAACGTTTTGGACTTCCAAATGCTCAAATAAGTTTTGATTCGTTCCCACAATGAGGCAGACACCTATTTGTACATTAGGAATGGTGCTCCGTTGCCTCACGGAACCTTGTCTATGCTATTCTTATTTATAAAAATTCTTCAAAGAATGCTTGATGCTTCTTATTACTTACTATTGGTTTCTGATTAGTTACAATACATATACTATCCTTAACTACATTACCTGTTTCCCTCAAAAACTATTTTTGTTAATCCCCGTTCAGAAGAACTGAATATTTTCTAAAGTGTGACTACATGCCATGATCTGGGTCATGCCTTCACAGCCTTTATCCCATTTTTCTGTTGTTAATTTCAGCCCCAACTTGAAAACTGTAAACAAGTTATGTTATAATAAAATATTTATTTCTATTGCTGGTTTCGTTTAATGTCACTTTATGCTGATTAGGCTAATGGGACGATGCTACCCTGGGAGTCTTTAATTTTGCCAATCCATGTATAATTGGAACATGGATCTTTAGCGAGTACCTGTTATCACACATTACTAAGGAGTGTTTACTCCCTTTAAAACATCTAAAAGCCATCTTCCGAGCTGCGATCCCAGAATCTTGGGCATACACTTTATTATGATGAAAGTAAAGATTTCTTTTTAATCTACACTAAGCTTATCATTTTATCATGAATGAATGACGGGACGTGTGTATAACGACGTATTTCTTGGATCCTTATCTAAACTGAATCCTTAATTGTGAACCATTTGACAAGGATATTTTCTAATAATGCATGTCTGTTTAGTTTAGTATTAATACGAGTATTATAGTGTTGAAAATGTTTATTCGTTAGGGTATAATATACACAATGGGGCTTGGTAGGTTGTCATAGGTATTAAGCACTACACTCTACACTTCAGTTGTGTTGTTAAATCCAGGTTCCATTGTTATTATTTCTGACAAATCTGTTTGCCGGTTTTTGTTACCTTTTTGTACATATCTTTTACGTACTACTAGATTACTTCTCATCAGATATATATATATATATATATATATATATATATATATATATATATATATATATATATTTGGGTCTTCAGCCTTTATAATATTCGTTCATAATGAACGAGGAGGGAGATGATTAAAAATGATGGGATCAAGACCCGCGGGAATCGATAAAGATGCCAGGGAGGCCTACAGAGCTATGCTCTTTATTTAATGGGCCTGTAATGGGAATTCATTGTAGGGCCTGTTTAGAGAAGAGTTCGACTGCCGGATTATCGGGACGGTCCGGATGCGTGCATCCAATTAACTGGACGGTCTTCTGACCCCGCGTCCCTGCTGTGGACCCTGGACTGGGTACATGTTGGTGGGCTAAGGAGTAGGGGACAGGGGGAATTAACTCGAGTGCACTAATTGCATTAATTGCAGTCGCTAAGCTAAACAATCGGCGAATCAGTTGATTTGGTCAATCAATGGCGCTTTGTCCCACTAAAGCGCTTATAGTCATTATATTGCCAATTAATAGTTGCTATTGTATCCTCAATCGACTAAGTCTATGTTTCTTTTGGAAGCGGGTAGCTGACCCAGCTAAATTAAAGTTACGAAGGATTTTCATGATGAGCAACATGTTTAATTTAAATTTTATATATTTTCTTATGGTTTATTGGTATTTATTTGTTCACGCTAAGGCATAGCCACTGCCGTAATTATAATCAAATCAGCTTTTTGGATTTTTTTCTCTATAATTTATATCTGAAGGATATCATTAGTCAGGATCATTAGACATATTTCAAAAAAGAGATTAATTTCTAGAACAACTAACCAGAAAATATTAAAAAAATAATGAGAGAAAACAATAAATCTACCAAATTAACCAAGGCTAATTAGTGGTTAATTCGAATTTTCTTTATGTTAGAGAAGAATTTGTTGACTGGAACTTCTAATGTAAGGAAGAAATAGTTGTGGTGCAGTCAATGAAAAACCCGTAATAAGTGTAGACTTATTTATTGTGTGCCGACGTTTCGACCTACAATGTAGGCCATCTTCAGGGCTATGTTTCTCTCTCATAGCCCTGAAGATGGCCTACATTTTAGGTTGAAACGTCGGCACACAATAAATAAGTATACACTTATTATGGTGTTTTCATTGACTGCACCCCCAACTATCTCTTCCTTACATTACGAATTTTCTTTAAATGAGTTTCTTGTATTGCAGGAAGCGGAATCGCGTTTGGTATTGAAAAAGGGGCTAAGTTAGTCATTGCTCTTGAAAAAGAGTTAATACTTATACGATTCGGCTCCCTCAATAGAGCTAACTCACTCTGGTCAAAATTCGACTTATAATACGACATGTGCATAAGTGTTCACTTTAGATTAATAACTTTTTTCAGATAAAACTCAAAATGAACAACATACCCTATTATCATACTGATGTCAATATATAATCAATATATAAATAGGTACGGCGATATAAATAGATAATTCTTATTTTTAATGAAAATGGTATTGTATTTCTGAGTCTTTTCAGATAGTTTTTCTAGAACTGTCAGCCACTCTTCATCTTAATGCTTTCTGTTCTTTCCCTTCAGTTATGGCCCAAATATTTTTTCTGAGCTCGTACAATATTTCACTAGGCTCCGAAGTGGTGAAAACATCCTGTTTTTCTCAAATATTGATCTGGCACTCGTAACCTTGTAGGTTTACGAGTTGCCTTAATACTCTTATTAATTTCACACCTCTTATTTAATTAAATTTTATGTGCTTTGTTTAAATTCTATTAGCGATGAAGCCAAGTTTATTTTGTTTCACTGTTATTATTCAACATTAGCTAATTGAATTTTCTTTATTTATATATAAGTATTTTATTTATATTTTGCAGGCTCTCTTAATGATATTGCTAACCATTGAGAACTTTGTATTTAATCCCTAAGTGGTTTGATGACGATTAGAGTATCTTACAATTAGACTAAAAGTTTATAAAGATCTATGAGTTATAAATGTTTTTCTTTACTTATATACGCGAGTGAGGTTAATCGGTGAATATTTTTTAAAGCTTAATTTTATAAGATCTCACCCAATTTATTTTTTACTGCTTTCTCACTATCATATAGTGCCAACTTCCTAACACGATATTTTTATAGCTTTTAATAACTTAATCGAAAGGTTATTCTTTAAATAATGTAGTAATTACATTGCTGGAGTTACCTAATAAAGTAAATGTTTGTGAACAAACAACAGCTTTGTTCTGTAATGGGAGATAGGAAGTTGCTGAGTGATGGCAACGATTCCGAACAAAAAGGAGCCTGAACTATTTCTTAGGCTTTCTCTAAGCCTCTTCTTTCATTGCTTCCAGTTTTTCTTGGCCACTTTCTCTCTATTTTTTAGATCTTATTATATTGTTTCGGCATTAGTTTAATATTTTTTCATAACAATATGCCTACTAATAATTACGAATATGTATGATATAAATATATACAACTGCAGATACATAAAAAAGAGAAAGATACGGATGTTTAAAAACTAAAACATCTTTATAATAGTATAACCATGTGATAGCCCTCGTTTTTTATTAAAATTTAATATCTGTTAATATACAATAATAAAATAGAGTATTCATAACAATAACAATATAACAATATTCAGTTTTATGTTAAATATATATTATAATTTTTATTTTATTTTTTGTTCCAGGTATGTCAGATCTTACTCACAGATTTTTCAGTAGGGAAGGATCTTACTTTGTTTCGTTTTTTGGTGAGTTTTTTATTCAATGCAATATTCGTTATTAATTTTACAGTTTATAAGTCTTTATTTTCACCTCCATTTTTATGACACTATGGCCTGGTAAATTTGTTAAATTTAAATGACGAGTTAATGTTTTTAGGGCGTTAAACTTGTTTCGATAAACAGTGAAAAGCTTTTTAGGACTTTCATAACTTGACTTATTAATTGCATAGGGCGTTCGTTCCACGTTTCCCAAATATGTTGTATTAAACTAGTCAGGCCATAATATAATAATAATATTAATTTTGTAATTATTAATTATATAATGCGTATTAATTGATTAATTAATATTTAATAATAACCGCTTTGATATCGTCGATAAAAATGTAAAAACACCACTTTTCAGGAGAGTGAAAAAACTGTTACAAGGTTTATTCAAAACCATGGCTTTCGCCAAATATTTTATATACGCCAAATATGCTCCAAAATATGTACCTATGTCATTATATGTTGTTTTGTATTCTATAGATGAAACTAGATGAATTGCATATCAATTATCAATCCTGAAATCAAAAGGTACAGGTCGAAAGCAAAATGTTGGACGATAGATTATGTATTATTTTTTATGATTTGCTTCAACATTGTTCAGATGTGTAGCGTTGATTTTTATTTATTATTGATTTCTACGATTTTTTCGTTTGTTTATATTTTACTTAGATCGTAAAGACAAGAGAATGTCATATAAAAGTTTCACATTCCACATCATATTTACAAGAGCCATGTGGATCGCGTACGTTTTGATAGGAATTTTACCTGTTGTAGTGGTTATTGAGACTGAAAAGTAATCAGCAACTATTTGACTAGCACATATAGTCGCACATGACTAGCTTAATTTGGATTCGCCCGTCGAATATAAACAGAGACTTGATGATAAATTTTCTTCCTGCGAAAAAAAAAGTAACATGTTCGGATTTCAATTCGGAAAATGGAATGTTGAGGCTGTTTTGTTGACCCAGTTCTGTGAATAGCGATCGTAGAATGGAGGGATAGTGAGCATACAGAGGGCTGGAGTGTGTTCCCACAGCAGCCAAACACAATTCTCGAATAGCTGAGCAGTTTTGGACCACTCAGCTTATTGGACAATATTCTCCAACTTAGCTTTATTGGGAAGATCCCCTACCCGGGCCATGTTGGGGCGAATCAAGAGTCCAGCTGTCCTCTATTATCCAGCCATTATTTTTTATGTTTACTTATCTGCCAAAATGATTCCTGGCGGCACTGAACTGAAGTGTCTACAGTGTTTTCCTGAACACTTCCTTCAATTTCATTGCTATCATATTTTTTCAAACAACATTTAATAATTTCAATAGTTTTATTTTGATGAGAAAAGATTTCTCCTGGCCGGGATGAAATATCACGAAATTCGTTCAGCAAAATAATGATGAGAGTTCAAAGGTTATATTGGTAATTTGGATTGACATCGTGTTTTTTTTCATATATTTTTACGTCTATTCTGAGGAATCGAAGCGACATTCTGTATTAATTTTTTAGCTTGGCATTTTAATTTTCTTCCGGCTGAGGACTCGATCGAAAGGGAGTAATTATTTGATCTATTAATAACCACGGATGGATTCTTTGGGATCTGCTGATCTTCATAGGATTCACCCAGGTTCTAGCAGGTGGACAAATTACGTCCCTTGATAAGAGTTGTTTTAGAAAAAGTACAGACTGTGCTGTAATAGAGACTCTACCATCAAGCATTAACCTTATGGAGATTCAGTGTGCCCAAATAAGGCAACTGATACATAAGTTAATAACGGAAGTTACAACACAACTTCTACAAACCCTCCATAATTGAATGGCAGTGGAGAACAGAATAATTTAAAAATCGAGTTATCAAACAAACATTATTAGAAATCTGGAAAGAATTCAATCATTTAAGTTATGACGATATTGAGCTATTCTCCGAAGTTGGAGCAGGCAGGGCTCCTCCGTTCGACAAAGACTTACTTAAAAGTCTAAGAGTCAGCATTGTTGGAGAAAGTTATAAGCCTTTCATAGCGCCCTGATCTCTCCACAGTTGAAGAAACAAAACCTCATCAATTATTTATAAGTATGAATCGCCGCCTGGATGAATTGTATTCGATATTTCAATCCTGGCATCATCTTACTTATACATGCATTTAAACTTCAAGTTGATGATATCGACCCCATTAAGGGTTTAAAAAATATTAATGCTGTACGCCGCAACCCCTATTTTCAAGTATGTTCAGTCTCTATCGGTTTATTTGTAAAATACATCATATAAATCCTACAAAAAGTTTTCCCTTGGTTTGAATAATAATGGTGTTCAAGTCTTGAATATAAATCATACATGAAAACCTTTATTATGTGAAAACATAAGTAGTTGGGTAAAGAAAAAAAATAACCAACGATGGTCATTTATTCTCTATCCAACAATCAATTATTTGGCATTTTTTCCTTTTTTTAATTATCCGAAATTACTCATTTTATTATATTTCCAAAAGTATTTTCCTCAATTTCTTTCCTCAAAATAAAACCATACAATGAAGATTGGGCTATTAAAAGATATATGTAGTGTTCTGTTTGGACAATAAATGTCAATTTCATGCTATGAGTATTTTTAGATAATTTTTGTTTTATATATATTTATTTGTTGATATATTGTCAATATCTTTTTTTAAATATTACAATGCAGTATTTCTTTTAGCCTCGTTTCGTAATTTTCGTAATTCAAAAACATTTATGTTTGAAAGGGCCCAGTCATATTTCTGCTGAATTGATTCTGACAGCTGACGTTCTAGCCTAGCTACATAATGTATATCATCTTCAGGGCTTGTTCTTATAAAAATTTTTCTTGCACTTTTATTTTTCTATATTTATTTATCGAAGATCTCATGTAATAGTGATCGATTGATTTTTCTTTACTTTTATGTATGAGCGGATATGCTGTGATATAAATTTAACAATTTTATCTTGTTTATATCGTGTTCAGAGGTGATTCCCAACTAAATGCGAGAGATATTTGGAAAGCTGTTCCGTTTAAGGACTGATCTAGAGGAGTTTCCCAACCGCTGAGTATCTATCGAGTTTAGGAACACGATTGACATCAGTTCACTCCCAATTTGACAAGGCAGGCCTTAAGTGACCCTGCGTCCTTTGCCACCTTTGCCACCTAACAAAGTTAAAGGATTTATGAAATTATGTTTATATTATAATTATATTTAAACTATTTAATAACTCGAAAAAAGTTTTATTTGTTTTGAATTGGTTTAATTTACATAGAAGAATAAAATAATAAATGGGATGCAATACAGTAAATACTTATTATCTAATAAAAAGATATTTAAAAACGTATGCTTACATAAAAAGTACAGACAGCTGTTCGTAAAACGTTAAATGACGTTATGCCCCTTAAGGGTATATTTTGATCATGAGTTATAGGAATTATCATTTATTTATTTTTTTCATTTTTATATAATATATTACTATTTATTTTTTATTCGGAAGTATTACTCTTCAGTCAATCTATCCTTAATTTGAATAAAGGATAATATCCCATTACTCACAAAGATATTGGAACTTGATATTTCCCTTTTGCGATATGAGCAGGAATAGTAGGATCCGCTATAAGGTTAATTGTTCTAATTGAACTTGGTTAGTTCGGAAGTTTTATTAAAGATGATCAAATATATAATGTAGTTATAAATTATAAATCACACACAGTAGCAAGATTTTTGTTTACAATAATCTTAATTATAATAGGAGGATTTGAAAACTGATTAGTACCTTTAATAATTTAAACTGCTGATATAGAATTTGCGTGAGAGTATATAAAGACATTTTTTTAAATTGATACAGGAAAAAAGATTATCAGAATGTTGTGATTCGAAATCTTTAATGGCCATTTAATTCAGGTTTTCTAATCGGGAGGTGTGAAGGCAAGACAGAGGGGCTTGAAACCAGTTGAAAATTAAAAAAAAAATTCTCTCTTAGTTTCAGATTTGTTTTTTTACTTCTTTCAATTAAATTGAAACTTTAATGTTGTATTTTTTGATCGTAACAATAAATGCTCTGTTTTCAATCTAATGTTTAGTTAAAGAGAGACTTTCATTTCACCACGAGTGGGGTGTGGTACAAAAAAGTTATACGTTTATTGTTTGCTGAAAAATTGATGATTACTTTTTAATGGAAGAGCTCAAGGTGTCCCTCTAAAGATACTAATTTTCATAACATAAATCACTTGTGCTTAACTGTCTGTAGTCCAGGTCAGCATACCAAAGCGCTAGGTTATATAATATTTTTAAAGGCATCATCACCATTTTGATTTGAACGCGTTAAGGTTGTAGAATAACTTGTAATTAGCTATCAATCGTTAAGGATGTGAATGGGAAGCGATCATACTTAATGGTTACGACAGGTAGCAGCAGGGGCGGAAGGCATCAGTGAGCCTTTTAGCAAGAACCTTAGAGTAATTAGGAAACCGACTGTTGGTGGGCGCCTTTCCCCAGCCGAGGCGGAATTCGATTGTTCCGCAAACAAACGCGATTATACTAATTGTCTTGTGTCCCCAGCTTCCCCTCTTCCTTCCCCTAGCTTTGAAAGAATCCTACTCTCTTCGCTGTGAAGAATCCTAACCATCTCTAGTCCTCTCACCTTGATGATTTATATATTTTTTTCTTAGATAAATGGTTTTGCCACTTTATGATGTATGGGTCCTCTCCCCATACTCCTGTGGGTTTTTCCACCTCGTCCGTGAGTGATCAGTTGGAATAGCTGTCCTAAGTGCTATCACCTGTTTCTCAAGAACGTTCTGCTTTTATTCACCCTATTTTTTAATTTTTTTGTTCACTTTAATAATGTGTTCATGATTATTATCACTATAAGATTTATTCTGCTGTATCATAAAAGAGGTTTTGTGTTTCATATCGATTACACACGCACGCACGCATTTTTGGGTAATAGTTACCGTTATGAAGTTGACTTGAACAAGAAAAACATACAGGCATTACATCGAATTTCAAAAGTTTATCATACAATTAAAACTAGAATTAAGATATTTATAAATTAGGTATAAAAGTAATCTAGGGTTGATTTCAAACTAAGGCCTTCGAGTGACCTGAGATAAATTTGATACCTGAATTCAAAAGTTTAAACCAGATCTACTATTATTTAAAAATGTATAAATTTATCTTCCAACTTTTGAAAGATGTAGATTGTATCAATGGAATTATTAAAAGTAACTTCTCTACCCGAATAGAAAACAGTGTTATTAATAACGATAGATAAATAAAAGGCAATCAAATGGGTAAATATACATTAGTGGCCTTAAAGTAATAAAAAATTCATACAACAAAATAGCATCTAGTTATTCTCCTGTGCATCGAAATAAGAACCCACCTGGAGTAAATTAATTATATTTTAAAGCAGGAAAAACTTAATTTATAAATTCCATTTTATGTCGGCTTAAAGCATTTTAAAAACATTTTATGGGAAGTAACGTTCTAATTGGAGCATCAAACAATTTTGATTCAAGAAATACATTTTAACCTTTTTCTTGATAATGTATCTGTGGAGATCAGAATTTAATGTAATGTATTTATTAATGATCTTGGCAATTTATCCCTCAAGATAAATGTGTTTTTTTTTTAACTACCCTCATGAGATTTATTTAAAGTTTTTAGACATTCTTGGGTCATAAGGGTTAAGTGTATGAATATTGTTTTGATATTAAAAATATGAAATTCTGCCTAGTTAAAGGTCATTGTAAACGATTTTTTCTAGTTTAATATTATTAATTTCAGATAGAGTTCATAAACTAGGAATGATTGATACTTTACTTGCATCCCTTAACCTGCCACAAGCTATAAATGTTAATAGAATCGTGCTAAAATTCTAACTATTTGTTTTTTATGTTTATACTGTAGTATGTGCTAATTTAGTAACTCTTAACATGGTTTGAAGCACCGAATTATAGTTTAATATTAGATCTATGAACCTTTTTACTTTTCTGGTGTCTTAGATTTTTTAGTTTAATAATATAGTTAATAATTTATTCTATTATATTAATGAAACTTAAAACTTCGAAAATTGCTACTTTCACATTCGACTTTTCAGCATTGTCCTGAAGATATATTTAAGTATAATTATTATTATTTTTTTGTTATAATAACTTCAGAAAGCCATATATTAGTTTTGTGTTGTCATTTTTCTATTGAATTTGGTTTTGTAAACGTTGAATAGTAATTTAGATTCTATTATTATTGAAATGCTAACTTCTTTCTTGCAGGTATTTTAATTTGTGTTCTTTTGAATATTTGGTTTGTTGATCTGAAATCTTTTTTATTTCTTGTTTTTATAATCCTTCAGTACAAAACTACTTTAATAGCTGTTTTCTGCACCGTAAGCTAGTTGTGCATACTCCTCACGTCTGTTTCTGTAGTTAATGCCATTGTGAATCAGTGCGTTACTGAATAATAGTTTCTTTGTTCTTGTTTAATGTAGTTTGTTTTTAATTTAATTATAAATTAGTTCCTCACTTTGCACTGTTTCTAAACCAACGGGCAAAGCTAGGACATGATTATTTAAGAAAGGACGTGATCTAAGGATCACACTGAATCGTGTGTTATTCTTCCCCATTCCCAATGAAGGATCTTTACTTTATAGAGGCTGGATGAACCCATTGAAGGATCCTGTTTTTTTTCCGGGTAGTATAGATGTTGATCTACTACTTCGTTTAATATATTTTTGTAAACCTTTGCGATTACTATATTTTAATATCTAACCTCGATTAAATAATGAACAAAGATCTACCGCAGTGGCTCACACAGGAGGTCGGTATTAGAGCGATGCAGAACTCAAATGCATTAAAGTATTCACGAAGGGATTTCCGACCACTGCAGGAACCAGATTTTACCCTGCATGATTCAGAACAATCTGTTTAAAAATTTTTAATTTCAATTATTATGTAATATTGTCAGATTGAATATTTTATATTGATTGTAGTTTAGAATGATACAAATGTTGAGAGTACCTTTTCAGTTAACTTCACTTCATCAGAAATTCAGTTATTTTAGAGATAAATGTAACAAATAAGTATATTTAGTTAGAGGAGCAGATAGCTTTGTTTACCATCAGATGAAAAAAGGTCGATCCAACACAAGCGTTGTGAAAAATTGGTTTTGACAGAATCCTATGGAGACTACTGCTTGCCCTTCTCCCTGACCTCAACGTCATCTAAAATGTATAAGCCTTCCTATCAATCCAAGGGAGGTTTATCACATCCGAAGCTAATTCAATAACTATCAGCAATTAAATGCTGTATCCTTCCTAACCGGTTAGTTCTTGATTGCGAGTGACGTCCCAATTTTCGAAAAGTTTGGAATGGATGTTGTACGTAGCGTTAGTCAATTAGTTATTGGTGGTATCAATATCTTTAATTAATATATATGTGTCTGTGTATCTTCTTTTAAAAAGTTGACATGCTCCTGATTTACTATAGTTGAACATACTAATAATATGGTGAGTACTTTCAATATTTCTTAGTTGAGAGATCGGTCGAAATATAAATGTCTTCGATTGTTTCCAAGCGTCTATCTCAGAAATGGAGCTCTGAATTGCTGTGCAAAAGGAGTTCAAATCAGGCTGTAGTAGGTAAATTATTTAATCTGTTAATAATCCATAGTTGGGCCCTATCGTATCTTCAGACCTTTCTTTGAATTATCCAAGCTTTATAAAATAGGGGTCAACTTGGCGGTTGAGATCCGTTATTTTAGAAACAATATAGTGTCTAGTATGTACAGAACCTAGGTCTTTCCTATTTTGTTATTTCCTGAATCATAAAAAGTTATGCTTATTTTTTGTCTATACTTGTTACAGGACGAAAAGTAAACAAAAAAAAAATTATTATATCTTGGTTTTTTGGTTTATAATTTTTCCAAGATTAAGAAAAATAAATTCAATTTCTTTTCACAAATTTCCTTGGAGATTCAAGACCCACCAAAGCATTCTTTCCGTTTAGTCTCATTCAACCATAAGTGAATAAGTTGTGGCCCTATCTAATTGATCAAACAATTTATTTAAGAGCATCAAAGCTTAGGCCCTAAACTTGGGAGAAACAGATGTAATAATTGATGAGACCATTTCGGCCGTAGGCAGTGCAGTCGGACTTGGATAATGCAGTGAGGTTGGAGCAGTGGAGAGATTGCTGTTAGCGCTGCAACCAACATATTTAGAGGACCCTTCTTGTATCTGCTTCTAACTAACACTCGATCGATTCACCAGTCAAGTTCACAGCTGTCTTGTCTGAAAGCAATGCTTCATGGCCAGTAATCATCTTTATCTCTTGTGTCTTCAGTGGAACGTTATACGATTGAAGATAGTAAGATATTACCTGCAAAAGCAAGGTGATTCTTTCCATTACATTTTGAGAAATTTATTCATAAAAAAAAAATTAAATAAATAGGTGGATATCTCCGGTACGAACCTAATGAATGCGTAGAATGACTAAAATAAATTATTACTTTTTTTTTGGAATTCAGCAGTCTTTATTGTTTAACTATTAAATATAATACGATCTTCCACAAGTTCACAAGTTTTGTATTGGAAGTAGTTACATTCTCTCAGCTGGCAGGGTAGGAGTTTGCCTTATCTACTAACTGCTAATTTTTTTTACTAACCGTTAGTGAATCTTCTATATTAATGAATAATTCTGTGCTAACCGCAAAACTCGAGAACGGCTCGACCAATTCGGCTAAATTTTTTTTTCATATTTTCGCTAAGGAGCATAGAACGCTCTTATGGAGAGAAAAACCGGAATGACGAGGAAAACCTTCGGTGGCATTTTTGATTTGTTTTAAGGTCTGATTAGTGTAAATCCAAATTTGCTTCTTAAAAAACGGATGGTAAAACTATTGGTGGCCGGAAACCCGTGAAATTTTCGGAGTTATTACTTTTTTATCTTTATCTCCTGATCGGTGCGTTTTTGGAATAAAACGTAATCAACCATTTTTAAAAAACGGATATTACATTCCTCATTCATTAAACTAATGTCATTAATTAAACTGTTAAGAATTTTGTTTATTACTTATTTATTATATACTATAGTTAGATATAAGATGAATGAAATGTAAAATCAATTTAATTCATTTTTTCATTCATTCATTATTTCTTTAAAATCCAAATTTTAACGTAATATTTTTTAAAACTATTTTAACAGCCATAGCAACGCGTCAGCTATACTTTAATATATATCCTAATATTTCCATCCCGTAACCTATATGATAACAGGCGATAACAAAGATATGGTATACCATCACCATTAAAGACGAAAGTGGATAATATTGCTATTAAAATATGAGACATCTTTTTGACATATAGTTAAAAATTTAAATTTAGTGGATATACTACTTATAGCAAAGGACATGGAGCAATACCATTAATCCTTCCAAATAAATGAGGGATTGGTCGCTAATGAAGCATTTCTTATCTAGAACAAAGAGAACTATTTTTTTTGTTGATCTTTTTCTTCCACAAACCCCATCAGATCAAGATAATCAATGTTCAATGTTAAGATTGCTCTGGAGAAAATAGAGAAGCCTGATTTAATTATATTATCTTAATATTATATGTTATCTTAATAACACCAGCGAATACAGTTGTTCTTATATAAGGAACCCCACCATCTTAATTAATTAATAATTTGTTTTTCTTATTTAAACATAAAATAGATATAGGGCTCATCATACAGAAGATTTAAAATTAATAACAGAAAATGTGACTTGGTGTCGTATTGCCGCACAAGACACGAGACCAAATTTATTTAAATACTGTTTTAATAAAAACATAATACAACTTTTGTATTAGAGCTTTTGTATGTGGAAACACGGTCCATTTTTTTCATGATAAATGGTATACCTTGCCGAGCGTGTAAAACCTACGTGGCTTAGAAAAACATATTTCTTCATTACCCATGAAATATTTCTGAGATCAATTACATTTCCCTGGAACTGGAAAGATGTATTAAGAGACTTTACAAATGTGAAAAAAGTACAATAGCCTTATTATGTAAAAAAGTAGTATAACCTTAAGATGATTGAATGGATATATAATGATGATGATGAGCTAATAAAAATATCTCATATAGCCAGTTATAATATGAATTTCTGTTAATTATTGTTAGGATGATTCTAAAATGAGCACTAACATGAATATTTTCGCTTATAAGCTGGCTGACTTGCCCCCCCCCTTTTACCTTACCTTACATTAATTTAGACAATATAACGTATCTATCTAGAATTCAATACAGTATTGAACTGAATTGACTATATTTATACTTTTGAAGCAGTATCGATTAAGTTAACTAACTATGAAACTGTATCACGATTAGAGCCATTAGAACTTCATGAGGAGATAGCATTGGCAAGACGAAAGCAATTTTCTTCAGGTAATAGGGACAGGTTAACAAATTGTATTACTAATAGAGGATGTTGGAATTGAGGTGTCAACTAGAGATAATTGTCCCCGCCGGGGGGTGATAACATTGCGACCATGTACGAGAGAGAGATGAGACCTCAGGCGATGAACAATTATCTTCTACCGCCTGTGCCGTTACTTCGTTGCCATCAGTTCATCTCGTCTCCGTACTGAGCTCAACAATAATCCGAGTATTCCGGTCCCACGTGTCGAGGAGTAGGAGCATAAGAGGTGTGGCTATGTAATAACGAGACTGGCGTTGCTGCGGAACAATTATGCATGCGCCAACCGCCATTGCCTGACAGCTGTTTAGTGTGAAGCTTTCTCTTTAGTATGCAGTTAGTCTCGCTTCTGTAAATAATACCGTTTAGTTAGATTCCTACGTTCGCGTTAGTGTTGTTTTTTTATTTTGCCGAATAAAATGGTTAATGTAATAATAGAGCAACGAATTATTGTGAAATTTCACTTCAAACTTGGAAAAACCGCTACTGAAACTTATAATTTACTGAAAGAAGTGTATAGCGGTGAATGGTTTTCAGCATTTTAAAGATGGCCGAGAAGACGTTGAAGATAATTCGCGGCCAGGTCGTCCTTCAACGTACAAAACGGATGACAATGTTCAAAAAGTCGTTAATTTGATTCGGTCTTACCGTCGATTAAGTATGCATGCAATTGCTGAAGCTGTAGGCATTGATAAAGAATGTGTACGGCAAATTTTACATGACAATTTTAACATGCGAAAAGTGTGTGCCAAAATGGTGCCTAAAATTTTAGTCTCGTTATTTAATAGCCACACTTCGTATGATGAGGATGAAACGATATAAATCGAGTTTCCTTAAGTAATGTCCATAACAATAACGAAAAAACTGTACCTTTATAACCCTAGGGTTCAGTATATTGCAGAGACTGTACTGCTTCTAGATGTGCAAGGGTAGATTTGTCCGAGATCTCGCACAATCGCCATATTTTTCGCCAAATTATCAGTACACTCTTCCGAGATTGATATAACAGTTTGATTATTCATAAGTAATAAAATTGCAATACCAAAAATCTGTACCACTACTTTATTTATTCATCATGATGTAAAATTAATTTCATCTTTGTCCAGTTTTAACATTAGTAATTATACTATTATTAGTACTAGTGTACTCTACTAATGCACTAAGGGTAAAAATATTGATAAATAATATAGGGTAAGTTTGGAAAATTACCCTAATTAATTTTATTGTAATATAATTGTTTAAATTAATGTTTGATCCATACGACTTTTTAAATACTAATAATTTTATATCTTATTCAGTGTTGTTTATTGTTTGTAACGGTTCTCAATATCGAGATCTGAATAATAGGGGTGGTTTTCATTAATAATAAAACTTAGGTGATCTTCCCTACGTTATTAATTTCTAATTATGGAAAATTCAACTGATCTTTGTATAATTCTTTCTAATACGTCTATTAATAATGACATTAAGTAATTCGTCGATATGGTTTTTTATCCTTTTAATTTTAATTAAAAAAAACAAAATAAAACCTGCACCACTAAAACCCATGAAAGGTTTTGGGCTGAGTACATGGTAAAGTATGTGTTGTTTCTAAGACAACGGTTGTGCAAGGAGTTGATTTTTCCAAAAACCGTGATATTTTCCCTCCAATTAAGGGCACCCGAGAGGCCTTGTAAAGCCCAGGACGGTCTGCAGGTAACAGAGGGCCCATTTATGGCTGATAACATAAGATAATTTATATGTCAGCCTGGTCTGACCCAGGGATATTTAGCCCTATAGCAATCTAGCTGCCTACCCTGCTTCCATGGTTGATACAACGTTATGATTACATTCGGATTGCCATTAAATAATGCATTTTTAACTTTCCCTCAATAAGTATATAAAACAGCGATAAACGAATCGCTATGAAACTGCTTAATGAGACAGCCGGTGTACACAAGAACCACGCCATAGCAGAGAGAGATTAAAAGCCAGAAAAAACCAAGAGCGGAGATAATCCAAACTGCCCCGGTCTTATTAAAATTCCAAATGACTAAACAGGGACTGGACTCTTTAAAATTCCATCCCGGGAGGGAGCTACCTTGACAGCTTCAGCTGCTATAATTTCCAGAAGGGAGAAGAAGGCTGTGACTCGACATCTTACGAGGGGATTAGAACACCCCAGGCCTTCCTCCTAATACCCTCCTACTTAAGAACCATCCGGTTAAAGAATTCTGCGGTATAATCTATGTAACCTCAGTTTCACTTTACCGAGACACCTTAGTTTACATCGGCAAAAAATGGAAGGTTGCTCTAACCTGTGCAATGATAAAGTGCAATTAGGGGCGAAATCTGGATTGAAATTCTACTTTTTTTTTATCTTTAAAATTGTTCTAATTCTAACTCCACGCAATCGGTCTGGTATTTCGAGCAGCGTATATTTGTTAGCTATAATTAAATACCTTGGCTCCACAATCACCTCAACAAACGACCAATTAACTGAGATAGACCAGCGTATAACAAGCGCAAATAGAGCATTCTTCGCTCTTTCAAGATTATTGAAATCCCGAAGCATCTCTAGAAATTTAAAATTAAGGGTATATAATGCAGTAATAGAGCCAGTACTGATATATGGCTGTGAGACGTGGGCTCTCACCGACACCCTGGAAAGTAGAATTGAGAGATGTGAAAGGAAAATCCTCCGCACGATAACCGGAGCGGTATGGGAAGAGAGTCTCGACGAATAGCTCTAGGAAACGGGTCAGGCGATATCTCAGGAAATGAAAACAAGAAGGTTAAAATGGCGGGGCATGTAGCTCGAAGTAATCCCTCAGGACGCCTCTAAACAACTATGAATGCCACAATAGTTGGCAAGAGACCACTTGGGAGGCCAATGACCAGATGGATAGACGGGGTCAACAATGATGTTGCGGAGCTACATGTAGCGGACTGGAAATCAGCGGCCCAGGATAGACAGAAGATCTACAAGACCTGTAGAGCCAATCGAAAATAATAATAATATATATTATTATTAAAATTTTAAAAATAATTGATTTATTTTAGGAATAAATTACCGTATATTTATAGCAATATGCTCTTCATATTCATTATTTTAATTATTTTTCTTAAACCAACCCTATTATTGTAGTGGATTTATTTTATGAATAATAGAAAGTGTTTCATTTTCTTCTTTATTTGGACACTTTTTCACTGTTACTATCACTTCTTCGTTGTTTTTTTAAAAAAAGACGCTTCCAATCGATCGCTAATATTTTAGTTTCATTGTCTTTCATCTATCTTAAAAAACTGGATCAGGGATGTTATATGTTAAAGTCCTTGAAGTATTATCTAAACTGCCTTTTCCTTTATCCGTGATATGCTTTGAACGCCTTTGTGGTTTGGTGGTCAGAGGGAAAATTATATTGAGCACACGAGGTAAATCTTTGGGATACGGGTTTGATTACCAGTTTCTCAATAGATTTTATTCTAAGTCTTTAGGGCCGGCTCACGTATCTTCACTATTTCATTCGTACATAGATGCATCAGTATATAAAATAATATTTTGTTTTTGTTAACTCTATCTTATTGTGAAACAAATTAAGGTTTTGAGGATTAGTTTACAGAACATAATTATTCAGTAATACTATAATTATTATTATCCAGTACCTTGATTGATCGACATGTTATTTTAATTGATGTTTTTTTATATAAGATATGCTTATTTTCCTTGAATTATTTGTTGATCCTTTGAAAAAGTTAATCCATAGAAAGGCGGACTATATATATCTGCAATTATTTTCACACTCATAGTTTTATTTTCTATTGCTACATTTGCTGCCGATATGAATTAGGAGTTGATTGTTAGTCTGATGGCCCTCTCTTTAAGGGTTTTTGAATTTGGATATCGAATAAGGCGATCTGTTTTCAAAAAGTTACAATTATAATTGGGATTTTCCCGGTTTGGCGTCGACATTTTCTTAATGAAGTAGTAGCATAATAATATTACTATATTGTATGATATGATATATTATTGATATTATGTTTTTGTAGCTTGTTACCGTTAATGTTAGTAGCTGAGTTGCCGCACTGAAGGTCCCCGGTTCAAATCCGGCTGTGACAAATTTTATTTTGTTATTTATTTTTACTACTATAGTAAGCAATAAGTTGTATTGCCTTTCATTCCTTCACTTTGACCGATCTTCCGCGGCTCTTCTCCATTTTCTCACCCCCAGGAGCCTAAGGTTGATATAAATGAGAACATCTCCATTATTTATTATTAAATATAAGAAATATTTGTAAAGTCTCTTACTATATTATTAAATTTTAAATTGATGTTAAAATTTAGCTACTCTTCGATTCTAATTCATTTCCTTATTCAGTACCGTTTATCGCGTGTAACAATGATAGATATCAACACACTTGGTATTAAAATGGTGGTTATATGACGTTTAACAAATATCTTTTTTTTTTATTTATCAGTAATGGAGTAACTGATAAATAACAGCCTTGAGATAGGATTTAATAATTAGCGCTAATGCCTGAAGGTGGCTGAGAGCACTAGCTTGTCAGTTATTGAGGCAGCCCTGGGCCGTGCAGTACTTAATCGATCCAGATAATGGAGGCAGTGGATATATCCGTTCCTGCTAAGAACTGGAAAGAAGATGGCTCGAGGTACACAGGTGGCCTTATGAATAAATATTGATACCGTCGATGTATGTTAATAATATTCATCCCCTCTCCATTTATATATTTACATACTTTAACGGGTCCGTGTGGCTTTTACTACAGGCGGGATTTAAACTCCTGACTGAACTCTGTCGTTAAGTTTTTTGGCCACTTTGTTTAATAATTCGGAGAAGTGTTTAACATATTAGTTTAAACCTAACTTTCCCATATGTTGGGGAAAAAAAACAGTTAAAATTGTTGATTTGCTGTTAGTTTTGGTTTCGATACGTGTCGATTTGCTGTTAACGCATTTGCCATATTTTCTCGTATATAACGCTGTCTGTTTATTAAATTCTACATAACCATTCGAGATGTAAATTGGTTTTTCATTTATTATTATTCCTTGGCCACCGTCATGAAGCTATATTGCTTATCGTTATTCAAAGTCGGAACAAGATTTTTTTTTTCCAGCAAAGATTATGCAAGTTAACAACGGTTCGTTTTGTTAAAAAAGGGTGCTCTCCAATTTTAATGATTTGATCTAGATAAATATATCTGCTACTTCATTAGTTCCATTATGCTTTCATTAATGCCAAGTTTATGACCGAATGACCTTCATTTGTTTAAATCTCTCGCCATGTAATGTACTTGCTCTATGTAATTAATTCCTAACTTTTCCTTGCGATTCTCCATATCATGTACTTATAATCATAGTATTCTATTTCGAGCTGGGATAAGCCACCTCAGCACTACATGAATGTTATTTAGTTTTTTCAACTCCACAACATCTACATCCTATCTGCGTGTTGGTTCTTCTTCGCCTAGAGGCTTCATAATAGGAGTAAATTGAGGCCCGGCTTTCTTCATGCGATTTAGAGTTAGAGTTTTGAGCCCTAAAGGGTTTCGGTTTAGTTCGACTAGTGTTATTAATTCTAATACGTGAAAACACACTTCCAGAACTTAGTATGAAGTTTTAGGAAATATTATAGAAGGTCGTAACATAAACTATAATAACATAATGATAATAATTATTATCATTTTTATTTTTAGTATTATTACGAATTAAAAAAAAAACATATTTAGTTATTAAAAAAACCTGTCTTTTAAAAAAAAAATTGAGGTTTACTTTTATCCGAAATTTCGGTATGGTAATTTGTTTTAAGGCTCATCAAAAAGCCACTCTCAATTGAGTTAGATGGCTGAAAAAGAGCCCCAATCCTCTCCTGGGAGGAAAAAAAGGTTTTTCTCAAACCCTCTCAATTTTTATATTTTGAATTTGACATTTTAATGAACTTTTATATTGTTGATGTCATATACTGTAACTATTAATAGCATACAGTTATAATTAAATTAAGCTGCAGGCATTTTTAAATAAAGAATATAAATAAATATAAATATAAATAAATCCAATTATTAATTAAAATGTTCAGCTTTATTGAAAATAAAAAAATAAAACATGGTTATTTCATCGCTCGTCATAGAATTGCGCCCTTGATCCTTTGTTGATTCTGATCCATTTTGTGGTAATTCATTTTCAGTCATGAATCCGTGTATCCATTCCCCCCGGCCCAGTCTCATATTGGTATTGGTATATTGGCTCATGTAGAGTTAACAATAGACTATTAAGTGGAAAAAAAAAATTCTCCATTAGTATTCCATCGTAAAATCCTTCCCTTTCCTAATTTAAGGGCATGATTGGCATACAATGGTGCAATTTCTGTTTTGATTGACTGCCTATATTGCTTTCTTTTGAAATACTTTATCCGCGAGAGAATTTAATTTTTTTATGGCTTCTTTTGAATAAGGTTTTCTTTTAAATATTCAAATGTCAGATTATGAAAATTTGTTATCAGAGTGTGAAATGGTCTGGGAGGAGGGGTGAAGTCAATAAATTTTACACAGTACAATTTAAACTTATTTTGTTAAACTTTTTTTTAATATTAATTACAAATTCGTCTTAATCAAATTTTACCTTGCAATGGGCTACTCTTAGATCAACAAGTACGAGTATCTCACAGATACCGCTTGTTTGTAACAAACATCTTTTGTTTTTTTGTCATTACAGCTTCTCAGGGAACTCAGAAAAAAAAATAAAAATTAGAATTTAAAAACGATAACCTATACAAAATTATAATAAAATACTGATTTTATGTGTATAAAAAAATTAAATAAACTGATGCCATCACTACAGATTGCACAAACAAGTCAGTCTAATTTCAGTGATAGTTTACACCAAGTGTTAACTCAATTTTATGTTAGTTTAAATTACCAATTAATTACTAAAAATTTACTTAATATTTTTAAATAAAATATTTTTAAAAACTACGTGGATGGAAGCACGTACTCCTGAGAAAGAAATCGTGCGTTTCTACCTTCTTGTACACTTTAGGAATCTGTGGAAAAGATGGTAGGCTTAGGTCGAATGAGGAGGGTACCAAAGAGGAGAAATCACAAGACCGACAATGATCAAAGACAAACAAACATTTCCTCTGCTTATTTGACAGATACGCGCGCCTATTGCAAGGTTAATGAAACAAATTATTTTTATTCCCAGCCCTGATTAACGCCTAAACGTTCAATCAAATAAATTAATTTTTTTTCTCTTTATATTTTCATCCAGACCTGCCAAATACAAGTAACATAAATTAAGTTAAGCTAATTTTTTGTAAAATTTATTGAAACCCTTTCCCCCCAACCATTTCCACATCTATAATAAGTTATAATTCGCTTCTTCTGCTTCGGACTTTGAAATTTTGAAAATTTGTGTTTTTAAATTTACTTTAATTAGATTCAATAACACTGTAGTATTGCATTAATTTCGTGAGGTTAGCTTTGTTGTTTTGAAGGTTTTGCAGTCAGTATTTTATTATTTTACTTGCGTAGAGTACATATAGCATTTTGTTTTTATCCCCACTGCTGGCTATATTTGTAGAGGAAGGCCTGACGCAGGCGAGGCACTCACCGCTTCCATTTCGGAAATATGTATAGCAGTGTCAGATCACTATTGACTTATTTTATATGTCCATTCCGTGTATGAAGTATGAAATATATTTTTTTCTATCGAGGCTTGCACGTTTGATATTCGTGTCCTTTCAAAAGGCCAGCGAGTTTGGGATTCATGAAGTTACTTAAAGTTATTTTTCCTTTGAAAATGCGTAAAAAAATCACTAGTTCTGGACAATATCGTCCACGAAAATTATTATGTTCTCAAGATGGGTCAATCAATTTCGAGGTTCGATATTTTTTGTATCGATAGTTTACAAATACATCGAAATGGTTATTGGTTTATTAATATATCCATAATCTTATTACTTTTTGGTAAGATGAGTTGATAATTAGAAGGGAAGGATCAAGACTTTTTTTTAAAGTTATTTAATGAAATTTACTACTGTATTACAGAACACAGCAAGTAAATATAATGAATGTGTACATTGCCATGAAAAGGCAATGGCAAAGTAGAGAAACTACCCAGTAGTAGTACTCAAATAAAAAATTCAACTTAAAAGATCTCGATTACCTTCTTCTTTGGACAATATAAAGTAATAATTTATAGAAATGTAATAGCTTTACTCAAATTTTAAAAAAAGAAAGAAAATGATTGAAAGCAATATTGGACGAACTTCAGAAATAACTTTAAATACTTAAAAGATTATTATTAAAAGATGTATTAGTTATTATCAGACAAGGATGAAAGGGTCACATGTTGTCTAATGGTTAGCATAACAGCCTGCTATATCCAAGATCGCAGGTTCACAGCCCAACATGTGGCCTTAGAATTTTTTAAAGTTTTAAAAAAATTCTTAGTTGTGCCATCCATCGGGAGAGACGTTAAATGGGGATCTCAAGCCTGTACGATGTCGTTAAAGATCTCTACCCTGAATACATGGGAACCTTACCACCCACTGTAGCATTTCCCGATTAACCTTAGCAGCATAAAGTGAAGTTAAATGAATAAAAAAACGGACACGAATGAATAGAATTTTTCATAATAAAAAATAAGGAAGATATATTGTATAATTGTAATGACCGAAACCATCCTTTTCATTATAAATGGTCTAACAGGGTCAGTTTACCTTAGTATATTAGTATTAGAATACTAATATTACTTAATGAGAACTAGGCAAAGATGAATTGAAATTATCTGCATAAAGAATAAAAAAATAAAGGAAGTCAACTATATTGTATCTATAATGTTCGACGCCATCTCTTTCATTAGAAAGAATATACTATTGCTAGTTTACCCTTAGTATATCAGTATTGGTATTGGTAAGGGCTAGGCAAAGATAAAAGCTTTTGCCAAAAATGAAAAAAAAAATAAAGATATCAAAAACTCATCTAATTTTATTGGTTGATTGAGCATAGAGCTTGATAATGCCACGGTCACCTGTGGTCTAGTGGTTAGCGTAACACTACTTAACCCAAGATCGCGGGTTCGTAGCCCGACAGGTGGCCCTAGAATTTTTTTAAGGGAGTAAAAAATCCTTAGTTACGCCGTCCTTCGGAAAGGACGTTAAACGGGAGTTCCGAGCCTGTACGACGTCAGGTACTCGTTAAAAATCTCTATCCTAATTAAACCTGGATAGGCAAAATTTAGAGCTCCCACTGTAGCATCGTCCGATTAGCCATAACAGCATAATGTGACGTTAAATGAACAAACAAACTTGATAATGCCAACACCAACTATATCCAAGCGAAATAGATATATCATTTGTACCCTTCAAATCTGACAGGTATCTGGCAGATTATAAAATTTACTGTTTTTATCTAGAAATTTATATAATTTGTTATGGAGTGACACGGAAAAAAGAAAGAAAAGAAACATATATTTCTTTTTACTGTGGAATTTCAAGGCGATCGTTTCAACCTTTTAAGGTGTCATATTCAACCGTAAAGAATTTATTTTTCTATATACTATATTTTTATTTATTTCTGAAGTATAGATGATATATGTTCGTTGAAACGTTCATTGCTAGATGGAATGATTACCGAAGTATAGGTACACATTTCTCGTGATACCGAAAGATCTTTTCTACCATGCCTTTCGTGTATCCTATGATATCGCAATGGAATCGGAACTAGCGCCATTGATCTATTTCGATGGTGAGAATATCAATCTATTAAAATAAGCGATACATTGATAGGACACAGGGAGGGGGAGGTGTGGAGCAGGAACGGAGGCTGAAAGGAGAGATAGCGGTTCATTGTCGACCTATCGACCGCCCAGATAATCCCTGGCCCGCCGCTGACGGAGTACCCTCACAACAGGTGCTACTCTTCTCCACTACTTTCTCCAGATAATCATTTATTATATTATTATTAAATGAAATTTCTACATTATAATCACTGTTGTTAATAACTGTTATTATTTCATAATCATAAAAAAACCTACTCAACGTTATATATATCAGTGTAGTGAAAAAATTAGATCCTCTTCGGTAGGCAGATCATGTTGCAAAGTGCAATTAAGTTTCACTCGAAGAATGGTTATTACAAAACAGTTACAGAGACGTCATAAGATGTGGCTCTCGATATCGGTCGGTAGGCCAAGACTATGTTCTGATTACCTAGCGAATGATGCGAAGTAATCAGGAGAACAGCTGAATGTCAACATCAAGCGATAGAGGATCATGGCGAATGGTATTGCAGGCAGCACTTGCTTGCGGGTTGTTGCGCCAACATAATAAAAATTGGTATTCAAAGGGGTCTATTTCGGATCCGATGCACAACACTTGGTACATACATAAGTTCAGTTCATCGACCCTTAGGAATGACTAAATTTCGTTTCTTAGTCAGATATTTCCTTGCAAGTAGTCAGCTAGAACATCTTGAAAAGAACACAAAGAAGGAGCTTATCTATGTTGAAATTATTGCACAATGTTTTTGATATTATTTAGAAACATTAGGATTAAAAGATTTCATTGATTTCTGAGAACGCTGAATTGCCATGCCGAAAACCTGGTAATAAAACCCGATTGTGGCAGATAATTTATTCAATTCCTTAAGCGAGTTTGGATCTCGACCTTCCTTGGGCTCACCCAACCTCTATAAAGTGGGTACCAATTGAGGGAATAACCTAGTGATTGAGCCTGATCACAACCCTGCCTTACCTGACCCCAGAAACAGCACAGTTTCTACTATTTACTAAACTGAAGACTCATCATGGGTTATAGTGGTACAGGTTTTACTTTTTTTTATTATATATTCCTATGGAGTTTGTGTTTTGCCCAACCTTCTCACCCACGGTATATTAAAATCTTTATGAACTTTCCCATCTGCTGGAGATAAAATAGATAACATTTTATAGATTTTTTAACAAATTCATCATCTATATCGTTGCTTTTAGAGTAATCGTTAAAGAGGCCTGATGTGACAACAATTTGTTTTTTGTTTTGCTATAATTTCATAACCGAATGCCATTTTTTGTTTTATGTTTTCATTGTAGTATTCTGATAATACTTTCAAAGGTTCCATTAATATTACACGCCTTTGATCTTTTATGAATTATGTTACTTTTTATTTCAATAGTTTTTATATATTTTTTTCGATTTTGGATATGTATTTTAAATATATTTTTTTAATGTATTAATAAAATCATAGAGTAATTAAAGTAACGTGTCTATGTTTCTTTCGACGAACGATGAAGCGCTCGACCCCCTGAGCAAAGAGGTCAGCCAGCAGACCAGTTCGATTTCCGCCTGGGTCACTTGAAATTTATTTCCTGACCATACCGCATAGTAAATCTCTGATGACATACTCTTGCAAACAGTACAGTACAAATAGATGTTTATCATTTGGTCGTTGCCTTATAACATTTTAAATAGAAATTAGTGAAATATTGTTAATTTCTATGAGTTATTGCTTTAACTACTATATGTACCTTAGGTTAAATTAATAAATTAAAATAATATTGATGGCTTTACTATTTAAAAGGAAGTTAATATATATAATAAATGAATTACAAATTTCATTTAATTGTACGATTATATTTTCGTATGTGCTAGGATCAAATGTATTAACAGTTTAATAAGCTTAATAAAACTAAATTTATTTAAATTATCTTGTGTATGTATTTGACAGCTTATGTAAATGGTGGAATTTATAAGTAAATGTTTTGAATTAGAAAATCGTTGATTCCGTACATTTTTTAAATATAGTGGACTAACCAATTAATCATAGGCGAAACAAATCAATATTTGTGATAAAGGTCAATAGTTTTTATCAATATTTTAAATTTAAACAAGTGTTCCTCTCATGTCTGGAAAACTGCGAAAATAATTCTTCTTCACATAAGAAGCAATAAACAGGATATAGAGAACTGTAGACCTATTTCCCTTTGTTCTACCATGGCAAAGCTTTTTACCAGTGTCATCAAAGAATGTCTTGACTAAAAGAATCATAGAGTTTATAGCGCAAGCAGGATTTAGGAAAGGTTTCTCAACAATCACATTCATACAGTAAATCAAATGATTGAGAAAGCTAAAAAATATAACTTCCATTTGTATTTCTGTTTTCTCGATTTTAAAAAGGCCTTCGACAGCATCCTGCGTACTGGCGTTCTTAAAGCTTTAGGAATCATAGGTATCGAAGAGAAATGCGTGAGAATTTTTTCAGAGCTACACATATGTCATGACGGAAATGAAGGGTCAGATCTTTAGTGTCGAGAAGGGTGTTAGGCATGGGAATCCATCTCCCTTATTTATCTCCCTTGTTTATTCTGAGGTTAGAGATGATTTTCTGGTCTCTTCGATGAGTAAAAGCTGGCGTATGTTAAAGCAGTAAATGGTCGATGGTTAAGCAGCCTATGGTTTGCAGACGATTTGTGCTTTTTGCCAATGCACCACCAAATGTGAGAAATGCTTAAACAGTTTCTAAAACTCTGCGAAGAAATTGGTCTATAACCAAATTATAACAAGGCCAATCTAATGACCAATAGTTCAAGGGAAGAAATAAAAACAAGCAAATTCACCCTGGAATACGTGGAGGAATAATGTATACTTGGACCAGTTAGTTTGTTTCCTTTTCAGATAGAGCAACAAACGAAGTTCAGAGAAGAATAGCTTTTGGTTGGAACAAGTTCTGAAGTACATCATGAAAGTATTGGCCTTAAACGACAGGTTTTCGACAGATGTACTATGCCAACGGTGACCTATGGCTCCCAAACATGGTCTTTTACAAAAGCCCAAGAGAAGAATATCAAGGTGTGGAAGAATAGGATCTGAATGAAGTATAATGAAAGCGAAGAAAAAGGACAGAATAATATGCAAAAAGCTAAAAAAAGAAACAGGGCTAAAAGACACATCCTTGCAGATAATGGAACTGGGCTGGACATCTCTTGCGGTGCAGTGATAACAGATGGTCAAGATTAGTCACGGCTTGGACACCATATACCAAAAAAGGATGAGAGTCAGAAAATGGAAGAGATGGAGAGATCTATTTGGGCTTTTGGAGGACCCCTCTGGTGGAGAGCTGCTAAGGATAGAGAAGAGTGGAAAACAAAATGGTTGGCCCTTAAAAATTTCACATCCCAGTAGGGCTAGTCACCCAGGGAGGTGTTAAAGACTATTACTCCAAAAGGAAGGCCTATGCAAGGAAAATGTGTATACATATTTATATAGTAAAGAATTTTTTTTTATATCTTAAAAAATTGTTTTGTTTTTTTATGTTGTTTGAAAATTTATTTTATAGTAATTGTAAAATGCAGGGATAAATAAAGGCTGTTCTATTCCCCTCATGTAACAAAATACAGTGACCAAAAGTTTGTGTTTTAAAGTTTAAATAAAATATATAGGGAAAAATAGTTTTAAACAATTGAACTAAGTTGAACTATTTTTAAAAAGTTGCAAAATATGTTAATTTAATCTAAAAGTTTGTAATTATTAAAGCTGTGTGTTGTGCAATTTATTGATGTTGAAGTTCCTACGTGCAATAAAAATGACTTGCTTAGTTAATGATAACTTTTCATAGATTAAGCATAATGCTAAAACAGGTGTTATGAACGTTCTGGTGGTATTAAATTAAGCAATACTCAATGCTTAGACTCCGTTATCATAAGTACAGATAAGACATTCATTTGTAACCGTCTTGTTTCCAATTTAAAATTTGGATAAGAATCCTTTAAGGATTTCTCTTAATTATCTCGTGTAGTTATAATATTTCACAAATATTTTTAAAAAAGAAAAGAGAAATAAGAAGAACAAAAATAAGTTTTTTGGAAATGAACAAAGCAGTAATCCCCTTTGTGATTGGAGTCAAAACAAAGGCCGGGCTGAGCTATGCTATCTCCGCCAGCCAGACTTCGGCCGATATATTATTTTAAATATTTTTTGTGGTCTCAAGTAGATCTTTCTATTTAGTTAAACACCTTCGGGTCCACAGGCCTTATTTGCTTTTGTACTTTTCTGTTATTGATTTGATTGAAAATTTCCCGATTTCATTTTATTGGGTGAGGGGGTTAGAGAAATGGTTCTGAGATGTTATTATTTGATACCGACGTTTTGGTTATGATTTATTATTATTCCAGTTATAATAATAAGATATTGCTGTTTTGTTTTTACAAAACTCCCATTACGCATAATAAATCAATTAGTGAATATTGTAAGAACTAAATAAAAAACGACTGATATTTATAGAGGAGGACATGACTTGAGTTGAGATCAAAGTACATACTCATATACATGCAGGTCTTCATCAGAGCTTTATAGTTTTGTGTGTGGGAGGGACAAAGTGTGCTTGAGAGACTTATGTGATTAAGCAGAAATTAAAAATCAGTATTCCCTTATCTTTAATCCTTTGTAAATTATGCTTACAAACTTTTAGTCTCTCTAGCACTTTCATCTGTTAAGACTAGATGATGACTTCATGGCAGCGTAGGTCGAAACAATTATTTCTATTGAATAGTTTCTTATTACTGTTTAAGAATTTACTTTGAACTTTGAACTCCACCCTGACCTTTTCTCCGCTATATAATCTATTACTAAAATCAGTAATAAGTAATTACAATTGTAAGTAGATTACATCTCATTTAGCGCTTCACAACATTGTCTAATGTATTTTGTAGTTCCTATGTTTTACTTGGACGAGATTTTAAAAGAACGATCTATCAAAATAATCTTCGAATTGTTATTGCTAACCTAATGTAAAATATTTCATATTTAAGTGGAAGATTATAGTCCGGATAGAGGTCAATAAATTTCTCTTAGGTATGGAGAAATATTTATTATTTGGCCATTAAAATGGGTAAATATAAAAGTTAAAATACATAAGTATCCGGTATCTGAGTTGTGGAGAATAAAGATGGGGGAGGGGAGAGAACATTATATATATATATATATATATATATATATATATATATATATATATATAAGTTAATAGTAGACTGAAATAATCACATCAACTAACCTTTATTGATTAAAAAACTCTTATCTTTTTTATATCATAAGTTTTATCTCCGAGAAAAAAAACATATGCTTAACTCTTAACCTAAAACTAACTCTACTAGTATATTTACATATACATAACTCCCCCCTTCCAGTTCCTGTATAGAAGGAACTATCATAAAAAAAAAAAATAGGTAAAGAAAAGAAACAAAGGAACAAACAAAAATAAAAGCAGTAATCATGAAACAACAAGCAACAAAAAATGTCTCTTGCATGCAAAAGTTAACCTGACTCGGGTGTAGCAGCCGCAGGTGGGACAGGTGACAGAGCATGAGGCACTCGAAGTTCCTCCAGATGAACTGTCCGAACGCGAAATGGATAGTGCACATCCCGAATCGTATAGAGGTTGTGTTCGCGAACAGTCACGATTTTGTACGGACCCTCGTATCGCGCCGAGGCTTTAGTTCGTGCAGTGCGTAATCGTCTATAAACAATCGTACCCAATGGCAGGGGACCCTTGGTATACACCCCGGCCCGAGCATTGGCTTTATGCACCCTGGTGGTCTTTTCTCGGATTAGTTTTTCGCGTACCTTTTGCCACGTAGATTTACGAGTGACTCGTGATTGATGGAGCATGGCACGTAATTCTTCATTATTGACTGTGATGAGGTCACCCCCATCCCTCCGCGCCTGGCCGAATACAATTTCTATTGGGGACAATCCCGTTGCCGAATGGATCGTATGATTGTATGCAATTATTGCTCGCGGCTTAGCGTCATAGGAATCGAGATTTCTTCCCAACTTCAATAGCCGAAGGTGTTCTCCCAGTGTATTGTGTAACCTTTCCACTGCCCCCCTGCCTTTAACATGATGGGGAGTATTAAGCCGCCACTTGATCCCCAACTGGGCACACTCTTCGCGAATCAACAAATTATCAAACTCGCGACCGCAATCAGAAGTGACGTCCTCGGGTACTCCATAGGTCGCACACCATTGGAGGATGCCTTCCCAAACAGCCTTCGAGGTCTTCTCAGCGATAGGGTAAGTCATGGCGAGTTTACTAAAAATGTCCAGAATAGTGAGCCAGGATTGTCCCTCATTAGAATAGAGGTCTACTTGCACCGACCTGAGAGGTTCCATCGCCGTGGGGGTGACTACCTGTTCTGCCACCGGTGGCTGTCGATCATATTTCGCGCGCTGGCATACGGAGCATTGATCTATAAAATCTTTCACCGTGCGACCCATCGCTTTCCAAAAGTAGATGCGTTTCAATGCACGTAACGTCTCGTCGATCCCTCGGTGATTCGTTTTGCCACTGTGGTGATCCCTAATGACTTGTTGCTGTACTGTGATATCGGGTACCGTTTCTACTTCCCGAAGGCAACGCACTAGAGAACCACCTACCCCGATTCGTTCTTGGCGCCACAACCGTCTGATTTTATCAAGGAGAACCTTGTTGCCGACGTAAATATGACCACGGCGTCCCGGTACGCAAAACTCGGAAAAAATCCGTTCTATTTCGATGTCATCTACTGTCGCTGGAATACGAATCGTAACCGTCGATAACCCCTCATACATTGATGCACTCGACTCAGTGCCCACGCCTTGTTTTGACCGAATAACCATTTGGAACCGCTTATCATTGATGATTTCATCAACTTCTGGGAGTTCCCTAGCTCTTTCTGGTGAGCTCTCCTCTGACTGTTGACGTATTAGTGGAATCTCCGGCCCTTGTTCCGCCCAATCCCGCAAATAACGCACCGCAAATGGCTCGGCCGACGTGCTTTCTTCCTCTACCGCATTAATTACCAGATCGCGCGACAACCAATCCGCCACCGCGTTCTCTACCCCTTTTTTATGAATAACTTGGAACGTATAGGGTGCCAATCGTTCCTTCCAACGGGAGACGCGCGCTGACGTTTCCTTAAGCGTGGCTAGATAAACAAGTGGTTTGTGGTCCGTCAATAACTCGAAACGACGCCCATATACATATGGCCGGAAGTACTCAACCGCCCACACCACTGCTAAGAGTTCACGCTCAATAGCACTATATCGTTGTTCAGCCGGATTAAGTTTCCGGCTCGCGAAAGCGATCGGCTTTTCCCCCTCCGCGAAATTCTGCGACAGGACCGCCCCAATAGCAACCTCACTCGCGTCTGTGGTGATCCTGAACATGAGATGAAAATCCGGAAAAGCCAACAGCGGTTGTGACGTCAAGATTTACCGGCACTTATGGATGCTATCGACCTGGGAGAGCCCTAGACAAAACCGCCTCCCCTTCTTTAGGGTCTCCGTCAGAGGTTGAGTCAATTCGGCAATTCCTGGAATGAACCGCCTGTAATAGTTCACCATTCCTAGGAATCTGCGAATCCCCCGAACATTGGTGGGTAATGGTGCTTCTTGGATGGCTTTCACCCTTTCTTGATCGGGCTGTACCCCTTTTCGCGACACCACATGTCCCAAAAACCGTATCTCTGGTAATCCAAATTTTGATTTTCCCTTTGATAATTTAAGGCCGAACTCGCGGATTCTGTCAAACACCCTCCCAAGATGCCTCAAGTGATCTTCTTTGGAACGACTAAAGACAATTAAATCGTCCATATAAACTTGGGCGAAGTCCTCTCCTAATCCTCTCTGGAACTCGTCCATTAACCGTTGGAAAGTCAGTGGGGCCCCCTTCAGCCCGAACGGCATTCTTACGAATTCATAATGACCCCGCTCCCAAGAAAACGCGGTTTTCCCAATGTCCTCGGCAGCCATTTTTACTTGATGGTACCCGCTTTTTAAATCCAGAGTACTAAAAATCGCCGCTCCTGCCAATCTGTCCAGAATATCCTCCACGCGAGGAAGCGGGTATCGTTCGTCCTCTGTTGCTTCATTCAATTTTCTATAATCGACCACGACCCTATATTGTTTCTCCGTTTGCGTGTCCTCGTCTTTCTTTTTCTCAACTACCCACAACGGACTATTAAAAGGAGAATTACTTGGCCTGATGATTCTCTGGCGTAGGAGATCGTCCAATTGTCCCTTAATAATATCCCTCAACGCCTGCGGGTAACGTCTATCTTTGACATACACCGGAATATCCGTTTTTAATCTAATCCGATGGACCGTTTTCCCTGTAGTGGGCAAAATCTCATTTTCCACATAGAAGAGGTCTTTATTTAGCTCTACAATATCCTTAATGGGTGCCTCTTCACAATTTACCGCACCAATTTTTATACCGTCACCGCCGCTCATAACAGTGGTCTGATATGACCGTTCACCTAGTTTGAAGTGCCAATTCCCCAGATCCACTGTCAATTTCAATCCAGCTAACCGCAGAATATCTCCCCCTACAATGAAGTCGTACCCCGGCATTATCGTACCCACCACGTGTACCTTAACCTCCACATCCCGTCCTGCCAACTCTGTACAATTGACGTACACCTCCCCCAAGGTCGTGCACCGCCCGCTCACGGTAGCGATACTGCACTGGCATTGTATATGTCTTCCCCATAGTCCTAGTTTCTTGGCCCCTTTTTTACTAATTAGTGAATTTGTACTCCCAGTGTCAACAAGGAACCTTACCCCTGTCCCCCTCATTCTCGCCACAGGCAATCGTGTTCGTTCCCCCTTTTTCACCGCGTTAATAATAATTATTCCCCCCGAACCGTTGCCCCGCCTAATACCGTTTCCTCATTCTCGTCGTTGCTGTCGCGGACCTTCCTCTGAACCGGAAAGACCGCCCCTCCACGAATTCCCACCTCTTACCTCATGCTCTCTCACTGCCGGCGTGCTGTGCTGGGAACTAACGCTCTCCTCTGCCGACGACTCCCCGCTGGAATAGCGGTCGCCGCTCCTCCGATGAGACCGCTTCTCTCGCCACTCCTGGTTGTTGACTTCCATCGGTTCAGGCCTGGATTCTCTTCTGTGTGGTCTAGAAGTCCGTCTCGGGCAATCTCGTGCCATATGTCCTTTCTTGCCGCATTCGTAGCACCGCGTCAGACTGCATTGGGCTGCTACGTGACCGGGCCTATTGCATTCATAACACCGACGCTCCGGTCGTTTCCTCCTCTCTTCAAACCCTCTGCTAGGTCGGTCCTCGGAAGGTCGACTGCTGCGCCTAGGCGGACTCTTATAATGTCTTCTTGCGGATCTCACTTCGGTCCATTCTCCATCGCACTTCTCTCGCCGTGCTTTGTTCCTGTTATGCGCGTCTGCCAACTCGTGGGCACATTCAACGAAATCTCTGTCACTTGATAGAGAACCTGGACGGTCCATATAATGGTTCAGCTGTACCTTCAGGAGACCACGTACAAACTCCAATCGCCGGCCGCCTTCCTCTTGACCAAAGGCTTCAACCATTTTCTCTACCACTCTATTGTAGAGAACTAAAAGTTTTTCAGCGAATTCGCCCTCCGACTGGCCTTGATTCCGCTTCACATTCACCAGATAAAATACGTCTTCTTCCGGAGTCCAGCGCCCTCCGCCGTACAGCTTCTTTAATCGTTCTGCCAACGTGTCCCATGAATGAGTTGTATCGCCCTGTATAGCGTTCAGGATACGTCGTGAGATACGACCGACCAATGCCGCTTCTAAGATTTTCACGTCTGACGCTAATATGGTACCATTTTCCTGCCGTGATACAATTAGAGTCCTAATCTGGTCGGCGCCTTTTATGAAGTGATCCAGATCACCAACCGTACCTGTGAATGGCTCTAATTGGCCAATGACCTCGTGTATAAAGGCAGAATTTTGAGTACGTACCTTTATTAACTCTATTTGTGCCGACTTTTTCGCCTCCGTGAGCTGAGCCATCAATTGCGCATGTTCTTCCGCCGCGTTTGCCAACTGGAATTCGAACTTCGCGCGTTCCTTAATTAACTCGTCTGATTCAGCCATCATACGAGTGCTTCTTAAGTTAAAAAAACTTAAACTTAAAAACTTCTTTAAGGAAACGCGAACAAACAAACTCCCGGGTTTCGGCACCAGTTAATAGTAGACTGAAATAATCACATCAACTAACCTTTATTGATTAAAAAACTCTTATCTTTTTTATATCATAAGTTTTATCTCCGAGAAAAAAAACATATGCTTAACTCTTAACCTAAAACTAACTCTACTAGTATATTTACATACACATAACTTATATATATATATATATATATATATATATATATATATATATATATATATATATATATATATATATACACACACACACATATATATGTCAATAATATATATAGAGCTAGGATGATCATGTGGAGCATTAATAACCCTAACAAGAAAAAATAAATTAAAAACTACAGTAAGTAATAAAATAAAATTCAAAATAGAAAACTATAAAAAATGCAGTAAGAAATAAATATAAAAATTGAGAGGTAATGAAAATAAATAACACAGGCCAACGATGAAAAAACTTTTTTAATGAAAATACCTTATTCTTATGTTGTTTAGGTTGCTGAATCCAAATATGATGCTTAAAAAGTTGTATCACCCACCATTTATTCACATTTTATAGTTAAATTCATGAAATAAAGAAATATTTTTAGAATTTAACAGCTTTTTCATAGTTAAGATAACATGAAAAAATAGGTCTAATGAACAAAGATGATGTTGGCAGCACTGCTGAAACACATGCTAAACAGCTGATGTTTTGTTTATTTTCAACATAACCTCACTTTTACGTTTCCTGTACATGTGCTCAGTGCAATGTCTCATCGCGGCTGTAAAAACTCTGCTGACAGTTTTTGTTATATTTGTGGTGAGTTTGTTATTAAAAAGCACCAAAGAAACATCACAGACTTTGTGAAAAAGGTTTATCTAGCATACTTTGGAACCAAACTTGGAGACCAGGATAAACCTTGGGCACCGCATAAGGTATGTTATGTATGTGTTGAAGACCTCAGGAAATGGTCAAAAAAAGAGAAAAAACACTTTAAATTTGCTGTTCCCATGATATGGAGGGAACCAAAAAATCATTCCGATGACTGTTACTTTTGCAGTGTAGATATTACTGGTCATAACTCTAAGAACAAGAAGGTAATAAGCTACCCTAACCTTCCGTCCGCCATCCGACCAGTAGGGCACGTGTAGATTTGCCAATCCCGGAACCACCAGAGGACTTAAATTCTATTGAAACAGAAGTATTTTCTGATGTACAGTCGGAGTTAGATGAACACGATGAAGAATTCCAATGTGTTACAGAAAATGTAGAGCCTAAATTGTTCACTCAGGTCGAGCTTAATGACTTAGTTAGGGATCTGGGCTTAACAAAAGAAAAAGCTGAACTGCTTGGCTCTAGGCTAAAAGAAAAGAACTTGCTGGCGGCTGGAACCAGCATTCATGTGTATAGGAAGAGAGAACAACAATTTTCGAAGTATTTTGAACAAGAGGGTGATTTGGTGTACTGCTCAGACATTCATGGTTTAATGAATGAGTTTGGAATTGAATACAAAACAGAAGATTGGAGGTTGTTTATTGATTCATCCAAAAATAGTTTGAAGGGAGTTTTAGCACACAACGGTAATATGTATGCCTCTGTACCTGTCGGTCATTCTGTACATATGAAAGAGAGTTACGAAAATCTAGAAATAGTGTTAAATAAAATAGGTTATTCTGCACACGGTTGGATGATATGTGGTGATTTGAAAGTTACGTGCATGCTCCTTGGTCAGCAAGGGGGTTTTACCAAATTTCCATGTTTCTTGTGTGAATGGGACAGTAGAGCTCGGAATCAACATTGGTGCAGAAAGAACTGGCCTGCTAGGGAGTCTTTAAAGCCTGGCGAGAAGAACATTTTACGCAAAAACCTTGTAGATCCAAAAAACGTGCTCCTACCACCACTACATATTAAGTTAGGTCTCATGAAACAGTTTGTAAAGGCTTTGCCTAAAGATGGGCTTTGTTTCAAATATCTCTGTCAGAAGTTTCCACACCTTTCAGAAGCTAAACTGAAAGAAGGCGTCTTTACCGGGCCTGATATTAGAAAAATGATGTTTGACGTTAACTTTGAATCCACAATGACCTCAAATGAAAAGGAAGCATGGGTTTCATTCAAGCAAGTTGTCACCAAGTTTTTGGGAAATGAAAAAGACCCAGAATATAAGGCTATTGTTGCTAACATGTTAAAAAAATTTGAACAGTTAGGATGTTTGATGAGCCTGAAAGTTCACTTTTTGAGCAGCCACCTCGATTACTTCCCGGAAAATTTAGGAGATGTTAGTGAGGAGCAAGGTGAGCGTTTTCACCAGGACGTTAAAGTGATGGAAAAACGTTACCAGGGCCGCTGGAATACCAACATGATGGGGGATTACTGTTGGTCACTTCACCGGGAAGTTCAGCAAGCTATTCATCGCAGGAAAAGCTACACAAGAAGCTTCAAGGAAAAAAGGGAAAGAAAATATAAACCAATTCCAGTTGACAAGTGAACCTTGTATCATCACATAAAATTACTATTCCAAGTATTTTACTGTAAATACAAACCATTTTTACGATTCTACAGTGTTTCATTGATTTCCCTATATACTGTAAATGGGTATTAGACTATATAATAAAATACATTTTGCTTGGAAACTAAGGGTGATACATAAAAACTACGAGCAGATTTGGATTCAGCACATAAAAATCTATCAAGATCAGCTATTAAAATTAAAGTTTTCAAAAAGGTTTTTTTTGTTGGCCTGTGTAATAGGTAGGTCGAAACTTTAGCTACTTAATAAACATTTCTCCTTATCTAAGAGAAATTTATTGACCTCTCCCCGACTATTTGCTTCCATATATATTATCAAGATCAACTATTATTTAAGATTTCATATTTATTTTTGAAGTTCGAAATGCACAACTATCATAAAATATTGATATTTCACAAAAAATTTCAAACGTATAAACATGTAGATCTGGAGTTATGTATTTTAATTTTAGTTTTACCTTACACTGTTCTATATTTAAAGTTCATTTGAGCAAAATAATAATTTTTTGTAATAAATGAGTCATAATAGAAATTTTTCTCGTCTAGTTTATTATTATATAATTGGGCAAAATCTTGATTAATTTTAATTATTGTGTACAATTAAAAGGAGACCGATGCGCTGTCACCTACCTTTCCGTTTTTCCGTTAATCAATTATATGACTACGCTTCTTTCGATAAGTGTACATTTGTTTATTCACCCTTCCGTGCGGCAACACGGAATTCGATTACTACTTTTCTTGGCGAATAGGAATTGCACAGAAAGTCTTAAATATATTTTATTTTTGAACTTAATCCTCCTTGACATCTCCATCGTGGTGTCGTCTGATGCTTTGCTTACTGAGTTTCAATATGCGGTACGGCAGATGCAAGTAATGAACCCGAGTTCCCAGAAGGGATGAAATATTGATAAATGAGGTGGTGGCTAGGGTTACATTTCTACGCCAGGCTATAGAGATTTCCGTGTATTTATTGATGTTCATCAAAACCGTCTTAGTGTAGGCTCTGAACTGCTAGGTTAAATTACAATTTGAAAATATGAATATGTGTGATCTTATTTTTAAAAATTCCTTGAATAATTATTTTTTATCTTTTTAATTATTGTTTTTCTCACTATTTCTTTGTTGATATACTTCTCATGCTTATAGTAATAAGTTTGCAAAAACGTGATGTTATTGTCTATCTAAACTATTTTTTTATATGTGCGTGGTGAAAATTGATGTTCGAAGTGCTTTGTTTTTGAGCACGCTGATCAGGATATGTCTCTGCTCTTGCTTTAACTTAAACTTAATAATTTGAACTCAAAAAATTCACTGGTGATAATTGTATTTTAGTTCTTTGCATCCTAGGCTTTGTATAATTTTGTCGTTATAATATATTATATTTTGTCCATTCATTTGATCTGTTCATTAGTGTTGATAAAATGATATACGAGATAGCTTTGTCATTAAATTAGTTTAATATAGTATAGGGTTAATTTTATGTATGAATGATTTACACTAGCAATGGATTCCATGAATTTGTTCAACTGTAGACCAGTATTATTAATTGATCATTACTTTTGTTACTATAAAATATTTTACTTTACCGTCTGTAGTTTTCAGTCAATTTAATGCTTCATAAATTAACGACTTATCGCCTAAATTACTGGACCGAATGATCGTGATACGTGATATCATCTCATAATGTAAGTGATATGTTCGTGTGTTTATATTTATGCCCTTCCTGACTTATAAGGAATGGTATAACGTTGACTACAGAGACAGGAGACTGTGGAGTTAGGGCGAGGAAGGGAAATATTTTATATATATAATAAATATTTATAATTAAGTATTCCGACCAACTTTACATACTTCACGTAAACATAAAGAATGGCTCTGTTTTTTATTTTTACTTGCATTAGTTATCTCGACATTTTTCTAAACTCCTTTCAGCGTTATTAATTATTGAAGAATATTTTTTTTCAAAATATTGATCCGATTTGATTTTCAGTGCTGTTTTCAAATTAAACCGTAATATCCAAGGTTATTCTAAAAAAAAATTGATTGCATGATACAAGATTAGAATGTTTATGATAGTATTTAGAGTATTTCTCATTATCAGTGTTGTGTATTATTCATTAGAATTTTAAAAAAATTAAATGGATAGCGAAAATAATCCTTCATTGACTAGTTATGAATTTTTTTTTAATTTCATAATATGTTCTAATTGTATCTCTCTAAAGTAACATTTATACGTATTTTTCATAATATACTGTAACACCCCCGGCTTATCTGGAAGGGAATGGGGTTGTGAAAGGAAGGAAAGAGTAGTAACACATAAGAAGAATAAAGAAAATTAGGAGAACGTATTCTTACTAAGAACTAAGCAATATAAATAAAATGACTATATTTATTTTTATTTAATAATAAAACCAAATTATTGACAAATATAAAAGAAAATGTTTAATAAATTAATAATAAAACCAAACTGTTGAAAAATATTAGAATGGTTAAAAATTCTGTAATTACTACACTACTGGTACAACCAGTTCCCCCACTATGTCCTGCAGCACTCTGCCGTAATATTCGAAGGTGTTTGGATCGCCAAACCGCTCCTTCAATACCTCCGAAAGTCGCTGGAACGTAACCTCACCCCTAAGCTCTTCAGCGCCCCTTACGAACGTCGCCGCTTGTCCCTGAAGTTTTAACCGACATATCCTCACTCTATCTCCGTCATCCCAAGCCCCACAAGCCGCTACCTCCTCCAGGTAGTCCAAAAACTCCTCCACTGGCCGCGCAGTCGCTTCCCCTCCCCATGGCTTCACTAGTGACTGTAACGATAGATCTCAGCGAGGTGGTTTAACAACCAGTTTAGCATCTGGTTGATTTGTCTCTAGCTCTACAATCTGCTGCTTGAGTTCCCCCTCCCGCTTTTGAAACTCCTCGTTTAGTTTTAACACCTCATCCAATTTAGCCCTTAATTGACTCTCAGCCGTCATTTTAAAAACGTGAATTTAGTTTGTGGTATTTTTGCAACCACCCCACACCTGACACCACTGTAACACCCCCGGCTTATCTGGAAGGGAATGGGGTTGTGAAAGGAAGGAAAGAATAGTAACACATAAGAAGAATAAAGAAAATTAGGAGAACGTATTCTTACTAAGAACTAAGCAATATAAATAAAATGACTATATTTATTTTTATTTAATAATAAAACCAAATTATTGACAAATATAAAAGAAAATGTTTAATAAATTAATAATAAAACCAAACTGTTGAAAAATATTAGAATGGTTAAAAATTCTGTAATTACTACACTACTGGTACAACCAGTTCCCCCACTTATTTGCTAGGACAAGAAAATAAAAAAAAAACAATAAGGGAATATTATAAGTCTCAGAACAAAAATTATAGCCTGATACTCCACGGTAATCAATGAGTCTATCCCCAGAAATTAAATTGTTCACATGTACCTTGTATAACGTGTAGCGATCCTCCCATCTGATCGGTTCCGCAGTAACCAACACCAATTGTCTCCAACCTCTCACACTGCGACGTTACACCTCCTTGCACACGGGACACACTGACTGACTTCTCAGCGATCGCGATCTCCCTCTCCCACGCGGGCCACCGTCTAGACGCCACCTCAGCATCCTTGACGGGCTCAGCCCCACGATCGCTCGACTAAATGATTTAATTAAACTTATTTACGGCCAGTCCCGCCACGGTTCTGTTACATCACCCTCCCCTTTACAAAAGAGTGGAACCACGGGGTCCACTCATACAATACGCCGTGGAGTACCAATGGTGGCTGAAACTTAATCCTACACTACACTATATACACTGCCACTATATACACTCCTGTCAGTTGGTGCTGGCTTCTGTGCGCCCACCGGGTCGATGTATGGTCCTGGTTGTCAATTCTTCCAGAGCTCTGGCATCTTGTATTCGTTGAGTAGCCTTGGACTGTCTGTTCCCCAGCCACTTGCGTAGGCCCCATGTTCCAAGGACACCCAGCAACAATAGCGCCAAGGTCGTTGTGGCACTCCACGTCCACCATCTTCGGTTAACCCGTTCTTCCTGTATCCTTTCAAGCGCACGCCGAAGGGCCAAGACCCGAACTTCATCAGTGGCCCACTGACCCGCTCCCAGGTCTCCTTGCTGCTCCAAGGACTTCCAAGCCTCTGGTAGGTCTTCCCTCCTAATTGTCGTTTTTTCTGACCCTATGTGTAGAGATATAGGGTCCACGATCTGTATTTCCTTCTCCAACGTCGTGTACGTCGTCCCTCTGGAGCGGGGGAGCAGCCAGTAATCTGCTGTTTTCAGTGTACAAGACTCTGTTGCCTCCCATTCTCCATCACCGTCCAAAATAATCTCTCTGGGTTGCTGATTTCTGCAATCTATCGTTGCCTTGGTTGGCTCGTTGATACTAAAGAGCCATTTCTCTCTTGCCTCGTCCCAAATCCAAGTATCCAGTTGCGGGTCACGTAGTGCCCTCCATTTACACAGCGGTTGACCACTCTGCTCATCCCCAAAGAAGAGAGTGCTTAAGCAGGTCACTCGTCTCCGCACCATCAACGGAAACAGCGCGGGGCACACCCACGGCTGGGATGTCCGGCACCGTGACAGGTCCCCTTTCTGCAGAAGTGCATAATATTGTCTATCCACTGACACAAGAAAACTGTCCACTGACGTCTCTAATACCACCTTGTGCGGCACATCCACACTCCGTATCGGCATAGGTTGTACCCTATAGAGCTTGAAGGCTTGACCTGACCTAATCAAAGGGAGATCTATAACAACATGCACCGAAGTGGATGTGGCCACTCCATGGACTGCAGCGGCCTGGTAATAATGGTGGGCATCCTCGGGACGAGTACCTGTGAACAAACCAATTCCTGAGGGCAGCACATTGACCACCGTTTGGAGAATCTCACTCAAGGAGTGGGGAGACAGAAGGGCCTGACTCACTGCCCCCCATGATACCCTCTCTAATCCCAAATACAATTCCCTCAAATCACCACTGGCTTTCAGAGCCGTCACCTCCATATTTCGGAGGTTGGATATCAAGGTTAAGGATAGGTTAGTATAAAGGGAAAGCCGGTCTACTTGTTTCTCTAGGGTTAACATCCGCCGGTGGGTAGCTTCCATTTCCTTCTTCAACATTCCCGCGAAGCGTACTAGGTTCCTCGTATTTTCCTCGGTTCGTTGTCCCAAATTCCGTGTGACTGTGAGGTGCTCCGTGGCCAAGTGGACCAATCGCCCTTGTTGCATTGTTAGCTTCCCCAGATCGTCCCTTATCCCTTCTAAGTCGTCAGCATCCGGATTACCAAACACCGCTTTAATCACCTTCCCTCCAATGTTTAGCAGCCCTCTACTCCCTCGTTGAACCGGTAGCAGGTTCCTGATGGACAAAACAGCTTCATCCACTTCTGCGACCATCTCCTTGGTCCTCTCCACCTCGTCCCAGTACCCCCTAAGTTCAGGGATATGGTTCAGTGTCCGTCGGTACTCAGCTTCTATTTCCTCTATTACTTCCCTCATCCGTAGTGCTTCACCACACAAGCGAGTCACGTTCACTTCCACTATTACCCGCCATCGCTCACTGCTCACTACTACGTCCCTTTCATCCAAAAACCTCACACCGCTGTGTCCCAGGGCCAACTGCAGCACCAGCCCTCCTGTGAACACTGTCGTTTAACATTAGATTACTTTCTTGGCCTCAGCAGTATGGGGGATCGGGGGGTGACCAGGGAATCATCCTTCTCCGGGGCCCACGAGGTGTCACGTGGGTCCTCAGGTGTACCTGGGTCATCTTCTGTGCGGGCCCAGGTTGTTTCTTGGGTATCCTCTGGTGAACTCGGGTCATTCCTCATCCAATGAGGAGTAACGTGATCGACTATGCCCCGGGGGGTTGACAATTTTTCTGGCGTCCTTCGCTCCGTTACCGGGGACCCCCTGCGGACAGTTGAGTAAGCTCCGTCGGCTTGACTCTCCTCTCGGTTGTTGTCCTTGACTTCTTCCATTTCATCCTCGCTGTCCTCGTTCCAGTGTGGGGGACATTCCTCCTCACTCTCATTTTCGTCCCGATGTTCATGTTCCTCCCAGTCACTCTCGTCTCCACTCTCCTCCTCCTCCCTTCCTAACTCAGTAGGCCTATCACCTATAGCTGGTTTCAACCGATTGATGTGTACCACTACTTTTCGGCCCGATCCCAACTGTAACTCATACGTGACTGGGGAGATCTTCCTGATTACCTCATACGGTCCCGTCCAAGGACGATGAAATTTCTTGCAATGTCCCAGCTTTGTAATGGGGACATGCAGGAACACACACTCCCCCACTTCGAGTTCTCTGTGTTTTCGCCCCTTGTTCCATTGCCTCGTCCGACGGGTCCATGCCAATTCCATCCTCTTCGATGCCTCCTCATAAGCCTGACTTAATCTCTCCTGCAGCCGTTCCACGAACTCTTCTGCTGGCGTTTCACCGTCCAGTGGCATGATATTGAAGCCCACAGGCATCTGCACTTCTCGTCCATACAGAAGGTAGTTTGGCGAGTATCCCGTGGACGAGTGCGGGATGGCCCTATAAGCCATCAGGGCATAGGGTACCCATTGATCCCAGTCACGACCGTCCCGTCGTACATAATGAGCCACCGACTCAGCCAGAGTTCGGTGTAATCTTTCCACCATTCCATTGCCCTCTGGATGGTAGGGGGTTGTCTGAATTTTCTGTGTCCCCAGCAGCCGACATGTATTTTTCAATAGGGAGGAAACGAAATTTCTCCCCTGGTCAGTCAGTAATCGATCGGGGGCTCCGTGCCGGGTTACTATTGCCTCTACTAAGGCCCTTGCCGTCTCGTCCGCTGTGATTTCCTTCAAGGGTATTGCTTCGGCGTACCTCGTGAAATTGTCGATCATGGTGAGCAGGTACTTATAACCTCGCCCGCTCCTGGGAAGCGGACCGACGATGTCCATTGAAATTTGCTCAAACGGTCTGGTCGGGAAGAAAGGGGCTTCCAAAGGGGCCTTCAAACCTGGTGGGGATTTCCTTCTCTGACAGCTATCACACCTCGCGACGTATTCCCTTACGTCTGGACCCAGTGTGGGCCAGTAATACCCCTGCTGTACTAGCGACGTCGTACGTTCTATACCCGGGTGTCCAGCCCATTTGGCTTCATGGCACTGCTGTAAAATGGCCCCTCTTAAAACTGTTGGTACTGCCAACTTCCAGTCTCCCATGCTGTCACTACCGTTTTTCCAATACAATACGCCCCGTGCATCCTTTCCTCCTGATCCTGATTGTTGTGCTAGATCTTGGCACCACGAATCATCCCGCTGGGCTATCCGTAGCTCGCTCTCATTAAACCCCGGTGTCTTCACTTGTACTCCCCGCACCGCCCTGCTCAAGGCATCAGCATTCGTATGCCTCCTTCCCGCCTTGTGCTCTACTTCATAATTGAACTCCTGGAGCCTTAGTGTCCACCTCATTAACCGAGAAGAAGGCTCCTTTAAGCTTAGCATCCATCTTAAAGCCGAATGATCAGTAACAAGCTTGAATTCCCTCCCAAGTAAGTAGCACCTAAATTGGCGGGTTGCCCAGATGACCGCTAGCAGTTCCAATTCGGTGGCCGAGTAATTTTTTTCTGGGCCTCGTAATTGCCGGCTGGCGTAGCATATGGGTCTTTCTTCCCCATCGCGCACCTGAGACAACACTGCTCCTAATGCCATCGAGGAGGCGTCGGTTGCTAAGATGAACGGGTCATGGAAATCGGGATAAACTAGAACCCGGTCAGACACCAAATGCTTTTTTAGCTCATTGAAAGCATCCTCTGCCTCCGACGTCCATCTAAAAGTGGCATTCTTTTTCGTGAGCTCAGTCATTGGTTGAGCGATTCCCGCGAATCCCGCTACAAACCGGCGATAATACCCTGCTAACCCCAGGAAGGACCTTACTTCTCTCACGTTCCTTGGCCGAGGGTAGGCTCTCACTGCCTCTATCTTTGTGGGATCTGTTCTTACCCCATGCTCACTTACCACATGTCCAAGATAGGCAACTTCCTTCCGCACAAAGCGGCACTTCTCCCTGTTGACCTTGAGGTTAGCCTCTTGCAACTTACTGAATACATTCCCTAATCTACGTGCTTGCTCCTCAATAGTCGCACTGTAAACAATGACGTCATCCAGGTACACGTAGCATTCTACCCCTTTCAGCCTACTTAATAGGCAATCCATCAATTTTTGGAATGTTGCAGGAGCCCCAGCCAACCCGAAAGCCATCCTACGGTACTCGTAGTGGCCACCTTCTGTGGTGAACGCCGTCTTTTCCCGATCTTTTTCCGCAACGGATATTTGATGGTAACCGCTTGCCAGGTCTAGCGTCATAAAGTACCGGCTTCTCCCCAATTGCTCCAACGTTTCATTTATCAATGGCAGTGGATAAACATCCACTTTTGTAACCGCATTGAGACCACGAAAATCAGTACAGAACCGAAACTTGGTTTCCCCATGGTACGACTTCTTTCTAACCAATACAATGGGGGCCGACCAGGGACTCGATGATGGCTGGATGATCCCATTATCCAGCATTTCCTGGATGTGTTGTTTAACAATAGGTCTCTGATGGAAGGGTACTGGATACGGTCGTTTTGCTACTGGTGACGCGCCGCCTGTTTCAATGGAGTGCTCGACGCCTAGGGTGCAACCCCTCTCATCTGGTGGGTCGAACAACATCCCATACCGCTCTAACACCTCTTCAATAGTCGATCTATCGTTCGGTGATAAATGACCAAGCTCAGCGTCCCAATTCCGCTGGTCCACTTTCTCCTTAGACTGGTGTAGTCCCACTACTCCTATCACGGTCTCCTCCCCGCCCCAGACGTCCGCCTCAACCGCCCTCCCCAAGGTTTGTCTGCGGTCAACCACGATCGGTTCTCCGGTCAAGTTGACCACCCGGACGTTCACCATCCCCTTTTCCACTCTGCCAACGTCCCTCCCCGTTCTCAACCCCTTCTGCGGCTGGATTTCAGGTTCTACCATGACCACTTTGCCGTCCATCATCGCCAGCTCCCCAGCTATTATGGCTTCAGCGTACTTTGGGATTATAGACCTCGCAACGGCCCGTACAGTGTATTCCTGCTGTGGCTTCTGAAGCGGTTCTGACTCACTAGGACTTGGCTTCCCCCGATGACACTTCTTCCCTGTCTGACGCTTGACTGCCTCAGCCGTCACCCCTCTAACCAGTACAGTGTTAGACCGAGCGTGAATTTCTATATCGACCTTCTTCATAAGGTCCAGCCCCAATATCCCGTCGTACGCCATTTCAATGTCCGCGACTGTAAACCGATGGCTTACTTTTCTCCCTTTTATTTGGCATTCAACCTCCTGTTCCCCTCTTATACGCAGGGCCCTTCCCGTTACTCCCCTGGCCTTCAGGTTTGACCATCTCACCTTATGACCTTGGACCGGTTCCCTTAACAAGGAGATCTGAGCCCCCGTATCCACCAGCAGAATTTTCTTTTGCCCGGCTATCACAACCTCAAGACTTAACCCGTCGTTCTCCTGGCCAGATATGCAGGGAATTAAACCAAGCTTACCCCTTTTGTTCTCCTGGGGCCTCCCTTCGGGGCAAAAGGGCGGCCTTAGGCTTTTGGGTCACTCCCATTTTGAGCGGCGGTGGTACAATGGGAAGCGAAGTGTCCTATTCTTCCACATCTGAAACAAGCTCCAGGGTAGTCTGGTCGTCTCCTGGTTCGCTGTGGGGTCTGGCCAACTCTGTTAGGGCAATTTCTCGACAAATGCCCCCTCTTAGCACAGTTAAAACATTGGACCTCCGAAAGTGGTGGCCGAGCGTTTACCCGCCCCTCGTTCCTTCCGGGCTGCCGGTAGTTTGCGCAAACACATACGGGTGGTTGCACCTCTTGTGCGCCCGTCATCGGCTCTACCTGTGGTTCTCTTACTACATATATGTTTTTTCCCCGTTGATGCTCCTGTAGGGCCTGTTCCAGCTCCAACGCCATTTTCTGGGCTTCCCTTAAGGTCTGTGGGCGGCCGAACAATACTTGCTTACCTACCTCCCCAGTCAAACCCCTAGTGAACGCCTCTAACACCTTCCTTTCTACCTCCCTCGCCCACCACGTTCCCTCGTCTCCGGCTAAGGTTGGCCTGGCCATCTTTCCACCCACCGTAATACATCGGTCGGCAAACTCTTGTATCTTCTCCTTAGACTGTTGGCTCATGTCCTGCAGCACTCTGCCGTAATATTCGAAGGTGTTTGGATCGCCAAACCGCTCCTTCAATACCTCCGAAAGTCGCTGGAACGTAACCTCACCCCTAAGCTCTTCAGCGCCCCTTACGAACGTCGCCGCTTGTCCCTGAAGTTTTAACCGACATATCCTCACTCTATCTCCGTCATCCCAAGCCCCACAAGCCGCTACCTCCTCCAGGTAGTCCAAAAACTCCTCCACTGGCCGCGCAGTCGCTTCCCCTCCCCATGGCTTCACTAGTGACTGTAACGATAGATCTCAGCGAGGTGGTTTAACAACCAGTTTAGCATCTGGTTGATTTGTCTCTAGCTCTACAATCTGCTGCTTGAGTTCTCCCTCCCGCTTTTGAAACTCCTCGTTTAGTTTTAACACCTCATCCAATTTAGCCCTTAATTGACTCTCAGCCGTCATTTTAAAAACGTGAATTTAGTTTGTGGTATTTTTGCAACCACCCCACACCTGACACCACTGTAACACCCCCGGCTTATCTGGAAGGAAAGAATAGTAACACATAAGAAGAATAAAGAAAATTAGGAGAACGTATTCTTACTAAGAACTAAGCAATATAAATAAAATGACTATATTTATTTTTATTTAATAATAAAACCAAATTATTGACAAATATAAAAGAAAATGTTTAATAAATTAATAATAAAACCAAACTGTTGAAAAATATTAGAATGGTTAAAAATTCTGTAATTACTACACTACTGGTACAACCAGTTCCCCCACTTATTTGCTAGGACAAGAAAATAAAAAAAAAACAATAAGGGAATATTATAAGTCTCAGAACAAAAATTATAGCCTGATACTCCACGGTAATCAATGAGTCTATCCCCAGAAATTAAATTGTTCACATGTACCTTGTATAACGTGTAGCGATCCTCCCATCTGATCGGTTCCGCAGTAACCAACACCAATTGTCTCCAACCTCTCACACTGCGACGTTACACCTCCTTGCACACGGGACACACTGACTGACTTCTCAGCGATCGCGATCTCCCTCTCCCACGCGGGCCACCGTCTAGACGCCACCTCAGCATCCTTGACGGGCTCAGCCCCACGATCGCTCGACTAAATGATTTAATTAAACTTATTTACGGCCAGTCCCGCCACGGTTCTGTTACAATACTAAAGACAGGATATTTTCTCGATTTTTATTCTTGCATGACTAAAAATAATTTTCAATGACACATTTTTGATCATAAATGTATTCACTTATTTATTCAGCAAGTAAATGTAATCAGTTACATGCGGAAATAAATTAGGCTGTCGTTAGGTGTCAGGTTCAGATGCGATTGATTTATTAGGCAGTTGTACATCTCCTGACGCTCAACTATTTCACTCATTTAGTTCGCTGTCTCCTTCACAGCCTTACACCGAGTGATCTTTGGGATTGAGTGGTAGACGCCCAACCTAACCGATATAAATGATATGTAACTTGTCTGAGGCCTGCTAAAAATGTTTATATTTAGGTATTGTACAAGTGAATGTTAAGATATACATTTAGAGTAATGATGGTTACTTATCATTATCTACGTTTTAAGTTATTCTTTCATAATTCTAGAATTCCGTTATATATTTTTGCAATTATCGAAATATTTAAAAACGAATAGAATAAACCAATTTGCAAATGATATGGCTTTATGCCTTTGATTGTCATTGAAGTATTTAGACTTAGTTTGATGTTCCTTGATTTAATTGTTACCTATAAATCGTTTTTTTAATCCTCATCAATTGGATTTTCAGTTACATTCTCATATTCAACTAGTATAATGTGATTAGCCTTTTTTCTTATATTAATTATAAATTATTGATTTTTTCAAAACAAAAATATATTAATAATAATAATACCTTTTTATTATATTAGTATTATTACTTAGTTAGTATATAAAAAAAAAAACTATTTTTTAGCTAACAGTGAGATAAAATAATGCAAATAATACAGATGACACGCCAAAACTAGTCAAAGTAGATTTTGAGATGATCGAAGTGAATATTTGAAATTTGAAAATCGACAAATATCGTCATTACTATAGTTCTTCATTTAAGCGAATACTGTGTTATTTTTATGAAAAACTCTTCAATTGGGTTTCTTATTTGTCAGATAATAAATAATAAATAATGTTCATTCTACCGATGTGGATTAATAATAATTGATGATTTTAAAAGGTTGGATATAATAATATTGAATATTGATGGGTTTTTAAAAAATATACCCGGAGAGGTGATAAACGAAGAATGTAGTAGGTTGGGATTTCGTATCGAGGTAGATGAACGTTAGATGTGGCAAAGAAATGAATTTTAAGGATTAAACATGGAAGGCATCGATTGCTATTTGATACATTATTACTTTATTTTATTTATTTAATAGAACGTAATATTATTCCATTCTATTCTATCCAAAAAGTGACGGAACCATGAATCACTGCTCCGACAATCCTGTCGCTGACATCTTGTAATATAGTTGCTAAGTGAATTCCTAACTCCATGATCTCCGACTGCCGAGGCGGCATTAACGCGATTACGTCATCGTCCAATCAGTTGGTAGATTATTATAAATTAATAAACTACAATTAGGGATTCTGGGTGGTTACATGATCTTGATGGAAATTGCTATAATTTATAATTTGAAATGTTAACATTGATTGTGGAGCGGTTTTCGGTTAATTATATCCGATTCTCGTAACGAGATGACGTAATTAGTTCTCGATCGCTCTACGTTAAATAGGAACTACCGTATCCCACCCCCCTCTCTCAGTCTCTCTCTCTTTCCGAGTTTTTAATTGTCAATTAGAATAATGTATAAAACAACAAATGCTTGTAAATGTATTCCTTCTTAATTCTTCTGATGTTATTCATGGATGATCCAGGTTGTTGTTGAAAATGTTAAAATAAATATAATGTATGAGCAAGAAATCAAATCAAAGACCTTTTTTTTTTTATTCAATTTAACACGGGTGTATCTTATTACAAAAACTATTTATCACATCGGAATTCGAAAATGAATACCATGAATACCAAAAATATATAATTTACCTCAGAGTAGTTAAAAATTGGATGATAATTTTAACAAGAAGCCACATTTGAGGTTTAGACTTTACTCCATTTGGATTACTATTTATGAAATATTTAAACTTTACAAAATGCTTTTAATACAAGAAAGGCCTAGCCAAGGCATACATTGGTTTTTAGATTCTCAACTTTTTTTATTTATGTCTTATATAGAACTTTGTTCTAGACGAATTACGAAAAAAATATTTTTAGTATCAAACATATGACATATAGGGAGATTGGGCACGCTTTAATATGAGGTGATATTTGTTGTGTCATGATATTCCTTCTCGTATTAGAAATTCATTCTTCTTGTAAATTTAACTTTCTAATAATTCATTAAACGTCACATCATGTGGCAAATCGGACGGTGCTGCAATGGGAATCCTAAATTTCGCTTACCCAGACACATTAGGAAAAGGGATCATAACAGGTACCTGACACCACATAGTGTTAGTACCCTAGTTTTAGGTTTCTTCCCAAAGAAGATATAAAAGCCAAAGATTTTTTACTCCCTTTAAAAAAAATTAAAGTCCACCTGTCGGACTGAGAATCCGCGATCTTGGGGATAGGTCATTAACTGGTTCCGAGCTATTTATTATATTGTTTGGTGTATATTAAGTTTTTTAATATCTGCAACAATAAATATCCGAAAATATTTTTCGTTCTCATATTTTTTTAGACTTTTTTACGCAGTATTACATAATGTTATACATTATCCAAAATTGTATTTATTTTTGCATGATTTATATGTATTTCTTTAAACAATTTATATTTTTATAAATTATAAGCTCCTTCTTTCTGTAATTGTGTAGATTCTAGGTAGGTAATTGCTCATTACAAATCTTTTATATGCTTTTTAGACCAATGTTTAATGCAATTGGAAGTAAATATGTATTAAATGATGTACATAAAACATGTAAACGCAATAAACCTATTAAGGGTTTGTTGATAGTAGGGCTGTTATGTACATATCTTAGAGGTAGATTGGTAGCCGATACCAGGGAGGCCTGGATGCTGTGCGCTGGCTGAAAGTGAATCGCTGCCCTCAGCTGCAATTTACAATCGATAGGTCAGCCAGCAAGGTCGCCCTTTGAGTCATCTATCCCTTACACTCAATATAAGAGCCTCTTCTGTCTCTCAATCATTTTTAATTTAGTTATTTCATGAAATCTGTAATAAAAACCGGGCAAGAACGATCTAAAAAATATTCACTAATTTTGTCAACCCTCAATGAATTCTATAAGCCAAAAATGAATTCAAGAATGAAATATAGAGACGACCGAAGACTAACAGAAAACCTCTTTTGTTTGGCAGAAAAAAATAAAGATAATAATATATACATATATATATATATCTCTAATAAAAGGAAAATAATAATGATATTTATTTACAGAAGTTTTCATTATTTTGTTTATTACCTTCAAATTTAATTAACATTTTATTTTTGTGTGTCAATTTTCTTCCGCTCTGCTGTTGACTGATGAAATATTAGAAATTAATTATTTATTTTTAATAAATAAATAATCATTAAATGTTTTTTAATTCTTACTTATAATACTCCTATGACTTATGAAACAAAAGTATAGATGCACATCCTTTTGTTTAAAGTTAGGTCTTATATCGTCCGAGGTTGATATCGTTCTGTATTATAAGTATATACCATATAATACGAGCATCTTTAAGCCTCTAAAGGCAAAAAGAAAATCAAATAAGCGGTTTGATAAAAATAATTAAAGCAATGCTGTTATTTTTTTTTCTAAACGATAATTTCTATTAAGAAGAAATAATTAAGTAGTCGTTAATGACGAAGGGGTTATAGCCGTAGGACGTGCTTTTAGAGATAAATGTCACATTAAGTTGAATTTTTTTGGCCGGGGCGTTTATCTTTGTGGAAGGACAGATCTTAATTGTTCGATACCCCCCTTTCTTCTCATTACTTTCTTACGTAGTACTATTAATAATGGTGTAATCTGTTGTATTATTAACATAGTATACTGTTTTTAGTCTTAATTTCCGTAAAAACTAGTTTAAAGAAGATTAATTTATTATTACATTACTTTATCTGTGCTAAGTGGCTAGGTTGTAGATTGCTGAGTTGCCGCGCTGAACGTTTCGTGTTTAAATCCGGCTGAAACAGATTTTTTGTTATCTGCTATTAGCCGAAAAAGGATCTTTTATAGTCTGAGGCTCTCTGGTGCTCATCCAGCATATTGGTACCCAAAAGAAGGGGGGAAATCTGGCGGTTGAGTATACTCTAGGACACACCTCCGTGCACATCTGTTTTCCACGAAGTAGTAAAGTCTCTACCTTATACTAAACCCAAAACCCTTCCTGAATTGTTGTGGTAGAGACATTATTACTTTATTCAGTGTTACGGATATGAAAAAGATAAAAATGCGGTTATGCTTTGCTGGTATTTGGGGCATAAATATATTTGATGAAATAAACTATATTTTAAATTCCTTCTCCTTGATGTTGGTGTATTTTTATTGAGGAGAAGAAATAGAGACTAGCCTTGCGAAGGTTTATTTTCGCTTTAGCGTTCCAATATAACCACGATCCTTGATTAACTCTGATTGAACTGGGATAAGGAAGCTGAAGATTATCGGCAGAATCCTGGAGCACTCTAGGCTTCTTGCCAGTTTACTGTAATATTTAGGATCCAGTCATGCTCCTCAACTCGACCGGACAAAAATTATTGTAATAAATGCATATGTAGGATTCTCTGTTTTTTTTATTTTAAGCCAGTTCGATTTTTAAAAATTCCTGATTTGCTATTACAAACAGATACAATTCACTTTCACATCTGATGTTTCTTTATTTTTTTAATATGGATATTGTATTTCCAAAGCAGTTTAATATTTTTAGAATCCTAAGTAACCTTTTCCATGTTTTCCAACAAAATTAACATATTTTTTTAAATTGTGAGTGGTAACTGACTCCATATTAGTTAGGAATTTGTTTATATACTACAGTTAAATTGGGTGATGTTCATTTCTTCATATTTCGTCATCAATTTTAACTGAATATGGGAATAATAAGATCTCGAAACGTTGGGAAAATACAGTTTTCTATCTTTGGGCTAAATCTCAATAATGAGAAAAAATGTTTACCTTCATACTTTTTATTATTAATATATTATTATTATTTATGATTTGTTCCTGATTTTTATATTTCAAGAATAATTTATTAATTGTTTTTCCGTATGTAACTTATTAAGGAGTAAAATTAAGTCAATCCAGGATGTCATTTTGTATTCCTATTATACAATTCCTTAGCTAATTTGTATTGCTTAGATTTTCCTCATTTTCTATAAATCTGATAGATGCAATACTGTTTTGTTGCTTTAGAAGTTTTAATTGATAAAAAGAAATGACTGAAAGTTTAACAACCATCATTTATATTAAACAGGAACGGTATAAAAGGAAAGGAAAATATTGTTAATCGCTTATATTTTTGTTGTTTCTTTAATTACATTATATAATTATGTGTTTATTATATGAAATTTAAAGCTTTACATTCTTAGAAAATTCGGGCACAGTCTTAATGTTTATTAATCTCTGAAATACATCTTTTTAAAATTATTTTCCTTATGAATTCCATAGATTTTCAATAGACACCTTATTTATTTTAAATGTTGTTGTTTTTAAGAGAAAGATTGTCCTGGCCAGAATCCTAATGATATCACGGCTAGGACAAATCTCTCTCCAAAACAAAAATATTTAAAAGTAATTACCTTCGAAATAACAATAATTAAAAATAAATTTTTTATCTTAATATTTATAATAAAAATACATTTCATGAACACAAATGAATTGTACCTTTACTAAACTCTAATCATCTTAAAAATAGATATAATTCATGTATATAATTATATATATATATATATATATATATATATATATATATATATATATATACATATATATACATATTATTTAAACAAACAAACAAATCTTAATTAGGCAGAATATTGGATACGCCCATCTGCATATTGAGCAGGCCTTGGAGCTTAGAGGGAAAAGGGTTTGACGTGGGCAAATCCGTTCAATTACAGCTACCCTTTCCTTAGGGTCTGATAGATAAAATATCCTTAAATCCTAAATCCCAACATGTTTGTCGTTGTGTTCGGTATTCCTGTTGCATATTTCTCTGGTAAAATATGTCATTTCAATTGGTTGCTATGTTATTTATTTATCGTTTTAATTTTTTTTTTTTTAATTTTGACAGTAAAGTTCTTTCTTTCTATGACATCTAGATTTAAGCACATAGTGATATATTAATGTATTCTTTTAAATGCTAAACTCATAAATGGTTATGAAGTAAATAGTTTTAAGTATTATGAATCCATTTTATTAGACAATGTAGTAAGGTATATTTCTAGTATTTTTTTACGATCTTACAAGCAATAATCTCATATTTATTTATGGATATTGAAATGATAACTGAAGTAACTTTTAAACAAATACATTTTTATTTTATGGATTAGAAATATAATATTTCTCCTTACACTAAAATTTTAATTTATTTATTGAATTAAGAAGTTGATATATGGAATAACATGTTGAATTCATTTTTATCAATATAACATTATTATTTTAGTACATAATTAAACAGAACTGTTAATAAATGGGCAGCACTCAGTTTTCACTACATTTTGACTCAAAAGTATTTTTTTTTTCTTGTGGACATTAAATTTACTATTCAGCTAAAGTTAAGACTGTTATTTTTCATAAAATAAAATATGTTTATTAAATTTTGTCCTTTAGACAATGTACACATTTTTTGTGAACCTTTCGTTTTCTTAAGCTCCTCTATGTTCCAGGCTTTGGTTCGAATCCCTGTTGTCATAAAAATTATGTAGTCCTTCCTCGTAGAGATTGTTTTTGATGGGTTGGTGTTGAATAGTAAATAGTCGCCTTTAAATTATTCCTTATGCTTTTCACTCTTCATTTTTATTTCTTGAGAGAGGGGTGATTTTACGTTTTCACTAGATCTGATAATAAACATTTATAAAGTGGCTTGTATCAACGAAAACGATTGATACGTTTATATGTTTTTTTTAAAAACATATAAATGATTTACAAACATTATTTTTTTACATATATGTTTATTTAAAAACAATCAATAACAAGCTGGGCATAGTGAATAACAAAGTCGAAGCTGACACCAGAATGGAACTACCATCTATGCATGATAAAAAAGTAGTTATACCGATTTTTCAGTAGTTTGAAAGGGATTTAAATAAGTGCTTTAGTCAATAAATCTCATGAGCCGTATTGATTGAAATATGCGTTGAAAAAGATAATATCTATTTCAAACAACATATGGACTTATCTATAATATTAATATTTAGAAAGAGATTCTGATTTTATAGTCGTATTTATTTGTGACATTATTTTACTGTGATAAAATTGTTTTTACCAAATTTTAAGTTGATTGTATTCTGCTTCTTTAGAAAAAAAAAATTATTAACTGATGCCTTAAAATAACTAAGTGTTACTTAGGTTCTAAATTTAAATATAAAATTTATTATTTGTCCATGTTACTTTTTATATATATTCATTTGTATAGATTTCTTTTCCCTTTTTCACTTTGAAGTTTTATCCTTTTGCATGGCCTGGCAAATCAATACCTGCTCTGAATGATCTAGATGCTTCGTTAAAAAGCCGTATCTTGGATATGACGATTTATATTGGTTTGCTATAACGGTTTTTCAGGGTTTTATTATACTAACACTAACTTATAACATGAGATATAATTTGCATATTTTCATGTTCTTTTCTATTATTTTTTATGCTCCGGTTGAAGCATGCTAATGAAATTAACTATAATTTATTTCTAATAAATAACATTAACAGTTATTTTTTTAAAAAAGAATAAAGTTATATATAATTAATATAAAGTTATATTATCGAGTCAGGGGAGCTTATAGAGTTGTTGATACCATCCTGCAATATCGGACGGGCTTGACGGTTTAGCATTCCATGTTTAGAAGGGGCCAATTGAACCGTGCTTAACTGTAACTACATGAGATGTTTGAACTGTAGAATAATATTTACTGATGCATGTGTATAAGATTAATGATTTAAATTCCATTTTTCAAAGTAAATATAGTCCAGATTGTTGATAAAAATGGAAAGATATTTACTTTAATATCATGCAAATTTTCCGAAAATTGTTTGTTTGTTTATTTTAATAGTATCATTTCCGTAAATTGAAGCACTTATATAGATGTGTAATATATCATTATAGTATGATTTACAATACAATTTGATCTGGCTTATAAACAGTTGAAGGTAATAAATTGAAAAAAAGGCTTTGATTATAGTTATTGGCTGTTTACTGTAATTTGAACTGTTTAATTGCAGTAATTAAATTAAATAATTATTTAATTATTACAATAATTAAATTGTCGTTTAAGAAAACATCCTTTTTTAAATTTATTTTTTGAGAATTATAACTGTATTATACTAATACTACAAATAAATAGAATGATACACTGTGGCATGAGATACAGACAACTAGAAATACTACCCAGTGGTAGTTTCTATGATAACTACATTTCAACTTCTTAATTTTATTTCAAGTATTTATGTAATATATAGTCGAATATCGGTGATAAGAGCCGAAGAAGTGCACCAGATAATTTAAAATTGAAAATGGATAAAGTTATTTTGATGGGGAAATATAAAACTCTTCGTCTCAAAACTCCAGTTGCAAAAAAAGCGTTTCTAGTTTTAACCTATTTGTTGGCAAGTGACACTTTAACGTCTTAGGAAAAAAAATAATAAGTTTTCATTTTTGCCTCTCTCCTTCCCTTCACATTCCTTTTTGTCTGTTAGTGCAGTCATCAAAAGTTTTCTGTTTAAACTTTTTTAAATGTTTAGAACTTTTTGATGATATTTATGTTAGTTACCATTCTCTGAAGTGATAAATATGATTTCCTAATTTACTTTCTTCAAGTTTTGCTGACTTGACCATTCCTAGCTTCAAGGGTCATATTTGTACAATATAAATCTATACCCCTGATGTTATTAAGCACATGTATACAATTTTGCTAAGATGGAAAAATGATGTAGTGTTGTTGTTTTTTTTTATAAAATATCACAAGCTGTGTTGATGTAATATTTAATGACTTTAACATTTCATACAAATTCGTTTTGAATAAATGTGAAAACCTGATCTTTAATCTCTGAGGTACAAGTTATTTATTATCACATAAACCACATTAAAGGACTTGAAAATATTTCATCCTTATGTCAGGGTGTTTAGCCAATTAAAAACGTGACAACTCACAGTTTTGAAGTTAATGAGGGCCTTTTGTGGAATTGAAAGCGACGTTCGTATGCTTAAACTTAATTTTTATTTATATTTCGAGATATTATTATCAATATTTATTTAGCTTTCTGTGTATTTTATACTTTCAAATAGATGTTCTAGATAAACCATGCTTTTTAAAAATCATACCGAAAATATTTTATTCAATATTTCAAAGGAGTACTGGATTTATTTTTTCTTATCAAATCTAAACTGTTAATAGATTATCAGCAGTATTTTTTTTAAATGTTGTTTAATTTTGATAAAAAGTAGTGGAGAGTATAAGTCATAAGAAATCGAATCATGTTATTGTCATTTGTTTAGCATTGAATTATTTATGCCAATAATCATATTTAAATGACGAGTAAAATATAATAAAGATCAATCCATTGATAGGAAATACAAATGAATGTTTGGGTTTTGTTTTTAGTTGGGATATCAACATTGGAATATTGTAAATTAATTAAGTTATTTATTGTAAATAGGTTATTCCTTAGCCACTACGCTTGAATTATTGGATATTTTTCAAAGAATTGAAGAATGGTTAATATGTAGATTTTCGGAAACATAATTTTAATAAATGGGGAGGAAGTATGCTTAAAATTGGGGCTCTATAGAATTATGTGTGTATGATCTGTATAAGGATGTTATTGAACAGGACTAAGGCTTTGATATTTTTTAGAGAGTTCTTTACCTACGATTTAGCGATTTTCCTATAAACTAAATATTAAAGTTTTTTTTGTTTCAAATATACTTAATATTTTCCATGTTGATAAGTATATTGAATAAGAAACATGTTGAGAATAAAAACTTCGAATTCAAAGTACGACTTTCAAATGGTTGATAGTAACCGAGATAACATATCGATGTTTGATGGAGGATAAACGGGTGGGATCGAGTATTGGAGAATGCTTACAATGGCTGGGATATTGGTAGAGCTGGTCCTGTCACCTACCTTGAGGATGAAGGATCTCCCTTGTTCTCTATGTACATGTCAACGGTTCTGTCATCCATATATTCAAGTTTTGCTAATAATTTATCCATGCGATTAGTTGATTAACATGATGCTGTTTATTGGTACATTCATATAAGGTTAAATAAGTATATAGCATATAATTATTTGCCGGATAGGTTTAAGTAGGTATTTATTTATTTAGAGGGATAGATTAGTGCATAGGCTGTTGAGCTGCTGAACTGTAGGTTCTATGTATGAATCTGGATGTGGCAGATAAATTATTTAACCATTTAACAGCAATAGCTCGGACTCTGAGGGGATGCAGACCCTCCTGGTGATCACCCAGTCCAGCCTCTTTAGAATGCGTACCCTTAATTGAGAGAAAAAATATGTGTTTGAACATTTTCTCAGTAAAACTCGTTCTTCTCGTACAACTTTTGGCCTGGAAAAGGCCCTGTCTCTAGAATGTGTCAAATCCTCTTCTTGGGTTGTAATGGTATATGTTTTTATTTTGTATTGCCATTTATAAATATATCTTTCTCATTAATTTGCATCTAATTTCGAATATGGGTGAATATCATCTTAACATTTTATTCTGTTTACTTATCGTGTGTTCCTTTCTCACACGAATGCTTTGAGATCAACTCGATTCGACTCGGACCTAGTCGACTCAGTCCATTGGCATTCCAGTCTCGGCCATATCATCTCGTTTCACAACAATGCCTCTTTCATTCCATTTCCTCAGGATATTCTTGACTTCTGCACTTGTTTTCTGATTTGCCAGTTTATCTTTGTCGTAGCAAGTTGAAAGCATTAGTTGTTTCACGCCATGTCTTATTTTTGTTGCTTTGTATTTTTCCTATTAAGAAAGATATATTGACTAAAAAAATAACTATGAAAAAGTAGTTTTATATTTAATTAGAGACCAACCCCAGCTTTGCTCGGGTAATAAGGCATAATTATCCTACATAATTTGTCTGTGTAATGTATTATTTTTTATCACGTACCGGCCACTAAGAACCACCGATTATCATTGGTTAGGCTTCTTTGAGAGTATTGATTTTCTTTCTTCCCATCTCAGGTAATGCACCTTATTATATAGAAATTATAAAAATAAAAACTAAACCAAATATTTCTTTATATACAAATTTATTATCTTGCACATTAGATAATTGCACATGATTAGATCGATATTCCACTCACTCTACAATGCATTAGTGTATTGTCTTAAAATCCACCAGATTTATCTAATACTTAAAATGCTATAAATAAAGTATTTGAAATAATACTTTCTCATATATATATTTTATCTAGCGCTTATCAAGGTGTTTTATACTTTGTATCCACTAAACGAAAAATTCGATATAAATAAATTATATATTATATAATATGAAATTCCGTATCTTGAAAAACCAAACTGAAATAAGGAGAAGGACTGACGACAGTACCTGTTAAAAGAACTGCAAATAGAAAAAGGGTCACCCGAATAGAAAGCTGTCAATGTAATTGACGATGCTTCTAATAGCTTCTCGGAAACCCTCTGAGAGAACCAAAGTAAAAAGTTGTTGGTCTCACTGAAGAGGTCTTAATTCAATATCGGAAGTCGACCGCACAGCTGTACGTAAAAAAAAAGAGTGGGAGGACCCAAGAAGGGCTAAATTAACTTGAAGAGATTTTGGGAAAACACGTTTAAGTAGCACTCTCCAAGACGAGGCACATCAAGCGCCTACTCAGAATTATTTCGGAATAAATAGAGACCAACTAGAATAATTTATAGCCTGCTGGAGGAGACTAGCACCTCCGCGCTCAAAGAAGATGGAAGAGAAAAAGAAAGAATAAATGAGATTTAGTCGAGAGACGACCTGAATTAGATCTCTAGGAAATTCGGATACGCATTTACTTCGGTCATGTGTTAACGTCACCTTTCATTCACTCTATAGCTGTACTTTTCGCACTAATACTCATAATTCTTTTTCTTCTTCGTTCTTGTTGCCTTGGGTGGCTAGTTCAGGGATCAAAGTGAGGAATTCAGTGTTTCTCATTTCATTGTTTATTAAAAATAATACTATGAGGCAATTAATATAACTTGTACCACTACAACCCTTGAACGGGCTTGGGGTTCACTACATGGTAGAGACTGTACTGTTTCAAAGATAACTGTTGTGCAAGGAGGTGATTAGTCCTAGATCAAGCTCAACCGTCAGATTTTGCCCTCTTTGGTACCACTTTATAGAGGCTGGGTGAGCCCCAGTAGGATCCAAGAGCCCATATGATCCATCTCCGGCTTCTGACAGACTAAATAAAAGTCATGGGATTTGACCAGGATTTTCGGGTTGGTAACCGCTTCTTATATTATATGGCAATATTCATAATTTGGGTCATAATCATGGATTTGAATCATTCATGGTTATGTCCTAATAATTTTTGGGTTTTATATACAACTTTTATTCAATAGCATCCGGATATGAGTAAGAAGTTACAAGCTTTGAAAGGACATATACATCTACACATATACAGACATGTATACCAAAGACATACAAAGTCAGTATAAGACCTGGAAATGTGATTTATTAGTTCTAGTGTTTAACATGTATTTGCTAAAAACTATAATATGAAACAAATGTAAACTTAAAGCTGTAAGTTATAATTACATGTAACTGACATATAGAAATACTAATTTCGGTAGTAAGAATTACCGGGTAGTTATTCCTATAAAGTTGTTTTGTACATCTATGTTATTATTATATTGTTATGTAATATTGCCTTTGTTTTGTGTTGCTTAGTAATAGTGTGTTTCGATATTTGTTACTGGGTATATAATAAATTGTGAACAGCTGGTCGATACCTGGGTTATTCTTGGTTTATTTGCCAAGCGAGCTACTGAAGCCAGCGAGGCGTGCTATCTGGTTCCTGTACTACTCCGCTGGACACATCCTCGTGTTTGTTTATCGTTTAAATCTTTATTCTCTATAACCCTAGGTCGCCACTCTTCTCAGGAACGCCACTGTAATATAGATTCTATCGAATCGTTTCTATCTAATTTTTTTTTAAATATTTTATTTTTCTCTTAGTATAGAAAGCTGGATCGTTTTTGCTGTAGTCAATCCTAGTAGGAAGTAAATATTCTATGCAAATATTTTTGCCTTTTTATACAGGTCAGTCCGCTAATTTACATTTATCAAAATCTCTCAAAATGGCAGGATTTGCCAAGAATTCAATCGACATTTTAAAAACTCTAATTAATGCATTCCATGACTCAACAATGTTGATGCAGCCATTAAAATAATTGTTGAGACAAGCTCGAAAGTTCGTAATAAATTTCTTAAAAATGTAATTTTAGTTAGATAAATCTCGCTCTGGATATGGACTGTATAAGTAATTTTAAAAGCGTTCGATATTATAAAGAGATAACAGGAAGAAATCAAAAACACAGAAAATAAAAGGTGACTCACCCAAGACGTAGGCCGGCAGCATACGGACAGGAACTTTGGTCTCTGCGCATTCAAAGACCAAAAGAGGCTGGCAGCGTCCCTTGGTCCTGATGATTTCCTATGCCTTTGAAAAACTCCTGGGGAATCCAGACTTATTTGCAGATGAATCGTGAAATAATTGTAACACATGAATAAACGGAAATTATTAAACTGATCAAGAACTGGTAATTGTAATTAAGCTGGATAGCTGGATTAAAGACTCGCGAATGCTTTAGCTGGATAGCTGGATTAAAGACTCGCGAATGCTTTAGCTGGATAGCTGGAGGCATGAAAAGACTGCTGCTAGTGGCTGCACGCTGAAGACAGGATTAAAAACAGTACCACAGGTGAAGAGAGCACCCGTAAATCGCGCTCTGTTTGTGATTATGTCAATTAATTGAAGTGTTAGTTGCCCCAAACAGCCGCTAGAGAGCGTAGTGTGCTATTTCAAGATGTATTTGACACTTTACCTATTTTTTTAAGTATTATCATAATTCATTTATAAAAAGAACGCCAAATGGCGTGAACAATAATCATTGGGCAAATCCAAAACTTTTATATTAACAAAAGACCCAGTTTTTGTTGAACAGGTGAAAATCATATTTTTTCACTGAATCATATTTAAAAAAAAAACAATTAATTAATTACTTTTAGATTTAACCTAAACGTCAATGCAATAATAATAAAGGTTAGCTATGGAATGCCTGAATCAGTGTTATTAGTTGAGAATATACTTGTATTAGTATTTTTTCCTGCGAATACAAGTGTATTCGCATATTTTGGTAGCGAATACGAGCGTAATAGTATTTTTCTCAAGTAAATACGAAGGTATTTGTGTATTTCGGCTGCGTGTACACGAATATTCGCAAATTTTCCCTGCGAATTCTCGCATATTTTTCTTTGAATACACGAATATCCGTATTTTTATGTCCGAATATACGAATATTCGTAGGTGGGGGTGCTGTGGGTGATATTCGTTTTCGTATTCGCGAATACGAATACGCCCAACTCTGCATTTTACCAACAGAAGCTCATTAGCTTGCAGCATATAACAATATAATAAATGAATAAGGTATATCTTGTTGGTATATTAATCATCGCTGAGAACATTGGTTGGAGCCCTGCTGTTGTTGTAACCGTGCATTACTTAAAATAACAACTATAGTTATCTTGGCTATCCAGACCAGGTTGATACTTGGTTATTCAAATGTTTCAGTTGTTTTCCAATTCACTAAAGCGTTCTATCCTTGACCCATTTTCCGAAAAATCCCTTTGGATTTGGCTTGAAATCTGAAAACTAATCACATTATCTCTCAGGTATTTTTTCAAGTTTTTTTCTTTATCCAATAATCAATTAAATATACTAAATTCATACATATATGCTATGAATAGCATACATGTATGCTATTAATAATTGTTTTTATTTAAGTAATTTTTCAAAGAAATTGGCCTCATATTTGTAAATAAGCCCCCTTCTAGATAAGTGTAAAAAAAAAAAAAAATTGGCTTGAAATTTTCTTATCTTAGGAGGGCGTCGAGTAGGTCATGGTTTTATATATTCCGATATTGACCAAACTATAAAACTTAAACATTTCCTTCAATAAATGTTTATTTATTCCGGTCCATATAAAATTTGCTGAATATTTTATCTCTTGAATAAATTATTTCTTGTTTTCATCGAGCATGACTAAATGCCTCAAGATAAGGACTACCTATTACTTAAATGTTAATGATTAAGTTTCTGTTAAATAATAACTAATAGTTTGCAACGCGAGCTAATTTCTAGAGAACTACTGGATAATGGACTTATGAGGGTATCTAAAAAAAAACACTTATTCACCTATTTTATAAATTTAGTTAATGACACGTTGTAGACATAATTAAAACATGTTTTATTTTTTAGTTTTGATCAAACTATTTTCTTCTTTTTTTTTCATTCTGATATTAAGTGTTCGCAAGTTATTTTCATGTCCATCTCAGGTTGACAGTTTTATTTTCTGTCCGAAAATATTCTGTCTTATTATCGCATACTCGTCAACTTAAAATTATTTCTATCCTATCTTTGTATGTTGTCTTGTTTAAAGAATTTTTGGCAGTTGCCGTTGTTCCTTTTTTTTCCTAGTTAAAATAGACATTTTTCAGCGCCCACTGAGCCCAACAAAACAGTTTTTAAAATAGTATATTTTTCTTTAAGTTTAAATGTCAAATTCGATAACTTTTGTCATCTTCAGAATCCTCATTCTACAGCGGAATTTATCCATGCTATATCCGAACTTCTAATTTTCACGAACAATGCCAGCCAGTAGGTAGACTATTGATAAACCCTACTCTGGCATTTATAAGCAATTATTTTGAAATATATATCTATTTATATTCAGAGAAACTGCTCCTAAAATTGATCCTTTGGCTGTAGAGTGAATTCTTTACAGGCCCAAGAAATGCATGTAGCGGTCCTTGACTTGCTCAATTGCCTTTCATATCCATATTGGAGTATCAGTAAAAGCTGATGGATATATTCCGTTTTTACTCAAATCTTCTTTTACATTATCCATCTAAGACAAGACTTCTTTTTATCTCTAGGCCTAATTTCATGAGGCTTCTTATGAAGAAGCATTCCCACTTCATGGATTCTTAGGACATATCTTAACCATTTCAGAGGCTGAACTCGAGAAAACTTGGAGATAAATAGATTGCCATTCACAGAGTAGACTTTCTTGTTTGTTCTTAAGCTGGGATTCTCCTTTATCCAGTTTAGGCCCTCTTAGGATTTTCTTCTCAAACTGAGTTATTCGTTCTGAAGATGCTTTCTTAAGGGTCAGTGTCTCGCACGCACATGTGCACAACTGGCCTAATAAGTTATAAAAGTATAAACATATCTTTTAGCGTAAGTAAACGTGTAAGTTATTATTTGTAAATTTTCTTTATTATTTTAAACCCGAATTTATGTTTAAGGTTGTGAATGCAACTACGTCATTGATGTCGATATTACACGAGAGCTTAAACTGTTGGGAAATATGTTTATAAAATGTTACCTTTTAATTTGGATTTGTTTTTCTTTATAGTTGATTTGAATAAAATTACTGTATAGGTACGGTGCTAGACTTGATGATTCTAGCAATAAAAAATATCAATTGCAATTAAAATTCGAATAAATTATGATTTTGAATAAAAATCTCTGTTTCCAATACGGACTAACAAAACTAATGTTTTAAAAAAAACTCTTGGAAATTGTAGGTTTATTAACGAGGTCTGTAGCTTATTTATGTAGTTTTGAAGTAGTAGTCCTGCTTGTAGCTCGGATAACTAACTCTTATCAACACGTACTCTCATTTTAGAATTAATTTTGGCTCTTATGTTTCACTATGCACGTAAATAAAGAATTGACAACTATTATCAATCTCAACTCAATTTGTCATTTTTTTTTAAAGTGCTTTATTAATGCTCTTATAGTTCATTAATAAATATCAAGGTTAGACTCTTCCTATTGATGGATCCTTTGCCAACTAGAACTCGTCAATCCTCCTGCCTCCTTTCAGTAGAACCAAAATGGATGCCTAACCGTCGTATCACTATTAGTCAACTTGAAAGGTCCTTCGGGAAGGAAGAGATGTATGAGTATGTCTTCAACTGTAGTGAAAAGGATACCATTTGATAAAAAAAAATATTTTCCTCTTTATTTCTGTAGTTTAAATAAATATAAATCGGATTTATGTGCCAAAAATATATTAAATTTTAATAGTTTACATTTGCTACAGTTATTCTCTAGATTCTAATAACGATCTTCATGGTTTATTTTACTATTTTTTGTTGAGCTAACTTAATTTAAATGAAGATAACAGAACCTTAAGATAACCTTATGAATACGGATTGAAATGTCCTCTGATGTCTCCATTACAGTCGCCTCGATGAACAATGAGCCCACAGTTAGATTTAATTATGAATATACTATAGTTAATTACTTCGTGGCTACTGAAAAGGGGATTTGAAACCGTTCATTTTGCTAATAAAGGAATTAATAAGGAGTTAGCAAGTGTTAATGTGTCCAAAGGCTAAACTGTGATATAGATGGAAGGATTGTTTTAAACCTTAATTTCAAAATTTTGGGTCGGCATCAAATACATGGATCATTTAGACCTTTTAATTTATTATAACACCACATTTTGTAAAGTTAATGTTTTTTATGTAATTTGTTTAAATTTTTTTTAATGAGAGGTACATTTCAATTTTTTTTCAGAGATATAATTAAGTACAGTTATGGAGAATTAAGGCATTTACTGTCAATATTTATGAGCAAAAATATATTTATGATACAAACTTTTACTGAAATAAATTATATTGATCCTTTTGCTTCTCTCCCTCTCATTAATAACATGCTTCCATTCAGAATTTATAAGTTTTTTATAAAGGATTACATATAATTTGTCTTTTTTTTTTTGTTTAATGCTTAAATAAATATATATCTGATGACTTTATATGCTAGAAAACATAATTAATGTTGACGGTCAAAATCTTAAATTAGCTCTTTAAAGTTTAAATTAACCAATCAGTAAACATGCGAGGTTATAATATTTAACTAAAGGAAATACATTTTTAAAGTCTACTTTTAACCGTTATATGTTTCATTTTTTGATTGTCACTTCTTTTTTTAAATTTATTTTCTTTTATGTTAATGGTTAAATTTAACTGATTATTTAACAGTAATTCTTGTCTAGTTTTTTCACTGCTTCCCATTAAAAAAGGAATCACAAGTAGTGGAAATGTTTACTATTTCTTTAACGTTTCTGTAATTTATTTTATTTTTCTCTTTTTCAGGTATGCAAACTCAGTTTTCTTCTATCTCATGGTCGGTGGTGGTGAGTACCCTTTGTTTTCATTTGTATTTTTTTTTTCAATTCGGACATGTTAAATTCATGACCACTGGCGCAGCCCCTCCGTCGCCTCGCGAACTATTATCGATCCATTGCGCGAGTGAGCATCTTCCTGACATCTTTCGGATCTACTGGAAATTCCCGAGCTTGCCAAGGTGCTCGGTAGTGGCGGTATAGTCCAGTAACCATCTGCTCTCTCTTGGCAGTTTTCAACATTAACAATATTTTGTTATTTATTAGTTTACCGGTTGAATCATTTAAGCAGTGATATTTTCTATTAAATGTTAGGATACAAATTTATGAAACATTATTTGTTCTCTCTTAAAATTTGGTGTAGATTCAAAGTATTTTACTGAATTATGAAGTTTTTTAATTTCACATTCATAGGTGCTAAAAGCATTGCTCATTGCAATATAAAACGAAAGGAATATATTAATATTTCTTAAATAATTCTACACTTCTTCTCCCTGCTTACTTTTCAGTTAACGCATAAGGTCAAGTCATGTCTATAAATTATGACTTTGTGATAAACACTAATTAATCTTGATTTTTTATCATTGTAGATCCTAGTTCGATCCTGCTAAAATTATAACATGAGCGACCCTGTTAGATTTCTTAAAATTTTTCTTATTACATCTGATTAATGACAGTCTCTTTGATTCTCTAATAAAATATACTTCCTTACGGTTTCTCTTGGCTTTATCAACTCCCCTGACGAAGGCCCACAACGCTGGCTTCAAAATTATGTTGATGTTTTTTCTATTCTTAGGCATTCTGGCAGATTAGCATAATTTGTTCATCGGATATTATACACACATAATATATACAGAGATAATAAGTTTTACATTATTTTAGTGTTGGTTCCTTTTCAGAGTTTATTAGCAATGTGACAGGTTAATCACTCATCTTTCTTGAAATAGATAATGCCTGGTTATCATAAAATTATATCATACTGTTAATTAGTTTCATTGAATACAAAAGTGTTAAAACCGCACTAGAACCTCGGACGGATCCAAGATTAGAACAGCAAGGCCATCAATCTTCGTCAAAAAATAGCTCAATGTATAAATAGTTTACGAATTTTACACAGAATTACATATTTGTATCTTATTATACACACTCACACACGTATACTGTTATGGATATGGAAATTCTCTTAATTATTTATATATATATCTTACTAATATTATAAATGTGAAAGTTTGTATGTTTGTCTCTCTTTCACGCAAAAACTACTCAACGGATTTGGATGAAGCTTTACAGTAATATAAGTTATACATCAGAATAACACATGGGCTAAAGCAAGCGCGGATTTAGGGGGGGCGCACGGGTGGATATGCCCCCCGACAGTTTTTTAGGTTCTGTGGAGAATCCATTATAGTACATAATTAAAGGCAAATCACATGATCATAATTGTTAAAATAACCGAAAGAACATGAGTGAAACTATTTGTTTTGATATCTTACTAATATTATAAATGTGAAAGTTTGTATGTTTGTCTCTCTTTCACGCAAAAACTACTGAACGGATTTGGATGAAACTTTACAGTAATATAGGTTATACATCAGAATAACACATGGGCTATAGCAAGGCCCCCCCCCTGACAGTTTTTTAGGTACTGTGGAGAATCCATTATAGTACATAATTAAAGGAAAATAACATGATCAAAGCTGTTAAAATATCAGAAAGAACATGAGTGAAACTATTTGTTTTGATATACTACTAATCTTACTAATATTATAGGGCACGTCCCCCTCCCCATCCCCGACAGTTTTAGAGGTATTGTGGAGAATCCATTATAGTACATAATTAAAGGCAAATCAGGAATTTAGCATCTTGAAATTTGCAGATAGGTCCTTTGTATGATTTAAGAATGAAGTTTGGATAATTCCACCCTTATTATAATAAGGGTTCAAAGGTTGTTTTGTATCCGTCAGTTTTGAAGTTAGACATCTGAAATTTTGTACGAGTAACCTATAGTGAAAAAAATTAAATTATTGTTAAAAAGCACTGTCAAGAAACTTTATGCGGTAGTCCAAATTCTATGCGAGAGAAGCCGCGGGCAAAAGCTAGTATATATATATATATATATATATATATATATATATATATATGAAAAGAGAGAGATGTATGTTTCATATTTAAAAGGATTTTTTTGTGAAAGTACCGGTAGTTCGCCAGACTGATAATAGATGGCAGTCGAGTCTGTATTGTACATATCATTCCATTCTAATATTTAAACAATATAGTATGCAAAAAATAATTTAAATATTTATGCTATAGCCATAAAAAAGTTATGGTACACCATCCTTTTGAAAATGAATTATTTATACCTGTAATTAAATATATTATTTTATTAACTTCTAATATAGTTTAGCATATTTATTTTCATCCATTATTTATCTTATTCATATTGTAGGTAATAATATAGTTATTTATGTTATTTATATTTATTCTAAATACTCGATGCGCAGTAGAACTATATTCCAATTTATTGTTGTAGAACTAAGTTAGTGGTGGGGGAAATTTTTTTAGAAAAATTGAATTCTACCTTAAAGCTTTATCAAAACTAATAAAATTTTCCTATATTCAGGGTTTTTTCTTTTTTTTTTTTCTTAGCCCTATAAGTTTGAAGATTTCTGATCTGGATTAGGATTAGGTTGGAGAGGAATCTCTTTTACTGTACTGCGCACATTTTAAGAGGAGGATGAGAAAACTGAAGGTTCTAATTTCTTTCTTTATTTCTTAACTTTGGATTTTTCTGATGATGGGGCACATCGTGTCCTTTTCCTTTTATTGTTTATTTTATTTATTTCTCAGTTCAGGCTGAGACTTTGAACGTGATCTTGCCACGTTTGTGGCCGTTCTGCTGGGGTGAGTGTCCTGAAAAGAGGGTTAGTACTGTATTTCAGACTGTCAAAAAATTTGATGTGTCTGCGTTTTATGAAGTCTGTAACTGTCGGTAAGTCGAGAGTAGTGTGTAGGAGGTCCATTTTTGTTTTGTTTAATGTCGTGTGTCTCACTATGCGTAGTACGCCGTTCTGAAACTGTTGGAGCTTTTTTGCTGTCGCCGGTGTAATGGTACTTAAAAGTGGTGCTCCGTAGAGGAGCGCCGGTCTTAAGATGCTTTTGTAGATGGTCAGCTTGAGGCGGAGGGATAAGTTAGGAGATGTAAGCAGGTGGTTAAGTCTGTAAGACTTGGTCCGAACCGCCCTGAGTGTTACAGGCTAGTTTCAGGTGTCGGTCTAGTGTGACACCTAAGTAGACTATGCTGCTTGCTGGTCTGTTTTTGCGTCTCGCTACCCTATAGACCTTAGGGAGAGGGCGACGCTTTTTTTCCTGAAATGAGAAAATTATGCAGTCCGTCTTTTTAGGATTCACTGTGATGTTGAGTCCTTCTAGCTTCTGTGTGATGCTCGCGCAGACCTCCTCCGCTTGCCGTAGAGCTCTCTCTGCGCTGATCGAGCTGCTGTAGATCGCTATGTCATCGGCCTAGGCTGCTACAGCAGCTTTTTTGTAGTTGGCTCCAATAGTTTCTGCTGTGCATATTGAGAAAAGACTGGAGATAGCACAGACCCCCATAGTCTACTATGCAAGACACTACAGGACAACGAATTTCCGGAACAGCTCTACTCGGTCCTACGATCGTTTCTTCAACAGCGAACGTCAGCAGTCCGCATGGGCGAAACATCATCGGAAGCCATATCTTTCTTCATCGAGACATTTAAGTACAGAAAAAAACAACAGAATGCGCCTGAACACAGGAATATTCTTCAAGTATTTTGTAGTTTGGCATTTTTGGGTGTTGCTGTCTTCTTCTTTTTTACCACTTTAATGCCTATCAGTTATTATTAAAAAATAAATTTATGTAATTTTATTGTTTTACTTTCTCTAGGTTTAAATTTACTTTTCTACACAATTCTATCCATAACATCCTTTTAGAGAACTGTCCAACTATAGAATCTTTTCCCTATTTTCTTTCATCAGAACGTCTGCAAATATATTTTTTTTAAATCACTATTAAAGTGTTCGATGTTTACTATTTTCCCAGATTCTTATTCTTTCTAGTTAGGGTATTACTATATATAATAATATTACTATTTCCACTCAATACGTTAACTTTGTTATGTATTGAGGGGAAAAACATATTATTTTTGCTTTTTTACGATATTCTTTGTCATGATTGAAGTCCATGCCATGATAGTTTTTGATGCCAGTATTCTTTACTTAACTAAAACCTTTTGATGAATATTAAAAGTAACTTTAGATTAAAAAATATCGTATCTTGGAATATTGGAAATTGTAAGTCTTTTTATTATGAACTTTACCTTCGGAAAAAATGAATTTGTCAGTGAAGAAAAAAATCAACTTTCGTAAAGAATACATTAAATAAATAATGTAATGAACATCTATGATAAAATATAATAGAAAAATGTAAACTTTTGCCGTAAAAACCCAAATGTTCAAAATTGTGTGTGCATCTAGGCATTACCTGCATGCATATATAATCTTGTTAAATATATATTTCAAATGCTTACCTCCCCTTTTTTTTAGTTTATAATATAAGAATTGAAATGACGTGGAACACGACCCGTTTTAATACTAGGAAATAAATTATGATTGAAAGTATTTACCTTTTCAAGATTTTTTGAAAGATAGGAATCAACTATTCCATGTTTCAAAAAATGTATATTTTGATAATTCTTAAAATATATGTTATCATATTTTTCTCTTAACTTGTAAAAATTGATTTTCAATCAATTATTTGTATAATGTGTAAATGATTGAATATTATCATAGGATGGTATGGATGGCAACAGCAATGCAATCAGTATGTTTTTTTTCTATTCGGACGTGACTATATAAACGTCAAATGCAATTGATAAAAAACTAAAGGGGAGTTTTAAAATGGCTTATATTTAATGAAAAAATATATAATTATAATTGTGTTTATTTATTTTTTTATTAATCAAAATCAACACTTATTGAATTGAAGATCATATAATAGTTTGTTATTTTTTATTTTTAAATACATAAGAATTTCGATCTCTATAAAAAAAAATGGAATTTTTTTTTGTGACAAAATATCGTGATGGGAGAGGAAGCAATTAAAAGATAAATGCTGCTCTTTGCCTCATAAATCACTCCTTATGATTTATTTACAGGATGTTCAATTTATTACTTATCTTAATTAACTTAAGCAAACGAAGGGTTAGGACAATAGTTGCTGAAAAGATAGGATTTTTTCCAAGTTATCCCTTAAATATCAAAAATCAAGAATTCTGAAATCAATTTTTAAATTAAAAGAGCTTCATATTGGTTTATAAAATGTATTAAATGAATTTGTCTGTATATAATAAACTTTATTTTTGTAGAAAATGTGTGACTTATGATTGCTGCTCTTAACATTATTAGCATATAAAATTCTCTCATTTATATGCATCAATTTTTAGATAATAATTAAAGTATCTTTTCACATCTATTTTCGAAATATTTCTTAATAGATTTCTAAAAATGTAACGTCTTTAAATGATTAGCGACCTTACCTTTTTAATATTTCTTGTTCAATTAAGTAGAGGTCTTGTTTCGATCTATCTTAAAGAAAACGTTAATTTACAATTTTGTCCACATTTACAATTTCCAATTTCATTTACATTTTGTTAAATATCTAGGGCATAAAATATTCATTATTTTATTATAAATATTACAGAATTTGATAACATAAACATTAGATACAATGGTAAATGCTACATTTCTTTTATTTATTAAACATGTACACAATTGTAAGGCTCTACAAACTAAAGCACTAGTTGATTATTACAATTTTTTTTAGGTCTCTGATGGTTTAATGTTACATTGTCCAGTTTTAGTATTTTTTTTTTTGTTGGTGAAATTGAAGATATACATCCAGTTTTATTTATATTTTTAATTATTTTTTCGATTGGCTTACCTTAATTGATATTTGTTTTTTGTTAATGAAAATTTGTTGTCATTTCATTCATTCATTCTTTTTTTTTTCTCTCAAGATTCCCTGTTCCTATTTTATCGAACCTTAACATACTTAACCCGATCTGATATATTCGAAGCTATACTTAGGAAGAGATCAGTTCTTTCTAAATTTATATCTTACACGTTGAGATAACTTTTTTTTTATTGTATCTACTTTATGTACAAAATTTCATTCATATTGTAATTTTTTTTTTTTATCTAATCTATATTATAAATGTTTAGTTTGTTCGTGGATGAGATTCAAATGTTTAAAGTGTTCAGTTTGTCATGTATTGATCAATTATTTGATCTAGGCAATACATTTTTTAAAATATCTAAACCCTTTATATACATATACAATTCTTATTTTATAAATACAGCAGTTTATCATATTTTATTTAAAATTAAAATGCTCAATACAGTGGACTATTTAAAAAAATTTAATATTGGTTTTTAATTTATTTGTGCAATTCCAGTTTTTTGTCAATTGTCAATTAGTTTTTTTTTATCTTAGCAGTTAAATATTAATACTCTGCATTAAGTATACAACAAAGTGACGCATTTTTAATGAACAGTATTAGCATTAAACAGTTTTCATAAATTAAACCGATTAAAAAAAAAGTTGTAGTTTATTTATAATCTAATAAAATTAGATGGCTAAAAGGGGAAACAATAATAAAATAATTTGATAGAATGCAATTTTTACATCTTGTTCAAAGTTTGATTCATATATCATTAAAGTAACATTAAGTATTTTTAAAATTATGAAAATGTTTTTTTTCTTTTCTTTAGGTTTTATATACTTTTACGGCTTATAAAGTTTCTACATAGTTCGGTCAACTGGATAAATAGGACTTAATGTTTCTAAGTTTATTCCCAAATTTATTTTGTTGGCATATTGATCCTACTTTTATCAATATGAATAAATTTGGTATGATTAGCGTGGCTTTTCCCCAGTTCTTGGTCTTCTGGAAACCGACCTGTTATGTTTAGGTATAAATTCTATTTTTTATGGATATATTTTTAGCCTAAGTTTGTTACATTCATTTAGGAAAAATGTCTATTTAACAGATTTGTTTTGTATTACTAGAATAATTACGATAAAAATCCCTAATTTCCAATGCGTTCCATTATATTATTTAAGGGTAACTACTGGTACAAGTATAACAATTTTCAGTATCACAGGTTTGCATTATTTTACTCAAATTACCATATATAAAATTTAACTCTACAAGTAACATATTTTACTTTTACCCAGATTTCGTTGTAATTACAAATGCTATATAATGTTAATTTACACTTACATCGATAGCATGACAATATTTATTTACAAAGAACAAGGACAATATTACGAGCGATTCAAACATGGATTAGAACACATATCTATTGGCTAAATTGATCGTCTAAGCTCGTAATTTAATACTCTTCAATATTTAATTTAATTACACATTTTTTCATATTGATTTTATTTACATTCATTATTTAATTACAAGCAATTTGATCATATTTGTTGCTTACGCATGCCATGATTAAGGCTCCATTCTTAAATGTGATATTTTTTTCACATTGATCTGTTCAAATTTTCGCTCCGCATCGTTGACTCGTTCGTTCCTATGGTCGAACAATTTAGCGCTTCCCTTTTGCTGGTTCCTGAACATATCATCTTTGGCTATGCGATCTCATTATCTGTAGAAGATCTCGTCTTTGGATGACGTAAGGTTTGCGAGAACCCCAAGAGAACTAATTGGCTGCTATGCAGAAAGTGTCCGGAAAGGCTGAGGGTGTCCTGAGGTAAGAGCTGGCTGACGCTGGGGTGAGCGAGCCCTGGGGCGACAGCGTCGAAGGCATCGTCCTCTGTCCACCCTCTGTGACCGAGCGGTACCGCAGCGGGCGGTGGTAGTCACCCTCGCAATGGCACTTGAGCAGCCTGCAAACAGGAATATCTTAGGATCAACAACATGTATTAGTATCAACAACATGTATTAGTATCAACAACATGTAGTTGTAGCAATTATATTCATTATAGATAAACAGAATATTTGGCACTTTACCATTGTAATAGAATGGTTAACTTCACAAAAAACATCGGTTCTGGCCTACCAGATAGAAAAATCCATTAATCTATATTAATATCCAATAGTCTATCGGACCCAATCAGAAATAGAATAGTCTTGATCATGTTTAGTAATACGAATATAACCAAATAAAGAGCGTGTATCAATCAAGGCATAACACCCTATTTTGTATCAACCGTGGTTATATTTATACCACATGCAGTGCTAGTAATGTGATACTAAGTGAGGGATTACAACTTCCGTTCTACTACCGGAAAATAGAATAGCTATATGACTTCACCTTTCTCAACAATCATCAAGATAACTCAAAAGACGCCGGAAACCTCTGTCGGAAGTACGGAAGAAGGCACTGGTTGGGGAGATTGAGAGATGCTGGCAGTATCAAAGCAGATAAAAGAACAAGGTCCAGTAACGGAAAATGATATCGGTTGTTTATTCATCGTCGATAGCCACTCAATAAAAATAAAAAAATACAATATATTCAATAAGACAAAATATAACTGCTTCACTGTAGTCGGGTGAAGGCGCAGCCTCGAGAGATTAAGAATATGAGTGGCACATATCATAATTTCAATGTCGAAGATTCTAGTCTGGAAATTAAAAACGAATTAAATCGGTGAATTTATAAAATATCGAACTTTAGACTCCATTATTGAAATACATTCGGTCTGGTATTTTTGGTATTGCTTAGAGAGTAAAAGCCGTACGTAAAAAATACTACATAATTCCAAGAATAGCAAACTAAACCATCTAAGCATTGAATCAACTAATGATGATTATTTTTCGAAATATTTTTTAAAAATACAAGAATAAAAAAATTTATAAATCGCAAGGCACTATTAATGAATTATGGAACACAATAAATTACATTGAAAATACATCAAAAAATAAAATAGAAAAATAATAACATGTAATTGATTGAATTGTTACTAATTTTCATGATTTGGATGAAATGGTGTTATTCCTTAGGTTCAATATATAATAAACTTTTGTAGCGATAGTCAACTTTTGTTCAAAATATTAGAATCGTTTGGAAGACCGGTGACAAAAAGTATAGTATTAAATATAATACTGATATTGATAATATAATAAAAAAGTAAGTATTGATAATATAATAAAAAAGTTAAGTATCAAATATAATGTAACCTTTTTTGAAAATGAATATTAATATTGAATATATATTACTACAAAATAATTCTGATATGGACTAAGCTTCTCCAGAACTTACCGATTAAGTGATAAAAATACATATAGTCTCTCCCTATTTGCATGGGGGAAAATAGTCCAGTTTTGATTCCTAAACATGCTTTATACAAAATATTAGTTGAAATAAAAAAATTGCTCCTGAGATTTAGTACTTATAAATCATTAATTCAGTGCATTTTTTTGTTTTAAAATCAATCCAACGGTTCTTTACGAAAGGGATATTTTGGATAAAAAAAGAATTCTGTCAGAAGGCGCGCATATGATTTATGAGTTACGAGTTAGGGTGGAAGAAAGTTACGCCCTTCAACTTATAGTAAAAGGTCACCATAAAGACTTGTGGCTTCCAACATTCTTTTATCATTTTCTTTATTAATTTACATTATTTAAATATTTATTGGAAATGTCAAAGTATATAAAGCTGGTAGGTATCATTATTGGTTTGTACGCTGCAGCATTACCAACGGTGATATGAGTAGAATTTAAATGGGAATAAAGTTAATTTTAAATAAAAACTATTATTATGTAGTGCACTATATTGTACCTTTAAAGTTTAGAAAAACGTTTATTTTTTATGAAAGAAGCTAGTGCATAAAATTAGTTAGAAACAAATTGTTAATATATAATGTAACATGGCGTACTCTCTTATCTGTGCTGTATTTATTTAAATTAGACTGGTCGAGGTCCATAAGGGATTCATTACGAGCTGTGGAACAATTAATTTTAATCTTGTTTCCTGATAGCATATAACAAGCTTTGCAAGCTTAAGTGCTAAAGATGATCATCGACGTTCGTTGCAAATTAGAAAAGAGCCGACGATGAGGGTTTATTACTATCTTATATTATTTAATAAATAAATATTATATATGTACGCTATGGCGTAGTATTCAAACTAAATAATATACTTAAATACAATATAAAATAATATTTTTGGTAGGAACTGAGATTGTTAAGCTATACTGCTCTTGTATTAAAGTTATTTTGTATTTTGTAAAAAAAACTACTCACAATTTATTGCCTTTTGTGTAGTTTTATAGTATTTAGGTCTTTAGTGGTTTGATCAGTACAGCTAAAATAGTTATTGTTTTCAACAAGTAAAGCATAGTTGATCACATGCAATAGATTGTTTAGTACTTACAATGTTTTACATAAATAAATTAAAAATAATTGATTTAACTTATGAATAAAGCTGATAGGAACTTATGCACTTTTAGCACAACATACCTATCGGACTACTTTACAGGATTTCTTCTCCCACTTATTTGACAGCCGTCATATGTTTTAAGCCAAGAGAAGAAGTTGGAGGAACATATTACCCTAGCGTATCGCATTAGAATCTCAACTACTCGCACAAGTAAAGGAAGTCTAAAGTTGGAAAAAAAAGTCAAAAAGTAGCGAGTTGGTGGGCAAAGTTGAGTGAGCCACTATTTTCAAACTTCTTCCCGTTGCTAACTTTTTGTTGAAACCTTCAACGTTTGTCAGGATGTCGGTGATAGAAATCGAAGCTTTGTCAATTATTTGATATTACTGTTAACTTGAGGGTGCAAACAAAAAATCCATTTATAAATATATATTTTTATACCTACTTAATTGGCTGTTTCCTCACATATCTTCGACTAAAATATGAAGAAAAAGATTGGATGGAGCGTTCTCAATATTTACTGTCAATCGTCTACTTTTTTTTTTATCGCATCGGGATCTAATAAAATACCTGGTGTTTTTATTTCTTTTCTCATAAATTTCGAATCTGATTTATGCTATAAATTCCTTTTTTATTTTTAGTCTTTTACAACACATTTAATTTGGCAAAATTTATAAGGCATTAAAATTGTAAAGGCTTGTAGTATATTTTTTAAATATTGCCATCTGATGACATTTCTTTGTAGTCCTTTTCTGCAATGGTTAAAGAATGAAACAAAGTAACTTTTTTTTTCTAGTATAAATACTGCCTAGTTTATCCCGTAAACCTAACCATTCAGGTCATTTTTTTTTAGGGGCTGAGTATATACCCAGACTTCGGTAAACTTCTATGTTTTATTAAATTTTATCCCATATATTCATTAGGATCTTGAGAGAAATATTTGGGGAATATGTATATAAATATGTAATTATTCTGATCACAAATCAATTAGTGGAGTAATGAAGGGATTGTCCTCCCCAGGCTCGTAGGCTTGATAAGTTGATATTATGTCAGTTATTTGGGTTAATAGATTGCGGATGATTAAGGCAGTACGCCATAAACAGGAGCCATAACACTAAATCTTGACAGTAACACTTGATTAGCCCTAGTTTAGGTTAGTGGGTTGAGGTGTTATGTAAAACGGTTGTGATTTAAGGGTCTGGAGCATTGTACCTTGGTAACGGCATTATTAATTTTTAAAGGTGATTTGTTTATTGTTGTATGCATAGCTTTTAGAACTTCGATTATAGAAGGAGGTGATTTGTTTGAGGTCACGCTCTATTGCCGAATTTCCCCCATAAACACCAACTTAAAGGAGGCTGAGTGAGCCCAAGGAGGGCCTCCCGAACCCACAGTGTCCCTCCAAATAAATTATTTATCTGCTCTATTACTGCCAGGTTTGAACCTGGGGTCTTATTCACAGCAACTCAACACTCTACCCATGAGGTAGGCTGCTCCACATATATATAATTGGATATTATTTTTTTATTCTTAACTTTTGAATAGGTAAAGCCATAAATGGCCAGAATGAACCACATACTTGCTTATAAATTAATATAAAATTATATTGTTAATATTATTTTCAAGTCGAGTATGCAGTAATAAACCATATTTTATTTTTAAATATTTTTATTTTAAAGAGAAAAGATACGCCCTCGGCCGGGATTCGAACCCGGATCCTCTGTCTCTCCGTGACAGAAAATTCTCACCAAATCCCATTCATATTTTATTTTGTTTTGCATCATATTGCCATTGTTTAATGCCTTGGTATAATAAAGGAATTAACACAGTTGTTTTTTTGCTGTCTTTATTTCCTGTTAACTAAAAAAGTGATGTGATTGTTTGTAATTTAGTAAAGTAAATTATAGAAACCTAAAGTGCAAAGCTCTGTTGCCTAGGAGTGTATTCACTTCCAACAGTTACATAATTTATGCTTGCAAATTACGGTTGTAGCTTGAAGGAAGGAGAATTTTCTCTCTTGAAAACTGTCGCTTTTTATAATGATTGGCATTCAAATTTAATTTTCTCTTGCCACTTCAACGCCTTCTTTCATCATCCTTTCCTTGGGTACGGTTCTTAAAAAAATAAAAATAGTTGTTTATTTTAAAATGTTTTATCAGAGGAATCTTTTGAATTATAACGATTTCAGACGGGGTCCTGGCTTTTAAGATACTGTATGCATTAAATTTTAGTTTAGAGTTTACTTAGCTAAAGAAATCCCATTAGATCTTCGTAAAATAATTAAGTTGCTTTTGTGTGATTTTGTGAAGATGTTTACTTTCAATCTTTTCTGTTAGGTTGAAAATAAAGCTGCATTTCTTTTTATTCGACTTCATAACTGCTAAATGTTGAAAAACCAACTTATTGGACTTATTATAAAGACATTGTTGTGAGTAAAAAAAAAGAAAAGTGTTACCCTATGTGTTTCACTGCAGACCGGTGTACTAAACTATTTTTCAAAATTTGTGAGGGTGTCTGTGTGTGGAGATTATTTGACCGATAACCTCCAGATTTTCCTATAATTAATGTTACGCACTTGGTAGAAGTTTGGTTTGGCTCAAGAGGGTCTGAAGATCTCACTGAATAGAGTCCACGGCTGTTGACAGAATAAATAATTTATATGCCTCAGCCGGTTTCAAACTTGGGACCTAACGCTCAGTAATTCAACCCTCTACTCATCATATCATAATAAAACTATTATCATCTATACTTCGTTCAAACGTATATTCCTTGATGAAATGATTATCGAAATATATACTTCCCTCCCCCTAATTATAGTCTTTTTTTTCATACCAAAACTTTCGATTATTATTTTTTTATGTTAAAAGGGAAACGATTGAAAAGTTAAAATCTGTGGCTTAACTTGAAGCGGCAATCTGCGGAAATAATACTATTAGTTTTTTTTTAAGAACAAAACAAAATTGTCTCACCCATGTTTGAAAACTTTCAGAACTTTTGATTGATACAGTTTTAGCACTGAAGTATTCCGAAATTCTTTAAAGTATAATGAATATTTAATAGCTCGATAATTTCATTCATTGACATACCTTATAAAAGCCTCCCTGAAGGTCCTGTTGAATATTGTGTAGATGATGGGGTTGATGTTGGAAGAGAGATAGCCCGCCCAGAGGCAGATGTCCACTACGTGGGGCGGGATGAAGCATGCCGGGCAGGCGGCGAAGATGATGTTGAGGATGAAGAAGGGGGCCCAGCAAAGGACGAACGTGAGGAAGACTAGGCCGAGGACCTTGGAAGCCTTCTGTTCGGTGGCCACCACGTTCGCGGTCATCGCCTGCCTCTGCCGCCGGTTCGCCAGGAACCTGCAGGCCACCAGATCGTGAAAATAATCTAATCTAAAAACATGTTAATCTTCGTTGAACATCTGCAAATCGTTAACCAGGGGGTAGCATTGTTAATAAGTTAATTTTGAATTAAATAATCTCAAAGAAACCGGAAAACAAAATATAAAATTATATGAAATGACACCAGGTAAGAAAAATCTTTCAATGTTAGAATACAACTAGAATCCAATCTCCACACTGATTTAATATTGGGTTGACCGGAAAATAATGCAGGATTTCATGTCTTCTTTACAATACCCCTCCAAATAGTAAACTATATATGCATATATATATTTGTTGGTCATTTGACTTAGTGTCAAATGTTCAACAATTGTAGAGTGCACTGTCCAGTGGTGGTTCCAGAGATTTTCAAGATGGAAATTGCAGAACAACTGTTCGAGAACTGTTATTTTCCGGGAAACTAAACAAGTGAAATTGATTGCTACAGCATAAATGTTAATGTTGAATAATTATTCGTCGACATTGTAAATTATATGAAGGAGGAAATGGTTCTGGTGAATGGCTACTGATCTCAAATTGTAAGGTTTCCAATAAATACTTTCTTACTGTTAGAGATATTATTTTGACCTTAGTCCATTTACTCTTAGTGATTGTTTATACCGCCTATAGCCGAGATATGGAACGAAAAAAAAATCATATCTAAACCGAAATTCGGTCACACGATTGTTTGAGAATTATAATAAAGGATATTCTACAGAAGAGTGTAACTCTTAATTCCTAGTTTATAATGAAGTATAGTATTTTCAAAAAATATAACTTAAGTAGGACACTACACTAAATTCGTGTATATAAGCAAATTAACCCATTATCGAATCATTGTATAAATTATTTTTAATAGTAATAGCTCTATTATAATTTATATAATACCACTGAAATAATAATATTTAATAATTGTAATTGATAATGATATTAATACTAATAGTAGCCAAAGTATCCTTTTTATACAAAAACATAAATTGAGGTCTTTACTGTTGGTGTTCCAGGGTTCCATAATTCAATATATCTATTTTGTGTTAATTGAAATTTCATTTTTTGCGGAATTTATTGTTTACATATAAATAAATAAAGTCAGAAAAGTATTCAATGTTTTTTATTTTGTAATTAATACTTTATTACAATCAGTTCGCAATTTTATTTATTTAATTAGTTCGCATTTTAAATTTTTAATATAATTAAATAATTTTTATAATGAAAAACTTGAATATGAACTATCTACTAGTCTTCAGAATTATTCATAATTAATATTAATTTTAAAATTGTTTCAATTATTTAGCAAACGTTTAGGGGAGAGAAGGGTTGTTTTAAAAGTTTATATTGAAGAGGGTGAAAAAAATACTGCTAATAAGAATTTAAATAAACAAAGCTAGAACAAACAAAACAGAAAACTTCCCCTTTTCCTGGGGATGAACTGAAAAATATCCTACTTAAACTTGTGAAAAACTCCCCGGCTTTGCTGGTTTCCGAATGGGAAAAAAGAGATAAAGATTTGTCCTCTGATTATTCCGGATTTTTCCCACTTGATTTATATAACGATTTTCAGGTTCGGCTGTACGTTTTCATAAAACTCATAAAGTTTTAGAGGCAAAGGCAATGTTTATGTATTTACTTTTCTTCTTATGTACACAGCTATTAAGTCTGTTTTTATGTGTGATTTAGCAATTGCCTTATAGTATTTTATACCGTTTTTACATGTGTAGAGTTTATTTTAAAAAAAAAAATATGCCATGTGCTGAAGTTTATATTTATTTATACTTTCTAATATTATTAAGTAAATAACATATATATAGTGAGCACGATTTGAATATGTTTACTTCCATTGCAAACGTGACTCTTGGTATGAAATGGCCGAATCGGTAGGACAGAATGGTCGGGCCACAAGGCGATGAGCTAAGAATTAGAGGAAGAGCGCCGGTAATTAAGCTGGGGGTAATGGAAGCGAAACGGCTGGGACTTAACAAGATGAAGGCGGGACTTAATGGCTTCTTATGGCACCGTATTAGTGCTCATCAGGGTCCTCGAGGTTGTTGCCGCTCGCCTGGGGTAGGCGATGTGAGCCAGCACTTCGGTGCGATGATAGTGGTCGAAACATTTTGTGAGGAGACTTAGAATGAACTTAGAACTTGTTCAAAATAATGCTAATAATAGTTAACCTAATAGTATTATAAGGTCTAATCAATTAAACATATCTATTAATATAAGAAAAGGAATATATATGTATATATATATATATTGTTATATAGGTTGGGTATTGCACAGTTGGGTTAGTTCCAGGTGAGCCTGCAGGTTCTTTAGTAATAAAGCTTATTTACTTTTAAATTTTACTCTTAGCATTTATTTTCAACATTCTGTTCTCATAATCAGTTCTATTATAAGATCTAGATATTCATTAAATATAACAATTTTTCTTCTTGTAGAATTAGTTTACTCTTCCAATTGTTAATTAAATTATTACAATACTATTTTTTGAAGGAAGGCTCTAAGGTTGTATTGTATTAGACCAATTTCTTATACTTTGTAAAATTATCTAATTAAACATGAAGAATAAGAAAAGAAAAAAACAAATACTTTTTAATATTGACGTGCCTCACATTAGAGCAATATGAAATAATTGAAAACGGTCTCATTTTTTACAATTAACCGGTTTACAAACTCCGCAATTCATTTCTCAGGATGTGGATTTACCTCATTCCCTTCGGTATTTGTAAAATAATTGTTAACGATATTAAATGTCACTGATCAATTCGAACTTTTGAATATTACATATGCTAAGTTTCATTAATAAAGTTCTAGTTGATATTATCAGCCAAATTACCTTAGGTTCAAGGGTGTGGTAGTCGCGTTTAGCTGCAACCTCAGGGTTTTCCTTCTGTTGTTTTTTGCTTCTTCTTCCGCCTGCGCGGATGCGTCTCCTTCTGTCCCAGCTGCACAACTGCACAAACTCTGCTCAGAAATGCTCCTATACAAATGTTTTTTGATCAGTAAATATTTGTTTCTTCGTAAATGCAAAGTATCATGTAATTTTTATTGAAGGGGTTTTAATATGTATTATAATTCAAGGTTTGGACTTCAAGGAGCCAAGATTAGAAAAGTTCTTAAATTATCTAGTTTAAAAGAATTTGAAGTGAGAACATATTCTGTGTAACATCTGTGCCCCGAAGGTAAAGGACACCATGACCATAAATTAGGTGACATTTTTGGAGAATTTCCATAAATAAATATTATGAACAATACTTCCAATTACTTATCAATGTGAATAATTTAATTTCTATATGTAGCGAAGAAACAAATATCAATGCTTCAAAGTTATGGAATTGAGGCTCTCCTTAACAGGTACAAAAATATAGCATGATTTCCTTTACCTCCGGTGTACAGATATTCTTTATTATTTCCATAACTCCAAAAAATAAATTAATGAAAAAAAACCAAGCTCATTTCAGTATTTTTCAGTTATTGGGGTTTCCCCGCCAACCACCTTCATTTCGCTCCATAATTTAGACCGGCCTTAAGCAGGACTGTAGATTTGACAGTAAGCTGCGGCAAACCAGTTTGGATTGTGTCCAACCATGTCGGGCGAAATTGGAACAGACTTCTGCAACCACTATATCTAATATCACCTTTAGGCTTTCGGATATCTTAAGTTGAGTGGCTACTAGCTTCAGTATCGGTTTACCTTTTAATGTTCCAAAATTAAAATTGTGATACCATTCCACTGCCATTCTGAAAAATGCGTCATTTCAGGAATTTTCAAACACTATTAATTACTTTATTTTCTAACGAATGGGTTTGCTCCCTATGATTATTGACGTTTAGGTTAGACCTCCCCCCCCGTGCCCCGTACATAAATATTTACTTAAGACAAATTGAGATGGAGCACCGCTGTTAGTGGTATATTTGTAAATGTCAGTGTCCAGTTTTGCGCGTACACATTTGTGTGCTCCGACCAATATATCTGTCAAAGTGGATTATCATATTATCCGAACGGGTGAGGCAGTTTAGTTATGAATTAAGTATGGGGAGTTGAGCCTGTTATTAATTTTAAACTTAGATATTGCTAACGATTTCGTTGTTTAGCATTATAAATTTCTTTTGTCTTCATTATCAGTTTTATTTTAAATTTAAGTTTGAACTACAACAGTATAACTGGGATATATCTAGTTTTCAGTTTTAACGATTTTTGTATCAGTGTGTAATCTACCTATGAAAGCGATGTCGTATCCAAGATTATAACAGGTCGTTGTTAGATAACACAGTTTGCAACACATTAATACCGTAACGAAGGGAATTGGCTTGAATAGGTTATTCGACAATATCATAGCTATCAGGCTATAACGGTTCATTTATGTCTCAACTCTATTATTATCATTTTCTATTTCAAAGTCTAGAAACTTTTTATTAATTTTCTATTCTGTTTTATTAATTCATTAATTTTTTTTTTAGGTGTGTGATAATATTCTTAACTTGAAAAATTCTAATAGGGCTCCTTATTGGTAAGTTGCATTTAAGTTATCATTAAAGACAATAGTAAAAAAAACACTTTCTTTTATTGTAAAAGCTATCAATCTATCAATGTCAGGCAATTCCTCTGAGAAGCCACACGGTCTCAACTGGAGCTTTCCATCTTTGTCCTTGTGACAGCGCTTTGTGGCTGTTCCAATTACGGTTAGACCATGCTCATTCTTGTGGAGTTTCTTCTTTCTAAACTATATTCTATCTTATTCCCGAATCTGTGGATGCAAAGTATTTTAGGATATGCTATATTCGAAAACATATTCATCCGAGATATTTTATGGAAACCGTTCAAAATAAATAAAAGTGCTCATTTGCTTTCTCATTGAAAAAAATAAAATATTCTAGCAATTGTATTACTTTTAACCATGTCTATTTTTTTTTTTTTTTTTATGAAGCATTTTCATAAATATAATAGATATATAAATATAAATTTAATAGAATGAAAACGTTCTCCATCACGATTTCTTTTGTGCTAGTTTTTTAATTTGTTAAGCATGAGAATTCTTACCATTTATCATTTAAGCAAGCCACTACTTTTAAGGTCATAATGAACGAAATGGTTCTGCCATTTGGGATGTTGTAATGAGAGTAATCTCACATGGCAAGCACGATTGTCCAAGTATATTTTCTCAATCAGACAAGTAAAAATAATCTTTGGAGAATTTTCCCTCTATTGATTCCTAAGTTGTCAATAGTAATCCTAAATGTTAATGCTGGATAACCAATTTGAAACAATAATTTTTTTTTACTTTTCTGATTGATTTATGTATTTTTTTCAAACATGATGCTGCTGAACCTCTTCATCTTAAATATTAATAAATATACATACATGTGTGTGTGCGTGCGTGTGTGTGTACACGCAACCATGTCTATCAAATGAAGAAATTCAGTAGCATCAAATTAAAAAAAAATATATTAAAAAGAATATATATATATATATATATATATATATATATATATATATATATATATATATATATATATATATATATATACAGATTAATTAAAGATTATTTACAAGTTTTATCATAAATTTATTTAATTAGATAACTCTTTGAACAATTAATGAAAATATAAATTTTCCATTTAATCTTAAGTGCTTAAAAGGAAGGTTCAAACTATCCTACGTCGAAAATACTAATGTTTCAAATTTATTACGTTAAGTTTGTTAGTAATAACAACTAACATTAACCTTTACGAGTGCCATATGTAAAACCAACATTAGCACTAACTCTAGGCTCTAATACTTGGCACATTCTATGGCATCTTACAAGGGACCTGTTTAGAACTACGGCGTGTGGTTTTATAATATCTGTAGTAGAAATAATCTCGATTAAATTAAATTTCTAATTAAATCTGATAATAATTCAGGATTGTTATCTAATTACATCTATGTAATGATAATAGTTAAAAAATAAGTGTCTTTATCTGTCTTTAGTGTGGAATGTTTCTTTTACATCATCCTAGTTTATCACATCTACTTGAATTCACTCTCAATCGATGTATTGCGTACTTAACGTTTTTCTGATCCTTATCATATTTTTGTAAAACTTGTTTAAATAATCTATTTTAAATCTATTTATTAAATAAAGTATATAAGGAATTTTCTCCGATGGAAGAATCTTTTTTATGTTCTTGTGGAACATAGATGCCATAATATGGAGCATGCATTTGCATAAGCTTGTCGATTACGTCAAATACATTGAATTCAAATTGACATTGAAAAAACCCCAACTTTATTCCTTAAATTTGACAATAACGACCGAGCTCGTTTTTTCTCCACGCTGCTATAGTCTCCATTTTTTACTGGAGTCGCTGAGGGAAGAAAATTCCTCGACAGGAGATCTATTACCTGCATCTCGATTTGGTATTCCGCTCTGGTCCTACCAACAGTGGGAACTTCTGGCCAACCTTTCCTGTTCCCAGAGAAGCCGTAAATTTCTGAGAAGTGCGGTTCTAAACCCTTCAATCCTGACCGGTCGCTTACCGATAAGGCAGCGGTTGGCTGACGGAAGATCGTCAGGCAACCAAAGTGTCCTCAGTATCCTTGTCTCCTCCTACAGTTTCGAATAACGAATCTAATATTCTTAAATTAAAAAATTTTGTATACAACTATTCTTGATGGCCTTGGAGTTATATTAGGCTTAAATAAGTTATTGAATACTATTTCATAACCCACACGAACGTTTTTTTAGAGTTTTCTTCAAAGTTTCAAAGGCATAAACAATGTTGGCATGAGTTATAATGGAATGCGGAATAAGATGTTGAGTCTTTGATTGCTGTAGTATAATAATTCTTGATATTTTTGTTGTAGATTGGTCAAATTCAGTAATAGCCTATTTAATTTTCATAAAAAAGAAAAATGTATTATATATTAATACAAAACCGAATACTTTGATTGCTGAATTTGAAATAAAAAATATATTCCATTACTGTTGAGCCAGTTATTGAAATAAAAGATCACAATACAACTATAGAAATAGCTACAAAATAAAAAGGTCAAAAAAGAATTGGATGAAATATATGAGGAGTTATTAATTTGTTTCGGACGAGAAGTGATAATTTAACTTTTAAAAAGTTACTTCTTTAATCTGTAAAAGTTTCTTGGAATTGTTAGATTAAGATATATGAAGATAATACATCTCCTAGTAACTTTTTTAGTTTGCCAGTTTATGATCAATTAGCTTCCTCAAGGGAGCTATTATTGTAATAAAAAATATGAAATAATTAATTTCTTAGTTCGGTATCTGTTTCGCAGGTATTCGCTTCTAGATGAGTTACTACAAATTTTAACTGTTCATTCGTTTCCCTTTTAATATTTTCCACAAATACAAGTTATCACGAGCTTTAGGATGAGAAAGACCATGTAATTATGTGAAATGTGTAAAATTCGGTAATCATTTCATGTTCAAATGAACGGTTCAACAAACAAGTAGCATATATACTACGAAATGTTAGTTGAAACTTTTATTTCTTGATGAAATGATTACCGAAATCTACTCATTACACATAATTGCATTCTCTTTTCCATACTAAAGCTCTTGATAACTTCTATTTTTGGAAAATATTAAAAACTAAACGAATAAACAGTTAAAACTTGTTGTTACTGAACCAGAAGCGATAACCTGTGGAATAATTACTCTAAGAGTAGAATAATTACTAAAAAAGATTGCTTTGTAATGCCGAAGGGTCTATACCGGCATTGATTTTTTTTCTAGTTATTAAACTATAATCTAGTTTACATTGACATCCACTCGAAATTATACTTTTTTAAAGTCATTATCTGATCTCCCTTTGAGTTATTAATCGTTCCTTTGTAACCTGACAAATCGGTTATGTATCACTTTGGAACTGTCTCACTAAGGAGCTCCGAAGTTATTGCAATGAATATTGAAACAGTTCCGGTAGCGGCTGAGGACCCAAACACTATTACTCCATAACAGATTGTAATTGAAACAAGTTTGTAACAGCTTCCAATGGCGAATATCCATCAGCTTCTTCAACGATCTCCTTGTCTCGTTTGGCCCGATTGGAATGGAAATATCCTGTTAGTCCAGTTAATATGGCAATATCAACATTATTGTCGTCATTAACCTCATTTGTTAGGTTGTAATTTACTGTTTACGATTTCTCCAACTGAGAAAATTATTGATTGGAGACTCCTTGTGGTATCTTTAAGTTCACGTTATTATGACTTTTTGTATCAGTTTACCTGTATGGATTTTGTTCTCTTTGTCAACTTGAGTCATTGTTTGAAAATAGAGAATGCATTGTCATACAAAGTAACTGTTTTTTTTTAGAGTTGCCTAATATATGAAACAGTGGATTCGTTGTCAGTTTTAATGGATATTCGTCGTTTTATATTACATTGTGAAGTCAGTTTTTTAGCATGTGTCGCTCAGTCCTTTCTACTCCTATTATATCAAGTTTCCCTTCATATCTTACAATTAATTTATTTCAGTGTTAAACACTCATTTCCAGTCATAGCCTGTTGCCAGTCATAGCCTTGTGAATAGTTTTTCTCCTTTTTAATTCCATTATTTTAATATAAATTTTTGTAGAATTTATTAATGCTTTTCAAAGAATAATTGGGTTTAATAATTACTAATATAAATAAATTAAAGTTTATGTGACGTTTGTTATAGTTTTTTTTTTGTGGTAGAGGAAGTTTCAATGTACATCCTTTAAGTGATTTTATCTTTCTCAAACTATATTTTTTGTTACTTTCTTTTGTAATCAAACTATTAAATTTAATGTTTTTCAATTTATTTAAAAAATAAATATATCAAACTTTAAAAATAAATACGTCTTGCTACATTTAAAAAAAAATCTGGTATAAAATTTCTATTACCAAACAATTTACTGTCCTTATGTCTAAATAAGTAAATTCGATCTTCCATTTTCTTTAGTACCTATCTTAAACTGATTGTTAGGATTATATTTTTTTAAATTACTAATCCCTGAATCTTTTTAGACATTTGACCTTACAAGGTTACTCATTAAAATTAGAACTTAATTTCTTACGAATAGCTATTGACATAATTTAACCCGATGCTGATATTGTTATCTAATCCTACATACGAGTATGACGACTGATCCTATAAATTATTCCTCTTCGTGAGTGCCCCAACTTCAGATGTAGAGTGCTAATACAGCGTTGGTTGCTTGATTTAGCCATTCTAGGCACAATGAACTGAGACCTTGTCAAACAATACTACCCTTCCTAAACCTTAATGAGATCGAACGAGCGGTGTTTGCTGAGGGGGCCTATGTGTCCAAAACTTCCGGAATCCTTTAAAGGTTCTGATACCGCTAATGGCATTAAGCGGGCTCTGGTGTAGAAAATCCTTTAATCTTGATATACTGTAATTAATATTTGAGGTATAAAAAATAACATTAATAAAAAAAGATGATGGGATAAAAAGAAATGACAAGAAAAAAATACAAAGAGTAAAATATAAATTATGGAATCTCTATCTCTATCCTTCCTTCCACGTATATGATTATAATAATTAATGGAGAACGGAGATAGTTGGGGGGTGCAGTCAAAAAAACACTCAATAAGTACCAGACCTATATTTAGTTAGTGCCGACGTTTCGACCTACAATGTAGGGCATCTTCAGGGCAAATAGGGGAAGCGGCTGGTGAACCAGTTAACCAACAATCAATTGTCTTAGCCCCAGCCGCTTCTCCTAGTTGCCCTGAAGATGGCCTACATTGTAGGTCGAAACGTCGGCACTAACTAAATATAAGTCTGGTACTTATTTGGTGTTTTTTTTACTGCACCCTCCAACTATCTCCATTTTATCATCCAGTCAACTATTTTCCTCTCATATAATAATTAATGCTTATCAATTTAATATATAACTCTCACATAGCTTCATATTCTTTTTAATAGTGCCTATTTCAAACACTTTTTGTCTGTCACCAATAACGTGTTAATCATTATATTTTGTAAAAAAAAAAATCATTTCCCTTATAATTGTACTATGCTTCATTATCTTTTTAATCTTTGTTTTATTACCTTTTTAATGGTACATATCTCTAACTCATTTTTCCTTTTACTTAGTTCATGTCAATCATTATATTTTGTAACAAAAATTATTATTATTATTATATTTGGTGATTTTATTATATTTTATTAGTTTTATCATTAATGTATTATTATCTTCTAGATTTATTTTAATTCTTATTATTTCTCTTTAATCATTTCATAATTTATCTTTTACTCTTTGTATTTCTTTCTTGTCTATTATGCATTGTTTATATTGTTTTACTGTGTTAAAGTGTTTAAAAAAAAATTGTTTTATTGTCGTCGTATTTATGCTTTATTATTTCCTCCGGATACAATTATGTAATGCCTGTATGACGCATGTTGTAACCGTAATTTGTTAAATGACTTAAGAGATGTTCAAGTGCTAACCCTTTGACTCAGCATTTTATCATAACATATCTAGTATATCTTTATATTTATACATATATTTATACATTGTAAACTATCGAGAAGCCATTATAAAATAAAGGTATAATAATTAACCTGTCAGTAGTCCTGGCGGTGACCCTCTGGGGATGCCTGGAGCTGCCCGCTCGCCGGTACCTCCCGCCTAGCCTCCGCAGGTGGCTCTGTTCCTCTTCCCCGACAGCCGCCATGAACTGGGCCTTCCTCCGAAGAAGGTGTACGGTGAGCCCGTATGTGACGCCCATGATGAGCATCGGGATGTAGAAGGCCACCAGGGAGCCGAAGATCCAGAAGGCCCTGTTGTTGATGACGCATGTCCTTGGCATTGGCATGATGTTGGACGATTCGTGTATACCTGTGGTTGGGACAAAGTGATATTACCAATTCTAATCTTAAGATACATTTTCTAAAAACGAATATTTTACTACATAAATAGGAAATATATAACATGTACACTATTTTTATCCTACTTGATTCCTACCATTCTATTGTTACTTGCGATAAACTGAATTAGTTGGAGGTATGTAATACAAGTTAAGCTCAGTTAAAACTATTTTTAACAGAAATGGTGTGATTATATTTAATGCCAGCTACGCTCTTGGAATACGTTATTATGCATTTATATCTCTTTATATGCGTGGGTATATAATATTTAAACAAGCTTTAAAAACAGGCGAATCTGTGCTACTTGTTCAGAAAACTTAACTGGCTCTGATGGTTATTGATTCATTAATTACTGGTAGTCTGTTTATTTATTCTATTATGAATATGTTGATAAAACTACTTTTCCGGTTTAATACGTACTTGGTGTCCAGTAATGTTATACCCGATGTTCAAGGACTGGTTGCCCCGTAGCCGCGATCAGAGGCATGCACTAAACACAAAACTGGAGGCATTCAGACCGGACTGATGACGGAGATGTTTAAACACACTGACGAGTCCACTCAAGGCTCGAATCCAATCAGTGCTATTTGCTAGCAACCTTCTACTTCCTGCGTCAGTGAACCGATGAGCCGGTCGGCTCTCTTTGTTTACAGTTGAAGCTAGGTTAACGTTTGTTCAGAATGTCTGTTAGGAAGTGTTTGAACCTAGAATACTTGCAAAACATGGCTTGTATGAATGCAATATAGTCACCGAGTAATGTGATGGAGCTGGAGACTAGGATGGACACCAGCCAGACGAGGGCGATCTTGAAGCCGACCATCCTCTTGGAGGACTGCCTCGTCTTAAGCGGGTTCCTGATGCCGAAGTACCTGCCCATGCTGATGCCGCACATGTGCATAATGCTCGCGCTGCAAGCCAGCACGTCGCTAGTCACGTACACGTTGCACCACTCCACTCCCAACGGCCAATAGCCTGCAACAAGTTCCACGTCACCTTCGTCGACCTGTCATTACGTCCAAGTTAATATTTCATATTAAATACATATGTGAAAATGCATTAATATACCAATAAGCAAACACCTAGGCCGTAAGAGAACAGTATTAGCATATATTAAGCAATATAATTAGTGTTAATATGAAGATTACGATAGAATGTACCGTAAAAGTTCGCTCATTCGCAGAAAAGAAATAAAGAACCTGATCTTTAAAAAAATAAAAAATCATTTTTACCTCCGTAAAGTCCGTTAAGTACGGCTTACATTAAATACTATATAATTTTAACAATCCATTCTGTTTCTCAAACTTTGTGGCACCTTACAATTAATATTGTTTATTGGAAGATCAAATATATTTTAATATTTTGATTTATTTTCTTGCATTATAAATGGAAAAACTTATAAAATTATTTTATGTTTAGTTAATATTAGGTATAGTAGTTCAATTTTTTGTAGTATTACTCTCCTCATCTCGATATAAAATGAGTGGGTGAAAATGTTATGTAATAATAAGAAGGCTTGCGAACCCGAAGGCTGGATGTCGATACCACTCCCTCTCTGCTACAACCCTCCTTACACGGGGCACTACTCAAAACCCAAATCCTTCAGATCACTCTTAATGCAATCCTCCTACCTATGCCGGTCTACCTCTCGGGGGTTTACCAGTCGATACAGAGCTTATTTATGTTTTAGGAAATTGTGACTGAGTCCAGCAACTTAGCAACCGCTAAGTTATGTAGCAAGTTTTAAAATTGAACAAAGGTTTTATATGCGTATCTAGCAAAATATATAGCAAAATATTTGGTCAATTGCAAGTGGAAACATAAATACTTGTTTTACTGATAGTTTTTTTTTTTCATAAACTTATAAATTTTAACTTTAAACATTCGTCTACCCATATTTTTATTTGTCGGTTTTAAAAGTAATTCTGTATTTTATTGTAGCTACATTATTATACAGTCATTCTGAGTTCAAGTCCCTTCACTACTTCTTCACCCAATCTTGATTTTTTTTTAGAAATAGTTATGTCATGCCGAAAACCGTTAGAAGTATTTAATTTTCGTTTGGAAGACTTTGACAGTTTTATTTTACTTTATGATTTTACACAAAGTAAAATTCAGGACCTCTCTGTAACCTCAGAATGTGTATAGCGTATATATAGTCGATATTTTTGAAGGTGGTTTTACAGTTTATCATACGCACAAACAAGTCAACCAACTTGATTTATTCCCACCCACACATTCCACCTCGGATTAGTTTAGTTCTGTTTTGACCCCTAATGTTTGTTCCTATTGAAATCTATTATCGATCAATTTTTTTTTTTACCGGGATCAGTTTGGTTCGGATAACCAAACTGAGGTCTGTTAAATTCCAGAGTTTTTGAGAATTGTGACCTGACATACTTTATTTTCAGAACAATCTTTTTTTTCTTCTTTTTTTTTGTAAATGGATGATATTGATCCCTTTACCGAATGTAATCGTAATATGTACTTATTACTCGCGGAATGGATGGTGAGTTAATTGGAACGAGAGACATGATTTCTTGCTCCAGGTTATCAGGTCCTATCAGTCCTTTTATCAGGAGCAGCTATAAGAAGAGGGATTACGGCCTTTCCAGCTTAGGATTTTCCAGTCTGTAGTAATCCCAAAAGGCCCCAGGACATCTTAATTTCCTTTTCAGTCTGTTCGCCCTTCTGGCACAGTCAGTTTAATAATTTTGAAGTTGTTAGTTTTAGCTGCCGGTCTCCTAAGTTCGATAGGCAATATGATTCTTTCTAGGTCCTTTAGGTCCTCTATGATTTCTTAACGATTTTATATATTATTTTTAATGATTTAATAAATAAAAAAACTGTACCACTACAACCGTTTAGTATGTGGTCTGGACTTCACTCTTTCTAAGCCTTGGGTTGGTGATAAAGCTGAGATTACACTCAACCGCTAGGTTTTTCCTGAAGGGTACCCACTTTATGAAGGCTGGGTGAGCTTTATAAGGGTCTGCAGTTCCCACAAGGTCCATTTATCGATTTTAACAGACTGATTTATTTGTCTCTGCCGAAATTATTTAATTGCTCACAGGGGATCCGATTATAATATTGATATTATCTGTAAAATTATTATTGTTGTTGTAATGTCCATCAAACCTTTTTTTATTTATACGTACATGGATATTTTATGATTTTTTATTTATAATTATAGTATTTCTTATTACATCTGTATATTACTCTAATCGCTACAGGGTTATAATATAATTCGGTTAGTACAAAACACTTTTATTGCTCGTAAAATAATTTATTAATACTGCTGATAGTCTTAGCTGCCGGTCTTCCATGTTCGATTGGTAATATTTTTCTTTCAAGCTCCTTCAGGATTTAGATATCATATAGAATTATTTTTATTAGTCTTTAACTATTTTATCTCTTATGTCAATGTACTTGAAATTTATTTGATTGGAACCTATTAAAAATAATTAAATAATAACTAAAAGAAATGTTGATTTTAAAGCAAATTTCTAATTATAAAATTAAAGTAAAAACATTTTAATATATGAAATCTATTTAAAATATTTTTTTATATGTTAATAACCAATTATTCAAGAAATGCACTGTTATTCCTTCCTGGTATCTCCTTTATTTTATCTCTTTCTGTATTTCTAAAATTGAAATGTTCCTCAACTCGAGGCTTTTATCGTAGTATTTTTTGCTTGTTACACTGGAGATAAACTGATGTTGGTATTCGCTTCCTAATTCTTTATCTTGAATTACCCTGTCTTGGTTATATTTATATTCCATGGCTGGGAGGACTAAAAGCTTCTCTGGCCCTCACTTGAGTCACCACTCATGATTCTTTTTCTCTTTTAACCAGCTGCACTTCTGCCCGATGTCTTCTGGGATACTTTTTTTAAAAGTACAATATGTGTACCGGGTTCGTCTCAGTATGTAGATTTATCCATTTCTTGTAAATAAAATTAATTATTGTTTAAAAATAGGCTTTGGTTATTGTCTTTATGTAGGAAGTCTTGTAGTAAGAAAAATATTTTGTAGTTACGGAATATGTGTAGCGTTTTAAAGTAATTATTATTGAACGATAAATAACAAATAAATGTTTTTATTTTAGTATTTTTTTCAGGTATAGAGATGCCCTATTTATTTTTAATAATCGTGAATGCTATAAACTGCTATAAAATTTTGGAAAATTATAGAATGTTTTTGTACTTATCTAAATTTGTATTTATGCTCTTGTTGCTGAGTTCTAGAATAATTATACATATTTACATGTATAATTGCTGCTTTCTCATTTGCTATTATACAGTTGAATGAAATATTTAACCCTAATGCACAGCTCAATTTTCCTTAATAGTGGTAAAATCTAATCAAGTATTTTAAAAAATGAAAGTATACCTGTTTTCCAATTTCGATTTGGGATGGGTTAGTAAAGGCCAAGCTATGTTATTCTGTATCTCATTTGGAAAGAAAAGAGAATTCCTAAGGACTGGGAAGTTGCAGTGGATAGTTCATATTTATAAGAAAGGAGACAATCGAGAGTGTGGTAGCAACCACCGTGGAATATCACTTCTCAGTATACCCAGCAAAGTGTACTCTAGAATACTGGAGACAAGAAAAGAACAGTGCGGCTTCAGAGAACAGTGAAGCACGCAATATCTCATCTTCACAATGCGACAAATAACGGAGAAGACTGTCGAAAAGAAGAAAGAACTTTCAGTTTGCTCTGTGGACCAAAAGGCTTTCGACTAAGTGAGAAAGGAAGACATAGAACAGGCACTGTCAGATAGGGGCATCGATCGAGATACGACCTTGGCAGTGATGAGTCTTTATAATAAAACCAGGAATATTGTTAGAATAAGTAACAAAATTTCATAGGAATTCGAGACAAAATCAGGTATTCGTCAAGGTTTTAGCTTGAGCCCGCTGCTCTTCATAGTAGTCCTGGTTAAAGCGATAAAGGAAGCTTAACTAAGAATGAGACTGCTTCAGTTATTACACAGAAACTTACAACCCATAAGATTTTCTGTGTTAGCTTTCGCGGATGACCTGGTCTTGCTGGCTTCTAACGACCAAGAACTCCAATACGACAGAAATGTTCTTCAGAAAAGATTAGAGCATGTCGATAATTTCAAATATCTAGGTGCTCATCTTAACGAAAACCGCTACATTGATGAGGAAGTTTTTCAAAGAATCGCAGATGCCAGCAGAGTATTTAGTTTGCTTCGAAGAGGTTTCCTGGGTAAAAGGGGAGTGAAGAGAAAAACTAAAATGATGATTTATAAATCGACATTCCTCCCTATTCTTTCCTACTCCCTCCCTCACATCGTTTAAAATTTTACCATTTTTCTGCACAACCAGCAAAAATGATATCGCGTTTTCAAAACAAACCTTACATATAAATTCCTTTTCAATTAGTAGATATTAAGTCCCAACATGAATAGTTTATTATGTGTTTAGTATTTTTTTTTATAACTATTACTAGAAAAAAAAATCAACACATTAAAAACTAAAAAGAAAAAAAAAAGTTATTCTTAACGAGGCGGGTGTATACTGGCAATAATTTAATAAAGAATAGATTTTCCAAACAAGAATTACGTTTTGGAATTTTTTCAGCTACCCAGTTCGGTAGTAAGATAATCACGCTTTTCAATGGGAACTCACTTCAAACGACTCAAATTACTGGGAAGTTTGTTTAGAACTACCAATACAAAAGTCCTTGCAATTTGGACCGTTTGGTGCGAGTTTCCATCAATTGTAAGCGTTTTTTTTTCACAAACAGCCACCTTGCAAAAGCTCTTGTTTTTGAACGTCCAAACCCACAACGTGCCGTCGTTAGTTAACCTAAACAAATATGGTACTGGCGAAAAAACGAAAAATATAACCTATATTTAAAAAAAAATTAAAGTAAATTTCTTAAGTTCTCTATCGGCTGATTTTGTTCATTACTGTAGTATAATTTAATTGACAGATTAATTGAACGGGGGCTGGTCCTTCCATACTTCTACTTTTCATCATTGGATCCTTTTTATATCATGTTTATAATTTATTAATATTAATATTATCTTATTTTATTATTATCAATTGTTTTGTTTACTTATCTAATGTCCTTTATGCTGCTATGGCTAATCGGACGATGCTATAGTGTGGGTCCTAAATTTCACCTGCCGAGGTATAACTAGGTAAAGAATCTTTAACGAGTACCTGACCCCGCACAGGTATCCATAATTTAACGCCCCTTCCGAAGGATGGGATAGCCAAGGTTGTTTTACACTCTTTAAAAAATCCTTAGGCCATCTGCCAGGCTGTGAACCCGTGATCTTATCTTGATCCTAGTTGGTTATGCCCAATTAATTGTCAATTATTTTATAATTAGACTTTAAGCATGATGTTAAATCATTTTACATCTAATAAAACTATTTTTTATATGAGCAATTATCATAAGAATACTCCATTCTAAACTGGCTTCGGGAAGTTAATACTGCTTAGTTTCAGCTTTGGCTACGTTTTCCCAAATTAAATACTTCGAACTCCCTGGCGAATATTTTTTGATGTACGAGTGCGGGATACATTGAGGACAGCGATGAAATTTCAATAAGTTATGCGCATACATAGATTAAGATTAGACCGGATGTTGGAGACCCGCCTGATGGCAGGTGTAATAAGCCTGGTCAAGGGCTCTTTGACAAATTAAAGGCGCCTGAAATGACTGAATTTAAATCGGCTTATTTGCGAGTCGACCCCTCAGGAAATTAGTTTTATCTCGAGTAGGTTTCCAGCGAAAAATTAACTTTGATATTGAGATTGGCGTCATCTGAATTTTTAAAATAACATCACAGGGAGAGGGTCATGACCTGAAGGTGTCCTTTTTTCCTTCTGTCTTCGCGTATTTCACCGGATGTCTTCTTTCAACTGGGAATTAAACTTTTTTTTTTGTAAAAGAGGGAGAAAATGATCCGGTTGGAGGTCGAACAAATTATCTTATATAGGGAGGACTGTTTATTAGAAAGCCGACATTTCGATCCACATTGCAGGTCTTCTTCAGGGTTTAGTAGGGTCTTAGTAGAGTATCTAAGAGTTGGTAATTATTAATGAAATAGCAGTAGATAATTTTAACTGAACTTGTTATTAAAAATTTATTACAGTAAATGAATTATTAAAAAATAACATAAACAAATAATTAAATAGGCAGTCAAGAGGACTGCCGACAGAAATAATAAATTTTAGTCTGAATTATTTAAATTTAAAATGTTAACATCAGTCTGGTTTTCACACATACTGACATTCCGAAATATAATTATAAACATTTACAATTAATTTGTTTATTAATTAAAACATTCGATGGGCTACAATACCACACATCAATGTTGTAATTAAAATAATAATTAATAAAGTGTTATATTCATAATACCTTGTGTTTTATTTTTGTGTATGTTCATCTATGTATATTAATAAACATATATGAGCATACACATACATATTAATATACATATAATAATGTATATTATAATCGTTAAGTTCAATAATACTTAGATCGTTTATACTTTCAATCATTTCATAAAACATGACATTTAATGTCTTACGACGATGACATATAAAATCTTTTAAGAGGAACGAAAAGTTCAACCGTTTATTGATAGTTTAGGAAGAAATTTTCGCTAAAAAAAACATTTTTGTGTTATCGATTTGTATGATTTATTCCTCTTGGTTTTATCATTGCTTCTATTTTCGCTGCTTCTTAATCGACGTAAACGCTTTAAGCTAGTATCATTGTGCTGACCTAAATGGTCGATTATCTTATGAACCAATTCATAAAACGTTTATTTTGCGTTAGCAATGAAGAATAGAGCCTTGAATATTGTGATCAAGCGAGATACCAAGTACTCGCTCAAGAGGCAGTTACAATGAGAAAATAATCGTGGGAGCAAATAGGAGGAACGCTTTGGAATTGACTAACCATTACTGTCTATTCCCTTTCTGTTTGGATATCCTTATTGATGCTTCCTTAGTTCAACTGTTACGTTTAAGCCGACTGCATTGTGATTGTTCTAGAAGATTGAAAATCTACTGTTAACTAATCTGAGCGATCTACATCATGGAATTTCAGTATGTAAAGATAAGTTTTATAGCTTTCTTTATACATTTAAAAAATAATAGTAATTTTTAGTGTTAAAGTAATCTTTAATAACACGTAAAATATGTGAAGTTAAACTATCTAAAGAAGATAACGAAGTGAAAACTAAAATTAAATAATTTTCTTAACTCGTTTTTAAATAAAGACTCTCGGGCGTTGAATCCATCTCCACCACCTCATTCCAATTGCGAATTACTTAGCGATTATTATTTATAAGAAAAGCCCCAAGTCTTTAGAAAAAAAAAAACCATTAGAGGGGAGGAAAGGCATCGAAAAGGCCGCGCGAGCCTTTATTATAGGGACCAAAGGGAGAAGTAAATGCTCCTTTAGCCACTGACAAAAAAAAAGTCGGGAGAAGAATAAGACAGGATCGGAAGGGGAAGGGACCCCCTAAGTGTTTCCCGAAATAACCTTTGTTTCACCGAATAATTAGTCACGGCTAACTGAGTATATGATCGCTCCTGTTAACAGGATTCTGGTTATGTATACGTACGTAATTATGTATGCCATATACATATACTATATGTACTGTATACTTGTATGTACGAACCACTGAGGAAAACGCATTTATGAATTTCGTGAATGCACTATATAAATTAATTAACCTCCCTCCCCCCAAAAAAAAATAAAAATAAAAATGCATATTACTACTTCCCTTGCTTAAATTTTACTACACTTTGAGTAATACCTGCAGTCCCGGTGAATGAATGGTTATGTCGAAATTGAAATTTAAGGGTTATGCATTTTTTATTTTTCACAGGAAGAAACATTAGATTTACTAATAACTATGACATTTGTGTCCATTTAAAAAATGATATCTTTATGACATTATGTACAAGCTTCTTTTTTTTTTTTCATAATTTAGTGAATTATAATATTTTAAACTAATTGGTGCCTACAGAGAGCGAACCGTTTTCTTCCATAAATTGTAAAAATTTATTACTTTGTATTAATTACTGCAAAAGAAAATATGACGTACATTACAATCAAAAAACCTATTGAAATAATAGTAAAATATTTTATCTTAATTATATATTCACTGTTTAATCAATTTAATTGCTTTAGCCTTTGTTTGTTTACTTCTTAGTTAAGTTCTTAATTCGTTTATTCTCATTTTTTTTAAATTATAAACTAATCAGAATTTAACCTAAAAAATAAAATGGCATGAGATTCATCAGCGAAATCGTCTAAGGATTAAACCAAAGTTCCTTTAGAAGGAAATAATTTTTATAACCAAACTTTTTTTTTAAAACATAGTGGATTTTTTAATATTAATGGCTGGCAAGGAATCAGAGGGCGCTTTCTTAGCAGTAGTTCTTAAGCTTGGAAACTTTTTAAAAGAGATGTAACAACTCTCTTTCAAGGAGTTACGGTTAATATTTTCCTTCGGAGTTCATAGAATACTTTTTTATAATATCCCTTATTAGTTGTAGCAACCCCATCCGATATTATTCTTCTGTTATAACTAAATGTCGTTCCGAAAGTGGCTATTAATAGAATAAAACTCTACGTGTTTATAAGTTCATTTGAATGTACTACCTTAGAACTAAGAGCTAGTTGATACCAAAAATAAATACGCTTATTACGAACAATTATAAAATAACCATAAAATATAAACATATTTTATATTGATTGATGCTTGTACTTTAATAATTAAATAAGTGGGCGGGATATACTCCGTGGTAAGAGTGCTGAATTACCGTGCCGAAAGTCCCGGGTTAAAATATGTCTTTGGCAGATAATTTATTTAATCTGTTAACAGCCGAGGATCGACCCTCTGGGATCTGTAGACTCTCCTTGAAGTCACCCAGTCTCTTTCAATTCGCTAAACTTGAGGGGCTGCTGAGCGTGATCTGGATCAAAACACTACCCTGCACAACAGGGCACTGTACAGTCTCTACCTCGTACTGAACCCAAGACCCCTCTTGGGTTGTAGTGGTACAGGTTTTATTTATTTTTTAGTTAAAGAAGCTGCAGATTACTTCTCAATGGTTTATTGTCATAAATAAAAAAATGTCTTAGGTATCTGGTTTGATGACTTTCCTATTTTCATATTCGCTTGATCACTTTTCAAACAGGAAGAAAAGATGCTATTTTTTTTTAATTTTAGTTATAATTTTTTTTAGAAATAACCCTGAACACCATGTATGCTTTTATATTATATATATATATGTATATATATATATATATATATATATATATATATATATATATATATATATATATTTATTTATTTATATATACAGTTATAAGTTCATAATCGAATAGCTTTATATTGATTTCTATATTGAATCGCGTGTTCCTGTATAATTCTCTGGATCCTCCTGAGAATATTTAAGAAATATGTGCCCTGTTGTATCTTAACATCGTCTCTTTATTGCCAAAATTCATTTGTGACTTTTTATTATATTTGAGGTAATTATTTATCTTGTCGACTATTCCGTTTGTAAAATTATAAAACTTTGCACTTACCGAATCTAATTTTGTCATTTAATATGTTTTTTTTATCTTCTCCGTACTAGTGAACTTCTGCATCGATAAATAAAATCGAAATCGATTCAAAATGGTTTGAATCTTTCAAAAGTGTATTTAGTATCTGAATTTAATTTCTCACTCAATTTTATGATGCATTTTTGAATCAACTTATAGTTTAATTATTGATTTGCTTATTATTGCTATTGCGATATTGGTACGAAGGAATTTTCACTTGGCATGAGATTCCGAGAATGAAAAGTAGCGAGTTGAATTTCTTGGTGATGGGCCACGAGTTTCATTTGGAATTATGAATTTTTCCGTTGATAAAAGGAAAAGAAGTGTGGAATGGAATTATTAAGGATAGGAATCTAAAAGAAACGGAATTCGAAATTGAATGCGGCTTTATTAAAAAAATTATTAAGCAGCAACAATAGCTTCCAGACTTAACCCCAACTGACTAATCACAATCATGTCTCTGTGCGCTTCTGTTTTTATTAGAACTGATTTTTTTTATTTATTTAATATTCGTTATTAGTATGAATATGCTTGTTAACCAATTGAATCTAGTCAATTTCAAGGATTTCTTTCAGGCATATTGGTTTTCCTAAGGCATTAAAAAAGAGTTTTTTTTTTTAAATAAAATAAAATAGCTATAAATAAATGAATAATAAAATAACTTTTATTGTCGATGGATCCGATAAAAACTGATTACCGAAAGGAAATATTTAGAAGTTATATCTCCTCATACATGGCTGAAAAGAAGAAACTGCTCGACGTTTTCGCCTACTTCAACATTTACTAGACAAACGCTCTAAGCTTCTAATTAATAACAAAAGACTCATTTACATGACAGTTATCAGACCTATTTGTACATACGAAGTTGAGCTTTGGGGCTCTACTAAACCATCCAATTCATCTCGTATCCAATCCTTACAATCCAAAATCCTTCGTAAAATCCTCAATGCTCCTTACTATGTCACAAACAAACTCATCCATCATGATATTAATATTCTATGATGAAGATCCTGATTTGGCCCAAACTAGATACCTATCCTTCCATGACAAGCTCCATACACAGTTGATTCTGCTAGTCTCTCAACTTGCTTCACATACTATTTTCTGATAACCCTCCGAGGCGTCTAAAAAGAAGATGGCCTCGAGACCTTCTACTATAGAACTTTATTGGAGTGCTACCGATGGGTAGTTTCTCCACAAGTGTTTTTTTTTTCATGTCATTTGTTCATATTAGCAGATTTACTTGTTGTAATATTATTACAGTTGTAAGTATCAATAAATTAATCTAAAAAAAAAAAGAAGTTATATCATTCTTCTTCCTAGATAAGAGATGTGTATTTTTTAATTTTCTAAGGAAGAAATTCTAAACTTACCGATTACTAAGAAGTACGTGCATACGCTTAAAAAAAAAGTTGACTGTTTTGCGATTTGTCTACTATTTGTCAAGTGTCTGTATACTTCTACGATACCGAATTTCCTCCCGCACATTCCTTTTGGAATTCATTCTTCCGTTTTCGCTGTATATAGAATTTTATATATCTGTAAATAAAGGTTTCTCATATTTGAAAAATAACAGGTGATATGACTTAGATATGACAAATGTGAATGCGGTTTTGTTACTTGGAAATCGTCTAACCATCTTAAGTGTGTACCAGTATGTTGAAAAGTACCGCAAGAGAAAGTTTATCATTTGAGTTAATGGAATTGGCATGTCTTTTTCGGACCTCTGCTCTTGATGAACTTATTGAGAAGGCGTTATTTCATTTACTAACGGAGGATTCGGAAGTGTGTTCATTTGATTATCAGATAGCCCGGATTTTCAAATCCAAGGCAGTAATTGTAAACTAAGTGGTATATTGTAATCTCATAATAGACTCGAATTAGAGATTCAACGAGACCAGCTCGAAATTTCATGAATTTCCAAACAAATAACTCCGTATTAGTCATTTTCCGATAGAAAAGGTGATAATGAAGATACAGTTTAAAATTTAAATAAATACTTAAATTATTAAAAGAATATGAAACATAATTATTAGTAAACAGTAATTAAGTTGATGAGCCTCTATGATATATAAATATGTAGCAGCAGGTGGTATCAGGATACGTTCATTCGGCCTCATATTTTTGTTTGTAATTTTCATTTGAAGAAACCTGAATCGATTTGGTAGTAATTTCTATTGAAATAGTTAGTTCAATTTTATATATTTCGTGAGAGAATGACTTTTTTAAAATGCCGTAGGAATGTATTTATATCGAAAATCGCAATTTGCCATCGAATATTTTATTATAATCCAGACAAAACGTTTGAACCTTGAAATATTTTGAAAATTTGATCTATTTTAGCTATAATGAAACACAGGATGCGAGGTATGCTAAAACAAAACCTACATCAGAAACGAGTAACAGAAAATGTTTCGACAGTGATTTGATATAAACCTGATTGACCACAAACGTTAAAAGAGTCAGACATGAAATAACAATAAACTGCAAAGGGCAGAGTAAATGCACCTTCTGAGTGACATTGTGTATCGGGTCATTACCTCCGCCCTAGTCTTGGAGAGGTTTAATGACGGTCGTAAAGTATACGGCGAATCGATCCCGACTCTATGGCTTCTGTCTAGGGATCGGTAGGCTATCAGGAATAGTGTATAGAACGATCGAGGAGCTAAAACGGGTCGTATCTTTGATCAAACAATAATCAAATATAGTAGTAAGTTACCTACAGAAAACGACGCGTTTAAATAAAGGCGACTTCGACCCTCTGTACTACATTCTGCTATATAAATTGCTTTAAATTAAAAAAAATAATAAATCAAGTTTCTGTGAAAAGATCTGTGACAAAGGCCGTCTTGTTAGTTAACATAAAGCAATGTTTGTCATTCATACATATTCGACAAATAATGCCAATATGTAACTTACTATACACTGACCAAAATTAATGAAATATGGATATATATCTGCAGCTCCGGTTAATAAATGGCTGTGAGTCGAATTTTGTCCAGACTAAGTTATGTGTATAAAGAAAGCGGCATCGTGCCATTCTGGTTGTTTTCAGCTTGGAATTGAGATGTAATTTAAGCATTTTCTAGCCAAGCCCTGACTTGGTCACTTATACACTGCGAAAATAACACGAACCAGCTCTCCTAAGTACAGGAAACTCATTTTGGAGGAAGTAGGACTTGACCTCTTATTCATCGGGACTGTTGATAACGAAAGGTACTAGTATGTTTAAGGGCCTGGCCTGCTGGCATCAGCGCGCTTAGGTGTCACTTACCTCAACTATTTGGACCTTGTCAGGTTATGTATCAATTTGAAATAGGCATTACCTTTCATTATGATACAACAGATTATAGGAAATGAAATAAATGAGGAACATGTAGACAAAATGAAACTATAAATAATAAAACATTTATTACAAGGAGTATTCATTAAATAACAATTTTTATGCCCGGGCAAATCTTTTCTCTTTAAAATAAAAACATTTAAAAATGAAAAAAATGATCATATTTTAGTTAGAAATTCTTATTTAATGAATAAAATATAAATATCTAAAATATTATGTTCTGATAAACAATGAATGAAAATGAAAAGAGCAATATCTTCAAAAATTGCATTTTTCTTTTAGTAAATATACTTTCATTAATTTCTACATACATCCCTGGGCCTCCAATAGTTGTTCAACTTCTTTCTATTTTATAAGCACAAACCTCTCTCATATAGTTACAATAATCAATTACTGAACAATGAGACATGTTCAGCTGTTTGTGACAGAACTTTATGGAAGTCAGTTCCTCCGACCAGCAATATATAAAGTGTACAATAGTCTCCAAAAGTAATGAACTATTCCTCAGCCACGTATTTACTGGCGAATACCGAGGGTCTTGTTGCATCCTTTTTTCTGGCATTTCCATCTAATTTTATTCCCCACTTGCAGTTTCATATAATGCCCATTAACACAACGCATTTTCTGGGGAATGACATTCCGCTCCTGAAGAAACCTAACAGCCGTTTCTTCATCGTACACCTTGCGAAAAATCTTCTTCAAATTCTAACTCATATTTAAAGGAAATAATCAAAAACAGATTCACGTTGAACTTGACATAAACAATAACAAAACAAAGAAAGGTTACTATAACAGTAGGAGATGGTTAAGAAAAGTGACACCAGAGCGCGCTGATGCCAGCAGGCCCTTAAATAAACTAGTACCTAACGAAATCCCAATTTCTATATTAGGGAAAGATTAATCATGGGAATATATTCTGGATGGTTTAATTGATATAGTTATCTAACAGTTTTCATTTGGGAGTGTTTAATTTTGACATAAAAACCGGAGGGGGATTAATTATTCTGATTATACCCTTTTATTTAAAAAAATGAATAAATTCCTCAATTACAGAAGAGAATTCGATTAGAATGACAAAGTAGATTTTCGGCTACAAAGATCGGATTTGCTGGAGTAACTACATTTAGAGATAAGGAGATTTATGGTAATCAACTTATGAGCGCTTCGGACCTATCTTTCACGGGTTTTTTAAACTGGTTAAATAATTTTCGGGAAATGAGGCCTTAGAGAGATACTAAAGAAATATTTTTTTAAATTGAAAGAAAATAAGGAAGGCCTCGAAGGGCTTTGGAATTTACTTAGCGCAAAGAGATTGGACTTGGCTGGCTGAGGCAGCCCACCGTGACAGCCCAACACACCCTCCAATAATTCTGTCACTAACAGGACGTATGAGACATTGATCTCTAACCTCTTGTAGCAATAGATATCTCATATTATTTTCATTAATAATCTACTGGAAATTATGTGATAAGAAAAGTAGATCCCGGTGAGTTCATGGTAGGCCAGCGGCCAGGTACAAAAAAAAGGCTTTATTTAGGTTGCAATAAATTGAAGACAGCTGCATTTTTGATATGTTGTAAGGGCATGTATGACTAGTGGAAAGCCAAGTTTGCTACCGAAAGAATGGGTGTGAAAACGTTTGGTTGCCGAAAAACCTCGGGGACACTGGGTTGCTTCCCCCAGCCTGCATAATAGTGCCATACTGCCATACACACTGCCCTACTAGTACTACCATTTTTTTTAATAGGTAATTTTTATACATCACAATAAGTATATATTTGTTTGTTTGTTTATTTAACGTCACATCATGCTGCTAAGGTTAATTGGACGATGCTACAGTGGGAGCTCTAAATTTTGCCTATCCAGGTTTAATTAGGATAGGGATTTTTAACGAGTACCTGACATCGTACAGGCTCGGGACCCCCGTTCAACGTCCCTTCCGAAGGACGGCGTAACTAAGGATTTTTACTCCCTTTAAAAAATCCTAGGGCCACCTGCCGGGCTACGAACCCGCGATCTTGGGTTTAGTAGTTTGTTACGCTAACCACTAGACCACAGGTGACTAGACCAAAGTAAATATTTATACTTCACAATAAATAAGATTTTTTAAATCAATTCATGGCATACAAGGCTATTTTCTTAAAACATCCACTTTCCCCGATTTTCCTTTTTTTTTTTAATTAACAAGAGAATTATAACACCTACAGGCTTCGTTATGTGCTTAAATTAAAGCTAATTAAATTGACTACAAATTTTTTTCCCTCGACTTTCATCGTAGAATCACTCCTTTGGCCAGTGTTCCTCACGAAAGTCGGCCTAAAAATATAATTGTGATTTTTTTGGAAAAAATGATCAATTTTCAAAGGGACGTAACTTAAAATCTATTAGAGCCATTGAATTGCGGTTGGGCTCAAATCATAGGAAATTTAATGTAAATTAAAAATGGTTACCAATGTTTTTTTATCGAAAATGTACCAATTAGGAGATATGGGCCAAAACTGTAATAACTGCGATGATTTCGAGGTTTTTCGGTCACCCAAAGTTTTCCCATCCGTTTTTTCGGTAGCAAACTTGGATTTACACTAGTCAGACATGCCCTTACAACAAAAAATGCAGCTCTCTTCAATTTATTGCGACCTTCAAACACCTGGCCGCTGACCTATGGGTGTTAGTTCATTATAATGAAAGGCCAAGATGCCATTTGTGATTGCTCCAAAATTACTCAATGTTAAGATCATCGTCGATAACTTTTTTTTTTCTGTGATATCACAGAGTGCAGAGAATAACGCTAACACAACTATATACATTTTTAAGGATTTAAAGATTTAATGGGGTTCACAGTCGTTTAGCGTTTCCACGAGTGAAGATGGATTCCTAAAATACACATTGCTTATGCTTTAATGCGTGTTACGGACACTCTTGACTAGATTAAATGCGTATCAATACATTAACATTGAAGAGCAAAAGCTAAACAAAAAAAAAAACAACATAAAATACAGGTTACGGCATTAGTGGGAAAATTCCTAACAAAAAGCTCCAATTCCATGAACTAAAACAGGAAACAAAGTTCCTGTCAATATTGCGATCATTCAGGCATCTTCAGAACAGAAAAAGAGCAAAGGAAAAAACGAATAAGTTCACCCTAACCTTAAAATGCAAAATGAACATTAGTCGCATTAAATCCATTTATTAACCCGCCACATCGAGGCCTGTATGCAAAATACCTGAAATGTTTATAAATTTGTTGTGTATAATTTAAGATGAAAGGAATTAGGTGGGGATGATATGGATAATTAAACAACAATTCAATAATTGACAATTGAAGGAATAATTTGAAAATCCACAAGAGGAGATAGCATATGAAAAATGAAAAGTAACAATTAAATTTGATCCAGGAAAAATTTCCTTTGGCATATTTTCGTTGGGGAAAAAATGGGAAAAGACATAATATTACTGAAAAAAATCAGAAGAATATACTGCAACCAGGTTCTAATTTTATTTATTTATTATTGTTTTTGTAAACTAAACATAAACTGATATGATGTTGCGGTAGTTATAAATATCGGTTCCCTCAATGCCCTACGACATACTAATCCCCACTGGAAGACACCCTCTATTGGAAAGAAAGGACTGGAATATTGATAGAGGTCGCGTATAGGGTTGAGAACATATCCGATACTCTTCTGTTTCTCAATGGTCTTCTTTCACTGAATTTAATAAAAGAACGTCCTCACCGGATAAGAGGGGCTGTGCTATTATTCTATAGTGGTATTATAGTCAAGAATAAGTGTAGGAATAATAAGGTAGAGTAGAGATAATGTGCATTTGATTTTTTTATGAGAAATAAAAAGCAGAATAAAAACAATATATAAACTATACCAAGCGTCCTGTGCTGATTATCTTTTTTTACTCCAAATAATCCATTTATTTGTCAATGGGAATAGCATTGCAACAATAATGAAAGTGGTCTTATAGCATGTGTTACCTACATTGTAAAAACGATTGGGTCGTTAAAAAATAAATAAAATTTTCCACCTGGTACGGTAACTAACGTGACTCTTTTCTTTTTCTTTTTTTTTTAGCAATTTGCCTGTTTTTTTTGCAAAAAGTGACCCATTCTCCGAAGTTTGAGATTTAGGAAGCCACATAAGTGATACAATAAAGACAATAAAGTCTAAACTTTATTAGACTCAAGGGTAATGGAAATTTGTATGGTAACAGAGAATAAAAATCATACTGTTTTAAATATTAATTATGCAGAAGATTTGTTTTAAAATAATTTATCCTCCTCTCTCTCAGGTTTTAGTAATCTAGCGAACAATATAATTCCGGCAGCTGATGCTTAATCCCAACTTTTGGGTTTTATTCATAAAGCGGCTTACTAAGACTCGGCTTTTTATCTTAGCACGCATCGCTTCTTCACTTCTTTAATAGGATTCTTTTTTCGTTACATTTTCATTTTTTTGTAATCCTCAAACCATTCTAAGTTGCTATATATCCAGGCACATTCGGAATATTTTATTACCTCTGGATAGAAGGAATACATAATTTACCCATTTTAGGTACCTTTCTTGGATTTTTGTCGTTTTGTTCATAACAGATGTTAATTTCTTATATTGTCCAAATAAGCCGTATAGTTACCGACCCATGTTATCCGAATATAATAGATCTTTCTGAGTCCATCACCTGATTCTTAGAAGCTGAATTTGAACCGACGGAAAACCGTTTTTTAAATAATATTTTCACTTATGTAATAACAATTTACTTCTGCTTTAGCATTGATATATTTTATTTCAAAGAATATACTGTATTCTGCTTATTAGCGTTTGGTGTTTATTGTGATCTTCACTCTGCCGACGTTGCAGCTATATTAAATCATATACATATTTACAAGATCGAATCGAATTTGATGTTTCCTCTAATATCAGTTGAGAGCTTATTAAATACGATGCTTTCTTGCTAAACACAATTGCTCTTCTACTCACATTTTATGAGGTTTTTCTTGTTATTCTTTGGAATCAATATCTTAATCTAAAATAGTATATAGGTTAGATGAGCAGCAATTTCATTGTTTAAGATTGGACATGTTTATTATTGTAAGGCTGTGTAAACTTCAAGGAGCTATTTATATGGCTTGAAATTTTATCGCTAACTTGGGGGTCCCTTCTGGAACCCTGAATGTTCCTCTCCTTTTCTCGTTCTCAGCGTTCTTCCTGAGTTGAATTCAGTTCTTTACAACCCATTTTTATTTAATCCCGTCTTATATATTTATAAATACACCTCAGAAACACTTTCTAAGAAAACAATAATCAAACAAAAACAACATTATATAAATCGACTAATACATTCAAGTGTTTATTGGATTGCAAAAAATTATTATTAAATGCATTATCTACTTTTATTAGTGCATCAAGAAAATGCTTAGGAATCATACCTGCCTTTTTATGTTCGAGTAAGTAAAATTTCTTACCAAGTGCAGAGATATGTCTTTTAAAATAATTAGCATTGTTTGGCTTTGCATTGTGGTTTTTCCCAATTGCATTATAATAAATAATAGTGTTTCTTTTTGAGTTTTTGGCTCTATTTTAGTGATTTGATTTGTGGTATAGCCGTTGTTCCACTTCAATTCTTAATGGATCGATTATATTTTAATTTTATTCAGGACTTAAAGTCATTAGTAAATAATGAAAGTTTCCAATTAGTGAATAGTTATGCTAATTATTTTAAAAGACATATCTCTGCACTTGGTAAAATTTTACTTACTCGAACATAAAAAGGCAGGTATGATTCCTAAGCATTTTCTTGATGCACTAATAAAAGTAGATAATGCATTTAAATCGACTAAGTTGTATACGATCTAACTTAAGCAAGATGAAATAGTAGTAGGCCTATTGTTTTCAGTAGTATCTGTTACAAGTCTAATGTAGGATTTGCAAATAACACTTCTTAAAACGCTTGGCTATAGTCAGTAATACACTATAAAAGAATTATCAACTCGTAATTTTCAAAATCTAAGCCTTAACACAATTTTAGAATCTTGTATTCTTACTGTATTTTTTTGTCCTCTCCACTCCACATTAATTGGGAGAGAAACACACATTTTATTGAAATATTATCATATCCCACTTGTGGTCAATAAGTAATAGTGCTAAATAGCTTACAATCATTCGATAAAACAAATAAAAATGAAATGAAATAAATAAATGAATGTAGTAAAAATATATACATGCGGTTATCAAATAAATAAATGCAAAAAAGATAATCAAAATAAAGTCTAAATATAAAATAATTTACAATTTGCCTGGGATTCCCGAACTAAGCTTCTTCCCCGGGAATTAGGGTAAAGCAGGAGTCCGGAAGGCCCCTGCCCCCTTTCCCAGCCGTGTCCCTGGCATTAAACGCCATGTACTCATTAATTAGAATCTAGAAAACTAACGATATGATTACTTTACATCTGCCATTTATTGACCTTTCGCTACCTCGTCTCACTGTTGATCAAAGTGATGTTTCTGGTAAATAAGTGTACAATTTAAATAGCATGGAAATCCGGAAAATTTTATTGTTTGCGTTAAGCCCCGATGCTCCTGAAAACGACATAGCCCGACAATATTTGTTTGTCTGTATTTGTTCATTATATTTTATGCTTCCTTTTTTTGTTAACTCTTTTAATTGTTTTTCTTAATGTTTTTTTAAGAGACACCGGTTCAATTAGTTTCGAAATGCATTAGAAGCTCTGAAGCCTATAAATTTTCCTCTGAGCTGTAATTGAATCGATTATAGCGATTTATTTATTGTCGGTTCCAGCACAGAGTGCTCAGTGGTTATTTATCCTGGTAACGTTATTTTTGGCGCCGTGTTAGTTGTTTTCGGGTTAGGAGGTGGCCTCACACTTGTGCCAGTTTCGTACGAGGTTTTTCTTTGACATTTATTTCCGCTAATATTTTTTCGTCAAATATGGTTTTCATCAATTATATTTTAGTATCTTAATATGTCATTAAAATTATTGCGTATTGTACATGCAAATATATTATACAATTTTTAGTTATGTGATATGATATCTCTATTAGCATGAGTGTGGACAAAATTTGGAATTTACCTCCAATGGTAATTTAATACAAACATAAACTATGGAAAACATATACATGCATAGGAAAGGACATTCTTTCGATACTAGAAGAATATGGTACTCATTCTCAAAGTATCGGAAAATATTTTTTGAATATCGAATGAGTACCATATTCTTCTAGTATCGAAAGAATGTCCTTTCCTATGCATGTATATGTTGTTTTTTTTTCCTTTTAATTACTTTCCCTGATATTTACAGATAAGGTTCATAACATAATAAAAATTTAGATATCAGTGAACTGTGAAATATCGGAAAGATCTTTCGATACTTTGAGAATATCGAATGAGAACCATATTATTCTAATAAAAAATAAAAAATAAAAGGCCTTTCACTATTTGATTCATTATCCAATGTCTGACAATTTCCTGGCTATGGAATGTTTGTAGCCATTTGACGAACCGTGCTTTTAAACGACTAAAATCTACCGATACCGGGTATCGGTATAAAAATATCGATATTTTTCTTTCGATACTTTCTCTGTATCGATACTTTGTTCCGATATATCGCAAAGGCCTGGTATCGATATTTTTGGGTATCGGTAGAACCCTAGTCCTCTAATACCAATCGCCATGCTCTTCTGTCGCTGGCGGTTGTCATCCAGGTGTTAACTCTAGCTTTCTTCGCGTCATGCTCTACGCAATCTGCCCATCTTATTCATTAATCTTGGCCTGCTGAGGCTAAAATGATTAATACCCTAAAATATTGGTGCGCAACATTTTATCTTTCAGATTCGATGCTTGATAGTACTATTAAGTTTATTTAAATAATTTTACAAATACATACATAATATTTTGGGACTGAAATTTAAGTTTTGTACTGTAAATTCTTGAGAAGGATTACACCCAGGAAACACAAACCACAACCCTATTGTTGCTTTATACAACGTCTCCTAGGCGGGCTTAGAACCTATAATACTGTTGACAAGCAGAAATTTCAATTTCAAGCCTCCCCTTGTGCCGGTCAATGTAAGTAGATTCCTTATACGTCCTTCAAAGTGACCGGCAGGATTTTGTTGGTCACTCTCTGTCAAAGCCTAATAACCGAAGCTGGCCGACATGGATGGGTTACTCCCTGAGGCTGTGCTTAACCAACCGTGAGCAAAGCTATATCGATAGCTCCTTTCTAAATAAATATCAATTGTCGTTTTAACTACAAGTTAACAAGTATTAATCATTAATAGAAATAAACAATTATAATAAAAAAACAAAACAAGAAATATCTCTTGCAGGTTGTCGATTTCTTAAACAAAAAAAGATATCTTAAATTTTTCATATAGTTCAAGAATGACGCCACTATTTTTTCATATTTTTTTTTTATTTTCAGAGATTCCTGACTATGCATGTACATCGATTATTAATGCTTATAACCCTAAAAAATCCCAACAAAAAATATTTAATTTTAGTTTTTCATCGTTGTGAGTTTAATATTCACATACATATTTATTAACAGGATAAATATTTTAATTTATTTTTCGAGTATACTAAAATTACGGTCATATCCACATTTATTTTTCGTTGGCATTACAGATCATGTAGATCTTTTACCACGTAAGTGTGATCTTACGGACATTTATTGCTTGTGGGAACAGGGATGATTTGTTAGGTGTGATCTGACCGCACATTACCATCAATCATAGTACAGTAACTGCCTGCGATTCCTCGATAAACGATCTCATTGTGCCAAATCGATGTAGAACCATTTATTGTAGCAGTTCAGGATCAGCTGGTACATGAGTACTGTATCATGAGAACTATGTTTGTTTCTCCGATGTAGTTGAAAGTTTTATCATCTGATATCCCGGGATTAATTTATATGGGAAAATCAGTGGGAAGGTCCTGTTAGATTGCAAAGGAACTATGTGATAGCATAAACAAAGAATCAATCGCTGTTTGTTGTAAGCTGATGGAATTTTTTAAAGAAAAAACACGTTATATGGTACCTAACAGAAGAAACAAGAGAAAATTGATTTTTAAAACGGTCGACACAAAAACTCCCCTAAGCAAATCTCCTGGATATTTGGTATACGCCCTAGAATGTTTTCTTTACCCCGTATCATCCGGGATGCCAACATAAAAGTGGACTGTGGGTTAATAAAAAGAGGAACGTCGAGTGTGGCGCAGAACACCCTTCCGAGAGAAAGAAAGGCGTCACAGATATAAAGTTAAGGAAGGGAGAAGAAACGGTTTGGAGGAAGGCAGCGAAAAAGTGTACAAAATGATTGATCGATAGTTTTTTTTTCATAATAGTATTTACAGTATCTTTGGGAAAGGATAACTTATAATCCTTACAAGTATGTAGATTTAACTATAAGGAAAAATTAAAAAACTGTTTTATGTCCCGTTGCTTATTTATTTTATAATGAAAATATATATATTTTTTTGTTGGAGTACATATTTAATGACCTAAATGTATATACGCTGTGGCTTATGTTTATAACGATTTTAAATTCATATAAAAATAGGAGATTAAGGGTGGTTACTCAATTAATTCCATATTGTGCCTTTTGGCTATTGTTTATATAGACAGCTTTATATAGCTGGTCAAAAAAAATCATATACATAACTTAGGATCTTATTGGTTTCTTGCATTTTAAAGGAGAAGAGTCTTGGCTGCTACAATTTTTTAGTTATTGTAAAATTATTTGGTGAAAATATCTTTTGCCCATAAATTTCGATTAGTTGTTTTCGGGTTAGGAGGTGGCCTCACACTTGTGCCAGTTTCGTACGAGGTTTTTGTTTGACATTTATTTCCGCTAGTATTTTTTCGTCAAATATGGTTTTCATCAATTATATTTTAGTATCTTAATATATCATTAAAATTATTGCGTATTGTACATGCAAATATGAGGTTAAATATTTCATGTGTAATTGATCATAATTTTGTGTATAAATAGTGGCCGTGGAAACTTGAAAGAGTATATTATTGTTTGTTTGATTACTGTTTTTGATTAATAATTTAATAATAATCTAAATATTTTGAAAAAAAGGAAATTTCATTTGGGATTTATGGATGCCATCTTCATTAAATGTGTTTTTAATTAGTTTACGAAGTTGAATAATTTATTTTCTTTATAGATGGTGAACCATTTGTGTTCTAAAATTTACATATGATATTATTAAATTTACGATTTATTCGCATCAAGTAAAGTAGTTATCTTTATTATTATTAATCAATTATTTTTAATTTTTATTAATTTTATTTTTTATAATTTTTATTTATTATTTAATTTTTATTAATTATTTTTAATTTTTGTTCAATATAAGTTATGTTCTATTTTTTTGTATTTTTATAGTATGTATAAGAATTAATATTGAAAAAAATATTGATTTTTTCAAATATGATTTTTTCATATATTCGTATTTAGCTTTAACGATTATAAATAAATGAATAGTTCATGCAAATCATTCCTGATTCTTTATTTGTGAGTGCTACAATATTTTATAGCGTTAAATATATTATTAAATTTATATCTGTACAACTTAAAACTGTAACTTCTGAATAGATTAGAAACTGTTATTATTTCAGTTCTCTTCCCATTACTGGCTCTCATTTATCCCTATCAGTATTGTAGAACAAATGTTACCAGCCTAATAGTGTTCGAGGTAGAAACCGTGTTGGCCCTTCCAAGTTGGTTCTTGGCGAGATATATTTCTTCTACTGTGAAAGCCTCGTTCCAATTTATAGCTGCACTTGAGACTGTTTTGAAGTTGTCTGATTTACTACTCGGCTCTTTAATGGCCTCGGCTAACACCTCCCAGCGACAACTTGTGTTTACCGTTGGTGTGTAGAAACACTGACCACGGGTCATGCTAACATTCTTAGGTAATATCCACGGGTAGTTCTAAAACACTTTGATAAATAATAGATAATATGTTACTACATTTTGCAATTAACAATATATACTAATGTTCCACTTTGTTAAGAGTTTCTAAACGTAAAACAAGGTTTATAGGTTTCTAAATTATTGTGGAAGGTTGTTTCATGAAGCAATAGTTCTTATCTTACCTTACTATTAAGACATTAACCCTCCAATGGTACGGTGAGCTGGGAGGATATAAATGGTATGGTGGGATCCTTACATACTCCAACCTTTTTTTTTAAGGTTTGAGGTGCTGTGGTGTCAGTGTATCTCTAATTATCAATAAGAACTTAATTCTAATACTGTAATATGACTTCATTCTTCATAAAAATACATTTTCCTATGCATTCTGATAGCATCCTGGGATCGGCCCTAACCCCACCTTACCTTTTGAGGGTTAAGAAATCATATTTATTTTTTGTAAATAGCAGCGGGGTAGTTCCTAGGTAGAAGTTACCGTGTCGAAGGTACCGGGTTAAAATCCGGCAATTGCAGATAATTGATTTAATTTGTTAACAGCCGCGAATGGATCCTCTTGGGAGTCACTTAGCCTCTATGAAGTAATATGAAGTAATTACCCTAAACCTGGTGGTTGAAAGTCATCAATGATAAATTACCTCCCTGCACAACTGTTTATTTTATTTTATTTTTTCCCAAAACGCCTATAAATTAATAGTTCTGCTTTGCTTCTTATTATTATTATGTTGCCTAGTACTGCACGTTGTTGCATTTTAAGGTTTTTCATGAGAAATGTTACAGTTGTTTGTTAAGTAACAGTAACTATGATAGCGTTGGTGCACAACATCAATTTTTGGTGTTATTCTTGTGATACAATTTTCTGCCTCCTTACTGATGGTTTTTTTGAAATAATGGTTATAACGTGTCTCCTCTTGATGAAAGTTGGTATTTGAAGGAGTAGTTTATTTATTGTTTTTGTTTTCAACGATTTAAGCCAAATGTTGTTGGTTGACTCACTCAGAGTACGGAAGAATATTATATTTAAATATTGGAACTAAGGAATATGGGTTTAGGTGGACTCAGCAAAGAAATAATACTTATCTGCTCCCGTCATCAAAATAGACATTAGGAACATGTGACCCGATACTGCAGAGCTAAAATTCTTCCTAAGCAAGGGCCCCTGTCAACGGAATTAGCACATTGTTTCGAGAAGTTAATGGCGGTGGCCGGGCCATCACTTATACAAGATATCGAGTTATCCGGGCTGCTGTAACTTACTCGCTCTTTCCTAATTATGTTTCCCCAACTTCCTCCGGCTTTCCTTTTGTCCTATCGTACTCCATCTCTTAACTGCCCCCTTTAGCCTTCGAGCTATAAGAGTGGTGGTTCATCGTAAAATTTAGCATTGAACGGATATCGAAAGACTTGTTAGTAATTCATTGTAATAATGTAATAAAAACGAAGGAATTGTTACGATCAGTGTTAGTCTTAATTTATTGTTCATATGTAAAACGTGGAGGACTAAAAACTAGTTATTCCGCTAGTTAAATGAGGAGGCTCATACTTTTATAACATTCATTATATGTAAAGGATCAGGAAATTATGCCAGATTTTTTACCGAAATATGTACATTTTGGATAGGTTAAATATTCTAGGTTATTGATTTTTCACTTATTGTTTTTATTTGTTTATTGGGAAGAAATTGTGTGGAACACCGCCGATACAGATAAGATCTTGACGTAGAAATGACGTAAAGTGACAAGACTTCAACCTGTGGAATAAGTAACCGAAAAATCTATTCGAAACCCGTTTGAGCTTTCATAAGTAGAATAAAGGTTTCAATCGCTTTTTTGAGTTTCCACTTCATATCAATCCACTGCTTCGTTCTTCATCATTACTGATTTGATTGTCCCACTCTCATCATTCTAAAATGCAAACTCGTTTTTAATAAGCCCTTATGTAAAGAAATGGGAAAAGCCTTTAACCGCCTTCAGCGGACTCAGCCCATTGTTACCCCTTAAAATACCGAAAGATAACAGAAGGCTTTAGTTTATATAAAAGCATTTCCAGGAATTTCTGTAAATTTGTATCATATTGTAAATAAAATTTTTGGAGGATAAAAAAAAAATGGGGAAAGGTAAGAAACTTTCGGAGTATTTTAAAAAAACGAGAAGAAAATGAAAATTTTAAGAACTATTCATTAAGCTGTAACCTAAAGAAATCAGTACTAATAAAAAATAATTTAGAGCTCCTAGAGTGTTTATTAATTTGTTGTTTTTTACTTTCCCTTAGGAACTCAAAATGGCTTGTTAAAAACACAAACAAAAAATATTGAAAATAAAAAAAGAGAAGCTATTTTAGTTATAAAAATTCTATCTATATTCATTTCCCTCAGACGTTCTCCCATCTTCCACAGGTTCAAATCTAGTTAGTTTTTCTTAAGATAATATATTTTTTAAGAATTCCTTTAGCTTCTAAAAAATAAAGAGCATTATTTAAATTAGTTTCCTTTCTTCTTTTTTTTAAGCCCGCTCTACAAGTCTATAAACAATATAGACTAATTAAGAACTGATCTTTATAACTTTGTTTATCATTGTTTATGTTTTAATTAATCCATATTCCAATTAATCCATTAGTGTTTGCTATTAGTTCTTCTCTGCGAATTTAAGTCAATTTAAAAGTAGAACCATTAAAGTTTTAATGGTTAATAACAAAAAAGATAGATTATTTGCTTTTATATTTGTGGCCCACAATTATGAAAAGCGCTTCAACTTCCGCAATTGAAACTTCAGACATTATAAATTTGCTGAAATATTAACATATTGACAGTTTCTCATAATTTCGTTCTTTAGTTGATTATGGTTGAAGTTTTCCATTTCTATTATCTTGAAATATTAACTATCTATCTTATAATTATACAATTTATGGCTAAGTTATTTATAAAATGGTATTTTCATGTCTACGTTTTTCAATAAATAGCGTCTCAATGTCTTCGTTGTTTAAAAAAAGGAATTTATATGACTAACTTATATAAAACATGGCAATAATGTATTTATCGCATTAATTTTTCTTAACTAAAGTCTTAATTATTCATTAACCTATACAATGAGCAGTTGTCTCCTTAATTAACGAGAAGGGCTCAGCCATTCTCTTCGCTATCGGTCAGAGTTCAGCACTCTCTTTTGGTTCTTGGTCGTAATGGCTAAGGGCAATTACGGGGTTTTCATCTACCATTGAAGAAGTTTGTAAACGCTTAAGAATATTCAGCTGCTTGAAATATTATTATATTATTAATATTATTTGCTATTACGAATAAGCAAAGGTCCTTGCATCTATCGGAACCCTAACTGAAACAACTAACAACAACACTAACTTTGCCGAGTCCGATGAGGATGCCGACAAGACTTGATAGTAGGGGGCATGGCCGAGTGAAACCTTGATGCTACAACTAAGGGTCCAAGTCCTTGTAAATTGTTTGTAATTAACAAGAGCTTTAGCCTTTTAATAATAATTATTACATTCTTTATAAAATAGAACCATTGGTGTAAAAATAATGGTCACAAATGTTGTTTTTTAACAAGATAGAATTAAAAGAAGATCATTGTACCTACTGAAGTTTCTGTGACGTCTAAAAATAAGACAAACCAGAAATTATAAGAAACGATGATTTTTTTAAAAGTATATTTATTTTTTAAGTTTACAACTGTGTGGTAATAATACAAGTAAATAGAATGAAAGATGTATAATGACGTGAAATAAAGGATAGTAAAAAAACTATCCAATGCTTGTACTCAAATTGAGGATTGAATAAAAGACGAATTCGATGGCTTAGTGGATCTCCAAAGCTCTGCTCCGTAAGTCCAGATGGGTCTTATAATTGTCATGCATGTATGGGTCTTATGTATGTCAGCCTAGTATGAGGATTCCAAGTTAAATGGTTATCAAGGTGTAGTCCTAAGTACCGGGCCTGTTCTGCAGGTATCAGTGGGATGTCATTAAACGATACAGGAGGACAGGAAATCTTTGGTTTATGAAAAAGGGTAATAGCGGTATGACAGGATTTATGAAAATTTTACAATGAAAATACTAACACATATTAATTTATGTTTATGTTACAAATTTGAATTATAAATGTTCAAATATTTGTTTAAACAGTTGATGGATAGGAGGTATCAATTACAGTTATGTATACCCAATATTATTTTTATATATAATACTATTTTGTTATAATGTTTTTTTAATTTGTTTTTTGTCCCAAACCTATCTCAAATCGATTTCTTTATAAAAAAAAAAGAAAAACTTTCATCTACATTTTTTATATTTTTTTATTTTTTATTATTATTATTTTTTATTTTATCTCTGGCTCTTATACGAGAAAATTATATGTCCATCGTGAAGTAACACATATGCCCGGATTACCATTAGAAGTAAATTACCATTAATTATTTTACGTTTCTTAGTTACGCATACTAAAGGGATTAATGAATTCCAGAATCTTGAAACAAATTCTTAAATAAATTTAACTAGTTTATCAAAATTGTATGCTTTGTTCACTACCATTCAAGCGCACATCCCATTTTGTCTTGCTTACGCAATTTCTAACTAGCGAATTGCCAAAACATTCGTTGTTTGTTGTTTATTCACTTAAAGCCACTTAATGCTGTAATGGCTAATCGGGTGATGCTACAGTGGGAGTCCTAAATTTTGCCTTTCCAGATAAAATTACCAAAAACCTTAGTTTTCTTCCCTGACATTATTTATTCTGTATGCTAAGGTTGCTGAGATCATTTTTAGTAGCCCAGACTATAATTCGATGTAATGGAATCAAATAAAAAATCATATAAATGTTATTGATCACCTCATTACGTGTTTTTGTGGTTAGATATTCTATTTAAAATGTTCCTCTCTATATTTTCGAAATTGTTTCAGCTAAAAACCGTAGGCTTTAAATAAGGGTAACACAGTCAGAATAACCAATAACGGCATTTGTTTTTGTTTAGATACCGTCTCACTCATACAGTTCTATGTGAGAGTATCTAAAACTGGAAAGAATACCTGAAAAAAAAATGTATGGGACTTAAGATTGACAAGGAAAGATCTGTTGACCGTTACTGAATATATATGTATCAGGTACGTTATACGTAAAAGAATCGATTTTGCTGCTTACACTTAAAATCACGTATTTAAAAAAAATATTGTTTTAAAAAAACCGTTTACATGAGAATACCCTGAGGGACGGATACCCTGAGGGCATCTCAGTTATTGAAGCAGGTGGTTACAATGTTTAAAGGCAGCTGTTTAAGCCTTCAACCATTATTAACCGCTAACTAAACCAGGGAAACTAATAACCAAACTCCCTGATATCTTGATCTAATGTTAGCTTAGTTACAGTATAATTAATAGATTGGCCATCTTGTTTCGCCTAGAAACGTGTCTTCTTTGAGTTTTATTTATTAATAAATTTGTGCTTATATGAACGGAAAAACTTTATGGATTGCTCTTATTTGCTTATAATTAATTGATTTACTGGTACAAATTATGTTTTATGTATTACCTTTATATATTTTTAATTAATATTAATTATTTTTTATTTGATGTGAAAAACAAAAAAGTTATTAATTATTTGACTAAGAAAATGATGTGAGAATTTAAAAATCATTTTTGAATTAGTTACTACTTTTAAAAGCAAGTAGGCTGCTGAGAACTTCCTAGTTTTTCGGGAAATAATTTGCCTTGTTCTTTGTTTTTGCCCAAATTATTTTTTAGTTGAAATAATAATAAAAAAAACATCTACATTGTATAATTTAAAAAAATATTTTTTTTTAATCATATAGACTATAGAGGTAGTAGTTTTACTTGTAAACGTAATGGGGAATGTTTCTGGCTGTAAATTTACAGTTCGATAACTGTTGTTAGGTTTTTGGGTGTAAATTTAGGTTTGGCAGCTGTCATCGCTTCTTCTCCGAACGTGCCAGTAATGTTTTTACACCGTCTTGTTGATTGGTTGAAATATTGTTATTAAACAGAGTAAGTAATTATTGCTAAACTAATTTATTGTCAGCCCTAAGTCAAAATTATTACTTATGCTTATTTATCAATGTAGTTAAAAATGTTTATTTGCAAAGAAGAAAAAATAATTATTTAGAATGTTAATTAAAGGAATAATTTTCAATAGATTTATTCCTCATATATAATTTAAATTTTAGATGCCTACTAGAGTTGAACATATCTTACACATTTTTTCTGTATTATTATTTTACGAGTTGCAATATAATTAAGAGATTGTTCTGAATTTAAAAAATATTTCGGAACAATGTTTAAATTTATACAAATTTAATAAAATATAAAATTCTATTAAAATATTAAGAAATCAGACATTATTTTACAAAATAATATAAATCTTCCGTAGAAATTAAAATAAATATATCAGCAGGCATTATTTAGTCCCTCGTAACCTCTTATTAGATTTAACTATCCAATAATTATTAAATCTGCTCAGATATTATCACATATTAAATAATCATTCTTTTTTTTTTTATACGCCCTAAGGAGTTGCCGATAAGGATATTACATGGATAAGTTAACATGGCTATATTATTTCCAATGACATCATTGAATAATGTTTTCGCTTATATATCCTGTGATATGAGATGTTATTAAATATGTGTTGTCTTTAGATTTACCGTCAAAGGATATTCAAGTATAATTTAGTCTCGTCGATATGGATCCTGCTCCTTTGTTTGAAGGAGTTTGAAGTTGAAGTCTAGAAATAATACCATCTACAATCTTCTAAATCCAATGAGAGCTTCGAGCTGATGACGTTACATTCAGATCGGTTTTGTATATCCAAGAAATGTTCAGCATCCCTTTATTCATTAGAGTCGAATTTTTATTTTTATTAATTATATTTAATTATTAACGAGGTTTAGATGGTTTATATCATGGTATAAATGTTCTAGAATGTGCTCTTAAAATCTTCTTTTGCTATAAGTCTTCAATCTGTCTTTCCATTATCCCCCCTTTCTCCCTCTCCTTCCAATCCCCTCTCTATTTTCTTTGTAAATGTGAATAAATGTACATTTGTCATATATTTAAGTACATTTGTCTAAGGGAAGGAGAAGAGAAGTAATAATGTTAGATAAACATCTTTTGCCATGCAAAACAAAAATAAAATCGAACGTTTAACTTTTATTTTATTTTTAGCTATGCCTACTGTTTATATTTATTTCCCGTAGGTTATTTGCGTTACTATAACTATAAAATAATTATAATAATATAATTATAATTATAAATTACAATTGTAAAATGAAAGGGAAAAAATATTTAAATTTGGCCACTTTACATGAAATACCAGTTTGTATTTAAAAAAAAAATAATCCTCGAAATACAGTTTATAGTGTTTATTTTGCTCAAATACAAATACTTTTTAGTTCTTCCTGTAAAATCCATATATATAAAAGAGAGTGGCGTTAGTTACTGACCTAATAACTCAAGAACGCCTGGACCGATTTCGATGATTCGAACCATTTAGGAGTGGTCTCCGGCCAAAAAAGAAGAATACCCATGAAAAATAGAAATCGGTCCAGGCGTTCTTGAGTTATACTCGTAGTAATTTTTTTTTTTTTTTTTACTTTGCTCTGAGGAGGGAGGGCTTTGTTACCAGGTAAGGATGAGTCATCCATACGTCCATCGTATTCACTTCGTTGCCCTCTACTCTTTGGCCTTTCACCTTCTCTAATAAGGTGAAAAAGATGACAAACGTTTGTAATTAAAAAAAACCAAAAGAGTAAAATACGAGAAATCGTGTTAAATTAATAAGTAAGCAGGTTTTAAATTTTAACATAATAATAATTGTATTCATGATTTTGTAAGATCAACCCCTAAATATTACAGTTTTGTATATTATATCAATACCAAACGGTGGATTTCAAGACAAAACTTATCGATAGTGCTGTAATTATGCCATTTGATATTTAATAGGAAGGTTTATTAAAATCTATCACTCTCCCTTAAACTCAACATAGATTTCTATTTAAAATCACCGCGGACGAAGTCGTGGGCTAAAGCTAGTATATGATAAAAAGAAATATTTTATCGTTTATCTATGAATACTGCCTTATATTTACTGCAGGAAAAGTACATTATTCATACTTTCACATTCTATAATATTTTCATATTTTTTTTTATATATCTCCATTTATTCTAGTGGAGTCTAACCGAATAGAATTAGTTCTAACTTTACTTTTTATCTATTTTCGTTGTTTTTTCTTTTTATTATATTCTTATACTTCGAATAAATTTTAGAATATTTTTTTTCAAATAAGTATCAGTAAATAATTGGATTGACAATACAACAATGGCCCATTATTCCTTGCCATCAAGTGCCCTAGAACCTTGCCGCTGAAGATAAGAAAGCAAACCAGAGTGACGCAATGGGGGGACCTGATGGTAAGGCAGAATGTTCTATTGTGACGAGGAGATGGCGGATGGACACGGGGAGAGAATTAATGAACGGATCTGGATAGGCTTCGCCTCCCGTTTACAAGGTCTCCATATTCCAACCAACTTCTTTCCCAATCACCATCCTTCGGGTAAACGACCCAATCTGCAAGGTGACGTTGTCACCTGACTCCGTGATTTTTTTTCCTTTAAGACTTACCAAGAAGCATTCATCTCATTTGCTCGGACAATGCTAGCGGAATCGTAATCGCGAAGGTCGAAATGAAGAGCTGTCACATGATAATTTTAGCCAATCCCCCTAACGTAATTTACATACAAGGGGGTGGATTGCTTGGCCCGAACCTCTCTCGCAGCTTGATTGAAACCGGCAGCTTATCGTCAATATCTATGTAGCGCTGCTAGTTGAGTAGGAATTTACACGCCATTCCTTATACAATTACCTAACCTCTATGCATTTAAAATACTTCTGTTTCATAAAAATGTAGTACTTGGGCATGAAATAACGCTCGGACGTGACTTAGATATCTTTTGTTTCAAGAGAACTGTGTTCAATTCCAAGGATAGTGCATAGTGCCAATGTTAATCAGAATGTGTTACACACTTTTTATTATTTTTTAAATAGCAATGACATTCCTAGTAGATCATGTGAAACATATTTTTATTACTTCTGACTATGAATTCTGAAAATTATTTCATAAAATGATACAAATATTATATATGTCTAAACCCATCGTACATTGAAGTTTCGTTTATGATTTTAACTAGTATATGTTCTTGAGTTTAATTTATAAAAAAATACATTAAAGTTAGTTCAATGGCACTGTAATTGACTCGTGATAATGCGGTATATTTATTTCATTATTTAACATTTGCAATAATTTATTTCATTTAAAAATGTGGATTAATTATATTTCAAATAAGTCATATAGATTTCAAATAATTTTAGTCAGTTTTATTTTAAAAGCCTAAAACATTGTTTATCCCATTTTCTATATCCTGAATTACGTTTCGACTTAACATAATTTTATTTCAAGTTTTAGAAATAAATATTATAATTATATCTTATGCTCATGTATCTGAATTATTTTTCTTTCATTATATATGATTGTGCTTGGTATAATTATTGTTATTATTATCATTATTAATAAACTTGAGTAGCGAAATTTCTTATTTTTCTATACAATGCAGTATGAAATCGCGAGATCTCGATATGTTCGTACTGTTGCATACTACGCGGAATATAATGTTTTTGCCGATATATTTCATTTTTTAATATGATATTTACAGGTTTGTGCTTGTGATTAAATGATTAGCCTGCGTTCAAATTGTTCACGATTTATATGCTCTAGGGCGTCGTCAATGCTATTCTCTCTCCTAATTTGAATAATTAAATTTCAGCTCACTATTCGATATTAACTGTAGAGAGAATTAATTTTAGTTCCTCCAGGTAAATAAAAACCGAGCAGAGAAGTCAGAACGGAACCAGTTTTTATTGCAGTTGTTGAGAGAAGGTCAGGTGTTGTTAAATCGCTCTGGGTTGGAGAAACAGCACACCTCCATTTTCGCTTATAAATATTTAATAAAATAAATTGTTTATATATTTTTAAATAGTTTATTTCCAACGTTAATCGTTAATGGTTTCTTCGGTGTTTTGATCTAAAAACAAATATAATTACTAATTTCTCTTATGTTTTATATTTTAATAAACTAAAACATAAAGTCTAATTTTATTGATGGGCTAAAATGGACTTCAGTGTTGTAATTTGTCTCTTACTCAGTGTCTATATATTGTCAGTTATAACTATTTATTAGAAATAAATTGACAGACATGTAGGTTCTAAGCATTTTTTATTTGTTTTAGTAAATATTTTTTATTCAAGTGCCAAATGTCATAATTTATCTGCATATTTGATGATCAACGTTCTTCAAGATCGCCAACTTGAAAAATCGTAAGTCCATGTTTCAACTTCTGAAATTCAATAAATATAATTTATTTTTTCTAGTCTTATTAACACGATTAAATTAATTTACCAAAGTTCAATGGTGTAAATTTTTTTCGTCAATCTTTACTTTTCTTTTAAATATGTAGTTTGGGTGTATATTATATTTCATTCTAATTGTACCACAATTTTTATGCATTATGCTTTGGCCTAATTCTATTTATTTTTTAAAATATATTTTTTTTTTTTTAATTAAAATATATTTCACATTTTCTTAATACATAACAACGAACAGAACTGGTTGAAATTATCTTTGGTAACAAAGCTTTAAGTAACCTTTAGATGTTATTTTGAGATACTAAAATCCACTAATTCTTGTCTTTTTTATTTCTTTATTTTTTATTTCTTGGCTTTTTGCATAATGGATGGTGTTAATCATACTTAAATATGTATTTTTAATTGTTACAGTTTTTAGATTAGTTTTTTCTTTCGTTATATTATTTATTATTAGTATAGAACTATGAACTTAAGGTTTAGACATAGAATTATTGAGATTTAGAGCATAACAATTTCATTAGTTTATTATTAAATTGTATGCAATTAATATTATAATAATATTCTGTATCGATTTTGCATCAATGGAAATTCCGTTTTGATCTAATTGTGCAGTTAGCCAGATTGGATTGCTCTACTGGGCGGTGATGAATAAATTAATATAATAAATTTAAATTTCATTACTTCATTTCATAAATAAACTACTGATAATAAAACTGTATTATTTATAGTTTAAATTAACCTCAGTATGTATTAAAGTGTAATAATCCACCCTTTGGGTTGGTGTCAGAAAAATCATTTCTTCTTATTGTGGTTTATACGTAACGTAGCAGACCTAATATCCTGCTTTTATATTAGATTTTTATGTTCCAGTATTTCGCTACCAGGTTTGATATAGTTAATGTTTTTGCAGTTTTATTTTACCATATTTTATACTGTATTGTTTTCTACTGTAATGCATTGTTGTTGATTTAATTTATTTTTGATAGAATTTCACTGTAATATTTTAATAATGTTGATTATTAATTTAATATCCTAATAACGGAGTTGTAATTTAAACAATTCCCTTAACAAGCCTATACTTGATATGATTGAGTTTCTTACACTCAGGAATGCAGAATCGTAGTGAATAAGGGCTAATTATGATTCCACATTCCTAAGTGTAAGAAACTCATTCATATTATAATTATTATTGTCATTGTTCAGTTTGTTATAGCTGTTTTGGATTGGGTATCTCAGATAGGAAACCAAAAGACCTTTAATGATTTTTTCAACAATGCGAGCTGTGTCTAAGAAAACTGACTGTTGACTGAAATTTTTTTTTGTCGATCGAGCCACTATGGACTACGTCTATTTCAGCTGTTGCTGTATTGCTCTGCCTTCCCACTGCCTGCTTTCTTTCCTTTGTTCAAATTAAGCCTGTTTTCTTTTTCGTCTTTCTTGAAAACTCGGAGCATTCTGAAGTTCCTACCTAAGTGAAGAACGTCCTTCAATACCATCCTGACTGTTATTATTAGTATTATTATTACAGCGATTTTCATCTTCCAAGGTGTTTTCATCTTTGTCTTCCAGTATTTTTTCACCGTAAATAGTCCTTTTTCAACTAAATAAATAAACTAAGTAACTCTCAACCTTTTTTATACATACATATTAAATGTTTCTGCAGTGTTACCTTTATGTTATTTTATCACCTGCCCCTCAATCCGGGTTGTTACATAAAATATGCCTATAAATTATTGAGTTAGGATCGTTCCTTTGGACCCCCTGTGGTCGCTCCAATAATTATAGAACTCTGGTGGAAGCCTATTTGGTGTTGGAGTGGGAAGGACTCAAAGGCAACTTGTAGACAAAGCACTTAGGCTAAAGGGTGTCCGGGATTGTGGAACCTTCGTCTTTAGACTTGTTATAAACTTATTGTTATTAACAATATGACTATTGAGAACTTTTGGAGTACATTACTTTTTCATTATTGATGTTTGTTTAATTGCTCATTGTTATGGTAAATAATTTACTGGCGAATTGGTATTAAAATAAAAAATCGTTGCAAATATTTCAATACATTATGGATACTTATATATTGAGACAGATGAAGGAACGATAATTTTTAAAATGACTTGTTTGGACTTGAAGGGCTTCGTAATAAATCATAGCAGAATTATTTGGAGTTTCCATTTAAAGGCAAAGTGGATAGGGATTAGATAGATACATTGGGTATTCATAGCTAGGTGTTTCTAATAAATTAGTTGAAATATAAGTTAGTATGTTAAGATTTTATTTATTTATTGATTTTTCATTTATCACTATTTAATATTAAGTTTTGCAAGGAATTATTGTTGTCTTTAAGTGGTCTAAATAATGTTTAAAAAATTGTTTTTTATTATATTGCTTTCTTTTCATTTCATGATTTAAAATATGATAATGCATTAGTATAACTATTCTTGTGATTCAGGAAAGAGGTTAATTAATATTTCAGATATTTATATTTAGTAATAAATCAACAATTTTGTAAATCTTCAATTATAGAAGATACGTGGAAAGTGCCTGTAATAGTATGTAGTATTCCGTGAAGGTGACCTTATTAACTTCACTTCCACATTTCTACCTACTACCTTCCCTATTCTGATTTAGTTAATTTTCAATTGCTCGCTTTAGTATATGCATATAGCAGTTTTTAAGGGTCACCTGTTGTCTACTAGTTAGCATAAGAACCTATTATGCCCAAGATGACGGGTCTGTTGCCTAGCAGGTGGCTTTACATACATTTTTTTAAGGATGTAAAAAATCCTTTTGGGTGAGTAAAAAAGCCAGTCCTTTTTGAGGAGACGTAAAATGAGTGTCCCAAGGCTTTGCGGTGTCGGATAAGCATTAAAGATTCCTATCCTAACTATATGTGCTATATTATGCTATCGAGACATGAAGTGACATTAAATGAATAAATAGCATACTTGTTTTGCACGTTTGTAAATAATGACTACCTTAACTCGAACTCGTAGAGTTACGGCTATTATTATAAATATACCTTTAGGACATTTACGGAGCCATGCCCTTTTTCGGCCTTCCTACGGGAAAGTGTCATTATCGAGCCCCTAACTAGTCACTGGCCACTGGAGGAGGGCATGTCGACAACAAATGTCCTCCTTTCGCCCTAACAAGCTACTTCCAGGATGTCAGATGTCTTGGTTCGTCCCCGGGGTACTGATGGTCACCAGAACGAATCAGGAATAAGGTGTAAAGTCAGGTCTTATTTCAAGAGTCAGTACATATATATCTATATATATATTAACAAGTTCCATAAAATAGCGAAGTCCATCACCGACCAGCCACCTCGCACTACATCAAAAATGTTCACACAGCAATAGCTATGATAAATCCAAGAAACGGATTACTTGATCGTTGACTGAGCTATTTTTTTGGAACTTGGAAGTACACACTATCTAATTACAACTTACACGTGTCATTTTACATTTGTTTTGGTGTGTTTCTTTGTTTCAAAATATCTTTTTAATGTTTTTATTTTAAAAAAGTCTAATTTTACTGTTAGGGCATGAATATGAGACAAAACCTGTCTCGAAACGTCACCTAAAGAATTTTAAATCAAGAAAGATTGAAACTCAAGAAATAAAACCATATAATTTATATAACAGTCAAGAGAAGTAGAAACCAACGTGAGTGTGTGTGCGTGTGCGTGCGCGTGCGTGCGTGTGTGTGTGTGTGTGTGTGTGTGCGCGCGCGCGCGCGTGTGTGTGTGTGTGTGCGTGTGTGTGCGTGCGTGCGTGCGTGTGTGTGTGTGTTAACAGCTGGAGAAGGGCCCTATGGGGTCTGGAGATCATCCTGGGGCTCACCCAGCCTCTATAAAGTGGGTAATCTCAAATGGGCGAAAAGCCTTGTATTTGAGGAAGGTATAGGGCAGGACCTATCACCTTCCTATACAACTGCTTTTCTAAAACCAGTACAGACTCTTTCAAGTGCTGAATCCAAATCATGGGTTTTAGTGATGCAGATTTTTTTTTATAATAACAAATAGCTTTTGATACGAAACGTACAATTCCCCACAATTCATTCGTTTTGTTATTAATTAATAGTACAAATTGATTATTTGTATAATTAACCATAGTTTGGCAAATTATATAACCAAATTCCTGGATACTTGCCCTTCCAAGCTGAAAAGTAGGCACTGGTTGTTGGAATTTTCGTCGCCAAGTCGCCCACCCCATCAATATTCCCCTACCGGAAGGAAGAATCTCCCTATAATTACCTGACATTGTTTCTTACCTGTCAGTAAGGCACCTTTCCCTATAAAAATGGACCTTTTCTACTCCAGATATTTTATAATTGCTGTCTTAGTTAGATATGTGTCAAGTCATTTTATGAAATTGCTGTCAACGAGATATAAAAAAGGAAAAAATCTTCTTAGCCAACTCCAACTTTTTAAAAATTTATTTAGATACTTAGAGTATGAATATTTAATAAGTTTCTTTATTGCGAGGAATTCTGTTCATCATTCATGAAATTTCACTTAGCTCTTTTTTTGTTATATAGTAGCACCGTTTTTTGTCTAAATTATGTTTTATCCTCATACAAGACTGAAAAGACAAGAAACTGCTCGACGTTTTCGCCTACTTCAACAATTACTGGACAAACGCTCTAAGCTCCCAATTAATTACAAAAGACTAATTTACATGACAGTTATCAGACCTATTTGGACATACGGAGTTGAGCTTTGGGGCTCTACTAAACCATCCAATTCATCTCGTATCCAATCCTTACAATTCAAAATCCTTCGTAAAATCCTCAATGCTCTTTATTATGTCACAAATAAACTCATCCATCACGATCTTAATGTCCCATATGTTGCTGATTTGGCCCAAACTAGATACCATGAAAAGCTCCATACACACTTGAATCCGCTAGTCTCTCAACTTGCTTCCCATAATATTCCTGATAACCCTCCGAGGCTTCTGAAAAGATGGCCTCGAGACCTTCTACTATAGAACTTTATTGGAGTGCTATCAATGGGTGGTTTCTCCACAATTTTTTTTCATGTCCTTGGTTCATATTAGCAGATTTACTTGATGTAATATAATTACAGTTGTAAATATCAATAAATTATTCTTAAAAAAAAATTATGTTTTAAAATAACTTTATGATTTCTATCTTACTGTTGCTACTGTTTTTTTTTATCAATGAACTTCTGCGAATAAGTTTGTATTTTTTTATGAACCGTGGGATTAGAGATTTACGAAAATACATTTTAGAGTCCTTAAGAAACCTTTACTCTATTTATTATTGTGCACAATGTTAGTTAATTTAACTGTTTTTTTTTATGATTTGCATTAAACTTATGTTGTTTTTTTTTCAGGTATGTTGTCAGTTTTTCTTCTCAGTACCTACAACAATAGATGGACAGATTTGGTATGTTTCTGATTTGCATGTGAACTTTTATTATTTATAATCCTTCAGATATATTTAAATGTAAACATTTTTTCACATCAAATATTTTTTTCTACATATTTATTGCTGAAAATGTTGAACATAGTTGTGAATAATAAATATAAAATAATTTAATAACAGATGATGAAAATTAAATATGCATTTCTTATTAATATATTAATTGATGCGGTTTGGTTTGAGTTTCTTTGTGTTATATAAATATATTTTTATGTTTCACTTCTTCGAAAAAACAATATTCGTTCCAAGCGTAAAAATAAATTTGGGTATTGGTAAAGGGAAGAATTCATATTGTTATAATGGTGTTCATAAAAATTTAATTTTAACTTCTTTCATTATTCCCATAAAACCTCAAGTTCAATCATGTTACAACTCAAAATATGGCTTTATTAACAAAAAATAATATGTTGGAAAGGGAATATCAGATATTTCATTCCTGAATTAAGAAGCTTCAACAAATATAATTGTTACTGACTAAAAAATGCTGTTGTTCTTTAGAAGGTGCAATATTTATAAGTGAACTGGTGATTGTGGGCTTGTTTTAGTTGTATTTGAATTGTTCACAGTTATGACAATCGTTTTCTTTCAACTTCTTGTAGAATCATAGGCTCATCCATCTTATTCTAATTATTAATTTATAAATAATAGGTTGAGTATATTACTTTGATCAATTTTGATTTGTCCTTTAAAAACAATATGTATTTTACTTTAAGTGATGTGAATTGCCAGAACATATCTCCATGTCTGCCCACTCTTCTCTGATGTGTGATTATGTTTCCCTCCGAATTATTACCTTGTTTTGGCAACTCCTTTCTTGCCTTCATTATTCTCTCCCCCTCCTCCTCCTTTTATTTTTTCCAGTTGTCGAAGGAAGTTGGAGAGAGAATTGAAAAATCCTCACTAACGAGTCCAATCTTCAATCTCGACCGAAGACCGGACCCAACATCATTATAATAATTGTCATTTCTCATTAATGGACGCCAATCGATGCGGAATGCGTAATATCATAAAAAATAATAAATAAGTGCCAAGCCATTTTGCTGCATAGATCCATCTTGTTGATCATAAATCAAGGGTGTCAGTGTTCGACACGTGAATAACAAATGTATTCAGTGAGTGTCGGAATGTATTTCTCATGTATTCAATTGATCCGCCGAAAGGCTCTAAGGTGTTAAATATGACTTCACTATCGTTTTTTAACCAATTCTTCCCAATATTCCACTTCTGATTACCATCGCCTTTTGTCTTCGTGTCCCTAATAATGTTCTACTACATCTTATTTTTCGGTTAGGCAACTCGTAAAAACTTATGTTTTTGGTTTATATTGTGGGTACGTACTAGGTATATGAAAATTAAAAACTTCAAGTTGCAAAATTATCCTTAAATTCTTTACTGTTAATGTTGTTATTGATATGTATAGACTAAAAATTTGAAGTAGAAATGTTTAGGGTGCATTAGCCTAGAAATCAACTTATTATAATTATAAAAAAATCAAATTATTATAATTAGTGCAAGCGATAGAAGTAGGGGAAAACATATCAGTATTTTAAAAATAATTCAAGATGACATTTCTGACTAAATAGCTATGTAGAGGGAGAAGTATCTGCAAAACTACAGAATAACAACTTGTCATTATCTCCCTCTGGAAGTTTTTTCTTCAAGATTAGTGCTGTTGTAACGAAAGATTTCATTTGTTGATAATTATGCTAATAAATTGTTTATCAAATTAAATGTCAATAAATAAAATTATAGAATTTGATATTCAAAAATATACTATTGGTACTTAAAATAAAAAGGGACAGTTCTAAAAGAATTATATGTTATATATCTGTGCCCCGGAAGGTAAAGGACATCATGTCAACAAAATAAATAACATTTTATGTTAATTGTCATAAAGAAAAACTGTGATCAATCAAACTGTGATTTCTATTAATTATTAATGCCAATAACAATGTGAATAATTTTCTTTATACTGTTCTATATGTAATGAAGAAACAAGTTTTAATAGTTAAAAGTTATGGGAAATTGGCCTGGTGCCCTTCACTTTCGGGGTACAGATATCTTATAGGAGATTATTTCTTAGTTTGATATGCCTGCCGCCTCATGCATTTTTTTTTTCGTTTTCTTTTAATTACTCAAAAATAAGCTTTTTCTGTTTTGGCTATGGACTTTTACATCGAACAGATTCATACTGCCAGTTACTGGGTAGAGATATTTAGTTACCTAGAAATCCTTGCAAGGCCCCGAGTGGCATTACAATGAGGCATACCAAGAGGTCAGCGACGGCGAGTGACATGAGGAAGTAGTTGGTGAGATTCTGGAGTTTGCGGTCCTTGCAGACCGCCAGGCAGACGAGGATGTTGCCGAGGGTGCCAGCCATGGTGGAGAGGCTGACCAGGAGGTAGAGCCACTGTCTGGGTGGATCCTCGATGGTGAGGTTGTGGCTCTGGTTGAGGGAGCCAGGGGGCACCATCACTGCACTGCACGCCACTCACCACCACTACACTAACACTCCGTATCCATCTGCACTACACTCCGCCTGCAACATCAATCACCGATTGGTTAGCGCATGCAACTTCAATATTGGTTAAATACTATATCTATATACAATATAATCCGAAAGAAATATGAGGAAGATTCTGGGCCCAATTAAAGACCAGAGTGAATGCAGGCTACTGCATAACAGTGAGCTGAGTACTCATGCTAAAAAAATATCGGTTTTATGAGCGAAAGGAAAATTTCATTCTATGACAACTTGCTGAAGAGATTTGAAATTGAGATTGAAATCCAAGCGATTGACGAACGAACCGGATTTATACCTGCTTTAAAGAACAGAAGGCCGAACAAGCCTGGTTCGAAGAGGTAGAAAAATACAGGAGATAAACACTACTGGAAGATATTCAAGAATAAAACCGTTTCAAGGTGAAACTAAACGCCCACCAGGGTTTTCAAGAACCAAAGCTGATGACGGGGAGAAATGGACAGACGAAAGATTAAGATTTGTTACAAGATATTTATTAACCTATTTAGACTGGCAACTCTTTTTGTGAGTTTCAAGGCATGTTTGATTTGGTAAATGTTTTACAGTTGCGCTTGATAAATTGGTTACTTATTTGAAAAGTTATTTATTATGTAGATGAAAGGGATACGTTTGTGCCTGTTGGACTGAAATCATTCTAAAAAGTTACGAACAAATAATTAACTTATTGAATATTTAGTTTATATGAATATTCATATTTCCACTCGAGTTTTGCATCGGCTTAACATCGGCATTTATTTGTTTTTTATTAGTTTATTTATTCAATTCACTACTAACAAATAAATAAAAGTTTTTAAAAATTTCAAATAGCTAACATAGTGGAGGGCCTTTATTGATATATACTTTGTGGTAATTTAAATATTTAATTGTTCTAAGAAATTTATTTTGTACTGCTGGTTTTAAAAAATATTGTTAATTACTTTTGGTAGTATTAATAAAGGTATACATAATAAAGCCAATGTATAAAGTTATGAACATCCGTTTTCTATGAATTAATTGTAGTTTTTAAAATTTTTAAATGGAAAGATGTTAACGGCCTTGAAGATTTTCCTGTCCTCATGCTTTGAAATTGTGATATATTGGATTCGATGTATCGATTATGAGTTATAACATAGGTTATATTTGGTTACACAAATACGTTTTTGTCTTATTATAAAAATTGTCATTCTGTGATCATTAAAGCTAAATTAAATACCAATGTATTTCATTTGTGTTGTAAGACATTACAGAAATATAATTGCGTCCTGCCATTGTGCGTTACATGCAAGGTGAGGAAACACTGCCTTGACTGAGCATCATTAATATCCGTTAATCACGGCAACTTCTCCGTCTTTGTCTATTATCGACCTGTTGTGAGAATAAACAGCTACATGCTGACATACCCGCTGTTACTGAATTAAGAAAATAATGATGTCAGATTTACAAAAAGGTATAAGAAAATGTGTACATCCGAAATGAGATATCAGGGTGATGTTAATTCTTTTATAGGGATGGAAAATGATTCGCTTCCCTTTTTCTTGTTAGCTTTGAAGATGCGGGTCGCTCATATGAGGTATGTTGAGAAAAAGCGATTACGAAAAGACTATATCAAGGATCTGAAAAGGGAAGAGGGCTCATGATGAAAATCTGTTGGAAGCGCGGAATCGTTCTTGCATAAGGCTAATAAGCCCTCATCTGGTGGGTTTCATTTCCTTCACTATTGCCCTTGGAGCGGGCCCTTTCTATTGTATTAGGAGGGATCTACCTGGTCAAAGTGCCCGCAGTTCCCTCGTTTGTATTATATACTTAAAGTCTTTGTTTTCCCCTTTGATTCAGAGCTTCTCTCATTATTATAAGTTTCTCCGAAACCGGAGCTTCTGATAAAGAGTCCTTTTCCTGAGGTATTAGCTTTAAGTTAATTACGTCAAAGGTGCTACCAATTTCCTTATAGGAGGAATGGCATAACATAAAATCTTAAAACGAAGTAATCTACTCTAACTAAAACCGAAATTAACTACTCTAAGAAACTTTTTCGAATATAAGGTGGGTATGTTCATCAGCTTTAAGTATGATGGATTTTATAAATGCTTCAAAAAAGAAAAAAAAACTGGTTCCACTACCGCCTATGAAGGTTCTTCGGTGTGGCAATCCAGCGAGGTATCATTATTGAGCCACTCCGCTTCTAATTCAATGCTTCAAACCTAAAAACATTTCAAACCTAAATCTATTTGTATTAAAAAACCCATGTACCATAACAACAGTCCTTTTTATCTTAATCATATTAAGGTATAGCTTCTTAGATTAATATTCTATTACTATATTTTTTAAGACTTAAAATATCTTTTTATTAGATAGCAGTAAGTAGAATCTTCCAGATTAAGGGCAGTGATGTTTTCTCATATCAATAATTATTTCAACTCATTTTCTGGCTGCCAGTGAGAGTGCATTTAGATAATTTCAAAAATAGATTCAACCTACATTGGAAATATTAAGCGCAAGGATATCAGATCATGCAGACTAACTTAACCATTAACTGTGCTGTATTCCTATTGGCGTACAACCCCATTTTAGCCTTGAAGTTGGACCAATTATATCCGAGTAGTTCGATCTCAGTCGACCAATCAGAACCGATTCCGCGGCTCACTGGTTCCTGAATATTTGATTAATGGGAGACATCTGGGATAGCTTTAAAACAACGAACCGTTTCTCCTTGTGGTGGCGTGCTTCCTTGCCTTTCGTAAATGAGTTATATGACATAGGCGTTTAAGTGCATCATAAACAATTTCTTATTGTTAAATGGTTTAAAAAATTTGCTAAGAGATCTAATAAATAACTAGACTTCTATGGACTAAAGATTAAAGAGTTACTTCTCACTAGTATTCTGTACTCTTCACTCTGTTCTTTTCTTTGTTAAAATATTATAAAGGTAATAAAACGGAATAATTATAAAGGATTTTTACAATATTGAAAAGGAAGAAATATTATATCCATCCTGCTTGTTCATAAACTTGTTTGTTTTTGAAACCCGCTTATTATTGAAATACTTTAGAGTATTTGACGGTCTAACATTTGTCGAATAAACTTCATGCATGAAATATGGGGAACGTCTATTCGTCTATTTTTTTTCGTTTATCGCTTCGTCGTATCGCCGTGAAGTTTTGCTCACATTCACGAATCGTCTGCATTAACATAACACTGTATCGACTTTATGCTGCTCCCCAGGGATTCTGTATATACATATTTTTCTTTTTTATATGTGGAAATCATTCTTGTATGATTCGATTATTCGATATACTTTTAGATTTAATTCCCTCTTAATATTTTATTTTTTTAATCATTTTTAAAGTAACATATTATGAATTAACATAGTTTAATTCGTTAAATATATATTTTGGTTACAGATAAATAAATTGAAAACTAAGTTCAGTGTATGTTTTATATTGATTTCACATGTCTTAAAAAAAAAATTGCAATTTTATATTAAGCGCCTTATATACTTTTTATATTCTTCATTCATAATTTGTTTGGTTGTTTCTGGGATTATAAAACACTTCTCTTTTGATAAAAGAGAAGAGAAAATAAATGAGTGTGTGTAATGGCTTCTTTTTGAGGTCACTAAAAATTCCAAGGGCGGTTTGTATTAAAAATTAAAACATCTCAAAGGTAATAGGTACCCTGTAAAACCTTCGCATTCAGTTAGACCTAACCTAACCCGACATTAATTTTTGTTGTTTTTTCTCAGGCTTATAGTTTAAGGCACATTCTTATAAATTTAGTTAAAGTAATATAATTGAAACATGATGTCTAGCAAAATGAAATATTTATGTATTTGTTAATTATATTTTAAAGCTCAAATTTATTTTTAGTCAGTAGTAGTATTTTATACTGTTCTTTTATTTATGTCTTGTTTGGTAATCAGCTAAAGTAATAAACAGATATTAACACTAATGAATTACTTATAAACAAATAAATATATCTCTGAGATTGTATCGCTTAGTTTCCTGTTTAAATATTTATCGTTAAAGTAGAAATTTATTTAAAATAGTTGATATTACATTATACGACTATACGATACTTTGTTATTATAATCCTAAGCATGTTATTTTTAAATTAGAATGAATAATGCGATTTAAAGAATCTTGAACACCTTGCGCTCATGAGTTTATCCTCTTCTTCAAATCCATTTAATGTTGTTATTAACATGCATACAGTTCGTTAAGATTATGCTGTTTAAAGATAGTATTTGCTAAATTTCTTGTATTTTTTGTAGGGAAAAACATGTATAATAATATCTATTAACTATTATCAAGCAATTATTACTCCAGCATTGAAATTAAAAAAAAGTTATACTTATTTTACTCCACATATGAGTTTGGTATGCAAACATACATCAATAATGAATGCCTGTAACCATACCATCTGGCCTAAGACGACACCCCCTTAAGGTTGATTGATGACAGAAACCCATCTGCACCTTTTGTGATATCAAAAAACTTTTGATATGAATGTTATTCAGAAAGAAAAAAAATAATAACCATAATTTAATTTGCTATGATAGATTATATTGTGGATTTCATTTATTCCATAAATATTATGTTTATATAGTTTATATCAGTCATTGGTCATTTTATTGATTTTGAACTGTAATAAAAGTTGCGAATAATGTTACGATAGATTAATAATAAAATAAATAAACGAAAATTGTTCAAAAATCGGAGCATTTCGTTGGAATAAGATCTTACCCAAAAAAATATTATAGGCACATTGATTATGTTTCACATAAAAATAAATGTCATTTGATTTACTTTATTAGTGTTAGGAAAAAAAAAAATGTAAAATTAACATAATATCTTAAAATATGTTATTTATATTTCAGAGCTTTCTACACTTTCTTAATTTTCAGAGTATCCCAATTATTTTATTATATTTTTTTATAATTATTGATACTAAGGGTTATTCTTTCGTTGTTTTTTCGTCGGTTGTTTTGCATAAAATTATTTATGTAATTCAGAATAAATAATTTTTCTGTGCTTGATTATGTCAGAGGGAGATGCTTGTAGACAAGAGTTGAAGTTTGAACACTAACTGACCCACTTCGTTAAGTGGTCGGCTCACTTAACAGGCAGATAGTAAACCTTGTTTTTGGATTACGTCATCTCATCAAAATTTTTTGTTATCATTTATGATTATATTTTATTATTTGACTTGAGTCGTTAGCAATCACGACTAATGGTCTACCGTTTCCTAGCGACTAAATGACGTGAAGTTGCAAGAAAGTTTCTCAGCAATTAGGTGTTCCTTGTTGTTTTTCTTGTTAGTGACCGGCGGTCGGCTTCAAGTTAGAAAGAGGAAGACTTAGTCAACATATTTCTCTTGCTATAATGTTTATTTCGTGTATTCATTACGAAATATGTTCTTAATTGCTGATTGTTAACACAGTTTAAAAAGATTGAGGTATGATGAACGGTTTGAAATAATTTTATCCTAATTCCCCGCTACATCTATGTTTTATTACTTTTGCTTTGATCTCTCATTGTGAATACGTATTTTAAAATTTGTTAATCTAGCCTTTGTAAGGCAGGGCTAGATGACGAACTTTTAATAGTATTACAAGTAAAATATTAATAAAACAAATAAATCAACAAATGTCTAGATTGAAGTATATTTTACTTGGACTCTAGATTAAAATTTCTCTTCACTATCATTAGGATGTCATTCCAAGATTCAGTTTGATTAAGTTTGATAAAACTTAAAAACTTTAACATAAGTTTTTTCATATCTTTTGGTTCGAATGACATCCTATTGATAGTAAAGAGAAATTTTAATCGAGAGTTCAAGTGAAATACGCTTCCTTCCATATGGAACAATTTTGATTTATTTTTTAAATGGATATACATTAATTATGTAAGATGACATTTACTATATCTTTGAAAGAATATCACTTATACTTCCTGGCTTCTCTCCAGCTCTTATGTATTGGATGATATCACAATTTATAAATAACAAAGCAAAATTTATTTAGTATAGTAATTTATACGAGGAATATATGCTTGTTTACTAATTCGATTTAAATGATACTAATGAATTTATTCCTCTTAAAATAGGTAATTATCAAAAATATCAAATAAATATATTAATTTTATATTTGATATTGTAGTTTAATAGTGAAGCATGATAAAACCAGGGTGTTGCCACCCTATAAGACGCATTTGATGGATTTCTCTTGGTGAAAGTATTCGCTAACATACTCCACTTCTGCAGTTTCTTATATACTCTTCATTAAAGGCGTTCTAATTACCTGATGAAGTAGGCTACTTGTTAGTCCTCAGTATAAGTAGAATTAGCCTACTTATTAACTTTTTTTCTTCCTCTCCATCTTTGTTACTCTTTCTTTTCCATATCATTATAGGTTTAATCTAGCCTTATAAACTTATACAAAAATTTCTCGACATAAACTATCACCCTATATGGTAATAGAATAAGTATTGAAATATTTAACCGAATTTTTAAAACCAATAACCTTCTTTTTTATAAATATTAGTCCCATGGAATATATTGTTTAATTAAATGGGGAAATTAAAAATACTGTGTCCAAGTAACTTATGAGGTGGAAAAGTAGCAAAAATTCCTTATTGTCTCTCAATCAACGTCCGTCTGTTCCTTTAAGGTCGCAGGGACTTCTTTTATACGATTTGTATATGGAACAATATTTTTATTGTTTTCGGCTGCTATTGATGTCCATATTAACGGGGAGGGGGAGGGATAAAAAATACTCAGCTCGAAGAAACTACGACTTTTCTTGAACTTCACTGGCTACTAAAAAAGTTTCCGTAAGTGACTCGTGGTACGCTAAGCCGGATTTTTCACAAGCAGGAATATGCGAAAAGTATGTGGGAGGATAACGAAACTGCTGTATTCTAACTTTTGATAAGAACTAAGCCGGGGCATGATCCCTAAGCTCCTTAGCCAACTTGCCTTTTAGCAGCAGCTGGTTTGTCAACTTTATCTGTAACGAAGTATTTTACCCTGCATACTTTGGTTAATTCATTGTCAATAACTTCTGATCGGCTCAGAAACAAATAAATGTCGTTTAGAAAAATTAAAATATATAAGGTTCTAAAAATGTTTAATTTAATTATTGTTATTCTTTTCACAGCTTATAAATCGTCATTTTGTTTTTTGAAATTAATAGTGAAATTTACAACTGTATAATATTAATATATCAAGTAAATAAATTTAATTATTTGCAATGACAGGAGAAAAAGTGAATTACCGTTAGTTCAATAACAAATTCAACTTAGGTCATGAGGCTATCTTCTTTTCAGAAGCCTTGGAGGATTTTCGGGAATTGAAGAGGTTGCTAGGTTTGAAACTGGTGTGTTTGAGTGGCAATAAAGTTGGTCATCAAAGATTTGAAATCTGGTTCTTAGAAAAGCATCAACATATGGGACATCTAGGTCATTATGGATGATTTGGTTGGTAACAAAATAAGAAATGTTGTGGATTTAACGTAGAACTTTGGACTGTAACGATTGGATTCGAGATGAATTCGATGGCTTAGTGCAGCCCCAGAGCTCTACTCCAACTAGATCTTATAATAGGCATGTGCATGAGTTTTGTAATTAATTGAGAGCTTAAAGCGTTATTCTAGCAAACGTTGAAGAAGCCTGAAAAGACGAGCAGTTTCTTGTTGTTTCACTCTTGTATGAAGATTCCAAGTTGAACCTTTTGTATTTTTTAGACCATCGTTTGATAAAGCTCCTGTCTGGATTTTACTTTAAATTATTCATGGGACCAATGATTTCTTCCGGCTTGGAGAGGCGTTGGGGAAAACATTAATTGTCTCATTAATGACTCAATCAAAACTGAAAAGCAGCAATGATAAGGATTATAAAGTCCAAGTCAATAAAGCCACGGCTATTCAGTTGATTAGGCTGAATCGGTTAACATTAATTAACCCTGAATCGGTAGGCTGGAAGCAATTAATATAATCCGCCATCTTGAAGAAGGCTACAACGACTTGTTACTAATAATTGAGACTCAGGAAGCTCTCTTGACAACCTTCAATGATTGGACTTAATTAAGTTTTTAACGTAATTTTTTTGTGGTATCAATTCACAGGCTTTAAGTTTCCGTTCGTTCCCTTTTTAATATTCTCGAAAATAAAAATAAACGTGCGTTTTAATATGAAAAAAATAGTGTACTTACGGGAAATGTATTTATTTCCTTAATAAATTCATCAAGAAATGAACGTTTCAACAGACATTTTGAAGTATAGATGATGAGCAGTATGTTTAAGGCGATTCTTTTATCTGTACACAGTCCATGATACCTAATATATACTGTTTATAATAAAATTATTTTTATTTTCGAGAGAACATGTGAAAGGAAACGAATAAAAACTTGAAACTTAAGAGGATAAGTTATGAAAAAGTTCACACTGGTTTACATTTAGCTCATTTAGCATCCTACGAAAGATGTCATTATTCCTGGACACAGCTTAATGAAATGTCATCATTAGTATAGAGATGAAGACTGTAAAAGAAATTAATTCATTTAACTGCAGGGAGATAGACCAAGATATGATATGATCCTTTATTTTCTGTAATATTGTTGTTTTTCTTATTAATTATTTTATATTATGTTCATGTCAAACATGAATGCATAAACATATATTTATACGAGATGCACTTTCTAATAAGGCCTACCACATATTAGTTTTGGTCCGTGGAACAAGTCAATGCCGACTAATGTTTACTGAAATAGCTGATTTCTGAATAGCTCGTTTCGGCTTTATCCAAATGAGAAACAGGAGAAACAAAAGTTGGTTCGGGGCTCAAAGCCTTTAAAGCCTTTCTGTTGGTTTTTCCTGGACCGCACCAGCTCGGTCGCCTTTGACGGAGGCGATTCACAACAGCCTTTGTTGTGGCCGTCCTTCTGGCCAGTTTTCTCTCGGTGAACAGGTAATGCTCGAGTATCTTCACGAGAATTACCTGGGTTTTTTCTGTCAATTTCTTTTGCTTGCATCACTTAGTAGCAACTAATTAGATTTTTTAATTTAGCATTGAGGATGAACAATTTTTTTGTTATGTACTTAATATCATGAAAAAGCTCAACGAGTCTGATGGTCCGTTGCCTAAAAATAGTTTATCTAGTCATACTTCTACAGATTAAGGTTTCATTGCAATCCTGGGAAATTTTTTATTTCAATGATTTTCGCCATGAGGTCATCTCCCGGAGAACGCTTCAATTTATGTATAAAGCCAAGAAAATGATGCTTGCCATTTAAAGTAAAAATCTCTCTATTTCTATCTACCTATATCTCTCTTCCCCTTTTAATGGTCCGTACTATATTTATTTCGTCTCTCGTGTCAACTTATTAGCCTTAATGTTCCCATTCTTTAGGTCCCTTCAACCAAATGTTAATCCGCTGCAATGAATGTTTTAACAAACATCTTTTTTTTTCCTGTCCAGACATTTTTACGGAACATTTTATGATCAGACGAGCTTACCAAGGGTCTTATTTGTTCTTCCAACATATAAAGATCCAATACTTTTCCGAACTAATCTATAACGAAGGGAGTTCAGTTATCGAGGTCGTAGAGTTAGTGAAGTATTGGTCGCTATAAAGTGAAGTCTGGCGGAAGCCTCTCTAAATTTGAGTGAGGGATGAAGGGCGATCAGTTATCTTGTAACGACTGAATGGAGCCTGGAAGAGACATCCCCATTTGAATTATTGCAAGGTCATTTTTATTTTTCCAAATTTTCAGGACTCTTGATTGGATCAAGGAAATAAACACACGACCTGTCAGTGTTGTGTACTGTTAAAATCCCGGTTTCTTATTCTGTTTTACGCTTAAAACTCAGAGAGTTGAATACTTCGATGGCACCTTCTCTTGACCTTTTACGGTCTATACAATAAGAAAAGTATTGCTGCACTGCTCAACCATTTCGAATCTAAATTTTCAAATGCACCTATTATTATTTCAAAGTTGCTGGCTTGCAAATGGTTGTGTGCATATGTGCTATAAGTTCCAAAAAAAGAAGGGGTACTATTACTATTTAAGACAACTGAAAATTGGGATACTACAGCAGATTTTTTCCCCACATGAATTATAATAATCAATATTGGCTTATCATATAAATAGAAAGAGCAGGAATTTAAGATATATATGAAATTTAAAAAATAGTATATAGTAGTATATATAGTAGTAGTATAAATAGAAATAAAAAAAAAATAGTATCGGGAAAGCCTATACTTATTGTAACTATCTATATTTTGAACTATCTTATCTGGTATTTTTTTTATTATAATTTTATGTTTGTTAAAACTGGTTGAGTTAAAAGAGGAGTGTATTTATCACGAAGATTTGTTTTATTCTATCACACAATTTAAGTTTTTATATTACAATTTTTAAATTACAAATACCTCGTATCCTACTACCTCTTGACTATACGACCTCAAGAAACTGTTAAGACAGTGTGAAAGAGCAGTATTCATTCGTAATACTGGCAAAGTGTGAATAATTGTGTGAAGTGCCAGATGCGACATACGACGATTTTTTAAGATGAATAAAACATGTTAGTTGTTCCACATTTTGTTAAATCATGGTTTCATTATCATTCCAGCATATTGTTGCGCCCATTTAATTTACACAAGATTCAATCTTTTTGTTGGAATCATCTCTCCTTCTACAAGTTATCACAAATAAGAAGTTACCCAGTTAGCAAATAAAGGAGGATCTTCATCGGTGTGGAACATGACGATACCATTCTTTAAACGCCTTCTCGAGCATATCCTCTTTGATAAATTTAGAGCCAAGTGTTGGTTGAAAGGATCTTTGTAAGATATGGCACACATTTAGAACCCTTAGCTTTTGTTTGAAGAAGCGTTTTTATCACCAGATGGATAATGTATTTTATTTAATTGTTATTGTAAATGAAAAGCTGTTTATTATTTATAAGATTGATGTATATTTATTATTTGTTCTTATTGTTTCACACACTATGTTTATTGTTCTTTTCTAACGCATCAACATATGTTAATAGGAAGGGCAAAGTTGTTCCTTTTTTTCGGCCCTTTCAGGTTCGTTATAAATTCACGACCACTTTAACGGCACCTCACGTTTGCCCCTTTCCCCCGAATTTTCTCATTTAATTTTACCTTTATTCAAATCTCTCTTCATCTAGTCGCACTGAACAATAAATAAGAATCTATCATAACACTATTTTTAGCTTAAATCGACATATTATTTCTCAATCCCCTTTGGTAAAATAAATAAATTCCTTTTTATAGGTAACTTATTCCTCTTTCCGTATCTAGTTAAGTTTCCTTTTTCAGATTTAACAAAAATAAATAATAAAGAAGTGTTGGCCAAGTGCCAAGATGATTCAGGAAGGAACAACATTCATTGTTGTTCTCAGGAGCATGCCAACATGAGCTTATGTCTCTCACAAATCATTTTAACAAAAGAACATAGGAGCATTGTCTACAGTTCCTGATGCGTGAGTGCTTAAAAAAAAATTGATCTTGTTTTGTGGTTTTTTTTTGCTTTATTTAAATGTGCCAACCGATAATGAAGAAAGACAAATGAAAATCTGTTTGTTTATACCTATATTTTATTCTTTCAAGATGTCAGTCCATCTGCTATTAACTAATTCATAATTAGTCGTTTCTACTTAATTCTTTTTACTCGTAACCCTTCCTACAATATAATTCCCATATTTCTGTATATATGCCCCATATATATCAGAGATGACTGATTAAGATATGGTTCCGAGGACTTTCGAATTATGTTTTATTTATTTAAAGTCATGGGCATAGTTAAAAATAAAAGATAAATAATGCTCGAGAAGTTGACTGCATATAATCTTACAACTTAATGACTTCATACTACTCAATGAAGGAAAAACGTAATTCAGATTACATTTGAGATTGAAACTTATTTATTGTCATCTCAGTTGGGGAATATTTAAGAGCACGTATGAACATAGCAGTTTTAAATTAATTTTATATTGGAATCGTGTAATGCTGAACAGGTATATAAATTCTACAACCCCGGTGAATAAGTGTTTAAGTCGAAGTTTCTTGTACTTGGAGAAGTAGAATCGTGTTATTTTCGTAGTGAAAAGGGGCTAAGTCGGGCATAGGTTTGAGAATAAGTTATTTCTTATTTCTTATTAAAACTCTTTTTCAAGCCAAAAACAATGAAAATGACACGATTACGTTTCCCTCAATACAATTATTTCTTTCTCGACAAAATTCGACTTGAACACTTATTCGCTGCAGAATTACAAATATCCTTGTGGGATAGTGTAATTTATATTTAATACTGTAATGTTTGTATAGTGTAGTGTTTGTTTTATCATGAGCTTCAGTATTATACACTTCATCAATCTTAAAATTGTGAGGCTGTTCAGAGACGCAAATTGTTGTTTAGACAGGTTCCTATTGTATCCGATACAACTATCTTTCGGTTAAGTCTTTAAGAAAGTTTGTTGGCAGTAGCAATCCAAGGTACTCATCTAATAACCTCACATAAATAAAAATATTTGTTTTAAGTAGTTCTTTCGACGCACTAAACTTCAAACTTTATTTTTACCGACTGGACAATTTAAAAATCGTACTATATCCATAATTCGCAAATTGGACTACGGGACGGTTGGTTACATAGTGGGTGTATTGAAGCTACCGTATCACATGTACGGTAACTTCAGCTGTGACTAATCGCTCCCTGACTACGAACCACTCAAGCCATTAAGAAGCGGCGCTAGGGTGTCCCAGGTCGTGAGAGCAACACAATGGGCCTTTTAGGGAAGGTTGGTTTTCTCCACCAGATGGCGGTGGTGGGAGGTTCTATTAAAATTATCCACAGGGAAGATAACCCTCCGACACAGGGGTTAGGGCCAGGTCTAATGAAGGCAGCGCCAGATTTTTCCATTAATTCCCTGGCAGTCAATAAACGGACCTCTCTGATTCTTTTCCACTAATCAACATTTCTTCTCTTTTTTTTTCTTTTCATTTTATTTTCTCGAGACTTTCCATTATCAGGGGTAACGGAAGTGTATCTTCAGCTATCGTTATCAATCACTGCAAAAATACTTCTTTGGTTAGAATATACGCGTTGTTTTTTTACGTTGATTAAAAATTTTAAATGACTTTTTTTGGACAGTTTTCCTAGAATTGTTTTAATTTTGATCTATTATTTAAATATCAATAAAGATTCAACACTAAAGTTTTTTTTCATGATTTATATTTCCTATGTGTACAGACGAAAAAATATTTCTGGAAACGCATTGTAATTTTATTTATTCTTTCAGATATAACATAATCTCAGTTACTTTGTAATAAGATACATTAGATAACTAAAATATCTAGTTCATTAACTATATTCCTTCAGATTAAAAAAATATTTGTTGTGTGTCAATTTTTATACTTAAAATTTTAATTAAACTACTAATAAACTAAAAGAAAGTGATTAAGGCTCTTTATTGTCTCATATTTTTAATCGGATGAATCCTTTATTAAAATATTTTGAAAAAATAATTTATGAGAAAAATAAATTAATATCGGAAGAAATATTTTGGGTAATGTCCCCCTCCTCTAAAACTTAGTCATTTTTCCTTTAAAGTGAAAATAATAAAGTTAAGGTAGTCTTCTGGGGTCAAATTTTCGATCTTCAGGGAATTTAATTATTTTTTTATTCCAATTTTCGCATGCGTACTTCATGTCTTCATGACCTTCTGTAATGAGGAAGCAAAATAATAAAGTATTTAGGTTTGTTTATTTATTTATTTTCATTATAATGAAAATCATAGTGGTTTCCGAAACATTATTACTCAGTAATTTTTTTCTATTTATATTTGTCAATTGACAATCAGCAGATTGGCTATCAGTAACATAAAACAAAATAATATGAGAGGCAGGAAGAAGAAACCGGTAGTAAGAATAATAGCTCTGGCTTGATTTAATGCCATATGTTGAGAGATAAATTTTAAATTTATGGATAAATTTTTATTGTATTTGTCCGCACTGGTTATTGAAGTTAGTGTGCGTGTTTAATTTTTGTCTTATATCTAATCTGAATAGTGAATATACCAATTAAATTTAAAATTTTATTACAAAAATCTATTGTCATGTTATACTTTGATTTGATTTTTACAAAATGCAGATTTTTAATGAACAATGCGGATATTTTTCACTTTGTAATATATTTTTGCAGGGTCAGATTAAATAATCTGGTTCCCCTATTCTCCTTCATCTTGGCCTACCCGAGAACTAATTTCGACAAGGCGGTTGGAAAGAATGAGACCGTTCTATTGGGGCCGAGGGGAATTTGAGGCTGGTAATAGAATGGGATGGGATGAGCCATTTCTGACAAATACGGCAAACACGGAGCACGTAGCGTTCTGATTCTATTAGCTCCTCCTCAGCTTTCCTATTAAACGTTCGCATCCTTCTTCTCATTAGGGTCTTCCTTTTTCCTATCGATTGGTTGTGTCAATGATAACCTCTATGTTGCCAGGGTTTATAAAAAGAACTGTACTGCTACAACCATGACGGGTCTTGGGTTGTAGCTATACAGGAAAGGTCACGTACTGAAGCACTAGTTGCTGTACTGTTTCTTGGACAACAGGATGTGCAGAGACGTGGTTTGTCCTTGTTCAAGCTCAACCGCCAGATTCCCCCACCTCTATTTTTAATACTAACTTTCTAGATGGCCGAACTGTGAAAAAGTGAGAGTTTCCGCCCCTTTGTCAAATTAAAATTAGAACTAACGAAGAGTTGAAAGGAAAGCATCCAGTTTTAATATATTTTCCAGATCTGTGATATAATAAAAATGCATTTAGCAACAATAGTTCTTTCTAATTAACTCATTGAAACAGGGGTAATAAAAGTCTGATTTCTTCCTGAATGAAAACTTCCTGTAAGCCTACCTTATGAATATAATTATTGCAGATTCCATGATTCGTTCTCAGCCTACTAAAAACGTTTATTGTGTCTTTTCCGATGTTTTATATTTGGGCTTCTCTCGATTTTGATTCTGCCATCTTTTATAATAATCTGCATTAGGCATCTGAATATCTTCTTATTCACCAGTTCTAACTGCTTATTTGATGTGGCTACTTATTGTTTCGTCAAGAGATTGAATTGGAATTACGAAAAGGGCACTGGCTGTAATTCTTGTTTTATTTATATACTCGAATTTGTATTATAGTTGCGTTGTAGAGGTCAGTTTGTAATTACATATATTTAATAAAAATTACTTTGTTTCCAGTCCAGTTCCAGCCTGTAGCTGGTACAATGCTCAGTGCATGACTAGGTCGGTAGCGCATGGTGGAAAACCGCTTACTGGCTGTAACCTCCCCTCACTGAATATGTTAACCCCGAATTATGTGGTCCTTGGGGAGCGGCGAACTAACAAGGCTGGGGTAGAAAGCCCGGGGGAATATCCCACGCCAGCTATCTTCATTAATCAACTCTCCAACTTCACTCCATTCAGTCCGTCCACTTTTATAGGCAACAAATAAAGTTGTCTCTTTAATCAACCCCCAAATCCGCAATTAGGTCTGGATGTATAATTTTATTTGTCTTGTATGAGCTAAATTTATTTTGGGTTGAATCATGAACTAAAATTTCCACTGTTTTTAATTCGAACGTTTGTTTGTTTATTCATTTAATTTCACTTTCTGCTGCTATAGATAACACAGGCCAACGATGAAAAAACTTTTTTAATGAAAATACCTTATTCTTATGTTGTTTAGGTTGCTGAATCCAAATATGATGCTTAAAAAGTTGTATCACCCACCATTTATTCACATTTTATAGTTAAATTCATGAAATAAAGAAATATTTTTAGAATTTAACAGCTTTTTCATAGTTAAGATAACATGAAAAAATAGGTCTAATGAACAAAGATGATGTTGGCAGCACTGCTGAAACACATGCTAAACAGCTGATGTTTTGTTTATTTTCAACATAACCTCACTTTTACGTTTCCTGTACATGTGCTCAGTGCAATGTCTCATCGCGGCTGTAAAAACTCTGCTGACAGTTTTTGTTATATTTGTGGTGAGTTTGTTATTAAAAAGCACCAAAGAAACATTACAGACTTTGTGAAAAAGGTTTATCTAGCATACTTTGGAACCAAACTTGGAGACCAGGATAAACCTTGGGCACCGCATAAGGTATGTTATGTATGTGTTGAAGACCTCAGGAAATGGTCAAAAAAAGAGAAAAAACACTTTAAATTTGCTGTTCCCATGATATGGAGGGAACCAAAAAATCATTCCGATGACTGTTACTTTTGCAGTGTAGATATTACTGGTCATAACTCTAAGAACAAGAAGGTAATAAGCTACCCTAACCTTCCGTCCGCCATCCGACCAGTAGGGCACGGTGTAGATTTGCCAATCCCGGAACCACCAGAGGACTTAAATTCTATTGAAACAGAAGTATTTTCTGATGTACAGTCGGAGTTAGATGAACACGATGAAGAATTCCAATGTGTTACAGAAAATGTAGAGCCTAAATTGTTCACTCAGGTCGAGCTTAATGACTTAGTTAGGGATCTGGGCTTAACAAAAGAAAAAGCTGAACTGCTTGGCTCTAGGCTAAAAGAAAAGAACTTGCTGGCGGCTGGAACCAGCATTCATGTGTATAGGAAGAGAGAACAACAATTTTCGAAGTATTTTGAACAAGAGGGTGATTTGGTGTACTGCTCAGACATTCATGGTTTAATGAATGAGTTTGGAATTGAATACAAAACAGAAGATTGGAGGTTGTTTATTGATTCATCCAAAAATAGTTTGAAGGCAGTTTTAGCACACAACGGTAACGTGTATGCCTCTGTACCTGTCGGTCATTCTGTACATATCAAAGAGAGTTACGAAAATCTAGAAATAGTGTTAAATAAAATAGGTTATTCTGCACACGGTTGGATGATATGTGGTGATTTGAAAGTTACGTGCATGCTCCTTGGTCAGCAAGGGGGTTTTACCAAATTTCCATGTTTCTTGTGTGAATGGGACAGTAGAGCTCGGAATCAACATTGGTGCAGAAAGAACTGGCCTGCTAGGGAGTCTTTAAAGCCTGGCGAGAAGAACATTTTACGCAAAAACCTTGTAGATCCAAAAAACGTGCTCCTACCACCACTACATATTAAGTTAGGTCTCATGAAACAGTTTGTAAAGGCTTTGCCTAAAGATGGGCTTTGTTTCAAATATCTCTGTCAGAAGTTTCCACACCTTTCAGAAGCTAAACTGAAAGAAGGCGTCTTTACCGGGCCTGATATTAGAAAAATGATGTTTGACGTTAACTTTGAATCCACAATGACCTCAAATGAAAAGGAAGAATGGGTTTCATTCAAGCAAGTTGTCACCAAGTTTTTGGGAAATGAAAAAGACCCAGAATATAAGGCTATTGTTGCTAACATGTTAAAAAAATTTGAACAGTTAGGATGTTTGATGAGCCTGAAAGTTCACTTTTTGAGCAGCCACCTCGATTACTTCCCGGAAAATTTAGGAGATGTTAGTGAGGAGCAAGGTGAGCGTTTTCACCAGGACGTTAAAGTGATGGAAAAACGTTACCAGGGCCGCTGGAATACCAACATGATGGGGGATTACTGTTGGTCACTTCACCGGGAAGTTCAGCAAGCTATTCATCGCAGGAAAAGCTACACAAGAAGCTTCAAGGAAAAAAGGGAAAGAAAATATAAACCAATTCCAGTTGACAAGTGAACCTTGTATCATCACATAAAATTACTATTCCAAGTATTTTACTGTAAATACAAACCATTTTTACGATTCTACAGTGTTTCATTGATTTCCCTATATACTGTAAATGGGTATTAGACTATATAATAAAATACATTTTGCTTGGAAACTAAGGGTGATACATAAAAACTACGAGCAGATTTGGATTCAGCACATAAAAATCTATCAAGATCAGCTATTAAAATTAAAAAAGTTTTCAAAAAGGTTTTTTTTGTTGGCCTGTGTAATCGGACGATGCTGCAGTGGCCTGACACCGACAGACTCAGGACCACCATTTTTTACCTTCCATAGGACTAACAACCAAGCATTTTTGGCTCCTATTTGAAAAATCCTAGAGCTAACAGCCAGAATGCGAACCCACGAACTTGGGCCTAGTAGGTTGTTATGCTAGACAGTAGAACACAGGTCTCTCTTTATTCGAAGCCTTGTATTTATTTACCTATTAATTTTACAACGTGAAATTTATTAATTATACGTATTAATTTACATCGCGAATTCGTTATTTGTTTTTAGTGCCTGAAATCATCTTTAGCAAGTAAAAGTAGGCATTTTTCTTTATTTTCAGAGTGCATAATAGTTGAACTTTCCATTTATAAAAAGTGTTAAAAGTATAATTAGTTTTTAAAAAACTAACAGGTATGTCTTCACCTAAGAATGACCGTGAAACTTATTGTCTGTTGGCATCATTATAGCTCAAACTTTGTAAAACTTTATGGAAGATTATTTAATTCAAAATGTTGGCGTTCTATCTATTTTCATTCCAAGAAGAATATAGTCCTCAGCCTGGTTTTTGTAATGGTTTGGATTTTCCTCTGTCTTCTAAGAAAATCGTCTTTGATTTTTCTTGGAATCTAAGAAGCATAATAAATCCAACCCTTCTTTTTATCTTTTATGAAGAATGGCCTATTTCTCCGAGTGCAACCTGTTCGTGGAGTTTGGAAATTTAAATTAATTCGGTTTCTCCTTATTCCTACTAAGCTATAAGTTTTAAGTTGCATATGAATCAAGTTAGAAGTTACGCTTTGGACGAGTCTAAGCTTCATTAGAATTAGTTAGGCCGTGTTAGTCTTCGCTGAATCACCTCAACTAATTATGTTTCTTCTCTTAATCTATTATATTCCAATTTCTCTGTCTCCAAACTGTGTATCTTCTTAGAAGGAGTTATTATAATATTGTACAACTCATTCTTGGTAGGGCATTGTTTTTTACATTTTATCTTCTGTTTATATCCATTTTATAAATTATCTTTATTTATAGATATAGTTTTATATAAAATTTGTCACTAGGATTGGATTGAAATTGTTCAGATCTGCAAGTGGCCAGTGATGAGTTTACAATTTATCTTTCCTTCAAATGTTCCCTTTACTAGTCTCTTTTCTTACCGCCAAGTTCATCAGAAGTTCCATTATAATGGTGTTTATCTTAGGCAACTGATATTGTAGGAAGTTTACTGGTCGAGGATTATTCCCATTTCTCTCTGAGAACTTATTAAATAGAAATAATATATTCTCAGTTTACTTTTCGAACTTTTGAGGACAGTCGAAATTGATTTCATTGTCCATTTCCATTTCTTCGGCTCTTGAGGACAGACAAATAAACACTGCCTTTACTGTGATAGATATTTCTTTTGATGCCGCCTTACGATTTGTTTGGGTATTAAGTAATCGTTTCAATTACTCCAATAATAATAATAAGTAACGCCTAGTAATTTATGGACTGGCTCGACCTTTAAGAGACTCGATGTGTTAAATTTCCATAATTTAATAGATCCATTACACGGATAAACTTGATCGAGTTGGTTTGAGTAGTTTGTAAATCGCTCATCGAATGTTGATGGGTAAACATTTAGTTTAAGATAGGGTGTAACTACTCCATACCCAAATTAATTTGTTAATATTATTTTATTATTATGGCAACTAGAATAATAATAACTTGTTGTACTAATTGCTATCAAATGACAATTAGAGGATGAAGAATATTTTTTTATGCAAGAATCAGGAGTTCATTACTTTGCAAATATTTTAAAATTTGAAAGTGTTTATAACAACATTGAAAAAATAAATAAATAAAAGAAGATTATGTATATATTTCTGAACATTGAACTGAATTGTCTTCTCTCTGTCACAATCTTTTCCGTTAAATGAGAATTAAATGGTTAATACTTTAGACATAAATTCAATATTTTGGCCAATTCCTTTGAAAATTATTTAAAAAAAAACTGCATTGTTACCCAGGGAGATATTTTTTAATGTATGTGTCTACCATTTGGATTAAGGAATGTTCCAGCAAGTTACCAAAGTATGTGGACAATATCATAAGAAAATATTTGTATATTTTAATATTTTAGACTTTCTACTTTTGCAGTAAACTTTATACACTAATTATTCATTTAATTATAATGATATACTCTTGTTATATCACAGTTTAAGTGATAAATAAGATAACAATCCAGAATATTTCAGCTATTACACCTCAATTATTAATTGACTACGTCTGTTTAATTGTTCTTTTCTTTTTTCCCAATTCTCTTTCATTCTTTCCCCGTGTTTTCTTTCCTTGCTACATCCAAATTGCGCCTGTCTTTCTCATCATGTTATGTTACATATTTATTTATTTTTGACGAAATAATTTATTGATGTTACTTTTGATGTGATTATAACTCTCTAGAAGTGGCTGAGATTAGTCTCGTGCAGGTTTGGTATTAACGAGATAGCTCCCGTAAGGGTTCGGTCTGGAGAAAGAAGAAGATTGTAGCGTGCTCTGTGATGGAAAGCGCATCCCCTAGGAAGCTCCAGTATTTCATTCTCGGTGGACATTTTCCCTTCCGTCCCTTTTCATGGAACATCTTGGGCCATCTCTAGTCCATAATATTGCTGTAATTTATACATTCTTATGGTAGCTTCGGAGTTCCGTTATATTAAATATTACGTGTAGGGTGATCTGTATACGTAATATCCATGTTGCATATACAGAGTATTTTAGCTCTTCGGAATTAAATAAATGTCCACCAAATTCTTTATGCATTTCTTATGAGAAAATAGAAAAAAATCGAGAAATAAAAGGCCGTATGCCGATTGTATCGCATAATAATATATAGAAGGTAAGAGATAATATATAGATTTTAAAAACAATGGCTTTGAAATATTGTTAAACATTTTTCTATAATTATAATAATGTTCATCCTTTTTATAACGCATAATTGTAATAATAAATAGTGTATTTTTTATAAAAATGTAATATCTTTTGTAACTAACAATTTAATTACCCTTCACCTAAATATTTGATTGATTTAGATCAGTTTATGAAGTGGCGTTGTTAAGTAACACAGAGTTCTGCTGTTAATCTGAAAATAGATTACTAATTTTTTAGTTTTTATGTTTAACCACAGAATTTATAGATATTGATGGATAAATTTATTCATATTTATTAAGATATAAAAGTAATCTTTCTATTATGATACACTAATTTAATTTATAGACAGTACATTTATTTAGTCCTAATATTTTGACTAAAAATGCTTGAAAAATATTTTTGTATCTATTTTTTTCTAAATTTCTAATGTAGCTTCTTGCAATATAGGTTTTAGCTCTAAAAAAATAATAAAAATATTAGTTTATGTTGAAGAGAAACTAAACACAAATACACTACGGGTTCATTGTCATTATTATTAATTCCAAACATATGTATTCCTATATTGTCTTATTTGTTTTATTAACTTATTCTATTTTTATTTTTTCCAGGTATTTATACTACATTCATAAAAGTATATCTTGCTCTCTGGGTGAGTCATAGCTTTATTTCATAACTAATTTATTATATAATTATTACAGTTTAAGTCTGCTCTGCTATTGTTGAATTATGCTATCATATATTATATTTTAGTATTAAATAATTTTTTAAAATTTAAAATTGATATTCGTAAGTTGAGTTTATAATCCATCATGAATTGTATAATCCATCGGTCCTGCAGCTATATTAGTAATTTTAGCATAAATATTCTGTTAAGAAATTTGTTGGTATAATTTATAAATGTTTCAAACCCTACCCACACAACCTTCCGGCTGCATAATGTGTCCCAAGTTTCATGCTATCATCACATTGTTCTTAAACATCACTAAAGGTACGAATAAAGAATTAAAAGTAAAATCAAAATTTTGTATCACTTCCGCAGGCTGTCGCTTCGAGTTAATTCATAATAAGATTTAACGTTTCCTTCGTTTCCTTTTTTAATATGATCGAAAATAAAAATAAGGGTGAGTTTTAGAACAAAAATAAGAGTGTAATTATGGGAAATGTGTATATTTCGGTAATCATTCAATCAAGAATGATCGTTTCAACAAAAACTTTGAAGTATAGATGATGATAAAACCTTATGTGTAAATCGGTTATTGAATCTAAATTACAGTTAGCAACAGTTACTATATACTGTCAGTAATAAATTCTTTTTAATTTTCTGGAATTTAAAAACGAAACTAATAAAAAACGTTTCAACCAGCTTTTCGAAGTTTAGATGCTGATATAACCTAAACAGTATGTGTAAGTCGGTATAACATACAGTCAATAATAGTCACTCTAGTTATTGACTAGATATTTTTCAGTGATAGATATTTTTTTTTTCGAGAAGACTAAAAAGGAAACGAATTAAAAGTTGTGACTTAACTCGAAGAGTCAACCTGCGGAACATATACCCAAAATGTATGTAATATATATGCGTTAGCTAAATGTTTCTATTTAAGAAAGTACTGTACCGCCATAGAGTTCCATGACAGGCAAACGCGCTATATGTAGTAGCCTGAAAGATAATGCGCCAATCTTCGGCTATTTGTAGTCTCAAGAGATCAGCACCGTTCGATTGGGGATTTTCCCCCTTTCCTACTTTCCCTAGGACTTCCCGTCTAGAATGCAAATAATCGAATTACAGCGGACATCTTTCTTCGCCTTCCTCCCTTACGGAGAATTTTAATTTCCTTCCAAGTTGCAAAGGTTTAACTCCCCTATTCTGAATCAATTATCTCTGAGAAATCGGTAGAAGTATTGGGTTGAGTTTTTATTCGGATGAACTGCAACTTTATGGGTGATTTAGCCGAGGCAAAGGATTTAGGATCCCTCGCCGATTATAGTCCAACTCCCAAATCGAATTAAGGCTATGGGAGAACTGCCGATCGAGTTTTCTTACAGTTCGCGATAAAATTAAAGGAGTGAGAAAGTAATTTCTTAATCCCAGTCCATTTTGTATTAAAACTCTTTTCGATTTTGTGCATAGTTCGCCTGTACATAATAAATTATTTTTATGTGTAAGTATGCCTGTATTTTAGTCTATATAAGGATTCGGAGACTGAGATTAGTTATGGTTTGTTTTCATTTATGAGTTTTGGGAATGCCTTTATTTCAAAATGAAAACTGTTGTATGTAATTATTAAAAATACAAACAGAATTCCAGAATTCCCAATCTCATCGCTGTTACGATACCGAAGATTCCGGATTCAAATCCAGCTTTGGCAGATAAATTATTTAATACGTTTACACCTGGGCCTTTGGATGGGGCTGCTACCCTCTGCGGCTCACCCTGCCTTTATAAAGTAGGAGCCCTTAATCGGTGAAAAACCTTGAAGCTGTGCGTGATCTTGGAAAAATCACCTCCCTGAACCTCGTTGTACCCAAGATCCCTCATGGATTGCAGAGGCACAGGTTTTTATTTTATTAATTTATTTTAATCTTGAAACCTACAGGATTGCGCTCGAGTGTGATTTGATCGACTGGAGTTGATACAGAGTTAGTTAAGGTGCTGCTACTGAACGAAGCTTAGACTCACCCCTATACATCTGCATCTCCTCCCCTTCAACCCTTATATCTATGCCAAGGCAATTACTTACGGTCCTGTGTTTGCTCAACCATTGCTATTTTTGTTGCGAGCGATGTAGGGAGGCCTCATTGTTGGATATCTGATATGCTTTCTTTTCAGTCCTACTGTCAATACTACCTTTCCTTTGTATTACTAAAACTTATTCTCTTTTCTTTATCTTTTATTTTATAATAACATTACATAATGTAATCAACATGTAAGTATTGATTACATAGTTATATTATGGCAAATGATATTTAGCACTTTCCGTATTAGAACTATTCATAAATTAACAAATAAAATATACCACACAACGTGTTTAACACAGAATTTTAGAATGGTGCGTCTTTAAATATAATATTCCTAAGTCCTTATTTTAGCTGCGGCGATGAAAAGTAATGAAATTGTCGTGGTGAAGATAAGTTACATTTCCACTACGGCAATCTCATTGCTAAACGTTGGTAGCTGGTACAACTCATAGTCGTAAACTTTACCTCAGATCGTATTTCATTTCGGTTCCCGAGTTGCTGCTTAAAGAAAATGTAGGATAGTACGTATTTAGATAAATCTTAGCTCTTAATTGTCTGTGTTGAAAATTGTATGGGTTCTATCTAAATTAAATTAAATTTAATGTTCTCGTTGCTTATTTAATTATATTATAAACCGTAATTATATTCACATTCCGTCTGTATAATGGTGAATTGGTTATTTCACTTTATACGGTTCTCATAAGCGTTTATATAGCTGGATTGAAAATTTTAGCACTGATGGAATTACGGGATACTGTAAGTCCAGGTATATTCAGTTTCAAGTAGGTCTAATAGGTTTCAGTATATTCAGTGATCCCGGAAGTTCAGTGGTAGAGCGCTGAGCTGCAGTGCCGAAAGTTCCGACTGAGACAGATAATTTATTCAATTTATCCTCGGAGATGGTCCCTGTGGGTTCTGGAGACCCTCCTGGGTCTTGCCCAGCCTCTAAAAAGTGAGTAGGTACTCTCAACCTTCACTACCGTTACTCTTGAAACACTACAGTATTTCCCAGGTACTCAGCCCAAGACCTCCCATGGGTTGAAGTGTTACATGATTAAACAGGCATTATATTCAGTTTCAATTATGATGATAAAACAAAGAATTATTTTATTTTATAATTATTCAATTATTTTCATTTTCTCTCCTATTGGTTATGAAAGTTTTAGAAAAAGCTAACGCGACGGTTTTATCAACAGTCACTATGTCCTGATGCATAATTATTTATTCGAAATCCAACGTTTATTTATTTAGTCCTTGATATGTAAATCGTTTAGAATCAGTAGGCAGTGGGTTTCAAGAATTTGAATAATATTGTATCACAAAGAGAACTTTGCACTTTTTAATATATCTCCAAAATTACCAAAAAATTGGTCGTATGCATAGGTATATAGCTTTCTACCCACATTTCAAACCTTTCCCTAGCCTGGAACATATCAGAAACCTGAGCATAGTTGTATTTTAATGATGTAAGAACATTTTTCATCAACCCTCTGATACCGTAGATCCTCGCTGAGAACTATTGAAGCGTAGCAAACCGCTAATCGTGCATTGGAGAACTTGGCAGAGGGCGCTGACACCATCTCACGGTAGGCTTCTCCTAGCGAAATACCTTCCTTCCATTGTTTGGCGGCTCGCTGGGGCGGAGTAATCGATTAGCTCAAATAATTGAGTCGACTATTCCGAAAATTCCTTCATTCTGACTTTTGAAGTATAGCGTTTTGCCGTTTTCGAAAAAAATATACCTATTTTAGTTGACTTAAACATTTTTTTTCCCAGTCTATTGGTTATTAGAAATATACATCTTTCGTATTTCATTGAAGGTTTTTGAGCTTCAACATTCAAGTGTTGTTTTGAAAAATATAGGTATAAGGCCCTTTAGAAACGCGCTGTATGCCAAACCTGGTGTAGGTTTTTAATTTGTAATTATATGTTGTTTTTTTATTACCAATTATTTTCACTGTAGCAAATTATTTATTAATTATTATAGGAAAAAATACTTAAATAAAAATGAGCTACTTAATTAAAAAGTAAATTAGAAATAATATGTGATATTTTAATAGAAACAAAATATAGCCGGTTTCTTGTTTGTTCCAAAATGCTCTTTATAGAAGAGAACAACGACATGAAAAATATTGTCATTCTTCAAAATTCAATTTGTAATTAGAATCGAAAGAATGAGGAAGTATATACGTTAATTGATTTTAGATCCACTTTTTGTTGAGATCGGCACGCTCTACTTTAAAATTTCCATCTCTAAAGATTCGTTGTCATGTCACCGTCTAAAGGTGTTTAAAATAATATATAGGGAGCGGATTAGATGAGTGGTAAAGCTCTATGTTGTCGTGCCCATAAGGTCCCCGGTTCAAATCCAGCTGCCGGTAGATTTTATTTAACCTGATAGCAACCGAGGATGGTTCCTATGGTATCTGGAGACTTTCCTTGGACTCCCCAAGCCTCTACACTGTGGGCCCCCTTAATTGAGGAATAAACCTGGCGATTGAGCGTGCCAAAGGACAAATCGCCTACCTACACAACTGTTGTCCTTTTAGCACTACTGTCTCAACCAATACTGAACACAAGATCCAAGATTCGAACCGATGGCATGATCTTTCGTGGCCTGTAGTGGTACAGATTTTTTTTTTCATATTCTAATATGTGTTGCTATATTAGCACTTTTTTGGGACAGCACTCGTTCCTTTCATACAAAAACTTATTAATCTATCCACTCGAGAATAATATATTTTTGAATTATAGTTTTTTATAATTGTCAATTCATACAAATTTGCATATGCTAGGTTAGTATTCTTTTATCGTATTCTCCTACTAATGGTTTAAAGATAAGACAGAAGAATATTGAATCCAAGCTGGAATTGGCCCTTGAAGAATCCTGTTCTCTAGTAAAAGTGGCCTGAGTAGATTGGGGTCGCCCGGAATGTCGCCCGAACACAGTGGATCGTTCTGCAGAACTGAGCCTTTCCAGTGAATTCTCAACTGGCCGGAACAACCTAGCAATGCCCAATAGTTTCAAGAGATAACGGGTAACATTTGCGAACTTTCATTATCCGAATACTCCGAAACACTAATATTCTCCTTATACTATTGCTTAAATAAACAAATTCATTTAATTACTTGGTATCGGTTCCGTAGGTTGTCTCTTGAAGTTTTTTTTTTTTTTTTCGTTTTCTTTTTATTATTCTTGAAAATAATAATCGTGCGTTTTAGTATGAAAAAAAAGTGTATTAGGGAAATTTGTAGATTTCGGTAATTATTTCATCAAGAAACATCTCGAAGTATAGATAATGATTTATGTTAGTATAAACATACGTTCATTTCTTGATGAAGCTCATGATTTATAATAATATCTTTAAGAATATTAAAAAAGAAACAAAGGTAAAGTTAAAACTTGTGAGTTAACTCGAAGCAACAACCTGGGAACTGATACCAAATATTTATTTGAATTACTTCACTTTATTTTTCTTGGGGTCAATTCGTATGCAATGGTCCTTAGTTCACAGCAATTTGTAATGCCTTCAATATTTTTTATGTCGATTCCTTCAAGTTTCTCTATGCTATGTAATTAAACAGTTGAGAATTTTTTCTCTCTAATCGTTGTTTACAATTGGCAACCATTTTACATCACTGATTCATTACATCAAAGGTTCATTTAAGGTACATTTATATTACACTACTTACAATATGATAAAAATTGATCTTATGTTTGAAACCAAGTTAAAAAAAACTCGTTTGCAAGTAATTATTTTTATTTGAAGGAATTCTATATAAAATTTATCTCTTCAGTGGGCAATTAAATAAACTATAATAGCTAAGATAATTAAAAACTAACCATAATAATGAAGATTTTATTTATTATAATTTTTGGTGTACCGCAAGGCAGAGTTTTTAGCCCCATGCTCTGTTCTGTATACACCTCTGATATTCCGGAGCATCCTTGCACCAACATCTATACCTTCGCAGACGATACAGCTATTATTTCTTCTCACAGAGACCCAAACCTAGCATCTATAGCTCATCTATAAATAATTTTTTTTATTTAGAACAGTGGTTCTATAAATGGCAAATCAGAATAAACGCCTCAAAATCGAGCCATGTAAGCTTCTCTCTACTCATGCCCAGCAGTCAAAATTGACAACGACGAAGTACCTTCCAAAAACTAAGTACTTGGACAAAAGACTTACATGGAACGTACATACAAAATTAAAAAAACAAGAACTGACTAGACGGTACAAACAACTATCACATCTTATGGACTACAGATCTTCACTTGACTTGAGGAACAAACGACTTATCTATAATAGTATACTAAAACCTATTTGGACATATGGAGCAGAACTTTGGGGTTCAGCAAAAAAAGTTCACAAACACAAGATACAAACAACACAGTCCAAAATTCTCAGAATAATTATTAATGCACCATGGTATATTTCGAATCACACTATACACAACGATAAGAACATTCCCACTATAAAATCATATATTCATAACAAATACATAACATTCCACTCACCGACACAACATCCACTCGTTCTTCCGCTTTCCTACTCCCTGTTATCTAGACTTGATAAGAAAAGATAAAAATACATTGGCCAAGAGACCTACTCAACTATTGACATTTTTATTCCAAAACTCGATGATCATGTATAAAAGCGAAGAGAAAGGCCAAATTTGCTGGATGCGCAATTGCGCAGGTGCAAATGAAAATTGAATAATCAATAAATAATAATCATAATTTTTTCAAAATGGAAGGATCTTCGATAAGACAATATTTAAATTTTTGAAACTACTATTACTATTTTTATATTGAGATGCAGATATTTCCTTTTTATATTTAGAAATTATTGAATTGTTAATTTTTTTTAAAAAATTTCAAATGTCTTCTCATAAGAAGAATAGAATGATGCATCCAAATACGGCCTTTTTTTAGCATTTAGTACCTTCGCATATATCTTATATATTAACAATCATATTCTCCCTATAACAATATTTATCAAACTTCTTTTGAATAAAGTGCATAGGGCTTAATAAATTTATATAATAATAATGACTCAATCTGTAATGTAGGCTAATAAGTTTGAGTGTTTTTATTGAAGTTGATTACCAGAAAGTCCAGTTGTCTTAATTTTTCTTTTTCCGTTTATGGAAACTGCCGAAAATTACATTTAAACTCATAAAAATAAAAGAAGTCATCTTTCTCATTTATTAAAGCCGGAATAAGAGAGAAAAAAATCCAGTAAAAGCACGTCTCAGGCTAACGAGGTTTTCCATTTAGGTATATTTAGATATTTTAAATTTAGTCCCGGTTGAGATGTTCTAGGTTACACTATCTGTATATTAGCCCGCATGTCTTCGCTTAATATTCCCAACAACCGCAAGTGTATTCCATATAATTACCTTTTGTATTAACTTTTCCCCTTATTTATGTTAATGAGGTTTTACGTGTTTAATGACAAAACCTCTTGTTTCTCCAGATTTTTTTAATTCCTCGAAGTTCTAGCCTACGCAATCCTTATTCCTTTTAGACTCTCTAACTGGACAAGTTGATAATGAGCTTGCTGAACTTTTTTTTTTTAAGAAATTTCAATTTCTCACCCATCTTAACATTATAAAATAGGAAAAGCGTTTTACTTAATTTAGTGCCATCTCAGTGTTTTGGCTTATTTTCGGTCTGGCTGAAATCTCACTTCGTAGACGAGAAAATTAGAACTCATGTATCATTCAGTTTTATGTAGACATCACTTAATTTTAAAATGCAAAATGTTTTGGATAGTTGGTATATTTGAAATAAGCTTCGATTATAATTATTTTATTACATTTTATTATTTTATAATTATATTTTATCCGATCAAATATATCAAATTTGTAAAAAAATGTATTTTTTTAAATGTTTAAAGGTTTTCATGACTTAATGGAAATTAGCAGAAATGTAGGTTTTTTTCTAAATGTTCTCTCAAGATTTTTTATTTTGTTAACTACCGAATTAAGATTTATTTTTTCCGCTCTTTATTTTTATATTCCTTTTGTATATATATGGTTTTATTTTGTGTACATAACGTTTGGCGTGTTCTCTAAATTAATTAACAGCCTTAGTGATAACGAAAGTATTTTAAATTAATATTTAAATTTTAAGAAAAAAATATTTTAGACAGTATAATTAATAATTCCAAAATAAATATCTTAATTTTTTATATTTAAAAATTTGGATAGTGATATAAAAATGATTGTTAAAGTTGCTTAAGTTAGTCGAGAAATTATATAGTCTATAGTATAACTCGATGTTAAACTATTTTAGCCACTTATTGTATAGTATCCATTCCACAAGTGATGCTTAGCCATCAAAATGCAAAGATGCAATTATAGTTTTATGAATGAACACCCTTTCTTTATTATCATGGCATTGCTCAATCGAATGATAATCCTTGATTCTTCAATTATCAAAATAATGTAAAATGTGCTGCACATAAATTTCAAAAGAAGTGTGTTGGAATTTAACCATGTGTATAAGATTTTTTAGTTTTTATTTGCCTCTTTTTGTTTTGTTTTTTCACTTCGTCTTCCTGGCTTCTTTACTTAGATTATAATCATATTGAGCCGGAAAATGGTATTGCATGGGCCTACCTAAACCCTCACATACCCTTGCCAATGTCCTGGAGCGCCGTGTTCCTAATGGAATTGGCCAAACAGGAGTAGCACTGGAATCCCTCTGCCACTAATACAACAATCCTTGGGTTACCTGTATACATCTGCCCGATCCTTTGACTGTGTTTAGTGTTTTATTTTCCTTCTTTATCTCTCTTTATCGTGATCAGCGCTATTGAAGTTGGTTGGTGACGAGATGTTAAATGTATGCTAAAATAAAAGAATATCTCTTCTTCTTTTTTTTTTTTTTCATCGGGTATGAAATCAGTTAACTTACTTTTTTTTTTGCTAACAAATTGACGTATAGAATGTTGACTATATGTTTCGAATAATTCCCTTATGTTTTCCATGTGAAGTGTTATACCTCGGAGAGTGGACATTTTTATCGTATGAAAAAAGGTGTTAGGAAAAGCAGCTATGGCCCGGAGCCAACAAAAAGTTGGGGTAATTTAACAGAGCCTGTTACTCTTATCTTGAGGCCGAATTAGCTAACTGTACGGTCGACTTTATCTTCCCGCCCGGGTCCACCTCGTTCGCTTAGTATCGTGTCTTGTAGTAAATGTCCTCATATCGTTACTAACAGCTGCTATATGCTCTATTCCTATTTAGTAGCACTGGAATGGTAACGTTATCCTGTTGTGCATTAGGAAAAATCTTTTTATTTTTATTTGTACCACTGTATCCCATGAACTGTCTTAGGTTTAGTACATCTAGAGAGTGTACTGTTTCAGGAAGGAGATTTGACAGAAATTACGCTCAACCGACAGACTTATTACAAGTATTCCAACCCAAAATCTTTAGCACAGTAGCCTATCGCACTACACACTGAGCTACCTCACTCCCCCAGTTTAAAGGTTTTTCTAACGAAAATTTGTTTGTGATGAATTAACGTTAATGTATCGAGATTTTTTTGGTAAGAAAAAAAGTTGATTTTCTAAAAGGAGGATTTTTACTCGTGTCCTGACTTTATTATATAAAAAAATTGTAATCCATTCTCTTAGTTTTGGAATCAATAAATTCCTTAAATGCAATTCCTTTGCGTGGTATTTTTTTTTTAATTTAATAGCAAAGCTAAAACAATTCATTTTTTATATGATTATTTACTGCATTTGGTATGACTGTTGCCATTTAATAATAGCTAGATGCTAATTATAATTACATGGTGAAAAATTACAGAATGTTAATTAGTGCAGCAATTACTCCGTCTCTTCAGCTGAACAATTTAGCATTCTATTGTTCCAAAACTTCTATTGACACTTTTTTGTACTCACCTCATTCAAAAATTTCGCTTCTACAAGTCACTAAATGGTAGGAAGTACAATACTTCCTTTCCACGCCTTGTCTGGCTTCCTTCGAAACTGGCCCCTGGCTGGTTAGAATGCATTTATTCAAGATGCATATCCCTGCGAAGGGATGGGTCTAGACCACTTGGGGGAGCTGTTTATTCCTGTCCCTATCTTGAAGGGCTAAATCTCCGAATGTAACCCTTGTCTTGACAATCCTAACTTTAACATGTTAAAGATACTGTTCTTCAAGATTGCTGCGTATAATGCATGGGGCCTTGGTGCTCGTCCATCCCTATTGATTATTCTTTGATATTATTATCGAATTACTTCATCATAACAATTATCTTAGTATGCAGGCTTTGTATTTCTCTTAACAAATTTTATCGGTTTGATTAAAAAAATAAAATAAAAATTTACTTCGACTAGACATAGGCATTTCAGGTATTGAATTGCGAAAGCAGTCAGCGACGGTTTTTAACTGTCTCATGAATTTTAAACATGGGGAGTGATACGAATTTTACTTGTTAATTTTAATGGGAACAACACGATGACAAATGCTTCAGAATATCCGTGGTGTAATTTTCTAAAGAAAAAAGAGAAACTCTTAATTAGCGTGGTTGAAGTGAGGAATCTAGCGTACTTTCAGTCGTAAGTCGTGTATTGTCTTCTTACTGTACACAAAAATCTTCTCTTAAGGATGAAAACTATTGTTAACTATTTTATTGATCGATTTTTTATTTGTACATCTTTAATTACTATCTAAGATGCTTGCCATGTTCGTTTGTGATGTTATAAATCAATATAATGCGAGGAGTCAGCTGTGTTGTAGTGGTCAGCACAACCTTCTGTACCCAAGGCCACAGGATCGCAACCTGCTAGGTACGAGGAGGTTCTAGAATTTTTTAAAAGGAAGTAAAAAATCATTGTTTATGACTTCTTTTGGTAGGGACGTAAAATTCAGGGCCGAGACTATTCGTTTAAGATCCCTACCATGATTATAACTGGATAGACAAAACTTAGGACCCCCATTGTAGCTTCGTCCGATTTGGGAAAGCACGATGAAGTGACGTTAACTGAATAAAAACAAATAAATATAAATGAAGTAAAATAACGTTATAAACATTTGGATCTAATGACCAGTAGACATGACTAAATTCTTGATGAAAGAAAGCGAGGTTAAAGATGGAAAATCTGTTTATTTTTTTATATGCGTCAGCCTTTGTTCCAGAAATTTATAAATTAGATCTTAAAAAACGTTCTGTGAAATGTGGCCGCTAGCTTTAGAGAATAAACAATGCATTCCGCTCTTGGAGAATAAGGTGTTGCTTAAAATTTCTCTACCAAAAAAAGTATGATTCCACTGAAGAATTTAGGTGATAAAAAAAAGTAATATTGTAGAGCTTGCTCCCTGCCCTATTGATATAAAAAAGTAATATTCTCGGAGGGGGGGGGGGGTTAAAAAGAGGTTGTAAAGTTGTTGGGCTTGGTAGGGTATCGCTAAAACGTTAATAAACAATGAGCCAGTATACTAGTAAATTTCCTCCGAATAAGCCAAAGCATAGGTGGGAGGATTTAGTTAATATTGATCTTACTGATTTAGGTTTCGATTGTGCACGATATCTTCTGGGGTCCATGCTTATATTATTTATGATAATTTTTGTTTCTTAATTTTCAATTTTAAAATCATCGAAATTTAATATTGAAACGTAATATTCTTTACCCATTTATCAATCAGTTGATTTCTAATGTTTAATTTCATTGCTAGAAATTGATTTAGACATTATGGAAGGGGGGTTGCTGAGTGAGTATGGCAATGTGTCCATATCTTTAGGACCCAGGTTTGAGTTCGTTTGTGATCGGTATTTTATTATTTATGTCTAACCGTATCAAGCTTCATAGGCTGGGTAGATTTTTTATGGCTCACTCAGTCTCTTTTAATTGGGGAGGGTGCTAGCTATTAAGCGTGATACTATCTAAATTACTTCTTTCCACAACTGTCGGTCGAGAAATAAAATATACAGAGCTTTTATTTTCATTCTGAAGGCTGACCTTTAATGCGTCGTAGTGGCATAAGTTAATTTACACACACACCCACATACATATATATATATATATATATATATATATATATATATATATATATATATATATATACATATATAATGAATACATATGTATATATAATGAATTAATTAACTCTAGAATACTAATGCACGTCTCCGCTACGTGTGCTTCAAAGTAAAATCCATTGCCGCCATTTTGTTTTTCGTATTTTCAAATTCTGCCTCCAATGTAAGCCACTAGTCACTAGAGTCTAGTGTTTAGTTAGCCACAGGTTACAGTGAAGAAAATATTGTTATTGGGACATACCTATTTAGTGCCTCACTCGCTAAGCTACGCGCAGGTCCCCGAGACTCCTGCGTTAAAATGTTCGCATTTTTCAGTAATTTTCTTTTTTTTTCTTCACAATTACATTCATTAACCCTTCAAAGCCGAGAATTATTTTTTTGAAAAATATTTGATTTTTTTACATTTTTTCTATTCTTACAGTGATACACAATTCGATATTTTTTTTTTAAGTTGCACTAAGCTGACTCTAAAGAATCCCTTGCAGGTAGATGCAACGGTAATTCACCCTTAACAACAATAACAGAGAAAGAGAAAACCGGAGTTTTTAGTGGAATGGGAAAACTGGGCTTTTATTTTACTTTAAATGAATGTGTTCGTCGCCAATACGTACATTAGTATTAAACGACTACTCTAAGAAAGTTAGTGTTCCAGGGTTAACTAAGTAAAGGTGGAATTTTAGGTATCAAGTTAAAAATAAAATTATTAAGTTGGAAATATTGGCTGAATATAGCCTCAAATGAAAGCCCCACTAAGTTTTCTGCGGTTTCTTATGGAACGCTCGAGGGACTAGAAGACTACTTCTGGAAGGGGGGAAGAAGGAGGTCGGGAGGTCTGCCGTTCAAATGTGCGTTATCAGCAGCTGTTGCGACTTCTTATCAAGTCCTCTCGATATAGTATCCGCTCTACCACAGCCCTCTACACCCCAGCGATTGATTCTTATTTTGGGTTTAAAAGAAACCATTAATAGCAGATTAAGGTGTATTGGACTGCCAAATGCATATAATGCATCATATTACTTTGTACTCTCGTATAAACATCATCTAATTAACTATAAAGAAATCAACAATTAGAAAAATATGGATACGAGGCCAGGAGCAGGACTTAAATAAAAATCAGTTAGTTTAAAATTCTTATTTGACCTATAAACATTGGGTGTATTGCAACAATAAATTGCTCGGCAAATGCGTGCTTTTACGAGATTTGTATTCCCTTGTTTGCTCAGCTGTTATGTGTCGAGCCAAGGACTGCTTGGTTCTGTTGTACTCCATCTGTGTTAGTCAGTTTGTTTTTCAAGGTCCACTTCGGATGTTGGACTTAATTTGCATTATTTCCTAATTTTTTTTTTAAACTTTCTTCTGGAAAAATAAAATGTCGAAAGTAAAACAAAGACTGATACCTCATAGCTAATTTTATTATTTTCGTATTTTATAGATATATTAGCACATAACCGATTTCGATAGTGTTGTCGAATTTAATATTAAGGTGTTTAAATTTAAGTTTATTTCGTTTCGTTGCACTTAGTCCCTCCAATGAAAGGATGGTAAAAATGAAGTCTTAATGGATTAGTTAATATATTGCTGAATTTTTGGAAGTTTGTCATAACTATGCACTAGGTTATTAACCTATTAACCAATACTATTGTTTTTAATCAATTTATCATTCCAGCATGACGAAAATTAAATACACACCGATTCAGTCACCAATACATCTTCCACTCACCAACCACTCATCTTAATAAAAATAATTAGAAAAAATTATTGTATTATATTAAAACTGTAATGCAACCAACAGATGAAAGCGATACTTTTGTGTTTAATTGGTTAAAACTTAAGAAATCACAATGATAACACTAGAATCTTATTATTTCTTTCGATGGAGTTTAAATATTTTGTCGGATTACTCTTAAAATTTATCTCAAATTAACCTTATTCAAATAACTCTTTATTCTACCTAGTATTGGGATAGTTCTCTATTCACCAAAAAATATCATGGTTTATTAATAACCATAGTTTTCATAAACAATGATATATACCCAGTAATCGCCTTTTACACTAAATGCTGCCTTTACATTTTACATTCTAAATTTTGCAACTGCATTTGATATTTTGATTATCTAAATTTTATCCCAAATTAATATTCAAGGATTTGGTACGTCCAATCACTGTTCTTTTTTATATCGTTTATAAAAAATTAAAGGATAATATATATTTCTCTTTTTACCAGAGTTATTTCTGTTGTCTGTTATTTATTTATTTTAAGATTTAGATTGTGTCACGAGTTGATCAGGCAATAAAAAATAAATACAAAATTGATTAAAATAAAGCAAAAACCATTTTCCACTGGAGCGCGGAGATTGATTTGCTTAATCTATGCAGATTTATTGTTTTGCTTCCAATCCGATATGAATATTATATTTATATTTGCCAAATTAATTCAAGTAGTTAAATATTCGGGGCGGAGTTCCTTTAATAATTAACGTTTCGAGTTTTATAGATAATTATATTTTTCTAAAAGTTATTCAGAAAAGAAAAAATTTATATCAACATTCTTTATCAGATAAAATATCATGGTATAATTTCATGAAATTATGCTTTAACTGTTATTCCTATCTATTTTATATAATTTTATTATTTTTAATTAGTGACTACTGTATTTATATATCTTGAGACATTAAATGTCTTTTAAATATATTTTTGTACTTTCAATTGGACCTTCTTGTTGTACTTTTCATAATTTAGAAGTATAATGTTCTAATTTATACGAACTTACAGTCACGACATAATCAGAAATTCCAAATATCAAATTATTGCCAGAGTACAGCATTCGTGTAAAATAGGAAACAAGTGTATAAAAAGTGCGTGATAATTAATCTATGTAACACCTTTTAAAATTTGTTTACTTTAAGTTTAGTTTTTGTATGGTTCATTTACCGTTTTTAAGAATAGTAAAGTTCAATTTAAAATTAATATTATTTATTTTTCTATCATATTGCACTAATGAATTATTCAATTTGTAAAGTAGTTTGTGTTGTTAGTTTTTAAAAAATTTGATTTAATGAATAGGCATTTTTTGTTTTGTTTTTTTAATAGTTGATTAGTGCATGTAATATAAATCTGTCTTGATCGGTTTGAACTAAATTTATGTATAATTTATTATCTATTTTTATTTATTCTGTAACCGTTGTATTATTTATTTATTCCGTATCGTAATTGTATATGTTAAATTCGAATTATTCACTAGAGTTATTTACTCCTAGCATCAAATTAGTAAATTCATGATTATTTTATCTTATTATGTTTTTATGTGAATAAAATATAAGATAATTAAACAATAATGAATTAATTTTTCAATTTTATTTTCAGTTTTGTTAACGTTTCCTGACTGAATAATGGATCCCCCCCTCTCATGAGTTTAAAATGATATTAGCTACTCATTTATTGTTTATTGAAATTTATTTTTTATTTATAATTGTTAGGTGAGATATTAATTTTTACTATATTTATGAGTTAACTTTATTAATTTAATAATTAATCTGCTATTGAAAAACCATAGATGACTGAATTAAGTTGACGATGTAGTCATCGGGGCAGTTTTTATAAAACATTTTACAACTTACACTAAACTCTATCGACGACGGTCGAAATCTGCTCAAGAGAACTGGCCGTTGGTGTCATGTTAAGAGATCGGGAGGAGACTGAGCCGCCAGCCAGCCTCTTCTACCTTCGCGCATGAACATCATCATCATCACCAGGCTTTGCACAACATCAACATCGACGGCCAATAGTGTCACGACTAGCTGTTGCTATCGGGTATACGAATCAACCCACATGAAGATCAGCTATAGAGGGTATCGGTGAAATATGAAACGTCGGTAGGGGCAGGCAGGCAGGCAGAGAACCATTTTTGTCTAGTCGCGTTAAAATAGTATCGTAAATTTTGTTAACCTTGAATTGATAACAAAGATAGATTCGATTTCACTTACTCTAGGATGAGTTCATCATCACCGTCATCAGTATCGTTAAGGATGACCTGATCAGCATTTTTGCCACCAGCTCCTCAGACTGTCGCTTCAAGTTAAGTCACAACAAGTTTTAACCTTTCATTTTTTACTTTTTAATATTCCCGAAATTAAAAATAATTGTAGGGGTTTAGAATGAAAAAAATGTGTAATTATAGCACATGTGTATATTTCGGTAATCATTTAATCATGAAATTAACGTTTCAGCTAGCTTTTCGAAGTGTAGATGATGATATAAGCTAAAAGTATTTGTAAGTCGGTATAACATGCAGGCAATAATAGTCACTCTAGTTACGGTCAGTGATAGATACTTTTTTTCGAGAATACTAAAAGGAAACGAATGAAAAGTTGTGACTTGTTTTTTTTTTTTTTTTTTTATTTCTTAACCCCTTTGACTTTTATTAATATTTGAAAAATAACATATTAATGTTACTAATGGTACATTCTATCTCTTTTACTGCACCAGGTGCATTTTAAGAGAGGATTGTCTGAAGGATTTTCTGAACATTAATTAAATGGAAGGAGTGGGGGATCTAGTGATAGTTGTGACTTGACTCGAAGCGACAACACATATTTTTACCAATTTTTCTAATTTAGTGGAATTTTGAAAAATTGTTAAATATGTAAAAAAACGTGATCTAAGGGGTTTTAAACTTATTTTCAACTGTTTCTAGTAATTTAATTTCTGAACCTTTCTTGTTTTTGTTTTTTCTAAAAATAAAACCAAAACAAAATAAAGTTTATAAAAGTTGATCAATGTTACCAGTCCGAGTTGGAGGGTTTATTTTAAGCTGATCTTGCGGATTGGGTTTTTGACAGTGAGCTCTGACAGAGGTATTAAGATAGCGATTGATGATATCGGTATTGGACCTTCGGGCTCGCTAAGCCTACTCGACCCTTTTATCATTATTATACTATCCCTACAATTATTTTCTTCCTTTAAACCATTTCAAAGGAATGGGTATATTTTTATATATTCTGAAGTATGTATTTAATGAGGAAAAACCTGCGCTCTTTTTACTAGTCATTGTTGCACAATGTGTTTATTTGAATAAAAAAAAAATGTATTACTACAAAACCTGAAAACTCTTCGATTCATTACGTACTAGAGACCGTACTGTTTTAAGGACAACGGTTTTTCTGGATGGGGACGTCCTAAATCAGGCTCAACCCCCAGGTTTTCCCCAAATTAAGGGTATATAAGTCATAGAAGCTGGATGAGCCCCAGGAGAGTCACCAGATCCCTCAGGATCCATATTTAGCTATTAACAGATTAAATCAATCGTCTGCCTCAGCTTGATTTGAACCCCGGACCTTCGACACAACAACTCAGCGCTCTCTACTAAGGCACCCCGCGTTACTTGTTTAAAATTTATTAATCATGAAACAATTTAATTTTTATCTATGATGTTTTACTTAAGAAGGTAATGAAGTCATTCTTTATGTTAAATTGTCTGTTTAATGGAAATATATTTTTGATTTTTTCATCAAAACTAATCTACGTTACTTATCGTAAGATTTTTCTTCTAAAGCATTAAAGTGCATTTCATAAATGCATAGTAGATATTTAAACGGTCATATTAAAATTGAGATACTAAAATTTGAGATCAGTTTTTTTAGCGGCTATAAATTTTATTATTTGTAAAAATAAATTCTAAAAACTGTTATATGAGTGAATTAAAGGAGGGGCGAGTAAATCGCCATTGATAACGCACGAAATACTTTTATACCTCCTATAATTGAATTCCAAGATTTTTAATTATGATGAAACTGCAAAAAAATAAAATAAAATAAGCTAGACGAAATAAGATAATAATCAGGGTTTTATGCGTTATATCCCGAACATCTCTAAAACCATTCCTCTAGCTTTTCTCTTTGACGATCTTTGCTTGTCGAACCTAAAGGATAAAATCTAATCTAAAATCTCTGCGGCATCTCCAGCAGAAAGCAATCTTTGGGCCGTGAAAATTTCTTTGAATTTAAATCTAATCAAATCTGTTTAAAACATAAACGGGTATAATTAAAGAGGTGGTTGAAAAAAGTGCCCATAGAGCTATAACGATTTTTTTTTTAGCTAAATAATTCTAGCTATTTATTAAGCCTGTGTGGGCATAGTCGTGGAAGATATATCGACACTTCTTTTCAATGTCGTCAGCATCCTCCCTCCGAATATATCATCTTCATAACAGAATGCAATATTTCCTCAGCCAATTTTCCGGAGTGGAAGAAAATTTAATTTTTGTATATTTTACGATATGGGTGATGCCATCTAGCCTACATTACTGTACAAAGTACGGTCATTTTAGAGTATTATAAAAGTATTTGACATGGAATGATCATTTATCAAAAATAAGCAAAGAAATTACCAAACTAGAAATATAACAAACAATCCTATGTAAATTTTTTTGTATGTTACCTTCCTTTCTCCTACATACTGATTATGTCTATAACTAAACTTGCTGAATAAACTTCATAGCTGAGGCATAAATAGCATGTACTCGGATTGCTCTCATTTGATTGGTGAGAAAAACTGCATAGGCTCATGTCAATTTTGTCCCATTAGTTATTGTCCCACTGCTACTTCAAATTTTTCAAACAGTGGTTTAGTGCTGAATAACATTCTTTTAAATTTTCCCAGACACCCTTTCTCTTTTGATACATAGTATTTGAATATTGGGAAATCCTACTTCTAGGATAAGAGTATAATTCCTTTAAAACAAAAAAACATTGTCCTCAGATTTGTCCAATTATTTGCATCACATTAGTTATTGATCCCATGGCAATTATGTTCCACCACCATTATTATTTGAAGTGAACTGTTAACAAAGACAGCAATTATGTCTTTGGGTTCTCTTTTAAAAAATGTCATTTCATTCTCCCAGCCTTTAAAAAAAGTCACGCTAGTTACCGTAACAAGCAGTGGCCATTTTTTTTTTTTTTTTTTTTATATGATCCATACACGGAAAATGATCCAAATGACACAAAAGTTATGGTATATTTGTACTCAATTAATTAGTTATAAGCATTTGTAACAGATAAATCAATTGAGATTAAACCTATAATAATAAACTTTATTAAGAGTGCCTTATAACTTAGCTATGACTGAAAATCTGTCTTAGTTTTGTAGATAAGGGCAACAAAATAAAATCAGCTGGGGGAAACTGCTTTCTGATAGTTCTTTTAAGTCTTTCTGTCGCCAGTTTTATTGGTCAGTTATGTAGTAAACATGTCTTCCATCTGAACAGCCTTTAAGATGGTGAAAGAATATATTCTTTATAAGTAAATATAATAAAATATTGGCTTGTGATGTCTAATAATCCTAGTAGAAAGGAAGGCATGGTATCAACTCTGCCGGAGAATATTTATGTTATATTATTATGTTGTGTGGTTTCATAAATTTTAGTATTTTTTGAAAATTTTTGAAAAACCATTATAGTCCCATTACTGTACCAGGGAAGAAGATTTCGCTCGTCCGACTTCACACCCATTCCCACTGAACTATAACATTCGAGTGTGGAACTCATTCTCACTTCTTACTCAATATCCGCCATGCTTCTTATATTCTCCACCTTATTCAAATCCATGCTTTCCCAATATGTATCTCTATAATTCCCAAACAGATGCTTTGTAATCAGTAATAATTATTGGCATATATCCATCAGAACTAACTAGTGGCTTTTATTGTTTAGTGCCTTTTTTGTTTTTTTATTTTTATATATTTCATCTGCTTTTTTTTTTGTTATTTTATGTTTTTTTCATGACAAGAATTAATTTAAATACCTTATTATTTTTATGAAGTAGCCTCTTGACTTGGTGTATATTCTTTTTTTTTCCTGTCCAATATTGTTATTCAAAAGGGACCTAGAAGTGCCAGAATAAAATTATTTTTCATTATAGAATACAATTGACTGATTTATTTATTATATTATTATTTAATTATTTATTATTATATTTATTCTATTTTAAGTATTTTAGTAGTCTTCTATAAAAAGCTGATGAACATTAAGAAAATTATTACAGGAAATTGTCTTTTAGTGACTTTTGTTATGGAAATAAGGAAACTACATATTAAAACCTTCACGTTTAACGTCGGATTGACAGCGGAAGATATTTGATTATTGTTAACATTGATTAACTGTTATAGATGCTGGTTGTAGAATATTAATTCGTAATAAAAAAAAAATCTTAGTTTTTGATAAGGGGGTGCTAATATTAACTTATGATGGCGCATTCCTCATTTATGTTTTGAATCTCGATTGTCTTAGTGTTACTTTATTTGTTTGTATATTATTCCTCGATACGGTTTATTGTATAAATTATTATATAGAAGGTTTGCAGATAGATCCTGTACACATATGGCCATTTATCTCTGGGTTTATTGATAGCCGAGCAGGTACATGATACTGACAAATGTTAGGCAACCTGAAATCTCTACTCCTCCCTGATAATATATCACCTGATGACGTCCACCATGCAATGATAAAATTACTCATGATACACGCAACATCCCGTTACGGCTTTTAGGTCCCCAGGAGGAATGTTAGTTGATGAGCTTTGGTGTGATCAATGGACGGAATCTGGCTGCTATTTCGTCCCTTACATGGTACAGGTTTGCTCTGTTTGTATATATTATTAACATCCCTGTTGGTTTTACTTTTTCTCTTTTTAATATTGTTTATAAGAAAAGCTGAAAGATACATAAAATGTATGTTAAGACATGAATAGAATAATTCCAAACAAAAAGCCATAATTTCTAAACAGCTATTTTTAACTATTTTTGTACATTGCATTTTCACCCGAGATGTTTCCCATCCAGCAAATTTGATCTCAATGTATTTTTTTTTATCTCGATTTGCAGGAATATGAATTTTTTAAACTATGTTTAATGTTTTCTTGGCAGCTCTCTAGACCATTGCCTTTTTATTCTCCTCATAGAAAGTCCAGGTAATAGAGATTAGAAAAGAGAAAGAGGATTTTGGTGATTTGTTGACAGTTGGAATGTTGTACGTGTATATTTAGTGTGAATAGATGATTTTATATTGGGAATGTTCATGTCGTTGGGTATAGCGTTGTTCGAAATAAACCAAGGTGCATTTACAATTTTTCTTAGAATATTCCATTGTGTTGTTAGTAACAAGTGTGCATATAGACATATACACTATGTGCATGTGTGCACTATGTGTCTAAGTGAGCATATGTACTATATGCACATAAGTGTTTTGTAGTGATATTAAGTTCCGTAAGTTCAAATGGGTGTTTGTTATTGTGTCTTTAATTTCGCTTTCCTGTTTACTTCAAGAAACAAGGGTTTAACCTTTTTTTAATGATATTTATATCAATTTTAATTTTTTTTTTCTGGTTTGCTTCAAGTAGTTAAATTTTATATTGCTCATTAAAAAAAAGTATTAATATAATATTGTTATTTACAATATTCTTCTCAATTCTTATTGCTGTCATTGTCGTATTATTGTTCCAATTGTTCTTACGATTTATGTAGTTGTTAATCATCAATAAATTATTTTTTAATTGGTACAGTTACTTGTTTATTATCGTGTACAGGCATTAGATGCAATTCCAATATTAAGATCCCTCGTAAAGTTTATTGATTATGAAAAAAAATTATATGGTTTCGTCTATATTGCTAAAAGAGAAAATACTAATAAAAAAGTATTGCTATAGTAATAAGAAAATATTGCTATGTTTAGTATCAGTATACATATACTATCATTATTTATAATACATTTGAGTACGTACTCACAACTAGTTTTTGTCCTCTCGGTTAATGGTAACTTAGTCGACTCTGCTGGGTGCAACTTGATCCTCGGATAGTTTGTAACGCGGCATGATATTTCATACCACAATGTCAGAAGCTAGATACCTTTTGAAAGTTTTTGTACATGTTGTCACGACATTTTCAAAGAAATTTTGCAAAAGATTAAAAATTATACCTGTCATGAATAAAATTACACAACCAAAAATATCACTTAGTAGTTGTAGTTATTAGTCAGTGTAATTTTGAGTTATTTTATTTTGTGAAGTTTTTGAGCTTTTTTTCAAGAAATATTGACAGTTTAAATTTTGAAATATAGACTATGTGTTTTATCCATATAAACTTTTATATAGATTAAAATTGCCATTTTAAATGTTCCGAATGTTGCTGTGTTTTTCTTTAATTGTTTTCTTTAACATTTTGACTAAACTTTCAGTGAGATAAGAATTGGTACAGTTGTGGGAATAAGTGAGTATTTTATTTTGATTATAAAGTAGTCGTTTAAAATTTGACAACATAACCGAGGCGTATTATTAACAACTATAGACCTCAGTACATTAATTACCTTTGCGATGTTGTTTGTTCATTTAACGTCACTTTATGCTGCTATGGCTGATCGGACGATGCTTCAGTGGGAGCTCTAAATTTTGCCTACCCAGCTATGATTAGGTTAGAAATCTTTAACGAGTACCTGACATCGCACAAGCATGAGGTCCCCAAATTACGTTCCTTTTACGTCCCAAATTACAGTATAACTAAGGATTTTTTACTGAAATAATATACTTAAATAATGCTTAGGCCAACTGCTGGTTGCAAAACAGCGATCTTGGGCATAATGTGTGTTATGCTAACTACTCCACCACATGTAGCTCTCTTATTAATTTCTCTTTTTCATCTCTATTCCTCTATTTTCTTTATATAGATCCACTTATATTTTAAGTGCGTTGAGTTTTCTGTACATTCAAGCATGTGCGATTTAATCTTAAGTTTGTCGTCCAGGTAGTTTCTTGAAAATCCGCTAAACAAATTAGCTAGGTTATCGTATTGAACTTAATTCTTCAACGATAGTTTTTTTGAGCTTTAATGTAGGGTTGAGGGATGCAAGTTTTACTACATTCGGTAAGTCTTTGCGGTGAGTGAACTATATTACAAAACGGCTCAATATAATTGCTTACCTTCTGAAATATAATCTTCTATCCCTCATTACATATCGTCTTTCTAATAAAATAATAATTATTGTAAGTATTAATTATTAATTATTATTAGGTTTTATTAAACACTATTATATAATGGTAAACAATATTAAAAAGCACCAGACAGAGATGGCAAAGGAAGGATAACCTAAAGAGAAGGTATAGAGCACAGTACGACTGACGCGAGGACTGCGATGGATCAGAAGACGCCCCTAAGTAGCAGATAACAGGCTGTATACATCAGGGCGGGGAGAGAAGCCCTTAAGTCTCCCTGCGATGATAACACCTAGCTCCGGGGCGATGAGTTATAGTCCCGGGTTTACTTAGTCCCTTTGTATCCTCCCTTTCTCTCTTTAAATAGTATTAATTTTTCTTTAGATGTTAGTAGTGTCTCATTCTACTACTAATTATAAATTAATTTATATTCTAAAGTTAATTAATAAAAAATAATGATGATGTTGATAGTCTTTGTTATTATTGCTTAATACACCGAAACGACAAGAAACTTCTCGCCGTTTTAGGCTACTTCAACACTTAGCAGTCGAACGCTCTTAACTCATACCAAAAAAAAAAGGAATACATATACGAGGGTATTATAAGACCCATCTGGACTTATGGGGTAGAGCTTTAGGGCTTCGTAAAATCCTCAACGCTCCTTACTTTGTTACGAATAAAGTCATTTATAATGACCTTTCGACCCCATTTATTTTATAAAATTTATTTGATAATTTTTAACATAATTTTCTCATCTATGCCTCGGTATAACCCTTAGACGATTACTCGTCGGCTCAACGCTTATTGACTTTTAAGGGTTTTGTTCGTTACTAAGCCCAATTCCAACTTTACAATTCCATCTCATTCTTCATGACGCTCACTTCAATTATATCAACCCTGTGGATGCAATTCCGCTTGTTATTTTTGGAAGGGCAATCAAGAAATAGCTTCTAAATACAAGTAACCCTATTTATTGGTTACAACAACATACTACACGTAATTGAATAAGGAACTATCTAGAACCATCCAGACTTTACTTCTAGATTCTCAGAATTGTCTAAACTGTTCTCACATTTGCGATCTTATTGTTGCCGCTAGATGCCACTATAATAATATAATTAATTGTAAATAAACAGTATTTCGTTTTGGTTTGTCATTTTAGTTTACCTTTCATTCATTAAAATAACTGTGTTTGCACTTTTTTGTTGTGTTTTTGGCACTATTGACCCTTACTTCTGTAATCTCACAATAATGACTTTGAAAAAGTAAAATCCTTCAAATTTTTTTTTTTAAATTGTTATATTTTTTTTTTAATTTCTTCTAAGCAATGGGGGAGGGATCATATCCCTAATAACTAACCCTCCCCCCTCGTTACGCCTATGACAGTCTCCAAAATTATCCAGTGGTCTCATCCTTTTTCTGACCAAATAATATACGCCTTACCTTATTTTCGAATAACTTATGACTAAGGCCCGGATTTTTATGTTTTTGCATTTTTTTTTTTATGCTTTGTACATCACGTTTGAAGTTTTTAAAACGTGCTTTGGACCAAAAGCATTCGATTAGGGTAACTTTTATTTTGCATATTTGAAGGAAAATGCATATTTTTGCATATTTAATCGTTTTTGCATATTTTTAATGCATTTTGTTCTATTTTAGGTTTTATGTGTTGTCAGAAGTGTTCAGGTAATTTTTAAAAACGATGAATCAATAAAACATTTAATTCAATAACTTGTAACCAAATATTTACGCGAATCTTTGACGAAACTTTTCATAGTGATTCGGGCGTTTTACTTTGTAATAGTTGTGATATGTCGACATCCCTAAGATCGTTAGTAACACAGCATATCGAAACAACGAAACATAAAGAAAACCTACAAAGAATAAAACAATTCATTCAGACATTTATTTTTACATCATTTACATCAACTTCGACTTCCAGTAAGTCACAATTTTTCAATGATTTGACTCATGCTTTTATAAGCGCAGATATTCCAATTTATAAGATCAATAATTTTGAATTAAAAGTGTTTTTTGAAAGGTATACCGGACTCAAAATGCTAGACAAAAGCACTATTCGAAAAAATTATCTCCCTGATATTTACCAGTAGGCCATGAATAAAATACGCAACCAATAAAAGACGTACCAATTTGGGTGTCCATAGATGAGACGACTGATTCTCTGGGAAGGTACGTGGCCAATGTTATTGTCGGAAAGCTGTCAGAAGACTTATCAAAACCCTATCAAGAAGTTGTTGGCCAAATGTCACTACGAAACCATAGGTAGATTATTTTGCATTTTTATTTGGTTTTGCCTGCATATTTCCCCAAAATAAATGCATATTATATGTACATATTTAAGGGTTTTTATTGCATATAAATCCGGGCCCTAGTAATGTGTATTGTTTTCAAATATCTCCAGCAATGCTACTTATCGGAAAGACCTAAGTCCGCTCTTCGAGACAGTTGAATTATGCTTCATTAGCATTAGTTTTGTTTGTGTTACAGTATAGTTAATACGAGTATATCGTATGTCAAATGATAAAATGCGTTTTCGGCATATTTTCTTTTTATTCCAAAAAGACAAGCGAGCTTCGAAGACCCAACGAAATTTGTGGGATATGCGGGAACGAGGCCTTAACAGAACGAATTGCGTCAAAAAGGTATGCAAAGTTCTATTCCGGAGATACGAGTCTCGAAGATGCATCCCTTAGTGGTCGCCCCACCGAGGTCGAATTGAGTGATATCAAGGTTCTAATTGAACAAGATCAGTCGTTACAGCTACGAGATGTTGTGGAGACACTAGAAATAGGTTTTTATTAAAATTAAAATTACGTACTTACGAAATTAAAAAGTACGTACGTACGTAAGTACGTAATACATTTTTTATTTGATTTTGCCTGCATATTTCCCCAAAATAAATGCATATTATATGTACATATTTAAGGATTTTTATTGCATATAAATCCGGGCCCTACTTATGACTTTGCTCCTCTCGTTACGACTTTGCTCCCTCGTTACGCCTATGACAGTCTCCAAAATTATCCAGTGGTCTCATCCTTTTTCTGACCAAATAATATACGCCTTACCTTATTTTCGAATAACTTATGAGTTTGCTCATGAACAATTGGAAGTATGTAATTTTTTATAATCATTGGTAAACTGTTTTGATTAAAAATTAAATTGATTAAATATTTTTATATTATTAAATATTTTTATTTTGTAGAGAAAAGATATGCCCCCGGCTGGGATTCGAACCCGGAACCTCTGTCTCCCCGTGACAGCGCTCTATCCATTTGAGCCACCAGGGTCGCCTGCCCGCAAGGGACAAATCTTTTTTCTTATCCTGGCAATGGGCATATCTTTTCTCTTTAAAATAAAAATATTTAAAAATCAAAACAGGTTACCAATAATTATAAAAAATTATATATAGTAATATGACGTAAGTCAACAAGATCCTAAAATTAAAAGTAATGTTTAAAGAACATTCGTTCTCGTGTATACATCGCAAAAAATTGCGAGAACACGAGGACATGGGATCGGATAAGAGAAAAGATTTGTCCCTTGCCGGCAAGCGACCCTGGTGGCTCAAATGGATAGAGCGCTGTCACGGAGAGAATGGGCATCCACGGGGGCATATCTTTTCTCTTTAAAATAAAAAAATTGGAAGTATGATTTGGTATTGGCCATGTTGGACACGTTTCAGCTTTAATTCCGTTTGTTATGCTGAAGATTTCTTCAGTCTTTATCCTGCAATACTTTAAGATTTTCCACTTTACTTCCAAACTCTTATCCTTCTTGCATATGAGACTCAGTTATGTTCAACATTTCCAAATCTTTCTTTACTTCTTTCATTTTTTGTGACCTAGAAGTACCATTGATGATTTTCTTATACTAGTTTTTATAGTGGAATGCAATTCACACCCGAGAGCACGCGCTGTATGAAATAACCTCAAGTTCTAAAATATACTACTCGTAAAATCTATTGAAATAATTATTAATGGTAACTTGTAATGTGAATGAAATTACTTACTAAAACCATCTACAGGCTCAAAACTACTTTAATTCAATCGTGAATATAGAGGAGTGACGAGACCTATACGAACTGACTGAGAGGTTCAATACTGTTATCTACGTAATCCCGACTAATGCAGCAACCTGAATTTGCATGATTGCACTTAGGCCAATCCTTCCATTTACCCTGGTGTCTGCCTATCGACCTTCCTCTCCTGCGTTGAGTACGATTGTAAATCTGGTAGTTGGTTCTTCAAGCCCATCATCTCAATTAAACTATCTTTATATCTTGTTATCTAGTCGTCATGCAAACTCACACTCGACTCTAATCGAGTTATTATTCCATTATAAGCGTTTATGAAAATATATTTTATGTAAGTATAAAAATAATAAAAGTCGCCATTTAAGGTTACAGTAGTGGACACTTGGATACTTAACTGTAGTGAAAGCAATAAAAGTTTTAATTCTACTTAAATTTGGTTCAGATGTGCGTGATACGATCTACATCCGGTTTGAGTACTTTTTTCTGTGTCCATTTTTATGTACTAAAGAAATAGCGTAGGATTTCAAGCAACCAAAAGCCAAAACAGTAAAATATCTGAATGCTACATTTACCTGTTAAATAACACAAATAAATTGAACTTTGATCGAAGATTGAGTTGTTTGGCTACTACTGGCTCGATTTATAAGTCTCGGTGGTGTACAAGAAAGAGATTAGATTGATCCCTTTACACGAAATTTATGAGAATACATGAGGCGTCTAGAATCAAAAGCGGGTCCCGAAGCTGTGCTGTGTCAGGTAATCGTTAATCCCTATCCTAATTATACCTATATATAATTAGGCTAAATTTAAGGCTCCCACTGTAGAATCGTTCGATTATCAATAGCACCACAAAATGACGTTAAATGAATGAACAGCCACAATGAAAGTATACAAAAAAAAAATAGTTCTGTGTTTGTCACTGGAAGTTTATATTTCTTATGTTACTCAGTTGTTATTACTGAATAATGATAGACTGTCATAAATTACTATCTACGTAATCTGCTTGTATTGGCGATGTATTGGCGCTAGTAAAATGTTTCTTTTTAATTGGCTGTACTATATTTATTAAAGAGCTCTCATAAAATATACACTTCGATATCCTTCGATCCGTTCAAATTGACTGCATGAAGCTGTAACGAAGGAAATTGATGCAATGATGAGCGGAGCTAGCGAGAGGATGGGAGCATTAATGCCGAGTTACCTCCTCCTTCATCATTAGAATACTATTCAAATAAGGACTCCATTTATCAAATCGGGGCTAATTGTTTCTTCAAGGATCTTCCATTGTCGACCATCATCACTCATAGTTGCCAAATCCCATCATCCCTTTGATTGATTTTGCCTCGTCCCTCTACCTCGCTATAAAATGTTCGCTATTGATGGTGATTTTTATCTAGGTACATTGCTAAAATAAAGGGTTTTCGAATATTTAACGCACACACAATAAACCGTTATGCTTCCTCTCTTGCCCAAACAATAATCTCAAGGAAAATTAAGATCCATTGATAAAATTCATTTTCAAAATAGAACTATGGGATGCCACCCGTAGATCATTACAACTGTACAGTACTACTATACAATTATAAATTAAAATTTATATCCCTCTCTTTTCCAAGGTGTGCGTTTATTAACTTAGAATTTTAATAATAAATTAACACCCTTTTATATCGGATAAAACAAACTTATTTTCATTATTCGTTGATCATGGTTACCTAAAATATATTTCAACACATAAAATGCCCCTGTGCCCTTATTAATAACACTTATATGTGTGTTATTCATCTCCCTGCTATCTTACATACAGCTTTTTCTCTCTTTTCCAGGTTCAACACCTGGGACACGCGAGACCCAAAGAGGGCTTCCTCAAACTGTTTAGTAATCCTAAACAGGCCTATTTTAACATTCATAATTGTAAACAGTGTGACATATAAAAAAACGCTAAAACAGGAGATTCGTGTTGTGAGTGAGACAGTCCTGGCAGTTGTTTCATTTATCTAAACTTCAATGGCTCTCAATGTACAAAAAGTCTAACAACTATTTAAGTTCATTCTGTAATCACTATTATACAGTTTCAGGACGGATTCCGAGATCAGCTAAATATTTGTGAGCAAAATTTGGCTTTGTTTTTGTTCTGTCTATTACATGAGAAATATTCATTTGATTGAAACTAGACATCACTGTTCTAAAATATGCATCGAATGCTCTTCATACATACTGAATTTGGTTCAGGAGTTGGATAAGAATTGGCAATCAAAATGTATAAACTATAGAATTTTTACTTGTTTATATTATGCTATTTTATTAAATAAAAGATGTTAAATAACTATAATTTTTAGCATTCGATTAAATATTTATCATACGCCTACATGTTAACGTCATACATTAAGACGTTGCGTCATTCATTAAGACAATACTGTTCATTGTCTTCATTGAAATATTTACTAAATTATTGATGGTTTTACTTTAATTATGATACTTAGCACATGGTCTCAGATTCTCGAAATATTCGACATAATTTATTAGTTCCCTGTCATGTAACATTTAACACACCAATTAAACAGTTCATATTTCACTTTAAAAATCATTTTTGGCTCATTGGATAGCCTGGATTAATCTTCTTTATAACTTAACTGATTCTCATATTTTACAAGGTGTTATATAAGATAAGAAGGTATCGACTGTGATAATCGTGAACGACGCCAAGTTCGTCAGATCAAAGGCGGGCTCTCCTAATGAGTAGGCAGCGCCTTTGAACTTGTTATGTTTGTTCCTCTGTTCCTCCTCTCTCGCGAAATCCTTCTCTTTATCTTATATCAGCCATTACCTTCCATTCCCGGCATTAGTTAAGTAGTCTCTTTCGTCTCAAGGAAGTAACATCACTGAATTAATGATAATCCCATAACTGAATATTTATATTTCGATGTAGTAATCGGACAAAACATTTCAATGCACTTTAATAAAATAACTTTTAATAAATAATTTGATTGGTGTCAGATAGATTATTGTACCTCATGATTACATTAAAAATTATGTTAAATATGCATTTTTGTAAATTTAGAATTCATATTTTCATCTTACGGTCATAGCCTCCAATGTAAAGGATTAGATTCATTTATGTATACGTACTATACTAATTTTAGTTAACGATTGTGCATGTAGAGATTACTCTCAACCGCCGGGTTTTGGGCCAAGTAAGAGGCTTAGTGGCGAGCCCCTGGAGAGAATCCATATATTTTATATGTTCGATTCATGGCTATTAAAAGAATTAATAATTAAATGCGTATCTCCAGCTCCGAAACTCTTTTTTTGTTTCAAATCCCCATTTATTCAAATTTAAAAAAATATTTACAATATATATATTACATTATATATATATATATATATATATATATATATATATATATATATATATATATATATATATTCAGGAAATAATCATAATACTTTTTCTACCCGAAGGTATTTTAAGTAAATACATAGTATGAGTCCGCTGAAGGCGGGTTCTCTTAACCGCCACAAGGGGATTAGATGATAGGAAAAAGAAAGGGGGGAGAGGAAGGAAGAAAGGCTTGGACAAGGGAGTGCTCACCCCATCCCTAGGCCAATGAGAGCACGTCGACCAAGGGGACACTGCCTTGCCACCTCCCAGGTCTGGGAGGGGGAACTATGTCTCTAAAGAGTGGGTTGCTACACGCATTCAGTCCATCGAAAAATTCGATGTGCCTCCGGCTAATGTAGTCCGGTATAGAGGGGAATTTTATCTCCTCGTAGATTTTAGTATTACGCGCCCTTTCCAGTCGGCCTTGTTTAAGAGGTATTTGCTCGTAGGAGTGGCTGTGGGGGTATCTCCGAAAATACATACAATCGGCCGATGATCTGACGGCTATACAGCCCGTTATGGTGCAGGTCCCTGGTTAGGAAGAGGCCTTGAGTTGAGGAGTAGGGAATCATGCCGGAAGTTATGAACCCCGGGATGGTAGGCGACTAGTCCAGTCTTGGTAATGTACGTCCCCAGTTTGTCATGGTTGATACATAGTCAGGCAGGGTGTTCCGAAGCTCCGAAAATCTATAGATCATTGATTCAGTTAATCTCTGAGCTACCGCACTTCCTTACGGGAACGGAAATAAAAAGCTAATTATCAATAATAAAAAACAAAAACGAAGCCGAGACTTTTGATTCCACAGTATGAGATAATAAGTATTCCTTCTAATATTTTATTTTTCATTTATTATTATTATTATTATTATTATTCGTAAAGCTCCCAAAGTAAAAGACGCTAAGTAAAGTTGTTTCATAATTATTGTTCATAATTATTCATAATTCATAATAATTGTTGTTCATAATGTTTTATAGAATAACAATATTTTTTTATAAATTTGGCTAATTTTCCAGCTTAACCATTTCCATTCCAGGCCACCTATATAGTCAAAATAAAAATGTAACAAATAATTATAAAATAGCATAAAATAGATGATAAGATTGTAAATATATAATTTTGATAGATGATTGTGATTGTGACTGGGAGATAATGAGTATAGTAATATATTTTTCAACAATTACGTAAAATCAAATCTGAAGTTAAAAAAAATCGTTGCTTACCGTAAAGAGAAAACTCGAATATAGGCCACCATAGTTAAAATTTTAATTAAATCCTATCCAAAATCAAAATTACTTTATTTAAGTGAGAAGTCTTTCTCAGCATTATGAAGTATTTATGTTCCATCACACAGCTGATCGTCTGTTTCGGGTATTGTTTATTGGTAATTCACTTCATGTAAACTATTTTTGTTCTGTCTAATATTTTAAGTAAATGAAATAATTGTTAAACTAATATATACCCTTTAATTAGTGTTGATTACTTGTTAACATTTCATCAAATATTTTATTAACGGAGATAAGAGATATAAGAGCCTCGCTGCAGCCCTCAATGTGCTGGGTTAGGGCCCCTGCTCTTGGTTTACGAGTCTTTCAAGAAAATGCAGTCGACTTTACGTCGCCCCATTTTATATTCAACCAAACGACAAGGAACTTCAGTTATTTAAATGAAATTTTTTTTTTAATTCGTTGTTCATCATTCGGTTTATTATACTATTAGCCAGGATTCCATGAATGTAATTATAAAAACCAACGTATATTTAATATACACTTATTTTTATCAAGGATCAAAATGTTATTTAAAAAAAAAAATGTTCATACTAATTTCTATCTTGGGGGAACGAAAGTTTTGTTCTGGCTCTTTATTCTTTGCCTTTTTTTTTCCAAGTTTCTTAATCAACTTTTAATTTATTGACAAAACTAAAGTATTGGATTAGAAGTTATATTTTTATTTATTTTTACGAATATATTTTATTCATTATTATTATTTTAATAGAAACTGTTACAAGTAATGAAATAAGAGCAAGAAATAATGTAGCCGATTGCAATAATAAAAATCAATATTTATTGCTCTGAAAATTTTATGGACTTTTTTTATGTATATATAAAACTCCATGCAAGTCCTAGGCATCTAGGGAATATTCTACTTTGTTTTATTTTGTTCCTTTCTCAATAAACTATAAAGTGACTCTAGTATATTGTAATTTGTAAATAAATAAATGAAATAAAAAACCCTGAAATCAAGTAGGTTGGAAATTGAATATTCGTTAAAAATCTTTTGGCCAACTTGATTTTATATGCATAAAAATAAATAAAAAATCTAGAACGTTAAAAAAAAAGTTTTGTAATACAAAAACCAGGAACGTAGCCAGAGGGCGATTAGCTGTTCTTCCATGTAAAAATGTTTTTTTTTTTTTGTGGCATATAATATGAATATGTAGTCCGTCCTTTCAAACGACATTTGAATGGATTCCTTTCCAAAGTAGTTAGGATTTTGAAGTTAAATCCTCCTTTAAGTAACATCCTGGCTACTTTTATGTCTCAATCGTGTGATTACATTCATGTCTGAAATTTAAACAGACGCAATATATAGAATAGGAAAAACATTTTCGAATCTTCAATAATAAAACATTGGGTCTCCTGTTTTTTTTCCATTCTTATGAACTTATTCCTTGCGGGTTGTGTGTAATATTTGAGGAATATTATGTAAAAAAGCTCATCGCCTCGGCCTTGGTAAAGTCATTGTTTTCGGATGAAGGATAACAAGGCCCCTTTAAGGTAAATTGGTCCCTCTCATGTTTATGGAGCCCTGGGCTTTATAGGTGCGCTCCTACTAAGGCAAGGATAAAGCAATAATTTAGTAGTTACAGAAAAAAAAAATTGTAATCAGTAATTTTTCCAGTTTTTTATCATAAACATTAATTAATATTATTAAAACTTTATCGATAACTGAAAACGGGAGGCTCTAAGGGTGGTGAATGGCCTAACTGGATTAGGAGTCTTTTAGGGAAAGCAGTTTTCTCTCTTTTAACACTTTTCGTCGTTACAATTCCCCCTTTACTTCGGTACCTATTTTACAGAAACAAAGTCTTATTTTTCCAATTTTACTATCTACATTAAAGCTACCGTAGACTGAGTTCTTAACAAATTTAACCATGACGAATAAGTTAGTCCTTATGAAAAAAAAAATGAATTACTTTATTACTGTAATAAATATATAAAAATAAAATTATCAACCTGAGTATGGTAAATGACGCTCGAAATGTTATGAAATTTTTTTTTTTTTATTTTTTTTTATTGATATTTACAACTGTAATAACATTACATCAAGTAAATTGGCTGTATGAACAAAGGACATGAACAAAAAAAATCACTTGTGGAGAAACTATCCATTGATAGCACTCCAATGAAGTTTTATAGTAGAAGGTCTCGAGGCCATCTTCTTTTATGAAATTTAAAGAAGAATTTAAAGTACGTAATTTTAAATAAGGTGTTTTTTTATTCCTGAAACATTTCATTATAATATAAACTTTTGAAAGCACATCCCCTACTGTCTAATTTATACCATTATCTCAAATAGTATCTAAATTTCTTTATCGTTCTTTTTGAATGTGTGTGTAATTTTTCCACTATATAAAACGTTCTATAAAGCAAACCATAAGTGTTGATGAGCCAAGGGTTTTGTGCCTTTTAACAATAAAAAGAATATCCCTATTTCAAAATAACATAATGACCTGCCTTCAAAATAATATGCTGACGTTATTTATTTTTATTTGGTTATATTATTGTGTGATAGTAATATATTATTTTATAAAATACATACCAACAGTAAATGTAAAACAGTAGAATTTCTGTATGCTTAATATTTTGTTAGTGCTTTTATTCAATTAGATCATTATTAGATAATTCAATTTTGCCTATTTTGTTACTTTTATTTTCCTATTTTTCTTCTTTATATGTTCAAGAATTGTCTTTTGCCTGTATATGTTCAATCTTGCCTTTTGTGTATCTTCTTAAAAAAACAAAGAATTCAGTCATCCATAAAGGCATTCACGGTCTTAAAAAACTAAAACGGCCTATACGTGGTTTAAGGAAACTGTAAAGGACATTGTTGAGGTTTCTCGGGATAATATTGAAGGACGTTCTTCACATACGATGGAATGGTCAGATCTTTCAAGAATGGCCAAAAAGGCGCAATTTGGATTCTCTAAGAAATCAAAAACATGGGGAAGGAACTATTGAGAGAGATATGGAAGAGAAGAAAAGAAATATTAAAACAAACGTATTCCATAGTGGCTCAATCGTAATAAAAAAGTCTTTGTTATTTTTATGGTGTTGCTCTTGATCGTCATCCGGATTCTTCTTCTTATTATTAGTTGTAACCATCCAATAAATAATTCCTTTTTGGCAACTGTTATTATGACATAATTCTCGTTAATTCAATATACCTACTCTTTGTATTTGTATTCATGCGATAGATGTACCGACAGAATATAATATTGACCAATGGACTATTACAATACAACCTGTAGGTGACGTCCACAACGAGGGGTGCGGGTAACCCTATCGAAATGACAACCTGTACAAGGGTGAAGTATGAGCGCCTAGCGGAGCGAACTCCGATGGCCTGGCTTTTTGATCTCCAACTGCCCGTGAACAACGCCCAACCTGGCTTATTATTCTCGGCCAATAACCGATCCTTTATTTAGGCTTTGTGGATGGTCCTCTGTAGCGTTGTGACTTCCGCCATCGGTGGCAGTCCTTTCCCATTAGACCGATTAGCGCGGCTTTACTCATTATTTCTCGAATTTAGATACAGTGATTTCTTACTCCCATATATATGAATCATTTCTGCTCTAAATAGATAAGGTTAAAAGGATATATCGAAGTGTTGGATGTTCTATTTATTTATACAATGATTTGTTAAATTGTGTTAGGTTTGTTAACGTCACTTTTATGCTGCTATGGCTAATCGGACGATACTACAATGGGGGCTCTAAACTTTACCTTTCCAGGTTTAATTAGGATACGGATTTTTAACGAGTACTTGACATCGTACAGGTTTGGGACACTCGTTTAAAATACCTTCTGAACGACGACATAACCAAGGATTTATTACTCCCTTTAAAAAATTCTAGGGCCATCTGCCAGATTGCGAACCCGCGATCTTGTGCTTTGGAGATTGCTATGCAAACACCACTCCACCACAGTGGTCCTCTATGTGGAATAAATTTTTCGGTATCTATTCCGCTGGTCGTTGCTTCGAGATGAATTACAAGTTTTAACTTCTTATTCATTTCATTTTTAATATTTTCCAAAAATACAAGGTTATCTTGTTTGTTGTGCACCACGAATCAGATTCCAATAGAATAAAACGTGATTGATTTTTCTACCAGGTACTTTTTTTTCCTTTAGCCCCTTTGGGTTTAAAGGTTGCTAAGTAGAATTTTTAATAGGCTGGAAAGGCTCTCTTTTCTATATGACGTACATTTTAAGAGGAGTTTGATAAAATAGAATCTACCAGGTACTTCATTCAGTTCTGTTTAATGAGTATTGCTGTTGTTATTTATGTTGGGAGCGGAGTGGCTCAGTGGTACTGAGCTGCCATACCGAAAATTCTGGTTTATATCCCGCTGCAGGCAAGACTTTTATTTAGTCTGTTAGCCGGAGATGGTTCATGTAGGATCTAGGACCCTCCTGTGGCCCACCCAGCCTCTAAAAGGGGGTACCGAAAATAAGGGAGAAATCTGGCGGTTGAGCGTGATCTAGGACAAATCACTTCCCTGTACAATAGTCGTCCATGAAACAGTACTGTCTCTACCATGTTACTGAACCCCAGACCCATCACGGGTTGTAGTGGTACAGGTTTTAATTTTTTTTTATTTGAGTAGCAACAACAGTATCCTTCGCAATAAACCTGAGCTCAAAAGGATTAGCATTGAGAGTATTACTTTTAATAAAAATGTATTTGAATGTTTCCTTTTCCATTTATAGATTATGATTTAAGTTGTATTATTATTGTGTGTTATTTCCGAAAGATTTATGAATTTATTTTATAGGCAGCAAGAAGGGCGCTACTCCATTGTAGTTTACTAAAAAAATAAAGTTCTATCGGGTATCTCCCAGAACAAGCATACGACATTAATTCAGTGCTGAAACGTTGTGTCAATGTGAACTACGTTAAAGGTTGTAAGAGGTTAATAATAAAATTAAGAATATTTCCTCCTGAATGGCGGTGGACTGACCACACGGAAGGCCGCCCCGAAGATGGCGGTGACGAGGGACAAGTGGTGCTCCAGAGTCCTCTGCCCATGACGTGACTTTTACAGCGATGTCAGTCCTCTTGTACCTAGTTGTCCTCCCGAGTGTTGTAGTTGTGGTCACTAGCGTTTTTGGGCGCCACTTTTATAATTTCGCCTCGTCGATAAGCCAAAATTTAATGAAATAGAAAATAATCTTTAAAGCGGATTATTTTATATGTATACATAGATATAATATGGACTTTAGACCTTTCTGAATAAAATATTTAGTTCATGGATTTAAAAAGGCAAATAGTATGAGATGAAAAAGTTTTGAGACTAGTTTGTTTTTCAAGTTAAATCTGTTAAAATAATGTAATTTCTACTTTTTTATTTCTTTATGGATTATTTTATCAACGCAAAACAAATAATATCCCTGTTCATAGTTAAATAAAATTTTTCAAAAGAAAACAAACCCAATCCAAATGCAAGCATTAATGAATATTTAACTTGTGGGAGCCATTAATGGTAATTTTGGGTTTATTTACGACAGACTACATATGGCAGTGCTTCCTCTAGTGAATAAGTAGTAGTTGATAGCCAGGCTTGACTAAGTAACTGTTTAGCTTCTTCTTTTATTTTTGTTTATGAAAAAATACAATGGCCTCCTTGATATTTATTATGATATAAGATATGATGCAGTTCAATGCACCAAGCAACTATATTTTTTTGTTTTCCTCAAGAAAGAGAGCGGGATAGCTGAGAGGTAGAGCGGTGAATGTGCTGTGTGAAAATCCGGCTGTTGCAAATAATTTATTTAATCTGATAACGGCTGGTAATGGACCGTGTGAAGACTTCCGGGGCTTTACCCATTGTCTATAAAGAGGGTTCCTTTAACTTCAGGGAGAAAAATCTGGCGGTTGAACGTGATTTCGGACTAATCACCTCCTTCCACAACCGTTGTTCAAGAAACAGTACATTCTCGACCACGTACTGAACACCTTGAGTTACAACCCATGAAGGGTCTTAATGGTACAAAATTTTTTCCTCCCTCGACTTACTTATAGCGAGTCTTAGTTTAAATTTTGTTTTCTCAGTGAAGTAGATCTCTTTATCAGATAGGTAATCATTTGAAGAATGAAATACAATATATTCATTATGTATTTCAAATTCACTTTTGATAAGTATGTTTACGTCTGTTGTGTTGAATGTGATTTGAGTATTTTTCTTTATTTCTATTTTCTGATCAGATGGACTTAGTACGGACTCATAATCAAAAGCCAGAATCTTATATGAAAGTAGTTTAAGAAATTCCCTGTTATTCCTTGAGGATTTACTTTTTATCCTCTTACGATATTTCGGATAAGTTTTAGCTGTGACAATATTCTAAATTAATCGAAATTTTCTGTGATAGTACTGAAAGCAAGAGAGAATTTATTTTTATTTACGTGCGTTAAGTATTTTATTTTTCAAAACTTTATTCATAAAGGTGTGTGCTATTCTATCGACATATGGTGTTTCCATTCCCATCTAATTAACCCCGCAGAGTAGGCATTTAGAAGACCTTTACCCATAGTTAAGCCGTCGCCTGGATGAAGGTGAAGGCTGTTCTATCTATAGAACAGGGTTTGACGAGGCTACATTCGAAGAATTTGGCAATAGTTTTTAAGGAACTTTTAAAAATGTAAAAAAAGATCAGTAATTTATTTATCGTTAATTTTATATTTTTCTATAGAAATCGAGAATGATTTTCAGAAAAAGAAAATCTGGACCTAAATACATTTCTTTTTTTTCATTTTCCTTAAAATAATTTTTATTTCAGTTAAGCATGTATCTGTTAGCATGTATCTGTTAGCTGGAAATGCTAGATGTACTTATACATCAATAACTATTGTTGGTTATTTATTTAACATCACATAATACCTCAATAGCTAATCGGACAATAATACAGTGGGAGCACTAAATTTTTCTATGTATTTATAATTAGGATAGGGATCGTTTACTAGTATCTGACGCGGACAGGCTTAATATCACAATTATATGTCCTCTTGGAAGGAGGGCATACATAACCATAGATATTTTACTCTCTTCAAAATATAATAAATACACCAGCTGGGCCGCGAACCCGCGACCTTGGGCACAGAAGTTGCTAACCACTACCCTAACCCGTTACTAACCCCTGGTCTTAGCCTTTGGTCCTTGGAAATACTGCTTCTATTTTTACTTCAGAGGCATTAATGATGCAGTGATTATCCAGTTTACATAATAATTTTGTAATACTATGTCAAGTATTGTTGTCATTTGGTCAGATTTCAGTAGATCAAGGCATATTTAAAAACTGGTTCATATTATTTTTTTCTTAGCATCTTGGCTTATTTATTTTTGGAAATCATTATTATGGATATCTAAGGAAGTTGGCGCATAACAGGTTCATAATGGCTGCAAAAACAAATAATGGAATGTATGTAAACATATGTATTGGAAAATGATCTTTTAATTTATTGATACACCAATAACTACAACACTACAATTCTGTTAACATGCTAGGGGGATTTTGAATTTAGTAGGGCATTTAATTTTGTTAGTGGGGATTGAGTCAAACTCATTCTGAAATCAGGCAGTTAAGATGAAGGAAGTTGTAGCACTTCCACCAGCCTCCGATAGGTAGCAGCATCTTCTTGTTAGTTTAACAGTGTATTTTTCCCTAATTATTTACTTTTTTTTTGTTTTGTTTTTTATTTTCTGCTAATGGCTGATACCTTTAAAAAAAAAAGGTTTAGCAAAGAAAAAATTTAAAAAACCTTCAGAAAAATTCTAATTAATATAGCTACCTACCTTCATTTCCTATGGGCATTGATTATACTCATTGATCACTGTCTCTACATCTATTATTAGCTAATATTTAATAAACAACCGTATAATACGTGTGTAATAATAATTCTCTTGATGGAAATTTCTGGATTAATAGAAAAGAAAAATGGTTATATTTTAAATTGATATATTTACGGTTTTGTCTTAGTAAATTAATTTTTTTATGTTTCAGAACTCCCGAACAATGTCCTTCAGTTGTTTCTTTGCTTGCTGAAAGCTACAATCCGCATGTACGTTACGGTGCTGCCATGGCTTTGGGAATCGCTTGTGCTGGTACTGGTCTCAAGGTAATTTTTATAGCAAATATTTAAATTTAGTTGAGATTAAAAAAAAAAAAAATAATATCTCTTACCCTAATTTTAATACTTTGATTTTGTGTGTAATTATGTTTTCAAAATGTATAAATAAAATTTCAGGAAGCAATTGGTCTTCTGGATCCTATGACTAATGATCCAGTCAACTTTGTGAGACAAGGAGCTCTCATTGCTTCCGCAATGATTTTGATTCAGCACACAGAACAGACGTGTCCTAAAGTAAGTTTTGTTATTCAGGTTTTTAATGTTTTTCTAAATTAACTCATTATGATTTTTCACATTAAATTATTATTATTTTCCAGGTCAAAGACTTCCGTAGCTTATATGCAAAAGTTATAGTGGACAAACATGAAGATGTAATGGCTAAATTTGGTGCTATTCTTGCACAAGGAATAATCGATGCAGGTATTGATATTGATTTAAATAAGTACTATAGGTTTATTATTTATCTTTTCGATTATTTTTTTTTCGTTGGCTTTAAATTGTGGGTTATAAAGGAACAGAAATTTTTTTTGAGTTGCTTTTAGTTTTCATTACTATGCTGTAATTTAGAGATATAACAAAACTTAAATATTTCATGTCAGAGATTATCTTAATCACTAATTAAATTTATTTTTAGTTTAAGATGCTTAAAGAGTAAAAAACTATAATGTACATACAGTTCCATACTTTTCTGTAACATGTAACATCTTTAAGTCCGTTATCATTCATTTTATATCTTTATTTTACTAGGTTTTCTTAATTCTTCATGTTCCAACCGTTTTTTGTATATGTAAATATTCTCATTTTGTTTCTTTTGTTTACCTCCTCCTTTCTGATTTTCCTTTATATTATTTTTACTTTACTATCCTTTCTGTACATTTATTTTCTGTATTTTATTTTATATACGTTATTTATAATTTATCATTTCTGCTCATTCTCTTTAATTTTATTAAATCTGTCTTACTTTATTATATCTGTCATTATTTTCATTTTCTTGTCATTATCATTAATTTTGTTATATCTGTCTTTATCTTAATTTTATTATATCTGTCACTATTTTAATTTCTTTTCATTATCATTATTTTTTTAAATCTGTCTATATCTTAATTTTATTATATTGTGTCACTTTTTTAATATTCATTATCTTCCATCTTTATATCTGCCACTATTTTAAATTTCTACATTACTTGTCACCATATTATTGTTACTGTACATTTTTATATTTTTTGTTCTGTTTGTTTCTCTCTCATAGCCCTGAAGATGACCTACACTGTAGGTCGAAACGTCGGCACATAATTATAAGTTTATTACTTATTCAGTGTTCTTTTTGACTGCACCCCCCAACTATCTCCTTTACATACACATCCTTACTATTCATTTGGTTGGCAATTATTTTTTAGTGAATTTTGATTATCCAAAGTTTTGTTTATCCTATATAGATTTTCTTAATGATTGTTCCTTTTACAGTGGAGCGTCGATTATCCGAACGATCAATTAACAGAACTGTTTTTTTTCAAATGTAATTTTAATTATTTTTATTTTTTAAAGAGAAAAGATAGGCCCTCGACCGGGATTTGAACCCGGAACCTTTGTCTCACCGTGACATCTTTTCTCTTTAAAAAATAAAAATATTTATAACTCATAAAAAATTACCAATAATTATAAAAAATTGTAATTTTAATTAATTTGATTAGATCATCCAGTTACTTATTTGTATTGTTAAAATTATTGTTATTTTAAATAAAATTTTATGAAAAATAAAATGATTTTTCCATGATCGTCAATGATAAAGGGGTCCCTAATCATTTATCGGAAACAGCAAAAAAATGAACTTAGACTTCAATAAGTATTTTTTTACTAAGAACTGTAATTTCATAGGTAATTTCATTTGTTTCTCTGAATCCCTTACTATTCATTTGGTTGGCAATTATTTTTTAGTGAATTTTGATTATCCAAAGGTTTGTTTATCCCAACCATCCCTGACAGCATTAGTTCGGATAATTGACATTCCACTGTACTTTTTTTGTCACAATAATACAAATATAATAATATTTTATTCAATATCTGTTAAATAAAAACATCTGATGGTGGATCTGTAAATTATCATTTATATAAATTAATTTCAGGAGGACGCAATGTGTCCCTTTCACTGGAGTCAAGAACTGGGCACACTAACATGCTAGCCGTTGTTGGAATGTTGGTGTTCACCCAGTACTGGTACTGGTTCCCGCTGGCTCCTTGCTTAGCTCTTGCCTTCACCCCCACAACTGTCATTGCACTCAATCAGGATCTCAAGGTAAATGCGTTCAATTATATTATTTATTATAATTTTATATAAATTTAAATTACAAATTTATATCAATAGTCATTCCAATTTTACAATATAATTGGCACCATCCTTATTAAAATAAACATAAAGCAATGTCTAATATCTATAAATTTTCTATTTGATTCAATCTTTTGCTAATTTTATAGCTTAGTTATCAGAACAAAATTACTTATCATTATCTCTAAAGAGGATTCATTGAATTTTTTATTTTGAAATCAAACAAATAATTTTAAATTTTATTAAATAATTTAACACTGTTTTTTCCTCCCTAATCACAGATGCCTAAGCTAGAGATTAGAAGCAATGCCAAGCCATCGATGTTTGCCTACCCACCACCATTGGAAGAGAAGAAGAGAGAAGAAAGGGAGAAAGTAACAACAGCCGTCCTAAGCATTGCCGCGAGAGCACGAAGGAGAATCACTGCCCGACTTGAAAGTTCGAAAATGGAAGTTGTGAGTATTTAGTAATTTGAACATATCTGAAAATGTTATGAGAAGGTATTGATAACAAATATTGATATAGCATCTCTAGTTTATTTTGATGAATATAAAATTATTTATTTTAACAAAATATATTTAACAGAGCAAATTGACTTAGCTTTAAATAAAAAACATCTAAAAATATGTCTTATTTTTTTAATATGAAAACTCATCATTATTTGTTGCTGTGTATTGGATTTACTTTGTTATTAAGAAAATTATTTCTCCATTTCAGGATGAAGAAGCTAAGAAAGAGGAAGAGAAAGAGAAGGAGAAAAAGGAGAAGGAAGAAAAGGAGAAGAAGGAAGAGAAGAAGCCTGAACCAAACTTTGAAATATTAAGCAATCCTGCTCGTGTCATGAAAAATCAGGTAAGTGACTGCATCTCATCATGTGATCTTTTTGTTATCAGGATAAGATTACTAAAAACTCTATTCTATCATGTTTATATATGATAGATATTTTATCTGTAAGTTTTGTTTGTTCCTAAATGAAATAGCATAAATCACAAATATATGTCCTGCACAATTACAGTGCAGCGTCGATTATCCGAGCGCCAGTTATCCGAACGTTCAATTAACGGAACTGTTTTTTGTTTTGTTTTTCAAATGTAATTTTAATTATTATAATTTATTTTTTATTTTTATATGATATAATTTTTTAAATATTTTATTTGAAAAGAAAAGATATGGCCAGGACCGGGACTTTCACCTCTTCGTGGTGACGCCTTAACCATCTCGGCCATCTTGGCTCGCTTCACAGCCAGTCATATCCCCTCTTTTCATTTGATATTACCCCTTTCAAGTGAAAAGAGGTAATTTTAATTAATTTGATCAGATCATCCAGTTACTTATTTTGTATTGTTAAAATTATTGCTATTTTAATTAAAATTTGGAGAAAAATAAAATGATTTTTTCCATGAACGTCAATAAGGGACCCTAATCATAAAAAAATATGAACTTAGACTTCAATAGGTATTTGTTTACTAAGAACTGTAAACCTAATTAGGTAATTTCATTTATTTCTCTGAATCCCTTCCTATTAATATGGTTGTTAGTTAAATTTCGGTTATTGGAACCACCCCTGACAACATTAGTTCGGATAATCGATGTTCCACTGTACTTTCTCAGTGACACCATTTTGAAGTTGTTGAGTGTACTAAAATTACTATCATATAATATTTTTATCCATAATGTTTCTCCATCTTACAGTTGATTCAATCAATTTTAATTTAAAACAAACAAATAACTTTTTCCTTACTGAAGTTACTTCAGAAAGCAGTTTATTATTTATATTATTTTTTCATTTAGAGAAAAATTATTCAACAAATTTGCAAGGAAAATATTCAAAAATATGAAAATACCCTATCAAACATGTAAAATGAAATTTAATATGTCTACATATTTGTAAATACATTTATGAAAATATTAAGGTATTCGATCATTTGGGTTGGAAGTAGTTTCAGAAAGTTTCTCAATTGTTTGATATGGCTTTGATTTCACTTCTGCCCTTAGCATATCTTTGTCTAATATTGTTGGTCTTCCTGATCAATAGGAGTAAGAGAGATAAAAATTTCTGGATCTGAACTTGGAAAGCCATCTTTCACATTTACAAATGTCCAATGCACTTGAACAAACATTACAAATGTTTTTGGTCGCATCTGTTGCGTTACTACCCTTGCGAAACTAAAAAAGCATATAATACCTGAAATGCTCTATTTGTATTTAGCTCTGGCCATTTCACCCCAAGATGCAAAAAAAAATATTGAATTATTTAGAGATGAACAAGTTACAATAACCTTAAAATGACTTTGGCATGCCTTCGAGATACATAATGAGCTGACAAAAGACAATCAAATATTGACAAGTGCAGAAATATGATTACTTTCTGGTCCCTCTTATATTTTATCCATTTGATCAGTGAAATATTTCTTCATATCTACTATTCTCTTTAAATTCTTAATTCCTAAAGAATATTTTTCCAATATTACCTTTAAAACTTAGTGCTTGGTGTTATAAATAAGTTTTTGTACAAGTACTTGCTTTAGTGTTGAGTGCCAGGAAAATCCATATTTATGTTTTTTATTTGCAAAACAAAAATAGCTTTATCAGGTGTATATCATGCAAGATATACATACCATGTTTACTTAAATTATCCCTTCTGCTTTTCTGATATTTTTCAAGTCATTAGTTAAAAAATTTCTTATTTTCTATGTATCTGGAAACTAATTTCATTCTATATTTTAATTGAGTTTTGATATATTAATAAAATATAATCACTTATATATAATAAAATGTAATAGTTCTATCTACAAAAACTATTGAAGTTGGTAATTCCTGATACACGGTTGATGTGCAGGTAAATAATGATAACATATTATTTCTTAATAAATGAGAAAAATAACTTATTATTTCTGTTTCCAGTTAAAGGTGTGTAGCCTGGTGGATTCCGGTAGCTATGCTCCTTTGAAAGACATTTCTATTGGTGGCATCATTATGGTTCGTCATGTTAAAGCTGGCTCTGAAGAGGAACAGCTCGTTGAACCAGTTGCAGGTGACTCGCTCGTTTATTTTAAGAGATAATTCATAAATTTAATTTCTTTCTTTTTTTTTAAACATCTTACTTTAATTAAGCTCAAAGTAATTTATCCAATTACCACTCATATGGCTTTATTCAATTGGAGTAAAATAAGTGGGTTTCAGGATTTGGAAAGTGATAGGGAATTCTTTGGAGGACAATTAAATCCTATAGAAATTATTACTTGATATTAACAGGGAATAGATTCATGAACAATGTGAGGCTGGAAATAAGATTATTTATTTATTAAAATACAATGGTTTATTTAAATAAACTAATTCTGTTAAAGAAATAGACATTAATAAATCTTTAGAGGAGAAATCAAAAGCATATTTTAAAATCGAATAATACTAGAAATAGATTTAGACAAGTGCCAAAGTACAAAAAAAAAAACACTTTTTTTATTTATTGGCTGTTAATCTTTTTAATTAAAAAGATTTTTTCACTAAATTTTAAATATTTCAGTACTGAATATAATTCTTTGTATAACAATTCTGAGATGTACTGGCTTGATTATGAAACCTTTTAAAATTAGAATAGAAAATAGTAAAAGTATTTTTTTGCCTTTTTATAACTTAATTTTTTATTTAAGGTTATGTATATGGTATGCATATTATATCATATTATATTATTATGACCTTAATTAAGGAACATTGTAATATTGAACTAAAAAAAAAAGGTGAATCTGAAAATTTAAACATTAGTCAATTCTTTGCCACTCAAAGTTCTGGTAAATTGGTTAAGTTTCTAATGCATAATAGGAATGATAGATATTTAATTTGGGACATTAAAAGTTGTAAGCTTAAAGTCATTAAATTTATAATCTAATTAAAGAATCCGCAGAAAATAAGGAGAAAATCATGTTTTTTCTTAAACAGAGTCATATACATCAGTTCATTAACATTATCTAATAGAATGAAGTAGTTAACTGAAACATCTACGAATATGTTTTTTAGAAAGGTTTCAAAAACATAGGCTGAAGAGAGCTGAGAACTTTTTTTTTGGATGCACAGGTTATTATTAATGTATTTTTATGCAGGTTTCCTTTTTAAATATGGTTGTGTTTTAAAATGTAAATATTAAAAATTTGTTAAATATTTTATTCTTAAATATTTTTATTCTTTCACTGATCCTATATCTCCATGTTCTCGCAATTTGCTTTATTTTTGGATCTAGTTGACTTTAAGTCATTAATATTATTATAATTTATTTTATTGTTATATGATATATTTTTTTAAAAATATTATAAGATATAGGATTATAAATTATAAGATATAGAATCAGTGAAAGAAGAGATATGACTGACCGAGAAACGAGCCAGGATGGCCGAGATGGTTAAGGCGCCACTACGGAGAAGTGGGAGACCCAGGTTCGAGTCCTGGTCCTGATCATATCTTTTCTTTTCAAATAAAATATTTAAAAAATTATATCATATAACAATAAAATAAATTATAATTAAAAAATTTATATGGTTTTTCTTTGTTTATAGCCAAAAGTCAATTAATTGTATTGTATCTGTATTGCAGCATTTGGTCCAAAACCCGATGATGAAAAGGAGCCAGAGCCACCAGAACCATTTGAATACACTGAGGAATAAACACCTAGCCTACCCGGCGACCTTCTGTGTCATTAGCATTTCCTTAATGTCCTTTAGATGCTTTCCCTGTTATTTATAATAGTGTTTCTCCTTGTTTTTTTTCTCAATGGTTTGTTCATTAACTTCCTTGCTAATAAAGCTTAATACCGATTATGATTGACATTTTGTATTTGCATTTTACCTTTCCACATTTTATTATTTAAAAAAATATATATATTGTTTGTATAATTTCATTACTATTAGAAAAATATGAAATTTCAATGCATATGTAATGTGTATATATTTCATTTTAAGCTAACTTAATATACTTTCTTTTCTTTTATATATGTTTTTTTTTTTCACCTTTTATTGTTATAAATTTAAAAACTATTTTATTTTATTTATTTCTTACATTTTTTTTGTTGGTGTTTTTAGTTCCTTTGATAGGTAGCTTCAAATTCAAATTTAAACAAGGCAATTTTACTACACAAGTAGTAAAAATATCTTTTACTTTTAATTTAATTTTCTTGGAAGGGAAATGTTGAATTGACTTCTAAAAGATCACGTATCACCTGGAAATGAAAGGAATCAACATGTAAACAGGGTGTAGCTCCCTAAAGACATTTTTAGATCTTAATAAATTTCACAAACCTTTGTTTGTTACAAACATTTAACTGATAAGTAAAGTAATAACATCATTGGCATATCCAGAGTTGCTATTTCAAAAGTGGAATCATTAAGTTGGTTGCTTAGGACAGGTTGAATGAATAAGAAGTGAAAGAGATTTGGCATCCTGTGCCTGGAGCTGACCGGTTATGGAGGTTTTGAACCAGAGGTGGCTTATGAAGTTACTTCATTATTATATAAATTCTCATTAAGCTGCTTTTCATTTATTACTCATATAATATCAGGAACATTACATATTCAAAAACACTTTCAACTTAGAACCAATTATTAAATATAAATGGATTATCAAAATACAAATCTCATTTCATACATATCTTTCTTTCTTTCTTATTCTGTCATCTCTTCTACCTTGCAGTGTAGAGATTTTTTCACAAGGGGCACCACCTATCTCTGTCAAGGGCTGCTCTCCTGGCTTCTTCCCATCCAATCCCTTTTTCTTTCAAGATATTTTGGAGGTTATTCTTCCAGGTCACTCTCGGCCTTCCCCTGGGGCTTTTTCCTGTTGGTTTAACCTCCATAGCTTTCTTCGCTGATCATCTTGTTTTGTCTGTGGTACCTCTTGGTCTTCCACCCATCTCCATGCTTTGGAGTCGGCTGCTCACTGTTTTAGGGCCCAGGATTCCATAAGTGAGAATAGGAACGCATGTTGAGTGATAAGCAGCCAATTCTTCTGTGACTTCTTTCTAACTCAAAAATTTGTTATTGATGCTATAAAACATCCTTCCTGAAACGGCAATTCTCCCACTGATTTCATCATTTAATTTCCCATTCTCAGTTATTGTTATGACAAAATAATTAAAGGTGTGGACTGCATAGGCTATTGGATGAATGGCTGAGGGTGATTCAGTCCTACTATGCGAACTCCGGACACCTGGGCGACCTCCGGTTTCAATAAATGCCTTCCTATAGTAACAAGGCTCTGCTATAGGTGACCTTTTATTACCTTTGCTACTCGTGGGAACAAAATGAACCCAAATTACACAAATATTAAAATAAATGAGGACTCCATGGAGTCAAATACGACTGACTCGTCAGTAATTAGCCAATCGGTCTCTGAACTGATGGCTAACCTAGAACAAGAGGTCTCAGACCTCGCAGAGGAAAGGGAACCACCTGCACAGCAGCTGGCAACCACCTCTGAGATCAATATAAACAAACTTCCAGACGAAGTCTGGAAGAACATGACGCATAGCCAGAGGAAGAACTTTCTACGGCAAAAGAAAAAGGCGACTCCCACCGAAACTCAACCCTCAACATCCAAGGATGAGAGGAAGAGAGGTAGGGAGAAGCAGGAGACTCCTTCACCTTACAAAACGGTGAAGAAACCAAAAATGGACTATAGTGGAGCAGCTGCAAGCATCAAGGTTGCAGTTGCCCACACAGATTATCCTCATCAGAAACTGAAGGATGAAGATTTTCAGGGCCTTATGCTCAAGCTCCTGAAAAGAATGAGGGAGAGGAAGGTTGAACAAACCCCCGTCGGCTTCAACGGCTACTCCCTGAGAGACGGAGCACTCGTGGTGAACTGCAAGGACGAGTCCACCAGGGAGTGGTTCGTTAGTAATATTGCGGAGCTCTCCCCATGGGAGGGAGCACCGCTGAAAACCTGCGACCCCAAAGAACTTGAGGGTTTCAGGAAGATAGGCACCTTCATACCAAACCCAGTGGAAGGTATTAAGGAATGCCTACAGAATCTGCAGGTACAGAATACGGGTCTGCAGACTGAAAGATGGAAGATTCTTGGTAACAAGACCCATAAACATGGGATGTACTTTGTGGCATCCATTCCCGAATCTGTGGCCAAAGCCATTGAGGAGAAGAATGGAAGAATCTACCACGGGTTCCACAACCTACAGGTAAAATTCTTTCCAGGAAAAGACGCACCCACACCGGAAACAGCTGTGGATGATATGAAGACTGGTGAAGAGGTGGGAAAAACAACGGGTGGTGAGGGTGCGGCTGTCTCGGCGGCTGGCGTCGCCGTGCCCGGATCCACTTCGGGCCAAAGTGTATCTGTCACTGCCAAGCTTGGTACCAGGCGGCAACGAACGGAGCACGGAGGCAGGAGGGATTACGGGGTGGGGCGTCAGGCCGTCGGCGCGGCCGGGCCCGTATGCCGCAAACCGTCCCCGGGCAGTGGAAAGGAGGAAACTCCACCACATCCCGGGGGTGATCCCCCCTCATCACTATGATCAAGCTGCTGCAGATAAATCTCCATCACTGCAGGGCAGCCAGTGGAACTCTGCAGCAATATGTGGTAAGTCATGGCATTGATATTATACTTATACAAGAGCCGTGGATTAACAAAAATAGCAGGATTGCAGGACTGGGCCTGAAGGGATATAGACTTATCCAAGCAAACTGCCCAAGGCCCAGAGCCTGCATCCTTGCAAAAATAGAATTAAATTGTTTTCCAATGTGGTCATTATGTTCCAGAGATTCTGTGGCAGTAATGATCAATTTAGGGGGCCAGGAAGTCATCCTGGCCTCATTGTATCTCCCATTTGAGGAACAAGTCCCAACGACCTGCCTTGAGAGTATAGTTGACTATCTCAAAAGACAGGAAACGATGGGAATTATTGGGGCGGACGCCAATGCCCATCATAACATCTGGGGCAGCAGTAACACTAACCGTAGAGGTGAGTCCCTTTTGGAATATTTGCTAGTTAATAATCTAGATATAGTTAACAAAGGTAACACACCAACCTTTGAAATTTCTAACAGACAGGAGGTCATAGACCTCACTCTGAGCTTTAAATCAACTAGAATGATAAATATTACAAACTGGCATGTCTCTAAAGACTTTTCCAGTTCTGATCATAAATATATTAGGTGGGAGCTTGAGGCTACAATCTCAAAGCCTGAAACCTATAGAAATCCCAGAAATACAAATTGGGAAGGCTTTAGGACAAATCTTAAAGACTTAATTAAAGAATGTCCCCGTTTGGCTTCTAATACCTACCAGCTGGAGTTCTTAAATGGACTACTGACTAAGGCACTTATCACTGCATTCAAGGATAACTGTAGAACAACCACTAAAGGGTCAAACTGCAATGTACCCTGGTGGAATATGCAGTTAGAGAAGTCAAGATCTAGAACCAGAATACTTTTCAATAAAGCAAAAAGGACTGGTGAATGGATCGAATACAGACACGCTCTAACTGAATATCATAACCTCATTAGGAAAGCCAAACGGAACTCATGGAGACAGTTCTGTGAAGAAATTAATAATACGAATACATGCGCTCGCATGAATAAAATACTTTCTAAGAGCAACTACTGTAATACAGTGGGCTCCTTAAAGAAACCAAATGGAGATCCCATGAACATTACAGAATCTATAACTGCTATGCTGGAATCGCACTTCCCGGGGAGCAAGCTCACAACCTCGGATACGAAGGTTTACCTCCCTGAGGATAGGTGCAAACCGGACTGGACATCAGTCCGTGAAATCTTCAATACCAGCGCCATAAAATGGGCAGTTAGAAACCTCAAGCCGTACAAAACACCAGGCTTTGACGGAATTTATCCTGCCATGCTAAAAGAGGGTCTTGAAATCATCTTAGGCAGGCTCTCCACTCTATTCCAGGGCTGTTTGGCCTTTAATTATATCCCAACAGCTTGGAGAGAAGTTAGGGTCACATTTATTCCCAAACCAGGGAAAGAAACATATGATGAACCCAAATCATATCGCCCCATTTGTCTTTCCTCATTCTTGCTGAAGACAATGGAGAAAATTCTTGATAGATATATCAGGGACAAACATCTCAGTGATGGATCAGTAATGTTGCATCAACATGCATACAGAGAGGGAAAATCTTGCGACACTGCGCTGCATGCAGTGGTGGACCAGATAGAAGATGCTCTGCAGTGGAAACAAATCGCGCTCGGAGCATTTCTAGATATAGAGGGAGCATTTGACAATACCCCTACTCATATATTAACTAATGCCCTACTAAGGCACGGCACTAGACCAAACATTGCTAATTGGGTCATTGCCATGCTAAAGAATAGGGTCATTCAAGCCAATATGGGCAATTATCACCTAAAGGTTAAAGCAGCCGCAGGCTGCCCCCAAGGAGGTGTCCTTTCCCCACTCCTATGGAACCTGGTAGTGGACGAACTACTACACCTCCTAAATGAGGCGGGTTTCCAAGCGATAGGCTATGCAGATGACATAGCAATTATAATCAAGGGCTTTGACCAAAAAACTATTTCAGAGTTGATGACAATGGCACTAAGAATGGTGGTGAGATGGTGCATGAGAGTAGGATTGAACATCAATCCTAATAAAACGGTAATTGTACCTTTTACAAACAAAAGGATATTGAGGGAACTCAACCCCCCTAGGATGAAAGGGATGAGTATTCCATTCAGCAAGAAGGTTAAATACCTCGGTGTTATTATGGACAGTAAATTAAACTGGAATGAACATATCGACTATGTTACCAAGAAAGCCACAAGAATTCTGTGGACTTGTAAGAGCCTATGTGGCAACAAGTGGGGAATTAGCCCCAAGATGGCCCGTTGGATGTACACAGCAATAGTTAGACCTGTGCTAACCTATGGCTCAATAGCCTGGTGGCACAAAGCTGGTATCCAACAAAATAGATCAAGGTTGGAGAAGGTGCAGCGGCTTGGGTGCATTATGATCACTGCGGCCATGAGAACCACCCCTACCGCTTCACTGGAAACTATACTTGATTTAACTCCTCTTGACATTCTAATTGAATCAGAGGCATTGAAGACAGCCTACAGGCTAGTAAAAATAGGAGGGGTCAAAAAACCCACCAACGATTTTGGACACAGAAGTGTCTTTGATATAATCGAGCAAAATGCAGATCTAAAAAAGCATTCTGATTCAATGCTGAATAAGTATAACTTTGAAAAAAGATTTCACGTCAATATACAGGCGATTTGCAAAAGCAAGAATGATTGCTTTAATCCACCCAATGGTCTAAATGTGTATACGGATGGATCCAAAGGGGAGTTTGGTGCCGGCTCGGGATTCTGGTTTAGGGGTTGTCAGGGCATGGGTCATTACTTAGCTCTGGGCACGACACCCACTGTATTCCAAGCGGAAATATGGGCAATACTTGCAGGTGCCTTCGCTATGAAGGACCATAAGAATAAGGTAATTAACTTTCTCACTGACAGTCAGGCAGCATGCAATGCATTACAAAATGCAGTAACAAACTCCAGACTAGTGGAGGAATGCTGTCTAAGACTAGATGAACTAGCTGTACATAACAGAGTTAACATATTTTGGATCCCTGGGCACAGTAATATTCCAGGAAATGAAAGGGCCGACAAATTGGCGAAGAAAGGAGCAGTTACTGCTCCTATTGGACCTGAACCATGGTGCGGGGTCCCCCTTCCCCTGGCTAAGGATACAATTAATAAACTAGCCAAGAGGAAGATAAAAACACGTTGGGATAGAGCCAAGATAAGGCATACAAAACTTTTCATAAAGGATCCCAACGATAATCTTTCTGATAAAATCAAGAAAGAAGCTGCTCACTCGTCGAGAACCGACCTCAAAAGTATGGTTGAAACCATCACTGGGCACTGTAAACTCAGGAAACACATGCATCTCCTAGGCATTGAACAAGAACCTAGGTGCAGATGGTGCAAAGAGGAGGACGAAACCCCTTGGCACATCCTCTTTGAATGTATAGCACTAAGTCGAAAGAGGACATTTGACCTTGGCCCCGGTGGATACAAGGAACTTCAAGAACTGAGGTTTAAAGACTATTTAAAATTTCTCAGAAGTCTAGACCTATGTTAGGGATTTTTAGGACTCAAGCACAATGGGCCTCTTTAGGCCGAAGTGCATAGTAATAAGGGTCATACTTAAATAATAATAGAACCAATTATTAAATATAAATGGATTATCAAAATACAAATCTCATTTCATACATATCTTTCTTTCTTTCTTATTCTGTCATCTCTTCTACCTTGCAGTGTAGAGATTTTTTCACAAGGGGCACCACCTATCTCTGTCAAGGGCTGCTCTCCTGGCTTCTTCCCATCCAATCCCTTTTTCTTTCAAGATATTTTGGAGGTTATTCTTCCAGGTCACTCTCGGCCTTCCCCTGGGGCTTTTTCCTGTTGGTTTAACCTCCATAGCTTTCTTCGCTGATCATCTTGTTTTGTCTGTGGTACCTCTTGGTCTTCCACCCATCTCCATGCTTTGGAGTCGGCTGCTCACTGTTTTAGGGCCCAGGATTCCATAAGTGAGAATAGGAACGCATGTTGAGTGATAAGCAGCCAATTCTTCTGTGACTTCTTTCTAACTCAAAAATTTGTTATTGATGCTATAAAACATCCTTCCTGAAACGGCAATTCTCCCACTGATTTCATCATTTAATTTCCCATTCTCAGTTATTGTTATGACAAAATAATTAAAGGTGTGGACTTGCTCTATAGTATTCTCATTAAATTTGAATAATTAAATTATTTTTTGTTCTGGATTCTAGCATACACTTCTACTTGTGGACTCTTTATTTGTATTACATTAATTTATTCATATAATTATACTATTATGACTGCTAAGGAAGTAACATAGCGATTATAAAACTGGATGTCATTGTATAGTTCCAGTAAGAATAGTTTTAAGATTTTATTGTATACTTATTCCTTATTCATTGATTCTCTTGGATTTCAGTGTATATCGTAAATTACACATTTGGCGCTCCTGGTGCAAAAATCTCTGCACTGCAAGGTAGAAGAGATAACAGAATAAGAAGAAGTGTAAATATACTACTTTGATAACTGACTTGATATTTTCGTAAATAGCGATATCATATGGAAGGGATAGCATTAACACTTTTCGCTGTGAATTGTAATTTTTGGATTGAAGCATCCACCTTCTAGTGATATTTTATTCAGTCCTTTATCTTACTGATGTTATTTTTCAGTGAGTTAAGTTTACTTTGTTACCATAAACTTATCGTTTTAAGTATTGTAGTTTATAATATTAATTCCATACCATTATTTACCATTTATAATATTAATTCCTTCTTTCCTATTGTGATTCATCGATTTTACTTACAAACCAAAAATGTATAATGAACTGCAGAAACTATACTTACTACAAATATATGAAGTGGGATACTCCTAATTTCTTGGAGTCTTCCAAAAAATCTATTAAAATTTGCAAGTTAAATTTTAAAATATAAACATGTTTCAATATAATATTTAAATAAAAAATAACCTAAATACAGACCTATAATCTGATGTAATAAGAATTTAAAAATTGGATAAATAATAACAAAAACTTAGTCTGAAAGATGCTACTGGGTGTGTGAGTCAGATGGTTGTTTCCACTTAAGGGTTACCCTAGATTCAAAAAGATATGTTATCTAGATTAGGTATTCAACAGTTTCTAAGTTGTAGCCCAAAAGTGGCAAAACAGGTACAGATATATTTGTGAAGTTGGCCATTGATGTTGAAGGCTGTCAAGAAATTACACCTATAAAAAAAAAATTGTTTTGCCCTTGAAAAATTATTACTGCTTTCTATGTTTTCAATGATGCTGAATCCAAATCTAGCATCAGAAAAATTCTAACACGTACAGGTTTTCAGAGAAATCAATGTATTCATAAAAAAATAAGGTTTTCATAACATGAAGGCGCTTAACTTACTGACATGATTTGATGATGATAACTTTTCCATTTCGGATATTGCCCGTGTTCATCAGATTTCAGTTCCAAGATTCTGGGGAAAAAAGTTTAAGTGGGAATGGAGAAAATGGATTTTTAAGGACATGTTACAGCCAAGTACTTGGTAGGCTTGTAACAGTTCAGTCACAATTTGTTCATAGTCATCCGACCTCACATTTCCCAAATTTTTTTTTTTTTTTTTTTTTTTTTTCGTAACCCCTAAATATGTTTTTTTTTTTTATTGTGCAACTGGGTTTTGTGCTCTCTTATGGGCACATTTATTTTTCTGAGTTCTTCTCCTTCTACTGTAGTATGACTACATTTTAAGGAGTTGAGGTGGTTGGAATTTTTGTTGTTTTAGTTGTATTTCTTATTTGTTTAAGTGCCGGGGCACACTTAATTTTTGTGTTTATAATTACAATCTTACATACTACTTTCATCAATCTTACGAGTTTCTTCCATTACTTGTTGCCACCTTATTGGAGCTGAAGCAGGTGTCAGAGTTTTAAATATTTCATTAGTTGTGCATTTGAGGGAGTCGAAGAATTTTATGTGTCTTCGCTTTATGAATTCAGTTGTTGTGGGTATGTTGAAGAGATCGTGTAATTGTTCCGGTTTTAGCTTTCTCAGCGATGTAGACCGAACAATTTTTCGGAGTATAGTGTCCTGAAACAGTTGTAATTGGCGCTGCGTTCCGACTCTGAGGTGGGTGAATAGCGGGGCTCCGTATAGAAGTGCAGGCCTTAGGATGCTCTTGTAAATTTTGATTTTTAAACGCAGTGATAAGGCTGAAGATAGTAGTAGGTGATGAAGTCTATAGGTTCTTCTTCTTACCATGCGGATTTTTGAATAGCAGTGGGTTGACAGTGTCATGTGGCGATCTAGTTTGATTCCGAGGTAAACTATGGAGTTAGATGGGCTGATAGTGGTATTAGCCACTTGTAGAGTTTTTGGTAAACGGCCTTTTTTCCCTTTTTGGAGGGCAAACACTACACAGTCCGTCTTTGCCGGGTTTACCTGGATGTTGAGGTGTCTCAATTTTTCTTCTATTTCTTGGCACGTACTTTCGGCTTGTTTTAATGCCCATTTTGCGCTCATACTGCTGCTATAGATGGCTATATAGATGGCTTCCCAAAAAGTTGCTGCATACTTCTTTAAATGAAACCCATGCTCTCCTTTCTGGAGTGGTTAATTTTTCTAAGAACTCCTGGTCTTTTACTAGTGATCGTATTTGTGAACCAACAAAAATTCCCTCTTTAATTTTTGCATTACTAAGTTTAGGAAAGTTAATTTCAAGGTGAGCAAATCCTTCCCCGTCTTTGTCCATTGCTTTAACAAAATTTTCCATTAGGCCCAGTTTGATATGAAGCGGTGGTAGAAAATATATTGATTTGTCGATCAAAATAGGATAAGCAATGTTTTTCTGGCCGGGCACATTCGTTTTTCGAGAAGGTCACTCTTTCACTATGTAATGACTTTGTCTTGCTCTGCTGTCCCATTCACATAGAAAACAACAGTACTTTGTGTAACCTGCTTGAAGACCTGTAAACATGGCTATTACCTTCAGATTAGCACATACCTTCCACTTAAATTCACTATATTTTATATTTTCCATTAATATTTTAATGTTCTCATATGTTTCTTTCATTTCTACTCCATAAGCAACTGGAATTATGGGGTACTTGTTTCCAATATGAAGGAGATCACCTTTTAAGATGAATTTAGAGCTGTCGATGAGCAACCTCCATTCCGAACCATATTGTGGTAACCGAAGTTTTTCCAAAAAACCAAGTACATACGGCAAATAAGATTCCCATCCATTGAAAAGAAATGAAGAACTTCTGACTCACGACTCCTAAAATGCAATATTTTAACAACTTTTTCAAGAAGATTCCACTGCTGTGGCTATTGAGCCTTTGATTTAGACAGATTTAAATCATGTACAAGGCCATTTAATTTATCTTGGCTTATTAGTATAGGTTCTTCAAATGGAGTGCAACTAGAAGATTCTCCACTGCATCCAGGCTCGGGTGATACATCCTCTGGGATAGTTTCTTCATCTGGAAGTATAGAAACTGCTTCAGGTGGCTATACTTAGAGTTTGGAACTGTTAACGTATCGTTATGGGGGACTGATCGAATTGCAGATGGACAATTAGGGTATTCCATCATGGATTTTATTCACTTTGAGAAACTTTTTCTATTTGTCATGCAGAAATAACAGTCGCTTACATGGTTTTGTGGTTCCCGCCATACCATTGGAACTGCAAAGGGTGTTCCTTGAAGCCAACCTAAGGAGCCCAATCCTTATCCTGATCTCCCACTTTACATCCGAAATAAAGTGGATATCAATATCACCTCACCACAGGTATAACAGAAACTGTTCACTGGATTTTTGCAGTCGCGAGGCATGTTCAGAATATAGGTCTTCTCTCTCTGGTGCTTACGGATCTCAACTAACCAGTCAAGGGTCCCCTCCCAGGTATCTGGGTCTCCCCTCTGCTCATTGTGTCCCTCTACATCTCAAAGGGAAGTCATGAGGGGTCCAGCAGGTAGTTTTGTCAAGCCTTCCTGGTCAGAGAAATAGACAGTTACAATGGGAAATATTCAAATGGGATTAGATTACTATAGGAGAAAAATAAAATATGTGGACTGTCATACCATTAACTACATAATTCTACCTAAATTAATACATGGGTTTCTTTTAAAAAATAAATATAAAATCTGTCATTATGCATAGGCTATAATTATCCAAAATCCTAATTTTCTTGAAAAATTGTGATTTTTACAAAAAACTGTATGTTTTTTTTGTTGTAGAATTTTAGACATCAGATTTGTGTTCATTAAACCAAAAAACATAAGGAAACACCATTATTTTTCCAGAGCAGATTTTGGTGCGAAACAGTGTTATCACTGATTCTAGTAACTGTATTATTATTTACAATAACAGAAAATGAAATAAGATTAACCCCCCACAAAACTTGAGATTTTATGTTTCAAGACCAGATCTCATAAAATTGAAGACAAAGTCTCGTAAAACTCCAATAAAAAAAACTCTTGTCTGTATATAAAAATAAAAACATATGATTCAATCCAAATCATTTTGATTTATTTTAATATATCACTAATAGTTAAATCATTATGTAATAATTTGCAACTTTTAAATTTGTTTTATGAAATTTAAATTAATTTCTTCTCAACCACTGCCCTTGGTCATTTTGCTTCTGTAGTTGTAGAAATCATTCCATCATGCTCATCTTCATTCCTACAATGGACATGACCATAACATTTCTGTCTGTCCATTTTAATGGCAGGTGAAGATGATTATAGAGATCATATAACTTTCTTTATTTTTTTTACTTTATCGTAACCTGTTCTCATACACACCACCAAACACTCCTCACACCTTTTGAATCTTCAAGCCTGTAAAATGCAGGATCCTTCTACATAGCAATAGAATTATTGTATGAAATCAGGTTACTCCTTAGTAAGTGTTCAAGTATATAATACACATTTATTATTATTTTAGATTTTTTCTTATTGCAACCTATTTATGAATTATGCATCTTTTCGAGTTTTAGCTCACTTTCATTGTAAAATACACTATTTCCTGCCAAAATCATTCTTTTGATATCTACTGAATCATAAGTCTCATTGATCCTTCAAGGACTGATGTACAGAAATGCTGAAACCAATTCAATATTTTCTCTGTCTTAGTGAAACTTGTCACCCCATTCTCTTTAAGACCATTGGTTGGGTTTTTTTGGCATTTATGCCAGGGCCAGGACTTCTTGCCTTCCTTCTCAAGGTAACAGAAACAATTGAGGGTTTTCGTCCTGCCTAATTCTTCCTAAAATTACAATTGCTTTGCTATTTATGACAGTGAGGATTGTTTTGTTTATCTTTATCCTTATATTCTTCACTATTTTATCAATCAAAAGAACCAAGGTGTCTCCTTGCCTTAACCTATTGTAGTTTTATCAGTTTAAACATCTCTTAATTGGTGATTGGTATGCCTCATCATCATATTTGTAGGAACAATAGGCTTAGGGAGTGAGATTTTCTTCTATTGCCATGTATGGGAGAGATTTGAAGGTCATGTACACAACCTTAAAATCAACAAGCAATTGCCATTTAAATTACGGCATTATCTTACCACGGCAGAGTCATTTTTTAATTTAAACTATTCCTTCCTTATGATAGTAACTATCATTGTAAAATCCCTTTAGTTTTATTAAAACAGTTTCAGCCCCTAAAGCAAACAATATGGCTCTATTGGCATTTCTTAAAAATCCGTTCCTAAATCTACAAATTATGTGAAGTGTGTTTAGTTTTGTTTTTTCCAAGATTACCAAATTTCTGTTGGCTTAGCTATTTGAAGTAAAAAAGTAATGAGGAATCAATTTTTTAACAAAAATATATTAATTTGTCAGATTATTAACAAAAAAAAGTGAAAGTAAGTTTTATAATTGAGAAAAGAACCGCTCCTTTTATTATTAATTTCACAACGGTAAAATTTATTTAATGAAATAATAACATAATGCAAAGATTTTTTTATTGTAATAACTTTTACTGTTGTTCAAAATCAGAGGAAAGAGATCTATCATACCTTCCCTATTTATTTTTTTTAGAACGAGTATTTTGAGGGTAATCAAGTTTTGGGTTGAAAAAATATAGTTCTGTTTTATTAATGTTTTTTAGAAGTATCTTTAACAAATCCATCATTTATTTTTGTGACTATGTGTTCTATATTTATTTCTTTGGCAATGGACGTTATTTCCTACTACAATTATTACATAAAAATTTAAGAATAGTTTTTCGATCATCTATTTATTATCATTGAGGTTCTGATATTTGGTACCTTTCTGTTTTATATTTTAAAACCTATGGTGTAAATTCGTAATTCTTGACATGTATAGATTCCTTTGTACTGATATAATTGCTTTCATTTGCCCACACTACGAATAATGCAAACCATTCTTAAGTGAGGATTGAGGTTAAAATATTTTTTAGGAGTACACTCATGATCTATTTAAAAAGCTTTTTGTTAGGGACTTCCAAAAAGAGTATCTTTTATAATACACTATTATTAAATAAGAAATTTGAAAATAAATTTTAATTTAACAGAGGAACAAAAAACATTAATAGTATCCAAGGCCATGTATTTCGAAATAGCATTAACAAAACATATCTATTCATAATCAGTATTAAGCAATAACTGGCAACTTAACTATTTTTAATTTTAAAATGTCATAAAAATTATTTGGAATGGAAGTGGTCTAATTGAAGCAAATAATTGATTATCCTGATTGACGGTATTTTGCTTCTATTAATTTACCAAGCCCATCCATGTTTGTTATCAGAAACTAGTTTTTAACTTTTACATACATTATTACTTGAGACATCTTACAGAAACTATTAACATTACTTTAACCAAATACATAATGTGGCATTATTTAGGCCTGTAGATTTTTATGAATACTATACAAAGATGTTCTTATTGGGAAACATTAAACTCATTTCACATATCCTCACACAGTTCCATTTGTTGAGACATGAACCACTCCTTTTATCATTATTATTTTATGTTTTTGTTTTTTACATTGAATAACTTTCATATATATTGTTCAAAGATGATATTTTTATTTTAATATTATTATAAATTAGTTTTGTTTAAATCTTATTTGGTAACAAAATTTTAGAAGTTGGCTATGAAAAATACCATCTCATTATAAATCATTCATTTCCTTTATTGAATCCACACCACGAAAGACAAAGAGATTTAATATCAATTATGACAATTAATGCTAACATCTGTTACAGCTGAGGAACATAGTTAAGTACATTTTTGTTCACTTTTGGGCCCTGAGAAGAATCATTTGTTATTAGACTCAATAAGTTTGAATACTTGAAAGACTTTTTAAAAACCAAATGGTGTTCCTTCAACTGATACAATTAAGACATTGATTCTGTACAAAAAATTAAATTAAAAAAATAAGAAATACGCTTGTTCACATTTATTTATTCTTTTAGCTTTCTTATCTCAATTTTCATATAATAAACAACACTTTTTCTGAGTACCTGAATTAGATATACTTTCGTTTTTGATAAAATTCTATGAAAATAAGTATACATATTAGGCATAAAAACAATCTTTAAATGTAATTTTAATTGTTTTCATGAATTTGTCAAAAAAATTAAAAAATACACTTATTGAATAATCTTCATCATTTTGTAAATTTTAAATTAATTTTGTTTTAATGTTTAACCTTTAAAGTCATTTTGCTCAAACAAAATGTTTTAATAGTCTATAATGATGTAACCTAAGAAAAAGACAGGCAGTCTTAAATATTCTTTGTATAGAATGAACATAGACAACAACTATTTAAATAGTGTTGTCTATATTTATTAGATATATTTAATTATCATAATTTTATTTTAATTAAGGTATACTACGTTTAAAAGCATAATATAAACCTATTAGCCTGTAAATATCTATATTTTATCTTTGTATATCTAAATTTTTCAATTCCATACTTCAATTAGCAGTAATTATTCTCAATTAGCAGTAAATAGTGTTGTTTATTCTTAAAATATTGATAGAAAAAAGCTCACAAATGCTCATCTTACACCATTCAATACTATTAAGTCAATATCTAATTTTATCAATCTGGCTGTTGACCATCTGAGAGACATATTATATTAATTAATAATACTGGCATGTTACACATATATCAAAAATTATTAAAATTAATAATACTGCTTCAATAATATTGAATGTGTAAGACAGGCTTAAAGTTAATAAGAATTTGATAGCATAATCTCTTATTAAAAATTGAACTTATTCATTATTTCATTGAAGATAATAGTCAGTTTTTCAAATATTCACTCATCATAGTTATAAAATATTGAAAATGAAAAAAATAAATAAAATCATTTTATTTATCTGCGTAATGTGCATTTACATGATAATAATTTACAAAGCTACCAAGTACAGATTTACATTAAAATGATAGGCCATGACACATACCTGTGCCTGTTCTAAGTGCCCAAATATGAATCAGTTTATCCCATTCCTCTACTAAGAACGAAAGTCAGAGGTAATTTTAAAACTATTATAACCTATAGCTAATAGTGCATATCATAATTTATAATAAGAATCTGTATATCACAGTCAACAAATGGAACTGACTGCTTTAGAAGCCATAATATTACAACTTAAGACAACTTTCATAAAAATTTACATATATTCCTTTTTTATATATACACAAGCGTAGTTATCTATGTACGTGGTGATATGAACGAATCCTAAGTGTACATTTTTTGCTTACATATTTTTTTCTTTTTTTTTTTAGTAATTTGTGATTTGTACTAACACACTTACAAATGGTGATAATGAGAAGTATAGTTACAGATACTAAGTTACTTGGAACCTAAATAGTCCCTCTTACTTTTTATTGTTTAAAAATTTTATACAGGATTACTGCTGCAATCACTTTATAGGGACTTGTCGCTAGATATATATGTCTTATATTCTGATGTAAAAATTAATTTTTAAATATTACTAATCTTTTTGAATGTAGCAAATAGTCTGAATACATTGGCAATATATATAAATATATTCTTATATAAATATATATTGTCTGAATTAAGTTGACAATATTTGTGAAGTATAATTTAATAGGATTCATTAGTTTATAAAAAAAGAAAGACATGCTAAGAATAGAACATGTATTTGTCTATTCAAGTGGAATAAACAGTTATATATTTTTTTAATTAATTTTAAAGCGATCTAATTATATCTGCTTGTACAAAAATAATAAATTGTCAAATGTGATTTGTGAAATATATTTAATAAAATTTCCATATTTATGATACTAACCACAAATAATTTATCTCAACTACTTATCATATATATTTTTTTTCTTTTTTTCATACATAATATATATATATACACAGTTGAAGTTGGTACATAAAGGCAAATGACTAACTATACATCTAATATGTCTTTGTACGCATTGATAGTAATATGGCCCATTCTTGAACAATTGTTTGACAAAAGTGTACAATAAGTAGCAAGCATAAAAGTTAAAGCATTTTTGTTCACATAGAATATTTACATTTTATTTTATTTTATCAATTATAGTACACTCTATAGACTATAAAGATTTCATTAAGTAAATCTGATGATATGTTAATTGTTAATAAAAGCTATCATTGCCAACATGAAGCAACATTTTGAAGAGCCAATGATTCAAATATCTTTTCAATTTCCTTATTTTATCCTCATTGTATTTGATATTTTTACTCTCAGTACTGGACTAACAGAGTGGTGAAATGCATTACTTTCCTCAAATTTATTTTGCTTTACTAAATAAAATATTTTGATGAAATAAATGGTCTCAGACCATTTACTAATATAATATGGTAAATGATCTCTTTCAACTGGATCTCACAATCGTTAGAGCTCAACATAATTACCAAGCAGTTACCTACAATTTTTTCAAATCTTATAATATAAAAAAATCGTCAATGATTATAAATTAAAATAATAAAGAAAAAATTATAATTTTTTGTATTTTAAAACTTTGATGGCTTCAGTATTGCTCTCCATTGTTAATATCAATGTAACTGAAAAATAGATTTAAATGATACTTTTGAAAAATACTTTAAGAAGAAGAACTTTTTGTTTAATTTAAACCAAAATCTTTCAAATAAAACTTTGCTTTAGAATTTTGTTTTTTTTATAGATAACATCTACTTTACTTCATATTATGAACTAAATGCTGAAATGAATGAATATTCTATTATATATTACAAAATAACTGAAAACAAATTGTAATTTTATATTCTTTATCATAATGGAGACCCTTCAAAACAAATCACAGTGATAACATAAAAATGATGAACCTCCATTAATTAGTGACAATAACACTACCATATTGTCAAAACAGCTGTGATGTAAGGATAAATTACGCCATTTCCTCATAGTTCAATCATAAGGGCTGCCAAATGTATTTTTTTTTATCTCTCAAAACCTTGGCAATAGTATAAATTTAGGAATCAGTCTGAGGGAAATCTTCAACATCAAATCTAATCCTTTCTGTACACAAGTACCAATTGTCAACTCATTTTTCTTATTTTGTTATGAGGAAGACTTACCTACTAAATGACTCAAAACATTAACAAACTTTAAAATGATGAAAAATTATAGCGTGTTCATTAAAGTGTCGCATAAAGGTAGTTACTATTTTGTTTAAGAGACACTTAAGGCCAAGCTATTACTGGTGTGTTTCTTTTTTTTTTAAACATGCCTATTTATTTTTCTCCACATTTTCTTGGTCATGATCATATCTGTTAGCATATGGGGAAAACAGTTTATTCATGTGCCATGTTGTTTAAACTAGTTCAAATACTTGGGTCTACTAACCCATTTTTTAAAAATTTAATGGTTTTGATTGACATTCACATCATTTCATGGCAGCCCTCTATGATAGAGGAAAATATCTTTCCTAAATAAAACAAAATAATACCGACAATTAGAGGCCTAAGGAAGGAAAGAACATCAAGTGCAATATTGACATTTATGTACATCAAGTGCATCAATTGTAACATGTACAAAACGATATGTCTCTCTAGTACCTAATGTGTATTCATAACACACTTATGAAAAGGTAAACAGTTTTTGAGATTGGTCTGTGCATACATATTTAGTTTTAAAACTAATCGAAAAAACTTTAACACAAATAAACTCTAAAATTAAAATAAATGTATGCAGGACAAATAATATTTATTTGTCCATGAATAGAACATGAAAGTTTAATGCCTAAGATATCCTGATTTTGGTGTAATTTAAAAATTCTTCATAGTTTTAAATATCATATTCATTAAAAAATATGTTAAAAATATCAATCCTTAATATTTTTTTCATAATTTTATATTATTAGAACTATTTATTATTAGCTCAGAAAAATAATTCATGCAGCAAGGGATACTAAATCCAAAAATTTAATTAAAATACATTCAAATAATAATACATTTTCTATTTACACTGTGCCATGACTAAAAGTAAAATAGATCTATTTTGAATACCTTCCTCAAAATTAACAATAACAATAACAGGAAGACCATGGAAGACAAAAATAACAGTTAATGGAAGTATTAGTATGTATTTGGGAACCCCAAATCACTAGGTTTTAAATTAAATATGAGAATTTAATTATGAAATTATTTTTTTTAATAAAGCAAATTATAAATTAATGGCTAACTATTGTTATGAATTTATAAAATACACCATAATGTAGTATTGGATATCATTAAGAAATTAAATAAATACTTTAATACAAAATATTTATTAATATTTGTTTTTGTATTTTTCTACTTTGCTTAATGATACATCATTAAAAGAATATTGAAAATTGTATCAAGAAAATTTAAGAAGCCCTATTTTAGAAAACTGAAATAAATAAGTAGTTAAAGAGGCAGTGAATTTGTTGCATTACAGCCTTCCTATTTTTTCTTTTTAATACTAAATGTGTTATGAACACAATACATTTACATTTTTAAGAGGAACCTATATGCCTATATCTTGTTATATATAATTATAATACACACAATGGCAGATATGTTCACATAGTTTATTGTTTATTTACAACATTGTAAGTTGGTGTTAAACATAGGCCCTTATTAGGGAGACGATCGAAATTAACAGCATTATTTTCTCAATTGTTGATTTCTGGCTGCCACTTGTGCACTTTACAGGCTGTGCATGATGTTCTGGAACTGGAAACAAAACTAATGATTATTAACATAAAGTTTATATTTTTTTTAATAAATGAAAATAAGAAATAACACAGAAAATATCCCTTTTTTTAAAAAAATAAAAACAAAACTGGTTTGTGTTTAGAAACAAAATTTTTATGAAAACAATTTAAGATTTTGAAATTTTAATTTTGTTTCTCAATAATTTTAAAGGTTATAACCAATCTGAAAATTTTTGAAAATGGCTCTTGTCACAAAAATTCATTTTTTTTTTTTACTTCTTATTGAACAAATCAAAATCAAAGTGAAAAAGTTAATTTTTAATAAATTCTAAGATTTCATTTTGAAATAATAACCATAACCATTTTTGAAATTTACAGTTTAATGCGTTCTGGAATTTTTTTTTAGTAGTTTGTACAAATTTCCATTGAATAACCTTTCTTAATTTAGTATACATTGTTATTATATATTGACAAGATTAAAAAACATTGACAATTCTTCTGCAAAAAAAAACAAGTTATTCCCCAACATTATCAAAGCAACTCACTCCAGAGAACATCTCACCCTCTTTTGAAACCTTGGATTGGAGAGAGATTTATTCTGGTGACACTATTGATTCCATGGTTGACATACTTACTTCCAATCTCAAATATCTCCTTGACATCCATGCCCCACTGAAAACCTCAACCTTCCATCACTAGCCTGCTTTCTGGATGTGTCAAAAAATTAAAGATCTTAAAAGGAACCTTGATGCTGCCCAAAGACCCTTTAGATGCAGAAGGTTAACTACTGACTAGCAAGCGTTCAGGGCTCTCCGCAATTTGACACAGTCTACAATCAGGTAGGCAAAAACCAAATAGTTACACGAAGCCCTTCCATCTGCTCTCGATTCTAAATAAAATGGCATCTCCTTCTAAAGCTTTCTCTCCTTAATTCATCTTCTTCTAGATCCTTTCCAGCCTCTTCTGATGGAATAAACTCGTATTTTTTGTCCACCTCAGTTAATATTTCAAATTCATCCTATCATATTCGCCAGTATTCAGGAAGACCTAGATAGGATCAGTGCCTGGGCAAAGCTGAGCAAACTGAAATTGAACACAATGAAAACTCAGGCCATTGTTTTATGTTCCATCCTTAAATCCAACGTTCTCGACATCTCCTTACACAATCTTCCCGTAAGCTTCTCATATCTTCTCTCATCTTCCCCCACTTTGACTATTGTAGCGTGTATATGGAGGCCTTTCTAAAATGCTCGAAGACAGATTAAAGAGAATAATGAATTGCTTTCTAAGATTTGTGCTTGGTACTCCGAGGCAATCGCGCTTGTCCCACCTTTATGATGAGTTAAAATGGCTCTCAACACCATAAAACAAGATCTAGCCTTTCCGATCTCTATATACGCTTCCTCCGAATCAAGCATTCAAACGTTCCTTTCTCGCCCACTCCACCACAGTGTGGAACTCAATCCCTCCTAACATCCGCCATAGTCCCTCACTATCGTCATTTGAATCCTTGCTTTTACAAATCTCCTAGCTTTCCAAAAAGATGCTCTCTAAGTAGGTTAGTCATTTTCTTAGAATGTAATGTTTAGCATAACTCATTTTGTTATTTAGTTGTTTTAATTTTGTTTTTTAAGAAGATGTACATCATATATAGAAATTATTGCATGCTAGCAAAAGCTATGAATTTATCTATTTTCTTTAATTGGTTAATATCTTGTCAAAATTCGTACTGTTTATTCCTTCTGGCCAGATAAATGTTATGTTTCTTTTTCTGTTCATATTTGTTATTCTAAAGGGACTTAGTTCCAGAATAAAGTTACTTTTCTATTCTATTCTATTGACGAATTAGTGATAAAGTTGATTTTATTGATGAATCTATATTAAAATAGTTTAATGAATCATTTTTTAAAAAGTATTATATTATAGATTACATTATATATTCACTTGATTATATATCTTATAAAGTATATTCTTATATACTTTATATATATTATATAAAGTTATAACAGATTAAAGCTGTTATATTTTTATCTATAACTGCTTTAAGTTATTGCAAAAATAAAATAAATAAACATGAAAATTTCTTTTGTCATAATAATAAGTCATAATGAAACCTAGCTTTAATCAGATTTGCTTACTTTTGGTGGATGCCATCAACTGTGGGAGGTACTTTTTCCAGAAGGCACACTGCTTTACTCTGGGACCACGACCAGTCTGATTCGAGTTGACCCCAAGGGTAATGTATTCACGACCATAAGCAGTGTGTACTGGCCAGTAAACTGAAGTCCAAGAGCCATCACTTAGTAAACTCGGATTCCTGAACAGAATTGTTATATCAATCTTCAATTTTTTTTTTATATCAAACATTTACAGGGTACATAGAATTCTTATGATATTTCTTTTAATCTTCCATATGCTGATTAATAAAATTTTTCATGTAATAGTTATATCTGTGGCACCTGTAATTTTTTTCTCTTTCCTTGTGTCTAACACGCTAAGTGTTCCGTCCATTGCAATGAAGGATATTCCTTTGTGAATCGTGGGCTGATACTCCAATCTTGAACTTGAAATAAGTTCAGAAAAATTAAGATTCTAAGTAGATAGCTTGAAATTCACAAAATTCGACTTAGCCCACTATGCACAGGTGCCACAGATATGTACCTACTTTAAAACAATTTATTTTACCTTTTAATACAATGTGTGGACTTTTGATTACAAAACCATTCCTCTTGTTAAACATTTACAAGGGTAATGAATTATTAAGGGATTAATTTGTATTCATTGACTTACATCAGCATGATATATTTTGTTTTATGTAGTAATAATTATAAAAGTATTATTGTCCTGCAATTACATACTGTTACATATAGTGCAATTTATAAGCAATTTTGTTAAGAAATGCATTTATTAATCTAATTAAAAAGACAAATCACATACCTTTATTTATTATATATTTCATTATTGAAAAATTGTATAATTTTCATCATTTTTATGTTACCCATTTTAGGTATGAAATGCGGAGTGATTGAGAGGTTTAATTAGAAAACCCATTTAGGACTTATTTGGTATTAGATGTGTTATTTTTTATAATATTTAAAGTATAATACTGTCCATTCACTAATATGATATTGAACAATTATACAATTTATAAATGTAAGAATTTAATTTAATGCAATGTATAAGTTTTTATACAATTTTTTAATAATTAAATCAATTATTGCCTTGTCATTAAAAAAAGTTTTATGATCCTGTGAATGATATATATCCTATCTTGTTTGTGAAAATTGTAATTAATTTGAAAATAGGAATTTCATATAATGATTTTAAAAAATCTGCTCTAAAAAAATGTCCAGTCCTTTATATGTAATATTAGAAATTATTACAATTCTGTGTGAATAAACATATTTTTTAGCCAGTAATTAAGGAAACAAGCCAAAGTCGCAGGTGCCACATAGAGATAAGGCATACGATTCTGTAAATAGGGTCGGCATGTAAACAGCCTAAGTTCAGCTCTACAAAGTAAGACTGATACTGGTTGTTTCTGAATTCTCGCCTCAATACCTCAAATTAATCAAGAGGTTAAGATTACAGCATTTCTTAGTGTTAAGAAGGTAGATTTTATAATGCCATCAGAGGTTTAAAAAAAGTAATAAGCCCTGTAGCGTTAATCTTCGAATTATTTTTTGATCGGACTTATTAAAAAACCATGATGATGATTTTAAATCTTCTACATTGACTTATATTTACCCATGTTTCAAATGTGTTATAAACATGACTTATTAAGCATGCCTAATGATGCGCTGAGAATGGTGAAAAGAAGCTAGATAAAGAATTTCATTTGGTATTTGGGTGATTCTGTTCTAACAGTTACTTGTTTTTATTAACATTGTTTTAATTCTGTAAATAAACTTTTTTAATGTATGCTATTACTTAATTAAATTGTAAAAATGAAAGTCCAAGAGGATTTCGCTACAACTTTAAAATATCCAGAATGATAATCAAATCTCAAATTTTTCGTGCCATGGTATTGACTCATTCATTCACGGTAGTGAAAAACATATTTTTGGTACGACATTCTTCAGAAAAATTATTAAATTTATTTATGAATTTAACATTAAGATTTATGGATTAATTACTTTGGATTAAGTGATAAATTATAAGTTTTCTCTAGACTCCTAGTTATATCATATGAAAGAATTGATGAAATATGTTGATGAAGATCATATTGATACAAAAATATTATAAATAGGTTTTTAATGGATGACCAGTGTGAGCAAACAGTATAATACAGACACAAATAAACACTGTTATTTTTTAATTAATTAAAATTTCATGTCAAGAGGAGGCACTGCTGACAAAATTCAAATTTTTTTACCCATAAATTACCCAAAAGAATGACTTACTTAATTTTCATAGGATCAAAAATAGTGACATCAGTTTTGTGATTGCTATGAATTATACAATTAAAAAAAAAAATTCGAAATTTGATACTTGAGTGTTAGTTGATTGGCATAAAACCTACCTGCTTACCTCCTGCAACCTGTTATTATCATTCATCTCATTTGAATAAGTTGTGCGTGCATTATTAAATTGTTTTCTGTATTGTTTTTAATTTTGTTTATGGCCTGTTAAATTTCTGCTTTGTTCATTAAATTTAATTTTGTGTTTTCGTCTTATTGCCTATTTAAAATTAATAGAATAAAACTTTGGGAAACCCGCCTTTAAACGAAGAAGCTGTGAAATACTTTCAGAAGTTCTGAATAATTCCAAAGGCGAAATTATGGGTAAAAGGTCATCAAATGGATTATTTCAGTTTCCATTAATATGAATAAGAAGGTAGGTGTTATCAGTATCAGAATTTTCAGTGTTGAGGTTATAAATAATGGCGAATAACAGTCCCTGCTGACCGGCTAATTCACAAGTACCCCCAAGGTAAATTACTTTTGAATAAATTCTAAATATGAAAAAGATTGAGTGAAGAAGACGCTGAAGGAGCAGATTAATTGATGACAAGGATAATTATTATTGAGGCTCTATAGAGCTATGGGAGCTATTGCCGTAGAAGGAGAATAAGTGCTATAAATCGTAGGGAGGAATATCGAACGCCGCTATCTCAACCTCGGCTCTCCAATTTATGCCCCTTTCTGGCTAACAAACAGCCTCGGAGAAAATATATTCGCTGAGGTAGTCCCGTAGGAGGGATTGAACCGACTGCTCCCTTATTGAATGAGTTACTTCCCCGACCCCTCCTTTCAGCGGCAAATCAATTGCTGGGAATACACCCTCAGGCCTTCGCCCCGCACATGCACTTCAAGCCGGCTCTCTAGGTCCCTTCTCTAATGATCCTTTGTCTAATGATCGGTTTAAATTTTATGTATTCATATCATTAGCGTCTTGCTTTCTCTTAATTAATGCCGGCGTAAGGAAAAGTTAGTGTTGTTTCTCTCTCCAATTAGAGAGTCATCACTTCTACATCACCAATGGTTAAACCCGATCTTTTAAATGCTGGATTCAAAGAAAGTGGGGAAAATCTTAAAATTAAGCACTTTGATAACGGCTCTTGTTGATATTACTATTAATTTATCGGAAAGAAACTTAAGCTTTGTTTTACTCATGTCTACGGATAATTTATTAAAAAATTAAAATAAACCTTGTAGATCTATGATTCTACAGTCCCAGAGAATAACTGGTTTGGTCGAATTTTGTCCAGAATGATTGATCGTGCCATACTTGTAGCTTTTTGGCTTGTAATGAAGTAATGATATAAGGACGAATTTCATTTCAAGTCAGGTTCTGGAGTATGCACTACGAGAATGAATCATTTTGGACAATATTATACCTAACCATTTGCCCACCAAGGCTGCAGAATTATAATAAGCATAATCCTAGAAAGAGCTAATAAAGTGCATACAACATTAGGTGAATTTATTTCTGATATTCAAAACAGAAAGTAATGTTGTCCACTTACCCTGTTTTAGCGAAGTTTGCCCAATAGTTCATCATTCTCCGGCTTAGCTCCATTTCCGATGGTTGGTAGTTCATGGCAGGGTTGAGGGGTTCTCCAAAGACGTAGTTGATTTCGTCTCCGTGCATTACTCCTGTCCAAGACGGCCATGGATTGCCGACTGACCTGTGGGTAAACAGGTACATGTAAACGTTGTTTCCGGTTTCTGCGTACCGATGAGCGAATTCGTTTACGTTGCAGGTGAACTGATAGTCACCAACCATTTTGTCTAAGGCGTTTCTGTTCTTTATTGGATCTTCTGGATTGAGCCAATCAGTGTATTCGAAAACGATCGCTTGTCGAGCAACGTTGTTAACGTAAGGATTCAGCTCCTGTACCGCTTGTAGGAATTCATCTCTGCTCACATATACGTTTTCCTCCTTTCTAAAAAGTTCTGTGAGATAATAGATTATAAAATAGTATCCCTCCTCCGTTGTCGATCCCATCATGATGTTTGTTTTCTTGAAATTTCCTGTTGCCATAGATTTGGATGGAAGATCATATATGAATGCTCCGTCGACGATTGGTACAAATGGGAATTCGCAGATACCAAGTGTTCCCCATTCATTTTCGACGAGCGCTGTGGCGTTCCTGGTTCTCAGGCATTCAATGACTTCGTTTATGGCCGACCTATTGTGGGGGCAGCCTACGGCTTCAGCGAGCCTCAATCCTCGGAGGATGCTTTCTTCTCTGGATATGATGGCCCAGGGTGCAGTGGCTGCACCGGACTGCATGATGGCTTGGCTGAAGAGATTCCTGCTCAGAGGTGACAAGAGATGTAGGGACACTGACACAGCTCCTGCAGATTCTCCGAAAAGGGTGACATTATTTGGGTTGCCACCGAAAAATTGGATGTTGTCATGCACCCATTGGAGGGCCATCCTTTGATCATAAAGGCCAGCGTTTCCAGGGACGTCAGGTGTGTCGAAATACAAGAATCCCAGAGATGCCAACCTATATTGCATCGAAACCAGAACGATGTTCTCCTCGGACACTATTGTCTTGTGGTCGTAGACGTCGAGTGTTGCAGTTCCAGAGTAGAATCCTCCCCCAAATATCCAAACCATCACCGCTGCGTTAGTGGGCCTCGGCTTCGGAACTACGACGTTGAGGTAGAGGCAGTCCTCGGTGAGAGGAGTGTTGGGGTTCCAAACCATAGAACCCGGGAAGTCACCGAAGACTGTGTCGATGATCTGGACACATGTGTTAGGAGGTCGAGTGGCGTTCAAAATGTGATCCCACTTGTCAATAGGCCGGGGGTGACGGAATCTCAAGTTACCTACAAAATATATTGACATTAACATATTAATAAACATTTTAAAGGTGCATACTTGTATAAAATATGTTCTCTTTTCTGTTGTTTGTATATAAGCTTAGTTGATAAGACTACCGCGGCTAGTACCTATGTATCTCAGTACATGGACATGAGTATCCCAGAATGTAATTAATCCAGAATTAGTTTAATCGAGGTTTAACAGTTGATATTTTAAGTCAGTTTTGAGTGGATACATTATAGACTATACTATACACTAGGCTTAGCAACCGGTCCATAGTTAATGGCGATTTAATATTAATAAAACCATTTTCACTGATCAATAACAAACACCCCCAAGGGAGAAAAATAAATATTATTTTTTTTCTCTCCTCTACATAAGTACTATATATATATATATAGTATAAGTATATATATATATAGTACTATATATATATAATAGTATAGTATATATATATATATATATATATATATATATATATATATATATATATACTAATTCTGACATTTTGCCTTTCTTTCTTAAAAAAAAATTATGTAAATTACAAGATATATACTAGTATCTATAATAAAAAAAAAAGTAATACATTTATTGGTTGTTTTACTTATCTAAAGAGAGACGCAAAACAACCAAGTTGTAAAAAATCGTAAAAAAAACAACAAAAAACATTTATTGGGATTTAGAATAAAATAAAGATAAAATACAAACAAGAGTAATAGTATCGATCATGTAATGGCTCTAATGATGGGATAGGTTAATAGAAAAAACGTTTGAAATTTTGGATGATTTTGAAAGTGAGACAACTCCATTTTATGTTGTTTTTATTCATTTCTATAGCAAATTTACACTTATATTGAAATAACATTGATTGTTATTGAATAAAAATATAAAATTATATGAATTTGTAATATAATTCGTTTTTAATTACTTTTTTTTTTCCTAATGGATTTGTCTCGCTAAAAGTGCGGGATGTCGTTCATTAATGCCTTATTCAATGCAGATGTTGATAATTTCCCGCAGCCTCAAGTCTCCAGCCCTGGAGTTGCGCAATTTGATAGCGGATTCGTTATCATTGATGCCGATTGTAAACAACAGCTCTCCGACATTTTCCGACAGTTTTATAAAAAAAAATAATATTCAGGATCAATTCAAAGGCGCAGAAAAGTGCCATTGAAGGATCCCATTCACAACTGTTTCGTGAAGCGACCCCTCATGGCCATTAAAGGAAGCAGAGGTGACAGGATGTATTATGAAGGAGGTATTGCTATTTCCGACTTTGATCGATCAATGACCCCATGAATGGGGGACTTGTCCTCGCCGACCTCCGTAGTGACCTGCATTCTACCTTCCCTCCTCCCAGCATCATCTCCGGCTCCTCCTGCTGTCAGGATCGTACCCCTTCTAAGGTCCACCCCGTAGTTACCATACCTTGCATACAAGCATGCATATCGAAGTTTGTGACCTATGTGGCCTATAGTATTTTTTAATGAAGCAAATAGAATTTAGCTGCCATCATGAAAGAATTTATCGTGAATGTTTCCACGAAACTCAAATGTATTATTACATGTCTATCGTAATTAAATTAATTATTAAGTATTACAACATTGTATCGTAACTTGAACTTATGATATACTTCAACAACACTAAGAAGGACTTCAAACACTAAGAAACTTTTTATTGGGTTTAAATTATAGGAGATATAATATAATCCCTTTGTCAACGAAGTATATATCTATACTTGACTGCACTATGTTCTACATGCTTCCAATGAATTGTGATGTTACTATAGCGGTCAGGAACATGATAACCTGGAGGTAATATGGAATTAAAAATTGAGAGGCCATAACATATTGAATGATTAATAGAACCTTCCATCGGTTTCTCTTATGACATCACATCGTCAATATAAAGACAAAGTACCGAAAGTGAAAAACACTACTTTTCGGGAGAATGAAAAAGCAGTTTCAAAGATTATTCAAAATCAGGGCATATTGTCAAACGATTTTACCCACATTTTTGTGCCAGTAGATGACTGTATAGGAATTTTTTTATCAATTACTATTCCTAAAGCAAACGCTATAGATTGACAATGAAAAAAGTGTTTTTTTTCACATTCGATAATTTGCGTTTGTTTCGATGACATGTAAGCTTGTAATGAGTGATGTTTTAACTTTTAACATTTTCAAGACTTATCTTCCTGAATTGTTTAAATACGTTATCAAACACTTTTTTTTTTTTACAACAAAGCAATGGTCCCTACCTTGTCTTTGTACTTGTGAAAACATTATAATTTAATTTGGTCACTTTGAAAACGCCTCAATCACACATAGTTGGTTTTTTAGAGCGTTCTGAATCCATGATCTTCAAGAGTCTTATCCCCTTTTATCTGATGATCCTCAGTTGCAAGATTTGACGTATTGCAGATTTATTTAAAAAAGAAAATACGGATATCGTATTTTTGCTGACTCGATAGTTGGTATGGGGAAAGTTGGGAACAACATAATTAAGATTGGGAATTTACAATTAAATCCTCTTACTTGAGGCTTGTATGTACTCAATTAAAATATATAAAAATTGTTGACTTACCGATGGGCTTCTGGGCGTAGGGTATCCCGTACCAGGCGTCCACCAGCTTGCCACTGGTGGCGGAGAGCGTGACCCCGCGGACGGGGCCCTTGGTGGTGGCTACGACCAGGTTGTCCTCGCCCCTGGTACCCACCACCAGCACCGCCGCCACTAGCACCACCGGGCTAACCATGCCTCCACCAGGACTCACCATCCCACATCTAACAACCAACAAAACACACTTGATCAATAAAATACAGGATAGTCCAATTCATAATTCCTGAGTCTTCCTTACGAGCAAAATAATTCATTACATTTTTGATCAATCTATTAACTAATGCATAACGTGGAATAGCGATATTTTGATTTTCAATATTTCAACAGGGACAGTGTATTTTCAATACCTTCTGAATGCTGTAGTATTTTTCGATACTATTGTTACCGTTTTCATAATGTCGACAGGCATCATGTTAATAGTAATCAATCATTCTTATTATTATCAATAAGCTTCTCATTATTATTGTATTATCAAGGTGTTAAGAATAATTCTTAGGTCTAACAAATGCGGAGATGAAATCCTATCAAACAACATACTGTCGCCATGGTCCACCTTAAAACGTACAAAAAAGTATCTACAAGTATGTTTTGAGATACGTGAAGTATGTAACACAAAGTTCATGTTCTATTTAGGGTCAAAATGTCTGAGTTGCCTGGATATAAGTTTTTTGTTGTAATTATCATTTGTTTTCATTCATAAATCATCATTTCAGTAAGTTATCAAAAATAGCTATTTTCTAGATATGTTTTTGTGTCACTAAGGCGGCCATGTGTATAAGTCCAGAATGGAGGAGGCACAAAAACAATTTCTAACGTTGAGGATTGTATAATTGTATATAATCCTTCCATTTCCATGATAAATTTCCTACGTACTAGTTAAACTTTGTTAGAAAAACATCATAACAGACTATGCCAAATTTAAGGTTTGTTTAATATATGTTCTAAAAAAGACGCATTTATTGTTATTTCATTTCTTTGTTAAAAAAAAAAATCGAAACATTGATCTAAAAGACCAGGCCATTGGTTGTACCTTATTTAATAATTGACGTAGTAATTATAACAAAGAAATTAAATGAAGTACCTTTAATTTTACTTAAAACAAGATATGACTTATTATTTCACCGATTAGTGTTTTTCTTGTCAATAATATATTCGTTATATTAAATGTTATAAAACATATTTTCTACAAGAGCATTCATCCAGGTAGTTATGAAGATCTGATAGATTTTGATATTACACAGGCTTTTATCTTTATATTTTTAAATACAATATTTAGGCTGACATTTATAAAGCAGTGTTATGTTAATAAATGGTGCCTTCCAAGTATTAAATGATTTAATAACTTGCGAAAAATCCAGGCGTATGGAATTTAATAAGAAATAGAATATTTGTACACCAACATACTAAAGCCCTCCTATATCTGTCGAATCGTAATTCGATGAAACTGTAAGCGATTACGCTCTGTTACCTCAGGGAACAATTGGCAGCTGGTATCTTCTGAAAAAAGAAAGAAAATTTGTTCTACAGCTTTTAAATGGTCGAACAGGTAGCGATAAATCCACAACTCCACTTCCGTCGGGAAAACACCCAACTTGGAGGACCTGTTGCCTCCGGCCCTTCTTACTTTTTGTCAAGGAAGTCTTTGTTTATTAAAAATAAGTCGATTTTTTTTTACGATTTTCTCACATCCTCGGTTTTGTATGATGCCTAGTATTTTATTTGTGTTATATATGACACTGTTTAAAATGCCATAAATATTAAAATAAATCTGCGAAGGTTACGTTATCGACCTTGGGACTCCCAGGATCTGTACCCAGAAAAGGAAGATAAAAGATGGTTGTAGTCCGGAAGGGTAGAGTGTGAAGATGGGGAATTGAGGAGAGGTCACATGTAAACACTCATATTATACGTATTACACAGAAAGGGATATTTTGTAAATAGAAATGTAAATTTTTTAAACATGATCACCATAAAATAAAAATAAAGTTAATTTATCCGACTATTTAGAAATGAAATATATCAAAGGATCTCAATTTTTCTTGAGATCATTGTTTGGGCTAGTGAGGATAGCATAGCCTTACATATTCTCAATTTTGATTACGGTATGGAGACTGCCACTCTTACAAAATATATGATGAGAAAGACATAAGCCTTCGAGATTTGACAATGTTGAAGGATATTGAGAATATCTGCCGTTGATAGAGTTACTAACGATGAAGTTCTGCGAGGACTCACAATATAAAACTAATTAAACAATGAAATCAAAGTCAGAAAAAAGAAAATTAGTGTGGCATCCCATAATACTATGTTGAAAATTAATCATATCAATGGATCTTAGTTTTCCCAGAGATCATTGTTTGGAAGAGGGAGATAGCATTATTATTATTATCACTGGCTCTACAACCCAGCACGGGTCCTGGCCGCATCAAGGCGTCGCCTCCACTCTTCTTTGTCCTGCGCCAAGGTCTTCCAAGCTCTGGATCCAATGATGCTGCCTGCATCACTATCGACTTCATCTGCGACCTAAGGCGTGGACGCTCACGTTTTCTTTTTCCATCAACGAATCCAAACAACAGTCTTTTCAGGATAGCGTTGTGCTCCATTCTGGCCACATGTCCAGCCCATCTCAGCCTGGCTATTCTTATGTGCTTCACCACGTCAGGCTCCTGATACAAAAGATACAGCTCTGCATTTTGTCTGAGTCTAAATTGATCGCCAACTCTTACAGCTCCAAACATTCTTCTTAATATTTTTCTTTCGAATAGCAGTAAACTGTTGGCATCTGCCGTGGATAGAGGCCAGGTTTTCGATCCATATGTTAAAACAGGCCTGATAATTGTTTTGTACAGCATGACCTTGGCTCTTCTTGATATCAGACGACTTCGTAAAATTTTTGCCATCCCAAAATAACACCTATAAGCGGCCAATATTCTTCTTTGAGCTTCTGGGCTGGTTGAGCTATCTGCTTTGACCAGAGAACCGAGGTAGACACAACTGTCAACACTTTCGTTGTGTGTAGTGGGATCAGATGTGTGGCATCCCATAATACTATGTTGAAAATTAATCATATCAATGGATCTTAATTTTCCCAGAGATCATTGTTTGGAAGAGGGAGGATAGCATAGCATTACATATTTCCAGTTTCGACATACGGTATGGAGGTTGCCACCCTTACAAAAGATATGATGAGAAATACAGAATACAAAATACACTTTGAGAAGAGAGATACACTTTGAGATCTGGCTATGTTGAAGGACATTCAGAATATCTTACGTTGGTAGAGTTACTGACGAGGAAGTTTTGCGAATACTCTCAAGGGAATACTGAACTATAAATCTGAAAACAGAAACATTTGGACCACATTATGAGATGTAAGAGATCTCAAATGGTGTAGGTAGTAATGCTGGGGAAAATCATAGGAAAACGCAGCGTACGAAGGAGAGAAATGTCGTTAATGCCAAACAACACCCAGTTAATCACTCACGTACATCTTTGGAGAAGAAGGGAAATATTTATTATAATTGATAATTATTACTAATGTCTTGATTTGAGTTTGGAATCAAATAGTGCTATGTTGAAAATGAATCATATCAATGGATCTTAACTTTCTCTGATATCTTTGTTTTTTGTTTGGGCAAGTAACGGCAGGATGTCAGTATACTTTAATGATATTTCGCGATTTAATAATCAAAATAAATGAAAAACATACAGATTGTATCATCACTTATCTATTCGATCTACAGAATGGCAAGGAGCAATCCCTAAGGCTAAGAATGAAAAAAGGACTGGATATTGGCGGCAAGACGAATAGGAAATGGAAAAAGGAATTGAATTAGCGAGGGATTGAGAGCGGCTGGGCTAAGGTCACTCCATCGATTCTCATATCTTCTCCTGCTCTTATTTTTTTTTCCATTTTAGTGCCTCTATGAATACCTCTCAATTTTATCGTATTTGCCTGCTCTTATTTCAAAATTGCTTTTTCCAGGAAAAAAACAAGATTGTTTTATTAATCAACTAAATTTTTTTCAGTCACAGATAGACTTATATCAAAAGGAACATGATAAGTTAATTACAAAACTTTGCATACAGACTTTGAAATACTAACAATCGACTCTCAGTCTTGTGATAATGACTTCCTCTCTTCTGCATATGCCGTGGGAGCTTTTTTGGGCGTTGGTTTTCAAGTCGCCAGAGCTTGCTTGCTGTTTTAAAAGGCTGCATACATCTGTTGTTGTGGGTACGCTTGTAATTTCTATCGATGATGATGCTGCTTCTTTTGCCGCTCGATCTGCCACTTCATTTCCTTTAATGCCAACGTGATATGGAACCCAGGCAATAACTAAATTCTTATTGAGGTTTCTTATCATCGACTTGAGCTTTCTTAATGACAGGATCTTTGGAGTATATGTTTGTTAACGCCATTATTGTGAAAACACCATACTTCGATATGTTAGTTTAAACGTTTATTTCTGGTTGAAATGATAACCGAAATATACACATTTCTCATAACTACAGTATTCTTTTCACAATAATATTTATGATTATTTTTATTTTCGTTGACATTAAAAATTAAACGAATGAAAAGTCGAAGTGACAGGTTGCGGAACTGATACCCGGAAATAATTCAAATTTTCAAGATTATTAAGAATTTCGTTTCTTTTTATATATTTATCCATACCTGTTGAGTACAAAAAAAGCCATTTCTTCTGTCAATGGGAGGGGGTATTCAAGACATGCATAGGTCCAAACTGGGTTTATTAAGAAAATGTTAAATTCTTATCATGTTACATATGAAATTCATTATGAAAGTCCTAGAGGAGGGATGAATCTTATGGAGCCTTTAAACAAATATTTAACAAGTGTAATCTCTGCACCTATGTACTGAATAGTCTGTGTACTAATAATGACTTTTTCACGCTTCTTGAACAACGCCCGCTTTAATGAGGAGTCGTCAGATCGCAAGAAAGTAGGATCAGACTCGGATAATTATCAGATCGTATGGAATGAAGGCATGCTTTCCTTCAATGCGTATCTAGTAAATATCATGCCAATAATTTAATTGCAATCTGTACAGTTAAATTAATGCAGCAATGCTGTGTATATGGCCATGTCACGATTAAGTTGCCCACTAATTCATCAGTTCAATCACAGAATAGTTTCCGCCGTATCCTTGGCTTCTTTAAATAATCGTAACGAGTCAATTAACCACGTGATTTCGTAAGTAAATACTATGCAACAAACTATAAGACATTTTAATATTAACAATTAATATAATGAATAACTAATGAGCACTTAGAAAAGTAATACGTATGAGAGAAGTCTGACCACGTGAGAGGACTAGTTGGAGTAACGGTGTAAGTTCTATTCCTAATAAAGTAATGAAAATTCATTCTTATTTATTTTTCCATGGTTCCCTGAAGTAAATATCAATATCCTAAAGCGTCAAAAAGTTTTCGCTCAATTGGTTGTTCCTACCTATCAGTCTATATATAACTACAATACCACTAGTAACATAATGAATGGTTTAGAGGTCTGTGGTTGTATAGTAAAAATATCAAACTAAAGTTTAGAAGGTTCAATTAATTATGCAGAGTGGCCTTGTCTTGGCTTCGTGTCCAGAAAACAATATTTTAAAAATTTAAAACCTTACTTTTCTGGTGATTAGGTTAAAAGAAAAGCTTTTTGTTTTCAGATGAAGTATAATAAAATATATTAAGGCAAAACAAGAGAATAATAAAAAACCTAACGATCCTTTCTGTACTTGAATTTCAAACAACTTTAACTTACCTGATATCATTACATGTAATATGATAGAATGGATGCGTCATTGTACTAAATCAGTGATAACGTATTTTCATTTGACGTTAAATTCATACTATACTAATATTATAATCATATTTAATTTGAAATTGATTGAATGATTAGTACCTGCTAGCAGTATTGTATGTAACTGTTATAATTTTATAATATCAATTGATGAATTGTTTTCAATTGGTAATTCCTCTACTCTGTTTTACTTAACTTTTACTATAGCATTACTAACATTACCCCATCTCTTATGTATTTAAATTATATTTACTGTTTATAATTTTATAAGTTATTTGCAATCTATTCAAAAATACTCCCCGTAAGTAAGAAAGCCTTCAGTTTTGTGGTTATACTATACCGGCGATTATGCAATGCGGGCTGAGTTTCAAAAATTTAGAAGGCTTTACTGGTAAATAGTGTAATTATTACATGGGGAATACATACGTAGCCAATTTTTAAATTTTTGCATGATTATTGAATAATTAATATTATTAACTCACACATATATTGGAAATTAAATCTATATTTCTATGTTAAATAAATTGTTGTAAAAAGTCCAAGTTGGTTTAAAAATGTATTGTGCACACAGCTGGGTCATAGCGGATATTAACTCGTCCAACGTGAATTTAGTTTTAAATTTCTGCAGGAATCTCAAAAATAAGTCAGCAAAGATTAAACAGTGAAGATTTGTATATATTCGATCCAAGAAAAAAATATATGAATATTTTTAATAATAACTTTTCAGTCTTTTCCTACAAGGCCGTATTATTAAACCTTTGGCTTCTAATTGTCTCTATCCCTTAAATGTATTGTATTACTTTATTTGGAGTGTTAACTAAGGTGTAGTGATTAGAATAACATTCTTCTATGCCCAAGGTCGTCGGTTCGCCATTCGGCGGTCGGCTATTGACTTTTTTAATCCTTTAAAAAATATTTAGTGAAAATTTAGGGAGTAAACAAGTGTCTTAGAAAGTAAAAAATCCTAGGGTGTGTCGTCCTTTGGAAGGGTCGTAAAATATGGTTTCCTTATAAAGAAAGTAATTTTTTTACAGCATTCAAGGCTCCAATCAATGTTTATTTTTCTCAAGTTAATACTTAATTTTATCTCGAGGCTTTGTTTAACGTTTTCAACTCAGAGGAACTCAATTGAGGAGAATGAAAAATAAACAAAGTGGATGAGAAGGCTATACTCATTATTCCTTGTAGCGAAGGATTGAGTGATTATCCAATAAGCAGAAGGATGCCTACTGGTTAGATACAAAGACTCGGAGGCTTCAACAATAACGGGCTAAGCAGTTTGTGGCCTCGGCCCGACATCAAAGGCCTCACAATGGAGTTTGCCTTAGTAATGGCTAAGCGTCGTCTTCCAGGCCCTCCTTGTTTGTTCTCAATCTCTACTTTGTCTCCATCGTCGTTTAAACTGAACTGACTGATCGTTGACTCTTTACAGTTATTGTCAATAGGCGGGATATTAAGATATCTTTATTCAACACAATTGTTTGCTCCAGTATTAATTAAGGATAATTCTCTATCAACTTTAGCGTCGACAATGTTCACTTCCTGATGAGATCCACAGTGGGAGCCATTCGAATCATTCTACTTGAATTACGAACTATTGATTTTACAATTGAAACTCAAAATATTACAACCCAGTCGTAAAAAAAAAGTGAAATATTTTCTATGACGGACTATTTGGCTATTGAAAATTCATTATTTTAACGCGATATATTTGAAAAATCATTTTGTATGAAGGAGCCTGGTCTCCTCAAGAGTTTGCCTCCACTCAGCGCGATCCTCTGCAGCACTTTCCATCTTCTCATTCCTAGAAGTTGTGTGCTAGCCTCGACATCTTCGAGCCACCGTCTACCTCTGCCTCTACCACTTCTACCTCCATCATCTTCCTTGGTAATCTTTCCTGGCCCATTCTTTACAATAGCCCCAACTATCTTATTCTCCCCTTTTTTTATAAATGAAACTATATCTGCTACTTTAGAAAGGTTTTTAAATTAAATATTAGTTTTTATTTTGTATATTTTTTTGTATAGCTTAAACTTTTTACATATATTTTTCTCTGGATTTTCCTCCCCCAACTATTAATGTAACTCTCCTGTCGCTTTGTAAAGATCGACTCCTCACACATACGCCACTAATGTTCGGAGTTTGGTCTTATACACACGCACTTTTATCCCTTGAAAATAAAAGAAAGTAAAAAAAAATATACATTTTTATGGTTAATCTTTAAAGCCTAGTCGCAGTTATTTTTTCACTAGATCCAATATTAAGGAGAGGCAGCATTTATAGAAAGGAGTTCATAAACGTTTATCGAGTTTTGATAGACTTTTGTTGTGATCATTGTGGATATTGAAATAAAAAACGAAACATTTTCTATGTTTTCTGAATCGTCGAGAGTTCATTTCTTCAAGTTTCCATTTTTTTCCCTGGAATGTTCATAAAATCACATAATGTTGTACGCTACGGTCCTTGCAGAAACTGGGCATCTGTCTCCATCCTTTCCCAATCCTAGATGTCTCCAGCGAGACTCCTCCAATTTCTTACTCCCATCTTTCTTAAATCATCCTCTAAGTCATCCATCCACCGACGCCTGGATCAGCCCTTTTTCGATTTTCCACTAGTGTACCATTCAGCATAGTTTTTGGCATCCTGTAAGGCTCCATTCTTTCTACATTACTCCACCATCTTATTTTAACAGACTAAATAAAAGTAACTGCCTGCAGTGGGATTTGAACCAGGATTTCCGGCATGGCTACTCAGTGCTCTACCACTGAGCCACTCCGCTCCCAAGGAAATGTGGAAATCATTTTTAAAAAATGAGATTCGAAAAATAATCACAATTGTTCAAAAATCATTTTTATTCCGAAGTATTATGTTAATGATGATTTGAATTGGTCAGGAGGTGCAGTGAAAGATAACAAAAAATAAGCTGAATTTATTTTGTGTTATCATTGACTGCACCTCCCTCACCATTAAATCCATCATTAGAATTATCCAGTCAACTATTTTCCATTCAAACATATTATGTTATTGCTTTTTTCGACATATTTAATTATGTAATTGCGGATCATTTTAATTTTAACACAACATATTCTGTAGGTATCGCTTAATGACATCAAAGAAAGTCAAACACTGTTGTTAAATTAGGAAGGTAGGACGCTATCGGTGGCACTCACTTCGTGGCAGTTATAGATCTGACCACGGCGCTGCGGCCGACGCCTCCGAAATAAGCCAGTTCCTCGCTAAATTTGCGGTCCGAGAAAGGTCAGGACTATTTTGGCTCCAAGTTTCCGATATAAATAGCGTTTCAAGTCCACGGAAATAACCCGTTACTTCCTCAGCTTAACTGATAAGCAACTTGCAAAGCATCTCGCTGGTCTAATTGTGCAAACCATTCACAATCGTGGCCTTCTTGATCGACTACTTCTTAGATTTATTTAATCTAAATGAATGTTTTGACTCTCACTTTCTATCGGTTTAGCTCTGAAGAAGACCTAGTACAATATTTTTTAAAAAGCATAATATGTATTTTTCATTTTTTTTAGCATAAATTTTATATATTCTATCTTATTCAAATTTACACTTGCCAGAAAGTTGAAAAAAAGGAAATGGACCCAATAATCATGACATTGTATATTGGAACATCAACAACTCTTCCAGATAATGGTTTGTTTATTCATTTAACATCACATTTTACCTCCCTTCCGAAGGAAGACATAGCTAAGGATTTTTTACTCTCTTTAAGAAATCCAAAGACTACCTGATTGGCTGCGAACCCGCGATCTTGGGCATAGAAAGTTGTTATAATAACTACTAAACCACAGGCGACTGACTCCTCCAGATCATGTTAAGAGCCTTAATACATGACATCTTTCATCAATGGCCTAATTGTCAAGTCAGAAATAGCAATATTGTCTGTCATACTAACATAATGTCCATGCAGCATGTATATCATAATTCATATATATTTTTATCAAAGCAATAATGCATTTTTTATTACACTAGAAAAAAGTGATAAAATAAGTTTAATTTCCGTTTATAAGAGCGATATGATCCCAAGCTATTCTTGTAGTAGCAGTTCCGGAATATTCACCAAATCATCTTTACAACCAATTCAAAGATACACCCTCTTAAGTAGGAACGCCTTCATTTTTGTGTCTATACTACACCGGCTGACATGTAATGGCCGTGTTTAAAAAAACTAGAAGCCGTTAGTTGTATACAGTGTAATTTTTATTTGGGAAATAAATAGTATATTAATTATGTTTATTAATACAGTGAAAATTATTTACCGTATCAAAACTTACAAGGTCCTTATTAAAATTTCAAAAACAATTAATTCTACCCTTGCCGATGTGTCCTACCGTTTTAATAAAATGGGGCCTAAGGTTACGTTAATCATTAACTCTAACTCACATGCCAGTTCCATAATTAATTATTTATTTATTATTTTTTTATGGAGCCTTCTTCCCTGAGATGAAGGAAGATCATTCTTAAATGTTAAACTGAAACGGTTCTGTAATTTAGACTAAGTGTCCTAATAAGTATAAAATTAATAAATCATTAGTGAACGACATATTTTGAACTATTTTTTTTTATAAATTCGTATTATATCTCCTCAAGAGTTCTAAAGATTTGATGCGCCATTTTAGTATAGAACTAGAAGGGAAAACAAAAACTTATATGTAATATAAAAAGTAATATGGGGTCGAATCCTCTCCACAAAAAATATTAAAAAGTGTGACGTAAACAGTAAGGTGGGGTGGGATCCAACCCGAGCCCGGGTAATGTAGTGTTCGGATGGAGAGAGTAGCCCACGGTCACTCACCAGACTGACCTGGCCTCCTCAGCGTTTTTGGGATGATTGACTGGTAGGGTAACTGGGAACCACAGCACTCTCGGCGAAAGGGAGTGGGATTAGTAAACAAACTCGCTGGGGTCAGATTCAACTTCTAACTGTACCGTTAGAGGATTAACAGTCGTGGTTTGACTCTGTAAGATCTAACGAACCTCCTGGGACTCACCCAGCCTCTATAAAGTGGGTATCCTTAATTGGTAGAAAAAAACCTGGCGATTGAGCATTATCGCGGACTAATCACCTCCCTACACAGCATTTGTTGTAGAAACAAGTACAGTCTCTACTACTTACTGAACCCAAGACCCTTCATGGGTTGTAAAGATACAGGTTTTACATGCCAGTTCCATATATCATTATTTTATTTTTTTAATGGAACCTACTTTACTGAATTGATAGCTGTTCATTTTTAAAGCTTGAACTTAAATGATTATGTATTGAGTTGCATTAATAATATGCAGGATTTTTTTAATCTCTTAAAAATGTAAGCTGATTACGTTTGTTGAACTTTTGACTTTTATTAATGTAACGCTTATGTTTACCGCTGTTACGTTTTGCTACTTAGAAATGATTCAATGTTTACCAAAATGCCATAACTGGATTTTCGCTTAATTTTGTTCTATATATCAATAATGTGTTGTACAGAGTGAATCCAGTTGTCTTAGAGGATCCAATTTTCTTCAACAGTTTACAATTTGGAGAGATATTGTAAAGAAAATATAAAATCCTGCACATTTCGGACAACCTAATAATTAAAATTAACTAAAGGTCTTTGGAAGTGGGATATTATATTTTTTTTAAATTGTACTACTACAACCCGTGAACGGGCCCGCGGTTCAGTGCTTGATAGAGATTGTAGTGTTTAACTGCGAGGATGTGACTTGTCCCAGGTCACGCTCAACAGCCAGATTTCCACCCTTATTTTGGGTACCCTATTTTTACATTGTTTTATAGAGACTGGGTAAGCCCCAGGACGGTCCTAGATCTGAAATGTATGGTCCATCTTCGGCGACAAACCGGCTAAATAAAGTCTTGCCCGCAGCGGGCAGACGCTCTACCACTGAGTCACTCCGCTCCTTTGGGATATTATTACGAAACGACATATTTTGAAACTAACTTTTTTTAGATTCCAGGGATAAAATTACCATTACTTGGTTAACATTAGAAGTTGAATTGTTAAAATCGTTTTGGTAATTAATATAAATAGATGAATGATATAACTTTTATGATAATAAAGTCATTGATTATATTTGCCGAGATTAAATATACCGTTGCAGGTGACCCTGATGGCTGCATTGCAGAAGTCCCCTGGCCTTATCAACTGCCCCCTCAGGAATACATTTGCCGCTGCGACGGCATGCGATTGGCCGACAAGAAGAAGCCTTCCTAGGGAATAAAAAGCTAGAGGGATGAGATGGCGTGATATCGGAGCGGGTTATGAATGCGCATCTTAATACAATCCTTGTACCGGCTCTCGCGTGTCCTCCGCTTCCATCCTCCTAGTTCCTTCCATAGGGATCCTATTTTATTTAGGCCAGAGTAAACCGGCATCGCTTAAATCTGGTTAACCGTTTCGCGTGCATTTAATAGAGTACGGTTAGTTCATCAAGTCTGTTCCCCTAAGTACATGCTTATCACGCTAGCGAAATTAATTTCAAACAGGAGAACCTAACTCTGACTGGGTCATCTCGTTTCATGTTTCATTAATAATTCATATTTATTAAAGTGGTGAAACCATACAAAGGCTCGTGCAAAGCCACATCTGTGCTAAGTGTAAATCCTACCGCAACTGACAGCAGATAGACCGAATATTTTATATTCTTACTCTTGGATGATCGATGAAGCTTGAGGAATCGCTACGGAGAGTACTCCTATTGCTTGGATCGTCAGATCTACAAGATAACTAAAATCCAGAAGTGTGTTCTGTTTTCTTCATTAATGCAGTAAAATCAGATTTATGAAGAAATACTATAATTTTTAATGGTATAATTAATATTTCAGGTTTTTATTTAAGGGATGTTAATCATTGGGGAATGCTTGAAGGGAATCACCTTTTATGTTTCTGTCCTTTGAAGACTATTTAATCTTACTTATATATTTTAGTACCCATAAATGTTTTAGATTTGATTTATTTCTAGAGTTGATTTGTGTGTTTACCAAATCAGACAAACTTAATACCATAATTATCAATATTGTAATCATGATTATATGAATATGGAATAATAACTCAACTAAATCGTTAAAAAAACATAATTTATAAATTATATTTTGAAAACAATTAAAATCAATCATTCAAACTTGACCTTGAATGATGCAGATTGTCATAAAGCACATAATTAAATTAAAACTTATCTGGTAAAAGAGGGCACATAAATGGTTCTTCGTCATGCAGGTTTGGTGGACAGGAAGAGTACTCCTGATATGACTTGTACTATACCAAACACATTTCGATTGTGATGCTAGTAGGTGTTAATATCATTTTTGGAAATTGAAAAAAACAAATCTAGTACACGTATCATATTTTGATTAAATCCAGTAGACTCAACAAGCGCATTGTAAAATTTATACCTCCTAAAATTTCATATCCATCCTATATTGTGTTCTATTTTATGAATTGAAGTCAAATAGTGTTAAAATGAAATATGGGACTGTAAAAAGGAAATAAAACCAAGGATTAATGCTCTTAAAAATTTGGATTATAAATTTGGCAAATTGGCACACAATGGAAAATTGCAAAATGTCACCGAGAAGTTGGATGTAAAATATTATATACTCCTCGCTACCGTTGTAAAATAATTCCATTAGCTAGGAGCTAATTAAAAGGCTAATGGTGGGCTATATAATTGCAATTGCCGGGGGAGAGAATTACATTTGCATTTTCTCCATTTTACTGCCTCCGGACCCTCTGTTCCAGCGCCAGTCGTGGAAATGCCCCGTGGCCTTCATAGCTAAGGGGTCATTAAGTCACGCTAGTATCAAGTAATACTTCATTCGCATTAACCCGAATGATGGCGTAAACATGAATCCGTTATCCTCGGATAACATAAAAAGCCAATGACTTATTTATGTGAATATAAAATAATTAAAATTTACACGAGATTGAACCGGTTCACGAGATGGCCGGTCGAGATCTACAGGACGATAGAGCCGTGTGAAGCTCTGACCTGAAGGGGAATTTTAAGTTGGAACACCGGCAGAAGAAGAAGATACAAGATGAAGTTGTATTGGTACAAATTTTTATATGCGATTGATGATAAGTCAGGATCGACTATCCGGTTTGATAAAAACCTCAAACATGTAGCACTACAACTCTTGAAGAGTCTTTGTTTCAGTACATGGTAGAGGCTGTGCTTTTCCTAGAACAACGGTTGGGCATGGAGGTGATTCCTCCGAGATCTCACTCAACCGCCAAGTTTTCTTCCATTTAAGGGTACCCATTTTATAGCCCCGGGGACGTCAGATCCCACAATGCCTCACTACGGCTGTTAATAGATTAAATATTTTATATGTGACAATCCGATTTGTACCCGAAACCTTCGTCATTGCAGATCAGCGCTGATCAACCCCGATCCCTCCACTCTTCGTTTCAGAATTTATAATGTTTTAAATTTTAAATATTTTAAAGCTCATTAATATTTCGGATGGAAAAAAATCAAATGGAAACGTCATTTAATCTGGTCTGCCTTTTTTTAGCATTGTAAAGTTTTCATGGTTAGACTACCTTGAAATATGATATGATATCTACAGCCCGGTGAATAAGTAGTTAAGTTGAATTTGTCCAGAGAGAGAGAGTTAACTGTAATGAGGAAAGCGGAATTATGCCATTTTCGTAGTTTTTGGCTTTAAATGGAGTTGTAAGATAAGCAATAACTCCTTTTCAAGCCAATTTCTGACTTGGTCTTTTAATCACACAAAAATAACTCTATTCTGCTTCCTTAAGTACAAGAAACTAGTTTAGGAGAAAATTCGATTTAACCACCAAAACAATGGGACTTTAGATATATATATAAGGTTACATAAAATAACTGTTATTTTCACTTCTATAACGTATAAAAGATTTTCTATTATAAATATATAACTTTCAGCCAACAGTTGCATAAATTTTCTGAATGGAAAAATCGTTATTTAAGTTTAGAATGAATGGAATACATAAATAAAAATACCTCCCCCTTTTTATAGGGATAAATATGAACCATGAAAGAGGGGCTCTAGAAAAATGTGTTTCATCATTTAGCCAGTTCCTGGCTGATTCGTGCTCTCTCCACTGAACCTCTAACTGCCTAGTTACGCGCCCTGAAAAAATTGTTGAATTTCCTAATTCCCCGAGCTTGATTGGCCCGCACAGCTCGCTGGTTCGACAAATTAGCGGGCACTCATTGGCCAGTCCCCTCCTCTATGTTGCCACGCACTCCAATGGCCAGCCAGAGCAATGGTCACTATGCGTAATAGCCAATTTAGAAGTCCGATAAGCCAATCCCATTTATCTTCGGATCAACTTTTCCATTTAATTGCACTACTATGAATAGGATTTTCTTCTAATGTCACAGATTAACATCACGATTCAAAAAAGTTTCAGCAGAAACAAGTTAATTGAGAGATATATCCTCTGTCTATCGCTGAACTGCATTATCATAAATATTCTTTACTCTTGAGATTTGTCATAAAATATTTGCAGAGTGATAAAACTGATTATTAATGATCCTAACTTATGAAAAATACGTTACTAAAAACTCGTATCACTACAGCCTATGATTCTTGGGTTCATTACGTGAGAGGGACTTACTGTTAAGGGTGCTGTTGTGCAAAACACGCACTAACGATATTTTTCCTGAAAGAAACATCTGAAAATCCTTTATCATTATTATTATTATTAGAATGTGCATGTGGTTATAATAAATTAAATTATTTAACCTTCCACGGACGCTCAAACCTACATTGGATTGCAAATGATGCAAGAAACCTCCTTTTTATTCTTGTCATTGGTACCACAGTGACTGGAGAACGGCTGCATAAGATAGAGCCCAATGGTGGAGGATTATTGAGGAGGCTAAGACCTGTTACGGGGTTGTACTGTCACGGAAGTAAGTACAAATACAATACAAAATTGAATTAATATCCATCATTAATTTTCTATTATAACCTAGTTTTAATTATGTCAGGACAGTATTCAAATTGTAATTAATTAATTACTTTTCCGGAGCGGACACTTTTCTAAATGAACAAACCCGTTGGACCCTTTGATGCCTGTTAAAAGTTTCTCTCTGTACTACTGAATTGAATTATTGGTCTCACAAAAATGGACTTGAACTTGAGTGCAAAAATCTTGATTCAGTAATACGATTTTAAAATCTGGAATGCCCTCACTTATAATTAATCCATATAATATATCAACAATTGCATTCTTTAGATCTGTTAATTGTGTACTATTTCAGTCTTGTCTAGCACACATCTTAAGAACTTAGCATTCTTTGTTAGTTCACGAAAAATATCAGTAAATAGCAAAGATCAGTAAGGTGTATATTCAAAACAAAATTCATTCATAATACCACTCCGTGCATGATGAATGCAATGCAAATGACCTCGTGAACTTCAAACAGTATTAATCGATAACTGGATTGTTGTCAATGGATAGCTTTATATCGTTCATTACTTTTACGTAAAGTTCATTTACTAGATGTATCCAGCATACAATTTAATCACCAATAAGTAAATACTATGGTAAAAAAAAAACTTCCCCATAACTTACGTCATCCCTTAATTTATGAGGTTAATATGTCATTATTGTACCTTCATTACAGAAGTTCTGTATATAAATATCTTTTATTCATATTTATTAGTTATCTGTCTTCCCAATTGTTTCATTATGAAGCCCTATTAATAATGTTTATGATAGTATTTCTGAATATTATCTAGTATGTATTAAACCTTATTTATGTCATAAATTCCCCATTTATTTCATTTCTTCACCTTACGTAATTGTCTTGGTAATAAATTTATTTATTGTATATAAGTTTAATTGATACATTCCAGCTTTATTATTATAGTTATAGCCTTCATTTTATCCGTTCACATAATTATTAATAATTTTTTTATTAGTTTTCCTTTATTATTTATCTTTTATCTTCATGTTATACTCCTTTTCAGTACTTTATATCCATTTGCATTTCTGATAATGCTACACATTTTCGTTGGCTGAGCCCTGACGTTTTATTGCTATACTGCAACTAATTACATGATATTGTTTTAATAAGTTAAGCAACTCTGTTGGTGGTTGTTTGGAACACTTATTAACCGGTAAGATGAAGTAGTCAATGATTTATCATGAATGATGAGTGAGCGATAGATGTGTTGTTTTACATAGTATTAGTGAGAGAGGACCACTTCGAAAAAATACAAACATTCAAATTATGTAATCCATGTAAAAATTTCGACAGAAATATAACGTATGCATACAATTATGATGCGTTAATAAATAAATGGCATCAATGATATACTCTCAACTATTTACAAATCATTTCCAGATAAGAAGCAATAATAATTATTTGTAAGGTTAGTTTATTTATATATTTACTTAAATACATATATATGTATGCGTATGTATATATATATATATATATATATATATATATATATATATATATATATATATATAGACACACACACACACACACACACACACGCTGTAAGGAAAGGGAAAATAGAAAGGACATTCACTACCGCGCGATGGTGCGATGAGATTAGGTGACAACGGTTCTGGCATTGTGATGAGTTTATCAACCGGCCCTTATCTCACAACTCGCTGCGTATATATCAAAATAATTAACAGCTTTTACACCTACTCAATACTAAATCATAAAAGCTATTTTTAATAGTCCGGATTTTCTTCATCAGTGTTACTATACTTTAGTGCCTTTAGGATGGAAATAAGAAGGTTTTAGGTTTTCTAAACTATATAAGAAGTATATAATAAATTGATTGCTTGATAAAATAGTTTTAATTTATTCGATTTAGTTACTGTTATTATAAGACGAAGAAAATAGTCCGGGTGTTCTCTCCATATTCTCCTCATATTAAGAATTTTCTGGACCTCCTCCACCCGGACCATTTTCTTCTTCATATATACAAGGTCATCTAATATTATTCAATATGTTCATTATAGCTTTTCATATCTCAAAAAAATTTAAATTATGCGCATATAATTTTAAATACGTATTTTTTTAGGTTTAATACTTACTGATCATAAATAATTATAGACCTTATATTAATCATAGAATAATAAAGGAAAAAATTGTCTAATTAAGGAGTTCCTATATTTATCTTATCATAAAATAATTAAAGAATACCTTAATATATTTTAAATGTGTGGGAAAAATATTTGAAGAAGTTTTATCAAAATAACACTCAATTTGTTTTGAATTCCAAAGTTCCCGTAAATAGTTGCTTTCTATATGTTTTAAATTTCAAAATTGGTGTAAATAATGACATCCCATTTTTATTTTATGCTAAAGTTCGTATAAACAATGATTTTCCTTTTGTTTGGAATTCAACGTGCGAATATGTAATGTAGGGAAAGCGGAAGAGCTCAGGGAAATATTTTAGTAATCTCGAATTCTATATTCGACTCCGGCTATGACAAATAAGTTATTTATTCTGTTATCAGTCGTTGGTCGAATCGATAGGATTTAGAAGAACCCATTTGGGGCTCAACCGACGGACCTTCATAAAAAGGGTATTCTGAATCCGGGGGAAAATCTGCCCATCCGCTTGCACAACCGTTTGCTCAGAAAAACTACAGTCCTTACCGTTTTCTTACCACAAGTCCCAACATTGGTTGCTGAGGGTCAATATTTAAAAATCTAGAATCAGATATTGGAATGATTTTCATAACTGTTTCTTCCTGAAATGATTTTTTTAATAATGGCAAAACGAATTTGATCCCAAAAACATTTATCGTTGCCTGTGTTTCTAAAAAAAAAGTGTTGTTGTTGATTCTAGAATGGTTTAATGAAAAGGATAATCCATTGTAGAGGAAGACAAAGCCGCAGTGGACATTGGACGACTATCGAGTAGAGTGGCCTCATTAACAAGAGTGGTCCTTGTTGTGCCCGCACAGAAATACTTAGTCCCATGTTGTCGATCCGTTGTGTACATCACTATATATCACTATCTCCGTACCCACAACTTTTATATCCATGTTCAATTCTATTCCCTACACAGCCCCACTGTGTATCTATCTAACTGCGTCGCGACATTCCATTCTGTTTTTACAAATTAGTTTCCCCAATAATCGGAATTCCGCTATTTTTTGTTTTTAAGTAATTTAATTAATTGTATAGTGATATTAAAAAAAATCTGTACCACTACAATCCATGAAGAGCCTTGGGTTAAGTACGTGGTAAAAACTGTATTGTTCATTGGACCATGTCACGTTCAACCACCAAATTTTTCCTCTTATTTTGTGTACCCACTTTATATTGGGCTATACATGAGCCCTAAGAGAGTTCCAAATCCCATAGGAATCATTTATGGTCTAGTATAGTAATAACAGATTAAATAAAAGTCTGCCAGCAGCGGGATTTGAACCCAGAACCTTCGGACCTTTGGCATGGACATTCATTCACTTATCTTGACTGAACCACTCCAATTCCAGTGATATTAAACCTGTTATAATTTCATTAATTATATTTGGGATTAAGGCCAGGATGGGACATTATAAGATGCCAGTGATCAATGTTTATTTATCTATATTACTTATTATTCGTGGCACTGAAATTTTCATTTATTTGAAAGTTTCGACATTTGATTTTTTTTTAAATTTATACCTTTTTATTTTACCTTTGATTCTAAAACAGTGGAAGAAAAATAAACGTCTGATCGTGTGCCTGTGATTAGGTATAAAACAAATCAACTTAATAAACCTTTTAGTATAATACGTCTTTCAATGAAAACGGGACCTTTACTGGAACACATCTAACTCATACGTTACATCTTGCTTTGAAGATTTGAGACTTAACCACTTATTAAAGCAGCCCCGATAAATAAGTGGTTAAGTCAAATTTTGTCCAGATGAGTTGATTGCATTGAGTGAAGTGAAATCGTGCCATTCTTGTAGTTCATTGCATGGAATGGAGTTGAAATAAAAGCAATGGCTCCATTTCTAGCCAATGCCTGTTTTAGCTCCTTATTCACTACGAAAATAACAGGATTCCACATTCCCAAGTACATGAAGCGCATTTTAAATTTAACTACTCATTCAGTGGCGCTGTCGATATATGAGCTGTTATATAAAGCCACTCATTGCCATTTAGTCGGAATATCCACAAAATCATTTTACCATTTTCATTGATAGAAGCTTTAAAAAAATACAAAATTATCAATTATTTTGAACTGTATTGAAAATTATCATTATCTCACCAAGAATTAGAAATTTTAAGATCTTATAAGATGATTAAACATTTTAATACCTATCTAGCTTACAAAATCATTTGAATATCTGGTGTTTTAGGAATTACTTTCTCTCTAAAATATCCCAAGATGAATATTTTTAGACTGAGTGGTGATCTGTATAACCATATCCATCAAAGTCAAAGAGCCTCTCACCGATATGTTTTAATATATCAGGCATAGTTTGGCGAGCTATACAAGCTAAGCCGGTTTAGCAAAGGATAAACCTCTGCATCAAAATGTCATCCGCAAATGTCAGGCTCAGAGCTTGCCTTTTAATAAACACTAAAGCCATTATTGCTCAACTTCCTTGCAGTTTAAACACCGATTGGAATAAGGTCAAATAATATACGCTAAGACCCATCCAGATTATCCGAATCAAGGATAATCTAGCATAATCTAGGATTTTTTACTCCCTAAAAGTAACTTTTTAATCTCTAAATTTTCACTACCTAATTTTTAAAGGGTTAAACAAATCCTACTAAGAAATGACTGGGATATTTTAATTAAAAATATTCTTATATATTTTTGAACTTCGATCGAATCTTTAAACAGTTCGAGGTTTAATATATACTGACTTACTTCACGTTGGAGAAGATAATATTTGTTATGACCCCGTTGCTTTTCATTTCAATTCTTGAACTAACAGGCATTTTTATAACAGTTTATTAAGTATAAAAAAAAAAAATTTAATTTCAAATTTATATATAAGTTAATAATGCTCTCAGTATCAAAAAATATCCTACTAATTTAAAAAATTACGGTATTTATTTTCCAAATAAAAATTACATTGTTTACAACTAACGCCTTCTAATTTTTTTGAAACTCAGCCAGCATTACACTAGCAGTCGATGTAGTATAACCCAGGAAATGAAGGCGTTCCTACTTACTGAGAGTATTTTTGTTTTGATTACAAAGGAGTCATACAAATATAAAAAATAAATATAGTGAAAATACATGGAGTAAGGCTATTATGCTATAATAAAAGCAATGCAAAAGAAAACTGAGGATTTACAAATGAAAAATTAAATAAAATCCATAAATTAAAATTGTAAAAGTAACATACTCACCTACTAGAAGATTCTATTGATAAATGTGTTTTTAAACAGTTAAAGTATAAAAACATTATAAAAAATCATAGATTTTTTACTTTTATTAAAAAATCTCAAGGTAACTTTCCGGGGTGCGAACCCGTGATCCTGTGATCATAGTATGTGCTAGTTCACTGTTACAATATAATAGTGTTATAATATGTACAATTATAATATATGATTGGAAGAAACTTACTTTAAATTATCAATATAATTAGGATGTTTATAACCAATAACAAGTTCAGATGCTGAGTTCTAGCAAGAAAAGAAGAGAGTTTTATAGAACGGTATTATGGGACGTTTGGAGTCAAATATAGAATACCCTAAATAAGTGGTTGTGATGAAATCCAAACTACTGAAGATTTCAACACTGAATATGATTTGGGAGATGAGAAGATAAGGATTTAGAGGTTTGATCGCATTGGCGAATACTCTGTCTGGATCGGAATACTTTGTCCCAATTGAAGAATCAAACAAAGTGCCGGCAAAGATTAGGCAAAAATAACTATCACAAATATATTACTTACACAGGTATGTGCAAACCACTCTGCTCCAATACCAGTATCACCAATGAGGTGAGTATAGGAGAAAGTTAACATTTAAATTTAACTAGCTACCAATGGCCAAGCCCAACAATATATCTTTAATAGATATAAAAATTAACCAGGAGAAGACTAAATGCATGATAATAAGGAAGAAGCCCCGAAGGATAGCGGGGGTACTAAAACTTGGAGGACAGAGATTAGAGCGAATTTAGAGTTTTCAAAATCTGGGTTCTCATCTCAATGAAAGCGGCTATATTGACGTACAATGTTCCACAGGGAAAATGTTCAATACTGGCCGTTGTGACTGCGGGTCAGTTATTTGTATAAATTCCATAAATAAAATGCATGACAAGACCCTTCCATGTTTCATGTTCCCCTCCGGAACACGAGGAGATCGGTTTTTGCCCCTAAAATTGAGCATCCGTTTCCGACCCTCCCCCCGTCAAAGTACCCTTTCAGTGGCATTTAGCTGTGAATGTTTCTCTCACCCTCTTGAGAGAGCATGGGGTGATATAGGGTTCGGTACCTGGGAACATCAAATCTAATAGAAACCACCCAGTAGTGTTTACGTTTTGGTGTTCAAGGGATAGACCTCGATCCATCAAATATTTCCCAGGATGAAACTGGGAAAGCGCATGCGACCATAACCAACAAAAGAGAGGGATGGTATTGACCAAGAGAAAATATCCAATCTCATAAAAAGCATGCCAGTGGGATGCACCATACAGTCGACAAAGGAAGTGAGATATAAGAGGAAATACAATTAAATCAACCATTTAAAACTCTACTAACAACAATTTAAATGAATTATTCAATAGTGAAAGAAACTTTTAACTTTATTTAGTTAAAGCCGTTGGATGACATCAGTGGGATTGCTGCTCCTGAAAATGTGTAGACTTTGTTTTAAACTGACTAAAGAGGATATAAACGTTAAATTTAGTTTACTTAATAAAATCCTAAATTAAGGGAATATTTTAATTATATTTGTGTACTGCTTGATGAGTTTATTCATAAATGAAATTTGGTCTTCGAGTATTAATCTGCAAGAATAGGCAGGTTTTTCAGTTAAATAAAAACCGAAAAATCTAATAGAATATCTATTACTTTATTTTATTTAAATAATTCGGAGATATCGAATACATAATTACTTGGTCATATATAAAAGTGTTATTAGATGTTTATGTAGTTAATGGAATCTTGTGTTGTAATACACATATATTTCTTATTTGTTGTAGAAAAGCAACTTTATTCTGGAACTAATAAGTTTCGTTAGAACATCAGACATGGAAAAAAAAAAGAAGACTACATACTCGTAATACCAATCGTAATGTATTTACAAAGGTGCCAAAAAAGTAAGTAAAAATAAAAAGTAATGTTATTTGAACTATTATTTCTAGTCATGTTTGTAGTCAATTGAATCTATTGTAGTGCACGAATGTGTCTTATAATTGGTGTATTACTATTTTATATTTATGTTAAGACCGTGGAAAAAATTGGTGTAAAGTGGAAAAGACCTTAAGTCTCCAAACTAAAACAGAAATTGAAATTATCTGTCCAATATTTCGCCCATTTAGGCATCCTCAGGGTAGAAAGAAGAATAACAGCAGAACAAAACATAAATAATGCACCCAATAATCATCCCACCACCTCCAAGGCTCAAATGCATCTAATGAATCCTAAGGAAGGTTACTCGGCCCCGGCTGGATAAGGTTAGATAAAAACAGCCGATAAATACTCCAGAATTTGAAGATTCAACATACACTCATCAAACTTCAAAAAGCACAACAAGAAAAAATAAATAATAGTAAACAACATAAGACAAAAGACCATATGAAAAAAATGCAATAAAAAAAACGAAACTTTTTTGTTGGAATTTTTTCCATGGTCTTAACATTTATGTAAGGTCTCTTTTTACTTTTCAGTATTGATATGTTATTTATGGTTAGAAGTTTTATAGAAAAATATGCTTTGCGTTAATATTTCTATGTGCACTGCTGTAAAATAATAATGTGTTTATTGTCCACCAATGGTTTTTGTACTAATAAACACAGCATTGTCATTTTTGTCTTGGAGGTTTAGAATTTTATTTCCAAGTCAACTATCTAATTAGACTCATTATTACAACTATTAATCAAGTGGTCTAACAAAAAAAATATCTTTTTTATTTTTTAAAGAGAAAAGATAGGCCCTCGACCGGGATTTGAACCCGGAACCTTTGTCTCAGACTTGAGAAGTGCCTTGGATAGCTCAATTGGCAGAGCGATGTCACGGTGTGACAAAGGTTCCGGGTTCAAATCCCGGTCGAGGGCCTATCTTTTCTCTTTAAAAAATAAAAATATTTATAACTCATAAAAAATTACCAATAATTATAAAAAAAAAATATCTCTTTCTAGCATAGGTCGACAGATAGTAACCGGTACTTTAGCTATGGTTATTGTAGCTATAAGTCCAATTAACATCCATAATTGTTTCGGCATAAACAAATTAAATATGATGAGCGTTAAGTTAGAGCTGAAGGATAAGCTGTAAGCCACTAAGGGCTCGTGGGAAGAGAAGTTGTTATCAAAGGTGCCCTATCTAGGTTATCGAACGCTGGCTACAAAGAAAGCCTGTCTTCCCAGTTAGGGTTTACTTACGTGGAACTCCTCCGTACAAACTTGTCCTTAAGTAAGCTAACCGTCTCTAATGTATGTTAGGCATTCACTTAGGTCATTTACTTTATAAATGATAAGAAAATAAACCAATAGTTAGAAGGTATTTGTAACAGTAAATGTTATTTATTTTAAAATATACCTATACCTACTACTGCAACCCGTGAAGGGCTGGGAGATTTTATTGACAAGCATTTTTTTTTTTAAATTTGAAGTATAAAATAAAGTTTATATTAGTTTATCCATGTAATTTTATGGACATATGTGAGTATCTATACATATTATAAAACAAAGTCCTCGGCCGCGTTTGTTCGCTTTATTTACTTTTGACTATTAAAATTTTACTTAGTGACGTTAAGTGAATAAACAAATATCCACTGTGTCTTTATCTTTGAAACAACCAACGATAAATGATTTCATACTAAAACTGGTTTCGCTGTAAGTAAGCATTTTTCAATTTAAAGCTATCTTGATGAAGCTTAGAAAAAAGTTCAATCAGTGATAAAGCCTCTGACTTTTTTTTTTGAAAAATTTCGATCTGATGATATTGAAGCTATAATAAAAAACTATATCGGGGGTCGCAGTCAATATATTTATATTTTACTGTAAAGTTTATTTACTAAACCTCCTCTCTGACCATTTAAAACATTTGTAAATCTATTCTCATTATAACAAAACATAAAAAACATCTAAGCTCAAAGGTAACATTGAGATTATATATTTATCTTCTTAACTAGTTCAAACAATGCTTTTAAGCTTAATTTAAGGTTTTAAAATTAATTTTAACCATCCCGTCTACAACTATCTTTATTTAGAGCATTCACGGGCTGGTTTAATACGAACAAAGCATTAATAGCGTTTTTACTTTATTTTTGAGCAATAATCACAATTTTCTTGATTTTCACAGTAAATTTACCAAGTGCAGATAGATCTTATGTATTGCCTTAATATTCTGAACAATACCAACGGGATTGGAACCTCCTGCAGGACCTTCGGCACGGCAACTCTGTGCTCTACCACTGAGCCACTCCGCTCATCAAAAATGTTTATTTCGCGTCATAGATTTAAATGATTAGTTCAATATGTTAGTTAATTTGCACCCTAAACAACAAAAATAATGGACTTAATATCCCTCAGCATTATTTGTGAATCTATTGCAGGCTTCTCGTAAATTTTATAAATTGTTTGTTTCGTTTAACGTCATTTTATGCTGCTATGGCTAATCGGACGATGCTGCCGAAGGGCTCGGGTTCAAATCCGGCTGTGGCAGATTATTTAATTATTAGTCAACAACCAGGGATGGATCTTTGGGGGATCTGGAGGGAATCCTGGGGCTCAGTAGTTCTTAATAATGTGAATTCCTTTACTGGGAGGAAAAGCCTGGAGGTTAAGAGAGATCACCGACAAATCTTCTCCCGGCACAACCGTTGTCCTAGAAATATTACAATCTCTACCACGTAGTGAACCCAAGCTCCTTCATGGGCTTCGTTGTAGGAACAAGTTTTTTTTTTTTAAATATTTTTATAAAAATCTAACCAAAATTCCTTATTTCTTTCTCTATTTATCTTTTCCTTTTCTTCTGTATCCATTCTATTCTTCTTTATTCTTCCTTACAACACCGATTTAATTTTTTAAAAAATTTAATTCTGTAATTTAATGATAAATGGGCAGAATGATTAAGACATTAAGACAGCCCATGCACTGGCCTCTGTAGCATCAGCATGGAAACAAGATTTGCACGCCTGGTTGTCTCAACTTAGTTAACTGATAAGGGAAACTCCAACGGGCTGTCAACCAGGCTATAAGATGTAGAGGCGTAATAATCTCCTTCCAGGCGTTTTGGAATGCAGTATTCGACGACTGCTCTAAATGCTGGTTCATTGGACATTTAAATTAAATAAATTTTAGTTTTAAGTCTGCAAGGGATCATTATGCGGATATCTTCTGAGTGAAAGATAAAATCGAAATTATATTCAAATACATAATTAGTTGTATTATTATAATTTACAACTCAAGAACGATAATGTGTATTATATTTTATGAAGTATAACATTTCTTTTCCCTAAACGTTGATGTCACTACACTTCTCGTTAGGTCCAGATAAAACAAGATTAAGGATTTATAACACTTTGAAAATGACTGTTGTGTTTTCTGAAGGGAAAAAAAGCAACGTATGAAATTATGAGACAGAATCAATCATTATTAGAAATGATGAAATTGTGAATTGCACGGCTACCGGTTCAAAGAAATCATGGTGTAATATTATATTGCTAATATTGTAAAATAATGTCCGGTAAAAGTAGAAATGATTGGATGGACAGTATCGGGTCGAAGTCTGTGTGATGTTTAATATAATGTAATATTTTTTGCATGCTGAAATATTCCATCCAGAATTACTTTGCGCGTATCAGGACTAGTAAGTAGAACTAGGTGCTTCGGAGGTCAAGAAGTGTGTAAGTAAAGACTCTAATGAATATCGAATAATGAAATAGTTAGTCTTTGGCTATATCATCAACAAATAACGCTGAAGTTTTAGTTGAAGTAACGCTAGTAGCCATCAAACGCTACTCCTTTTGTTCACCCATGTAGCACATGTACGGCGTTATCTATAAATTCGGTAAACTCCCTGATCCCTAATAATTATAATGTTTAGCGAACCCGATTGCTCCACGTCAAAACAACTAATCTCAGCTTACAAACTTCCGTCCACAAACTACTACCCAAACCCAAAACCTATAGATCAATGTTAAAGGAACCTTCCATCAACGCCATGCCTCCATTTCTTTAATTTTTTTTTAATTTATGAAAATTTGTTTTTAAATTTTTTACGCGCATCTTTTAATCTCCTAATAGGGCCTCATCCCTTTTCGAACATAATATTCTACTCAATACCTTATTTTCGAATACCTTAGGACGTTGTTCATCCTTCAACGATTCAACGGCCACCTTTCACATACGAAAAGAACAGTTAGAAGTATTATAGTTTTATAAATCATATTTTTTTTATTTCGGGGCAAAAGGAGTAACTTTAGTAATAACAAAAAATTCTTATCTTTAACCGCTCCTTTTTCACCCCTTGAAAACCCAAATATCAACAAGCTAAAAACAAAAGTGACTGGATGATATGGGTAAGAATAGCTCCGATATTGTTTATAACTATGATTGATTCAAATTTAAGAAAAAAGTGCGATAAAGAAGAATTTATATGGTAATAATTACACAAATTTTGACTTTTGTACTATGGAGAATTATTTTTTTATTCCTATGCCTAGATGAACCGATTATATTTCCCTATTCTAATACAGCTCCATTATAATCTTATGAAATGTTTCACATATCTGTTGATATATATAACCTGCCTGCTATCTTTGGTCTTCATAAGAAATAGCAGCTATTTGGTAAAACGATTCCTGACTTACCTCTCGTCAAAAGAGCAGAGGCCCCATCGGATCCTGTCAGTGCATCCTCTGCATCATAGTGCTGTCGCTATCTGAAAAAAAATTATTTAAAATTATTATGGCATGGTAATTTCATAGCCTGTTAATTATATTAACGGACAGTGGAGAGGTCGAGCTGCTGACAGGGAAGATTGGAGAGGCGTTGTTGTGGAGGCCAGTGCCCTAGAAGGGCCGTAGAGCCATGGAAGAAGAAGTTAATTATATTAATCCTACAGCATCCAACTCCATTGATATTTATCTAATATATTAAAAAAAAACCTGTGCTCCGTGAAGGGTCTGGGATTCAGTGCATGGTACGGACAGTAGTGTTTTGCGGACAACGGTTGTACAGGGAGGTGATTTGTCCTAGATCACGCTCAACCGCCAGATTATCTCCCCCTATTTTTGGTACCCACTTTATAGAGGCTGGGTGAGCCCCAGAAGGGTCCTAGATCCCATATAACCCATCTCTAGCTGATAACAGACTAAATAAAAGTCTTGTCAGCAGCAGAATTTGAACCCAGGACTTTCGCCATTGCACCTCAGTGCTCTTCCACTGAGCCACTCCGCTCCCAACATTATACATTTAATGAAGGATTAAATACAATAAATATACTAGCAGATCACGCTCAACCGCCAGATCCCCCCTTATTTTGGGTACCCACTTTATAGAGCGCTGAGCTCCACTGAGATACTCCACTCGCTTATATATAATTTGAAGATGTATAATTTCATATACGGAACACGGAGTTAAAATGCTTTTCCTGCAAGATCATTTCAGTTGGCAACTTCTGCTTTAATGCAATGTGATTTAACTGTGTTCATTGTTATTCTTACTGCGGTGACTAAGAATTGGTTTCCTTGATCCGCTCTCATACTTTGCATCCTTAAAACGCGGCTTCAGTAATTCTTGTGGTAATCGGATAACGACATAGGGAATACTTTTTTTAAGTTTTAATTATGCAACGAATAGTTATAAAAAGTAATGAGAGTTATTATTATTTTTTCATTTTCTTGAATATATTTGTCGATGTAATAAGTCCTAAAATATAAGATAAATAAAAGATAAGTAAAATTAAAAAATAACCAGTTAAACAATAAATATTCTGCCTTCTTAGCGGATGGTGGACTTATTTTTACCATTCATCTGATGATGAAAACTGAAATATCCTCTTATCAACTCGTGTTGGACCTCTGTATAACTGTCAGCTGAGTCTGAGACCTTTTTTATCAGTTGATGGGAGACTAATTACGCAATCCAGTAGATAGTGAAAGCTCATTCGCTCATTCAGCTGATAGTGAAATAAATTGATATCATCTGCTCGCGGACCTAGTATATCATCAAACTACTAATGGTGGACATCGCTTTTTCACCTGACGTTCCAAGATCAGCTGATAGTGGTGTTTTTCTTTTAGATAAAGGTTGACCTTTTTTCGACAGTTTATGGTAGAATCGGTTTTCGTCAGCAGATTGTGGCTATTCTAGATCATTTGATGGTAGACATTTCATAATCAGCTTATGGACATTTTTTCATCAATTGGTAGCGATTTGTTTTAGATCAGTTGATGGTAGAAATTTCATTATCAGCTGATGGTAGATGTTCCATGATCAGCTGATGAACCTTTTGTTATCAGCTGATGGTAGACGGTTCATGATCAGCTGATATATCAATTTTTTAATGAGCTTTTGGTGAATGTTTCTAAATCTAGATGTTGTAACTTTTTATGTTCTTATGAGGATTCTTATTATTCTTATCTTATGTTAGACCTTTTTTATCATCTGATGAATTTTTTTCATTAGCGTCAGTTAACCATCAAGTGATGGTTTCGTTTTTCATAAACTGATTAAGGAATTATTTCAGCAGGTGAACTTTTTTTTTAAACTGCTGATTGTGGATTTCCATTTTCAGCTGATAGAAGTTTCATTATCTGATAGACCAATTTTCATAAGATGAAGGTGGACTTTCATCAGCTGATTTTGGATGTTTTCGTCAGCTGATGTAGGACTATTTTCCTCTGCTGTGTGGTTGTCATATTCCAAAATCTTTTCCACCATTTTTCTCTCCAAAATGGGAAATGAATTATATGCTGTTCATATACATTCGACTCATTTTCGTCAGTGCATTCTGCAAAGAAAGATTTGATTCGATCCGGTTTGATCGAAGTGCAGGTTGCACTTCACCCTATTTAAATGCCCTTGAGAAAGGACATAAACAGTTTACAACCAGCTCTGGAGCTCAAGTTGAGAGAGCAATTTAAATTTTATTGGCAGTTGGTCGGATTTGAGGCGATAAAACTACATGTGTTTGGGTCATTACAGAAGAGAGTCCCTTCCTTTACTGCCTCCTCTCCCAGTTCCCATTTCAATCAAAACTGTTTTAATCTCCGAACTCTCAACGACCTGGATATAACTGGTTCCAGGATGGTTTAATAGCTTACCGGAAGGTACATGTTGCGTTTACTAGTGATATATTTTTATCATGTGTTGAGCATATGGTTTATTTTTCTATATAACTCTAAATTTTCTTCTAAGAAATATTATGGTCAATTGAAGTATCTTTCGAGTGAGGTATATTTACTTAACTCAAAGATACAGATATTAAAAAAATCTTTAAAATTCCTTACAATTTTTATGGATAACTCTGTTCTATAACAACCGATATTATCGTTACCCGTGTATACTTTTATCATTAAAACACTTCTTTTTTTTTTTTTTTTATTATTTTATTGAGTTGTACAACTGTAATACATACATCTAGTACAATTGCTATAAGAGTAAATAATACATGATAGGACATGTAGAGATACTACCCACTGGCAGCACTCTAATAAAGTTCTATAATAGAAGGTCCCGAGGCCATCTTCTCTTCAGACGCCTAGGAGGATTGTCCGGGATGGAATTGGATGCAAGGATGGAAACTAGTGGGTTTGGATGGGTTTGAAGTTTATTGTGGAATGATAGGTATCTGGAATGGGCTAAATCGGTAACATATGGAACGTTAAGGTCATTATGGATGGTTTTATTTGTGACAAAATAAGGAGCGTTTAGGATTTTGGATTGCAAGGATTGGATACGAGAGGAATTCGATGGTTTGGTGGAGCCCCATAGTTCAATTCCATAAGTCCATATAGGCCTTATAACAGTCACATAAATAAGTCTTTTGTAATTGATCTGAAGCTTTGAGCGCTTATCCAGTATGTGTTGAAGTAGTCGGAAACGTCTAGCTGTTTCTTGTCTTTTCAGTCTTGTGTGAGGATTCCAAGTAAGACGCTTGTCTAAGTAGAGTCCCAGGTAGCGAATCTGTTCAACAGGGATAAGTGGAGTACTATTAAAGAATACAGTAGGACAGGAAGTCATGGGTTTTCGACGAAGGGTAAAGGTAATTTGATGGGACTTGCTGGGATTGATTTTAATTCTCCAATTCCGACACCATTCTTCGAGGCTTGATAGGTGTAATTGAAGGGATTGGGATGCAATATATGGGTCGTTGTTAACTGATAACACACATGTGTCATCAGCATACGTGGAGATGAAGGTGTTAGGATGGGTTGGAATGTCAGCTGTATATACTGTGTAAAGGATAGGACCGAGGATGCTACCTTGAGGAACGCCAGCAGACTGGGAATAGAGGGATGAGTAGGAACCTTTATGACTTACTTTAAATGTTCTGCCAGTTAGAAAGGAGCGAATGATTAAAAAGTATGTAGGAGGAAGGAATTGTCGGATTTTGTAAAGGAGACCTGGGTGCCAGACTCGATCAAAAGCCTGTTCTACATCGAGAAAGGCTCCTGTGCAGTACAATCTACGCTCCAATGCAGAGGAGACAACATCCACCACACGATGACATTGCTGGATAGTGGAGTGGGATGTTCGGAAACCAAACTGGTGGTCTGGGATTATGCGGTTACTATCTAGGATGGGATAAATACGTTTTAGAATGAGTTTTTCGAGGATCTTGCCCATGGGTAATGCCAACCATGGGTAAGAGGGAGATAGGACGATAAGAGGATGGGAGTTCTGGAGGCTTTTTGGATTTTGGGATCATTTTTACTATAGATATTTTCCATGTATCAGGAAAATAGGTAGTACGGATTACTGAATTATATATGTATGTGAGGAATAGAATAGCTTTTCGAGGAAGGGATTTTAGGATGTGAGCTGTAATAAGGTCATGTCCAGGAGCTTTACGGGAAGGTAAACTATGAATAATATTGGATATTTCTGACGGATGAAAAGCCTTAGGTGGGAGAGACATTTGGAGTGGGATATCCAGTTCTGCTTCAATACGCTCAATGTGAATAGGGTTGAGGATATCAGAAAACACTTCTTAAAAGTAGAAAGAAAAATCCTGGTGGTTGAACCTGATCTTAGTCCAATCAACTCCTTGCAAATCCGCTGTTGATTTCCAGGTATGTAACGAAGAAGCATTATGGAATTAAAAAAAAGCTTTGGTGGTTGTTCAGGGGTAATTGCTTATTCATACAATAAAATTATTTAAATATAAAATATTTTAAAATATCTATTAACACCAAATAACTATCATTGGAGTTAACCTTAGTTGAACATGCCCGTATTATTATAATAATTGATTGGTTAATTAATTTGTAATTAATAAAAGACCTTCTCGTAGCAAGTGCAGGAGTTTGGTGTCTTCCATATGACATTCTGATTTTTTAGTTGATAGGTGGATTTTATATTGAAATTAAAACTCAGAAATAGCTGAATTATAAGGATAGACCACTCGAATTAAGGAACTAACAAATTGTATACTTATACATAATACTAATTAACATAGTTCTAAAAGAATGTGAAAAAAACAAATCAGCCATTAATGGTTGCAGTAACTGAAGCGGTTTATTATGAAGGGATATAGGAGAGACAATGACGCGGATATGATTTACAAATCCACAATTTTTATGAAGTTACAAAAAAAAAAAACAACTGTACCATTACAACCCATGATGGATTTTGGGTTCAGTGTGTGGTAGAGACTGCACAGTTTCTTGGACAGCAGTTGTCTAGGGGAATTCATTTGACCTAGATCGCGCTCAACCAACCGATTTTTATTCTTTTGGGTACCCACTTTTCAGAGGCTGGATGAGCCCAGGAAGGCTCTAGATCTCCTATACGGCGGGATTTGAAACCAGGATTTTCGGCACGGCAACTAAGCTCTACCATTGAGCCACTGCTCTTCCTTTATGGAGTTGGAATACAAACAAATAAAAATAAACCAACAAGATATCGACGAATGACGAAGATGGATAAATGAAAGTGGTGAATTAAAGCATGAAGCGGCAAAGCTTAGGGATGATTTATTGGACAGGAAGGAGATGAAGAAGGTGATATATCTGAAGACGATGCCTTGTATACATTCAATAGGTAGAATCTCTGAATAATACTAAAATGTAAATGCACCGTCATCATAAAAGGCTCTCAACTTTTTTCTCTTGAATTAAAAAAAATATATATGTTTTCAACGCCAGGACAGTCAAGATAAAATTTCATTTATATTGAGCCCGTCTCAGTTGATAGGAAAACGCTTGAGAGTTCGATACCGCGAGGAACAAGAAAAGAAGATTCGATATTTATCCAAGAGGAAGATTACTTTATCTAACATACTCGAGGTCTTCAAACATATAAAATGAAAAATATAATAATGAACTTGGTGCTAGTTTCTTGTAAATAACGAATCCTAAACTGTTATTAAAAAAATTACTATAGAGTCAATAAGAGAGAGATTATAGTCATTAACAACGCTCAGGTCAAATAACGTTAAACCGCATATAAATAAATAGAATGAGAAAATACAACACAACACACTATTCTGTACTCAATCAGAAAACACAACAGCTTGGTATAGGTTACCAATGGATTAGCCACTGAAATATAGGACTATAAAATAATGACCTATTAAATAAATATTAATTCGGGAATGTATTAGGAATAAATATAGAAAAGAAATAAAATAAAATAAGTGATTTAGACAGTGGCAAATCCCTTTCACACACCCAGATGTTTGTAGCCTTCACCACGCTCCCGTCACAAATTGTATCACTTTGTATACATACTCTAGCTATGGAATACTTGCTGTTTAGCGTGAATTTTAGTTTAAAAAAAATTCTTCGAAACTTAAAAATAAAAAAATATAAACGCAACGTCTTACTACAAGAATTACTCAAGTAAGCTTCAAGGAGTGGGAAGAGAAACGGTTAGTATGAGAGAGAATTATGGGAAGTCTTAGTCTCCCTTAGTCAGAATAACAATAAACACATTGTAATTAAAGACTTATTTAATTTTTTTCTTTATTTCGTTGTAACTCTATTAGTAACTAATATCACTTTATTGGACTTGGACGTTTAGATACTTTATTATTTAGTGGCAGAGAGAGAAGATGCTGGTAAAGCGACCCCTCTGGGTTGTGGAGGAACCCGATTTTGAGTTAGTTATCCAAATTGGCTGACTGCGGTTCTCTAGTCTATTAAAACTTTAGTCATCCCGCTGACCCAGGGAGTCCCGCTAAAGAGTTAGTAACTCACTTTATAAATTTATACAAGCAATTTACAGTTGTTTAAAGTTGGCCTCTAAGAGGGTAGGATTTTTATTACCTGCAATTACCTTGTTTCGCATCCTCCGTGACACAGTAATAAGTATTCCTGCTAAATCTTGAATGAAGGCAAGCAGATGGTCTTTTTTCCCAATAAATGGGGAAAATATTGTTTCAACAAATTTTAATTTAGATATTGTAAAAATAATAAGTCTCATACGATATCAAGTCTCTTTAATGAATCAGCCATGTAAATTGTATTTACAATAATTTGCTCAACTAGTAAAGAACGAACGATATTATGGAAAAATTAAAACCCTAAATTCTCAAACGACAAATTAGTCTACACTCGAAATAAGACCCTTCATAAAAGAATCTCCCACACTTTGAGAAAAAGAAGGGTTAATTTCTATGGACATATCCTGCGAATGCAAGTAGGCTATAGAAAAGAATATTTGAATTCCTTTGAAATAAACAAAACTATTGAAACAGAGGCATGAGAGAACTTGGAATTATGAGAGTATGCTTAGGAATGAAAAAAACCAAAAGAAACATGAGACAAGAGGATGAGGTTTGGGCGAAGAAAGGATGAAGAAGCGGAAGTCCACAGTTGATGATGATCATCAACTAATGATACCAATACTTGCAGATTTGTTTGCATCGATGGGAGAGAATTAACGCTGTATTATTTTGGCTTGGATCCAAATAACTAATATTGAAGCAATTAACCTGCGGTTTGTTTTCGTCAGACTGAGGTAATTTTCGAAAAATAGTTCCTTGTATAAAATCAGCCTATTTTTTCTCTTGAAATCTACAATAAATATATTTAAAATACCGTAAATCTACTTAATCTTATTGGAGATGTTGATAAGGGAACAAATGAAACAACGAAATCTTCTTGGAGAAGACGTAAAATTGAAATAGGAGCCGGGGTGAGGAGGGGGTGAGAAGGGAGGGATAAAGATGTTGAGACGAGTGAAGGTTATGGCTGCTGTTTCCTCTCACCGGAAAACATCCATCATGATGGCACTGGATCCGTGGCCTCCTTCACAGCCTCCTGTATCCACCTCTTCAGCAAGGTTTAACGTCTTCCCTTATCTCTCTATTAACCCATTAATGAGTTTCAGTTCCGGGTTAATATACCAGTAATCACGGTATACCTTTTTTCAGAATTTCAATCAGAGAGCTTTATTTAAGAAGTCGTTTACTCTCATTACGGGTTATTAGACTAATGAGTTATTACTTACTCCAACACCTGAATTAAAGGGAGTATAAAAGTATATTTAATTTACAAGTTTTATCGTTCAACGGTACCATGAATGCTATTTGAAAAATGCCATTTTGAGGCAATTGGCAATTTTCTTTAAGCCTCTTTTGAGGTTGGGTACTTGAAACTCCTTTCTTCACCACATTCTTCTTTATATTACCCTTTTATGTCTATCAGGATTGATATGCCTCAGTCCATAATAATAGCAGGTAGCCAAATAAATAAACACATTTTTTCCTTTTTCTATCCATTCCTGGAGATTTGATCCTAGTATATAATTCCAAAAATATCAATATATCCAATTGTTATTTAATCCTTTATTATTTATAAATTTTTTGGGGAAGTGGGATGGCCCAGTGGTATAGTGCCTGTGGTTCCGGGTTCAAACCAGCCATGGCAGATACTTAATCTGTTAACAGCTGAAATTGGATCCTTTGGGATCTGGAGATCCTCCTGGAGCTTACCCAATCTCTACGAAGTGAGATTGTCTCTGTAACCAGCCTCTCAAATAATCTCCCTGCAGAATTAGAAACAGCACAGTCACCGCCACGCTCTGAATCCAAGATTCTTCATGGGTCTTATTGTTACACGTTGTTTTATTCTGTGTTTGCTAATGCTAAACACTGCGAATATTAATCAACAACTGGACTATTATTTGAAATAGAACTATTGCATTAGATTTAATTTCTTTTTAACACCAATTACTTAGAGAAGCCGCTTGAACTAAATGTTATTTCTTTCCTATTCTGATGAGATGTATTAATTCTATTCAAAACCAATGAATTTTTCAATATTTCGAGAATTATTAAATATTTTTTGCATTAAGGAGAAAAGAATGTTCTTTAACGCTACTTAGATGTTACATGTTTTAATGACAGGCACGTGTTCTTCATTTATTTCTTTAAAGTATAAAATAAAAATTTAGATTTACAATATAATTTTATGGTTAAATGTGAGTATTAGATATAAAGAAAGTTCAATAGGAAATTCTTTGATCTGTTTTGTTATATCTAACACTGTTTCTATTTCTATGAATATTAAAATAAACCAACTGAACAAATGGTCGCCAAGGTACAGTACCTGGAAAAGGTCGGAAAAGGACAGAAAGGCAGGGCGGAAGAGTGTGAAGAAGCCAGGAGCCTCGCGTAGGATTCAGGCGTGAACACTCACATATATCGAAAATGGGAATTTCGTAAGTGGAGATATAATTTTGTGATCATGATCACCCTATAATAATCTGATGTTTAATCAATAACTATATAGTGTTTCTGTACCTCAGTTGTAATGGTTTAAGGATGACTCCCATATTATTATTTATAAATGAATCAAAACAATGGATCTTAACTTTCCCTGAGATTATTGTTTGGGCAGGTGAGGACTACAGCTCCAGATATATAAAAGATTTCTAAATACATAAAATTATGTATCTACATCTGTTTTATTCTGTGTTTGCTAATGCTAAACACTGCGAATATTAATCAACAACTGGACTATTATTTGAAATAGAACTATTGCATTAGATTTAATTTCTTTTTAACACCAATTACTTAGAGAAGCCGCTTGAACTAAATGTTATTTCTACCAATGCATATACATATATATATTATAATTAACTATATATATATATTATATATTTATTTATTTTTCCCTTCACGCAGTACCCCTACGCGAAGGACGTTTATTTTTCTGCATGTTCTGTACATTTATAGTACATTACATACAGTTGTACTTTCATGTTGTTTTTTTTCTATTATTTACATTTTTTTTTGTATTATTTATATATAAAACTAAACGCTAAATTGAAAATGCATCATTAAAAACCAAAACTTAAACATAAAAATATGGATCATACTAAATATTAAGCCAGTTGAACAAAAAAAAAAAAAGAAATAGGAAAAAACACAAAATTACAACAAAGTAATTGAAAACAAAACTAAAATTCTTGTTCACCTATAATATTGATTTCGTGTATTAATGATTAACCACACTGCTTTAGCAAACACCTTGAATTACTGAAAATACTTCCAGTATAAGTCCTTAACACTGATTGGCCAACTGTCCTTTTGCGTCACATGGTTAATAAGTCCGTGGTTCATCGGTTAGTCTGCATTCATATATTAGGTGTAAGTAAGTTTGTTCGATGGTAAAGTCACAAGGGCATGTCTTATTGTCTGTAAGTTTAAATTTATACAAGTAGGATTTTGTGGGTCCATGTCCTGTCAATATTTGTATGAGTAGAATGCAGTTGTTATTTTGTTATGCCTATAATATTCATGTAAGTCATTTATGTATAGTTTAAGATGTTGTCCTTTAGTTGTATCCCATGTGTTTGCCACTGATCCATATTTGTAATTGTTTGTCTGTGTTTCAAGTAAGTCTTAGTCAATTTACTGTAGAGTATTGAAAGCGAGCCCTCTTTGGCAGCTGACTTAGCAGCCTTGTCAGCTAATTCGTTACCCACGTTGCCAGAGTGCGCTCTCACCCACCTGAAGTTGATGTTGTATCCTGCATTTTGTAAGTGGAGTAAAGTAAGTCTGGTTTCTTCAATCAGCGGTTATGAATTTAGCGATTAATGAGTTTGTATAACGTACTTTGGCTGTCAGTTAGTAATATATACTATTCAATATACTAAGCACTTTTTAAAACGAACTTTATTCAAGTTAAACATGTACATTAAATGGAGAGACTAAAGACTAACTGACTTAACGAGCTAATGACATAATAAAAGTAAGAGAGGGCTCCTCTTTTGTCCTATAATATGGTATAGGTTTTTACATTGCTGCTTCTAATTCCTAGTATTGTTTACTAGTTAGGCAGCTGCAACTCGCACCTGCACAACAGTTTCTAGAATTGTTTATGATTATACATTTGGTTTCCACTTTTTAACCCATTTAAGCATATATATTATATCATATATAGTTTATACATCAACCAACGATATTCTATACAATTCTGTGACAATTTTTTTTATACAGTATATTCAATAAATAATTCCACAAAGAATTTTTACAATCTTTCAATCTAAAAAAATAACGTAGTCCTTCCAAATTAAGTTCAAAGGGCTCAATATAAATAGTGACAAGGGCCAGGCTGAAAGGACTCAATTAATTCGACTTAATTTAATTCTTTTTACACCTCTCTCACAAAGGCTTTAAAACGAATTCAGACGAGTTGCCTGGGCAAAGGGATCGTTACGGGGTCCCATGCCTTTGTCGGCCTGTACTTTATAAATCCCATTAATTTATTAAAAGTTATATATATATATATATATATATATATATATATATATATATATATATATAAGATTCAGTCGTATATTCAGGCTATACTGGTAAACTTTTTTGCGACGCTTCAAGACTATATTGTTTTCATAATCATTCCATGATAGTATTTATTATGTATCTTTGTATTGTTTATATACGCACAAATACAATTAATAAATAATATATAAGCAAGATTGATCTATCAGATTATCACTGGTTTAATTAAGGTAGCAATATAATTATAGAATTGTTTTGGAGAAATGTTGGTTTTTGAAATTACTATATGTTTCAGCATGTGGTATGCCATATGGATAACCTATTTCAAACATAAAGTAAAAAGGTGACACTAAGCGGAAAATGATAACTACTTATAAAGAATAAAAAGTCAACTTGACATCAGTATTAAATATGGTTTGAATATAAATCTTAGCCAAACGATATTTCGCGGGTTCCAAAACGAAAATCCCTAGAAGTCATAAACAACTGATAGTGGACAATCAGAGGATCGAACGAGTGTAACAGTGTAAATAAACAAGCACGCAGCGCTTTTACATATATGAAACCGTAATTCTGTAACAGAGCAATAATGATCTGAAAATGCGTAAGCTAAGATGTTACATAATATCAATTTTGTTATGCGTTATGGTGGCGGCAATCCTTGCAAAAGGTACAAGCCTTTGAGTTGTGGAACATTAAAGGATATTGAGAATGTCTTACGTTGATAGAATTACGAACGAGGATGTTTTGCGATGACTCACAAAAGAAAAAGAACAAAACATTGAGATAAAAATCAGAAAATTAAAATACTGGCCACATTATGAGAGGGAGTAGATATTAAATGCTGCAGGTAGTCATGAAGGGAGAAAGACATAAGAAAGAGTAGCATAGGAAGAAGACGGATGTTGTTGCTGCATAATCTGAAAGAATGGTATAATTGTTCACCAAACCATCTCTTCGGTTCAGGGTCAACTATATTCAGTCATGATGTTTGGCAATAAACCAACGATAGAAGATAACACTTTTAGAAGAAGATGGCTTATGCTTTTAGACACTTTTTTTATATTTCGATTGATTTGTCAAAATGAATGGAATAATGTCATATCAAAAGGGACTTTTCATTAAATTAGTGTGTCCACAGAGCGTTAGTAACAATGTCATAGCTCTCAGTAGTCATTTGTATCATCACGTCAGCCAGAGAACAGCTATACTATATTAGAGGATTGGATATGGATTGATTCGAAGACAGAATAGCCTTGGATGGCGAGGCTAATTAACAGTCATCAATTAGCAACATTGGCGAGGCCACTATCAGTGCATGACACCGCTAATGGCCACCTCTAGTCTCTCTCTGCTTCAGCTTTAGCTCTCTAAAGGCTGGGCGGGGAGGAGTAAACAATGACTAATAAATCACACTTCGATTAATTACTTATTTAAATTATAATACTTGAAGAGATTACTGTTACATGACCATAGTGTAATCTGATATTGGAGAGAAGAAAATCACTGACTGGTCTAGGCTTTCAATTAATCTATTTTAAGTCTTGCTTTGTAAACAGCTCGATTTTTAAAATTAAAAATATGTATATATGAGGGCGCAGCGTGTTAAAATTTTCAATTAATTTTTTTTTTGTTCAATATTTTCATGGTTAAAACTCTATGCGTTAAAAAAAAAAGATTATATAACATTTCCCCAAGTTGTCGCTTCGAGTTAAATCACGAGAAGTTTTGACTTTTCATTCCTTTCCATTTTAATATTCTCAAAATTAGAAATAATCTTGATTTTCAATATGAAAAAAGCTTGTTATTATGGCAAATATGTACATTTCGGTGATCATTTAATAAAGAAATGAACCATTTCGGAGTATAGAGGACGATATAACCTAAACAGTATGTGTAAGTCGGTTCTTTAAACTCTATACAACCATTATTAGTTACTATAAACAGTCAGTAATAGACTTATTTTTATTTTCGAACATATTATTAAAAAGGTAATGAGTAAAAATTTACTTGTTACTTAACTCGAAGATAATATCAAAGATTTTAATGTACCGAATTCGAAATGCTTAACTGATAAATGCCTAAACTTTCTTGGTTTAACTGGTAATAGGAATTACAAGGAACGAATCTGACAAAACTACTAGTTTTCAAGCTAATGTTGGAAGTGAATTTGTAAGCAAGATATTTGTTTGGACATGAGCATTATGTGTTGTATTTTCTTTTATCTTTACTTCAACATTACTTTTTATTATTATTCATAAGCATTATAATAAATGGCAAAAGATCACGCCTTTCAGACCTTTGTACACGTTCCCTCAGAACCAAATCATTTGAGCGTACATTTCTCGCCCGTTCTACCACACTTTGGAACTCTCTCACCAGATATTCGTCATACAACTCCCTTATCCCAGGATCAGATTATTTTAATTAGAAAAAAAAATTAATTCAAATCCAAGCATTTCCTATTTCTCCTGAATTCCCAATCGGATGCTGTTTAATCAGTTATAATTAATAGCTCACATAACTCAGATTTGGTTGATGAATTACTGTAAATATTCTTCTCTTATAATGATATTAATTTTTATATTGTTAGTTGCTTTTATTTATTATTTTCTCTCAGCTTATTTCTTTTTATAGTAAATTTGTATGTTATTTTTTTGTTTATATTATTTTTTATTCTATTCACTACCAGAGCATACATTTCAGCTATAGTAAGTATTGTATTATTCTAATATTGTAGCCCTTCGGCCAGATATATCTTTATTAAATTTTGTCATCTTTTGTCACATCTCTTATTCTTAAGGGACCTGGTCCCCGAATAAAATTAGTTTTCTATTCTATTCTCTTCTGTACAGCCAGGTTGTATAATATCAACGTTAGAAAAATCTCTTCTTCTTTTTTTTTTTTTTGTTTTCTTGCTAAAGGGTCCAAAAAGTTTTAAAGAGAATAAGTTAACATAAGCAAAAGTTATTCACTATTCAGCACAAATGATTATCTTTCTTGGAGATATTTATAATTTATTGCTTAAGAAACGAATTTTGAGAAAGTCCATTCAAGAGGAACTCTTCAAATACCATTAATCTTGGAATAAATTATCTCCCCTTCCGCCTGCCGTGGTTAGGAGATAAGAAGCTTGAGGATTTCTTATCGGAAGAGGAGGCACGAATGTCCAAGACGATGTCCCTCGGCACGACATGCCAATTTAAAATTATCTATTAATATGCCATCTGCAAGGCCGCCAGGAGTCATATCTATATCATCCCTTCTTCTGGTCCATTCGATCTGGAACCGTTCTCATTGTAAGGAAAGGAGCAACAAGTAGAAAATACCCGAAAACAAATTATTTATTAAATTATTTCCGAGAAACAATACAAAAATTTAGTGATTTAATTAAACAGATGAATTAGAAAAAATAATAAATTAAAATTTGAACTAAAGAATGAAAATGTAAGCACAAATATCCAGTTTTCATAAATCAAAGTTGTTATCATTCTTACAAGGAATGGTACTACTATTGTTATCAAAATCATGATATAATGTAAGTATTTTAGTTAAACAATTATTAGAATACAAATAGAATACACTAAAAAATATCAAAAGTTGATTCCCTAAAACACTGGAAAAAAAATAGCGATCAACGGTTCGCATCGTCATCGCATACACCGTCAAATTCACATCGCCGAAGATTGGATATGCAGCACCTCGCTCACTAACAGTCAAAACATCCTTATCAATCAGAGGCACCAACCTTACTCCAACACGTTCAATCAAATACTAAGTCTAAGGTAGGTTATTCGGAAACAATGTGATATAAAAACTGATGATCAGTGGAAGGAAAAAATCAAAAACAAAGAAATCAATGAGTAACTATATTAAATATACTTATCTTGTAGGATATACCAGGAGCCTTCTTCACTAAATGAAGGAAGATCATTCTAATAGGTTAAACTGAAACGTTTATGTAATTTAGACTAAGTGTCCTAATAAGTATAAAATGAATAAATTATTGAAGGTTCTGGGATCAAATCCGGCTGTTACAGATAAATAATTTAATCTATTAACAGCTACAGATGGACTATGTGGGGGAAAACTTGGCGGTTGAGCATGATTCTCTACAAATCACCTCTCTGCATTACCGTTGTCCTAGAAACAGTAACATCTCTCTACCTCTCTCATGAGCTGTAGTGGTACAGGTTTGTTCTTTTCCAGCCTTTAAGTTCTCCTCTGACCATACTCCATTATACTTGAAATAAGCATATTTTACTAAAAATGTGTTTTTTTTTTAGATTTTACTTAGTCTACTACAATTCTTTACTTTATAAAGAAGGTACAGTGGATTTATTTGATTATCTGAAAAATATTCTCTCCAAGAGAAAATTAACTACTTCTGTGACTTATGACTTTTATGAACATGTTGAAATTATATTAAAATAGGCTTCACTCATTAAAAAACTTCTTAAAAAAGAAAAAAAAAAGAAGTACTTAGTTTATTTTAAAAAGGTTGGAACAAGGGAACTACTTGAGCCAGCCTGCGGGAAACTCCCCCCTCCCCTACGTCCCTTCCCTATAATTAGTTGTTGTTCGATTCAGTTCCACTCCCCCACAATTAGCCCTTTCAATATCTTCCTCATAGCATTTCATGAAATATCATTAAGTTAATTAGTTTTTTTGTGTTAATTTCATTTTGCCTTTATTATGTTTACTTTAATGATTCTAATATCTTTTTTAAATATCTAAAGGTCGTTATTCACTCTTCGCTGGTTGGCTCTTTGGAAGAAAAAGCGTAAAACCTGTTGATTATAACGAGGTTTGCTTTGTTGAAATGGTCGAAATGAAATCAGGCCAGAAATATCATCTTTTTTACAAATATTAACCTAATTATGTTTAACCGCAACTGACCTTTCTTTTTATCAACATAAGAATCAGCTTGTATGCATACTATTTCTGTAGAGTTTATAGGAATACCTATAGCCTGTTCATTGAAACTTTATACCATAAATTGTTGTAGGGCATTGTATAGGTGCTACGCCTTTCAAATATACAATCTACAAAAAGCTATACATTTGATATCTAAAAGTTTCTCAAGGCTCTGGCAAGTTTGTCTTTTATGTATTTCCAAATTATTCAAGATTCTAGTTAAATCGAACAGACTGTATGTATAACGCGCTGGATTAGTTGAAATGATGTATTTTTAGAGGGTACCCTTAGGGAGGCGGAGCCGTGTCAATCTCGTAGTTTTTGGATTGAAATGGAGTTACAATATATCTTTTTCAAGCCAATGCCTGACTTAGCTATTTATTCACTACGAAAACAACACGATTCGGCTTCCCTAAGTACAAGAAACTCATTTTGGAGAAAATTTCACTTAACCACCTACTCACAGGGGCTACAGATATATATTGAGTAATATAGAAAATGGCTAGAGTTAAAGAATTGCTCATAAATAAGCCAAACTCATTTATTATAATAACCAAATAATAAATTTCATAACATCTTTTATATACTAAATCTTGCAGTCCAGAGAAAACTTACAGGTTATCTATTAAATGTTACAGTACCATTTCTGGAATTCACATATGAAGTCATTATTTTTTTTGGTCACAATAAATGATCCAATCTAATATATATATATATATATATATATATATATAAAGAGTTCGTCCTGACTGAAAAGACCATCGCAGAGCCAAAACGGAATAAGCCACAGACTTGAAATTTGGACGATAGATACATTTTATGAGGCCAACGCGCACTAAGAAAGGATTTTTGAAAATTCTTCCCCTAAGAGGGGTGAAAAGGGTGATAAAAGTTTGTAATAAAAAAAGTAATTTTTAAAACGAGCACCATTAAATTTTAGATTTAGCTTCTACTTAAAAATAAAAGACGTATGTGTTTTTTTATTTTTTGAAAATCGACCCTTAAATGTATAAAATATGAGAAATCTTATCATGTTATCTATGTAACGTATATAAAAGAGTTCGTCTTGACTGAATAGACCATCGCAGAGCCAAAACTGCATAAGCTACAAACTTGAAATTTGGAAAGTAGGTGCATTTTATAACATGTTATGTTAGAGATGTGAAAATAATTAAGCAGGCTTTACATGTTAACATAATAATTTCATTCAAGATTTGGCAGAATCAACCCCTAGGTATAACAGTTTTGATTATTACATGGTGGATGTCGATAGTTTATCGAACTTATCGTTAGTTAACTTATCGATAGTTCTGTAATTATGCCACTTAATATTTAATTGGACAGTTTATTAAAATTTATTAGCAAAGGGAAAAGCATTGGTAGTCTGGCTGAATTCACAAACGTTTTAAGTCATTGTTTATACTATGGAGTTCATTTATGGAATTCAAAATCCACTCTCCGTTTAAACTCAACTTGAGTTTCTATTTAAAATCAACGCGGACGAAGTCAAGGGCAAAAGCTAGTTAATCCATAAATCTTAATGTTCAATTCGTAAACGAATTTAATAATTTTTCTGAAGAATATCTACCAACCTTATTTCGTGTCAGTACAGTGCTACTGAAATACTGAAAATTTCAATTTGTCGATATTTTGCAGCTATAGCGAAATCCACTCGGACTTTCATTTTACAATAAAATATAGTAATGAAATGCATTGTTTAAAAGTAACAGTTAGAACAGAATCCCCAATACGGACATAAAATACTAAATGATAAATTAAAAATAAAATTATACGTTAACCTGCTGCTTATTATATTTTATTGCAAACTTTCCTGTCTTTATAACTGTCCTATTGTCTTGGTACTCTACTGTTCTTTTTTTTCCCAGGCGAAATGTGCAATTTCTGGGCAATTTTTTGACCATTTTCCCAACCGGTTTCTATTTTAATTTAATCAACCAAGTTTCGAAGTTGGTAACATTGTTATTCCTTAGATCATTAAGTGAACGCTAAAGATGGGTGTGAAACATGCAAGGTTGGTAAAATTCTAAAGGTTCTATTGAGCCTTGATAATATGGCAAATGAAACCTCTGCAGAGAATAAGAAAGTGAAGAGGTGGAAAATGAATTAGAATGGGCACCCGATCCTTCTAAAATTAAATTCAAGATGGAAGGAAAATATGGGATTCATTCGTTATTGCTCGGGAAAGGAAATTGCTGAGGGGGATAATTCAATCAAATATACAGAATCGGCTTCGAAAAATATAGTAGTCCTTTTTTCCCTCATTTATCTCCTGTCTTCACAATGATAAAATTTAATGCCATTATTGGGTTTCACAAGAATATATAGCATGATTATGAATTGTCATTCAATAATTTATAATTTAAAAAAATAAGTTATTTACACCAATGTAAAATTTTAAATTATTATTACAGATAGAATTATTCTTAAATCTAAATAGAATAATTCCTTCCCCGTATTCCAATACGACATTAATAACGATTTCATGACGGTGTAAGTGTACAAGAACATATACATTAGTATTAATATAAATGCATTAAGCATAAAAATTCAATTCAGTTTTATATTATCAAAAAAGCTGTGCGACTGAAATCCATGAAGGATCTTGGGTTCAGTATTTATTTAAACACCCTCCCTTGCCAACACCCCCTAACCACCCCTAACCACCCTCCCTTGCCTTACGCCAATACGAGTTTTGAAATATTAATTATAACACAATAATTGCATTGTGTATAATCTTCTCACTCTAATTTTCAAAGTTTTTCACTATGGCTCCCAAGTTCTGTCATTTTGAATTCTTCTTCCGAGACGGAAAAGCGATGTGCACATTTTCCACTCGTACACAAACTCTACACTCAAATTGGGCTCTGTACATGGTCCAGAATGTACTGTTTTTAGGACAACGGAAGTGCCAGGATGTGATTTGTCCTAAAACACGCTCAACTGCCAGGTTTTCCCCCTAAGTTAGGTTAACCATTTTATAGAGGCTAGGTGAGCCTCAGGAGGGTCTCCAGGTGGCACATGGCACATCTCTAAGTTATATGCCCCGTGCCGGATTTGAACCCGAGACCTTCCGTAGTGCAACTCAGCGCACTACCACTGAGCTACCCCTCACCTAAATTTTATAAATATATAATAAAATTAAGATATCTAATCCTTACTTATTAATGTCGTTATATATAAGTATTTATATCTTAGATTTGTCTTCTTGCGGGATATTGATTTATATTAAGTGCCTAACCAACAAACCAAACCATATATATATCATACATAGTATAATAAATAAATTATATATTTACAGTTTATTAATTAAAGAAAAGAATAAACAGCTTTATCAGTTTCACTTAACAACAGTAGTATTTACAGAACAACATCGAAACTTCTGTTCTTAAAAGCATATCCATCAGAAGTAAAAAATGCGGACATCTAGAAGAAAAACATCAATATTTTTCAGTTAGAAGGATGTAGTTGTTTATTTACAACTCCGCAGAGCAACGAAACCCTGATGGATCTCAAATTGATTCTGAAGTCCACTCCAACTCCGAGTGCTTTTTCCTGTACCATCCTGAATTATTTCGTCGATTGTACACCTTGTTTATACATGCCATCATTGATATATTCAAAATTAGTTTTTTAAAATAGCATCCTTCCTGAAGTGGTGCATCTCTCAACCTGGAAAACCCGCCAGTATTGTGGTAGTCGCAAAAAGCTCTAGGAAAAAGTGTTTTCTCAATCCTTGAATATGGAAGGGGAGAGAAGCCTCATAAGGATAAATGCATGATAGCGAAAGCCTACATAAATAACTGTTATAGAAATTTTCCTCTGTGGTTTAAACATATTTTGTACTTATCTCCTTAATATTAAAAAACTCTTTTAACAGTGTGAAAGTTGAGTATTTTTAAAAAGTTAATAATCATTTTAGTGTGTACAAACCTTATTGTGGGAGGTGATCGAATGACTGGAATTCGAGCTGAGTTTCAATCCATCTGCAACAAAAAATAAATTAATAGAGTGAGGGGTAGTTTTACTTTAAGATATTAGTATACTACTGCAAAGTTTGAATCTAATACTAGTCCTCACACTACACAGCTATAGGAGAGGGAACGATTATGATGACGATTCACTTGGAGTCCAATCCATGTACTTCAATTTAATTAGGTTTTTGTATTAATTCTATTTTGCCTTTATTTCTTGGATTAACATTTATTTTTAATTACTAAAGGTTATTATTCACCCTTGGTTGGTTGTCTTTTTTAAAAGAAAAAACGATCGATTATTAACGGCGTTTGCTTTGTTGAAATGTTAAAAATGAATCAGCCTAGAAATACGAGTGTCATATCCACAAATATTTCTGTAATTAGGTTTCGTGAGCCCTTATTTTTACTTAAATTCTTTAGACATTCATACAGAAAAGCCTCTTCATAACAAATATGCCAATTGTATTATATATTTACATCAAGATATAACCTATATCAAATATTTTATGTATTCATAATTTTTAGAAAATTACATTAATAGTGAAGGTTGAATTACAAGAAATTGAAATATAAAAGTAAGTAGTTAGTATATGAATGAATGAAACCTACACCTAAACAACGAATCTCAAATTTAAAAATGTATTCTGTGATATATGTATGTGTTAATTTATTCACACGACTCCTTTTTAATACACATATTCGAAATTCTGTAGTGAGGAACTGAGATAACCTTAAAAATATATAAAGACCTGGGTAGGAATAGGCAGGTTACAGGTAATATAGGGGTAAGCGGTGCTACCTGCAGTTGGTATTGATGCTACACTCGCCGCATTGCACCATCGGCTTCAAACTGTACTCTTCATTCCATCTTCTGAAGGGATCAAAAGAGCTTAAAACGGGCCGCAAAATATATGCATGGTCTGGGTGAAGCTCTGTTCTTACTCGAGCTTTAATTTTTTTCCAATGTAAGAAATCCTCATCTAGTCTATCACTGCTAATGGATTTCAATCTTTCTTCTTATTGACGCTACCGAAGCAAGGCCTTTTCTAAAATTTAAACCACAGTCTTGTTCAACAATTTATAAATAGAGAAGCGAAAGATCTCTAGGAAAAGGATTTTATAAATCGGTTAACTTTCATGCTAAAGAACTAATCAGGATAGCGATTGGTTAGAATACCCATAATTAGTAATGAACCGGAAATATAGCATCTTAGTTATCACGATATTAGATATTTTGAGTAAAAAATGCTCTTCTCATCATTATATTAAGAATATATTTTACTTTTACTTCACCAATAACTCTTATAGTGCTATGGGCACATATGTATAGCAATTGGTTGGGGCCAGGAGTTCGTATATTGGTCTGTTGCAAGTCACCAACAGGGACCATGGACGGAAATATGCTTTTTTCACTTTTATCAGAGTTCCATGTACTAATTAGAAGAAATTATGATACAAATATTACGTTTAACTTTATGAGGGGTATATATGTATATTCGTATAACTTTAGCTACGCCATTAAAGAAAGACACATTGTGAACCAATCAGGTTTATAGAAAACAAATTAAAAGTTAGTCGAAATATTAAACAGTTCAAATTAGCTTAAATATCCGGATATTTTAATAAATTTTATGGTGGATATTATTGATTTATTATTCGTAATCGCCCGAAACCCAAAACGAATAAGAAAGCACTTAAGATTTTTTTCTTATTTTTATGTTGTAACAATATAAATTTTACGCATTAAAGAGATTAATGACGCTTGAAAATAACGTTATCGTACTAAAGAATCTGTAGCAAAATAAATTATATAATAATTTTTTAGTCGTGTCTTGAACTTTCAATCAAGCAATAGATCTGGCACGAGTGAAAAGTATTCAGTCCACAGTGATGGTAAGCTCTCAGCGTTCGCAATCCCTCTGGAATAAATCGCCCCAGACTCGCCTGCGCTTTAAGGGTTAATATGTTTAAAAATAATCGACCTACTTCAATAACTATTATGGAAGTAGCCAGTTTTCGTTAGTAAGTGGCTATTTACATCTGGAATATGAATGGTCCAAGTGTTTCGAATACTTAGCGGTTGGAAAGGAAGAGGGGAAGTAGGAGGGAGGGGAGGATAACGTTCTTCCAAAGTGGCCGTTCCGTTGAACTAAATTGAGGAGCAACAGTTTCCCGTCCCAAGTTTGGAAGGAAAGTTTGAAACAACACTCTGGGTTCCTCTCACATTTCCCTAGCCTTTATTATTTTTTAAATCGTGTGGATTCAAGTTACTTTTAAACGTATCCGAGGCTAGACTAAGAACTGTTATGAAAAAGGTAGTGGGTAAAAAAAATAATTGTAATAATAAAGATAGAAAGAGGAAAAAGTCTAAAGTAGGAGTGGTTTAGTTTGTACGAAGGTGGTAATTACTATTTTCCAATGGTTTTATCGCATTAAATCTGATTCTAAGTACTTGGCTATGTTTAAGTGTTTTTAAAAAGAGTTTACTAAATAATATAACTGCAATATTACATAAAGAGGTAGCTTTATTACAATAATATAAAAAATAATAAGTTCCTTTACTGCGTGCATAAATAATTTTGGCAGGTTGGTAATAAGTAACATCAAGAAGTTCTACCCTGTTTGCTGATAATAAGAAAGAATAATCGATAAAAAAGAACACAAACACAAAAACAGTATGAATAGGAATAATAATAGAATAAACATCAAATGATATCAGTGATAATTATATGATAAATTCTTGCATAAAGCCTTTGAGTGCACCCTTAGGCCATTAAATATTAACGTCTACATTCAGTAACTGGAATGCTCTCAAAATAAGCCGGTAAGAATAGCATCCCGACTTCCGTAAATAATCTGTCTAAATATATAAATCTAAATAATGTTCAAGATAGGTTTGTCGAATAGGTACGGCTTGCAGCGAGATGCAGTAATTCAAGGGAGAATAGCTACTGCTACGTTCCTGTAGCTGTCATAATATAATTAATATTACATTTTAACAAATTAAAACGGTTTTTTCAAAAATCAAATCGATCAAAATGGCTTATTTGTGTGTTTTGAATTCTTTAAGACGAAGGATCAACTCAGAAGCAGATAATTGAAATCCCAGATTCGGTATTCGCTGTTACATTATATAAAACGGTGCAGGCTCCAATAGGACGTCCTGGTCCAGTCATTGTACGTATAATTTTTTTATTGCTTTAGAATAGAAAAAGTAAAATCAAAAATATTAAAAACTGAAGAAAAAAAAATTAATAACAAAAGTAAAAAAGAAAAGAAGAAGAACAACATTGTCATTAAATAGAAGAATAAGAAGCTAGGGAGAGTAAAGGAAGGAAAATTGGAAGGATTATAGTTGTATCGTCCTTTGGGGGGGGGGGAGGAAGAATTATATAGCGATGCCTGGGCCCCGGCAGATAGCGGCCTCCATAAACCAGATTTACATTTTTATGATTCTCCGGCCCTTCGGTCATAATCATAAAATCTTTAGGGCTAATTCAACTACACCCGAGGGGAAACCTAATTTATTTAGAAAATATTCATTTTATTATTTACCAATACAATATACCCTTTTAGTGTTATTATCTCTTCAACTTTTTTTATTATTATAAGATACCTTGTCCTCTGAAAAGTGAGAAGCGCTGCTGCTGGGAACAAATGTTGATTTTATAATGAAGGAGTTGATAGTGTAGGAGAAAATCGAAATGAAGCGGAATTTATATACTATTTTCTATATGTTTGGAATTTAATTTTATTGCCTCATCGATATAAACGTGAAAAAAACAACACTTTTTTCGTGTTCGATATAGCGTTTCCTTCAGGATTGAAAATGATATATAACTAGGTTTCTCCGCAGACCTTGTTCTGCCCTATTTACCTAAAACGAACTGCTTCCAAATATTCTCCTACCATTACAACGGCAACTTCATTGAATGAATGTTGGTGCATTGAAACATCTCACATGTTCTCCTACAGAAGTTTTATCGGCTCTGATAACAACTTTATGATTACAAGATCGCATAAGATCTAGTGCAGTTTTACACAATCTATTCAATTGATTGTGTTGATGAAACAAAATTTTTAATTGTTCTACATTAGATCTCCTCACTGAACTGTTATAGTTTATTAAGGAATCAAGAAAAGTATGGTTTTTATTATTTACCTCGTCATTTTTACGGCTTTTCTCTCCTTAAGAACCTTCTTTGCGCTTTAGCAAAAATATGAAAAAAAATTAGTTGAATTGGTCGGGCCTTTCTCGAGTTTTGCGCTTAGCAGCACATTTGGCAATTCATTTTTATTGTATAGATTCATATGACACGCCGGAGGTTACGGAAATCATGTCACATCATTGTATTTGTCCAGGAGAGCAAATTTTCCGTAACTTTGAGCAATTGTAATTTGTTTCTTCGTAACTTATGGAAACAGATTACATCGAATTGTTCACACAGATTTGGGGATTGTTAAGTAATTTGAAGCATTAATCATAGTATTTTTTTAAGACAACTTATCTAAATTATTAACTACTTTGAGGATATGGTGTCATTTATCTCCGGGTCACTGAGACAGAGTCAATCCATAAAAACAATGTATAAAGATAAAATACAATACGCACTGATTTTGAAGAAACCTTGAAACATATATTCCACTCTCCTAAAATTTTAAACTTTTGTTTTGCACAGTCGATATTTTTCATTTCCACCGACGATATGTTAATTGCTGATGTAGTAAAAATATATTTATTAACACATTCAATTTTTCTTTATTAAAATCAACTTTAAGTAATGAGTTCGCAATTTTATTTGTTCCTCAAGCTGCAATCCATTTGGATATGCCTCTTATTCATTAATGATAAAAAATTACTATACTTCAAATCTTAGGGTAGCATCCCATTTTATTATTTAAATATTATTCAGATCAAAGGATCTTTCTTTTCCTCGAGATCATTTCTTGGGCAGTGAAGCCAATATAGCAGGACACCGTAAAGGCTAGGGAACCCCATTTTATTCCCTCCGAAAGGACGGCATAACCTAGGATTTTTTAATCCCTGAATTTTACTTTTAATTTTTTAAATGGTTGAAAAATCCTAGTCCTATTTGTCGAACTGATAAGCCGCGACCTTCGGTAAAGAAGAATGTAATGCTAACCACTACACTACAATTAGCACTCATAATAAAGTGTTACTATACCAACTGAGTTATATGTAAGAATTCAACAGAAATTTAAAAGATTCATGTAGGAGGAGGTAATTTTCTCTATGATCTTTTGATTACAGAAATTTTGAGAAACAACTAGTTATTTTAAAACAGCTTATTTAGCATAAAAATATTAATTTAATTCAAATTTATGCGTAAGTTAATAATTTTCACTGTATAAAAAATTAAAAAAAAACTAGGCATAGGCATAGGTTTCCAAAATAAAAATGACACATTATACAATGAACGCCTTCATTATATTTAAAGCACAGCCAGCATTACACCTTAAGTCGGTGTAGTATAACTACAAAAATGAAGGCGTTCCTACTGATTGGGAGTATTTTTGAATTGGTTGCAATTTGCAAATAAGCTAAACAATAATAAAAAAATTAATATATTGGTAATACATAATAGCTAGTGTACAAAATAAAGTAATATAAAGGAAAAAAATGAATATGAGGATTATAGTTAATTATAAATTTAATTAACGTTACACGAACTACTAATAGTAGGTAAGTAATTTTCAAAGTAAATGAGGTTATAAATAGTTAAGGTTAAATATATATTTTTAAAGCGAATATAATGGGTGGGATATACTGTAGGGCTATAATATAACTATGATACGAATATAATGTTATATCAAAACATGTTATCAGTACCGATCAGTAATCGTTATCACAGGTTAATAAAGTTGTTACATTATGTGTATTGATATAAGATAGATCAAAATAATTTTAAATTTAATTGAGTAGAGAAAAAATCCTCAGTTTGATCTTGTGTTACCCCACAACATTTTAATACACTTCATCCGAAAATAAAAAGATTTTTTAACTCAATTACCCGGCAAGCAAGGATTATACTTATAACCTATATCATAAGATAAAAATTATTGTTTTCTTATCTTAGATCCGAATCAAGGCCACTTTGAAGTATTAAGTGAACCATCTAAACCTCATTTTGATATTTTTATTAGCCTATCACAAACTTCCAAATCTTTCATTGTGTAACTAGTGTTATTTTATTTAACAATAGATTGATATTGGTAAAAACAACTAATTGAGTGAAAACTTTAAAAGGATTTTGGCGCTTTTACATTCTGCTCATGACAAATGTAGATATGTAGGCAATGTAGAAGGACCAAGGAAAAACAAATATAGATAAATTTTCATTACTGCGTTTGGAATTGGACTTACCAGCGTTGTTTGAAGCTTTTACTAAGGATTACTTTATTTTAATATCCTAGGTCCAACAGCCGGGTTGCGAACCCGCGACCTTGGGCATAAGAGGTTGTCATGCTAACCACTACACCACAGATGATCCCAACATTATAATTTTCCAACTCAATTTGACAGGTATTGAGATGAGACATTCGTTAACAATCACAGAATAAGCGGTAAACATGCCGTATTCTTGACTCAACTTAGTTGAGAACTAATTTCTTTCAAGACTCAGAAAACGGTAACTTTCTATGGGCCTGCCTTTAGTTGGGATCATCTTCGAACAGACTTCAACGCACCTCTAGGTCGGCTTTTTCCATCTCTTTATAAGAAAAAATATCTGATATTTCCATATTTGATCACCTCTTACCATAAGTCAAGAATAACAACGGATTCTTATGTAAATAGTACATCATTTACTTTAAATTTGAACCTTGCATTGTAAGGTCAAATAGAAAGAGTAATCTAAAAGTTAAGATTGAAATAATTTAAAAAAAGGGGGAATGTAGGGGATGTTTGTTTAGGTTAATTTAATTTTTTCACTGACAGTTAATGAAGCTGGATCTGCAGATTTAAGATTTTCGCATCCCCCCCGAGCTCTGGAAATTAATGTGATTAAATGGTAATGGTGTTGATTCAGCGTTTGCCCTTTCTCACCGCTGCGGTTTCTAACTTCTGTTTTCTTTCAAAAGATTTTTTTTCTTGAAAATTGTATTATTCTTTCGGTAGTAAGCTTCTTTGAAATGTTTTAATAAATTGTTAGTGGTGAAATCAATGTTGCATTACTTATTTTCAGACATAGTGTAACTTCTACCTATTAGTTTTTCATTCATGTTTGTCTTGATATTTGTTTGTTTGTTCATTTAACGTCACTTTATGCTGCTATGGCTAATCGGTCTATGTCTAATGTGGCTATAATTGTCTTGATATATTCTTCATTAACTATAATATAGAAGAGAAATACGTTATTTTAGAAGATTTGGGTGACCTGTGATGTAGTGGTTAGCAAAACAACCTACCTCCTAAAGATCAAATTTGCCGGTCAGCAGTTAGCTGACCAATTCAAATGTCCTACGCTAGAAATTTTCGATATTTATTCTCTTTTTCATGAGCGATGGTATTACATAATAATTACAATTACATCAATAATTTTTTCTGAGATCATTGTTTGGGCTGGGGGAGCGGAGTGGCTCACTGGTAGAGGCTGGGTGAATACCCCCACCTACATACCCTTCTCTACCCTTCTGGTAGAGAAGGGTATGTAGACCACTCAGGGTTGATCCACAGTATAAATAAATTGGATGCTAAAGCTGATCGCGAACCTTTCTTATATTAGGCAGAATATCTCTTAAAGACTGAGCTACCCTGGACCCTTTAATAAACTAGGAATGCCAAAACTCTTCGTAGAAAATGTATAATTCTTAAAACATTTCCTATATTTTTAAACAATGACTCAAAAATGTGCAACAGATGGGAAAGGGTAACATTTTAAAAATTTTCGTCTTGTTTTTTAGTGAACTAATTCACCAAGACGGCAAAGTTTTAAATTCCAAAAAACTTCATGCCTTTGGGTCCACCAGTGATGTAATGTTTAATAGAAACCAACCACGCCCAAGATTGTGGATTCGCAGCCTCAGGATTTTTAAAAGGAGTAAACACTTATTGTGCATGCCGTCACTCGGATGGGACGTCAGGTACTCACTCATTAAAGTCACTATCATAATTAATTAAAACTGGATAGGCGAAATTTAGCAGTCTCACAGACCCATCGATTAGCCACTGAAGCATAAAGTGACATTAAACGAAAATAACACACTTCTTCGGTAAAACCTAATATACCTAATCTTTTTTATTTATGAATAAGGAAAAATGCTGAAGCATCTGTGTATCCATACCAACATATGGATCAGCAATGCATAAAAGTAATAAAATGGATATGCGAATCTTGAAAAATATCAACAAAGGAATAGAGGAATATAATTCATAAAACAAAGGGATTCTCAATGATAGGAAAAAAAGAAATTTTCCAACAGATAGCATAACGAACTATTGAAAAAATATCTCTCGAGTGTAAAATCATATTTACACACGTGCTTCAATCACGATATCAGCGAAAGAGGAAAACAAGTAATCAAGAGCCAGCGGATAGGGCTCGGTAATTGGAAGGGGAAAAAAGGAAGGAGTTTATAAAAGAAGTGAGGGTAAATAAGATGTGAATGAAAAGCAAATATAATTAATTATATGAAAGGGCTCCAGGCCTTTAATTGGAAAAGGGCGAGGGCATATTGGAGCGAGCGACCCCCTCCTCTACAATCAATCAGGGCCCTCAGGATGAAACCTTAGAGTGGATCTGTGTGTGTGTGTGTGTGTGTGTGTCTTTGTTAGTGCACCTTCACTATGCGTGTTTGTGTACCTCCTCTGTGTGGAAGTGTGTTCGTTTTAAAGTGTACTATTGTACCTCCTATGTGCTTGTATTCGTGCACATCCTATGTTTGTGTTTGTTATATTTTAAAGGCTCATGTAATTAGTAAAATAAAATCTTTTTCGTTATATAATTTAAAGATTTATGTAATACTACTGCACACGTGATAGACTGAAGGTAATTTTGTAAAGGAGAGTAACGAATTCAATTCGCCTAATAGCTGAGCCGAATATTCCACAAGCGAACCTATTTTATCGTTTCAACATAATTAAAAATTCTGCAAGGCACTATTCAATTAATTAAAATTCGAAATTATACGTCTCAGTATTTAGTAAAACACCTTTTTTGTATAACAGAATTATGTTTCATGTAATTTCGAATAAAACTGCCTCTACTTATGATGCATGTAATATTATAGAATGTCAGCATTCCGAATGTTTATAGGGAGACTACACTCTCTAAATTATCCATTTTACAAGATTTCAAACATGGCAAGTAATCGCAAATTTATTCGAAATTACATTTTGCCCAAATCTGTTGCATACGGGATACAATTCTAAAAAATAATATTTTAATTTAAAATTCACTAAGGCTTCACTTAGACTTCGTGACAACCAACACTATAAAAGATGACACAGTATCCGTCAAGTAAAACCCTTTCAGTTTTACAGATTGCTCTACTACGAATAATTTATTTTAAATAAGACAGTTTCCAAGCAACGAGAAGTGGGTAAAGGGTATTTTTATATATTTTCTTTTGGATTTTTTTTAATTTATTAAGAGTTTCCCTAAATTTGGGGTTTTTATGGCCATATTTCTTTCTATGCCTAATAGGAGCATCTTCTTATCAATCTTTATCCTGCCTTGTCCTTTTTCTTGTTCGGCTCCTTCATACTTCAAGGCACTAGTGCAGGGTAACTTTTTATTATTTTTTTTACATCGTATTTTTTTATTTGGTTATTACGAAGACAGTACGAAGACGCTTTGTACATCCCAGGTGTACAAGAAACTTCTGGAGCATAAATATTCTTGCCTGAAAGAAAAATCTTACCTATTATCTATGGGTAATCCCTGTTATCCCTGATCAAAGTTAGATGTAAACTTTTAAACAAAAGTGATTAATATGATACAGAAGTTTAATTTCAGCTCTGGAAAAATAATCTGGCACGCAAAAGAATAGATTATAAAAACTCCAGTCTAACACCCAAACCTAATTCGATAGGAAGTTCGAGAAAGAAGTGTAAAGTAAGAAATCTAGGTTACGTAAAGACGAACCGAACGATCGGAGGGTTAGAGGAGTTTTAAGAATTACAGTTGGAGGAGAGTGCGGTAAAACTAAGTTATAGTTGTAAAGTTGAATCCGTTCGAGGGAATGAAGAGGAGTGCGATGAGCGGCCCTATCTAGAGGATCGAGGCTTGTGGATTGAGGATTGAGGATGAGGATTGGCTAAAGCCTTCCATTCCCGGCTCAGCCCACTTCTCTCGCTTCTGTTCGCATCCCATTTTCGTTTCTTTCGGTCAATACTTATAGTTTTTGTTTAAAAAAATAAACAAACTCAATGTCGCCCTCGCACATTCTTTTACCAACTCTGGAAAAACATTAAAATATCTTCCCTATGATTAATTGTATAACCCCACCCTCATTGCAATATAAAACCTTCCTAGCCTCATAGAAGTAGAAGTGGATTTACAAGGGCTTATTACTAGGATGAAGTTATTAAATGTGTTTCCTTCTCCTAATCAACTGGTGACCATCAAAAACTCTTTTTTTAGTTTAATATCCACACATATAAAATCTATTTGTAATACTTCGTTATTTGAAAAATTTCCAATCATGTCTTGAGCGTTTTCGGCTTTTACCACTCAGTCTCCACTGGTCTCAAATCCAGTAAAGCGGCTGGGAAAGAAGTGCTGGGATCTCCTGTGGTCCCGCTCTGTTCTCCACACGTGGAGGGTGGAGTTGGGCACGGAGATCCTTAGGAGTGTGTGTAAAAAATATAGGTTGTGTTTCCATAGACCATTAATACTTATTGCTCTTAATATGGCAGATTGTACTTTGCTATCCAATAAAAATATATTTAACTCGCAACGTTACTTTTGACCCTGAACAGGGCTGGGAGGGTGAACTGGGTTCGAAGATCTAGGATCTCAAAACACGTATTTCCCTTAATTGTGGGAGATCGTATTATTGTGCTATCTGATACAATATAAAAAAATCTAAGTTGGTGATATGTGAGTTAACCGATAATCGCCTCTGTAGAATAAGAACCAACCTAGAATTCATCCAATCTCTACAATGGGAAAAACTTGGCGGTTCAGTGTGATCTTGACAAAATCAACTCATTGCATAACGGATGACTTAGAAACAGTACAGTGCCTGCTATGCACTGGACCTATTTCCCTTCTTGGGATGTAGGCGGATATTTTTTTTAATATGAGTAGTAGTAACCTGATCTCTAAACTCCAATGTTAAAAACTCGAATAAAAAACCCGGAAATGTCCTATTTTCAATCAGCAACAGAAATCGTCTTGTAATGTTTTAAGGGCATGATCTATCCAATACATTGAGATATATCTGGTACCTAATATATAATTCGTAAACACTCACCTCTATTACGGGCCTATAATGGATAAATATATAAAAAATGGGATTGAGGCGAGCTCCTGTTTTGGGAAGGAGATAGAAGAGGATGGGATAGATTCTATCGATCCCCACTAGAAGCCCCTCTGGAAGGCCGCTGATTGGTCAGATATAAATCCAGCCGGCTGCCATTGAATAGGAATGTCCAATCAATTTATTCTTCCCTACTACCTTCTTTTCCTTTCCTCTCATTATTGCTTCTTTTGTCCCTTGCATGTATTCCGCTCCAAAGGGACAACCTCTATTCTCATCCACTTCTTTGTATATAGCACTGATGAATATTTATATGCAGACAATAGGAAATTTTTAAATTAATTATAAAAATATTTTTATCTCAAGCTGGTACAAAAACATGTGTTTTTGGTTCAATTAATTGGGACTAAAGTATGTCTTTTCTCCCTGTGCATTTGAAATTGTGTCAAAAAGTTAACTTTATTCCTTAGTAAAAAGATGACAACCTAATTCGTCTAAATAATGTAGGTTTTGTACTGAAAAAGTTCAGAATTAGGTTGGTACAACTGCCACACCAGGTAATAACTGGCACCTGTAACCATTATAGTCAGCTGTTGTTTCAAAACACCAAAACTGATAAACAGAAGTTCATTTGTGTTCAGGTTGTGTAAGTTATGTATCCACCAAATATTGTACAAGAAGCAAACAATGTTTTTTTTTCTCTTTATATTTTCATCCACACCTGTCAAATGCAAGTAATTGACAATCAGCAGATTGGCTGACTAAAAAATAATACAAAATGACATGGAAGGCATGACGAAGAAGAAGATTCGTTCGGGAACGAACTCGAATTGTACCCTCGCGTTCGCTCGTGTACAAAGTTACAGCTGAGGGAGTGATGATCATTAGTCCGTAGGTGCATAAATAACTATTATATAAAAGCGTATCACAAGGGGTTGTGATTCGGCAGTTGGTCGCTGGTGTTGAAATAACTTTGAATCCGACAGCATTGGTTGTGCTTTGCTATTATAAAATGAAAATGATTTATTAATATTGTCATGTCAAGAGTAATTATTGAAGAAAATTATAATAATACTTTAGTGTACTAACTTTATTTTAAATTGGATTTTTTTCCAAAGGTTGGTTTGTTTACAAATTTCCTTTACATTCAACGTAACACCTTAATTAATTACAATGTAATTAAATCAATATTGTTATCATACATATAATGTATCTGGGTTACTTTATTAATACAATTACTTATTTTGAATAACATGCATTAAGATATGAACAATTATCACTCAGATATATAGCGAATTGCCATAATAATACACTACGTACAAAATTAAATTAACAATTATCTGTATCGCAGGGCTACTCATGTGGTTCATGGCCAGGTAGGTCGTTCCCGGTTCTGCCCATCTCTCTCCAAAGCCAGCAGCTTCTTTTAAAGCCTCTTGCTGTCATGCTTTGAAGCAATGTCCCTTTTTGCAGGTATACATCCCCCTTATGTTCTTTGGATTCTTCCTTTGTGACCTGTAAGTGGTACCAGCACCTTTCTCAAACCGTACTCCTTTTTTTGACAATTCTTATTTCCTACATTCATATTTCTTTTTCTAATAACAAAGTCAGATTTGGCTTGTACAGCATTTTTTCTCTTCTAGTAACACTAAAATTCAAAAGACATTTCGAATAACAATTACGCATACGCCGCGTTAACATCTACGCTTTAATGGTCATGTTTAATTCCAAACATGTTTTGCTTTCGGCGAGACGATAAAGAGTTTATGTTTGGTACTTTGAACTCGGCCATGATAGTACGGCTGTTGACTCAGCCTTTTGTATACAACGGCTCGATAGAGAAGCTCAACGGGAGCTTTCAAGTTTTAAAAGCCTAATATCCCCGCTTTAATCAACCGCGGCAAAGCAACTCCTCAACGGGACAACGCCCTTTCACGTTTGTTCAAGTATAATCGTACAAAAAAAATATATCTTCACGTCATTTGATTTGAATTTTTTTCTTATATATACTCTGTATATTATTTGCAACCAGGAAATTGATTAAATTGCATATCAGATGACTGTCCTATCTCTGCAAAGACGTCTCCAGTTTTTTAAAATAAGTTATCCAATGCTAAAAAAGAATATAAATCAGCCATGAACCATTTCCTTCAGTTGTGTGATAATCAACAGGTTCTACACCCTTGGTTCCCCAAGTGGTCCAGGGGTCTACGGGAGACTCGACGGGGGTCTACGTTGGCGTGACTAAAAAATGGGTGTTCACAATTCGTAAGCGGGGATCCACGAAAATTTATCTGCTTCGATAGTGAAGAACTAAAATGTTAGCTTGACTGTACCTATCAATGTAGGCAATTAATATTTTAAGAAGCTCAGCGACTGTTACTAGTAAAAACTTGCATATTACATATTCAGTACAACGTGTCGAGACTTGCAAAGCGCCGGCGCCGCCGAATATCACGGAAAGATTTGCGGTTATTCCTAACAAAACTGAAGCCAAACATTGATAATTTGCAGTCAATCCATCAAGTACATCCCTCCCATTAAAATCATGACTATTTTGTGATTGTCATTGTAGAAGTTAAGTTATGTTATTGATGTTTAATTTTAATTATATTACGACTGTAATATGATAACAATAAATAATAATTACATATTTGAATAAATATAACACAAAAAATAATCTTTTTTTATTTTTTATTTTTACCACTCCTAATGGGGAGTTTTCTAAATGAAGTAAGTTAGAATTGATTGGTTTCTTGTGCGTTGAGCAGATATCAAAAAAGTAAAGTTGGATGGAACCATGGATTTTTTGCTGCCCAACTATACTTTCTTGATACCCATTCACAGCACAATCAATTAATTAATTAACCCTCAATTTTTTTTTCGAAAACTATTAATTCGTGGTTGGAACTCAGCCGCAAACGCAAATTTCCATAGTTAGATCTAATCTTCACATTTTTTGTCGAGTTTTGGGAATGTGGTAGAAATGCAGGGGGTCCATCGGAATCAGCTAAATTTCGAAAGTGGTCTGTGAGAAAAAAAGACTGGGAACTTCTTCTCTACAGTGTCACCTCAAATCGTTTTTCAGCGTCAGATATAGCGTAACAAAATTATTTATTTCATTAAATAATATATTAGGCGTTCGTGATCTAAATCGGACAATTCCTAAGTTCAAAAATTGACTTTTTCCATTTTTCGGTAGTTTAGAAGTTCCCGAAACTTCAGGCCCAAACAACAGTTTAACTAAACAAGCGAAAAATGTGAAAAATTCAATTTTGGGGTTACTTATGATTGCTCCCCTTTCGATCATCAATGCCTCATCTAATATAGTATATATTTAAATATGCAAATTTAAATTTAATTTAAATGTAAATTTAATTGAATTACATTTTGAGACAATTTGTGCTATAGTTTTATACACTAATTAAATGATTCATCTAAATTCGGTTATTTGGTTAAAAAATATTAAAATATTAAACGAGTGTAAAATGTTGAGGGAGTGCAGTAAAAAACTAAATTTTTTCTTCCTTTTGTTTTATTTGTCTTTTTTTGGGTGTATTTGAAGGTACTGCCCCGTAAAAATATAGGGTTGATGTTAAAACTGTAATATATTAACTTATTTTCTGTAATTTTTTGACTCCACTCCATGGCCATTTTACATTCCTCTAAGAATTATCCAGTCAACCATCTCCACATGAATATGAAGTATTAAAACTTTAAACTGACTAATAAATAAGAACAAATATTGAAAATTTTAAAATTGTTTCAAATCAAAATTCATGCATACAGATATCATTAAAATAAATTAATTTTTAATTATATTTACTGTATAAGTAGAATTAATTATTAAGACCGTGGAAAAATTCCAACGAAAAGCCCTTAAGTATCCAAACTAAAACAGAAATTGAAAATATCTGTCCAATATTTCGCCTATTCAGGCATCCTCAGGGCTAACTAAAACAGAAATTGAAAATATCTGTCCAATATTTCCCCTATTCAGGCATCCTCAGGGCTAACTAAAACAGAAATTGAAAATATCTGTCCAATATTTCCCCTATTCAGGCATCCTCAGGGCTAACTAAAAAAGAAATTGAAAATATCTGTCCAATATTTCCCCTATTCAGGCATCCTCAGGGTAGAAAGAGAATAACACCAAAGCAAACCATGAATAATGCACCAAAGAAACATCCCACCTTTGGTATACGGTTCCTTAGAATCTATCCTTGAAATAACCTTATCCAGCTAGGGTCGAGTAACCTTCCTTATGATTCATTAGTTGCATTTGAGCCTGGGAGGTGGTGGGATGTTTCTTGAGTGCATTATTCATGTTTTGCTTTGCTGTTATTCTCTTTCTACCCTGAGGATGCCTGAATAGGCGAAATATTGGACAGATATTTTCAATTTCTGTTTTAGTTTGGATACTTAAGGACTTTTCGTTGGAAATTTTCCACGGTCTTAACATTTAATTAGGTCTCTTTTTATTTTCCCTTTTCATTATTAGAATTAATTATATTAAATTTTGGGAGCTTTCTAAAGAATCCACTGTAAACAATGTTTTCATGAAACGGATGCTCACAGACGGGAGAATTGACTACGGAACTAAGAAGTTAAAATATACAGGTAATAAAAGGCTCATTAAAATACAAACAAATATTTGTATTTCGTTCAAAATCCTTGGAGAGGTCGCATTACACGTCAATAGGATTTGAGTAAAATATTATAAATATTGTGATCAAATAATTATCATAATATTTATAAGTGTAATTAATAGCTTAACGAAGCCTACACTTTGCATGTGTAAGCATTTAATTTAATTTGTATATGTATTTTCGTTTTAAATATAAAACTTATTCTTTAAAGCGGCTTACTTGCCGACAGGTCAAATCCAATACTTGCAACAAAGAGAAGCTATCTCCCTACCGCAGACCTCTGTCACAATCCAGGTCACTTTCCTCTTTGTATTGTTTATTTTAATATATTTTATTAAATGTTATCTTGGCTTCACAGAATTCAATAAATATTCCCTAAATAATATTGCTGATTATTATTATTATTATATTACTCCAATTCGAGGCTCCTAATTAAAAAGAAACGTTCCCAAATAATTGATTTTTCTGCATTCTATAATCTCAAATCAAAGTATGGAACAGTTAAAACAAATTGATCTAAGAATTCATCTTAAAAAAAAACTTCAGTTGTTGGGAAACTCGAAGACTCGATTGTTTGTTCATCAGAGCTGAGGCCCTCAGGATAAACCTTCCATTTTTTGTTTACGTTTGTCTATTTTGGGGGAAAAAATGGCCCGGGTCAATTCTTCACAATAATTTCTTGAACGAAAATAAACCGATGTTTCGACCCACATTGTAGGTCTTCTTCAGGGCTTGTTATGTAGGTTACGAGTTTTTGTAAGTTGACCATTTTCGTCCCCCTGTAAGGTCAACCAATATTATTTAAGATTTAGAGGAAGATAATGGTCCAGGTGGAAGTCAGAAAAAAATCGCTTTAGTAAGGAGAAGTGTTTATTTTTAAGCCAACGTTTCGACCCACATTGCAGGTCTTCTTCAGGGCTTATAAAATGGGGTCTAGGTTTGACAGTTGACTTTCGTATATAAATATCATGACACAGATTGCATCTATATAAGTTACAAAATTACTTATTAAAACTTTAAATAGGCGGGTATAATAATAAGAATAATATGAAATGAATGATGAGAGAATTGAAAAGTTTCATAAAAATCATCCCAGCTTTAATATTTTTTTTTTTAGATTAATTTATTGATATTTACAACTGCAATAATATTACAACAAGTAAATTTGCTGATATGAACAAATGACATGAAAAAAAAAACTTGGTAACCCTCCAATAGTTCTACAGTAGAATGTCTCGAGGCCATCTAGTTTGTCTCGAGGGTTATCAGGAATAGTATGGGAAGCAAGTTGAGAGACTAGTGGATTCAAGTGTGTATGGAGCTTTTCATGGAAGGATAGGTATCTAGTTTGGGCCAAATCAGCACATATGGGATATTAAGATCATGATGGATGAGTTTATTTGTGACATAATAAGGAGCATTGAGGATTTCACGAAGGATTTTGAATTGTAAGGATTGGATACGAGATTCATTGTATGGTTTAGTAGAGCCCCAAAGCTCAACTCCGTATGTCCAAATAGGTCTGATAACTGTCATGTAAATGAGTCTTTTGTAATTAATTGGGATCTTAGAGCGTTTTCTCCAATAAATGCTGAAGTAGGCGAAAACGTCGAGCAGTTTCTTCTCTTTTCAGTCGTGTCACTGTTTACAATACTATGAATATTAAAATAAACCTGTATAGATTTACTGATAGGTGGAGATAAACCTCATCGGGTCTCGAGTCTTCTAGTATCTGTACCTGGAATGTGTAGAAAAAGGACAGTTGTAGGCAGAATAGAAAAGTATAAAGATGCGGAAGAATTTCATGTTGGAATAACACTCACATAACCAAAAGGGGCATTTTTGTAAGTTGATATGTAATTTTATGTATCCATGATCACCATATTATGAAAATAAAGCTATTTTATCTTACACAAAAGGATTTTCATGTATTAAACAACTCCCAGTCAATCAATCACGTACAACTTGGGGAAAGATAGGGATACATATTGTAATAAATAATCATATGGTATTATTATTGTTATGCATCGCTGCAGTGCAAGTTAAAATCCCTAATACCCCAGGTTGGCATCTCCTATTACTATTTTGAAAATAAATTACATCAATAATTTTTCCTGAGATCATTGTTTGGGCTGGGGGAGCGGAGTGGCTCAGTGGTAGAGCACTGAATTGCCATGCCGGAAATCCTGGTTCAAATCCCGCTGTAGACCAAGACTTTTATTTAGTCTGTTTGCACCCGCAGATGGATCTATAGAATCTAGGACCTTCCTGGGGCTCACCCAGCCTCTATAAAAATGGGTACCTAAAATAATGGGGAGAATCTGGCAGTTTAGCCTGACTTTTTTTTTTTTTTTGGCTAGTGAGGGCAGCTTAAGAGCGAATTTTGAATCTACTGGTGTAAGATGAGCTTGAATTGATTTACATGTACATTTTTACATTACTAGCCACTTTTGGAGGCAAAAGTCTTTGTATTATAACAAACTGTTTTTTCGTTATTACCTTTGATTGTTTGATATATTCTATTAATTTTATATTCCAGACAAGTCCTGCTCTAAAGACCGGAATGATATTATTGCAAACAAGGGAAGGATTGTGGCATCACGGCTTTGTCCTGAGCATGTGCTTTACAGAATAGGTGGCACCATTGTGGGCTGTGCAGCGTGCCTTGCAGACGCGATCGCTAGGTGACAATACTCGCAGGGACAGGGCTAAGTGGCTCACCGCTATAAGATTTATTGGTTCCTAGGAACGCAATTAAACGGTGACCAGCTGCTTTATCTCCGCGGGCTTAATATCGTCGGCCATGTTATTATCTTACCGAGAGGTTATTGCCCCTCCCTTTTTTAAAGCAACTTTATTCATTTAGGGCTAAGTCTCGCACAGTGTTATATAACAAAAAATGTTAAAATATAAAGTGTTAATTATAACATAAAATGTTATTTAACATACTACTTTTAATTTTTTTAATAAGATAACATTAATAGTCGGATGATATTAGTTTATACATTAAAATTTACAACTGCATTATAACAATACAAGAAGTAAATGACAAGAATGATATGGTACATAATGGCATGGATAAAGGCAAGTAGAGAAACTACCTAGTAGTAGTTCTGAAATTTCAGATTCAACTTAGCAGGTCACAAGGCCAATTTCTTTTAGGACGTCTCAGAGGAAGATTTTATTTGCAAAAAAGATATTATTGAAAAAAAATATAAGCTGCCACATTCAAGCGCAATAAGTGCTATAAGATTAAGAATTCATTTATACTCTTAAAAATGTAAAAATTCCAAGACATCAATTGAAATAAATAGGTCCAAAACAAAAAACAGTAACTATGTAGAAAAACAAGTGAAAAAAATATGCTAAGTAAAAACAATGTTAGCTCGACGACATTCACATATAAAGTAACATATATTAAAGATGGGTCTCATACATATAAAAAATTAGTAAACTATTTTTGAAAAATTATTCCCATTTGAAAAAATATGTTTTCTTATTTATTATTCGTCATGTTTTGGTGAATTTAAAATCATTACTTAAGTTTGATTTGAGCTGTGTATTTCTCATTTCCTTTTAACGAACAGTTGATTTGTTGACATGTTTCAGGCTTGTAAACTAGGTACGTGCTAGTTAAAATTCTGACTGAACTAAAATGACTAATGTATATAATAATAATAGGAGTTAAACAAGGAGACCATACATCTCCAGTGTTGTTTAATTTGGTGCTTCAGAGAATAATAATGACAACGAAAGCAAGGAGGAAGGGGTGTATTTATAACAAAATGACCCAACACCTCGCATATGCTGATGATGTGGTCATCACAGCAAGAAATGAAAACGTGCTCTTGAAAGCATTATGGTAATGTGAACAGAATAGAACAGGTAGCTATAGGGTTCATTATAAACAAAGATAAAACAAAATACATGATCTCATCAAGTAAACTGCCATCCAGTAGACATCTCCAAGCAAGAGGGTGCAGTTTTGAAAATGTTAAGACATTTAAATATCTTGGCACCATTATTACAGAAGATAACAGACTGGAACATGAAATAAAGGCGACGATTGAAAACGGTAACAGATGCTATTGGTCTCTCAGAAACGTGTTCCAAAATAGAGCTATACCCCGTAGTCTCAAAATAAGGGTATATAAGATGATACTTCGTCCTGTCGTTATCTATAGTGGGGAGGCGTGGACACTTACCAAACAGCATGAGAGATTATTGAAAACACATGGGAGAGAAAGATTCATAGAATGGCCCAACCAAGGGAGGAAATTTTTTCCGCATGAAAAGGAACTAAGAACTTAAGAATCTGTATGGAGAACCTGAAATAGTTGCTTGTATTAAAAGCAAGATTGAGATGGTTGGGGCACGTTCACAGAATGGACAAAAAAAGGCTCCCAAAGCTGATTCTGGAGGGACGGCCTTATGGAGAAAGAGGAAGAGATGCGATGGCTGGACGATGTGGGAGCGGACCTTAAGCTCCTGGGGTTAAGAACATGGAGAAGAGCAGCGGAGATCGTTCAAAGAGGAGGAAAATTGTTGACGAGGCCAAGTCCTCCATGGACCATAGCGCCAGGTGATGATGATGATTGCCCCAAAGTTCCGTAAGTAAGAGGCTATAAATTTACTAAAATATTTGTTTATAGCAGTCGGAACAGATTTTTTTTTTAATATTTCATGAACATGGTGACATACTGAATACATAATTCAAAATGATGGAAGACCAATATAAATATACATCAGAACAACTGTATGCCGAAAGATATTAAACAAAAAAAAAACTCCACCTTTATTTAAAAATTTATTTCAATTTCATTGAAAACATGGAAAGAAAAAAAAAATGAGAGAAAAAAGTCCATTTATTGGATGGAATGGCGGGAAACAGGAAATTAAAGGAGGGTGAGTGTAATTGAAATACAAGACCTCTCGCTCGGGGATTGAACGCAGAATTAGAGCCACTGATTTTTCAGGAGATTGTCTGTCACCAGGCCCCTTCCAGTTTTAGTTTATTTCTTCAAGAAATACGATCCGGCTCTAGATTACATCTATTACATGTTAAAAATTACGGAATAGTGCTTGTCTACATGTCTATGACGGCAAAAATTGTATTCAAACTATTTAAATAGCATTCGAAGATAAAGAAGTTATGTGATGCGTTTAGGATCAGAAGCTGTTAACTTCATATTTCATAAATAGGTTTTTTAACGTTTTTGTTATCGTCACTAAAGTTATGCTTTATGCTCCCGAAAAAAAAATTTGGTATTATTCGGAGGCTGTGATTATGTTAGAATGATTAAAGAAATATATTAACTTATTATTGTGTTAATGTAGTTTAGTAGGCGAATATCAAGAATAACTTTAAATAAAGGGATGGTTAGTAAGAAGTTTTCTAGTTAGTTATATATAAGATGGCTAAAAATTAGTTGAGAAGTTCTTTTAAGCTATTGGAATTCGGTCCCTGTGACTATGAGGTTGTGCCATATATTCGAGATGCCTATACTTGAATAAAATCGAAGCATGCATGTTTATTTAGTTTCTATGCCTTAAGGTTTGGAGTAACAAAAAATATTAAGTACATCAAGCAGTTTTCTTATGATGTTCCCTTTTATCTTGACATGCGATGTAAAAGTTATCCTGTAAGTATGAAGCCTCCTTCCCCTTGTAAATAATTTTGTTGCCTCCGCAAAGACAAACTTTATATAGAGAGCCATAAAATATTGAAGGGTTATTGTCTCTTTGAAGAGTGATTGTTATATTGTATAGCCAGAGTGAAAGTGACACAACTAAATAATTCTTACGTCATAAGTTTTATCTGTAGAACTCTTACCCCAAAAAGTGGAACAAGTAATAGATCAAAGAATTATAACAAAGTATTATTAATTGTTATCTAGTATTATTATTAAATCTATTAAATGAAATTATACTAAAATAGAAACAAATTTCTATCAATGAAATAATATTTTCCTAAAGTTTATTCTAATAAAAGAATATTTTTAAGTTGATCCTCATTCGTTCTGGATTAGCTATTTAATATTTTTTGATATTTTATTCTTTTATTTCAGAAAATAAATCATTTATCGAGGTTAATTAAACCACAACGATGTACTTGCTTATGTTATTTTACATTTTTGATAGACTTAAATATTTTTTTAAAATCTGTACCAGTAATCCATAACATTCATCCAGATTATTTCTAGGACAACAGTAGTTCAGGTAGGTAATTTGTCCTAGATGAGTTCAATCTCCAGTTTTTCCCCAATTATGGTACTCACTTTGTAAAGGCTAGGTCCCACTGATACATTTACGACCGTTAAAAGATGAAATAAATTATTTATAGCCGGAATTGAACCCTGGACCTTAGGCACGGCAACTCAGCGATCTGAGCTACCCACTCCCAATATTTAAATATTCTATATAAATATTAACTATTATGAAATTATATAGCTGTTTTCAGAATTTTAATACCGTTCAAATCCAAGTATAATGGCCAAAACCTTGCAATAGTGTTGGGATCGACCAATAGAAGATTAACGATTAAATAAATATAACAGTAAAAAAATTATTAAATACATTCCTACGTATCCGGAGGAACAAGAGCAAAGCATGGATGGAGTAGCTTCAATTAAAACTGGTCCTTTGGTTGATCGATACGGTACAGTGCCACCATCCCTCAACCAATTCTTCAATCGCCTTTTATATTATCACAACTGCTTCCGGTCATGTTATTATATACGTATAACAGTTCCTAAACAATATTGCATGAATTGTTTCTCCGGTGATGAGCTCTTAACATGAGTTGGAAATGAACAATTTTGGCTAGATTAAGTTACTTCATATTCCAGGCTTATTTAAGTCTGGAATATGAAGTAACTTAATATCTATTATGATTGCTTTTAGTTTTACTTATCTAAATATAAAATATCCATAATGTAAAGAAGAAATTCGCTCGAGTTTTCAATCTCCTACTTCAACATTTACTGGACAAACGCTCTAAGATCCCAATTAATTACAAAAGACTCATTTACATGACAGTTATCAGACCTATTTGGACATACGGAGTTGAGCTTTGGGGCTCTACTAAACCATCCAATTCATCTCGTATACAATCCAAAATCCTTCGTGAAATCCTCAATGCTCCTTATTATGTCACAAACAAACTAATCCATCATGATCTTAATATCCCATATGTTGCTGATTTGGCCCAAACTAGGTACCTATTCTACCATGAAAAGCTCCAACACACTATGGATATTTATTTAAATTGGCGCACACTATTACTAGACAAGCGGGAGAGACGATGCTAGCAAATGGGACTGCCGACCTGGAGTAGTGTTTTCTCTGGCCAACAGCTGTTAATATTGTATAGGAGGGAATACAAACGCCTGTGCCACCCCTTAAATTATTCATTTTTTTACGGGAGCTATGCAGAACCCTCTCCCTGTCCATATCTTTCTACAACCTTGGAGGGGAATATTACTGATCTCAAAAGCCCCTGATATATCACCCCTTCCTTAAAAATTCATTACACTTCTTGAACTGGTAAAGAATCACTAGGCTTCTTTCCTATATATTGATTTCTGAAGGTGACTGAATAGATTTGAAGATAACCAAGGAGCAAATGTTTTTAAAAGTTTATTTATTGAAATTTAGAACTGTAAATATAGTAAATGATACATAATGGTGTAGCGACGTCGAGCATCGATAATTGATAAAATCGAGTGTAGTATTATAACAAGAAGATAACCTTCTATTATTGTTTTTACCCTACGGTATTGATGTTTGTCTAAAGCCGCTGTATGTATCATTTTTTATTTTATATCTTGTGTACTTTGTGATAAATAAAGTGATTCAACTTTCATGGACACGTAATTTTAAGATCCTTCACTATACCTATAAAATCTTAACAATGGTATCAGATAAAAGCAAAAAGAGAAACTACCCACTAGTAGTACTAAAATAACAAATTCAACTTCTTAGACCCCTCGATGGATTATCGGGAACTGAAAAGGAAGCTAGGTTTGAAACTTGTTAGTTTGATTGGGAATAAAATTTATCATGAAAGGACTGGTATCGAGTTCGGGCAAAATCAGCATCAAGTGGGACATCTAAGTTCAAGTTCATTGACGGATTAATTAGGAAATACGTAAGAAGCATTGAAAATTTTTAGGATTTGGCTTAGAGGAGCCCCAAAGTTCTACTCCGGGTCTTATAGTCATGTGTATGAATAAGTCGTTTGTTATTATTATTAAGTTATTTTGTTATTAATTGGGAGCTTAGAGTGTTTGTCTGATGGTGGTTTGTCTTGTCATTTCAGCCTAGTTTGAGGATTCTAAGTTAAACTTTTGTCAAGATGCAGTCTTAATTATCTGAACTGTCCTACAGGAATCAATGGTGTATTATTAAAAGCTATTGGAAAACAGGAAGTAATTGGTTTATGACGAAGATTGCAGGCGATTTTGAACAGGATTTAGCACAAGTTCAAAGTTGAAATAGCTTTGCGAATAATTTTGATCATTAGAGAACTGAGTTGTTTATTCTTTTATGTAATGGATAAGGACCATATTTAACTTCCAATAATTTAATTGTTTCTAATGAAATATTTTTAAGAAAAAGAACTATATATTTCATTACGTGCGGAGTAGGTACGTGTAACTAAAAAATTGACAAACAGTAACCTTAAAAATCCTTGTTTTAGAGTAAATCGTTATATCGTATTTGTTCCAGCGATTTGGTATACTTGAATCAAGTAAACCAAAGCAAGATTTGGTTATTCTTGATTGACTTATGATGCACAGCTCCATTATGGTTGTACATATCGTGCTTTAAGATTAATATTTAATCTGAGCACAAAGTATACAACCCGCAATTTAGGTATCATATCGTTCACAGTAGATCAAGAACATTAGAACGCATTATACTCTTCTTGGTGTAGAGAGCAACACAACAAATTGGTTCGCAGAAATGATGGTGGCGAAAATGCTCCTCAATTACGCAGTTGACTAAATAGTTTTTAGCTGGAATAAAAAATCGTATGAATCACTTTGCGTCAATATTATTTTTTCTTTTGTTTTGCGATATTACCTAATCTACTTAAGAGATGTATGCCTAAGGAAATGTAGGGAATTGGCTTCAATAAAAATAACATATAGTAGATTGATGAAATCCGATTAAAAGTTCCAGGTGTTATACCCTACTACTGATTTAACACCCATTGAATATAGAAGAAATCAAGCATTTTCCTTCGTGCTTAAAAAGTAAACATTTTGAGGTCAACATTTGTTTCATCTACTTCGTTACACAAAGCTCCCTAACCTTGAATGACAATCAAAGGAAGCAATACTAATATTGATATTGAGTCACAAACTGGCAAACGACGCTCATATAAACATAATTTCCAAGGTTTTGAAAATACAATAGTAGCTTTCACTAAACAGTAAATGAACTAATTAAAATAACGGAATGTTTTGGTTGATGTTGGAGAGATAATGGTACAATTGGTACTCTATATATAGCACTCAGTACACAGCGGGGATATTAAAGGGCAACCGCACTTGTTTGCGGGTCAAAAGGTCGACAAAGAGCCACTTCTCGATTTTAGGCGGTTGGCTAGTAGTGTGGACCACTAATATAAAGAATTATTTTTGTAATTTCGATGAATTTAAAATCGTAATTACTATTTCAATAACATTATTATAATAAAAGTAAAAGGTTTAAATCATATCTTAAATGTCTAAAATGACAGCACTTTTCATGTTTTACTTTTCGCCAAAGGGTTTTAGCAGTGTATCGACCAATCTTTACTTATCTACGTATGAATGTTTTTGATGAATTTAGTCCAGTTTTATTTAATTCATTCTCATCATTAATCTGCTACATAAATATACTATATAAATATGTATCGTTCCGGGAAATGTTATTAAAAAAAATCTATAAATTTACAAAATGGGCAAATGACAGTTATGAGAACTATGCCAATCAGACAGGTAGCAAGAGCTATTCGTGAGGAGGTCCAGGAGATAAGAAAGAGCGCGGGTCCAAGACTCCACTATTGGAAGACAGCACTCTTGGAAAGGACTCCGAAGAAGGAGGGGTTGATGTTTGACTTCTTAACAGACACGGAAGAAGGAGGCTGGCAAGAGATGCTGGCTGAGGAGAGTCCGAAGGCAGGTCGAAACCCTACCAATATACGTAATCCAGAAGTACTCCTGTTATACCAAATACATGGTAATTTAATGTATGTATCTAAGTAATCCTATATTTTATCTTAATCATTAATCGTATTTCTTGACCTATGTATGATACTCGAAATAAGAAAATACACTAATAAAGTATATTTATTATAATTATTTTGGTGTTTACTTAACCCATGTTCATTATATATATAAGTTAAGTTGATATAAATAGACTAAGTTAATGTAAATAGTCCGTAGGTTAAGTCAATAGTATTGAGATAAAGGTTGTTGTTAAATGTATATCAATAATGATGTAACTATATATACTGGTTTATTTATTGCTAGAGAAATAAATAAACGGTCAGTTCTATTTTGGATACCGTGTCGTTACTCTGCCCAAAAACCCCTTTTTTTTAAATGTCATTCAGTCTAATCATAAGTTGTATGTGAGTACTATATTGATGGTTTAATTAAGATATTGAGTTTATTAATAAATTGGTTGACACACATAATCAACCTCTGGAAAAGAGTCTAATTTAAATTTAATTTAACGTTATACATGACATTTAAAAAATAATAATTTTAGTAATGACTATGAATGATTACTCTGGCATCCCAAAATAAATAAAATTCTTAAAAATATTCAAAGCCCCTAAAACATGGTAACACACTGTTGTATATGTTGAATAGCGCCCTTGATATAAATATATCTTTACTGATTATGATTTCATAATCAGTAAAGATATATTTATAAGTGGTTATGTATAAATAATACATAATAGATGATTTATGATGTCATAAAATGCTAAATAAAATTCCTTTTGTTTGGGATGATATCTAATTGTAATCGGAAAAAACAGAGCTTATAAATTGCTATGATGAAATTCTTTGAACAGAGACAAATAATAGGGTATTATACCTGACAAGTATTATGAGAAAAGTAAATTATAGCAATGACGGGAATGGAAAAGAAAGTTGTAAAAGCGTTCTTTATAGTTGGCAATCTGCCTAAACACTTCCTCCATCTCCCTCCTTTCTTAGCCTTATCAGTTCTTCCTGTCTTCTTTCAGTCTTTGTGATCTCTAGCCGCTATGTGATAAGGAGGAGGAAATTGCTCTTTGTGACTCTTACGAAATATGCTACCACAGCAATTCCGCTGGATATTTTTCTATTTATACAATACGTATAGAAATCATTAAAAGAATTTTTTTAATAATAAAAAATCTGAAAGTCCAGAACGCATGCTTGTGTGTGCTTGCGTCCACCCTCTGAATATACTTTATATGCTTACTTAAAGTAATATATTTTTTAAAAATATATTTATTGGTATGTACATATCTTTTAAAATTGATACAGCTTTTGGAATAGTGCTTCACTGTTCCTTAGTTCGTTTTAATAAAATTGGTAAAAACAGGGGCAATGTCTAAACGGAAAACTGATAACGGTTAATTGTTTTATGCCTAAAACTGGTTTTACGATAGTTCTGAATACTAATTTTCATAGCATAATTTACCAATTATCCTTTATTGGCAAGTAATCCTCCGTTATTTATCAATTAAGGATTTCGCTAAAAAACTGAATAATAATTAAAGTACATAGTGTTATAACACCAACAATTTCCATAGATGCATTGATTTGTTAATTAATTATTTTAATCGGAAGTCGAAATAGGAAGGAAAGTTGTCCTCACTGGTTTTGTTTCCTGATCCATAGGTGAATATCAACACTTATGAGGACCTTAATTATATACGATATAAATATGCAATACGTATATATATATAGTATTGCATATGTATCCTTAACGTCCAATATATACGTTTTTCCAACAAGTGAATCTATTATTGTAAGTAAAAAAAATAAATAAATTCTATCTCTTTATTCTGTTGCTTCAATGTCCCTGAGTTATAAAAGTTTGATAGATTTTTGAGAATAAAATACAATTATTGAAAAAACTATGAATACTATTAATATATAAGATCAAAATAAAAATGGAAAACCCGAAATCTGATTTGAGTTGATCAGAAAATACTGATATTGTAAGACGAAGGAGTTGACTAGCGCCTTACGAAAGGAGGTCTACAGTACCCGCAGCACAAGTAAGAATATCAGACTGTATCGATCGCCTTCAAGGGGTACTGTTTATACTACAAGAGTCAGTCTAAACATCTTTACGTTCTACAATATACTGCCCATCTAGCGCAATTTTTTTTTTTTCAGTTTTTAATTTTAAGGGTTACTTTTATTAATTTGATAATTGAGACCTAGGTATATCTCTTCAAATTGTAAAATAAGTTTATATAGTTTTTCGTTATGGAAAATTCGTAAAACTACGCCGATTTGTAGTAATGTTAATATGCTGTTGTATACGCCTAAGAGTAAAAAATTCACAAAAAAAATAAATTTGTGGTCTAGTGAAAAATGCATGCAACTGTTTTGTAAATGAATAATTAATCCTATAAAGTTGATAATAGAAGATGGCCATTCATTTTGAATAGATAAACATAAACACATATGGATAAAAGAATAAAAAATGAGATAAGAAAGATAAAAGACCCCCAGCAATTCGATCTGTCTATCCAAATCAGTTTTTAAATTTATTGATTCTTCGATTCCTTGAAAATTGATTCTGAATAATTACAGTATATAAATATCATATATGAAGGGGTACCTGGTCAGAATAATAAATACTCATAATTTGATTTGGAAAAAGAACAAAAAACAATAATAACACTATAACAAAAAATATTTGTTTAAAGTAGTGGATTCATCATGTGGAACTAAAAATTTTTAAGAACTTTCAAAAATTTGATAATTTAATATAATTGAGATGAAAACAGTATTCAGTTCTGATTTGTTTAAAATTCTAGGTTTTGAAAAAGGAAGGATTAGGTGAGAGCAGGGAAGAAACCTATGAGATTATAAAAGACAAGGATTGAACGATCAAATGTTTAACTTCCATGAGATATAAACCATTTTCTGCTTCCCACACCATTTCCAATGATTCATTGTGAACCTTGAACCTTGAGATCAGTAGGCAGAGGCCTTACATACTTAGCTTCCACACTTCGCTTCCGCCCCTATCAACAGGTCAAGTCATTCTTTTTCCGATACTTGTTTGGAAGCACCTGGTGAAGTTCTTAATAAATTCTTCCCTTCCCACTTCCCCAGTACACCCTCCCCTACTTACTTACTCCATATATAATTCATCGGGAACTAGCCTTGTCCGGTCGGAGGCACAAATAGTTGCTTGCAATTCAAGCTCAATACCGGACCAATAGCTACTATAAATTTCTGCCTCAAAAACCGTTTCGAGCAGGGTAGTTAAATATTTGTATTTCTATAAATATTTGTTTCATTCATTTCTGTACGTCCTGCCTCCTAATATCATTTGCTATTGATTCTCAATAAATGAATTGGTAGCCTAAAAGAAAATCCCACGGATTTGTCTGTTATTGCAAAAGTGTTTCGGCAAAAAATGAGGAAAGTTCGAGAATCCCTGTCTGAAATATATAATGCGATTCTGAGGACATCTAATGTCAAGTCGCAGTGAACATAATAGCACATTGTAATGATTCACTAGACAAAGCACCCATTTAATTTGTCATTTTATCAGTCAGCTTACTTCTTCTCAAATCTAAAATAGTCGAAACCCTTATAAAGAAAGAATAGTTGATATACTAAGGAGTAATGCTATTATATAAGGTTATAAAATTGTCAAAACTCGACGATATGTCAACTGAACAGTATGACGGAAAATATATCTAGTTCAGACCAGAAGTAATACGGAACTGTCGTATTTCCAAACATAGTTTAGGAGATTGGCATTAAGAGCTTATCGTTTAACTCACGAACATATTTTTGTCCATTTGATACCTTATTATTCAATCAACCCTATCCTACTGATCTTTTCTTCTATCAAAATTATTCTACATAACATGCACAGAAACATGCTTAACAGCTCTAGCACTCTAATATCAGTATGTAGATGAAACATCGATGTTATTAATGATGAATAACTTTAAAGACGAATTAAGGGATTGGAAACTTCAAATGTTTCATTTCGCTATCGATATAAAATATGTTTTTCAGTTTTCCTTGACATTAGACATATTTCATCAATGGCCAAAGTAATCATGTTCTAAAATACGAAAGAATTTGGGTCCAGAGATGATGAAAGTAGGAAAGCCTTAACCCAAAGATTAAAATATTTATGCATTCCTTCCAAAAAAATCAAGAATTTGTCAAGCCTTATACAATAATTTAACACACAACCTAATTAACTGAAACCTAAATCGATTTATTTATTACAGTTATACTCCATTAACGAATTTTGAAATTTCCATAACTACTTAGATACATCAGGAATATAATTACTAAACCCAAGATCGCGGGTTCGTAGCCCGGCATGTGGAGTAAAAAGGATGTGGAGTAGCCCTAGGATTTTTTTAAGGGAGTAAAAAATCCTTAGTTACGCCGTCCTTCGGAAGGGACGTTAAACGGGGGTCCCGAGCCTGTACTATGTCAGGTACTCGTTAAAAATCCCTATCCTAATTAAACCTGGATAGGCAAAATTTAGAGCTCCCACTGTAGCATCGTTCGATTAGCCATAGCAGCATAAAGTGACGTTAAATAAACAAACAAACAACAATCAGGAATATGATTTCTGTTACCGAATACGGCCCACCAGAATCGATTTCACGAATTACTGCACGAACAACCTAACATACCTTAAATGACGTGGCCACACTCATTCTAGGTAACATAGATTGAAGGTTGAAAAGAAGCTGGATAAGGCATCGCTTGTTTAATGATTTATGATAAGAAGATAGTATCACTGAGTTCTAAATACAGAGATATTCAATCTTATTCGCCGATTGTTAAGTATAATAATTAACATGTGTGAATTTTTAACATAAACCTTGGTTTTAGTTTATTTTTTATTTCCATTTTCCGATTTATAGCAACAAAGTGTATAAATAAATAACGATTTAAACATAAAATAGACTTAAATATTAGATCATTTGTAGCTAGACCTCGGTAGCCAATTTATATGATGTAAATAAGCAAAAACATGCAAGAGTTTATCATCATCATTATTCCAGCACTGCAATTCAAAAACGAGATCGGAATCCTTTCAACAACCAGTCGCCACGCGTTTCTGTCGTTGAGTGTTGTTATCCATTTGTTTTCACCTACTTTTCAGTTATCCACTCACCACGCGATCCGACTATCCTCACCTTGACCTGGTGCGCTCTACGTCCGTGCAAGGGTTTTGTCATCAGTAGCCTAAGAATTTCCTCTATAAGCATACAGGCTAGAAATGTACGTCTACGATGTAGATAGTTGAACAAGTCATTAGAGACGGGCGCCATCTTGAATCGGATTTAACTTAAAAGTTCCTAAAACTGAATAGTTTTTTGGAACTCAAGGAACATTTGTGCCGAATTTGAAGAAAATTAAATGGTTTTATGGTAGTAATCACGCAACCAAGAGACACTGAGAACTATATCCGTCATCTAAAAAAATATAAAAAAAATTATCATTGTAAATATATAGAATTAAAAAGGTAATCATTATTAAAAAGTAAGTAAAAGTTATTTTTTATTATAGTCTAGTTTTCACATATATGAAACTCCTAAAAATAATTATAGACAACAAATAAGTACACAAGTAGTTTATTAAATAATCAATAGATAGGATCGGCTACACAAGCTCATTACAAAATAACAATAATTGACTTGAAATAAAAATTATTATATATACGTACACCTTATATTTGTATGCGCAAAGGTAAAAGTATAAAAATTTTCATTTTTAGCATTATCGTTAAGTTCGATATTACTTTGATAATTTGTACTTTCAATCATTTCATAAAATAAGACATTTAACTATTAAAAATAATTTTTTCAGGGGAAACGAAAAGTTCAACCAGTTACTGATGTTTTAAGTAATCATTATTATCAATTGCAACATTATTAAACGACTTTTTAGAAAAATGCAATTAGTCTTATATCACTGAAATTTTCTTCTTTAAACTAAAGTTGATTATAAAGAATTTTACAACTAAAGCACACGTCGCTAGGTGTCACCAATCTCGAGCATGTAGCTGACGCTAACCCACACTAACGCTAACTCCTACCACTAAAGGCGGTTAAATAATTTTTCACTTCAATGAAAATCACTACGCATACGTCATTTTTCCAGACTTCTAGGAACATTTGTGCCAATCTTTTAAGAAAATCAAAGACAAGTTTAATCAAAATGTACTTCAATAGTAATAACGATTCCAAATTATTTATATGCGTTATTTTGAAATACATCAAATGAGACTGTCTCTAATTATTACTATTAAAATTTAATAAGTGCTCTTAACTATTTCCTAAGTCAAATGACAAAAATTTGTATCATTAATATTTGCTAATAGTTGCCACAAGAGTGCGGATTAAAAGTTTCCCTGAAATTTATTAATTTATTTTGCTTAATACGCGCGAAATAAATATCAAAACTCCAACTCACACCCGTATTAATTTGCAAATTGATGACAAACCGCTTTTTCCGCCCTAGTTAGAGTACATTAGGGAGTTAAAGCCCACAAGGAATGGCTACAGACCTATCAATATAAAACTTCGACGTGTGATATCGACGGCGTTGTTCACTAGAAGCTCTGCATGGGCTTTAACTTTATTACAACCCAAAGTTCGTTACAACAAAAATTCGTAATGATTCTTACAGTACCTGTATTGGAAACTGAAATATTTCATAAAAAGTTTTGTGTTATTTTAGTTCATACTTATCAACAACCCACAAATATCTTGTTACTTTATTTCCTATTAGACCCACATTAACAATAAATATAACTCTATTGCTATTGAGCTTTTACATTTCTATTAAATGAATATATTTTTTAGACTAACAAGAAACTGACAAAAGACAAGAAACTGTTCGCTGTTTCAGGCTACTTCGACACTTACTAGAAAAACGCTCTAAGCTCCCAATTAATTCATGAAAAATCATATAAATGTCTATTATAAGACTCATTTGGACTTACGGAGTAGATCTCTGGAGCTCCAATTAGCTATCGAATTACTTTCTTATCCAAAATTCTTAATGCTTCTTACTTTGTTACGAATATAGTGATCCATAATGAGCTCAGCGCCCATTTTGCATGGATCAGATTTGGCCCGAATTGTATACCAGTACTTTCTTGACTAACTTTATATACTCCAATAACCCACATAGGGGTCTGAAATGAAGATCATCTCATGGATCTAAGTTGAATTTTTTTTAGAGTACACCTACAGTGTAGTATTTCTACAATTGCCTTTAACTTTGCAATAATGTATCATTCATGTTTACTTATTTTATTCTTTTGTAAAGTTTCAATAAATATATTTTAAACAATTTAGAAAAAACTTTTTTTTCTATCCAATTAAGGTTATCTGAAGAGACACCATATATCTTTTTTTTTTCAATATCTAAAATAAGGAATATGAATTATTGAAATGGAGAAGGAAGTTTCAAAAATTTGTTGTTAAAAAATTTAACAGGTTTCATGTGAAAACTGTACAAGTCTAATCAAGCAAATCATAAAGTCAACAATAGAACCAGATTAATGTCTCTGTTTGCTCGCCGAGATCCATTAAATATGATACCCCAGAACGGTATATACCAATAACCGACAAACCAATTAATTAACGCATATCGTCAGAGTTCAATCACTGGCCGTTTCGAGGTAGCCAGCGCAATCACATTACAACCATTGCCTTTCTAATAATCCATTTAATTACAAGACAATAGTCAGAAACCTAATTGAGTCCTTTATGTTGTCATAATGAACCTTTGTAATCGATTGATTAAGAATGTTTAAGCACCTTTCATAATTTTAATTTATATATTTCAAGATGAGCAGAACTCAAAAATCAAATTAAAAATATGTATATCCGCAGCACACTTACGAAACTACTGCGCATTTTATTTTTTTATATTTCCTACCAAGCCACGTGCCAACTACGACAAGAGCTAAGAGCGTTGGAACTCGACGTTGCCACCTGTTTTTTTGTTTAAAATAATCGAATTATTTCATTACATTAGAAGTAAGATGTTTAATAACTCGGTAATATGGTCATTCACAAAGTGTGAAAATAAACCGTTTTTATTTAGAAATTATTAAACCCTAAAAAAAAAGAAGCGATATTGAATGCTAGACAATGTGATAACAAACTATATAATTATTTCTTTTCCTTTTATTTAAATAAAACTGGATACTAAACCTACAAACTGAATTCACCTAGTAAAAATGGATGAATATTTTAGTCCATTTATTTACGTTATCGAAAATCCGGGAAGCCGGTGATACTGGAAAAAGTATATTATTCCAGCACAATCAACCACAAAAATTTAAGATGAAAATATCCGATTTACTGTTGAATTTATGATCATTGTAAAAGCTTTCCATTTCATTTTTAATTTACTGAGTGCACCACAAAAACCACAGATGTATAGAGAAATAAATAAATAAAACATAAAGAATTATCAGGATAGAAAAGGATAAAAATAGAAGATTTTGAATTTAGGCTTATGAACATGAAGCTATATATAAAATATAAGTTCTGAAGGCATTATTTTTTGATAAAGTATTATAAATATAAACAGATAAACTAATTTATATTTAATAATAATAGTAATAAATTTTTTATTTATTCTGGGACAAGTCCCTTTAAGATAACGATACAGGTTTCTATACAGGGTATTATTATGTCTTAGAGTATATTAATACAGGGTATTATTATAACTTATTAAATGAGAAAGAATTAATGAGAAAAAAATAAAAGTTGCGAACTGCCTCCAGTGATAACTTTAAAAAAAATAAAATGATAACAGAGTACGAGAAATAAAAATAACAGAAATAAGATTACAATAATTATATATAGAGAAACGATAGATAATTAAATATGTATGCAAATTAAAATGCCAAGTAGAAACTAAGAAAGCAGAAAATAAAACAAAAATATGAACAATATCAACTAATATAACTTGTTTTTAAAAATATCTGACTGGATGAGTGAAGCGTCAATAATACAAATATATATAAATAATGATATAAATAAACTTATAAATAAATAAAAACACATCATTCATTTATCAGTTAGAAACTCATTTATGTTCCAGAGTTTCAAATATTCATTTTTTCGAAATCCACAAACTAAAGCAGAATTAAGTTTGACCATTTGGAGTAGTATAAATTGGCATCATTTAAGATAATAAAAAAATTATAGAAAAATAGAATTTTGATATTTGGACTTAAAATGAAACACAATCGCAAAGATGAGTTAAGCTGACCACTAAGTGTCGTTTTTTAAATCAATAAAGTTTCATCAATTAATTGATTCAAACTGTTCAAATTTTTAACCACTATAAGGTAACAAGTAATAATCAACATGCATCGGGCAATGCATTTACATATATATTTTCTGCAAGGCACATCTCTTCAAAAATCCATAATCTATCTATAATGATGGGAATTTTAGAATCCCTTACTTATATGGTAATTTTGCTTTATTGTTTTAACAAAATATTTTCGATATAAAATATGTGTGTTCCGTAAAACCTCTACTTTCCTTTTTTTTTGATGAAACTATTGTAAAATAATACATTGTCCCCTAATTTGAGTTGAGGCTATCGAAAATAACAAAAACTATTGTTTGGGAAAAATCGCTTTTTATTCCCTTTTATTTAAGATCCTGGAGTTGGTATTTTAAGACTAACTCTTGAAGGACATCAATGTGTATATAAATTAAGGTGAATATCCTAGATGAGATTGATGTAAATTTGAATACATTTTAGTGTGCATATTTAGTATATTTATTTTGATTATATCTTTAATTTGTCTCAACTTGTAAAATACTAAATGACTTTACATATTTTAGTTTGTAACAATAATATAATATAATAAGTTATAAACCTATTTTAAGTAATAATAAGCACGCATTGTTAAGGCACAAATTACATACAGTTTTATGGATCTAGCGCAAAAAATCTACATAACTTTAATTGGCTAAGACTGAACAGAGTTAAATATCAAAATACATTTGTTCACATCCATTTTATTTATTATAAATATATCCTATCGGTTGATTAGGTTTATGCTAATGGCATGAGATGAAGGATTTGGAGAGCCTTGCAACAACCTCCGAAATCAGGACAAGCGAAGAGAGAGGTGGCGTGCAGGAGCGACATATTTCGCGGGGCCCTGAATCCATATGTTTATGAGGTGGTGGGGAGGGGGCAAGATGGTGCGGTGTATCGGATAAAGCAGGCTGCTACAAGCTACAAGGTGCTACAAGCTACAAGCTTGAAGCGGCAAGAAGAGGACGTGCCCCTGACCTAGCGCCTAACGTCATGACCTCACCGCACCTATCGTCGCCGATCGATATTACCTCGCTCTCTGTTTGCTTTTCTTTTCAGGCTATGGACCAGCGGTTGCCTTTACTCTAAGTGTTGATCTCATTTTCTCGAGTCGACGAGTTTATGTTTAAACTAAATACTGCAAATTAAATTGTTTCTTGAAAAAAAAACAGACTAAAAATTAGTCATTGACATATAATGCATTAATAAATAGGTTAATTGGAGAAAAAAAATCGAAAAATAAACCTCAACAAAAGCGTACTTATTATATCATAAGAGGAACATAATGATTTTATGAAAACTCATTTAAAATAAAAATAGTATGTCATTACTGCGTTATCATTTCTTTATGCACTAACCATCCTAAAATACACATGATCTCTTTTTTGTGATAAAAAAATCACTTCTAATACTATATCTAAATCCTTATAATCGGTCATTTCTTATGAAATGCCGGTTTTTATTATTTCAAAAACTTAAGGGGAGCAATTAGTGCAGTTCTGTTGTTTACTATGTTTAAGTTTACAGATTGTAATGAGATGTTAATCTTAAATTGTTATTATTGTTAATCTTAAATTTTGCAATAATATTTTTACTATTGCTACAATTTAACGAACATTGTTTATGTTCAAATATTAGCGCGCAGACATGCGATTTTCGTGTATTTTTTTTATTCTGGACACTCGGCAGTACAAGCTGCAAGAAATATTAGCATCGCGTTCGGAGAATCATCTTGTGAAACACATCAAACGGACAGATGCCAAAACGGGGGCAGTTGAGTTGCTGGACAGTAAGTCTAATTCAGATGATATATTTAATCTGTTGACAGCTATATATCAATCCTGTCGGATCTGCAAGATCCTCCTGGGACTCACCCAGCCTCTACATTGTGATTAAACTTAATTTACAAGGTCATTTGTGGAAATTTTGAATGAAACTTTTCTATGCGATTTTTTGTGAAAAAAACTTATTTAAAACATACTACGTTGGCAAGACCTGCAGTTTCACCTGACTACATGAAATATGTGTACCGAATTTGAAGAAAATCTAACGACGCATTTATTCGTAACGTCTTAATAAATAGACAAACGAAATTCAAAACGGCTAATGGAAAAAGACGTTGACTACGCTCGGTTGACTGATATTTATGTGATAACCAGGGGATGGATCCAGGATTTCTTTTTGGGGGGCACAACGGGCAGACGAGAAAAAAAATCAATAATAACTTACAAATAAACTTATAGTATCTATAGAAAAAATTCAAAGGTTTATTAAAATATCAAAACAATAGTTCCACAAATGTTCTTTCTGTAATTTTAACAACTATGATTATGTGATTTGCCAATAATTATGTACTATAATGGATTCTCCACAGTATACAAAAAACCCTCCTGGATCCGCCTATGGTGATAACGATTAATACAAAAAAAAAAAAGAATGGCAAATGACACCTGTTTTTATATAAGCAGCCAGTACTCATAAAATTCAATCTAATTTTAATTTTCCTTGGTCAATTTCAATTAATTAATTTATAAAAAATTAACTTATGCTCTCCATCGTGTTGCTTCAAGAGGTGGTAAATTTTTAAATCGGATATAAATTTGGTTTCTATTTTAAATTTAAATCTGTATGTATAAGTCTCCAAGCCTACTATTAAATGTAGCTGCAACAAGGAAAGAGAATAATAATATTTTGTTTTCACCACAACACTTCTTATCGCCCTCAGTTCGTCAACGGGCTGACATCGAAAAATACCATTTGATATTGTAATATTCACGGTACGTTATAGTTATAATGTCGCAACCCTTTACATCATTCGACCGACAACTGTTACCATTGAATGTTGTGTTGTGCAGATGAATACAAGAGGAACAGCGATTTCACAGTTCCACTTCAACAACTTTGTCGGTTTCCGTTGTTCTTGTTGAATTTCGCTTCTTGTTGAAGCTAATTTCCTGAGTAGCTAGCTTTATAATTGGGCGTTCCAATCCTCGGTGCTGTCCCATTGAGCGCTGGGGTCCATTGAAGGGCTGGCAAATGGAATCATCTGCAAAAGCGAGGTGCTGTGTCAATCGATATTGGATGTGTTCATTTGGTTTGCCCTCAATGGCCCTTATTTCATTATCTGTTGACGCTTTCAACACTGGAGGTGCTAATGGCTATCAAGCATCCAGGTCATTATTAATGCATGCATATATATGCAAGTCCATGTATTCTAACTTATGGAATATTCCAGACATCTGATGTAACCTTTTAAACGGTGAGGTCTTCAAAATAATTAAATGCTTCGTTAGGAAATCCACCTTTTAAATAATATAGGGTCTTTCAATATGAGTGATAGTTTTTCAAATAGAGATTTCTCGGTATCTAATACATATTTTTTATTTTCTAGGTGTTACTAGATGTAGTATAGTGTGCAGTTTCATGATGCAGCATTTGAATCCTCTCGATCGATTGGTAGTAATATAAAAATATTACCAAAGTGGTAGCTCAGTTGGGGGTGGTGCGAGGATAACCCAGAAGTGTCACATGAAGTTCCGTTGCATTCCGAAAAACTCACTGTCTGGTGTGGTGTATGGTATGGCGGCGTTATCAGACCTTATTTCTTTCGAAATGAGAATGAGACAGCTGTGACTGTGAATGGTGATCGTTGTAGGCCCATGTTACTTGAATTTCTAGTGTTAGAACTTGAGAACGTCAATATTGAAGAGATGTAGTTCCAACAAGATAGTGCTTGGAAAGGTTTGGCGATTGGATCATCTCACGTCGAGGATTTGTGATCTGGCCGCCAAGGTCATCTGGCCTGGATTATTTTCTTTGGGGCTATGTGGAAGCACAAGTCTATCCCAGCAAGCCACAGTCTTTGGATCACTTTTTTTTTTTTAATATTTTGTTTTATTTTATTTTAAAATATATAAAAATTTAAAAAAATGGTGGGATAATCCCTTGGATCTCTTAGAAGAGAATATTCGTCTATTTGGTTATTTGGCGGAATTCAGCCGGAATTATTGCACAGAGTGATCAGAAATTGGAGCGATCGGGTACGCCAGTGTCTACGAGCCATGGTGGACATTTGAACAATACCTTATTTCAAACATAACTGCATTGTCCAAGCTTCAAAATAAAGCAAGAATTAAGTTGATATGTCAAACCTTTGTTGTTTTATTCAAAATTAAAATCCTATCATTCTTAATGAAACACTCAATATAATCATTTGTGGCAAGAAAGGCATAATTAAATAAAAACTTTTATGTACCGGATACAAAAATTATTAACAAATGAATTTAGCTCGGGAATGAATTGTAAAATATTGTTGAATAGTAATATGAGTACACTCAGCAATTTATTCAATGTAAAATAAACTAAGTAATGCCTGATTCCAAAATTTCTAATAATATATGCTAGTATAATTAACATAATGTATTAATTATTATAAAAAAGTACAACAATAATTATATAAGTAATGAGAACCGGTGAAGGGAATGGTTGTGACATTCCGCTAATTAGAACTGCGTAGAGCTAATACAGACAGGCTACTCTTATAGAAGAGGACCTCATTAACCTCTTGTTGGGCTATATCATCCTCTCTGCCTCGTCTGGAGTAACGAAGTCTGGCGGATCTGAAGAAACCAGCGGGCACGAGGGAAAGGAATGAAGAAAATAAGGAACGTAAAGAAATTATAAAAAAAAGGTAACCCAGATGCTTGAAGCTGATTTTATGAAATTACTAATTGATATTGAATTGAATATGCATCTGATTAAGAAAACCTTTGCCAATAGTATTGGGTTCAGTGCGTGGGTTCAGACTGCACTGTTTATAGGACAAAGGTTGTATCAACCTCCTCTCAACCACCGGTCTCGCTCAACCACCAGGTTTTTCTTCAATTAAATGTACCCACTTAATAAAGGTTGGGTGATCCCCAGGATGGTCTCCAGATCTCACAGGATCCATTCCTGGCTATTACCTATCTACCACAGCCTGATTTGAACAGGAACCTTCTGCACTGCAATCCAGTGCTGTACCATTGAGCTACCGCCCTTCCTTAACCTAAAGATTCGTGTTATAATACAGGAAAGTAGCTGAACAAAAATATAGAGGTAAATAAGCACGAAACAGTTCGCTGACTTTTGAAGATCCTCAAAAAAAAAAAAAAAGCATTTCTATATCCTTTTAGGTTTCTAAACTGTTATTACTGTGTGTTTATCACGTATTATTACTTTATGACAATTGATTACTTAAATAACAAGACAACCCAACTATTTATTTACAGTGGAGATAAGGTTATAAGAACGTTGAGAAATAAACAAAATAAATGGTTATAATTGGATGAACCGTATGGTTTATAGGTCCATTTATAGACCCAGTTGAGCTCTATCAAACTCAAGTGGAATGAGACTAAATGCAACCGACTCAAGTGGTTGTTCCTATTTATCGTTCCTTCTGTTTATTCAATTTTATTGATGCCTTGGTTTGTTATTCAATAGATTGCTTTGAGCTGATTTGGTTCATAAAAGAATCTCTGCCAACCCATGATCAAAACAACTAATATAATGCAGTTATTTTTGTGTTTGTTATTTTGTCTTCTTGTGATTCCAAATAATAAATACTTCTCAGTATTCAGCAATGTAAAAGTGAATACTATGATTAAAAAATAATATAAATATAAAGAGAAATTGTAATATTTAGAAAGGTAAATAAAAAGTCTAGTCAGTGATCGAAGCCTGCAAACCAATCATTTCCAACCTCATTTTTTACAGACGTTGCAGGTGCGTGTAAAGGAAATACGCCTACTTTTGCCTTGTTTAGAAAAAGTATTCAGTAGAAGAATTCGACCGAAAGAGGTTAGTCGAATGGATCTGATAGAGCGCAGCAGCGGACAGAGTTAAGGAAATCCTAAAGAGAGAACTGGTCAGGATCCGTTTATGTTAGCTAAAATTAACTTAATAAGCATATTTTTTCCGATAAGGCCGGTGTTGAAGTCGGTTTTTACAGGTGTCCCGATTGGAGCTGTAGAAAGATGAACTCATAAAATAGGATTTATACTGTAGTCGGACTATAATATTCTGGGTGTAGCAAGGTAAAAAGTTATACCTGATATAAAGGTATCAGTTTCATTTGGTAATAGAGCTATGCTTTACAATTGAATATTCTGTAAACCATTAAAAACGATTTTGTTCTTATTAGAATAAATTATGAATTTTTAAATTATTTTTCATAACTAGATGAATAGACAGGGTCAACAGAGATGCTGCGGAACTACGTTTAGTAGACTGGAAATCAGGATAGACACAGGTGTGGAGGTGTACAGAGGTGAATATATATAATAACTGTTGTTATTAATTTATAACCAGTTACTCCACCAGTTACTTTTATTGTTAACTATTATAGCCTAATAGAAATAAAAGAACATAAGTTTGTATTTATGTATAATTTATAACACAACAAATAACCAAGACAATTATAGATATAATTTTCAATTTGGAGGGCAAAAATCAACAATATTCTTCAGGATCTGCTCAAATAAATCCGTTATTTGTCAAAATAACTAATCAAATAAATGTTTTCGTACCTCCTTCTCCAAATATATTCACACAGGTACGAATCTAACATTGTCCGGTGGGTGCCGCATTCTCTCTTGATCCTTCTCTTGAGAGATGACCTTGGAGATTTGATTCTTTGAGCTCCTGTTTGTATATCCACAAAATTTTTGGAATGATTGACAGTAAAATGCCTCAGGCTCATACCTTCAATGGATTGAATATTATTGTATGCTTTCCAACAATCGGAATCAATTGTAGTTCCGGGACGTAGAGAGTATTTAATTAGTTTCTGTAGTTCTATCAGGAACTACGTATGAAAACATTCCCGATTGTTCCTACATACTCCTCCAAGTGCTCATTGTTGGGGGTATATTCTTCCCTTGTTATGCTTCCTCCGTGTGAAGCATGTTTCATTTCAACGCACATTCTCTCGTTTCTCTCGTTCGCCTCCTATAATTTGTGGATTAACCAATAAGTCATTAGCACATACTTCCCTCAGGAAGTTTTTCTAGTCAGTAATTGTACTATTGGACAAATTTAAATCACGTTTGGAGAATTGTATTGATGACACCAAGAGTATATGAATCTTATAGGAAGTTCACTCCACTCAAACCAAGTACCTGCTCTCATGCCCTTCTCTTCTTTGCATTCTCGTCTACTGCATTTCCATCTTGAATAACGATTTTCACTAATACTGAGGTTCATTTGATGTCCCTTGGAACAGAGTCTATTTTTATGTACCCTTAGGTTGAGTATATTTTATGCTTGATTTTCGATTTTTAACTGTTTTCGCCAATTCTAAGAAATTCATTTTAATGACGGAGTAAACCATATGTATTATACGTAAACTATAACGATTTTATCTTTCTTTACATTTTTAGTTCTATTAGGTTAGGTTAATAAAAGTAACTGATACTAAAAGTAACTTGTTTAGGTCTTCTAAAAAAGACCCTTCAGTTCTTCTCTATAATTGGTTAATGCCCCGTTATGAGTCGTACTTTTTTTTATTACATTTTCATTTTTATTTTTTGGATACTTTTAAACACTTCGTAATTTGTATTATTATGTAGCCTTCAATGAATATATATGTTTTTAAGTCAACTGATCGGTAATTACAAACATTTATTCAACCATATAAGATATTTAACTAAACAAATTGATCGGCAAATTAAAGGAAATAGCCGAGTCAATTATTCCGACATTGTGAGTTGTACCGAAGGGTGATGGAGCGAAATGGCAATAGTAAATCTCAACTAATTGTGAGTTATCGGCGGTCAATAGTAGCCACTGTGTATACAGCTCATCCCCTCCACTCGCCTGATGAACTCCAGGCTACTCTCCCCAACTGTGTATTTACCTTAGGGGTGCTGTGGGTTTGTCTGCTTCATATTCATCCATTATTTGCGAGTGTTTCTCAATTCTTTTTCCCATTAGAAACAATAACAGTTCTTAAAGCAAATGGATGCGTAGGACATTTAAAAAATACAATATTTGTCAAATAATATTTCAAAAATAATGTAAATTTCCAATATCTCCACTTTTTCCAAACAGATGCTGTCTATGCAGGTTAGTCATTAGCTTAAATTAATCAGTATTAAATGAGCTATTTTTTTTTATATACACTTTATTGAATTATTACAATCTGCCACTTGTGGGCAATAAGTAATAGTGTTAAGTAGGTATACAATAATTCCATAAAAACAAAACAAAAATAACAAATGAGCTATTAGTTTTGAAAATTCATTTTCGCGATATATTAAGGTTTTCATTTGAAATGCTTAAAAAATATGAGCAAACAGGCAAATTTTATTATTGTCACTTGTACTTTTATTTTATTTTTTTGGACCTTTTATAAATATTTTTTTATTTGTATTATGTAGCCTTCTGGCCAAATATATATTGTTGTTTTTTCTATTCATGTTCATTATTCTAAAGGGACTTAGTCTTAGAATATGTTTATTTTCTATTCTATTCTAAATATGCAAATACAGGTAAAAACATTAAATTATAAGAAAAAAAGCTTATTTGACTGCAGCCCATGAAAGGTCTTGGTTTCAGTACATGTTAGAGGCTAAAAAGTTCTAGGACAACTAGAAACTGGATACCCCCATGGATTTTAACAACAACACTGGCTCTACAATCCAGCACGGATCTTGTCCACATCAAGGTGTCGCCTCCACTCTTCTCTGTCCAGTGCCGATGTCCTCCAAGCTCTCGATCTAGCAATGCTATCTGCATCCTTCTCGACCTCGTCTGCCCATCTTAATCGTGGATGTCCAAGTTTCCTTTTTCCATCAACTTACCCATATAGTCTCTTATGAGTAACGTTTGCTACATGTCCAGCCAATCTAAGCCTAGCTATTCTTATATACTGTACCAAGTATAGCTGCTCATACATCCGTTATATCTCTGCATTCTGCCTGAGTCTAAATTGATAGCCAACTCTTACCGCTCCAAATATCCTTCTTAATATTTTCTTTTGAAGAGCAGTAAACTGTTGGCATCTACCCTGGACAGAGGCCAGGTTTCCGATCCGTAAGTTAAAACAGGCCTGATAATTGTTTTGTAAAGTATCACCTTAGGTCTTCTTGATATCAGAGGACTTCTTACAATTTTGCCATCCCAAAATAACACTTATTAGCGACAAAAATCCTTGTTAATGGTTGTTAACAGCCTAAATAATTTCCCTGCCACAGCCGGAATTGAATTCGAGACCTTTGGCCCAGCAACCCAATGCTTTACCACTGACCTACCCGGCTCCCTATCGAATTATAATCTATATATCTTATTTATCGTTGTCAAGCAAATTAACAAAACAACAACAAAATTGGATTCCACATTGTCAGAAACATTTCTTGTTATCCTAGACTATTAAATTTAACGAAAGTTTATTTGATAACTTGTTTCATTGAAGCACAGATGCTCTGTGCCCCCCACTACCAGGTAAAGCAATGAAAATAAAATTGTGTTCCCTGAATCGAAAATTTTCTCTAATGTTATAAATAGAAAGCAAAGTACTTGTTCTCGTGCCTGTATTCCAACCCATTTAACGTCCGTAACAGCAATACAAGTTAATCCGATTTTGATGGCATTTTAAGAGATCCAACGTTTTCTTGTGCAACAGGATAAGTACTTTCCGTGTTACAAATGTATTTTTAAAATGGCTCGTCTCATTTCTCCCAAAATTGGAGAAAAACAGGTTTCCAATGACAATCATTTTCAATGCGCATTTAGTGATACTGTTTTTTTTGTACAATAAACGAGGCTCTTTCCATAAATACTTTTAATGGTATAGAAAATAATATATTTGCCTAACTATATTATTGTTTAAGTGAGCTTACTTTATTCCTTACAATATAAAATCCTTGGTAATATCCTGAATGCTCCTTACTTAGTTATGAATTAACTCATCCGTAATGACCTTATTGGGAGAGGTGCTAACGCTCAGTAGTGCGCCGAGTGGCCGTGCCGAAGGTCACATATTCAAACCCGGTTTTGGCAGATCTGGCGGATTTGGCAAGTATTTATGCAGTTAATAGCAACAGATGAGCCCTCCTGAAGGCCATTCAGTCTCTGTAAACCCTTAATTGGTGGAAATACTTGGCGATTGAGCGAAATCTAGGGCAAATCACCTCCTTACCCAACTGTTTTCCTAGAAGCTATGAGATCTATGAGATACTGAGCCCAAAGCCCTTTGTGGGTAGTAGTAGCACAGGGTTTCTTAAACGACCTTACTGTCCCATTTGTTGCTGACTTTGTCTGAACCCGATATTTATTCTTTCATGAAAAACTTTATTCCCATATAACCAAATATTTTCAAACTAAGTTTCAATTCCCGATAATCCTCCGAGGTGTCTGAAAATAAGATTTTATTCTGCCATTTTCTGTTGAATTTGTTATTTGTGTACCATGCGTGGGGAATTTCTCTACTTATCATTATCTCTTGCCATTATTCTGTTTACTTATATTGTTATGGTACAGTTGTAATAAATATATATTGAATAAAGTGAGCTCCAAAATTTTCGTATATTCTTGATCCAAAGCGGATATAATCAGGTTAAAATAGACCGAGCCTTGCAGAGGCTCCAAGCTATTCCACCAACAGCAGGGTAAATAATTGCTAACAAATGACGACTCGTATCCTTCGTAGTTAATTAACAACAACTTCGCTAGTTAGTAAACTTTAGTAATTTGAAGAAAAATAACAAAAAACCATTGATTCCTTAGAATAATCAGAAAGTATTAGCGTGCCCTTCATTATAATATCGTTTGTGGAGCGTGATCCGTGCTAGGGCTAAAGTTTGTGCTGCATTGGAGGGACTGCAGCCTCGAAACAAAAGGCCAAAAATAATAAGTTAGCAAATGGGTTCCACTCGGATTTCCCAGCTGACCTTTAGAATAATAAAAGAAGCTGGGCAATTTCCCACCGTCTAGTATTTTTTACAAGTCTTTCTTCCGACCCAGAAAAGTTGAGGTTTTAGTAAGGCCAAGCCCTAAATTTTCCTATTGCTAATTTTCCTTAAATAACACTACTTTCACAGATTATAATTTCTAAATTGCTGTATACAAAAAATAAATATAACTAAAAATAAAATTAGCATTCGAATAAGCATTGTGACCAAGTATTTAGATTTTAGTTCCAAGGTCCGAATCAAGAAATTAAAAAAATACAAAAGTCGGTATAAAACCAAACAGTTGTATTACTGACAAACCGATATTTTCTTGTTATGATCAGCATAGCATAACATAATGAGATGCATAACACTATTACAACAACTAATAATTTTAAGATAAAACAAAAAATATATACAGCACTTTGCTAATTATCGTATGATAATTACCGCTGAGTAAAAAAAAATTTAATAACCGAAAATTTTAGCTACTTCTTGGATAAATAAAAAGCTATATTGAATAAATATATATAAAAAAAAGTGCTATTATAGCCTAAGGAAGCAACTAACTAGCAGGTTCCTTTCTGGGCAGCAGACAATTACAAAACCCTGATTCGACCGGTACTCACATATGGCTCAGAGGCCTCTATGTTCTAAAAAAGACAGAGGAGAAAAGGCTCTTAACCTTCGAGAGGACAATCCTGAGGAAGATTTTCGGTCCAATAAAAGTGGGAGGAATATGGAGAAGGCGACATAACAGAGAGATATATGACCTCTTTAAGACCTCAGATGTTGTCAGAACAATCAAACTTGGCCAACTGCGATGGGCAGGTCATGTGGCACGGATGGAGGACTCTCGGATTCCCAAGAAGATTCTCACAGAGGGAATCCATGGCACACGGAGAGTAGGGAGACCAAATTTGAGGTGGATGGAAGCTGTAGCGGAGGATGCACGTACCCTTCTTGATGCTAGAAACTGGAGGGATGCTGCGCAGGATAGGGCTGATTGGCGGAGAATGCTGGAAGCGGCCCGGACTCGGTGACGAGTTGTTGCGCCAGATACTATTATTATGTATCTACAAATGAGTTCACCACAAAATGAATTACCGATGGTAGGCTTCAAAATCCCTTCGGTCTACACCGATAGGTAGAAGCAACGGACGTATTCATATTCTAGTAACAAATTCAACGTAATGAGACCATATTCTTTTCAGAAGCTTCGGAGGAATATCAGGAACTGAAGAAGTAGCTATATTTGAAACTAGTGGGTTTGAGTTTGAATAAAGTTTGTCATTGAAGAGTTGGTAAGGATATCGTGCCAAATCTGCATCAAATGGGACTGAGGCCATCATAGATGACTTAGTTGGTAACGAAGTAAGGAGCATCAAGGATTTTACGAAGGATTTTGAATTACAAGCATTGGAATTTCTAGAGAAGTTCGCTTTGTAGCTTTGTGGAGTCCAAAAGCTTAGTAAGTCCAAATAGGTCTTACTGTAATCATGTTTGTGAGTCTTATGGCATCTTAGAAGCATAAGGAATCTTGAAATAAAAATAAACCGGTTTCAATCAGAAGATATGAAGATTGGTTATTTTGGGTATTTAATTATTATTAAAAATTTGCAAATTATGTTAAAAAAAAATTGAGGTTCAAATAAAATATGCGGATAGTGGATAGTCTGTTTTTTAGTAGATCTCTAGATTCTTCATGCGAGGCGTTTATGGGATAACTCCAAACTTCAAAAATGACTATTACACTTTTTTATAGGAGTATAAAGAATGGCTTGACTAAACTAGTGAGTTTAGTCAAGCATTGGTTTATACTCTTGAAACTTCAGGTCCGGAACCGAACTTAAAACATGAGAAATAAGGCGATAAAGTCTCGTTTTAGACGAAATTGTTTGACTAAACTAACGAAAATGAGAAAAAGCCAATTTCTGAAATTTTGAAGTTCCCAACTCATGATCCTGAAGGCCTTATATATTGAAATATATAAATTAAACTTTTGAGAGAAAGGTGTTAAGAAAATGTTTGTTAGGTCGATCATAAACGTTCATTATTGAGAGTTATTAAGACGAAATTATGATTCCATAGAAAACTGAAGTAACTAATGGTTGATTCAAAATTTACTGCTAAGATAAACAATTATTTATACAAAAGTTAAAAAACTGTAATCCTCATTAGATATGTACAATTAGATGTTCTTATCGTCACTGGTTAAGTAAATAAGAGTATTTTCATAACATAGCTCTATGTATATATACCTAATAAAGTGTATTGGTGTATGAAATTTTAGATAGTACTCGTTGTATATCATCATATGGGCTATTTCGAATAACATAAATTTAATATGTGATGTAAAACAAAGATAAGGGAGAATGAGGTTTGAATAAATGAAGAATCCAAGGGAAAAGAAGAAGAAGATCCAAGGTAATGCGTTTACGGAAAATCGAGTTTTAAAGTTTTTAGTTCCTTTGTTCAACATTCTTCAGTTCCTTCTAAAAAATCGACCATTCACATTATTTTATTTTCTAATTACAGTTGTTATCTGATATGAAAAATTCTATATTATAACTTATAGTTATAATATACATATAGTATACTCATAGAAGTCTATACTTAACTCAATTCAGGAAAAAATATAACTCAATTACTGAATGTAATGTAGTGAAAGTAAAGATCTTTTCTTGAAGTACAAAAAGACTCAAAAGGTGGCCAGTTTAGAGATCAGGGAAGGTTTGACATTAACAGAATGCATCTTCTTTACCTGAAAGATATGGCAGCTCCAACCATTGAAATGTTATTAATTTATACAATTCAGTTTTCTCTTTTACCGAAAATATTTGAATCGTTTATATTATAATAACCCTTTAGAGTGTAAAATAGAAGTCAATTCGCCAATCACATTATCCGTGCTTTTTTTTGGATTGTATTGATTTGAGTCCCGTCCTAGTTTGCCAAGAAACATAAATTGAAAACAAATATTAATAATCCATTAAAAGTCGAGATGAAAATATCATGTAGATATTCTTAGATAATTCAGATTAAAAAAAATAAAAAAATAAAAAGTAGTAACTAAAGTGTTTCCTTTAGTCGATGTACAGACTTAAATAATAATAAAAAAAATGTACCACTTTAACCCGTGAGGGATCCACAGCTCTTTACATGGTCCTTATTCCTTATGGTTGGGCAGGAAGGTGATTTGTTCTCTATCAATGTTAACCACCAGATTTTCTCCCTTGTTTTAGGTTCAACTTTATAGAGGCTGGGTGAGCCCCAGGAAGATCCTAGATCCCAGAGGATCCATCTCCCGCCCCTGACAGATTATATATTTAAATAAGGGCCGGACAATTGATTTAGAAATATTCCAAGGATGAATGTTCCGGTTCTAATAAGTCTAACACTTTTTCATTTATCTTATATATATATTTTTTTAATATTTTGTTTTATTTTATTTTAAATTATATACAAAATTTAAAACATTGGTAGGATAATGCCTTACAATGAAAATGAGTTTATTTATAATGGTTACTATGTTTAATTGTTAATTAATATGTTTTTGTTGGTTAATATGTTTTTGTTGTTGGTAAAATTTAAAAAACCAACAGAAAAAAGAAGTACATTAGATTTAATTAATACAAAATTTATATATAATATATTACAAAATGCATATTATTTATAATAGTATGTGTATTGTTCGTTTGTGTCTGTATTTTGGTGTTGTTGTTTTTGTATTAATTCCTATTTCTTGTATGAGTGTGTTGTCTGAAAGATGGCATGAGGTGAAGAATCTGGTTGGTGTAGGAATTTGTGTATTGTTGGGATGTCCAGTTCTTTGTGCATTGTGGTGATTTGAGTATATATTTGATAGTTTTTAAATTTATCTAATATGATGTTTGGTTTATGTGAACTTAACAGTGCCATTATCTTGACTTAATTATGTCTAAGCATTTTACTTAACGAAGTAATTAAGCAATGTACCACATCAGAACCCATTATATCATGTAAATTATCCCTCAAACTTGATCATTGTTGGAACAAGAATCTCATTGAAGCTGCTCGGCACCGCCTCCACCACCCTCCTGAAGCTAAACACACCGGCATTATATCGAAGGGAGGCTATCGGTGAATAGTTTTTGAGGTATTGAATAACGGTAGGAGGTGGTGAATAGCACCATTGTTCGGGCGCCATAAATTAGCTGCTCTAAAGGTGCCTTGATGATTTGTTAATTCCCACCAGATGGGTTCCCGCCGGCGGGGAAATTATCCCATTGGAGAGGGATATCCCGCACTTTGGCTCTCTAACATTATCCCTCTCAATTGAGTTACATTCTCATTTACATATTTGGCGTATAGTGCACCAAACTCCTGCACAGCACAGATCTATCCAGCTTCACAAACTCTAGGTGAATAAACAAATGTGAATCATCTGAAGTTGAATTAAGAAGAACTTAATTTATCAATATACAGCACTTATTAAATAAATGGATTCATTCGCACAAGCATTTCAGCAATATTTTTTAACTCATTTTATTGCCAAACATGAAACATTCCGCTTATGTTGTGAATCAGCAATTAACATTTTTTAAGACCTAATAAGAATTCCGAACTCTTTATTTGACAGAAGGATAAATGGGAAGATCACGAAGAAGTTGGATACATGACGTGGAAAAAGATCTGAGAGCATTAGGTCATTGGATGGAGAGAGAAGAACAGAAATTGAGAAGAATGGAACTACATTGTTAAAACCTAAAGCACACCACAGGTTTGTAGCGCTACGTAGTAAGTAATAAATCTTTCGAAATAGCACAATGTCACATCAAATGTAATGTAACTTTCAAAATAATAAAAATTCAAAACTCTGTAATTGAACTTATAAACCAATTATTGTCTGAATTATTTAAATTTAATACATTTTTTTCTAAAGATTCACTTCGAAACTTTAATAAACTTTGATTTGTTTTGTATTGTTGTTTCCGAATTTTCTAACCAAAACTATAAACCATAATCTTTAAATAAAATTGTAATATTTTTATTATGAAGAGAAAAGATTTGTCTTGGTTGGGATCCATATTCACTTCAAAACAAAAAATATTTCAAAATATTCACCATCAAAAGAACAATATAAAAATAAATTATAATGATATGACATTGACGTAAGTCAACAAGATCACATTAAAGTAATGTTCATTGACATTCTTCCCCGTGTATACATTCCAAAAAAATTTGCGAGAACATGGAAATATAGGATCGGTAAAGAGAGGGGATTTGTCCGGCTGGAATGCGTGCCTTGGTAGCTCAGTGATTAGAGCACCACGCTAGAGACGCGGGCGACCCGAGTTCGAATCCCGGCCAAGACAAATAAGCTAATAGTGAACTATAGGTATTTAATAAATTATAAGAAAAAGTGATCTAGTTATAACTTGTATCTTGTGTTTTAAGTTTATTGGAAACATAAGTTTCGATATTTACATTAAAAGGTAATCTTATACACTTAAAAATTGCTAAAATAATTATTTTCTTTAATTATAATATTTATAACATTTTTCACTTAGAGATTAGATAGAACCAAATCAGAAAACAATGACATTTTACCAAACTTTTTCTGGAAAAATGAAAATCTAAAGAATCTCTAAATCATGGAAAATATATCCTCCATCAAAAATAAAAACAAAAGTACTAGCTCAAAGAGAATAGAAAACCTGACTCAGAATCTATAATGAACTTTCTCATGACTACCTGCTTCATGGACTAGAAGACCCTACCTACCCTTGCTAGTCAGTGTGACTCTAAGGCAGTCAGCCATGTGCTATTTCGACGCCCACAATTTTCCTTCTTCGAACAAAACTAAAATGAGGAGTATATGAAGTCTAGTTTATAATATAGTTTCAGGAGAAATCGGTAATCTATGTCAAAGTTTATGTTGATAGAAAAAGCAATACCTGAGGGACCCCTTTAAAAGTTGAGAGGACTGTAATAAGTAGCTAAATAGACATTGCTTATAACCACAACTGTGACGAGTGTTTATGAATATAGTATTCACATTCACGCTTGTTAATTTCTGTGTTCGTATTGATATTTATAATTATTCATTAACAGCATATCTATGAATACTCCTAATATTTGTAATACCAAACTTTGGAATATAATGATATACTAACGAACTTTCTAAAAAATACATGACTGATCAATTACAAATATTTTCTTATGAGATTGCCTACACCAGAGTTGGCAAAAATATTTAAATAATTTCATAAAATATATTTAGATATTTTTTTTGGAAATGGTCATTCTTGGTCAATGCGTTCAATCATTAATCATCATTATTGTCAGATATGGCAACAAGAACGGGAGATTGAAAATAGTTCGCACTAATAATAAACCCGAACGAACTTATAGATCCACTCAATATATGGCAAAGCGAGTGCACAGCTTTGGCCAATCTTTGACTAACACAGAATTAATGATACTTTTGTGTTTCTCATAGTTTAAAAAAAAAATTAATAAATAAGCTTACATTTCCGCAATGGGAAATAAAATCCATAAAAATATAAAAATTGTTTTCTGCACCTTTTTAACATCAGTCTGTTTTGGGTCTATTTAAAATAATAAATTTCTTTATTTTAAGCTTTTTAGAAAATTTAATTATATTTAACAAATCGTCTGTAAAGCTCCTGTAGATAAATACTTGAGAATAATATGAAAACTGGACATAATTAGCTGTAATAATAGTACTCGTGCAATAAATATTGCACTAACCACACGTAAAGATTTATTAAAATAAACTGAAAAACTGAAGAATAAGTAGTGCTGGAATAAAATAAGCGTCAATACAATTTATTTTTCAACTTTTCACGGGTGCAATAATATGGATATACAATGTTACACATCTTACTGATTTATGTATTTCAAAATATATTGTATCTCGGGATGGCAAAGGATTTGCGCTATAATGAAAAGAGAAGAGTCAGCAACTGCAAGAGCTGTTGGGAGATTTCCAAGCCAAACAATGCATAACTCACGAAACGGAAAACAGGTCTTTTATAGCCTTTCATAATTGAGCAATGCACCTATAAGAGATAAATAAATAAATGTATGATGTCTCATCGTATCTTGGAATATATATTGTTACACTAATATAATAACTGATTTAGTTTTACCACGGAGATTAAATTACTTGACTTATGGGTATGATGGATTGAACACTGAAATGAAGAAACAAACAGAGACGAACAGAGGGAACAGTCTTGAAAAGCGATTGAGCAATATGATATAAGGAAGAATCTAATTGGGCGACTGGAGCGGTGAGAGGAAGCACTACATTGGCTAAATCAGTCAACATGAGCTCATTACCTTTCTACGGGCCACCCTACAATGCTCGTGAGACATCTCCACTAACCCCGATCTCGTGGCTGCCCAAGTTCTGTCGTCACTATTGTAAGGGTACAGTCTTTCTAAAAGTGGGGTCCTCAACTCCCCTCTTTTCTAATCTCTTCACCCACCTTGACCATGTGGGTATGACCCTTCTTACCTGACTTTTCAACCCAAACATTGCTGTTTGTGTAAAAACATATTTATTTTTGTAATACCGTGCGGTACGATACATATTAGTAGACGCATGAAGAAATATTAGAGACAGAATAAACACGAGCAGAGAAATCTAAAGTAATGTTGTAACGTGATCGGAAGTGGTCAATATGAAAAAAAAATTATACATAAAAAATATAAGCCCACTTAAACGCTGATCTTTCGTTCCTTTTCCTTCCTAAAGTAGTATAACGATATGATGTTATAAATAAATTTACTTCAACAACGAGGGTAGTTTTGAAGGCAATTAGGTACTTGTTAAGCCCTTTACCCTCAGGTAGATAGGTAGAATAAGAAATTCTACAACACGATGCAAGAAGAGCACAGAAATATGGGATAAAGCAGGAGGTACAAAAAACCAAAAGAAAATGGCACATAAGAAGATTCCTGATAGGTACGGAAGCCCTCCGGAGGAAAACAAATGGCCGAAAACATACCGAGAACCTCAGCAAGGAGGTCGTGATGAATAAAAGAATGATTTTTCTCTTTCCAGCAAGGACAAATTCTTGCTGATTTTATTTTATTCATTTTCTGTCTTATTTATTCTATCTTAATCAATACAAAACATAAAATGTTTGGTATTGATTAAGATTATATTATTATTATTACTATTATATTATTATTATTATTATATTATATTATTGGGTTATATTATAATCCATCAAGAATAGTGAAATTAAAATAAATATTTCAACAGGCCTCTTTGGTTATATATCCTTTCATTTTTCTTTAGTAGGATCTCAAAGTTCTAATTCTCATTAGGTTCGTTTATTTAATTTTTAAGAGGTAACGATGTAGAGGTGTGATAATGAAAATTGACTATGTCACCTCTTATCGAACAGTTTATAATCGTTTGAAATTACATCTCCACTGTCTTGATGTGATGTTTAATATGTTAAAACTAATTTTAATAAAACTCTTCATTCAAATTCAACTTTAATTTTTAATAATAACTTTAACTTTTTTATCTCAAAAAAGATAAAAACATGTTTCTGGTGTAGAATTATTCAATTCTAATTGTTAGGAAAGCGTGTTCCACAAAAGAGCTGTCAAATCCCAAATATAGCAACCAGCTAGCTAGGGTCAACTGTGGTCTAGTGTTCTATGCCCAAGATCGAAGGTTCGCAACCCGGCAGGTAGCCTTAGGATTTTTTATCAACAATCGTAGCAATATTGCCCGATCATGTATGCCAGGTAGTCGTTAAAAATCTCAATACTAATTATACCTGGAAAGACAAAATTTAGGACTCCCACAGTAGCATTGCCTGATTATCCATAGCAGCTGTATATAAATGAGTTATGAATAAATACAATAACCAGTTAGATATGATGTGGGAGATACTTAGTGATGATACAATGAATGATAGTAATACTTAACAATAATGTTATAGTACTTATTAAAACAATATTATTACATAGTGTACTGTTCGGTATTAAAAAATGATGTATATTTCTTATATCCAGTTTTTAAATGTTTTGATTAAAAATTTGCTGAGCGTCATACATTTTATTATACATCGTACGTTCAAATACTCCTGTTTAACGATGGAAGAGCTAAATATTTGTTAAGAACTTAATAGTATAGCCACTTTTCTGTTATCATTGAATAATGAAAGGAAGTGTGAATCTCCTTTGATAACAACTAAAGGGTGCCGGCGAGGGCTCCTTGATAAGGCAGTTGTGAGGCTGCCTCTTGCTCGTTCCGATCATCATCAGGGCACGTGAGCACCGCATCTCATGTGCTGTGTCCGTGGGCGGTACCATATGTATTATCTATAATATACAATATACAATATTTAGCAAATACATGAGTAGGTATGCATAAATCAAAATAAGTACTTTGTGTTTAAATTGACTCACTACCTAACACACAGACACCAAAACAAATATGTAAACAATAATGACCTTTCCGTTGATCACGTGTATAATAAACGAGCAGTTTATTCCTCACGAGATATAAAATATTCTTTCCGTCATAACTTCTTTGTTTGTTTGTAATTCCCGAGGTAAATTTTACGATTACTATAAGCCATCTTGGTTCTAGAGGTAATGTACTTAAAATTTCCTAAACATAGCTCCAGGAGTTTCCACGGTTTTATGCTCACAAACTAAAAATTGAATATCCTTTTATATCTACAGCCCCGGTGAATAAGTGATTGAGTCTAATTTTCTTCGATATTTTTTTTTTTGTACTTAGTGAAGCGGAATCGAGTTATTTTCTTAGTGAATAAGGGGCTAAGTCAGTCATTGGATTGAAAAAGAGTTATTGTTTATATTGCCACTCCATTTTAAGCCTAAAACTACGAGAATGATACGATTCGATTTCCTTCAATACAGCTAACACTCAATGGATAAAACTCGATTTAAACACTTATTCACCGGGATGTAGATAGAACGGTATCTTCATAAGAATCATAATATGTGTGAATAAAATGATTCATCAACAAAAATTTATTGGAGTAGGCGCTGATCCTACAAGGATTGTCACGTCCGTCTGAGTGAGCTAGCGAATTCATAAAGCGATACGTTCTGAATAATAAAATACTAAGATAGGAATAAAATTTGCAATCAATCCATATACTGCATTATTAGAAAAAAACCTTCTCGAAAAATTATGATATTATCATCATCATCATAACCTTTCCCTCTTCAACCTCAACGTGGGGAGAGGATCCTGCTTACAGAGCCAGGATATCTCTTTCCTGAGTCAACTCCCTCTTTCTGTTCCGGTATATTCCTCTTCTCCTGGAAGCGTCCCTTACGCTGTCCTCCCAAGAGATGCGACGCCTTGCTCTCTTGCGATGCCTTTTTCATTCCGAGCTAGTCTCCTAAGTTTTACTGGCGATTCCTACTTACAACAATAGTGGACCCTGGATTCATCCTAAGGAAATGTCATACCAACTTTAGTTTTAGTTCTATTGTAGAATGGTCTCAGCTAGTTTAACATCAAGATTAGCACTTAGGGTAGTGTTCCTTATCATATCTCTCTGAGTCTTCCTTTTATTATGACATTCAAAACATATAATTTCGTGCATAATTATTAAGGAGTAACAACGCATCTAAACTTGTACCACTATGAACCAGGAAGGGTATTGGTTTCAGATTATGGATGAGTTGTACTTTTTTTAAGTTGAGGATTGCGCAGGGAGCTGACTTAGCCAAGATCACACTCAATTACCACGTTACTTAAAGCTACTCAGTTAAAAAGACTTGTGGTACCCCTGGGTGGTTTCCATATCCGACAGATTCGATCCACTACGAATGGCTGTATAAATATTTTACCTGTCACAGCTCAAATTTATGACTCTGATTTAGCTCTCTCGACTGGTCTCGAACCCGGTAGAGGCCAGTCGGGAGAGCTAAATGGTGTACTGAGCTACCTCGCTTCCCGACTTGGTCCACATAAGTGAAATAAAAATAAGAGCCAAGTTCTATTTACCTCAATATTAATAGAATGTAAAAAGTTACAATCCGTTCCTTGAAAGCATTTGTGCTTCCTATAGCTCAGGAGCACTAAGTCTTTAAGAGGTACTTAAGGTTCCTTTGATTCCTAACCGTAAAGGCTAAGGGAGCAGTCGGTTTCTTGCGGCAGGTTTAGAGCTAAAATCATGTCGTCTGGCATTACTAAATCAATGTATTCGATACTTCAAAGTTTTCAAATATACCACATTATATATTTTATTTGCATATAATTACTTTTATTAGAAATAGTAGATTTTTGAAAATCTACAATTAAAAGCTCGTAAATAGATTCGTATCTAGATGTGAATAACGGATTATTAGTATTAAATTTAACACATTCTAAGCGTTGTCTGTTCAGGCGCCAAAGTATTTCCGTTCCAAGTAGCTAATGTATATTTTAAACTAGCGATTCGGTAATGCTAGTGATTAGAAGAATGAAAATAAGATCTAAAACTATACTACACTATTTTTACTTTTACTATTTTTTCCTGTTAACTCTTACTTGGATTGAGATTCCAAGTTTGAGCCGTTTTTCCATCTCAAGGTGGAAGTGGCAAACTAAGTATAGGGTATTCACTTTCAAAATAAATTTACCAAGTATTAGTAATAGTTGATATGGATGTAAACTGAAATTTGCATAGAAAAATATTTCCTAATTTCTGAAAATGGAAAAACTGGAATTTTGCGTTATGAAGAGATAGGTTAAATTCATTCTGTCGATCATCATACAATATACTACATTAAACATAATATTTCCACATACATTTTTTTTCTGTTAACTCTGATTTGGTAGTGGTAAACCATTGATTGGGTAGTCACGATAAAATAAAATTACCAATCATTAATAATAGATATGTTGTGAAATTGAGATTGCATAGAAAAGCTTTTCCTAATCTTGGGAAATGAATAAACTCGAATGTGTTGATATGTAGAGGTGGATTACATTGTTGTCACTCATGTTATATTTTTTGATTTTTGCATTAAGTCGGTGGTATTAATATTAATATTTGTCTGATTTCCATAGTTTCTGTCTTTCATTCGAAACAAGCTATTAAGATTTTTTTCTTAAAAAGGACTAGAACAAACACTTACGATAATCTAATGAACACCCATACTCATCATTTTAAACGATTAAAGGCTTTTCTTCCTTTATTTTAATAGAAACTCAGTTATCTTTGTAAAACTAATTTGACCCAGTTCCGAACTGCATTATATAAGGAAAACTTTGAGTTTCTAGGAATTGAACAACTCTCTCACACTTTCACAATTTGTTTAGATAAAAAATTAACTACCAATAAGTTAGTTAATACCATATTTCATAATTCCTCATTTATAGAATATAATAGTGTCGTGAATGGTAGTAATGCTTATATAGTCGATAGGTTAAAACTGAACAATTGTTGAAAAATGTTGATCAGATTTGGCCATATGTCTGGCGATGACAGATTGTAGGACGGAATGGAAGGATTTGTTCCGGCTGACTGGACAAAATGGCAGGAGATCCTGCGGGGCAATATTTCAGCGGAGTGGAGAAGAGTGCTTAGCATTAATGCCAGCCTTAGTCTTTTCCCACTTTCTAAGTCTTATTTACGACGAGAGCGCAGATGCTCCCGCTAACTTCTCTTCTTTTACGGCTTTCAGAACTCCTCTCAGCGGTATCACTCCTAACCCGGCCCTCACACAGAAGGCTTCTTCTTCTTCTGTCGATGGCTTTATGTCTCATTTTTTTGCTGATAAAATCAGTTTAAGTAATAAGTAATAAGTAAATTTGTATCATATTTTATATACAATATCATATTCATCAATCATATTGTTTAATGTTCGGTCCAAAAAAGTACGAATTCTATGGAGACTTGAGGATGTTACACAAGGCGTAAATGAAGATCAACAATGATAATAATATACACAAAATAAGGTCATAATGAAGATACGATTTAGAAAATATCCATTAGTTTATCTATTCATCACGTATTTCTTTTCTTTTTTTCCAAGATTTGCTTAAAACTGAAATAAGGCATAGCAGCTCACTCATTTATAATTATTGCTTGAAGTAAAATGTCAGTAAAAAGTCAACTGTAAATTCGCGACAAAAAATAAGTACAAATTCTTTTATGGTCTAAAAAAAAGTATTTTTGTTGTTCTCGATAAAGTTTACTTTGAACAAAGTAAATTTTATTTTAGCACAGTCATGTGACATAGATAAATAGCATCCTTACACAAAAAACAAAACCAGCCAAAGTTTGTTCCGAGGTACATCTACATAATCAACATTTTTCACTGAATAGTGGGTAAATGACCACCGTCATTCCAGTGGTCACATAAATGATCTAATTTAAAATGCTTCGTTAATGCCGTTCATTGGCATTCATAATCCAAAATATAATCACACAACTTATAATGAATACTCGTTCGTGATAATTCAAATTTATATTCAAATCAACTGTTAGCACAGTTTAAATCAAATTTAGCACATTAAGAGAGTTCCATAAACATTCATGATCAAATATGTACTGTTGTATAAAACGATTTTTTTCTCTTTATATTTTCATCCACACTAGTCAAATACAAGTAATTGGTAATCAGCAGATTGACTGACTGGAAAATAATACAGAATGACATGGAAGGCATGACGAAGAACAGTACCCAGCGGTACCTCTCCATTGGCTTGCTTTAATTTTCTACTATAATAGATCCCTCACACATACTATTATACATAATATGCATTTTTTATTATGTTATACATAAATTTTGTCTTAAGCAAATCCTATGTACTCTCTTTTCTGTTGGTTTTTTAAATTTTACCAACAACAAAAACATATTAATCAGTAACCGTTGTAATGTGAACTCATTTTCATTGTAAGGGATTATCCCACCAATGTTTTAAAATTTGTACATATTTTAAAATAAAATAAAACAAAACATTTTAAAAAAAATATATACATCCCTCATCCACGTCCTTTTTAGTCTCCACCTAGTTTTCTCAGGCATGAGAGTCGTGGCCATTTGTTCTATCAATGGGTTTCGGTGTCCGTATAGTTTTTCTTGAAAGCGTTTGTATACGTTCGTATGTGTTCGTCTACCGTTTGTATTTTTAAATCCGTATGCAAAATTTTGTAATTAACGTACCATGGTGCATTGGTGATAAGTCTAAGTACTTTTGACTGAAAAGTTTGCAGCCGTTTTCTGTGAGTCTGTTTAGTGATGCCGTAAATTTGTAAAGCATATGTCCAAACTGGTTTTAGTAAGTGTATATATTTAATGTGTGTCTTAAATCTAATTTGGAGTTTTTCCTGAATTGCGAGTACATTAATTTGTGTTTGTCATTTAATAATTGGCGTTTCAACTTAAAGTGAGGATCTCATGTCATTCTCCTATCTACAACGATTTAAATAAAAATTATAATCCACTCGAAGAAAATCGAAAGAAATGCTACCTTTCGATTTCTCAATTAATTATACCTTTCTTATCCTATAAAAAGGAACTAGTCCTTGAGAGGAGTATCTACATTACACAAGATAAGGAACGATAAAGAAGTTTGTAGGAGCTTAAGATGGTACAAATATTGAGACAAACAAATGGCGGAATGGCGTGCCTATTAAGGGCTAAATAATGATCGCCACATTTTATCACTTAATTGTTGTCAGCCGTTGTATATTCATGAGCTAGGGCCTTAGATACTATGATAACGGGCCCTTCCACGGCCTAATAGATAATGGTTCTCATCTTGGACTCTATTAAGCTTAAAATGTTGTTTGGCAATAATTGCTTACATTATAATTTCATTTTCATATTTTTCTAACTGGGCAAGAGAAAATATTTAAAATTATAAAAGTCTTTATTTGCTTCTATACAGTAACCACCAGTAGTAATTTATGAGTACAGATGAGATACTATCAGTACGAACAAGTCGGTGCACCAACGTCAAGAGGCGTCATAACGGCCTAACAAGGACTAAACTCAGTTTTACAAATTATATGCGCTCTTTATCAGTTAAACTCAATTTTTTAAGACCTATTCCACCTAAGTTAAATAAACTACTAAACGGTGATCACTAAAACCTTTTTTATGCAATAGAGAGAAATTTCAAATTGGATATTACCATTATTAATATTCAATCTATGTTGAAACACATTTCATTGTAGAAGCAGCCGTGAATGATGCCCACGATTAGTTCGCATCATAGGTCCATCACAACCATGATTATGATTTATTCTTTATAATACCATTGTGTTTTGTTATAATTTTTTTTTACTATCTTTAAGTTATCCTGTGGATATTGGACAGATTCCATAGATGCCAACAGTTCCATAACCAGTTCTTTTGGGCCATATTCTCTACTGCCTTCCCGACTGACGTACAATCGCGTTCGAGAACAGTCACAATTTTGTCTAAATACATTGATTATGACTGCTTGGGGTCAGCGGGCGCACGAGGACGTATATAACTTTCCCCAAAGCAGACCGTCCTAGGTCTTTGTGAGTTGACTCCAGAAGGCTCACGGGATGACATATCGTAGGAAAGGGATAATCATGTGCCGAATATCGAGCTTCGTGGATTTTCTCTGGCATGCGCCTTATCATTTGCTATCCTCGGCTCGCATATATATTACTTACGGCTTATACATTTTTATGTATGTTTGTTCGTACAATTATTACTGTCTGTATATATTTTTATTTGAATAAATACAAATAATATTTATGGATTTTGGTAGTAATTCTGGAATTACGAATCAAACTATCCATAGAATGAATACTTTGGAAGGTTGTGTGGAGCCTCAGGATTCTGATGAGGCATAGTTTGAAGACCACGGGCATGATCCGTGGTGAGAAAAAACAAGCTATTCATTGGAATAATTATAAATAAATAAATGTATACTTAAATATATTTTTTGTATAAGAGTTTTTGTATAAATTTAGTTTTGCTACATGTTTTATACCTTATTGATTATTACATATTGTTATGTTGTGAATAAGTAATTAAAAGGTATATTTTATTCACTTAGGTATGGAATGTGATGGTAAATAAATAGTCCTTTTAAAGGGTTGCTTTGAAAGGATATATATATATATATATATATATATATATATATATATATATATATATATGCATTTGAACTCAGTGGTTTCCTCCAATAATACAATTCTAAAAATTATTCGGTATTATTGAATCTAAAAATTGTATAGATTCCAGTCAAAGGTCATTTGGTCAATTACATAATCTTTACATGTACCAAAAAACTTTCCTTATAAACTCAACTAATAAAGTATTTGCTGAGAAGATACATCCAAGAAACCTCCAGTGAAGACACAAAAGGAAACGAATGAGGAACTTACTTCAGCTGTTTTTTCCCTCAGTCTTTCGTTCTTTTTCTCTGTTGCTCCTCCAATCCCTGACAGTTCTACAGATTACCCTTAAATCTTCATGAAATACCACCGAGTGAAAAATTTGAAAAAAAAAAATGTATGCTACCTAAGTAAGTTCATTATTCTTCATCTTCAAAAATATTCAATAAACTAAATATAAGATTTAATAATTTGTATATTTTTTATACTACATATAAGAATATAATATAAATCGCTGATCCATTAGTCCCATATGCATCGACCCCCCTAGTTAATCAACACATGGAATCGATTCATTGTCAGGTGATTGATAGTTTGAACTTACGAGGCATCTTTAAGCATCACCATTAATTAAGCAACGATATTTTATTAAGTCATTAATAACATATTAGTTATTATGCGTTATTAACTCATTGACTGTTGAAGTCAAAAGGAAGTAGGAAAGAGTCAAGTTGGAAATGTTTGAAAAAGTTATGATGATTTAGCTTTTGAGGTCGCTTGCTAGTTTTTAATTTTCATCTCAATATCTTTTGGAATCCTAAAAATCACATATAATTGAGGCGTTCAAGACCAAAAGTGGATAACTCCAAAGTTCAAAAATTATGAATTATGAAGTTATGAATATTTTTATGGCAAACGTTCGGATCCATCAATACCGTATGCAATATAGCAATATATGTGAAAACTTAATTTTTCATAATTATTGGTAAACTGTTTTGATTTTTAAATATTTTTATTTTAAAGAGAAAATATCTGCTCCCATATCTTAAGGGGCATATCTTTTCTCTTTAAAATAAAAATGTTAATTTTTTACTTTGAAACTTTTTTTTCTTTTAATATTATTTGTATTATCACATCCGCAGTTTTTATCATATGTTATCCTACTAATATTATAAATGCGAAAGTTTGTATGTTTGTCTCTCACGCAAAATCTGCTGAACGGATTTGGATGAAACTTTAGAGTAATATAGATTATTCATCAGAATAACACAAAGGTACAGCAAGGACGGATTTTAGGGGGGCCCAGGGGCACGTCCCTCCCCCAGACAGTTTTTTGTGTGCTGTGGAGAATCCATTATAGTACATAATTAAAAGCAAATCACACGATAATAGTTGTTAAAATAACAAAAAGAACATGAGTGAACCTATTGTTTTGATACCCTGCTAATCCTACTAATATTATAAATCCGAAAGTTTGTATGTTTGTCTCTCTTTCTCGCAAAAACTGCTGAATGGATTTGGATAAAACTTTACAGTAATATAGATTATACATCTGAATAACACAGAGGGCGGATTTATATCCTCCAGACAGTTTTTTGTGTGCTGTGAAGAATCCATAATAGTACATAATTAAAGGCAAATCAGGAACTTAGCATCTTGAAATTTGCAGATAGGTTCTTTGAATAATTTAAGAAAGAAATTTGGATAATTTCACCCCCAAGTGTTTTCCCCTTAATATAATAGGGGTTCAAAGATTGTATGAAATTCGTTATTTTTTAAGTTAGACATCTGAAATTTTGGATTTACGAGTAACTTAGTTTAAAAAAATTAAACTATTCATTTAAAATGATCTGTCACGAAACTTTATGTGGCAGACCAAATTCCACGCGTGCCAAGCCGCGAGCAAAAGCTAATATTATATAAAATAGCTTACCTAACGAACATATACTCAATAATTTTTATGAAAAAAAAATGTACAACTACATTACAGCCCATAAAGGTTCTTGGGTTCTGTACGTTGACTAGACTGAACTGTTTCTAGGACAACGGTTGTGCAAGAAAATGATTTGTCATATATCACTCTCAACCACATGATTTTTTGGGTGCTCACATTATATAGGCTGGGTGAGCGACAGATCCCAAAGAACCCATTCCCAGCTGTTAACAGATTAATAAAATCTGCTACAGCCAGATTTGAACTTGGGACTTTCGGACCGGCAACTCTCCACAAATGAGCCGTTCCGCTCCTTCTTTTTTACGTAAATATAAATAAAATTACTTGTTTTTGCTGATGACAAATAATCAATTGTGGTTGGAGAATTAAACCACGATTTGCCTACACAAATATAAATTTTATCAGACTCAGTATTGTCGTAGGGGATTCTTGATTTGAAGGTGAAGTAATGTTTTCCCCTTTCTCTAGGGAAATGTATTTTCCAATCAGAAGAATTCATAAATTTGTTGAAACCCTAGCCCCTATAATCAGGACGGCCCCACGAGGGGAAGGTGACGAGAGGGGAAGTAAGGGGGGTAAAGCACACACCGGAGGAATATCCGGCCCCGGAAAACGGATTGCCTCCTGAATATTTAGTAGAGCAGTCTATTGCTTCTATCACAATCGATAGCGGGTTCGATAGCTCGATAGCTGTCTGATTTATATCTGCACCTCGCCTCCACCGGGGGGAGGAAACGGCTTATCAATAGCCTCTGCGTCTCCTTCCAATAAAGGATAATTTATATCCAGTGAAATATTCCGGATTTAAAATCACTGCAATATAAATCCTTATATAAAACGTATAGCTGTTTATTTTAAATAAAGGCACGTTTCAAAATTTCTGAAGATTTTTTTAACTAAAATATAATGTGAGTAGAACGTTCTAGCCTAATATAATATACCTCCAGCAAGAATGCTCTCATTGTTGGTCAGCGAGTCCATCGGACTTAGCCAAGAGGAATTCCCAGGGAATTGCCACCAACTATCCCAACATCCGTCACCTATGGAACGCCCCCCCTACGCGCTAATGAGATTCGCGCGAGGTAAATGTCTAAGGGTAAGATCTAGGCTTAGGAGAGAAGAATGCGTTAAGATTGATCAGGCGTATTTAGCTGTGGGTAGGGGTCTATCACGGATCACGGACCACGTATAAAATTGTTTTGTTTTTCTTGTAGTCTTCAAATGTTTTGATTGACCAGTAAAAGTTGCTCGTTTTTTTATATTATATTTATACATAACAGATAATGAACCTCATATTTCTACAACCTCAGTAAATAAGTGGTCTATTCGACTTAGCCCAAAGAGAGTTAATTGTATTGAGGGAAGCGGAATCATGACATTCACATAGCTCATGACTTGAAATAGAGCAACAATGTAAGCAACAACTCCTTTTTAGGCCAATGCTTTCGGTCTCTATCTCGTATTGAGGCTATGACCCTTCATGGGTTGTGGGAACAGTTTTTGTTTTTGTAATGAATAAGGGGCTAAGTCAGGAATGGGCTTGAAATGGTATCGTTGCTTATATTATATTATATCTTGGCAAAAACTACAATAATGGCACAATTTCGCTTTCCTCAATACATTTGACTCACTCTGGACAATATTCAATTTAACCACTCATTACCTCGGGCGATTTTGGATCAGATCGATAATAGAGCTGATGTTTCCTATTATTAATTCTTGTTGGTCAAGATAGAAATAAAATCTACGCGGTTCTTAATGAATCCAATTAATACTAATGTTTATCGGGTCTCTGAGACGTGCGATGAAACTACAGGACGGAGGTGCCCGGAATTGGAATTTGATGAGTTGAAAGCTGTTAGCGAGTTATAAACACAAGTTGGATAATCACATTTGCCCGATGGCCCTGCGCAAAGTTCAACTTACTTGTCTTTGTCTCTTCTATTTATCGCTAGTTAGGTAGTATCAAAATCGATGTCATCTTTCTGGAATTACTATGCATCTCCTCGGCATTACTTACTTTTTATTTGCCAGCATCAAGATGATTATGTCTTTAAAAGATCTTGTGAATGCTAGTTATTCAAGTACAATGTAGGGAGTTTTTTGGGGAGTAAGGTGTTTTTGAGAGAGAGGCGCAACCGAATATTCAAGGACAACGGTCGCGAAGAATTAGATGGACTTGGTGTTAGTGAATTAGTTGTTGGTCTTAGTGACGGATGAAATCTTAAAAGTTAATAAACGCTGAGCCGACTGGCCAAAGTCTGAGAAGAAGATGGGAACATTCCGTTTAGGGTAATTCGTCTAGGGTTCGGTACTGTAAACAAAAAATAACATTTTAGTGGAAAAAGTTATAACTTATCGGCATAGGCGTAGCTAGGAACGATGGGGGCTGTCAACAACGGCACTGATTAAAGGGAGGTGACAAAATGTTCCCATGTAATGTTTAAAAAAAATTGCTTTACTAAGTCATGCAGGGTTACTTTCCGTTCGATTCCGTTTATACTAGGTACGCTACAGCTGACCTGTATAAAATGTATTAGGAGCCAGAGGTGATGCTACATATAAGAATAGCTAGGTTAAATGTGCTGGGCATGTGGCCAGAATGTAGGACGATACTACTCATAAGAGAATGCTATTTGGGCATGTTGAGGGAAAAAGAAAACGTTGACGTCCATGACTTGTCCATGATGGGCAGACGCGGTCGAGAGGGATGCAGGTAATATTGTAGGATCCAGAGCTTGGAGGGCCTTGGCACAAGACAGAGAAGAGTGGAGGTTGAACTCATACTAGGTTGGAGAGCCTGTGTTGATTGAGTGAAAAAAAACTGAAAATGAGTCAATCACTGCCTGCCTTTCACAACCTAATTAATATCGAATCTTTCACTCATTAGTTTAAATGATGATCGTGATGGTTCCTCCATTTTGCTGTCTTTTCTTTATTTTTCCTTTTTACTATTTGGATAAAGGTCAATTCATAATAATACTTAGCTCTTAACCTTAGGATAGGTCGTATCCTGAGATCGGTAACTTAGATGAAAACCTTTCTTCCTCTGAACATCTCCCCACCCGTCGGGCTGGCGAGGCCCTTCAGCCTACTGGTGGCAAATCAGAACGACCAGTAGGAGGATTGATGACCCTATCCCATATCCTCATATCGGGAATAGCGTCGTGATTTTCTAGGAACCACGAAAACCTTCGATTTTTTATGTACAATCCTCAATAATGATTCAAATTAAAAAATGTGTAATAATTAATATTGTCAAAACCCGTGTTGCCATAAGACAAGAAAGGGAGTTTAATAAAAATAATGATTAAAATCCGATATTGAAAATAGGTTTCATAATTATTAAATTTTATATAAAAATAATACATAATATTTTTTACTGCATTAATATAGTTTCAAACATTTTGCATATAACTTCAAATGTTATAATTAATCCAATTACCTAGTTTCGTCTTATTATTTTATTTTTTTCTTTATTGTTAGTGTTACAAATCTGTTTTAAATATTTGAGTTTCCATTAGATTATTCCTCCAATTTTAGAAAAATAGTTTTCAATACATTCAATTATTTTGTTTTTAGCGCTATATATTAATATTTATAATTTAATTTACATAGTAACTTACAAGTATACAAATATAATAGTTTGACTAATAAATAACTATTCTTGGAATGCAATAGCTTGCGAACTTTTTTTAATTTTTTCAAAAGCGCAATCCGATGGCCTTGATTTCTGATCGCTGCAGTTGCCTCAAGGGCTCTGTTTCTCTTCCAATTACATCTGGAATAGATCACAATCACTTCAACTTGTTGATCTGTCATGTTTATAGATAACGATCATAAAATAGCGAAATGTGAAACGAAGCAGATTAGAAATATCCACATCCTCGATCTTAAAAGGAAGTATAAAAAGCAAGCTAATAAAAATTGTTAATCACTGCTTGTTCACATAGTTATTTTTAAGTATTTACTTAATCCACCTTTCTGGGAATCGGTCATATACATTCATGGTCGCTGATATACTTCGAACGTGGTGTGGAAAAAAGATCAACTTTAAAAGAAATAGTTTTAAAGAAGAGTAATTAATTCTGTTATTTTACTTTTTTTTTTTCAATAAGTATTTGCTAAAACTTTGGGCTGTTCATGTAATGTATATGTAATGTATGTTTTCAAGTGAGGAAAGGTTATTTAATAAAACAACTTTATGAAACCAAAACTTTCTTATACAGAATATTTATAATCATTTTCTATACATTTTTCCCAACGTGTTATCAAGGTTCAATCCTAGAATTAAAAAAAACAACAACATGGTTTTTTTATTAAATAAAGTCATAAAATGAGTTTTTCACTTGAAAATCAGTTTCAAAAAATTTACTTTTAAGGAAGTTGTCTAAATTTCTTTCAATTTAGTTAATTTCTAAACAATAGGAAGTAAGTTTGGTGAATAAGGTGGGTGTGTGAGGACTTCGAAACCGAGCTTTAGTTTAGTTAATAGGGTGTATAAAAAAAATGGCCATCCACTGGCCTTTTTCATCTTCTCCATGGAGAGAAGATGGCGAATGCAGTATCTTTCGGTACACCACACTCACTGGCAAGATCGCGAGTACTTGTGGACGGATTTGTCTCAACAGTTTCCTTCAGAACCTCATCAATATTCATTAATGGTCGCCTGGAGCCCTTCTTCCTTTCCAACGTCGTATCTCCACTGCTAAATTTTTCAAATCAACCCTGCGCAGTGCATTAATTAAGGACATCTTCCCCTTCATATTTAATAATTTCACGAGTTGCTTCAGAGCTGTGAATTTTTTTTCCATTAATTTCTTAAAATTATAAGAATTTCGTAAAACACTGCCAAGGTTCTTCTTTGAAATAAATAAATAACTAAACTGAGGCTTTTTATGAAGAAGTCCAGTGTTATTAAACAAGCTTAGAGAATGCACTAAAGGGATTATTAAGTGTTGGTAAATAATAAATAGCATTAAAATATACACAGACTTTTGAACTCTGGAATTTGATAAAACTCCTGTCATTTTTTTTTATACACCCTATTACTATACTGCCTGTCGTGAAACATGAGGTTTGGCGTTGTTATGCCATAGTATAGGTCACCTCCGAATGCAGGTGGTTTTTTGATCAGTTTTTGTTGCATTATGTCAATATCACTGCAGTAGAATATGGTTGTGATGGTTTCCCCTCTGAGCAGAAATGAGAAATGAATTATTCCTGTTATTGGCCACCGAACAGAAACCAATATTTGCTTTGGTTGTGAAAATTATTCAAACCAAGGCCAAATGGTCTGTTCGTCACAACACCCTTCACCGAACGTGGTGGTAACGTTTTTTGTACCTTGTGCTGCTGTGTGTCCAAGTTAAAACTCATAAAAATAATTACACGAAAATCGCGTGTTTTGATGTTTATACTTGAAGACATGCTAAGCTATGTACGTTCAATTGCAGTGAATATTAAAAAAAAAGAAAGAATTAATAAGAGCTCATTACAATCTGTAAACATGATACAGTAAACAACAGAATTCTACTAACTCCTCTTAGAATTTTAGTAATAATAAAAACGGACATTTTGTATTAAACAAAGCATTACTTAAATATTATTTATTTTTAATCTTTTTTTTTTTTTGAGTAATGATAGTGCTATTTTGTGGACACAATATGAAAATTTTCCTTTCGAAAACAAATTTTAAAAGTAGCAAAGAGATGAGTAGAGCTAGTGGCAGAGCGGGGAGTGTACACAAGCGATGAGGACTACTTGGCCATCCACTCTGCTTTAGTGGACCGTCATCCACTCGTCTCGAGTCGATATTAATGTCCCGCTCCGCGTCAGTCAGCTCATGTTATTGCTGTGTAGACTTATAACAATAGCAAATGGTTGCTTAATAAATCCTTTATTAATTTTAAATACTATTTAGTATTCCCAAAACTAAAAAAGAAATCTGGTATTTTATAATAATAAGCACAGACCTATATAAATCTAAATAAAACCTTTCGAATTATATTTTTCAAATTATTGACGAATCAATCAATAAATTTATCTAGCATATCCACTTCCTACTCCCTGTTAGCCGGGCTTAATAGGAAAAGATTAAAAAGACAATCGCAAAGAGACCTGCTCAACTATTGATGTTTCCATTTCCAAAACCTGATGTTCCTGTAGAAAAGTAAAGGGAAGAACACATCCATGAAATTTGCTGGATGAGCAATTGCGCTGATACAAATGAAAATTAAAGAACAAATAAATAAAACAAAATATCTTGACCACCTATAAAATAATAATCAACAAGCAATATGTATCAATAATTCACATTCCTCTTTCGGATGGCTTGAGAGAGAGAGAGAGAGAGAGAGAGAGAGAGAGAGAGAGAGAGAGAGAGAGAGAGAGAGAGAGAGAGAGAGAGAGAGAGAGAGAGAATGAATATCCTAGAACAGTTTTTGCATGTAAAAACGGTCAACGATCACTGTTCAAAGCAAAAACCTGACTATGAATCCTAAAATCAAATGACTTTGCACAACTACGTAATGGGGATTTAAAAAAAATTAAGGTGGTGACTACAGAGTATATTGGAAAACGAACTAACATGGTACAGGAATCATCCAGCCTTTGCAAGCTATCAAGACTTCCCATTTAGGTTTGACAATGAGCAAATGAAGTAAGTTCCAATATCTTTAAAATTTATTCTTTAACTAATGGAGCATATTCTCCTCCAAATCTCTTTTCATTACCCCAAAATGATTCACTTTGTCCACGATAAGAATAATATTCCCCTAAAGGTCTTAGTATTTATTTAGTAGTATAGTTATTTCTCACCCTAGTTGAGAACGGGTTTCTTTGTAAAAACCATTTCCGATTGTATGAAAATTTCTTATTTTAATAATAATTGGTAAACAGAATAACCACCCCTAACCACCTCATCTGCCTTCTTCTATTAGCTATTTCCTGAATCCTTCCAATGTTTTCTAAAATTTTAGAAAATTTTTAATATTGCAGAGTTCTTTTGAAATCTAGGCAACTTTACTAAACCAATAGGCCCCCGTTAGGATCAGTCTACAAGTTACCAACACCCTAGACAATATGGCTAAAGCTTTTGAGAAGAAACTTTGTGTAACATGCGCTTCTCTTGATGCTTCGCCTTTGATAGAGCTCAGTATGCAGAAAGCCTATCTATACAAACTGAATGAACTTCTTTGTACTTATTATCTCGTATGAAGTCCTACTTAGGCGGACGGTGCTTCAACTTTTAACAAAGTTAGTCGGATTCTTAATAAGGTCTAGAATAAGTTTCTTAATACTTCCTTATTCCAATCTCTTTGGCTATTCTTAATCCTCTCATTGCGTTCTTCCAACTACCTCTTAAATAGATCAACCCGCTGATTAGTATATCTATTCTGATATATTATCTTAGAAGATATCATTATTGCTAGTATGTTTTGAAATTCTTTATTCAAATGCATCTGCCAAGCTTGCAACCTAGCTTCATTTATAAGCTTTCAGCATAAACCACCTTTATTCCGCCATCTCCTGAAAGAAGAATCCTCAACTATATCCATGTTTTTTTACATCCAGTAAACGGAGTAGTTCAGTGGGTAGAGCTTTGAGTTCCTGTACTGAAGATCTGAGGTTCAAATCCAGTTGTAGCAGATAAATTACTTAATCTGCTAACAGCTTGGATTGGACCCTGTGAGATCGCAGACCCCAATGAGGCTAAGAAACAGTACAATCTCTAGTATGCACGAAAACCAAGGCCCTTCATGGGAAGTTTTGGTACATTTCTTTTTAATTATCTTTTACTTGGTATTTATATGGTTATACATATCTACTGCAACACTCCGTTCTAAACACAAACAGCTATGTTGAGTATAGAGGCCTTGGTAAAGTCGTGATTCCCAAAATAGTCACTGTCTATACATAATTATTTTTACTAATACTGCCTTAACTTACCTATACGTAGAAAGTGTTTTAATTGGTCAACAATTTCGAATCCTTTCTAATTTTGAGATAAAATAATATATGTATATTGAAAACATTTCTCCACGAATTTTAGTTATAGGACCAAACTTTGTCTAAATATTTTCCGTTTTCATTATTGTTTAGAATTATTTCATTTGTTTGTAAATATTTTTCTTTATAGTAATGATTAAACTTGGATGAACCTTATTAAGCCTATACTACAACTCATGAAGAGTCTTGAGTTTAGTACATGGTAGAGACTGTATTGTGTCTAGGGCAATGGTTGTTGAATGAATTGATTTGTTCTAGATCACGTTCAAATGTTACAGTTTTCCACCAATTTATACAGGCTGAGTGAGCCCCAGAAGGGTTGGCAGATCCCACAATGTCCGTTCCTTGCTGCAGATTAAATAATTTACCTGCCACATCCAGATTTGATCCCGGAACCTCCAAATCGCAACTCAGCACTGCAAATACTGAGCTACCCCACTCCCTGGGTGAACCTTACATAAGTTATATGAAAAAGGGCACCATTTGTGGTCGGTGTATTATTTTCTTTTAATCAGATAGACGACAGAATAATTGGATGCACTTTTCTTCAGTTTTTAGTTGTTACTCAAAGACTTGAAAAATAGCAGAACTGAACATACGTCAGAAAAAAACAAACACCAATACCAAATTAGCCAAAAGTTTTGTTATATATTGATTACTTTCACAAGAGCTCGTTATTGTTTTGGGGAAAATAAATGTAAACTGTAATTAATAATAACAGTTTTAATTTTTAATAACATTATTAGTACTGAAAAAATTCTTTCTTAAAATTGTTACGATTAGGGAATAAATTATGAAAACAGATACTTTCATTTGCAATGAAATGAAAAAAATTTAAATCATGACATATATATTTTAAATTAATCAGATACAATTAAAAATAAACTGCAATTAATTTAAAATAAAATAACCGTTGTTATTCGTTAAAAATGTAATGACTATCTGTATTTAATTTAATTTTTTTTTTTATGTCAATACACTTTATTCCGTTGAAATTATATCAAATAATATAAATTTGATATACTATATATCAATTCATATCTGGGAGTATAATATCATAGGATTTGATAAACATCAATTGCAGAAGAAGCCAGCAGTAAGAAGTTATATTTTTATATTCCATAAAATGGAAATTCAATTACATACATTTTTTGACTTTGTATTATATACTGACTTACAACTGTATCTTTCGCAAGACCTGAATATTTCTTGAATATAAATTCTTTACAACTAGTGCCAATAATGCAAAAGCAATTTACTAAAAGAATAATACAGTTTGACATGAAAGGAAAATAAAAATTTCAAACAAAAACGTTTTTATTTATTTTGTTATACGAGTATACTTATGTAGCAACTGGTTCAGTACCTGCATTAAGTCCAACCTTTTGATGTTTTGCCAACAATTCCATTACAAATGCAAAACATAAATCATTTTCATAAATAATTGTTTGGGTTTATTTAATGATATTATAGTTTTAAATAATACAAATTACTTTTGCAAATTAATGGCATATATGAAACATTTTGGAGAAGATGTAAATAATAAGCAGGTATTTTTGATAAAATAATAATCGTAACTTTGTAATTAATAATTAAAATTCAAAAGTAATTTAATTTACCTGTGATCTCAATACCTTATTTATATTTACCTGTGGTATCAATTATCTGATTTTCCAATGTTAACATTTTTAATAAACTGTTGTTCGCTTAAAGTTGTATTAGTATCAATCTATTTACCCATTCAGATATTATAAAATTTCTAAATGAAATATTAATTATTGAGCTAAGAATTTATCTTTTGTTTAAATAAAAATAATTTTGACTTATTTATTATTTGATGAGCAACCGTAATATAAAAAAAAACTTATATTAAAAATTATAGTAATAAAAATAATCACAAAAAAGGGTAAAGGTAATCAATGATGAAAATTTGTAAATGAGTTATTGAAGAATTGTAAAAATATATAAACACTAATGCTTTTATAACAAAATTTTATCATTATGTTTACATTGTTTATTGGATGTTTACTTTACAAAACTGTAAAGTGCGTATAGCCGTAGTATGTTTGTATAACTTTCCCTTTCCAAATGTAACCCTGGCCATCTTACTGTTAAATAATTACATAAATCAATATGGTGAATACGTTTTGACCAATTTTACTAGTTTCTATGTTTATTCTTAATACTAATTTAAACGTGTAGTTAAATGTTATGGAGTTGAACATAGTTATGGAGTTATTTAAGAACTATAGTAGAAGCAGTATGTAAATGAGTTTTTATAAAGTGAATAGTTCATATGTTTTGAACGTACTGAGAACGTGTGGAGAGATAAAGATGTAGTTGAAGAATAAAATAATGATTAGAAGATAGATATGAGTATGTTTTCGACAAGGACAGGCTATATCTAAGTCATGCATGTATAAATTATTATAAACTATAATATTATTATATATTATATTATAGTATGATATTGTGAGTAGCGATTGAAGATACTGAGCTGTAAGTACTTACCGACCGCTGGCTTCGAGTCCTGGCCCAGACTGGGGAGGTCTCGCTTCTGGCCAGTGGCGCATGCCCGCCTGCCCTACCCCCTGTACTACCTCCTCTCATTACCTTCCTCCTTAGGGGTCACTAGGCAGTCTAGGTCAATAGGGAAGGAGAAATAGGAAGGATCTTCGGGGTAGGAGGATTTGGAAGGTAGAATCGTATCGGTATCAGGAAGAAGGAGAACCGAGGAAAATCTGCAAGCTGCAAGTTTCTGGCAGAAAAATGGATTTGAAGACCAAATATGACACAGGAATACAAATCATAACTTCTTACAAGCTCTGAATGCCCATTTACATGCTTGGGATTCGCTTCCGATACAAAGGACCCACAAGTAAAAAAAATCGACAACCATTCTCATCTTAAAAACAAAACAAACAAGCTATGATACGTGGACAAAATATGAAAGCAGAATACAAATCATAACTTCATCCAAGCCTTGAATCCCCATTTTCATACTTGGGGTTCATTTCCGATACATTTGATGACAAGTAAAAAAAAAAACTTTCTAAGGGGTTACTAGACAGTCTAGGTCAATAGGAAACGAGGAATCGATGGAGGAATAAGAAGGATCTTCGGGCTATAGGGGTCGAAATTACGTCATAACAATAATACTTTATGTCAAACTGAAGAATTGCATCGGTATATGAAAGAAGGAGTACTGAGGAAAACCTGCAAGTTCCAAGTTGCTGATGGAAAAACGGATGCATGGACTAAATATGAGAGAAAAATACAAATCATAACTTCATCCAAGGCCTTATCGCCGAATTCCATGCTTGGAGTCCGCTTCTGAAGCAAAGTACCCACAATTCTAGAGTAAAAAATTAGCCATCATTGTCATCTTAGAAACAAAAAAACTTTCTAAGGGGCCATTTGTGGAGAAGAGGTTAGGATAACAACCTTCTATACCCAAGTTCACGGGTTCACAGCCTTCAGATTTAGAAGAGAGTAAAAAATCCTTGGTTATGACGTGTTTCGGTAGGACATGCCGCCTGCATTTGTTTTATATTACTATCCTAATTAAACAAGATAAATTTATAGGCAAAATTTAGGGCTCCCACTGTAGCATCGTCCGTTTGGTCATTAAGAGACTTTAAATGAATAAACAAGCAAACAGAATTTCTATTTAAAGCTATTCCATTCGGAGAGGAATTCATGAGAAGGTAGATGGGGATCATTCAAGGATCTGAGGCCACCCCTTTTTTTTTAAATATTCCTGTGACGCCATTTCTTGGGAGTCGGTTGACGTCATTTAGGGGTGGATGATTATTGTTATGACGTAATTTCGACCCCTATTGTGCCCTCGAATTATAACTTTGATTATGAAACAGCCTCCAAACGAAAGCAGGTCATCGAGTCTCCTTCAAGAATTTAATGGAGTCTTTTTAATTCCTTCTTGAATCTGAGATTAATAGTAAATTATTTTTATGTATATTTCAGCACTGATATTACTGTTAAATGCGTTCTTAAATGCCTCTTAATAGGCAACAAACCTATATTTATTACTGATCCTGGGTTCAGCTCAAACTTCAGTTATAAATAAGATTGAACGATCTCATTATAAAGGGATGTTATAAACCATCAACATATTACAATTTAAAACCTAACATAAGTTCAATTGACAAGATTATAATGTGAATTTATAAAAATAACTTCTATTTGGTATTAATTTGAAAATCGTTCAATCCTTTTTCAAAAATAGGTAACACTAAAATCATGCATTGTCCTATTTAGCGAAGGTAACTTCAAGATATTGATTCCACTTTTATATTAGGTATAAGAACTTTTTGTCAATACGGCTTTGCAAGGTGTTGAAATTAACTAAAAACTCCAAAAAAAAAAAAAATACAATTTCTATATGAAAAAATTCCAACAACTGTACTTTGAAATTATTCACGTTAAATATTATTATAAGGCCGACAAAACTCCAGGTCTATTTCGCCATCAAATTAACATAAATTAAAATCGGTATTTTTTGTAATCCACAACACATGAAAGGATTTTTTTCATTTAACCAATGGATACACATCTGTACCGATGTGTGTGTATGTTTTGAAATCAAAGGAATTATATGTCATTAATCAATATCTTTCTTGCATGACATGACAAAACATGGCAGATAAACAAATGTTACTCAAAATAGTATTCCTTATTAATATTAGAACACTTAACTTTAATTGATAAGTCAAGTTTTTAAATATTACCGTACCGCTGTCAATTAATTCCCAGTGGAATGATTATGATGGTTATGTTTTCCACTCTAATAAATCGATACTTTTAATTTGTAAATTTATTCATAATTATGTTTTTAGAATTCAAAACCTGCATCAGTTTTACAGAAAATTTTTATCATAAATAACAATAATATACTTACCAAAGAGAAGGATGCAGTAAACTTTGCAGGCTCGTGGTTTTTTATTAGCCTATAAAACACAGTGCTAAGATTAGAACAATGTGCTAATACAGGAAATACTGTACCACGTACAAAAAATATCTCCTTTACTCTTGATGTAAGCTTAAGTTCTCTTCATCAAATTCAACAAACAAATTTTTGGCAAAAGGTAAGTAGAATTAATGTTTAGGCGTGATTAGACTGAATAAATTTTGATAGAAGCAAATAGAAGTACCACGGGAATTTGAATGAAATCTAAGATATTAACAAAGCGTTTGATTTATTAATTTTAATAACATGCGAGATATCTTTTCTTAAATACTATGAAATATACATGTAAGAGAAAATACAAATTAATATTACAAATTAATGAACAAAGTAATTTAATACAAACAAAAGAAGAAAAAATGATTAATATGAATGGGAGCGATAATTAACAATAACAGAAATGCTCCATGCTAGCATAATGGCCAAAGATATGATAACGAAGTTTTCAATAAGGCGCGAAGATGTGCGAATGACTATTATCTTCGCCAGTGATCACGGCATGAAGGAGCAATGAGTATGATATCATGAATTAACTTGAACTGTCCGGTTGGTACCATGTAATACGTTGATCATCAGGAGAAAAATTAGTTGACAATTTGAGGCCTTATGGTAATGAAATGTGACTTACAATTTGTGTGATGTATACTCAATTAGCACCTCAGCATAGCTTCTGGCGAGTGACAATCTTGAAACCTCTGGACGTCCTCACAGAAATAGCGGCTTGAAAGCGGATTACTAGGCGGCAGTGTGCGATGATCTTAGCTGCGAAGGGCTGATAGAACTAGTCCGCTCGGCGATCTAATAGCAAGTGAAGTGACTCAATAGCGTCGCTCTTCCCTCTCCCTAATTTTGGCGGTACAGTATTTCCGATTCAAGAGAGGATTGGTTGGTTCCATCTGGCGGGTAGTCCAGGTTCGCGACTAAACAACTAATGTTGAGGCTTTATAAAACTAGTAGTAGGTAAACCTAATATTCAAACATGAATTTTCATTTTTTTACTATCCATATTTCAACATTATCAAAACCTATAACAGTCTTTTGTAAACTGCATCAAACTAGTTTAGTGCAAAATATTCTAGAATTTCACGATACGAGTATATATTTAGAGGCGTACCACAGCAACGCTTTGGTTTTTAAATGTATTGTTTGAAATTTACAACTGTATAAATAATACATCAAGTAAATATAAAAATAAAGTAGTAAATAATGAAAGATAAATCTTGTTCAGAGACAAAGGCAAGTAGAGAAACTACCCAGTGGTAGTACTAAAAAAAAAAGTTCAGCTTAGGTCACGAGGCCATCTGCTTTTCAGACGCCTCGGAGGATTATCAGGAATTGAAGAGGTTGCGAGTTTTGAAACTAGTGGTTTTGAGTGGAAATGAAGATTGTCATGAAAAGATTGATACCGGATTCGGGCCAAATCAGCAATAAACGGAGCATTAAGGTCATTATGGATTACTTTGTTCGTAACAAAGTAAGGATCATTGAAGATTTTACGAAGGATTTTGGATTGTAAGGATTGAATTCGAGAGGAATTCGATGGCTCCAAAGCTCTATTCCGTAAGTCCAGATGGGTCTAATAATTGTCATGTATATGAGTCTAGAGGAAAGATAAAGTACGATCTTACTTTTTTCATACAGAAAATAATTGTTTTTAGGTTTTATGTATAATTTCGACGTTCACTATAGATTGGAAATAACACAGTATTCAGAGATGAATTTTAATTAGACTCTTAATCCAATATTTCTTTGTTAAGTATATATATAATATATATATATATTTTTTTTTTTTTTTTTTTTACCGTATATACTTTATAGAGAAGAAAATACTCCGAATGACCAAAATAAATTCAATCATTTTCTACTACTCTTCTATAAGTTTGGGTATTGAGCTCAGTTAATACCAGCAATCTGGGTTGAAACGTTTATTTATAAAAAATAGTATTTTTCTATTTAATAATTTATTTCCAGCCCCATCTGGACCATTATCTTTCTCTAGAAAAAAATAATATATTTGAGTAAATAGTACATCAGCTCTTCAATAACAACCCCATGAAGAAATCGACATTAACACATTTCTACAGCTACAAAAAACATAGATAGCTATGGTAGTTTTATATAAAAGTTATATACATAACTTATAATCGGACTGAAACGATTAATTAAAATAAAAAGGGGGTTTGGGGAGACAGAGTAACACACCGCATTCAGAGAACAACTGAACTTTATTTCTTCTTTTCCAGTATATATATCTTTACATTGTTTATATGAATCACTATCTTAATACTATAGACTTAACCTTATGGAATATTTACATAGACTTAGTTCTACTTATATCACTGTAACTCCCTCCCTCCAGTTCCTTCACCTGGAGGAACTAAAACACCCAAAAACCAAAAAGACAAAGAAACAAAAATTGATAAGACTATGTGATAGAACTACGAAATATAGATAGCTTATGTACTAGATCCTTAAGTAAAAGTAACAATAGTATAATATAATGAAAGATAACCTATATAGAAGACATACACAAAAAAAAAAAAAATAAATATATTAGCCCCTATAATAACATCAAGTAGCACATAACGGGAAGTACAATAGAACTAAAACGTAAAGTATTACAAAGTTTGGTTAAGTAACCGCAGGTGTTCTCCCAGTGTGTTGTGAAGGCGCTCGACCGCACCTCTGCTTTTGATGTGATGTGGGGTATTGAAGTGCCACCTGATCCCCAACACTCTGCTTTCCTCCCGGATTAGAGCGTTGTCGTATTCCCCGCCACAATCTGACAAGATTTCCTCGGGGACACCATAAGTCGCACACCAGTGAAGTATCCCGTCCCATATTGCGCCCGGAGTTTTCTCTGCTACAGGGTACGCCATCGCCAGCTTGCTAAAGGTATCGATTGCCGTGAGCCAGGACTGTCCTTCATTGGAGTAAAGGTCAATCTGTACCGTTCGAAGGGGTTCTAAAGGAGTGGTCGTAACTACTTGTCTCGCTACCGGAGGCTGTCTGTCGTACTTAGCCCTCTGACAAACGGAACATTGCGTTATGTGGTCCTTTACTGTACGACTCATGTTTTTCCAAAAGTATAAGGATTTGAGCGCGCGCAAGGTCTCCACTTCCACGATGGTTTGTTTTGCCCTCGTGATGGTCGATACCGATTTGGCGTTGGACGGAAGGATCGGAAATCGTCTCAACACACCGTAAGCACCGTGTCAGGGCGTAACCCACCCCAATCCTCTCTTGCCACCACAGCCGTTTTAATTTTTCGGGCAATAACCTTGTTCCCAACATAGACGTAGCAACTGCGACCCGGAACACCAAATTCTGTGAAAATACGCTCGATGTCAGTATCGTCAATCGTTACTGGGGTGCGTACGAGAACTGTTGCCAACCCTTCGTACGAACTAGCGTGGGTCACTATCCCTGGGTTCTGCTTTGACCGGAAAATAATTTGATGACGTTTATCATTGATTATATCGTCCACCTCCGGTAATTGTTAAGGACGCTCCGTCGACGCCGCACTCTCCTCCGAAATTTGTCGCACTAGTGGTATCTCGGGTCCGCTCTCCGCCCAGTCCCGTAAATACCGGAGCGCGAATGGCTCCGTGGAAGGCCCTTCTTCGTCTAGCGCATTGACTACCAGATCCCTGGATAACCAGTCCGCTACCGCATTATCTACTCCCTTCTTGTGCACGACCTGGAAAGTATAAGCCGCCAACCGCTCCTTCCATCGCGATACACGTGCTGACGATTCTTTAAGGGTGTTCAGATAAACCAGCGGTTTATGAACCGTAAAAAGTTCAAATTTCCGCCCGTAGACATAGGGCCTAAAGTGCTCCACGGCCCAAACGACTGCTAAGAGTTCGCGTTCGATCGCGCTATATCTAGTCTCCGCGGCATTCAACTGTCGGCTAGCATACGCGATAGGTTTTTCGCCGGCTGCAAAATTCTGGGAAAGGACTACCCCGATCGCGACTGCACTGGCATCTGTAGTGATCCTGAACATTAAGCGGAAATCAGGGAACGCCAAAACCGGCTGCGAGGTTAAAATCTCCCGACATTTCCGAACGCTCTCCAGCTGGGCTGGACCGAGCGAAAACCGCCTTCCTTTTTTTAATATTTCCGTCAAAGGACGCGTTAATTCTGCAATACCCGGGATGAACCTACAATAATAGTTAACCATCCCCAGGAAGCGCCTAACTCCCCGAACATTAACCGGTAATGGGGCCTCCTGAATTGCCGTCACTCGATCCTCATCCGGCCGTACTCCCGATTGTGAGACAACGTGCCCCAAAAATTTGATCTCGCTTAAACCAAATCTTGATTTTTCGCGGGACAATTTAAGACCAAATTCCCTAACTCGTTGAAACACCGCGTGCAGATGTCTTAGGTGCTCCTCTGCAGACCGACTGAAGACAATCAGGTCGTCCATATAGACTTGGGCGAACTCCTCACCCAACCCCCACTGGAATTCGTCCATAAGACGCTGAAATGTGAGCGGGGCCCCTTTCAACCCAAAAGGCATCCTCACAAATTCGTAGTGACCACGCTCCCAAGAAAACGCCGTCTTCCCTACATCTTCGTCGGCCATTCGCACTTGGTGATATCCACTCTTTAGGTCGAGCGTGCTAAAGATCGTTGCTCCCGCTAATCGGTCCAGAATATCTTCCACTCGCGGAAGCGGATATCTTTCGTCCACCGTGGCCTCGTTCAGCTTTCGATAGTCGACCACAACGCGATATTGTTTTTCACCGCCACCCGAAGAACCCTGCCGTTACTAGGCCTGATAATACCCTGTAGTAAGAGCTCGTCCAATTGTTTCCCTATTATATTTCTCATGGCCTGGGGGTATCTGCGGTTCTTCACATATATGGGATTATTTGATTTCAGGATGATCCTATGCACCGTTCTTCCCGTGGTCGGCAAAATTTCGTTCCTTCTATAGAACAAGTCCCGATGCCGATCGACAACACTTTGAATGGCTTCCTGACTACACTCTACTGCCCCGATTTCGATACCGCGGCCTCTTCGAGTAGTAGTAGTGTAGTATTCCCTGTCACCTACCCGAATCCACCACTTTCCTCGAACAACACGTAACTCTAACCCCGCTTGCTGCAAAATGTCACACCCCACTATAAGTTCGTATCCAGGCATTACGGCTTCAGTTATGTGCAGTCGTATCCGGAGGTCCCTCCCTACCACCTGTTCGCAATTAAAATAACCCTCGCCCAGGGTTTTGCAACGCCCGCTCACAGTGACCATCTCACATTCGCAACCCCGGTGTGACCCCCACATACCCAGCCGTTCCGCCCCTTCTTTACTAATTATCGAATTTGTGCTGCCAGTATCAATCAAAGCCCTCACATTTACTCCCCTTAACTTCACCACGGGCAACCTCGTCCGTTCTCCCTGTTCTCTATAATTATTAATTATTAACTCGCTCGCGAAGTTGCCCCACCCATTACCGTACCCTCACTCTAATCTCTGTTGCCTAGGCGCTCCCTCGGAACCGAAAGAACCCCCCCTCCGGGGATTACCCCTCCTTACCTCATATCCTCTAGGTGCTGGGGTGCTGTGTCCTGACCGAGCGTTCTCCTCTCCTGAAGACTCCCCGCTGGAGTAGGGCTCCTCTCTCCTTCCGTGCGTCTGCCTTCTGGTCCACTCCTGGGCGTTGACCTCCATAGGCTCCGGTTGAGGTCCTCTCCTGGTATTTCTCGGTTTGCGCCTGGGGCATTCTCTCGCGACGTGCCCTTGTCTTCCACATTGTGACATTGTGCTGCGACGTGTCCCGGCTGATCACACTCGTAACAGCGCCTTTCCTGCCTCTTTCGCCGATCCTCTGGGCCTCTGCTAGGTCGTTTGTCAAAAGTTCTGTCTCCGCTGCGTCTGGGTGAACTGCGGAACTTTCTTCTTGAAGGTTTCACCTCCGTCCACTCTTCCTCCGGATTTGCCAGTCTCGTTCCTTTCCTTTCACCAGCATCCATGAGTTTATGTGCACACTCCAGGAAGTCCTTGTCTCGTGGAAGTGAGCCCGGCCGGTCAGCATAATGGTTTAGCTGTACCTTAACGATGCTCCTCACGAATTCCATTCATTGTGCCCCTACTGCTTGTCCCAGTGTTTCCACCGTCTTCTCTACTAGTCGGTTGTATAAAACCAACAGTTTTTCAGCGAACACGCCTTCCGATTGGCCGGGGGTCCTCAGCTCCTTTAATAAATAAAAGGTGTCCTCCTCCGGAGTCCACCTACCTCCGCCGTATAGCTTCTTTAGACGCCCCTTAAGGGTGTCCCATGAGTGCGTAGTATCCCCTTGTATTGAATTTAAAATTCGCCGCGAGATGCGACTCACTAGGGATGCCTCTAACAGCGCCACATCAGATTCTAGTAGAGCCCCTGACTCCTTCCTGGATGCTATTAAGTTCTTAATTTGGTCTCCTCCTTTTAAAAAGTGCTCTAAACCGCCGACTACTCCAGTGAAGGGTTCCAACTGGCCAATCACCTCGTGGATAAAGGCGGAACTTTGTGTCCTCATCTTTAATAATTCCAACTGCATCGTTTCGTTGGCCTTCGCTAATTGAGACTCCAATTTGGTTTTCTCAACTTGCGCTTGTGCCAGTTGAAACTCGTAACTTGACCGTTCGTCGTCGTTCATAGTTGAAGGTGAAGCTAACAAAACTAAACTGTTAAGTTGCTAATTAACTTTGACGCACAATTAACTCCCGGGTTTCGGCACCACTTATAATCGGACTGAAACGATTAATTAAAATAAAAAGGGGGTTTGGGGAGACAGAGTAACACACCGCATTCAGAGAACAACTGAACTTTATTTCTTCTTTTCCAGTATATATATCTTTACATTGATTATATAAATCACTATCTTAATACTATAGACTTAACCTTATGGAATATTTACATAGACTTAGTTCTACTTATATCACTGTAACTTATATATATATATATATATATATATATATATATATATATATATATATATACATATATATATATATATATAATAATAATAAAGATTTATTATATATAATAATCTCATAACTCATCACGAATAGGTGTCATAGGTTCATATTCTTTTTAATAGTAACCTATTTCAAACTCATATCGCCTTTCGGCAATAACATGCCATTGTAATAAAATCATTTCGCTAATAATTTATGATTTATGTCAAATAGTGAAAATCTAGATTTCTTTTCAATCTTTTTATTTTTCATATTATAATTAATCATTTCATAATTACAAATTTTGGTTCATTGTATTTCTTTCAAGCCATTCCTATGAATTCTGGTTATAAGACCAGTTATATTTTATTTGGTTCTGCCCTGTTTATATAGTAATTCAGTTTTGTTTATTCTCAGTCCTGATGATGCCCTAAAAATTAGGCTGAAATATTGGCACCAATAAAATAACTTATTTTGACTGTATGTCCCAATCATATCGTACATTTCTGAAGATATATCCCGTCAACCGTTTCTCACATCAATAAGACGTTCTACTTTAAGCATGTTAAATTATAATATCTATATGTCTAAATGAAACAGGCACAGATCTGTATTTTCTCTCCGTTTTGTTTATTTTGAAATTGCCCCGAAGGAAGCTCGGAGCCACTAAGAGGCCGACATCTGGTTGAGATGCTTTGTCGCAACTTGTCAGTAACACCCCTACGTTTTCTGCTATGTTCCTCCCTTCGTTTCTCCTTCCCTCTCTCAATTTCCTCCTTCGGGGATGGAGATAAGAAGGCTGCAATCCTACCAACGTAATTGACTGTCCCCTCTATGTTTGGCGTTTTCTCCTGCCTCATTTTTTTTTAGGCTCGATAGGCCTGACTGAGAGGCCTGACTAGCGCAAAATGGCTGGGTCATCATTGAGCGGACTAGCTTATTCATATTAATTATTTACTAATAATTTTTATTTTATTTTCGATACTTAGCGAGCCATAGAGGGCTTATATCTGATCTCTGTGAATGACAACGAATAGGATAAACCAAGTAGGAGATGGTCCAGTTGGCAATAAATACCAGATGTGGAAACTGTTGACTAGATATATATCTTAAAAGAGTATAAAATGGTCAGAGAGTGCAGTCGATAAATTACACAAAATCAGTTAGACTTTATTTTATTTGTACTTACTGAAATGAAAAGCCAGTTGCAGTCTCATCAAGAACGAATTTTGCACTATTCCATAAAGATGATAAAGATAAATAAGCGAAAATATGTTATAAAAAATAAAACCTAATATTTTTTCCAGTACTCAAATCTAAATATGTTCAAACTAATTTACTGCCCGAAAAATAATTTGTAAATTTACTTATGATATGAGTTTTAATAATGTTTTTAGGTCTCGAGCTTAATGCTTTTTTTAAAAATTATTTTTCCCCCAAAACCATAGCTTTCCGTTTTTTTATATATATCGCATATAATGTGTGGCGTTCAGGATCAAATGCGGATAACTCAGAAATTTCCAAAACTGATTTTATCATATTATTAGCTAGTACAGTCGAGGGATTTTGTCTAACACGACACTTTGCCGCCTTATTTCTCACATTTTTAGTCCGGTTCTGAACCTGAAGTTTCGGGGAATAAAGCAATGATTGACAAAACTAACGAAAAAATGCGGAGAAGTAAATTTTTGAAATTCAGAGTTACCGCTTTTGATCCTGATCGCTTCATGCATACTTCTCTAATTTTTTAGGTAAACCATGTTATGAAGATGATCTGTAATAGACCGATATGTTGTGTACTTGACTAGTTCCAATTTGGGTAGTAATAGGTATATTAATGTCTCATTGTTCTCAAGATAAATTTTTAAACAGATATTTTTTCCAAGACCTAGAAAAATTGGGCAAAAAATCATGAGAATTATTTTATATTACTTACTAAGGTATAATAAATTACATAACTTCGAAATGATTAAATTTAACTAGCTCCAATTTCAAGGCCTAATAGCTTATGAGATATATTGCCAATTTCACGTAGAATATGTTTCTTGAAAAAACATTTAATACTTCTCAAAGTATTTAACGTACTAGAAGAACGCATTATTGCGCTCATTGAAGCTCTTTGTAAACAAAATAAAATAATATTTTTAATATATACTGTACCCCCTTCTGAATTAATCTACCGCTGAATGTATTAGAAATAAATGAATACGGAAATGAAAATCCGTGAATTCGGAGAAATATGGTATACTGGGGTGTGGTCCCGTTGACCGCGTGCAACTGAGGTTTGTGGCCTTCATAACGAACCCCACCACATCAGTTTGTTGATTATTAATTAAATTTTTGTAATTGTTGAAGCCATCTAAAAACATGTGTGTTAGTATATAGAAGGATTTTTCCTCTAAAGTGTGATATTTCAAGTCCCTTCCGAATATAAAATGTAGAAATAAAACTTGCATTGATGTTTTAAAAAGATAAATAAATACGAGAGAAAAAAATTATTCTGTAAAAATTGTATGTTTTGCTAGTTGTTAAGAACGGCTTTCGTCATCCCTCTCGCATGTCCCACCTTGATATTCCAAAATTATAGGATAATTTGTAATAAACTTTTAATAAAACATAATGATATCTGAAAGAAAAATCGGTATTATAGTTCTTTGAAATAAATTAAATTTTACAGTTCAGTTAAGAAATCTTCTTTAAAAAATTTCGAAATTTCGCACCTAGGGTTCATTTGCGCAAAGTTCTAAGGAAAAAGAGGGACTAAACAAACGGAAGGAAAAATGGGGTTCGTGCAAGAGTTTCGCGGATTGGAATTGAACTTAAGCAGTTAGAGTTGAATCTGAAGAAAAATCTCCTACCTAGTGTCCTACTTACTTACATAATTTTCGAGTGGAAAATAGTTGACTGGATAATTTATTCCATCATTACATAATTTTCCTTGTAACTGTGTATCGTAAAACAGTTTTTCAGTAAAAATCGCCATAAATAATACGAAGTAAGGTAAAGCAATTTTGACACTGCCTTTCAAGGCTTCGTTCCCACATAAGTTGATTTGAGCTTGAGATGTGTTCTTACTTTTTCAAAAATAATACAATAAAGCTGAAGTGCACGTCATCTTCGCCATTTTTAAATTGTGATATAAAAAAACTAAAGATTTAATCGATTGTTTTATTAAATCAAAGTTCAATAAAAATAAGTCCAAACAATAAGAAAGCATATAGGTTAGGCGATTTACACACCTTAAAAAACAACAGATCGTATAAATAAATATATATATAAAGGCAGATAGATATCGGCAAATTCATCGCCATTCCTTCATTTGATTGATATTCATGATTAAACTTTGCTTAGCTATTTGTATTTGTATAAATTATTATTGCTGATATTTTTTTATTCTTTCAGGAGTTAGAGAACTATTGTACCTATTCCAGGAAAAACACAAAAAGTAAAAATATCATACGTCTGACGTTACTTCCAGATATATAAATAAAATAAAATTTATAGATAAAGACAAAATGTTATGGCTAATTTTGAATATAGTGTGGCTGCTTATTCTGTTTTTAAATAAATATCACTCTTTATTGAAAAAAGTTTTAAGTGATTCATTTTCTCTTTATGATGACATATATGTGTAAATATGTGTTAACATTTGTTTTGAAACTGTGGAGAATTGAGTGTGTTGACTACAATAAACTCTTTAAATATTTTGTTACTTTAATATTATATAAGCAATGTTTGGTCATTGTATTGTCTCGGAATTGATTGTACGAGTATAGATTTTTTCCAACATTATCATCCAACAGTTGAAACTTTTGTTTAGGCAATAGACAAATGATGTACCAAACTTTTGTTTTGATGCACGTCATTGTTTTATTCGAATAAATAATTTAGTTTCAGAGAAGTGATTCAATTTGGAAGATAGGTTATTATTTATCATCAACCAAGCTATCGCTTATATTATCTTGAATACTGGTTATTTATTGAAATAGTCCAGTCAAAATACATTCTTTGATAATATATTATTAAGTTGTTTTGCTATTTTTCAGCTTGGATTTTACCGATTTTAGATGAAAAAATATTAAAAAAAAAAATTATATATGTATATCAGAAACTGGAGCCATTCTTTCAGATGAGCAGTAAACTGAAGTAGTCACATTCAGATGAAAGCAGTCTTTCGCCTCTTCAAAGAAATTTGCAAAAAGAAATCAATATCCATCAATGCTAAACTTATACATTGCTCAACAGCAATCTGCCCTGAGACATTATATCCGGCATATTAATTGATTCTGAACAAGAAAATATTGATGCGTGATCTTAAAATCACAGAGAGAAAGATATTGAGAAAAAGTTTGGACTTTGGATTAACTCAATCAGAAATAATAAAAGAGTATTCACTTATCTAAAAAAAACTGATTAATCGATTAAGGAGACTGAAAATGACATCGAAGGGCTTGATGCCACTTTCAGTAGTTCGGATGCCATTAAAGGATGTTCTTCCCTGAAGATAAAACTTCAGAATTCTCAAGGCTTTTAAGAAAGACCGAAAAGAAAAACGGGCGCAATTCGGACAGAAGGAAAAAAAGAAAAAACACAGAGAAAGAATGGAAGAGATATAGAAGAGAACAAAGGAAGAAAAGAATAGTTGAAACATAGTCACATAGTGGCTCTGTAATTAAAAAAATTATATAACTATGATACTTATTCAATGAAAAATGGATTAATACAATAAAATACTCTAATTTTTCTGCTTTTTTTTTGTTCTTATCGTTATAAATATAGAGCTATTAAAAAAATCTCCACTGTATATACCATATTTCTTGATCAACTGTAGAGAATTACTGACTGCAATGACACTATTACACTTTAGCTGACGTCATTAATGATTCCTTTAATCATGCAATACCGTTCAAAGTATTCCAGAAGTCGTTCTCTAACGAAATCACATCATTAAAAACTGTCAATACAAAATCTACCTCACAAGCCACCAACGATAACGAATACGATATGATTGAGACTTACTTTAGAAGCTCAACTACCAATGACCTCAGAAATCCTCCCTAGACATTTCTCTATGTTTACTGATTCCAAAGGTAGATTACTGGTTTTTGTAGAGATGTCAGGCTCTAATTAGTTTTTAGCCAAGAATTTATCCTACCAATTTTTTAGATTTTTTTAAACTGTTTGTATTGAACTTATAAACAATCATAGGAGAAATAGCACATCTTAAGATTCATTCTTTTACAGATTTATAGAGAACTAGCTTTTGCCCGCGGCTTCGCTCGCATAGAATTTAGACTACCGCATAAAGTTTCTTGACAGTGATTTTTAACAATAATTTAACATAATAAATAATTTAATTATTTAAATAATTTAATTTTTTTCACTATAGGTTACTCGTACAAAATTTCAGATGTCTAACTTCAAAATGACGGATTCCATACAACCTTTGAACCCTTATTATAATAAGGGTGGAATTATCCAAACTTCATTCTTAAATCATACAAAGGACCTATCTGCAAATTTCAAGATGCTAAATTCCTGATTTGCCTTTAATTATGTACTATAATGGATTCTCCACAGTTCCTAAAAAACTATCGGGGGGGGGGACACCACCCCCGTGCGCCCCCCCCATAAATCCGCGCTTGCTATAGCCCATGTGTTATTCTGATGTATAACCTATATTACTGTAAAGTTTCATCCAAATCCGTTCAGTAGTTTTTGCGTGAAAGAGAGACAAACATACAAACTTTCACATTTATAATATTAGTAAGATTAGTAGTAAATCAAAACAAATAGTTTCACTCTTGTTCTTTCTGATATTTTAACAACTATGATCATGTTATTTTCCTTTAATTATGTACTATAATGGATTCTCCACAGTTCCTATAAAACTGTCGGGGGAGAGGGGGGAGGGACACCGTCCCCGTGCGCCCCCCCCTAAATCCGCGCTTGCTATAGCCCATGTGTTATTCTGATGTATAACCTATATTACTGTAAAGTTTCATCCAAATCCGTTCAGTAGTTTTTGCGTGAAAGAGAGACAAACATACAAACTTTCACATTTATAATATTAGTAAGATTAGTAGTAAATCAAAACCAATAGTTTCACTCTTGTTCTTTCTGATATTTTAACAACTATGATCATGTTATTTTCCTTTAATTATGTACTATAATGGATTCTCCACAGTTCCTATAAAACTGTCGGGGGGGCACTTACCCCCGTGTGTCCCCTAAATCCGAGCTTGCTATAGCCCATGTGTTATTCTGATGTATAACCTATATTACTGTAATGTTTCATCCAAATCCGTTCAGTAGTTTTTGCGTGAAAGAGAGAAAAACATACAAACTTTCACATTTATAATATTAGTAAGATTAATAAAGTGAAGTAAGTATAAAATATTCTTCTTCCAGCTTAATAAATTGGCCAGTTTTGTGAGATTTTGAAAATCATAGCTTTTATTTTAAATTTATATTCAAAAATTTAAGTGCAAATTTACAACTGGGATCGCCTTCTTTAACGAATTCATAATAATTCGCTATGATTATATTTATTATTATTACGTTCAGATTATAATAGTTATATTGTAAAATCTACTTCTTTCTTTCTTTTTTCCATTTCTTTCTTCCAGACTTTCTTTTTTTTCCCCTATTTTTCCTTCCATTATGGGCCTCAATAGGACAGGCCAATACCCTGTCTATCCAAATCTTCAAAATCAAAAGTAACAGAAAATATACAGCCGGACAGCTTGTACGGAATTCGACATGGCAAGGAAAAATGATTTTACGACTGGCAACCTGGAACGTGCGAGGATTGAGGTGGAAACAGCAAGAGTAATTGACAGAAAAGAGAAAGGTAAAGGGAAGATCTCCTGGCGATAAACGAAATTAAAAGAAGAGGAAAGGGAGAAGAAAGAATTGGTGACACCATTCTTCTTTACTAGGAAATAGATGATGCACGTGGAGAATTGTTTTAGGAGATCTAAATGGCAGAGTGGGAAAAGATTCCCACCTTTGACCAGATCTACTGGAGAGCCATGCAGAAGATTTAAAAATGACAGTGGAGAAAGAATACTTCACTTGTGTGCAGGCTATAGCATGATCGTTGCTACCAGCTCACAGGAAAGTTCCCTCACAAAAATATACAAGCGAAGAACAAAGTCGAAACGAAAAGTTTATAATAGATTATTTCCTGGACAAGAAAGAATCTCTTAAAAATATAATTGATGTACGAATCAAAAGAGGTTTTGAAATAGGCAGTGACCACTGTCTATTAAAGATGGACGTCGTGTAGAGAGGAGAGAAAAGAGTCCGTAGGAATGAAAGAAAGATTATCAGAGAAGTGGTCAAAGCACACAGGCTAAAGGAAGAAGACGAATTGGCTACCCTCTTCCAAGAAGAAATTGAGAGAATGACCAGACTCAGATTACATAGAGACTTTGATGATATAGAGTCATGCTGGTTTTACTTGAAGAAAATAAAAAAAGATGCAGCATCATTATTTTGTGGTAAAAGAAGAATTGGGGCCCAGTATAAGAGAACAGCGTTGTGGTCTGGAAAGGAAATTATGCTTCATCTACTAAATTTAGTTTGGAAACAGAAGAAGATCCCGAAGTATTGGGAAGGGGCTGTTATAGTCCCAATGTTTAAGAAAGGATACAACAGGGACTGTAATAACCGAGGCATACCCTTCTTAAGTGTGCGAAGCAAGATTTACTTAAATCTTGGAAAAAAGAATAAGAAGATGAGTCGAAGGATTGCTCGAAGAGGAACAATGCGGCTTTCGTGAAAATCTAAGCACCCAAGACCTGATTTTTGTAATGAGACAGGTTTTGGAAAAAGTCCTAGAAAAGGAAAAGGCAAAGTGTCTGTGTACTTTGTCAAAAGCGGTTAACCGTGTAAGAAAAACTGACATCTTACAAGCCTTAAAAGAAAAAGGGATGAATAAAGGTCATATACTTGTGGTCGAAAGTTTATATCAGAAAACGAAGAGTGTAGTAAGATTTTCCAACTATACTTCTCGGGAAATTAAGACCACCATTGGAATCCGGCAGAGATGTAGTGAGTCCCTCACTGTTCATTTTGGTCATGGATTCAGCTCTTCGAAAGGCCAAGACAAAAATGAGGAAGTTCCACCTAGGATATGCCAATCTGAGCCCAATAAGCCTCTCACTGATGGCAATTGCGAATGACATTGTGGTTTTTTCAGAGAATGACAGAAACCTCCAGCACAATGTTAGCAGATTAAAAGAAGGATTGCTGACTATAAATAAGACCATAAACCCTAATAAAACAAAAGTGATGAGGGTAGGGAAGAGGTCAAGGAGAATAATGAGGGTCATTAGACTTGAAGATAAAGTCCTGGACCAAATGGAGAACTTCAAATACCTGGGAGTGCATCTAAACGAAAACGGAGACATCGATTTTGAAGTGATCTAGAGAATCGGTGCTGCGGGCAGGATGTTTGAAGCGGTTAAGAGAGGATTTCTTAACCGAAGAGAACCCAATCTTCACGTACTCTTCAGAATCATGGAAGCTGACAAAGAAACACCAATCCAGAATAGAAGTAGCTGAAATGAGATTTCTCAGGAAGATAGAGGCCAAATCAAAAAGAAATCGAGACACCACCGGAACACCACTAAAAGGTCGAGCCTGAATGTTAAACCAGTCAACGAGCTAATAGAGGAAAACAGACTGAGATGACACAGAATTGCTAGCGAAACCTACCGAGCCTAAGTGGAGGGAAAACGAGAAAGAGAGCGACCTAGGAAGAAGTGGGAAGAAGAGGTGAGAGAGGAAGGACTTCGAGAAGAGGTGACTCCACTGGAGCATAAGACCACAGTTGGTGGAAGACCGGCAGAATGAGAGAGGAAGGACTTGGAGAAGAGGTGACTCCACTGGAGCATAAGACCACAGTTGGTGGAAGACCGGCAGAATGAGAGAGGAAGGACTTGGAGAAGAGGTGACTCCACTGGAGCATAAGACCACAGTTGGTGGAAGACCGGCAGAATGAGAGAGGAAGGACTTGGAGAAGAGGTGACTCCACTGGAGCATAAGACCACAGTTGGTGGAAGACCGGCAGAATGAGAGAGGAAGGACTTGGAGAAGAGATGACTCCACTGGAGCATAAGACCACAGTTGGTGGAAGACCGGCAGAATGCCTCCTCACGCTGCTTAGGCGGTAAAGAGGGTTGATTATGATGACGATGATGGGCCTCATACAACCTGATCGATTGCTAGTTGTTCATTCATCATTATTTCACGGACATTTTCATACAACAAATATTATTTATTATTTCATTAAATTTTAGTTTTCATTTTTTAATATTTATAATAGTTATTAATTATCTTTCTTGGAGACCTAGTTTTAGGTTATTTATAAGAACCAATCATAAAAAAATGATATCAAAATAATTTATAATTAATATGTAATAATATTAAAAATATAAAGATTGAGAATAAATACTATGAGCTCAAACGAAATATAGGAGAGGAGTTCAACAAATTTTAAGTTTACAAATACATATATGTTTAAAATCAAAGTTGAAATATATTATTAGTGATAATTTTTAAGAAGTAAACATTGTTGTACTTAAAATTATACGAAATCTTTAAGAAAAAATGTTAATTATTTTCACTTGAGAATGGAGCAATGAATCCAATAGTGTGGCTGATAAGCTAAAGTAAAACTTTAGAGGGTCTATTGCATCCCTGTAATTTATTATTACAATTCATTCTTTTATATTGACTACAGTCAAATGTCATCAATTTTTAGAATAACTAATGAAATGGGTCTTAGCTTTAAATTTCTAATGTATTTAAACAAAATGTATTGAGCTTACAATAATAGAGGTAGTGTAATTGTTATTTGAATGTAATAAATAGTTCTTGATAGGATGTTGTGCTAAAGGGGAGGGGGGATCGTTGTTATTATTGTTACATAGGAGGGGCGGTGGCGATGACTGTGAGGTCGAAAAAATCAGTCGATATTTGCTCAAGGAACTCGTGTATTTCTTTGAGCGGCAGTCCGAGTTCTTCCAAGTCTCTCTTCGTCTCGAGGAACGGTGTCGATTCCAGCAGAGGCTCCAGGTAGAGCCTCGCTTCCCCTGACAGTATTCTTTCCATCAGGCTCTAAAACAGCAAGTTATTTGACATAAAACAGCTATTATTAAAATAATATTGAATACCACCATAATAATCATTAATAAAACTAGGTTTGTAGATTATTTGATCAGGAAATGTACTCGTTAAATACAAAGATGGAACATCCGAAGGGGGCCAGAAAAAGTAGAAAAGCTATTGGCATGCTCATTTCTGTGTTATTACTTTGAAGTAATACCAACCTAAAAAATGCAAAAACTTTGCTATATTATTATAAAGCTGTGAAACAGACACTATTGCGGTGATGGACTTCTTGAGAAGGGGGGCCTGAATTTCTAGGTGTGACGAAACACCCACGAACACACAAATATTATTCATAGACGTGACGAAACACAAATATTATTCATAGGCGTGACGAAACACAAATATTATTCTTTTTTTCAAAAATGAATAATATTTCACTGGTTATGATAACATATTTATTACTAACACGATTACCATTTTAATTTAAATATCATATACAGAAATAACCGTTTGAAATTCTTCTAAATTCATTTTATAAATTCATGTTATCCATATCATGCATTTAAGTCAATATTAAAGTTGAAGCTTCCAAAACTAAATATTAACATAAATAATAATAAATCTGGAGTGTTTTCCCAAGAAGGGGAGAGGCGTAGCACAGTGTTAGAGCTTTTGTTGCATTGCTCTCGTTGCAAGTTCAGATCCAGCTGTGGCAGGTAATTATTTAATCATTTAACAACCACGAAAGGACACTGTGGGATCTGGAGACCCTAATGGGGCTCACCCGACCTTTGTGATCTGCCCTAAATGGATGCCAATTACTTTTAATTTAGCCTTCCTCCCTCTTCTTAAAATCTATGCAAGGGCTTATGTGAATTATTTTACTGGAAGAAAAAAATGTAATCGAAGTTTGAATAAACCATTTTTTTCAGAGCTTTTCACCGTGGTGTCTATTGCTATCTGGTATGAAGATTTATGTTTATATATTTATCTTCTGTTGTAGAAAGTAAACTATACAAACATTTCTGTAGATAGAACTATAACCCTTCTTGCATCATTAGACAAGTTTAAAAAAAGACATAAAGAAGTTGTTTCTGATTGATTCTTCACAGATAATATTTAATGCTTTATGCTCTAAGCCTTCTCCGAAATGGTTGGTGGACTTGAGAAAAATAATTGATCCTCTTTTACGTAAGTGTATATTCTTAAAATTGACTCAAATTGGTTCTCGTCTATATTTATTTTTTATTTTATCTATAATCATGTTTTTACTGTGTAGCTCCTGAGACATGTAAGAAAACTTGTAACTATAAAAAAAACAACCCAAGGATATTTTAACTTCCACAGAAAGTTTGTTAGTTATAAAAGAGCTTTTTAAAAAATCTGATGAAATATTGACACTTTATATTATATATTAGTAACAGATTGGTTATGTGATGAGTTAAAGAAACAAGATAGCTTCAATCTAGCACAAAGGTAGGCAAATTGATATGTGTTAAGACATTATTGTTAATTCATTTGAAGGTTTTTAAATGCAAAATGAATAAGGGTGTTACCGGACCAGTCGGCACATGGCACAAATATGGAAAAATGCCTTTGTCAAAAACTCCAAATATAAATTTCCTCGCTTGATAATGTATTAGGGAGCGCACAAATTCAGAGCAATTTATGAAAAAATAAACCAGGAAGTACATACGGTAATAATAAAATTAATATATAAATGCTATTTTGAATCTATTGGAGAAAGAATGGTTTTGTAGTCAAGCAGAACATAAATAAATATTTAAAAAATTAGGTCAGTTCAAATATCTGTTTATTGTTAATATTGAAATATACAAATATGTAAATCCATTCTAATTTGTAGTGAAAGGAATAATTAACAACGAATAATTTATTACAAATATAATTGTTAAAATGCTGTGTTCCAGCATATTTATCATATTTTTTAAAGGATGAAATGCATCATGCATAAGTTCAGAAGAAACCGCCTTAAGTCGCGTGAATGCAAAACCCGCATAACAGGACTGTATTGCGGTATACTCTCCTACTCTCCGGAGGGAGATACCAAGAGACAGGCGAGTCACTTAGAGCCAATTACCTTACACTCTCCAAGGTTTGCCTAACTCTTGATAATGTCGTATATTTGTGGTTCATGTGAATTTGTCGTGATATTATTCTGAGACATATACATAGTGCATCTCAGTAAAACGAATCCTATCTATTGACTTATGCATCTTAACTATCGAACAACAATTTACTCCAAACAACATTAAGATAAACTAACAATTAATTCAAAATGAATAAAGAAACTTATACAAGAAATTTTATTTAATTGAATCATTTAAATATTAATACCCAAATAGCTTAAAAGGAATTAGATGAAACAGCATCTCAAGTAAGGTCGAATGTTAAGTTATTTTTTTGAGAGAATGTTATCAACACTGTCAATTCAGATTTCACGCATTTCTGTCAACTGATATTGACATAAAGAATACACTAAATCATTGGATATGCAGCTGATGGACCTAAGAGTACTTAAGAGTTTTTAATTGGAAACCTAGTTTAAAGAATCTCTTTAAGATCAAAACTGTACTTCCCTTTTCAACTTTTTTCAGTTCAGCAATGCTTATGAATTTCTTTAACTCAACCAATAATAGAAGGAGGATCGCAGAAGTCAATATTACTTACTATGTATTTATTCATTTTTTTATTATGCGTAGTATAAAAGTATTGTGGTTGGCCCTTACTATATCTGTTTACTACCCATTATGCAAAATTATATACATGGTAATCAATGACAATTTCATTCGATATTTTCGCCTCTGTTCCTAAATAATTATTATACTCCAAAATCCTCACAGACGATTCAATAAAGGTGTGAAGCACTGAAAACTCGACTTAATCACGACAAAAATCGCTATCGATAACAGAAAGTATCCCACCAGTAAATACAATAAACAGCTTGAACTTACATTCGACAGGAAAATAGTAAAAGAACACGTCAAAATTTAAAAAAAGTGGAATGAAATGTATAGTTCTCGCACTAAATTCACTGAAGACTAAAATAATCCTAATTTGAAAAAAGTTCAATTTTTCAACTTAAAAACAAATAACTGATAATAAAAATTTATGAATCATAATTTAATATAAAATAAGAAGCATTTTTACAAAATTAATAACCCTTTTAATCACACAAAAAAATAAAAATTTCCATCTATATAAGTTATGCTTATAGTTTTAAAAGGCAGATCTCCCTAAGTGGTAAGATATGTTATGAACTTAAACATAAAAGGTCTGGTATGAAAGCGAATCATTTTCAGGATGGACGGATTGCATTAAATAATGTATTTAACAACAATTTTTTGCTGTTTAACAAACACCCGAACGTGTCAAATTATATAAAAACTTAGACTTGAAACTTAATAAGAAGTCTAAGTTTATTAAATTAGAAAGTCTTATAATCACAATAATAAAACATCTTTGTTTTATTAATTGGTGGTAATGTAATTAAGCATTAAAAGAATACTCGGAAATATTTTTTCTAGGCTTTTTATCTTCACAATAGTATATTATACTTATAGTGTAACAGCGTTTATTCCAGGATATTTTTTTTTTTAGGGGGGGGGGGGATTATTCTACTTTTTCACATCTAGTTAATTTATATAATTTATGTATTTAGCTAATTTATGTACATGATTAGGATTTATTATTCATTTTTATAACTACTAACAAAATTATTAACGATGGTTAATTAATTTAAATTAAAAAAATTAAAGGAGTCAAACCATAAGAAGTATTCCAATGCGCTTTGCTTGACCATTTTTAAATATTTTATTTGCACTTATCCCATAACTCAGAAGATCAAAACCGTTTTTAAAAAAAGTTTACCATGTACCACTACTGGCAGCCATTTTTATTTTTTAAATCAAGACGGTTTTTCAATTTTGGAACATTAGCGTCAATTTCAATATCTCTGCACTAGATTAGATTACAACATTGAAATTGATATGATTGTTTTTAGAAAAGTCTCCTCAAGAGTGTTGTTTATTACACCAAATACCCTAGCCAGTATAAATTACATCCAAAGTTTGGTATTGAAAACTTAGGTATTCAACTTTTTAGACCTATTATAAAAATAAGGACCAAATAATAATTTATCTGAATGTGTTTTTTCTCGAATTAGATATGATAAACTACTAACCTTATATGGAGCAAGAAAACTTATGTTTCCTTAATTTTATTTTTTTTATTTTTGCAATTTGAAAAATATAATTTTGGAGCTAGTTATCTTCTTTTCTGTTTATAAAAAAACGAATTTTTCACATAGTGTACACCTATATGATTATTATGTACCTACTGCAAAAATTTCAGCACTGCTATTTGACTGTAAACAAAGATATGAATTTTCGAAATATTTAAAATTGATCGGGCAACCTATTTAATTTATATTGAACACTTCGCTTGGATTGACCCTTTTTGAACTATGCTATGACAGTAATAAATAATTTCGAGTTTACTTTATTTTAAACAGAAAAAAACTTTGCACAAAAAACTTCTAGATGTACTGAACAATCACTACTTCCAAATGACTATTTATAGCTACATAACCCTAATCACAAATTCACCTGTCATACATTGTCTCAAACTTTATGGTAGCTGGTATTAAAGAATATGATTTAACATCGATATAGAGATTTTAATCAATCACTGTAAAATAACCAAGGACAAAGAAAATTGATATTGTTAGTCATCGTTGTATTAAGGTTGATAACTGTCTCTTAATTCTTGAGGACACAACACGAAAGCTAAGAGAAAAGCACCGCCTTCCGAGTGCAGGCGTACTCGAGTTGAGCAATTTGCCGAGGTAATCTTTTCATCGGCCTAATGATATCCCATCCGCGGGGCAGAATCCTTTTTCAACTGGATTCCTAACCTATTCTGTATTATAATATTACATTTCTTTCTATTCAAAATTGCATGTGAAATAACATTATTTAATATAAATAGCCCGTTATAAAAAATAAACAAACAAGCTTTAATAGAAAATAAAGAGTTACCATATCGGGAGACACGGTAGTGTACACTAAGGCATACATGGCTTCATCTTTGAGACAAGCATACCACAAAAATATAATTAAATATTATAGTTTGAAAAACACACTTTTTTACCTTGCTAAACAAAAAAAAAAAAAAATAGTTTGTAAATTAAAAACACGCTTTAATAGAAAAAAATTAAAAATATTGACAATAAGTTTAAGAATAGAGTGAAACAAAAAAATTCATTTTATCGTAAAAAAACATGGGGTGCTTGATGCTAATCGTTATAAATAATTTATTGACTGATATTGGTAAAATTATTGTCATTATGAATATATTTTAAAAAACACAACTATTTTTTTTTACGATAAGTTTTGGAGTTTACTCCTTATGAAACGATTTTCATTTTTATCCCACGGTATGAAAATTTATGAGGATTAAAATCGAGTGTTGACTAAAAGTGGCACGTATTACTTACTCGATTATTACTAGTATTACTTTCTCGATAAGATTGTATTAGTTGTTTTACATAATACATGGAAATTAAAAGTTAAATTCCCGGACTAATCGGGAAGAGATACGTGTGGTATTTATGGTAACAGTGTATTGCTTTATCCTCGAAGTGTTTAAATGCGATAATTTTTTGTGTAGGAGCCTTTTTAAAGACACCCATCCAAACAGGCACTTCACTACTCTTATTAAGATCCGCCTTAAGCTGTTGGGATCCTTTCTTATCACTTGGATACAACCTCAACTCTGCTCTGTTGATCTGATAAGAGTAGGAAATTGACTAACTATATATCAAGGCTGTGCAGTGACTATTTAATTGTGTACAGTGTGTAGTGTGTAGTGTGTAGCGCTACTAGGACAGGAGATTGGTGTATTAGGAAGTGGACAGGCTGTGAGCAAGCTAGGCCTAAATACACCTCTACCGGACTCTGAAAATGAGGCCCCCGTCAAAAAAGTAAAGACAGGGAAAAAATCGGCCAAGAGGAAGACAAGGAAAGCAGAAGCGCCACCGGTAGTGACATTGAACAGCTTTACCGCTCTAGGTAATTTACCACCAACTGAGGAACATACGGCGGCCCCACCGAAGAAGATTCCTCCAGTTATAATAGACCGAGAAAACTTCACGTTAAATGAGGTGAGTGATTTCATAAACAAAATTAATATTAATCAATATTTTATCAAACATACGAGGACTGAGATCCATATTTACCACCAATCAGAGACCGATCGACCCACATTCGAAAGACATCTAAAAACTCGTGGTATTGGGTACCATAGTTTTGCACCCAAAAACACGACAAAACTCTCGAACAAATTTGTGATAAAAAATCTTGATCTTTCTATTCCCATATCTGATCAGGAAGGCATTTGAACCGATTACGGCTTCGGACATAAGACGTATGCAAAAGACTGCACCGGTACGAAAGAAAATGGAATTACGTATAACCTATATTGATAACTGTTCCACAAGGTATCACTATAGAAGATATACAAGACAAAGTACGCCACGTCAATAGATGTGGTCAATAGTTCACGGTTGTGAAATACATCCCGAGAAAGGATATCCTATCGCCCCAGTGCTATAAATGTGCTGACATTTATATAATTTTATATAAATATATAATTACATAATTTGGGTACACAAAAAACTACTGCAACCACACCGTAAAATATGTAAGATGCAGCGGCTCACACAACATTTCTGAACCAAAATGCTCAAATTGCGAGGGAGCGCATTCGCTTCTTATAGAAAATGCCTCCATAGGAAAAAATAGAAAAAAATAATGACTAAAGGATGGAAGAAAAGAGATCTAATCAGATCAGCACTAACCAAAACATCCCCAAACTGACCGACAGCATTACAGTTCGCCCAGGTGTAGAATACGCATCTTTTATACAAGGTACCAAAATGATAACCGAACCACAACCATCAACCACTCAAACCAAGCGCTCACTACCACCATCAGAGCCTTCACAAACTTTCGCCTATTTTCCAACAGCCAACCATCAACAACCAAAATACGCCATAAAGACTAAGATATGACGGCAAACACCAAATAAATTCCCATTACATAGAATAATAATTTTCTAATGTAAAGGAGATAGTTGGGGGGTGCAGTCAATAAGAACACAGAATAAGTGAATAGTTCATCACACACAGAATAGTTCATCACTTATTCTGTGTTCTTATTGACTGCACCCCCCAACTATCTCCTTTACATTAGATCATCCAGTCAACTATTTTCATCTCATAAATAATAATTTTCGTTTTTTCAATAAAGACAATGATTTAGAAGATAAATAACATGACTGAAATAATCTAATTGTAACGGACTGAGATAGTTTAAGATCATATTTATGTTTGGATATATAATTAGAAATATTTTATTAAATAGGAAATTATTGTTAAAACAACTCATGCTAGGATTTGTGTCCCTGTCAGTGGCTCATAGGTCCGATTCAAACACGAGGTGAACCGAATCAGCAGTTTTCACCGTAAAAATCTCCGGCTCTGTTCGAACCTTGGAGACGTTAAATATAATTATTAAATTCTCGGGATAATTATTATCATGTATCATAGCAGCACGTTACGGCCCAGGGGTAAGAATGATTAAGCTAGCTGGAATAAGCCTTCAAATAGCCTACCGTTTTCCCAAAAAGTTAGAGTTGAAGACTGGGACTAGTGAGAAGAGGGACCTGAGCAAGACACCAGATGGAAGGTAGGAACTCTGCCTTATACTGTAGCCAGACTTTTATTCTGGGTAAAGCCCGCTTGTAGTTCAGTTGAATATAGAGCCAGTTCATTATTTTCTTTGTCATTAGTCGCGTTTGGCCACAAGGCAGATGGGAATCTTTTCTTTAATTATTAGTGCATATGGTTATTGTTATCGATGATAGATCGAGGTTTGTTTGGAAATTATTATTGGCTATGAGATAATGAGTACTGAGGGTGAATATTTAAGTTGTAATTATTATTAGTGCATAGAATTATTGTCATAGATCATGAATTTGATTATCATCACTGTTTTATTATCATTTTATTAGTTGTTTCAGGGATTATGATTATGGATGGAGAATGTGGGATATGATATTTGTTCGCATGTTATTACTGAGGGTGAATCTTCTGTTAAATTAATAGCAGTTAAATGTAATTTTGTTTTCAATATAATAGAGTTATTTTTTTTATAGATGAATGTTTTGGGGCTTATTTCTTCATCCAGGGTCCCTATGTGTCCTCGATCATACCCTGTCCTCTCTCAGCCCTTTTGCCCCCTACCCGCCACAGGTAACATTATCATAAGTGAGCGTTTCATTCAGGATATGAAAAATACTCGCAAACTAAAAAAAAATTAACTTCCAATATTAATCAACTAACTGACATATTCAAAAAATGGCAATCAGTAATTATGCCTAGATTACCTTCACAGCTGATTCTAATTAATATTAAAATATAATAATGAACAATCCGGTTAAATGATTCCTTACGTGCGATTGTCCGCACGCGAGTCCAGTCAGCACCCACTGACCTGAATCGATCTCCGCGCCGAATTAAGCAATGTACGTTCCCCCATAAACACAATATAGCCACAATTAATGATAAAAAATAATTAATAAATGTCCATTAAGGTAATCAGCATTACGAGCTCTTATACTGATAATTTAAGGTTGATTGGAAAGGTTTAAATATTCATTTTTCATTTCCGAGTTTCAACGATAAACTCGAAAGAAAACCGCAGACTGTGTTCATTTATACCGTACAACAATTGACAAGAGGTTTTTTAAATTACGTTACAAATATGGAGGAATTATTCATCGCTCGCCATCTTTCAGTTTAATTTAATCTTCTATATCAGATTTATGAAGCAGTGTATTTAAAAATTTCTTTTAAAAAACTGCTGATACTACAACATCATAATTACATACTAATTTTATCAGCATTAATTAATAATTAAATAAATCAAATTCCTGTGAAGTACTTTTTCCTGTTTAATACCGTTGTTTTATTATGAAGCATGTGACAACATTAAAACAGTGAACCTGCTTTAATAAAATAAATACAACTGACCTATGGAATATTATCATACTGAAGTTATTCCACATTTACTTTGTTCCTCGGACATCATTTCAATTGACTGTTGAGATTATTTTATTTTTAATAAAATGTATGATTGGGAAACGTCGTGGCAAAAGCAATCAAAATAAAAATAAAAATTTTGGTGCATTGCGCGTATCACAAATTAAATTTCTCTTATCGCCTCGTATTAACAATCGCCAGCCGTTCTGTTTTCCTTAACAACAGTTGAAAACGATGTTAAACAAAATTTTAAAAATTAACTACAATCAAAGGAATTATAATAATTATTACAAGCGTAAAATTAACAACTGAATTGGATTGTCTACAATAAGCTGGCATTAAGGTGGAGGAAGTCGTAGTTTAGTCAAAGCGGAGAAAGTCTGCCATATTTTTTTTTTTAATCGAACTAATAATAATAATATTAATAACTAATGATAAATAATAAATGATGATAATAATAACTAGTAACATCCAGTGGTACAAAGTCAACCATTATACTATTTATTTATTAATACAAGTATAATGGGCAGAAACATTATATTCCGCTACTGGTTTGATGTAAATTAATATTAAATCATTACATACATAATTAAGTTTAAAAATATATAATAGCTAATACCTAGAATAGCTAGGTTATGAATATAGATATCCATACTGAAGATAGCCTTAAGTAGAACAAAATACCCGAAGTTCGTGCTTCAAAAAATGAAAATAAATTAAAGGCCTGATAGATTATTCTTATATTTTATTTGCTTCACCTGTACTTATGTATGTAAAGGAATCTTTGAATTTTATTTTCGGCTACTTCAAAACATCGAATTAAATTGAAACATTATACATTTCTCAAGGACCGATGACAATAAAATAATTTAGAAAGTTTGATCTAGTATCGTGATCTGGATTCTTAGGATTAGCGATGTTTCGTATCCAAAGACACGGTAGTGTCTAGTGCCAAGTACTAAGGCATGCACGGCTTAGGTAATGTTTGAGACAAGTATATGTCAACTGGAAGAGTCAACTGGGGAGTCTATGAATGTTGCAACAAAAAAACATGTTGTTTGAACAACTATAAAATAAGCTTTTGTCAATATTTTAAAATAACAATAGAATTAAACAAATTAATTAATTTTGTCTAAAAGAAGTTCTGTGTGCTTTTTAAGATATTTTCATAATGACTCAACTTGTACCATCTAAATCTTTACATCAATTAGCATTAAGCAACCCACGCTTTAATTTATGATAAAATAAATTTGTTTGTTCATAGCTCTCTTACTTTAAACTTATTGAAAATCATTTTCTTCTTAGTTTTTTAAATTATTATTTATGTTTTATCTCTTTTGTTCAAAAAATATGGTATGAGTATTTATATAGGATAGTGTTTTTGTAACACCAAAAACCGAATCTTCACAAACTGAATACCAAAATTTACCGATGAATACAGACTGAAACATAAGTAAAAAAGAAAAAAACAAGAAACCATATTATTTAAAACAATATATTTTTAAAGATTCCTTTGTTTGTTTCAAAATAAAAAACGATAACTATTTTTTTTTATGTATAAAGCATGATAAAATAAGGTATTTTAAAAATCTGGTGTGGTGATTATTTTTTTCAACAATGTTTAGTTTTCCAGCATATATCACCAATCTGTAATACTACTCTAAATAATGCGGAATTGAAAAAAAGACTGACATTGTATAAGCATCGTACAAACTTTTTAAACTATTATTATTTTTTTTTAATTTCGTGTATGCATCAAGTTATACTCGAATCTATATAACATTTAAAATGCATATTTCGATACTTTTTATATTTGGTTTTAATTATTGATGGTAATGCTTATCATGATCCGATACAAAACATAACAAAACCAGATTAAACATTAACAATTACAAAATCTACTTTGCATAAGATAATTTCGGAGACGAGGTACAGGCGGGAGTGGAGTACCGCATTGCGGCTCGGAGAGGCTCAGGTATTCAGCCTACTCTTCTCCACCACTATAATAATTTTCTCACCTGAAGAAGTTACAGTTCTCATTGAAAGTTGCAAATCAGAAACTATATTTAATATCGTGATCAGTTTTCGTGTTTAATCGATCTGGTTGGACTTGAACAGAAAAGACAATCGTCCTGTTATTTATTCATTAATGTTTTTATAATCTCATAATACGTTTCACAAACTCTAAATTTTGTTAATGCATGTCTATAATCTAATATTATAATTATTTTGTCGATGTCGTAAATATAAATCATGATCAACAAGTATAACAAACATGTAATTATATACTCAATATTATGTGATTGTTCATATAAAAAAAGTAGGAACGTTATACAGAAAAAATAAATAAATAAAACTTGAACATTTTTTTCCAAGTTTACAACACTTTATTTACATTTTTGTAAGATTTATATTGCATTTTTATCGTTATGTTTTTCATTTTATGTAGTTGATAGTTTTACTTTTTACTTGAATTTAATAACAACACTGATAATTCTATGCATTTATATGCCTAATTTACTTTTTAATAAAATTTTCTCTATTTATGTTAATCCTATTTCTTTCCCGTTTATTTTCAAAATCCAATCAAATGTGAATTTATCATTTAATTATTTCTCTTTATTTTTATGTACCATTTGTGTTATTTCTGTGATCCTGAATTTGTTTTCATCTCGCCGTTAGTAGCCCTGAATTAAGGCCTTCTACAACGCATGCCGAGATGTCAATATGCTTTAATTAGTTCATATTTCTATATAAAAATATTTGTCAATAGAGACCATCATCTACTTCTTGATATTTTTTTATAGAAATTCTTCGGAGAAAATTAAAATTTACCCAGTGAATTTGCTTATGACACATTTGTTTATCTTCATGTCTTGCTATCTCGCATATAAATATTTTTATAATGCTTATAAATATAATTTTCATATTTAAGGCATTTTTTTTTTAATTTCCATTTTATGTAAGATGGTCCAACGAAATGTTGAATGAAATTATTTATTTATTAAGTTATGACAATTATTTTAACTTTATGTTAAATCTAAAGGTTTTGTTAAGAAAATTATTTCGCGTTAGGATCAATTTTAGAGCCTAGGTGATTAGTTCATGTCACAAATAACTTAGAATAAAATGATTATTTGTATCTTTCAACGTAGAAAAAAACAAAAGTCAAATATCTCAGGTTAAAAAAGGATGGTCTCTGCGCCATTCATTAATTTATAATAGTGTAGAATATTTCAGAAGAATACACATTTACTAGACAAATTCTTCATTTTCTTAAGACCATAATTTCATATCAATATTTTAAAGTGGTTTGTAAATATATTAAAAAATAATCTAATCAATTCATCAAATATTTTTTTAAAATAAAAGAGCCTACCTTGAACTGAGGATTGCTGTCTATCTTGTACTTGTAGGCCTCCTTGATTTCGGCCAGAGGTACGTTCTCCATGGCGTCCTTCACCAGGGCGACCACACCATCTCCTGGGGACCGCGGCCATCTGGAACTGAACCAATATTGTTAGGGGAAAAACCTCGACCAAACAAAAATCATTAAACTTGGTGTGGCTGACAGTGGCTTACCTCTTTTCCTCGTTTGGCTGAACGAACGGAATGTCGAGGACATGGTTCACCTTGTTGGCCAAGGAGTAGGCGTCGATGTTGTACATCTCAGCCATGTACGCCAACTGCGGATGAAACACCATTAGCTCCTTAAACTAATAAAAATACAAGTAACCGAGTACTTATATCGCCTCACATCAGAGAACTGCGGACTGGACTCGATGGCAGCGACGTTCTCCTTGAACTTGGACCCTGAGAGGTAGCCCAGGAGGGACTTGACCTGCTGGTCCTGAATGGCGTACTCTATAGCGATCGCCATCACTTTCTCGAAAGGAACCATCTCCACGAGCTCTATTACGTCCTGTTCCACCATGTTTCTGTTGTCTGGAAGTGAAGCAAGTTTATAGTTAACCCCCGAAATAAGAAAAATAAGATTGATTGTATAGGGCCATACCAAAGATTATCTGAAATCACCTCATCAAGTCAGCTCTTCGAAAATGTTCATAAAATTTATAATGCACAACCGCTTACAAAGAATTTTAATTCACGAAGTTATTAAAGAAACCAGACTTGGAAATGTAATATTTCGTCTCATTATACTTGTATGCATCCTGTTCAGTACAAAAGCTTGAAAATCTCATGAGAGGCATGAAGAAGAACAGTAACCAGCGGTACCTCTCCCGTGGCTCGGTTTAATTTCTTATGATAACAGATCCCTCATTCACATTCTTTGTATTCTCCACCTACTGTCCTCAGAAATGAGAGTCGTTATCATTTATTATGCCAATAGATTTGGTAGTTTTACTTGAAAACGTTTGAAGTATGTACGTACAAATTTTCGTCGTCCATTACTATTTTTAAGATTTTTTTTATTAGCATAATATAGTGATTTAGTACTTTAAGCATTTCAAGAATTTTTTATTGAAAAGTTAGTAGTTATTTACTAAGAGTGTGTGTAGTTATGCCATGAGCTTGTAATGTATGTAAAGTCCAATCTGGTTTTCCTAAGATTACTTGCTTAATTTTTATCTTTTTTCTAATTTGGATTTTTTTCTGAAATATATCTGTATTGCATGAAATAGACGGACGTTTTTCTTAATATAGGGACCCGATTTTATTTTCATATTAACGTTAGTCCAAAATATTATGCTTTGTCTGTCTGTGGGGTGGGTGAGTTATTAAGGTAAACGTGAAGATAGGTCTATGTATGTGGGTGAAAGTAATACATAACATATATGAGTACCTAACAATAGTTTACTGTTAGTTTTCGAGGTTCAGTCTGATCTTCCATAGTTGGTTCAAATTTTTTAAAGTTTTTATCTGTGTCGCGATTTTAAGAAATACAATTAAAACAAAATAAACTTTAAGTTTTGGAGTATACTATGTGTAAGGCTGACGATTGTATATTAAGAGCGTAACGAAAGACTGTCATCAATCTTATCATTCTATAGAACTAAAGATAAAATATTGCGATTCATCAACGATTCGTTAATGTAGATGTGCCGTAGCTCTTTGTTTCTCACTTTTACCAGCGCTCTACATTCTTGCGCCTCATTCAAATCACACAAACAAAAGAGTCATCCCTGTTACTGATCGATCCCTCATACATCATCAACTTTCTCCGCCGTCTTTTGTAAACATTTGGGATTTTTCGACAAATATATACTAGAAATAAGAGTATTCCCTTATAGTATATTAACTTCTCATAAATGTAAACTACTAATCATTATACAATCCTGTGAAACTTCGGAGAAACTGTTGTACAACTTCATATATCCCTGGGAGGGATACTGCAACAAGCCAGTGGAAAATTCTATTATTTATGATATTTTGGGAAAGGGTTTCAATACTCAGGAACAAAATATTTCAGAAGGGTATATGATTCCATAAAATAAATGACATCCAACAATTCTTCAGAAAATTGGGGGAAAACTATTGGACACAGAAATGATATGCCTTAAGACAGTATTCCAATGGTACACTAACAGGGACTTAATGCTTCTATGTTTCCGGAGGTATATGGTTTAGAACACTGAGCTATCATAAATGGTTGTTCAATTTAGGCTTGAAGGCATATCCATAGCTCTTGCCACCTTAGGGAATGCTCTCATGAATTAATCACTTATTGTTGTAGAAACATTTTAATAAAATAAAATGACTGAATAAGATCTATTACTATACATATTACTTATTAATATATCTTGGATAATATTAGTTGATCTTGTATATATGAGAAAAAAATGGTATACCTCCACTCGAACCATTTTCTTCCTTATTACTTATTAACAATATTATAAACTATATATAACAATTAATATATTGTCTATATATATTCTTTTTAAACCAAGAAATAATGACTAGCTTATTAAAAGTCTAGTATTTGAAAATTGTTTTTACCTCTAGGAACTGGCACACCATTGGCCAAGATTGCGCCAAAAATATAGATGAAATACTTGCACATCTGTGAAAGAAATGATTTATTCCAAAATATTAAGAATTCAAAATTATTTCAAATAATCAGTAAATATTATGTTTATTCAAGAAGCTAAGCATGGATGATAGTTATACAATGAATACAAACTTGATTTATTTTCAAGAATTTCTATTCTAGGAAATTACTTTTCTCTCTCTTTTTTTGATGAAAAAAAAAGTCAATTGAAAATATTTTTAGTTATTTTTTGGTAGTGCAAAAAATATCTAATTCCGAACAACTTCCATAGATTTTTATTTCATCTTTTACATTTTCATACTTTTTCAAGGACCCAAAAAACAATCAATTGTTATAATTCAAGATTTAATACATTTTTTAAATTATATTAATAGCAAAATCATTTTACTAGTTTCAGGTAAAAGCTTTAATTAAGATAAGATCATAGCTTGTCATATTCCAAGAGCTAACGAATTACTAAAATTTTTTATAAGAAAAAAGAAATCTTTAACATCATGGTATCTTACTATCATTTTGTTATTTATTTCAAAAATATAAAATCATTAGTATGGAATTATTAAGAAACTTAACTTACTTTAGATGATTAAGTGCAACAATTAAATGAATCACACTTCACACCATTGAGTAATATACAATATAGTGGTTCCCAATGCTGATTGGAACTTAGCTCTTGTCTAACAACCAATGTGACAATATGTAACTAAAACAAAGATCATCGAAATTTTATATTATATAAAAAAACAAACAGAAACATTGTTTTGTAACAATAGTATACTGAGATTTAATACTTAATGATTATTGGATGAAAGTGAAACTTCAGCAGTCATAAAAAGAATAAACTATAGAAGTTTGATAATCCAATGTAAATAAAATCAATTTACATGGGACCTACAACAAATTTGTATAGATATGTATTAAAAAATAAATCTATTAAAGGTGAACTTTATTATAAGTTTATACCTAAATTCAGTCAATTCCATGTTTGAGCTTTTTCTCAGATATAGAAATGTTTCTCAATAATCATCTCCCTTAAAACTTTTTCCACAGTAATTGATTTTTTTCTATCTACTTTTTAGAAAAATTTTCAATTTCCTATATTTACAGGTTTATAAATGTCTAAGTCTGTTTAGTATCCATAAGGAATTGGATGTACAAGCATGATTCAATGAAAGGTAATCTATTATTTTTTAGCCATTTCTTTATATAATTGGGGCTTATTTTTTTAAATTACATTTTAATAAAATAAGTTCTTCTGTCATAAATTCATTTCATCCCCAGGCTCCGCCTCCATAAGACTCCACTAATATTTTTTTCTTGTGTTTATTCAGTTTAATAATTTAGAATCCAAAATTTAAATCCTGTATAAGCTGACTGAATGTTGATAACTTTTCTAAAGCATAGATTCTTTTCAATAAGCAAAAAAAAATATTTGAATGACATTTTTTACTAAGTTTAATTAGAAGAATGTAATTTGGATAAATAATAATAATAAAATCAATAATTAATGATAGTAATTTTTATTGAAATGTTATTAGTTTTTAATTTTTAAGTCTGCAATCATTTCAAAAGAATTTGTAAAACTAAATATACTTCCTTAATAAAAATAAAAAATTTAACTGTTCAGTGTAGTTATTTAACTGTTCCAAATATTATCGCAGTTTGCTTCCATTGTAATTCTTAACTTATCAGGTAGAATTCTTTCTTGATCTTCGATATATAATTCCACATTTTATTATGTTTACTAAATTGAATATGTAAGTCAGATCCCAACGGAAATAAAATAAAAGAGATTGAATGTTTTATTGATGAAAAAGTGTATACATTGATATTGTTCTCAAGACTACCTATTGCAAAAAAAAAAAAAAAAGATAGAACAGAACCAAAAATTACTTACATTCTGTTGATTTGATGGATGAGGACTGAACCAGTACCACAGAGGATAGGCAGTGACAGTTAATCAGGCTAGATTCAGGCTGTCAATTCAGCCTAATTCAACCTTCCTATCTAAACACTTACAACCTTCAGGTTCAATTTCATTAAGCATATAATTTTTTTTTGCTCTTTTAAATGTCAAATTATTTTGAAATACAATTGACTAGTCCTTGTATATTCTTATGTTCCATTAGTAACATTACAACATTCATAGACATGCATATAGCAAATCATAGTACATTTAATTTGTCAAGTAGAGAAAATATAATCAGCTAACCTTCCGTTTTCCAATTTAATAAATTTCCACTCAAGTTAAAATATAATATACTGAATTAAATAATTAAGTTAACTTTAATATTTAAAACATATTACTTTTTAAGGATTCACTTTTTCTTTCAAGACAAATACTAAGATTAACTAGTATTTTCATACTGATTTTAAATATTTAAATTAAGAACTTTTCTTTAACTGTTAGTCATTTTTAAGTATGTTTAAATTCTTATTTGTGTTGTATACTAGATCCTATCATTACAAAAAATAAAGCAGGAATCTGTTTTAGACAGTTAGCAATGTAATAAGTCCCTTACAAGTTAAATCTAAAATATCGAGACTGTTCATAATTTTATATTTCAAGGGAAGTATGACCAAGCTAAGCAGTAAGAGCACTGGTCTTGTAAATTAGGGGCACGTGAGTTCAATCCTCGAATAAGACAAATTCCATTTTATTTTTATCCGAATTACCCGTAGTAGCATAAAGTGAGGTTAAATGAATAAAAAACAAACAAGCCGTTTTTAAACTAAGGGGCACATTGGGCCCCAAGCTATTAAAATATGAACTCATGGTTTTAAGGGCTTGAAAGGGTTAATAAATTCTTTATAAGATAATTGAACAAATTTAATAAAAATGAAATATTGAAGTTGATATAAAAATTGTAACAATTATGAAAGAATTGGCCAGAGGTGCGATCAATAAAAATGTAATGAGAACAACTTATTTTTCATTGCAGGGTTACATTTGAATCCAACTTTAAAGCCATCGCCAGGGCTGAAAAAACAAAAACAATGCTCATACATACCAAAGACAGTAATAAAACAGTTAACAAACAGATATGATTGTCAAATTAGTTCATACAGCTTTAGTTTTCATACTTCCTTACCTTCATAAATGTTTATAGTCAATCTTTTCCTCTCCTAATTTTTTTAGTTTTATTACATATACAAACTTTATGTTCCTTATATTTCCTTTGTTTATCATATTGACCATTTCTGTTTAACTATGTTTATTGGTGATGCCATTGTTGAAATTATTTTATTTTTTCCTCAGCCTTAAAAGTTATGCCAAAATGTTGACAAATAAGTTGTACTCATCAGAGTGTATATTTTAACTAATTCCATAATAAATTTTAAATTTATATTTTCTAATCGCTGGTAGCATTTAGCATTTGCGTTACAGTTTGGAAATCTATTAGAAAAAATTCATAAAATAGGTTAATAAAAATTTTAAATTTTGTTTTGTTGTAACAGTTTTTTTGGGTCACTAATCACAAATTTGAACTTCACAGACAGGAAATAAATAAAAATTTAATTCCATATAAATAGCTTTATTTTATAATGGGTATTCTAACCTCAAATTATTTCCAACTCTGGGAGCACTAGGACCCATAAAGAACCCTGGACTCCTCAACCATTGTCCTCTATACGCAGTGATCCTCTGCAGCTCTTCTCCATCTTCCAACCACCATATCCTGGGTCTACCTCTTCTTTTTTACCATCTGATTCTCTCCAGATAAGACAGTCTTTATGGCTCTCTTATAAGTTCTATGTTGGTTTTTATTTTGTGCATATTTTCGACTCTCAAGCATTAATGTAACTCTCCCGTCGTTTGTAAGAATTCTCGACTTACTAGCATATGTCACTACTAATCAGATAACTTTCTTAAATACTCACATTTTGAATTCTTAATTTTATCTCTTTCTTTTCCATGACAATCAGGCAGAGATGCTTGAAGATTGTAACTTTTTTGAAGCTGCATCATCCACATATCGGAGATCTACCATTGATGTTTTTTTAGTACAATACTATATATTTTGTTTTGAGCCATTTGTCAGTTCCAGCCTCTTCACATTTTTTTTTTTATTCATCTGAAAATGCATTTGGTGTAGTCCCTGTTTTTACATCAACGAAAGCTAATGTTGAGACTCTGTTATAAATTCATCCAATACTCCCAACGATCATTTATAATGCCATGTTAAATAAGACTGGGAATAAGGAGATATACCCGACCAGAATCCGCAGATAGATGTCAATTATTTTTTCTCCCGTCACTCTTTATAAAAGCACAATAGTACTATATATGTAATGGTATTAGCACCTTGTAGATGATGTGGTTTCTAGTTAATACTACTTCTGAATAATTATTAACTATATTTGTTTTCTTGATCATCCTCCAGCCAGCACATGCTGTTTGTCATTGCCACAATCAAGACAGGAAAGAGTGAAAGTGTATTATCCAGTTGATAGTTAAATAAATATGAAAAAATAAGAAAAACTTTCGCATGTTGAAAACAAAATTTTAAAAATATTTGCAGTACTCTAGATGTTTAATATACTTTTGAGAGCTAATAGATTTAGAAAAGTTATAAAGTCCTAGAGGGAAATGGGGTGGTTGTAGACAATAATTTGTTTCATTAATTAGATTCTATTGAAACTAGATACAAACTTAAACATTTTAATTAAATTATGAGTTTAACTATTGACAAAAAGTTGATAGATGCGAGTGCTATAATTCTTTGTAGTGGTTCAAATTAGAAAAAAGAATAAATAAAGAAATAAAAAAAAAAAAAAGTCACGGTGAGACAAAGGTTCCGGGTTCAAATCCCGGTCGAGGCCCTATCTTTTCTCTTTAAAAAATAAAAATATTTATAACTCATAAAAAATGACCAATAATTATAAAAAATTATAGAAAAAAGAACATTTCAGATCAGATAAATGCAAACAAAAAATCATAGGAAGAAGGGTAGGATAAAAGCAAATAGCACAATAATTACTAAAGACAATCTAAGCAGTGTCCTCTTATTTAATAACTAATATAATAGCATACAAATATTTATTTATATTGGAATACATTTACAAATGAACGACACACGCTTTCTTTAAACAGTAATCAAATAGTTATTAATTTTTTTTAACTAAAAATTTATTTAATCAATTCGTCTCATATTTATATATAATATTTATATATGTATATATATTCTAAAGCTAAAAAGATCTAACTTAAAATTATTTCACAAAATTTTAATTCGAAGGGAATTACAAAATATCGGATGTGGCAGACGTTGACGATTATATCTGACACCTAAAACATAAAAACATTATGAAATAATTGAAAATACATATGAAACACACATTTTCAACGATGAAAATTGTATGGCATTTTATAATTTTCATTTCTCCAGTTAAACATTAATAATCAAACCAAACTGTTAATATTTCATTGTTCATAAAATTTAATAAATAAACTCCAAATATAATAAAATAAATGTATTGAATTTATGATTCAACAGGAAAAATGGTTGCTACGATTGAAAACTTTTACTTAGGAAAAAATCAACAATTATTTCACTAAAAGGAGTTGCTTCTTAATGGAAAAAAACTGTACTAATACAACCCAAGGGTGAATTGGTTGAGATTCTGTTCAACCACTAGGTTTTACCCTGAATAAGGATAAACACATTGGAATCAGTGAGTCCCAGATGGTCTACAGATTTTTAATGAAAAAACAAAACTTGAGGCAAATATCTTTTATATTTAATTCAATTGGAATTCCAATAAATAGTTATACAAAGCAAAAAATATAGCTACAGGTTAAAAACAAAATTCCTTATCTGGGGACATAGATACTCTTGGGGTTCAGTCAAAATAACACTAAATAAGAAAAACTTATTTATTTTAAGGGCCGACGTTTGACCTATGTTGCAGGCCAGCTTCAGGGCTGATAGAATGTGAAGCAACTATCCAGCAACTTTTATCCTCTTAATCAAAATTACTTATCATTTATTATTACAATAATTCATAATTAAGAAATAGGTTATAATAATGTAATGTTATTTAATTTTCAATATTGTAATAATATCCTGGTATCATTTAATTTTTAGAACAAATTAGCGAGAGCCTATATAGTATTTACTTATTTGTGCTTTCCAGCATTCATTTAACATCACTTTTAGGATATTGGTAAAAAGTAATCATCATAATAAATAATAGCATCAAACAAGTAGTTGTGAATAATTTCATCCTTCTCATGTTTTTAAGAAAACCTTTATTCACATAAATAATGTTCTTAGTTTGTTCACATTCCAAATTATATAAAAGATATATTTACTATTAAAGTTACAATCTAAATTGCAAATCATTTAAGAAGCGAAAGTTATAAATTCAATGAATTGCCAAAAACAATTATGATAGGAAATAAAAAATATATATATATATATATTAAATAATTAAGTGTTTTAAGTTTTAGTCAGTAATTTACAAGCCAATTTTAAAATATTCATTATAAGTTGTTGGGCGATCTTAACTGGCCATTAGAAATAAACATGTAGATGATACAATATTTAAAGATACTAAGTAATGTTTACTTAAGTATTAAGTTGAATTGATTGATTCCATAATTTTATTAAGGTTCTTAGTAGCTGCATTTACATTTTTTGTAATAGTTAATCAAATACTTTAAAGTCTTTGAAATGGAAGTACCACCCCATACTAAATTAATCTTGAATTATCTTAGTTATTAATAAGGCCCAATTTTTTAAATATTTCGGAAACTTAGTATGTTTGTACAAGAAAATTTTTAAATAATTTAATTTATTTCTAGAATATTGACCAATAATTAATAATCAATTTATTATTTTAGATTGTCAAAAGCTTTTGGTTAAATATTTATAAATTTTAATTAGTTAAACAATTTATGGGTCATTATCTAGATCAGCTATATGGCTGGGGTGGAAAAGGATGGTATTACATACACTGTAGGATTGTCCATAACTACCAGTCAGAAGCTCGTTGCTTGTTCAGTTCTGCAGGGACAACCTTATGAAGGGAAACTCTATTGTGATCTATTACTATTCAACAAGAAATGCTTGAAGATTTTGCTCACATGCTCTTTTCCATGTTTAAACTAATTACATCTATTTAAAAAAAAACTTTAAACGTTTACTCCCTCATTTTCCCCCAAAATTTTAGGGATTGAATAGCTCTACTATTGTATGTATGGAAATAATTTAGTTCTTCATTTTTAATGAATGGAGGCTGCTTTTTACCCTACCACTAAATAGGAATAAATGTTTGTAGCTCGAAATAATGACTATTTATTATTTAGATTTTAGGAAGTGGAATCTGCATATCTTTAGATAGGATCTCTTATAACTGATTTTTAATTGTTGATATAAATATTTAAGAACTTGCTTGAACAATCATAAGATAAAATGTAATGCTTTATTATAATTTATTATCAGATACTTTTATTTATCTTTTTCTGTGCATTTGTGATTTTTTTTTTAAAATCACTCAAAAATTAATTCATAACTTAGAAGAAAAAAAGCTCTAGAAACATTAGATAAAGCTAAAACATATATTAAATATAATACACACATATAATCTACATATAAATATACATCAATACTCAAACATAACAACCAATATTATTTATTCCAAAGCTAAATGAATAAAAATAATTTTTAAGCCAGCTGTGTTATAGTTCAGTTTACAATAATCATTGTTTGCTTCTATTGTTATTCCACTTTTTTAAAATATATTTACATTTAAATTCTGATATGTATCGATTATGCCCGTAGCATATGACAATCAATTCAATTTATTATTTATTATAATTTGTTGATTGTAACTTGCTAATGATTGTTTCTGTTATACAAGAATATAAAAAGTGTTTCAATACCTTCGCTTTAATAATTAAAGACACACCAAATTCCTAAGGAAGACCCTTGGTTTTTTTTAGTTAACCCTTGACTAATTCCCAACAAAAAATCTTTAAGTAGCAATATATAAATAACTAGTACTAAAATACGATGATTAATAAATATAAATGTTCTAAAAATAATAGTCAATCAGTCTGAATTATTTGAATAAAAAAATATTAAATCTGGTGTTCCAGATTGTTTAGGAAATTTAAGATCTATATCATAGCAATGATCTATATATAAAAATCTAAAAAAGCAAAACTAATAACAGAAATCAAACATTTATTAAATATGACTAATAACATAACATACAAATTAATGTGTCACTGAAATAAAATATCTTTATTTAAGAAAACAAAAGGTTTGTAAAATTTTCATGATCAAGCAGGCATCACTAATTCGGTAAGATTATTGTGATTATTTAAATGTATATACTTTTTCTTTAAATGTCAAGTATTAAAAAAAAAAAGACTACAAAATCAAAAGGAAACCTGACCTTGTGCCATAGTGAGCGAAGATGACACAAATAATTAAAGATAGTTTATACGAATCCGAAGTTCTTTGTCTTGATCGCAAGCAGGAGTTTGTGCCTAAGGACCTGCCGTGAGGAATATAAGGGTATGTAAAGTCTTGATATACAGGTGTTGGCAGTTGGAAGGTGGGTGTCATCGGCTGGCCTGATGGTCACTGATGGCATTGGCTGAAATCCATCCTCAGAAGCAGGCAGGGCTGGAGAACCAGTCCAGAAGTATACCTGCATAGGAAATTTTAGGGTAATATAACTTCAAATAAACAAACAAAAACAAAACAATATCTTAAGTATTAAAAATAGATAGAAAAAAATAATAGGAAATTGTGAATGAACTCACTACACAAAATAAATATTTTGTTAAGAACAAGAGTGGTTGAGACCTTTTAGTCTGATTGATCGAATTTTTAAACAAATTAACTGCATATTTAAATCAAAATTTTCATGTTAAAATTTCGGATAAACACAAACTATGGAAAATGTCTAACTGATTATTTATCAATACATCTATACATACTATAAAACAAAGTCCTTGGCCACGTTTGTTTGCGGTAAACTCAATAACTACTGCACGGATTTTCATGCGGTTATCACCAATAGATAGAGTGATTCACCAGGAAGGTTTAGGTTTATAATTTGTCGGGGTTTTGTGTAAATGGGTTGGAATATCGATGGGTTTCACCGAAGACGCTGCTTGCCTAATCCCGTGCAAGATAATAAATTTGTATATAAACAAATGTTTGGTTTTGTTTTTATTTTTATAATTTCAATATAATAAAGTACATTAGCTGAGATGGGAAGAAAGAAAATCAAGTCTCCCAAAGAAAATCAAGCCTAACCAATGATATTCACATGGTCCTTAGTGGCTAGTACGTGATAAAATAAAAATACATTACACAGACAAATTATGTAGGCATAATATGCCTTATTACCCGAGTAAAGCTGGGGTGGGTCGCTAGTATCTAATAAATCATAAATGGTGGCATCTATTGGATTTTAGAAATGAGAGGCTAATTTACTAAATGTATTTTTTAAACAGATACATTTAATGGAAGGGTATCAGTAAAATTAACTAATTAATTATAGAATGAATAGTTTGGATGTAATTAACATATTTTTTATTTTAAAAGCCTGAGAGTAATATGTTTTGTACTTAATTACATTTTATTTTCAATGACATTGTAAACAGAGATTTGTAATATGTAGCAGTACTGAATTAATCTATAAGAGGTATTATAAACAAGTGTATGAAATGCCTATTATATTATGCTGCTGGTTTTTAAATTATTCCAAAATTGAATAGGACATTTATTAATGATACTAAAATGCATAAATGTGCCGAATACTAACTAAATCCATTCTTTCAATATGAGTCATTTTTTCAACGATTGCCCAAAGCCATCTCTTGAATTTCAGAAGCCTTTCCGATGTTTCTCCAGACTCATCATTGAATGAAGTATAGGATATGAGAACTGAGACGTTGATATCGCCAACACCATTCAAAAGAAGTCGAAGATCTTCAGCAGTCAGACCATCCAGAGAACAACTTGGAAGTACATCGAAAACGCCTTGCCTTATGGCCTATAAGAAAAGTACCAATAGATTAATTAATGGCTGCTTCTAAATATATATATATAAAGGTTTTATTTCTCTTTTGAAATTACCTCAAGAGCCTTCTGTTGTGACTTATACATGCGATATTCAGCATATTTCCTAACATAATCATAAACATTAGCCGATGTCACTTCAAGATCTCTACCACCTGGCACTAATTCCACACTTCCCCCTCCTTCTTCAGGGCTTAGTTCAATACTGGAAAATAAATGGAAATATGATTAAATAAATTATTATTTATTTCATTATTAAATCATTAATTATAAAATTATTAAATCATGAATTTAAAGTAAAATAAACTATATAATAGATTCAAAATTACCTAAATGTGAGGTCAAGTGCTGAAAAGAGCGAGTTCCCTTGTTTTGATTCAGCATCAATAACCAGTTGTCTAAGAGATTCATACATCACCGGATCGAAGAAGGCAAGGTCGTGGAATCTTATCTGGCGCCCTAAAATGAATTTAAGGACATGCCTGTTCAACAGGAGAGGGAGTAGCTCATTTTGCAAAAGGCAGAGACCAATTAACCTGTAATGATAAGAGAAATAAGCTGCTTTTAGAATTGAATGATACAAATACTATATAAATAAAATAGTATTTAAAATTGAAGTTCATTTTACATTAACACTATTAGTAAACAGTAGTATAGGTAAAAAACACCATACCTTTGTATTTCTTAATAAATTGTATTTAAATAAAAATAATTATAAATACTTCTATTACTTCTGTTCTTGTTCTTGTTTATGAATACTTTCACTATTTTTCCTAAGTTTAAGTGGTTTTGACATTGTCTTTTTTCCTTAACGAACTCCCTCACAATAACAATCAATCCTCAGAAATTAGCATGATTCACTCTTCTAATGGTTACTTATTATTTTATTATACTCTGACAAGCATGTCATTGAATTTTGATATAAGGGAAATGCAAATTAAACTAATATTGGCAGCGTTAGAAGAATGTTTTCGTAATACGTGGGTGAATCGAATATAAACGAGACTTATTTTTTAATTTTTACTTTGAACACAAAGAAAAGTACACCTCATTTTTCTACAGAGTCTCCTGATTTGGAAATACATTTTGCCCAGCGCATAGGTAATTTTCCAATCCCGTCCTCATAGAATGAAGTAGGTTGTGTCTTCAGCCAATTGAGCATGTAGGCTTCAACCTCATCGTCACTGACGAATCTCTGACCTCCCAAAGCTTCCTTGCCAAACAGGTGAAAGTCACATGGTGATAAGTCTGGACTGTAGGGAGGGTGTTCTAGCGTCTCCAAGCCCAGTTGCTCCAATTTTTCTCTCGTCAGGGCCGCAGTATGCGGGCGAGCATTGTCCTGAAGAAGAATCACTTCTCTTATCGGTAGATCCCTTCTTTTGCGGCGATATGCAAGTCTGACTTCATTCAAAATGTCGCAGTAGTATGCAGCATTGATAGTCCTGCATTCATGCGAAAAATCAAGATGCAGCCACGCTGGTCAAAAAACACGGTAGCCAAAACCTTCCCAGCTGACAGCCGTGACTTGGCTTTCACTGGTCCAGGTTCCCCTTTCAGTCTCCACTCCATACTCGCTTGTTTTGATTCAGAGGTGTAATGGTGCACCCAAGTTTCATCACAGGTGATAATGTGAGTGAGAAATGAGGCTCCCTCAGCCTGAAATCTTGCAAGAAGACCTTCACAGACCTGCAAACGGTTCAGCTTCTGCTCAGCTGTGAGAAGTCGAGGAACCCACATGGCACACACCTTACAAAACCCTAGCTCCTCTGTGAGTATGGAAAAAGTGCTTCCATAGCTTATCCCAACCTCACTTGCAATGGCACTGGTGGTTAGACGTCTGTCACCTTCAATAAGCTGTCGAACACGGCTGATGTTGTCTGCTGTGATGCTGGAGCAGGGTCTGCGGTCATGGCTTTCATTCTGAACACGATCACGACCCTCCACAAACTGTTTATGCCATGCAAACACTCTGGCACGAGAAAGTGTCTCTTCCCCAAACTGTACAGTCAATCTTCTCAAGATTTCAGCCGGTTTTACACCTTCAGCAGGAAGAAATTTGATGATAATACGTTGCGCAATCGAGGGGGATACATCCTGCTCAGACATCGTCACGACGGTAACTGGTGAGTTCGAGCGCATCCGCCCGCCTGCTTCCCCTACTCCTGGCATCCCTACCCAACACCCCTAAACGCGGGAACGCTCCCGCACCTTCGCTGGGCTTCCAGGACAAAAAGTCTCGTTTATATTTGATTCACCCACGTATTTCCAGTGCATCATAAAGAACAGTCAGAATTATAATTCAATAAAAATTGTAATTGATAAAATTTTCTAAAACAATAGGATAGTTAAAATAAAACTGACATGACTGGAAGCTAAGAAAGAAAATATTTGGCTGTGCAGGCGAAAAGTACTCTTATCAACGACTGGAAATGAAAATTTCTGTCTATTCAGATAGAATGTAATTCTGCGAAATTACTATTTCAAAATTTCAGATTTTCCTTAATAGAAACAATGCTCTGTAGGTAGAACTGTCATAAATGCTTTGATGAATGGTTAGTTTTCTATAAATTTTATAATTAATTTTTTTTTCAAATTTGTCATAGCAACTAATGTATGAGCAACTAATGAGTAGAGGTATTAGCTGAGTTTATTTTGATTTAAAATATACTGTATCACTGGTATAATCTATGACAAACAACAAAATACCATCTAAGCCTCATTGAAGAAAGTTGTCAATAAAGGATAAATAAACAACATACCTTCCAGTATTTCTGAACGCATTTATACGCTCAAATGTTGCCCTTCCTTGGCGAGGAGAGCAGAATCCTCTTTTGCCAGGTGTGTAAAAGAGAGGTGCATTGTCTTCAATAACAACCTCTTCAGCGGTCTCACTCACGGATACATCAGAATTTACTGGGGTATTGCTGGAGGTTGATTTAGAGGAGTTAGTAGCCGATAATAAGTCCATTTCTGAAATTGAAAAAAAAAAATTGTTAGCTAGCAGTCAATATATTTGTAAATTTTGGCAATACAAACTTACTACTCCCTTCCCCTTCCACAAATATGACCCATACACTAAATCATCAATTCAAGAATACTTGACATTCTTCCTTTACCTAGTAATGTATGATTGCCAATCTGATGACCGTTGGCTAGAATGATTTGCATGGCTTCTTCTACTTTCTGTCTTAATGCATCTTCGGAAGCCAATAGCATCAGGAGTTGTGCAGGAGATAATTCGAGAAGCATCCCAGTTATTTTTGCTGCGAATGAAGGCCTCAGAGCATGGACCTAGAAAGTTAAACATGAATAATTGGAATTCATAGTTAAAATTGAAATAAATTGTAGTATAAAAAAAAGGGTATGTATTTCTCAATGTATCTTGTTTATATTATTATTTTTAAAAAAGAATCAATAATACCCTTATTACTATTATTTATATTACTGTCATATTATTATAAACTTTAAGAATACAATAATACCTTAGGATAAAGTCTTTCACCAAGAGTCACTTGGTGGTAAGACAGGTGATCGTTATTGGCTTGAACCTCACTAGGTGCTGATGTGGCTGAGCTAGTAGCAGAAACGGCTTGGGATGAAGGAGCAAACGATCTTGCATCAATTGACAATGACCTTCTAGGCGACCTGCACCTTGAAGAGGCCGAAGAACGAGTCTGAGGAAAAATAATTATGATAAATATAAATAAGAAGACAAAGATTAATTTAAATAATTAATTAAGGAAAATAACATAAACAGTGATGATCTTAATTATTAAATTACATTTTACATTTACATTATTCAAGAGAGATTATATCAGAAACTTGCGACATGAAGAAATTAGTACAATGAAGATAATGTAAGTCCCCAATTAACATAACACATTATGGCTTGAGAATAATTATGTTACTGATTCTTAACATCAGCCTTATGCGTTTAAAATATATAACCTTAAGGAAACCAGCAGTCTCTTTTAATTTTAAATCTTATGCCTTAGGATCAGAAGTAAAAAAATTAAAGTAACAGGCTTCCTTTTGAACAATTTTTGCAGACCTCAAAACCTTAACTGTGCAGAATTTGAATTATACTGACTTGAAATTATTTTACAGACCCTTGTTTTAAATTATCCAGATTACAGAAATTATACTAAGATCATACGGAATGTGGCCTATAAAATTTGAAATAGTTCCCTAGAACTAGAAACTAGTTTTAACAATAAAAACTTGTTGAACTTTCTCTAAAAATATATTTTCAAAATATTATAGACACATTTTGTAAAAACCAAAGAATCTCTTTAAAAGAACTGGTGCAACAATTTTACCATCATAAATCTTTTTAGAAAAAAAACTTACAACTTTTCAGATCATTTTTAAAACATAATCAATACTACTACACTGCCTCTCAATATCTCAATTACTTAATAAGCATTAATAAGAAATGAAGTTTAAGTATTATTGATTTTCTATAAAAAATAAATAATAAAATAGCAATATTAATTCAATTGATCTTAAATAAAAAAAAAAATTGACAAGGCTGCTAAAGGAGTCACAACATGGAATTAAACCAATTAATACTTAAATATTAAATTAATTAATTAGCAAAAAATCCATAGTCATTAATAGTATCATGGATATGTTCAATTATCTAAAAGTGGAAACTTTATTGTACTTCAAGAGACAATTTTGATTCATATAAATCTTTAGTTTTTTGTTTGTTTTTTTAAGCAGGCACTTTAGAAGGTTAATACTTGAAAATTACGTTATGTAGCAAGCTGGCATAGAAATTGTGAATAATTACTTAACCACTTTATACCAACAGCAAATAAGATAATAAATGTTATTTTACTAATTTATGCTGAGATTTAAAATTTATTGTTATGGTTAATGAATCAGAGGTTAAAACATTTGTTTTTATTTTACTTGTCTTCTTGTTACATTGAATGAAGCCAAGGTTAATACATCTTTCTATTTTTTTAATCTTATATTTAATTTTCACTTTTGCAGCAATGAGACAAAAAATTATTTCTTAAACATATAATTTTTAATGGAAATAAACAATTTTGTTAAGTTATTTAAAGGATAATTCAAACCATAATGAAATTGAAACTGTAGGTAATAAAATCAAAATTGTTTTTGAGACTGGAATGGCCAATTAGGTATATTCCAGCATTCATTTAACACTGAGAAGCTGTTTTGGTATGAATCCAGCCCAGGAGAGAGAGAAAACAGGGCTACTGGTTTTTATTAAAAAGGTAGAACCAAAGAATTTTGAACTCCCCATACTCACTAGAATAGTTTGCTAACCTGAAAGATGCTTTGTCTTTTCTGTCCTAGTTGGATGGAGTACATAAAAACGTTAAGCATTAATCCAAATGAGAGACCAACAAATTTTTCAGCTATTTTAAACATGAATTTTACCCAAAACCATAATCTAAAATGTTATTTAAGATGTTTGAGCAGAAATGTTTACAAATATTTAAATAAATCCTTAATTTTTTATTAATGAAATTTTGTATATATTTAACTGTAATAATGGTATTTCTGAAAATGTTTGTTACTTAATGGTCTATAAAAAAACTTAAATGCTCTTACAAGTCCCTAAAAGTAAAATGGATTGTACTTATAGGACTGCAGATAGATTCCTAACCTTTTTTCTTCTTAACCCCAAACTGCTTAAAACAATTAACAACCCATCTTCCGGTACACTTCTCATCTGTAACACATTTTCGGCTGGGTAATGATTTATTAACAAATTATTTTTGATAGTTAATTGCATTTAAACGAAGTTTCAGTTCAGGGATCTTACCTAAATTCGATCTAAAAAGAAACGGGCAAATAGATCACTTTTTTAGATAAATCAGATTCATCAAAAATGAACTCCTCTTATTAGAACAGAAGAATATTTTGAATAAATGCAAGTTTACATGAGATTGTATCTCAAAAAGAACTTGACCATATAAGCTTCTGTATTGGTTTGCAAAGGAAAAACTTAATTATTTCATTTTGGTCTTAATACAATCTCAAAACAAAATAAAAACATTTTATTAAAATTGAGACAATGACATAAATCAAAATTAATTCTATGATTATAATCAAATTGGTAATTTATCAAAAATCAGTTGAGCAATTAAGCAAACAAAAATCTGACTGTTGGAAATTGAACAACTGTACATATAACCTCAGGTTGTACATTAATTGTCTAATGTGAGACATTGGAGAATTGAACAATGCCTGTCCTTTAGAAGCATAATCATTATTTCAATTATCGATGTAAATGACTCAGCAAGGGTCTGTCAACTAATCTAAAGGCTCTAGTTCCACGACCGTCTTTGATAGATTAAGTACTTATTCTTTTATTGGTTGCAGATACATCTTAGTTTGATTGTCGGGCAATTCATCCAGGTGTTCATCTAGCCTCTATAAAGTAGGTACCCTTAATCGGGGAAAAATCTGGCTACATCACCAACCTACACAACCATTGGTTTAGAAACTGCACAGTCCTTACCAAGAAGTGAACCAAAAACATTCCATGTAGTAATGCAAGTATTTTTTTTTTTATGGTTATATATATCCTACACTGATTAATTCATGCAGTCGCTGAAATTTTAAAGATCAGGAAAATTATCTATTTTGTTGCAAGGTGTAAACATGCATTCAAATAACCAAGTTTTAACTTTAATTGTTGTGTAGTAATTACCCCAAATAAGATAGTTTCTTGTAAAATTATTCCACAAAAATTCCTCTTCCGAAAATTTCATTCTTGGTTTAAGCTCCTTAATTTATTTTAGTTTACATCTAAACTCTGAGCAGGAAAATTTCTTTTTAAAACGTTTTTTACTTTTGACCAAGCTATTGGTTTATTATTTTCCACAACAGTTTTAAAAATAATTATGTGGTCAGCACTCTAAAGACCAGTTCAGTAGACAACTTATTAAGCTTATTCAAAAACGTATATGATACACAATATTTTCATATGTTTTAAGAATGATTTTGTTCTTTCAGATTGCAGTTAAGGCAGTATTCTAACCAATATCTTGTCTCTTTTTTAAATTTATGATGAAAATTTGGACATGGATTAAACATTTTAAAAATAAAATAAATTATTCCAATGCACAAAATATAGTTAGAGCATGTGCTTATTACTATTTTTTATATTATTAAGTTCATTTTTTATTCTTAAGCCTAGTACACACCTAGTCGAGCCTCAGATCTCCCGCCAAAACGGGGAACATGATGCAATTTTTCGTACTTTTCGTAGTCTGTACGTGTTCCGGGACACGAGCTCCAGTTTATATCTTGCTGCCAAGGAGGTAACGTTGTGTTTAATTGAAAATTTTCAAGCGCTCCTTTGCCTTTGGAATGTGACAGCTGTAGATTATAAAAGCAGAAATAAAAGAAGGGATGCGTTGGAGCAGCTCTCCGAAAAATATGACATGTCATATCATGATATGGAGAAAAAAATCCATAACCTAAAATCACAGTTTAGGCAAGAACACAAAAAATTAACCGAGTAAAAAAAAACTGGTTCTTTCTCTAAAAAGTGTAGTTGGTTTGGGTACAAGCCCCTGTTATATATTATTATTAATATCCAGCCTAACTGAGGCTGGAATATTTTCTCTAAATACAGTGTTATTTTTTTTTAAATAATTCCTCCAACCATTTGCAGAAGGGTTTCGAAATCAGCAGAGCTCATTCGAACAAAATTTCTGAATCCCATCCCATCTTCTAATTTCAATTTTTCTAATAGATTCAGAGCCATAGTTATCCCACCAGAGAATAGTGCTCTCCTCCAGTAACGTTTAGGGTTACACTTTTTATTTTTAATTAACCTTATATTATTTAAGCACAAGTTAACAGCACAAATAGCAATTTGTTGGTATATTGCGTCGATTTTTTTAGTCCACTGACTTGAATCCTCTAGTGCGCTAGGTGTGGACACGTGACAATGTATCGCGACTGTTCTTGACAATGTTCTGCGACTTTGTCGCTAGGTGTGTATTAGGCTTTAGGGCGACGAAAATCTAATAAACATAAGATTTTTATTTAAAAAATAATTTTAACCATTTTCTCTACCAAGAAAAATAGTTAAGTAAAATACTAGGCTAGTCTTGAATTTATCTTTATCTGTACACTAATTTATAACAGATAATAATGTTATCCATAGAATTATCAATTAGGAAGATATTAGAAAAAACATTAATGAAGCAATTCAGTGAGTGAGATATTGGGACAATGGTGTAAACCAAAAATAAAAGTAGCTGAAAAACAAAAACTGACTCCATTGCAACCTTGTAACATATTTTAAATGAAGATTAAATAGCAATAATTTTCAAAATGAATAAGGATAATTTTTCTGAAACAGGTCACAGCTAATAAAGAACCTAATATTGAAAGACAAACAATTTTATATATACATCTATTATAATAATAATAATGTCTTTATTTATTCTGGGAAAAGTCCCTATGGCATAATAATACAGGTATTGTAAGCTATTATGTCTTAGAGTGTAAAATAATTACATTTAATTAATTAATACAAGTAATTTAATAAGTGAGAAAGAATAAAAAAAAAATGTACGTATGCATAAAAAAAGCATATATGATCAAACAGTGAAGAATGAAAATGGAGTAATTTTTACTATATACGGCCTACTACTTTATAAAACAATAACTATTATTAATGAATAGAAATATAACTACTATAAATATGGGTATTACAAACACTAACATCAAAATTACTTATTATAAATATCAAAACTATAAAAATTATCTATTTGATAAATAATGTGAGTTACCTTCGATGAATCTGATTATGTATAATCCATATAAATTATTATGACTAAAATTGATGTTTGGCAAGTAATGTAATAAATTCACATCAAGTTACAAAAAGAAAGGTACATCCTTTTCTATGCCAATTAAAAAACTTCATAATTACTTGCATTCATTTCTCTCTCTATAGATATATACAAATGCATTACCTGAATTCTCCTCACAGTATCACGATCTCTAGTCCTTATCCTCTGTAGAACGTTATACTGTTGACGAGAACCAACTTGTGCACCTTCAAGGTTTGGCAATTTCTCATTAGCTAAGAGTGCCTTTAATAAAAAATAAAATAAAATAATTAAAATTGAACTGTATTAATATGGAGCATGTTCAAAGCAAATATTTCTATTTTAAGCTGATATATTTGGAACCTTTACTACTAGAACTTAAAAGTATGAGTAAGAATTACTATACTTTATTAATACAATATATTATAATTTAGTAGTCCATTCTCTAAGGCTTTATTCAAACCAGCATTACATTTGAGAAAGGAAAACTGAGGAAGTGAGAAATCATCAATTACTCAGTAATAAATTTTTAATATAAAAAGAACTTTCACTACTTCATTTTAATTATAAAATATTAGAGAAAGTTGAAAAAAGTAGCGGGTGCAGTTGAAAAAATTATACACATCATCAAGTATGACTTATTATTTACAGAGTACCAATATTACTTATTAAGGACTCACCCCTGAAATCCTACTTTATTGTTAAATTAATTAAAGATAATCATGAGTACCTCAGCAATAGCAGTGTAGAAACTTCTTGCCACACCAGAACCCTCACCAGGCTCCTCCTTGAATGTCACTTTGACTCTGTTTACTGCCAATGGGGGCTGAGAACCAGCTCGCCTTTGATGTGAATTGTATACTGTATTCAGTTCTTTTAGGGTTTGAAAAAGGAGTGATGTTCTATCACGTTCAACCTTTATTAAAAAAAAGGAATGTGTTAAAATTATTTGAAACTACTAAACATTTATAAATTCAGTTCAGTTTCGGTCTTACTTTAATTTTTAAAATTGAAAACTTGGAGGGAAAAACATTATACAATCAGATAATGGATTATTAAAATTAAATAAACATACTTTGGCAAGAGTCAGATCTCTATTCTGTTGGTTTCTCAGTCTTTCCATATCTCTCCTAAATTTTGCCTCTTTTACTGGAAAACCTCCCAATTCAGAGACGACTGAGCCTGGTTCAAGTCCAACATCTTCCATAAACACTCGACCAAACAGATCAAGGGCTAACCGCCAGCGCCCCAGCAAAAGGTCTGCAGTAATCCAACTGCAGATCCTGCAAAAACAGTTTGTTTATAACATAATATGATGTTATGATAATGACATAAATAATAATTTAACAACTTTAATTATCGAGTACAAAAAGAAATTGTCAATTATTAAGTTATACAATTAAACATAACTTTGTTCACTTTAAATATCAAACAGGACAATTTTGTGAATTGAATCAATATTTGGATTATGAATAGGTAGGATGATTATCTGGTTATCAGGTTTTATATTTGAGGAAAACCTGAGGAAAAAGTGATTAAACGAAGGCAGTTTGTAAGAGATCGATTGATGATGACTGTTGAAATGGAAGAAGGGGACATCATAAAAACTATTACAGTAGCCTACGGACCAAACGAAAATGCTATTGCCACGGAGAAAGAAGAGTTCTTCGACAGTGTACAGAAGGAAATAGACAATGCACGTGGAAAACCGATTGTCGTGGGAGATCTAAATGGCAGAGTAGGAAAATATTCCCACCTATGACCAGATGTACTGGGGAGCCATGGAGAAGATTTTAAAAACAATGGAGAAAGAATAGTCCACTTGTGTGCAGGCAATGGCATGATCGTTGCTAACAGCAAGTTTCCTCATAGGAATCCACACAAATATACAAGGGAAGAACCACGTCGAAACGAAAAGTCTATTTCCTGGACAAGAAAGATTTCTTTAAAGATATAATTGATGTACAAAGAGGTTTTGAAATAGGAAGTGACCACTACCTATTAAAGATGGACATTGTGTGGAGAGGAAAGAAAAGAGTCCATAGGAATGTAAGAAGGATTAGGAAAGAAGTGGTCAAAGCACACAGTTTAAAGGAAGAAGACGAATTGGCTACCCTCTTCCAAGAAGTTGAGAGAATGGCCAGAGACTCTGATGATGTAGAGACATGCTGGTTTTATTTTAAGAAAATAATAAAAAATGCAGCATCTTTAGTTTGTGGTAAAAGAAGGATAGGGGCCCAGTATAAGAGAACAGCGTGGTGGTCTAATGAGGTGAAGAGAGTGAACAGAGAAAAAAGACTCTATGATAAAGAATATCTTGCGCACAAAACACAAGACAACAATGAACGGTATAAGAAAAGGATTGAGCCAAAAATATGGTTATAGAAGCCAAGAGGAAAGCCTGGATAGACTTTGGACGAAAGTTGGAATCTGACTTTTATCAGAATCAGAAAGTATTTTACCATGTACTGAGAGGAATGAGGAAAGAAAGAGTACCTGCTTTGAAGTTTGTAAAGGACAGAGAAGGAAATACTCTCACGGATAACGAACGAATAATGGAAAGGTGGAAAGAATATTTCCAAGAGCTGCTGGAGGGAAATGCACAGATTCCACACACAAGTGAAGAACAGAGAGATGGAGATCTCTGGGAGGAGGCTAACCCTAATAAAACAAAAGTGATGAGGGTAGGAAAGAAGGCAAGGAGAATAATAAATAAAGAGTATATTTAGTAGCGGTTAAGAGAGGATTTCTTAACCGAAGAGAAGTAGAAAAGGAAACGAAAGTACAGTGATACGAGTTTAATTCGTTCCGTTCCTTGCTTGTATATCAATTTACTCGTATCTCAAAGCTATTTTCACCATTGAAATTAATTGAAATGCCAATAATTCGTTCCAGCCCCAAAAATGCAACCCCAATTGTTGTGTTTTTGAATGAGAAAAATGTATTTATAAATGGCAAATATTGACTGGCTTTAAACGAGTCTTCCGATGCATCGTCCGTGGAAGTGCGCGGGGTCTGATTCAGTAAATCACTGTAAATCGCTTGTGCCTTCTCACATATGATGCCCTGTGTTAAGGTATCACCTTTAAGCTGCATCTCCATCACCCAAACCATCAGCAGTTTCTCCATCTTTTCATGGATAGAGCTCCAGAGCTTAGAAATTATTGTAACGCCCTTAGCTGGTGTTATGTCCTTTATCGTCTCCTTCTGTTTAAGCACAGTGCATATCGTTGAAGTACTACGCCAGTAATGCCTCGCCAAGTCGGCTACTCGCACAGCTTGCTCATTTTTTCTATGATTTCACGATTTAATTCAATAGACATCATCTTCTTCAGAGCACTGACCTCTCCACATGCTTTCTTCTGACTAATAAATTAGAAATGTGATTAAGTATGTAAATGCACAAAAAGCGCAAAGCCCTAGAAAAACTTAGTAAAGATGCATCGAAAGCGAGGTAAACAGACACACTGGGGAAATAATTTGGATAATGCACGAGACGCATGAGGCGCAGGTGCAGTAAAAAGGCGGAAGTTGGCTTTTCGTCATATCCCTAATGTCGCTCGTATTTCAAAACAAAACTTCGCTTACTCGAATGCTCGTATCTCAAATAGCTCGTATGTTAGGGCACTCGTATCTCGAGGTACCACTGTAGCTGTATTTAGATCAACATTCCTCCCTCCTATCCTCACGTACTCTTCAGAATCATGGACACTGACAAAGAAACACCAATCCGGAATACAAGCAGCAGAAATGAGATTTCTCAGGAAGATAGAGAGCAAAACAAAAAGAGATTGAGTCCGGAACACCACTATAAGGTCTAACCTGAATGCTAAACCAACCAATGAGCTAATAGAGGAAAACAGACTGAGATGGCTTGGACACCTTCTGTGGATGGATCCTAGCAGAATTGTTAGCGAAACCTACCGAGCCAAAGTGGAGGGAAAACAAGAAGAGGACGACCTAGGAGGAGGTGGGAAGAAGGAGGAGGAAGAAAGGAGGAGGAAAGAAGAGGTGAGGAAGGACTTTGAGAAGAGGGGACTCCATTGGAACAGAAGAGCACAGTTGGTTGAAGACCGACAGAGCTGGAGAAGGCTGTGCAGAATTCCTCTTCAAACTGCTTAGGCGGTTCAAGAGTACAGAATATGATGATGATGAGGATGATTATCTAAATGAATTATATATTTAATTTCAAAAGTCTCAAAATTGTTCTGTTTTTAATAAGAGAGGTTTTTAACTAATTTAATGTATTCAGAAAAATTTTCCATTTCAACTTAGTTGCGTTTCCTAAAGCTATAAAAATATAAAGTGCTCAGAAGAGCCACTAGAAAATTGGACTATTGGAAATTTGATTAGCACCACTGTATTCCTATTTGCAAACACAAGCAAGCATGCCTTACACAAATAAATTAATCTTTGCAGTGATAAGGTTCAAAATTGGATTTAATGCCTATTATATGTATAATATCGCATACTTAATATATTTAACAAACCTAGGAAGAGGGGGGAATGGTTCTTCATCATCCACTCTCATTCCTATGTCTTCATCATTAATGGATGCTTCTATATTACACTTTTCTTCTCCACTTTTACCAGCACGTACAATGACGAGTGGTCTTGTTTCCCTACCTTCATCACTGCTAGTGGAAACTATAATAGGAACTCTGGCAACATCTAGAAAAATACATACATTAACATTGATTAAGATATCTTTATCACCTAACAACACCCGTAACAGTAAAATGGCTCAATAAACCGATCGTTTATGTAAACTGACAAGATTATAATTTATAATGACATAATAAATCAAGCTAAAACATTCTACAAACTGATCTTTACTAAGCACCGTCAAAATAGCAATAGTATTAGAATATTAGGTAGTTCAATTCAGAAACCTAAATTATTGGGAAAATAGCATTTAGAATTCCTAAAAGACAGTATTTATTGGGGAGTTTAATTACCTTATTTCATATTTTATTTGTTCTAAATTACAATACAATGTTTTTAAGTACTGCTTTCTGGTAAAGAATTGAATAGTATAAAGTTTGAAATAACCCGAAATCAAAATGATACCGAAAATAACTAAGGTCCCAAAGAAAAGAGAATGATTTAACACAGCTAACAATCAACTAACACAATTGCTAAGTATTGTATTTATTAAACTAACCATTACTCTCTTGTTTTGTATCTTCATGATCAATTTCCATATCGGATGAATCTTCTTTACACAAATATTTTTCTTGAGATACTGAAAAAAGGAAGGATTTTATTGTTAAAAGCTCAACCAAATAATGGTGACAACCATGCTTATTTGAAAGGGTAAACTTATAAATACTATCAAAACAAAAAAATTACATAGGGAGTTTAAAAATTGCATTAGGAATTTAAATTAAGTGAAGAGTAAAACCAAATAAATTCTAAAAATATTAAAAATTCAATTGAAATTTTCAATTTAATTGAACATAATATCAAATACAAATAACTATTATTATAAATAAATACAGAATTTTAAAAACCTCTAAATTTAAGACACTTCTCATAACCAAAGAACAAAAATTAAAGCACTGTGATGGTCCAATATTCAGAGGTCTTATTATATTTACATAAGTCTCATGTTTGTTTGTTTGTGTGGGTTGTTTCACATACAATGCCCATTGTTATTTTAAAATTTGTAAAATTCAAAAGTTTATAAAATCAAAAACATAAAATGAATTCACCTTTTTTTTTTTCTATACATTTATAAGAAAAAACTGTCCTTCAGATTTGGTTAGATGGAATATGTTTATTGGCAGTAAAATTTATTTTCTATAGATTTTTCATGAAAGTTGCCCAAAATTCCAAATGAAAATTTTCGGAAAATAGTATGGAGATAAGGGAAGAACTTGATTAAACAGTTTGAATGAGATGAAAATAGTTGACTGGATGATCTAATGTAAAGGAGATAGTTGGGGGGTGCAGTCAATAAGTCGAAACGTCGGCACATAATATAAGTTCATCACTTATTCTGTGTACTTATTGACTGCACCCCCCCAACTATCTCCTTTACATTGATTAAACAGTTCTTTGAATTTGTCTTTATTTTTTTTAAATATGAGATGTAGTGCTGTTGTACAGGAGTATGTATACAGATTAATTAGTTGAGATGTTCTTTTTTATGCATTTTCTTAATTTAATTGCAAAAAGATAAAGAGATGATGTTTTCAACTCAAGACAAAGAGTAGTAAGCAGTGAATAACTAACAACTATATTGCCACAATTATTTTTCTGATGTTAAATTACATAGAAGGCTTTATTAAACGTTAAGTTTAGGTTTTTATAATTACTTAATGAAAATTTCCACGGGCTCAGTTCTCAATTGATTCATTCTTCCATACATTTCTCACACGAATGGTCAATGCTCCCCTGTTAATTCACACTTCTTACACCAAAGGTGATCAATATTTCAATATTTATTGTAGCGTTGCTAATATTTCTAACAGTCATTTCGTGTGAAACAACCTGACAATAAACTAACTAGCAATAAAAAAATTGAATTGGGACTATATTTACTTTCTTTTTTCGACTTTTCATTAAGAGCCTCCTCTGTCCTTAAAGAAAGGCCTAGTCTAGTGGGTAAGGGTCCTAGTTGGTTTGAGGTACCACTACCTGTAACAGCAATTAGATTATATTAAAACTCATGTACAACACACAATTATACATTATTCGAACAGAATAGAATAATGTGATGCAAATAAGACATTTTTCAATAGTCTATTAGTTTAATGATGAAAATCTGAGCATTGTAACGAAACTTTAACATATTATCAACATCAATAATATTTTCATTTTGAAGATCACAGTCAACATCAATGAAGCTACTAAATTTAACTTAAGAGATAAAAAAATACATGCTTGATAATAATGTTGATGGCAGAACTGGTTATAAAGTATCATCAAAAACAAAATGATAACCTTCAATACTATAGTAGAAATAATTAAATAAATAAGTATACATACTTGATTGCTGTTCCGGTGCTGGTATCTTAGGAATACCGAACAGCTCATCACGAGTGGCATTAGGCTGTAATAGATGGGGCTGATCGGCAAGAGGTAGAGAACGAGCCATTGGAGTATCAAAAGGATCCGGAGCAGTGCAGCCAAGACAAAGCGTGGAATCAGATCTCTGAAAGAAAGGATGTCTGCGACCACGACCGGCGAGGCCAAGTGGTTCTGTTTCATCTGTGTCTTCTCCAGCTGGAGGAGTAGCGGCAGGTGGCGTTCCACTTGGAGTTGTGCTCGTTCCTCCTGCGGCTGCACTGCTTCCTTCCTCTTCACCTTCCTCATTCTCATTTTCATCCTATTGAAATTTTATAAAATTAAAACAGTTCTTTAAATGGCTAAGAATGTGTTCCTATAAACTTGAAATGTTTATAATTAATTAATTATAACTGTTAATTACAATTAGGCTAGTATCATCACTTGATATGTTCAAGATTAAAGAAGAAATTAAAATAAATCAATAACTAACTAATATAATTTTCTTTAGTTAATGCAACAAATAATCTACTTACAGGCTGGGCCCAAGTTTGAGGCAAAAGTGTTTCATCAATAACAGGATTCTGGTCTGTTCCCGCCCTTAGCAAATAAATAAGAGCATCAAATACATAAGCAATATGCCTCAAAGATGACACATCCAGGACTGGGAGAGAATCAGCATGCTCCGAATTGTGGCAACGCATCAAAGATAGGCAGTACATAAGAAGTTCCCGTCGAGCTGAATGAGCATCGACCTGACCTGAAATTAATTAGAAACAAATATTTATCCTTCTGCTGTATGTATTATGGTTATCAACAAGAGAAATTTACAAGCTAATTTAAATGTTTTCTTAGGTTCAATCTACAATGAGAAGTTTTACACAGAAAAATATTTTTGCTAAGAGTACAATCTGATTTTTCACATTTGAAGCATAGCAGTTCTTCAGTAAATATCACAGCATACAAAATGTTTAAAAATGAATCTTATATTTCTGTTTTTAAGGTTAGTTACAATTAATAAAATATTGGATTTTACATAGTTTTTAATAATTTTTAAAAGACAACCCAAAACCATTTAAATCCAATAACATCAGTCCAAAATCCATGACAAGAAAATATTACAAGAAACTAGAAAAGAAAAAAATCATGTGAATCAAAAAACCGTAAGTAAGAGAAAAACAAAGAGAAGATGATAGCTAAAAATTATTTCAATTGAGTGAGCACGGTACAGACAGTCTAGACCCTGTGCTGAACAAACCCTTTTACTCTATACCAAACTTTTTTTATTTTTAAAACCTGATTATTTAAGTTTTTATGAGTGAAACAGCAAAAATTTACCTTTATGTTTCATATTTAAAATAAATGTTTCATGTTTTCAATTTTTTTTAAATGGAAATAGAACCCTCATAGTTGATTTAAACAATAAACTCAGCATACCAAATCATTAAAAAAGATTCTGATTCACATTTAACTATAATTCATATATAATCCTTTTAATGGTAAAATTAAAATAAACCTAGGCTGTTGATAAATGAAACAAATCCAAGATGGAATGCAGTCAATAAAATTGAAAACATAGATTTTTTTTTAAACTCTTGGCAATATAAAAATATTGAGTAAAAATGAAAAATGACTAAATATAACATAGGTAATATATCATTTCCCCTACACCAAAGATATTTTAATTAAAAAAAAAATTAAGGCTTAAGCTTTTTGCTACCAACTCCAATCAATATTTAAAACAAAAATAGCTTACAAACAGAAAAAAAAAATTGTTCAGACGCATCTGATAAATTAACTGGAATTAGCAATGGTAAAAAGATAACCGAGAATATTAAAAACTAAATTCATTTTTAATCATCCCACAGATCACTGAATGTAGAGACTAGCCAAACAGTTTGCGGTAATTAACATCAAGATAACAAAACAAAGTTGAGGGCTTTTTTAAAAAAAGCTTTGATAACAAATACAATACATGCCTTCAATAATTGTTAGAAAATGAGAATATGTAAGAAATTTTGAGGCAATTGATAAATGAGAGGCCTATTACACAGACAGATAGGAATATAAGATATTATGTAATTATACGACCAATTATCTACTAATTCAGAAAAACCTAAAAGGGTATAATAAATAATATATATAAATTCTTTTAATAATAAAATAGATAAGTTTATTAGTTAATCAAAAGATCATGTTACTTCGCCCTTACTTCATGATCAATGGTAACACAAATAACCACCAAATAATCAATGTCGCCAAAAATATCATCCACCGTGGCCTATCCCTCTCCGACGCTTGCTTCCATAACACCAACACCCAACGCATCAAAGCAATCCTATTAAAAAACAATTTTCCTCCCCATGTTATCAATAAACTCATCCATCACCATTATAACCAACCCACCCGCACCCGTTCTCCACATCCGCCTTCTATCCCTATATACAGATCCTTGCCATATATACCCTCCCTCTCTAATAACATTCAAAAATCCCTACGTTCCGCTATCCCCAATTTACGCATCGCCTTTAAATCCCACAACAAACTCTCCAATATTTATACCCGGGTTAAAGATCCCATTCCACTAAAACATCGCTCTCAGGTCGTCTATCGCATTCCTTGTTCTACTCCCAACTGCAACTCTTCCTACATCGGCGAAACCAAAAACCTACTTAAAGACCGCATTACCCAACACAAATACTCCATTTCCTCCCACAACCCAACCGCTTCTAAACTCTCCGAACACGCCCTATCCTTTAACCACATTTTTGACTTCGAAAACACGTCGATCCTAGCCTCCGTTCCTAATTATAATAAACGCATCCTCTCAGAAACCATTCACATCAATTTAGATTCCTCTACCGTTAATGCCAAGACCGACTCCCATCACCTATCCCTAACCTACGCCCATATTTTTAATTTACTAAAATAACCTTACATTCTTAATTTATTATGCCATTCTTTTTTAAATTACATTTTGAACATTGACTTTTATTTTTATTTTTCTCTCAATTTATATTATTTACGGTCACTTATATCCACAGCATCTGCAATTTCATTTTTAATTTAATTTAATTTTAATTTTTCACGTCATTTACTTTATCTACGGTCTCTTATATCCACCGATTCTACATTTCTCCTTCCCCCTTCTTTGTCATTATTTTTTTTTTTTTTGGCCGTCAGAGATCGCCTTTATCGCTTCCGCCTGCCCGGTGTAACGGTTTCTTTCTTACTTGTCTCTGAGATGCCTAACCTGCAACTTGTTTTATTCGGTTAGTACATATTTATCTTATCTCCACCCTTTTCACATTCACCTTTCTTCGCACCTGTTCTCACACCTACTTTTGGCATCCATCATATGTTAATAGTATAGAGTTCATTCTTATTTAGCCTCATATTTTTCATCTACTGTATTTCTTCACCTATTTTCTATATGTTTATATTATATTCTCATCTTATTTTGCATTTATGCCACTTCTTTCTAATTGTATACAGTTACATATTAACTTCCCTTACTTATTTTCTTTTTCTTTTCATTCTTCATAGTTCATAGATACAATACCACTATTTTCAATGTTTAATTTTTGAAATTTATCAAGCTTTTCTTTCTATTTATGCTTTTATTATTACACTTTACCTTTGTAACCCCTCATGTCTCGTTTCTTATCCATATAATTAATTTAACTAGTTTTTTTTTTTTTTTTTTTTTTTTTTCTAAATCCTTCATACTCAACCCCCCCCTTTTTCTATATTTTAATCTTCTTATTTTGTATCTTTCCGTTTACCTCCTCATTTTTCTTCCCTTTATATTATTGTTTACATTTTATCCCTTCTTGACATGTATTTTTTCTATTTTATATTCTTATTGTATTATTTTATCTGTCACTATTACAATTTCTGTTCATCATCTACAATTTTATTTTTATCTATCACTATTTTAAGTTTATTATTCTGTAATCTGTCTTATATGCTTTCTTATTTATCTTATATCTATTCACTATTTCATCATATCTAGTCACTATTTTTATTTCCACTCCTGTACCACTTTATATATTCTTGTTACTGCTACGTTTTTATATATTTCTGTTTTTTTTCTCTTAGCCCTGAAGATGGCCTACATTGTAGGCCGAAACGTCGGCACATAATAAATAAGTTATACTTATTTTGATGTTTTCATTGACTGCACCCCCAACTATTTCTTCCTTAAATTAGAAGATACAGTCGACTAACTCTTCTCTAATTTGATAAAAATGATTAAAAAATCATCAAAATCGACTTTTATCAATAACTAAACAAGAAAATAAGCATTGAAGGTACTTACATATTATCTTCTTGGGCCTAGTTGTAGATTTTAATATGACAACATAACCTGATCCACATTTATGTGGCAGTATGGAATATTAATTTCCAATGCTCATGTTCATTTATTTAAATGTTAAACAGCACATTTCAAAAGATGTTTATCTTACATTTAACAAAACATCAATATTGTTGTTATCTGGTCTGCTTTAAAATAAATGAATATAACATGCTCATTATTTAAGCACTAGCTTATGCCCACGGCTTCGCACGGGAATTTGGTCTGCCACATAAAGTTTCGTGAAAGATTATTTAAAATAAATAATTTAATTATTTTTTTAAAATATAAGTTAAATCCAAAATTTCAGATGTCTAACTTCAAAACTGACGGATTCTATAGAACCATTGAACCCCTATTATATTAAAGGGGAAACCCTTGAGGTGGAATTATCCAAATTTCTTTCTTAAACGATACAAAGAACCTATCTACAAATTTCAAGATGCTAAGTTCCTGATTTGCCTTTAATTATGTACTATAACGGGGGAGGGGGGGGGGCACATGACCCCGTGCCCCCTAATAAGTCTGCCTTTGCTGTAGCCTGTGATGTATAACCTATTTTACTCAATAATTTTCATCCAAATCAGTCAGGGAGGCTCGTGGCACCGTGCACCCCGCCTAAATCCACGCTTGCTATAGCCAACGTATTATCTTGATGTATAACCTATATAACTGTTAAGTTTCATCCAACTCCGTTCAGTAGTTTTTGCGTGAAAAAGATACAAAAAATATAAACATTAACATTTATAATATTAGTAAGATTAGTAGGATATCAAAACAAATAGTTTCACTCATGTTCTTTGTTATTTTAACAACTATTATCATGTGATTTGCCTTTATTTATGTCCTATAATGGATCCTACACAGTACCTAAAAAACAGACGGGGGCGGGGCACGTGCCCCCGTGCGCCCCCCTAAATCCGCACTTGCTGTGGCCTGTGTGCTAACCTGATGTAAAACCTATATTACTATAAAGTTTCATCCAAATCCGTTCAGTAGTTTTTGTATGAAAGAGAGACAAACATACAAACTTTCACATTTATAATATTAGTAAGATAATCTCATAACTAAAAATTTCTTATTCCATTTTCTTCTACATTTAGGTTTCATTGTGAAAGTTTCCAAATCTTTGCAAAGAAAAGAAGCGAATAAGACTAAACATAACCTACAGAACAATATGCACAGCTTATAAAATGTTATAACCAACAACTGGCTGATGGGATAACAACTGACAACACCCATTGAAGTTTAATAATACAGAAGAAAGGATAAAGAGTAATGATGGCACTATTTCTTCACTCACAAAGAAAGTTATGACATGTAAACAATCTTCTTCTTTACATCATAAGTAACATAAATTAAAATACATGTGTCGTCTGGGCTAAATAATATGGAGATCAAACAATAAGAAATAATTAAACCAGAAATATAATTGGATATCCAGTTTCAAATAAATTGAAATAATCTAAGGACATTTTGAATTATCAAACTACAAAGGTTTCTTTGCAAAGTTGTCCTAAATCAAATTAAGAATAAATAAATTATTGATAACAATTTTAAAGAAAGGTGGCAGTACAATAATTATTATTAACATAAATTTAAAAAGTATCACTATAATCTTAGATACGGAGGGGGTGGGTTAATTAGTCTGATATCATGTCCCAGGTTTCTCTATCAATTTATAAACCCCATTTTATAGAAGCCACGGAAAAGTATCTGGATCTAACAAGACCAATCTTGACTTGGACTAGAATGAATAATTTATTATAATGTCCCTATTATGTCACAATTGGTTTCCAACTCTGGGAATTTCAGGTTAGTAGTAGCACAGTGCCCAACCCAATAAGCTACCTTGTACCAAGCATTAGTTTACTATTGATATTTTAAGGATCAATGCATTATTTTATTTAGTTATTATTTATTATTAGCATTATAAAGGCCAATACTGAATAAATATGAATCAATACTGACAGTTTATCAGTAAGAATGTTAGATTTTCAAAAGCAATTAAAAACAATCAGATATATATTAATATAATATCTAAATTAAAAAAAAAAGTTGAGAGATAACTGAATAAAGGATTTTGAAGAAAGTACAGGTAATACGAAAACCAACAAGAACACTAGAAAACATTTAAAGATAAACAAGAGTGGAAGATGTGAAAATAAATCGTACCATCACGATCACGAGGGGGCCTTGACGAGTCTGAGTTGCTTGTAAATCTTTGCACGATGCTCCTTTCTGCTGGTGCAGATGAGGATGAGCTGGCACCAGTCTGCCTAGGAGTTGATGTTGGAGGCATGTCTCTGCCTCCAGCTCCACTTCCATTCCTACTGCCAGCGGTCGCACCACTACTCTGCAAAACTGACGGGGCGCTCCAGCCACCTGAACACATCCACCACATACCATACCGACCTATCGTTTGCATCTGCCTTTTTCCTCTCTCACTTTTCACTCCTTTCTCAGTCAATCATCCATGAGCAATGATCTCATATGAATAGCAACTGGGTATAACAACCACCAGAGGAATAGTGAGCGATGAAAATGGCATGTTTCAAGGAAGATTTCAAAACCATAAAAAAAATACACTTATAAATTCTCATTCATATGGTATGTAAAATAAATCCATTACAAAAAAATCTATTTTTTATACTACGAAAAAGTACCATATAGTTATAAGTTGTTACCTACAAAATAATCAAATTCTTCTTTAAAAATTGAACAAAAATAAAACCAATAATATTTAAGAGAAATAAATAGTCCAAACAACAACTGCCTGCTAAAAAGCCAATCCTATAAGGAAAAGGATAATTAAATAAATAGAAATGTCCAAAACATAACTCGGAACTGTAACAATAATAATATAATTTGAGACTACAGTAAATACCCCAGAAGTAAATGCAAATTACAGAACAGCATTTGAGAACTAAGCTAAGCAATGGCAGCTTTACTTTTACTAATAAGATACCTTCCATAACCCCAAATTCTTCAAACCTACTGAAAGTTAGAATTGTAAATAAAATGCAAACTGGACCTCATCAGAAAAAAAAAAATGTTATCTACGAAAACTAAGCATATTAAAGAGCTAAGATGTCACAACAAAGACTGATACAGAATTGTCATTTCAGAATTTCATCAGGATGAAATAAATATCAAAGCAATATTCCATCACCTTTCAGAGCTAGTAATGTGAAATAAAAAACAAAAAAACAATAATGGATGCACAAGAAATAATAAGCAGGATTTAATAACAGAACAAAATGGAATCAATGTCACTAGTACTAAACTAAAAACAAAATAAGATGATTTATTTAGAATCCACCACCTTATATTTTTCTGGAACTAAACAGCCTTAATTCTACACATAACTTAATGTTGTTAATTTTCAAACCTCTTATAATGCCATGAATGTATTTCAATGTCAATTTGAGCCTCTTAATCAATTGGAGAATTTAGATAAAGCTATTCTATTGATTGGAGCTGGTAGCCTATTACATTCTATCGATATCCTAATTCAATTGACCCTACTCACATACTACTTACTCATCCTTAACAATGTCATAAAATACTGAACAATATCGAGAAGTGGTTTAACTTAAAATACACTGAAACATCTTTATGCAAGAAGCAAGAGACATAATAAAACTACTAAGAGCTAAACTAAATTGCTAAACATTTCATAAACAGCAATTGATCTTAGCTACTTTTTATAAACACATTATAATACAAACGATTACAACTTATATATATATATATATATATATATATATATATATATATATATATATATATATACACACACACACATATACACATACATACATACATACAAACAAAGGAGAAATCTGTTTTTCTTTTTTATATCCTATTCTTTTGAAATGAGACTTCAGGAGAATGAAAGTATCCTACCTCCACGTTTAATTAAGATTTGCAAAAAATTGCACTTTGGGTATCACAAAGCATATGTGAAAAATAAAATCTTATAGTTCAAAAATAAAATCTTACAATCATATATTAAATGAAAATTGTAATTCTGAAATATATATTATCTGTATTCATGAGTATTATTTGAACAGAGCTTAATGTCTTTCAATAAGTATTATAACAGACAGGATATTTCCAATTCAATATTTAAATTTTTAAAAATGGACAAATTAATAGCCTGTTATGATGAATCAATTGAATGTGTGGTAGTTGTCAAAAGCTAAGTATGTTAAACAATTATTTGAAAAATGGTTCATAATATTCAAATAATTGTAATGATTTAAACTACGATTAACAATCATGAATTAGGTTTACAGAAAAGAAAAAGTTAATTAAACTTTAGTATACAGTTAAAAGAACCATCTACAACATCTCGGAAAAAATAATGACTAGCACTTACATAGTTTTTCAAAACCATCTTTCTGTGCACTTTATTAATTGCTTTATCCAATAATTAAAAAAGTAACATTTTAAAATAATGGTAGATGTTAGTTTTTGAAGACACTAAACATTTTTTTAAATAAAAAATATCAATTTTAGTACATATAATTACTAAACAATAAAGCTCTGTCTAATTTAAAAAGATTGACATAGTATTATTTAAGATTTAGGCTTCCTCACTAAAATATTGTTAAGGGAAAAAGTATCTTTTGTTTAAAACAATTTTAGGTTGCAGTTAGTATTTTTATTTAATGTAGGTTTAAGGAAGAAAGGACAGATTATCCCAACAAATTCTATGTGCACACATGCATACAAGTAGGTCCATACGCAAATTGGATCTTTTTTAACCAAAGAAAATGGTTACAATTATTGATGAATTATATTATATATTTTTTAAATATTTTATTTGAAAAGAAAAGATATGACCAGGACCGGGACTCGAACCCGGGTCTCCCATTTCTCTGTAGTGGCGCCTTAACCATCTCGGCCATCCTGGCTCGCTTCTTGGTCAATCATATCTCTTCTTTCACTGATCCTATATCTCCATGTTCTCGCAATTCATATCTTTTCTTTTCAAATAAAATATTATAAAATATTTTTATAGATGATATAAAAAAAATGATATCATATAACAATAAAATAAATTATAATTATATTGTATATTATTTGAGCAATGTCAATAAGATCTTACTTGAAGAGTGGTGGAGTGGGTGATTTGGGTGGTTAGGGTCAGATGCAGTGGTGAGTGAAGCACCAAATCTGAGCTGAGCTTCAGTTGAATCCATCACTGTCATCAACCAATCCCAAGTTGGTTTCAACTGTCTTTCTACATATTTCTGTAAACAAATAGGCATTTATATAAATGTTACGTAAGTCAATTACAATAATAAAGCTAAATTTCAATACCAAGAATAATTAATGAAAGAAAATTGGAATATTACTAATTTAATTTATAGAAAACCACATGGATCCATCCCTCAATATGGGAAATTAAATATCCCTTAAGATATCTTTTAAATTGAAGAGCATATAAACAACATTAATGCAAATTAAGAACTTTATTAAAACTTGACATGATAAGCATACGATAAGTTCAGTAATCTTGGAACTTAGCTTTTCTTAACAAACTAAAATGTGTTTAGAAAAGAAACATACTACAAAAAAAAAACCACACCTTAAGAATAGTGACAATTCTAAATAGTTTAAATATGAATTCAAATTAGTAAAAACGCGAAAGTCCTAGGAATGGGTTGAAAACAATGAGTTACATAAAAAACACTAATTATAAAATGTAACAATCAAAAAGCGCCCAAGACTATTTACATTAATTAATTGAATAAGTACCAGAAAAATATTTTAATTACAAGATTCAGCCTTAAATGAGATGTTTTATAATTTAACTCATCTTCTGATCATATAAAACACATTTATTGCTTATTTAAAAATTCAACTTGTCTATTAATATAAATTTAAAATATGACACTTACCTGAAGTTCAATACATTCTTCATACGAAATGACAAGGGAATTTTCAGAAGGTACTGACATGCTGTGTGTCCCACCCAGAAGGTCAGCAATCTGTCGCAGAACAATGGCAAAGCTGCGGGCAAGGCAGGCTGCAGTTGTCGTCATCGTAACTCCATCTTGCGTTGAGTTGCCACTCGAAGAGTTGTTGTTAGCTGAACGACGGAGGGAAGTCGGATCAATAAAGACAAGAGAGTTCCCAGAAGCTACACGGAAGCCTAAGAAATATTGTTTAGCATATATGGCACAAAATTTAACTATACACATGGATACATAGAACTTGGTTCACAAACAGTGATATATTTAACTTGGTTTTTCATCCTTTTGGATACTAGAATGCATATTCTAACTAAATCATTTTAAAAATAAAACTAAAAAAAATCATTAAATTTACCTGAAGACCTGGAGTTGGTATCCCGGCTTCTGATAGCCCACTGCATTGATTGTGGAGCGAGATTACTTCTTTGACCTTGACCACTCGAGCTCCTATTATGAATAACGAACACCATATTAAAACTTCTTTTTCCAAAAAAGATGCAATGCATTGGAGAATTTAAAAGCTTAATTTATAAACATTATACCACCAATAAAAAAAAAGGTCAGTAAAATATTCTTACGTTCTCCTTTCGAGTTGTTCATCAGTAAGCACCATTTCTTCTTGATCTAAACCTTCACTTTCTGCATCTGTTTCTTCCTGCTGGCTGGAATCTCCACTCTCATCTTCTCCTAATAAAATGAACATCAACATTAAATCATCAGGAGTACATCATTTGAATGAATGAAAATATAATGTATATTTAAAATGAATCAATTATAGCTATTTTCCAAAACAAAAAATCTATTTCTTAAATGTATAATAATAATTATAATAATAATGAAACTCAGATGACTAATATTCAATCGTAATTTCATTCAAAATAGATGTCTGTCTAATAGCTATATGATTTGTTATACAATATAAAATAGCTTGAAGCGAGTGGGTGGGATGTAGGAAGCTATCCATTTATGTAGCAAATCATCAGTTAATGTTGAAACAACTGTTGAACTCACAAGAAGAATTTTAGAGAAATTGAGGAGTATGGTTTAATTAATCGATTAAACAAATATGATTTTAATAAATAATAAAAAAGTTTACATTTTACATGAAGTTACCAAATCATCATATGATTTAATGCTTAGGTTAACACCAAATGTGTTACATGATAATATATTAGTAAATAAATATAAATATATTCAATTACCAGTTGCAGGCGGCGTATTAGATGGCACATGCTGAACAGTCTCTTGGTTGCTCTGGTCCGAGTCGCTTTCTGTTTCCACAAGGAGATCTTCACTCTCACTCTCAGCACCTTCCCTCTCTCCTTCTCTCTCACCTGTCTCCCGCTCCGTTTCCCTCTCAGTCTCTCCTTCACTACCCTCACCATCATTAGCCAACGCCACTAAACCTAAAGCCATAGAGCCACTTCATACTCAATGATAATATAACACATAAACATTGGCATAAAAGCCAAAACACAGGCTTATTTCATTAATGAAATTTCAAATGTCATAACATTAACTTCCTAAAGCTTAGTTTTTATAAAATCCTACAACAAAATACACCTATTTTATCCAACAGAACAGTCTTTGCTATATTAAACAGCAGTGTATCCTATTTGTTAGTGCCACAGATTCCATAGGATTCCAATTAATAAAATTGTATAAAACTGCATTTTTGTTGATCAAATATAAAAGCACATATTCAGAAGAAAAAAAAGAGATAAACAAAAGCATTCATAGTGAGGAAGTATCCTGAAACATAGCCATGCTTACATCCTATACTTTTTGTGATGGCATTATTTTATTACTGACATTTGGCAAGTATTTATTAGACTTGTAATAAACAATGACATTATACTAACTATATTTTCTAAAATAATGATCATTTGACTAATGCTAGGTCAATCTGTCTAATTAAAACTGGATAGAAAAATCTAAATTACAAATAATCACAATTTCATAAATTAATAGTTACACACAAATAATATTTAGGTGTAAGGTTTGAATGGTTAAGATTTTGGTAAAGATTTCACTTGGTTAAGTGATATTAATCGATAAGAAATGAAATTCCGAATACGTACTCTCAACCATTTCCTCTTCAATATCCATCAAAGAAACAAGAGGTCTCTGTCGAATCGTAGAACTACTACTTCCTTGCGATTCTTCACTTCCTCTAGCAGCTTTCTGGCCTCTACGGCTACCTGCAGAGTTTGGTGGAGCTAAAGGTTCCACTGAGAATAATTCCTCAGATCCCTAAAAAATAAATAACTTATATTTATACTTATATATCACATTTCATATGATGATATACAATAAATGTTAGCGACTCACTTCAATAGACGATGTAGAAAGAGTAAAAGGGGGAGTTGGGCGAGCAACTCCAAGCCTTACAGGAGCTATTAGGCTGTCTGCGGTCTCACACAATTCTTCAACTGCAATTTTTGTCAAAGACTGAAATACTTTTTTGCATTTCATGATTGGCCCGGTTGCTCCAGTTACCCTGATTAGATAAGCTCTATTAATAATTCAAGGATCATTGTTAAATATTACATAAAATAAAGGATCATTGTTAAATGTTAAATATTACATAAAATAAACGATTAACTATAAATACTTAATTAATAAACCTAGACTTAATTAATTACAACTATACACACTGAAATGAGAAAAAAAATCAATGGTAAAGGAAAACAATCAGAAATTTAAAAATACTCAAAATGAACTCATAATTTAAGTGTATTCTACGAAATTATAGTAGAAGCATACTAATTAATGAGCAACCTTTGGATAAGAGGACTTAATCAATAATCGCAAGACTGGCGGAGCAATTGACCTATTTTCTAAGAATTTGCAAAAAGGATAAATGACCCGTCCTAACAGAGATTATAGCAAGAGCTACAGGTCTCATACTAAAACCTCATCACATTTGCCATTATCATCATTCTAGTGATCTCGTAGAAATTAGTTAATTTGTCATGAGTGAATCTAATAAATTAATCCAGATATATATATTATTAAAAAATTATTATTGAAGTACTTAATTATTTTTACAGCACATAAAATAAAATAAATCCAACTTACTTTCGCTTGCTTGCTTGCGGTGCCATTTCCACACTGAACACAACAAATATCCTGGCAACAGATCTGACAAACCTTCTAGTAACAAGTGCAGCTTCCTCAGCTCTTCCTGGAATGGAAGTATTCTGCAATTCCCTAGTCAATGTAGCAACAACACTTTCAACCATCTGAAAAAAAAGTTATAATGATTATCGGAATTGGGATACCTCAATATGTAGGGTATTGATTTATTAATCTGATGGTCTCTCCCTAGATATCGGCTGAGGCAGCCTTAATCAAGCCAAGAAGACCAGAAAGCCCTCCTGAGCCTTTTAATTGTGGATACCCTTAATTGGCGGAAAAACCTGAACGATGAGTGTTTAATCAGTCAAATCACCTCCAAGCTCAATTCTCGGCTCAGGAACTGTACAGCCCAAACAGTTATTAAACAAACACCTTTCATGGGTTGCAGTGATAAGTTTTTTTCTCTTAAATAATTGTACACACTTTTTAACAAGGAAAACACATTTTTTATGATAGAGCTCTTAAACCAGGGGCTCTGGTGTTCCAAAATTTGATTGGGGTGAGGGAACTATCTTATCTATTATTATTATTATTGAAGTAATAAAAAAACAAATAAAGTAAAGTTTAAATTAAAACGGCCAATGGTACCAAATAAATGACGTAGAGGCATTGTCAGTGGCAGGAAGGACTACTATCCACAGAATAGAATTTCCCAGTAAATATAAGATAAGAATGTATAATAATAGATAGTTTCATTCATTTTAGTATGGAATATAAATAATTTATATTATAATTAATTAAAGAAATCATTTTATAATGACATGTATAAGAGGAAAATAGTTGACTGGATGATACAATGGAGAATAGTAGAACTATCTCCATTCTCCATTTATAATTACAGTTTCATTCGTTTTAGTATGGAATTTAAATAATCATTTTTAATTGGATTTTTAAGTTAAAACTGATTGCTTTTCCTGAACAACAGCCAAAAAATATATTAATTATTTCAAAAAACAATTTATATTTTCAAAATGATTCATTTGGGTAGTTAGAAAAAACAAATAAGTTCATGATCTAGTTGATGTCATGTTTTAAAAGTCATACTAAGGGCATCCAATCAATGTATTCAATCGAAATTGAATGTAATGCCTGTATTGTAATGCTAAATGAAGTATTTTTTAAAAATGTCATTAATGTATTAATTAATGTCATTGGTGAAATAGAACTACTTACTTCAGAACCACATTTCACAAGCAAACAATGAGTAAACTTGTCCAAAAGGGCACTCCCACTCTGAGCATGGAGATAAGCATGTTCTTCATAATAAGGATTCTGCCGCCAATTTTTTTCCTCCTTCACACCTAAAATATAAGTATACATTTTCACTGATCAGCAGGAATTTTTTTAAAAGTTTTTCACTTAAGGGTCCTTCTAAAAGAAATATCTAACATCATATAATGGATGTACAAAATTAAATAGGTAAAGTTGCGTTCATCATTTTTGACTCCATTAGTATCTTTTTTCTGTATACGAGTATAACACTCTTCTCGAAACTATATATGGCTAATTGGATAGGTTATTTTATAAGTTATTAGCCTATCTTAACCAGTGTTAAAAATTCAAGTTAATTCTTTGGGTTCATAAAAAAATTCTCTCACCAGGCTGGATTTGAACCAATTTATCACTACTAATTTAATCCAGCTTATTTTAACTGAAAAAGCTGTTTATTTTAAACACAATTTACCTGTCATGATCATCCCCTTGACAGCAGGCCAATCACTGAGCAGTCGTTCAAATGCTCTACGGCTGAACCTCGGTGGCTCAAGATCATGTTCAGGCATATCTGGTTCTAAACATTAAAATTAATATTTATAAAATATTTTTATTTTATAGTATTTATAAAAATATAAGAATTAAGTACATCAATAATAATTAATTTATTTATTAATATTTATATACATATATATATATATATATATATATATATATATATATATATATATATATATATACACAGAGTGTTCCGAATTTAAATGGCAAAACTTCAGGAACTTATAGGGGACCGAAAAACTAAGACAAAGAGTCCTTAAGAGATTTGAAAGAATAAGAATTACTCCCTTAGTAAAAAAGGCATGTGGTCTTTAAGTTGGTGACCAGGACAAATCTTGGGCGCCTCATATATGCTGTGCCTCCTGTGTTACATTGCTTTGTGGCTGGATTAATGGGAAGTCACGACATATTGCTGTTCCTATGGTGTGGAGGAAACCTCGAGACCATTCAACTGACTGTTTTTTCTGCATCACAAAAATCACTGGAATAACAATTAAATCTAAAAAGAATGTTAAATATCCCAACCTCCCCTCTGCTATTAGGTCTGTTTCTCACAACGAAGATCTGCCAATCCCAGTGTCACCTGAAGATTGGAGTTTACATTCAGAAAACATTAGTGAGGAAGGTTCACCCTTAAGATCAGAAACAAATCACTGATGACCCAGATTTTCCTGTGGAGTCTTCAGAACCTCACAGAATCAATCAGTTTGAGCTCAATGATCTAGTTCGAGTTCTTAACTTATCAAAAAATCAGGCCGAGTTGTTGGCATCTAGATTAAAAGGTTGAAACCTACTTGAGAAGGGAACAAAAATGTCTATACAGGGTGTCCCGAATTTAAATGGCAAAACTTCAGGAACTTATAGGGGACCAAAAAACTAAGACAAAAAGTCCTTTAGAGATTTGCTCGTTTTTGCTTAGTATTAGAGAAAATCACAAAAAAAGAAACAAAACAAAAATGTTACAGGTAGCGATTATCACCTTTCAAAGTTCGTCAGGCTAGGCAGTGAGATATGTAAACACTTAATGTTATCCTTTACATTATTTTATTTGTTTACATTTTGGCTTCCTTCTAGGATTATAATTCCTAAATCAGTCTTCAGTCAGTTACTCAGATATTTTTGTGTGAATAGCATCAGCCACAATGCCGCATACATATTCTAATGTTGAATACGCTGATATGATTTTTGTGTATGGTTTCTGTAACGGTAATGCTTTAGAAGCGGTGCAGGAATATGCGCGCCGATTTCCAAATAGAAGAGTGCCTAATCGACGAGTCTTTTCGTTAACTTTTAATAGACTACGAGAGACTGGGTCATTCTTAATACGTAATGAAGGCGACCAATTCCAGGCAGCAGTAAGAGCAGAGCATCGGAGAAGAAATTGTGTCCAACGCCACTTCGATAACAATCCTAGCATCCGAAGAGCATCTGCTGCATTAGCAATATCGCGGCAAGCAATATGGCGAACTTTGAAAGGTGATAATCGCTACCCATAGCATCTTGCTGTTGATCGTTGGGATATATTGCACCTTTTTCTTCGAGATGTGATTCACATAACCCTTTTTTGTTTTTGTGTCTTGATAATGCCTGAATAGGCGAAACGTCGACTGGTAAGTGGGTGTATTACTGGATTTGATACATAAGGCTTTGCATTGTGGTTTTTACCAATTGCATTATAATAAATAATAGTGTTTCTTTTTGAGTTTTTGGCTCTATTTTATTGATTTAGATGGCATTCCCTTACAACAGCGGATTGAAATGTGGTTCCAACTCAATGGATGTCCAGCTCATTACAGCAGAGTTGCTCGAGCTTGGCTGGATATAAATTATCCACAACGATGGATTGGACGTGGAGGAGTAGTACCTTGGCCACCAAGATCACCTGATATGACACTCATGGATTTCTTCGTATGGGGAACCTTGATGCAGAATGTTTATTCGGTGTCAATCAACTCAAGAGAGCAATTAAGAAACCGAATCATAGATGCAGTGCACCAAATATCATCAGAACAATGTTTAGCTGCAATTTATCAAGTGAGTGCTAGATGTAATGCTTGCATTGGTGCAAGAGGACAACATTTTGAGCAATATTTACATTAAAAAGAACATAACATAAATATAAATGTAAATAAATAAGTATAAAAATGAAAACTTGTTTTGTTTCTTTTTTTTGCGATTTTCTCTAAAACTAAGCAAAAACGAGCAAATCTCTAAAGGACTTTTTCTCTTAGTTTTTCAGTCCTCTATAAGTTCCTGAAGTTTTGCCATATATATATAGTAACAAGATGTAAATTTTAGTTAGTAAATAGATGAAACTACTTCTAAATAAACATATAAAAATATAGAAACATCTTAAAATTGAATTTTCCCTAAAATAATCAACTTACCAACATCAGAGGAAGGAGTTTTTCGTGTAGTGGCAGAGGCTGACCTCGACCTTGGTGCTCGATACTGCCTTTGTTCAACCATTTGGCGCCCAACTGTTTGCACCAAAAATAATAAGATACTCTCCCCTCTATGGAAAAAAAAAATGTATATTTAAAATTTTAAATAATGTAGAAGTAATATTTAATGCACAAAATAATTTAAATAAAAATGTTAAATTTAAAGAAAAAAATTTTCATCAAACCAATTATTATTAAAGCAGTAATTCAATAATGAAAAAATATTGCTAAAAAGTTTAAATACAAAGTATAGTTCACCAGCTTCACGATGATTCCTAAAATCCTTACAATACTTATAAAAATTAAGCTTTATAAATACTATTTAAATAACATATTTTATATAATACGAATAAATAATACATAGAACAGCATAAGTCTGACACCAGCTACCTTCTCACCAGCAAGTATGCCTAGTCACTTCTCATAGGTGTTCAAGAGGCACTAACCTCATTAAGTTCTCTATTGTATCACACACTACAGACAAAAACTGCTGTTTTTTTCAAATAGTCAAAATAACTTCAAAGGTATAAGTACAATGATACTAACATTGTACATACAGAGTAAATGTGCACTGTCATTAGTTAGGATAATATATTAATAATAATAATAATAATTTAATTGAGATTAAAACAGTATAAATTTACAAAACGTCTCCCTCCATATTATTATAAAGTTAAATGGCAACAAAAGAAGAAATATGAATAGATCATTTTATATTGTAATTAAGACATAATCGAAACAAAGAAATACCTTGAATTATGCTTTGAGACTAAATCAGTATGTGTGATGAGACTGGACATAAGCTGGAATCTTGCAGACTGACTTCCTTGGACAAGAGCACGGCACTTGCATTTTTCCCAACAGTCACAATAGGCAGTGGGAGATGTGCGTTTCAGTTTACAATCGTGGCCACGGTGGCAGACACGAGCACACTCAGTGCAACAGCAAAGTGATCCAGTCAAACCACAAGTCCGACACTCGAATATATCCTGACAAAATTATTCACATCATTGAAAAGGAAATATTAAAAAAAAAAAAACATGTATTTAATCATTAAATAAAAAAATTTTAATTATACATAAGAAACATAAATTTCAAAAACAGTTTTTAATTGAAACATTTTCTGATGTAAATTCAATTTAAGAAGATTAGAAAACTAAAAGGCTCAAATAATACTCTTTAATAATTTTTACATAATAAAAAAAAAAAATAATATTATGGAAGAATAAAATGTAAATTACAAATATTTCATAATATTTGTCATAAATATAATTAATGATATAAATATAATTAATTATATAAATTTAATTCCATTCTTAAAATAGAATAACTCATAATATTTCATTCAAAAAAAGCAAAGTAAAATGATTAAATAAACAAAATTACAAGAGGTAGTCTAATGAGAAGTAACAATTTACCTGGTTAATATGTTCAGCTCCCGTCCAAGTAAAGCTGCACGTATCATTGCAACATATAATATGGAGTGGAGACAAATCAGGATTTGAGCCCCGGGGAAACACCATCGCTTCTAAACCTTCCTTATCAATGATTTCAGTATCTTCAGAATTGACCACTAAAAGACAACAAATATATAATTTATGATCACAATTTTTAAAAATGTTTTTTTCAGAAATATACAGAAAATCCAAAAAAATAAATAAAGGTTACAAAGTGAAATATACTCTAATTTAACTCACATTTCAACTCTGTATTGTTGGGTTTGGAGAACCATGCCGAGAGGACACTCTTTAGCCGCTCTTCGGTAGATGCTGTCGTGTTAGGGGGCGGAGGTGGTGGCGGAGGAGTTGGTGGAGCTTGAGGCTTTGATACTAAAGACAAAATTGTTTCAAACAGAACCAATCCAGCCTGATATGCACGACAGGCAACTGAAAGCATGAATGGTGTCTGCCCTTGAGCATCCCTAAAAAAAATTTAAATAGTAGAAATTAATGCTGAAGACATCAATATTTATAAACAGAAAATATAACTAAGCAAGGATAAAAGTACATATTGATAGAATTAGAAAACAAATTAATCAAAATGAATAAGCTTATATTATATTTAACAGTGTATTATTTTTCAATTAAAAAAAAAAATCAATTACTTTTTTGTAGGCTTATTCTTTATACAACAAAAGGGTTCAGACTAAGATAAGCAATTAAAAACCTTAGGTAATTATTTTTAATAACAATAATGATAGGAGCAATGCCTGGTAGCATTACCATAGTAATAATTCTTAATTAATGTTAAAAGTGATTTATTCGAAGTTAATTCAGCCAAAAACCAATAAGAGAATAACTCCAATTTATTGTCAAATTCTAATAATTTTTAATCAATCTGCAGTTTTAGAGGTTATAAGTTATAAAAAAAAAAATTAATTCTGGCAATTAGAAAAATCATACAAAAACTTACTTAGCCTGTAATAGCGCAGGAAGGTGAGGATGGAGAGCTGGAGATTCACACAAAATCTTGAGAGCGATGAGGGCATTGGTCCTCCGCTCAGCGGGGTCCGGGAGTACTGGTGGGGGAGGGGGAGCTTTTAACCCTTCCCTCAAACCAACCATCAAGCTATCTTCATCACCTGACGCTGTCTCCAAGAACGGATCTGGAGGCCACCCAAGCACTGATTCATCTTGACCGCCGGTCTCATTGCCCTCGCCAGCATTGTTGCTTCCTGAACCTGTGAAAATCATGCATCAGTATTTTTACAATGATTATTTTAGATTGACTACCAATATAAATTTTATCATAATTAATGATTTTTTTTTTTTATTTATCTGCAAAAACTTTAAAACAACAATATTGATAAATGTTACCTGTCCTAACTGCAGCAGTTGCTCTCCTCATCATTTCTCTGATACTGACAGGTCTTGATGACCATGAGATGACATTACTCGTGTCTGTTGTAGATGCACTTGTTACAGTGTTAGGCATTTCTGATAAAACATTAAGTAGATCTATGAAGAAAATATAAATCGGTTATATGACATGATAAAATTATAAAAAATAATAGGTTCACAAGTAAAGAGTTGACAAATTTACCAGCTTCGGAGTCTTTATTGGTGGTTGGTGTACACATTGAAACACAAGCATGGAGAATATTCCTGTTTCCATCACATCTTTCATTAAGGATAGCAAGTAATGTATCTTCTCCACCTGTAAACATCAATAACAATTACAATTATGTTTTTGAAACAGTCCCTACCATGTACTGAACCCAACCCAAGATCTTTCATAGATTGCAGTACCACTAACAAGTTAAACAAAAAAAATCAAGTTTATAAATCTAAAATTAAATAAATTGCTTAATGCTAAATGGTGTTTAGCCAAACTATATTATTAAGACAAAAACTCTATTAGCATGAAGCAATTCAAATCATAATATCAAAAAATATATATTTTTACAAAATAAAATTATATATCCATACTAATATTATAAATGCAAAAGTAACTCTGTCTGTCTGTCACAGACGTTATCACGGCCAAACCGCTGGGACGATTGAGAAAAAATTTGGTGATGAGATATTCTACAGTCTGAGAAAGGACATAGGCTATATTTTAAAGCGATAAAAGGGTTGTAAGGTATTGACATAGGACTGACTTAATACAATTGATTTAATTTGAAATACATTATAAACATATGTTTTAATGTAAGGAAGAAATAGTTGGGGGTGCAGTCAATTAAAACACCATAACAAGTGCACACTTATTTACTGTGTGCCAACGTTTCGACCTACAATGTAGGCCATCTTCAGGGCTATGAGAGAGAAACAAACAGAACAAAAAATATATAAAAACGTTACAATAACAAGAATATAGTGACATGTAATATAGAAAGAAAATTAAAATAGAGACAGATATGGTAATTAAAGATAACAAATATTAAAGTAGTGACAGAATATACTAAAATTAAAATAGTGGCAGATATAATAAAATTAAAGATAATGAACAGAAATTAAAATGACAGATATAATAATTAAAAATAACAAACATAAAATAAAGAAAATAAATGTACAGAAAGCATAAAAAAGTAAACATAACATAAAGGGAAAGAAAAATGAGGAGGTAAACAGAAAGATACAAAATGAGAAGATTAAAATATATAAAAAGGTGGAATATGAAGGATTTAGAAAAAACTAGTTTAATTATAACTGTATACAATTACAATGAAGTTGTATAAACATAAAATATGATGTGAATATAACAGAAACGTATAGAAAATAGGTATAGAAATACAGTAGAGAAGGGAGATTAAATGTAAAAAAAATATAAGGTTAAATAATAATGAACTCTATAATATTAACATATAATGTAAAAATTTAGATTCAGCACACAAAAATCTATAAAGATCAACTGTTAAAGTCAGGCCTGTGTTATTAATCAAGGGATGCATGTTTTTATAGTTTAGTATTAATTAATAAAGTATTTAGAGTCATTTCTTGTTCAAACTCTTTAAAATTGTTAAAAGGATTAGGATTATTACTATTTATCTAACTGGAGAAGCCCAAGAAGTCAAAAACCAAACATTCCCATACTGGCAATGTCGGTCAAAGAGGGATTAAAAAACTGGGTTCTAGTGTAAGTCATAACTCAATTTACTACATAACTCTCTTAAGGTCCTATCCTAATAATATGTATAATTATTTAGTAATCAGGATAATTTAGAATTATTCAACAATAAATAAGTTTGTTCAAAATACTCACGTGAATCGTGCTCAAGGCTAAGAAGTATATGCTTCACATGATCTATATCACAACGAAGTATAGATGGCATCAACAGTTGCGACTGAATAGCAAGGATGATAACAGCAGCTTGTGATTTAAGAGAGCTGTTTGAATTGGGAAGGGCATGGGGAGCAGCAGCAAGAGCTTTTAGAGGAGGAAGGTCTAACCACTGGCAATCCCTTATTGAGTCGACTGAGTCTTTAGCAAGCGGGCACAATGTAGAATTTCCATCACGTAATAGCAAAACACTCTCAGACATCTGAAAAGATATAATAAAACCCATATCTATTACTTTATTGAAAAAGATATAAGTGAAAAATAGACTAAATGATTAATATTTTAATGAAAATTGTCACCAGGTTTCTTAACTAATTAGCTTACAAAATCTAATGGTAGAATTGAAAGACCACTTGAAATAAAATAAACAAAAATTCTAAAGAGTGATATTACTCTTGATATTAAACTGATGATTTATTTAATTTTTGACGAGATAAATTTATTTTTTATTACTGACACACTCATTATAAAGTTATCAACACATATGACACACATGTAAAATGTCTTGCATTTTAAGTTTTTTTAATGTAATGGTCAAGAGAAATTATGTTCTAATTGAGGAAAAAAAAAAACACTGGAATTAAGTTTATGAATCTGATCTCTAAATTTCCCAGAAAAACAAAATGTAAATGAAGAATGGTAAAAATAAAAAATTTAATTTTTAGCAAGTTTTATTTATTTTACAGTAGTATTAAACTGAAGAACTAACCAAGGTGATAAATCTTTCTATAGAATTAAAAGAGCCCTTGTCAAACAATTAAAATACGTAATATTAGTTAAAATAGTATAACAGTTGAAAGAGAGCCAGAAAATTGGGATATTTTCTTTTCGAATAAAGCAGGTTCCTTATGAGATACAGCTACTAAAACTTAATAATTAATCAACAAAGACACCTTACCTCACCAGTCGAGGTCAATGAAATGTTTGAAGGTTCTAATCCCATGAAGGAGTCAGTGTCAGTTGGAAAAGGACAATCTTGCTCAATCCGACCAGTAGTCAAATTGAAAAGCATATAACTCAATCTTGAATTATTTTTGACAATAGAGTGTAATCCTGTAATCGACAATATACATTGATTAGATATTTTTTAATAAAATCGTATAAGTTAATTTTAATCAGAATGTATTTGAAAAAGAGAAAAATTAAGAATGATTCAACATTAAAAAATTATTGAAGGCAACTTTAAATAACACAATGAAGAGTGAAAAACATGCCTAAACCATCGACAGCCACAGCTAATATTTGGCCAACATTATCTCCAATATTTATTCTCCTCGGAGTTCTCTGGAAGCAGTCAGGTGCTCGAGATGTTGTGTTTGTTTTAACAACCTAAAAAAATAAATTGGTTATATAGGTCAATCAAACAGTAAATATTTCTTCGATGTACTTATAATATTTTACTCTATAATAAAAATCAATCAACATCTCACCAACTTTATAAAGCCAAGTTCCTCAGGCAGTAATTAATAAATGCAACATATTTTATTAATTATATTTATATTTGTCAGAGATCGTTTCATTAAAAAAGTTTATAATGATTTCAAATAAGATTAAAATTCTTGTCACGTTTTTCTATATATTGTTCACATAAGATATTCCAATAATATTAATTATTTTGAATAGCATTTCACAACCAATTTCATTAAAATAATTTATTAAACTAACCTGTAATTCATCTTTTCTTAGAAGGCGACAATCTTGAAATGCACCAAAAGATTCATCACACAGTGTTAATTCTTTACCATCTTTTCCTGTTTCTTTACTTGGATTTGACAAAAATCTGACCACCGCATAAGATCCATCTACCATTAAAACTTTTCCTGAAAGAAAAAGAATGTTTATAATTTCATTAATACAACTTAATTGAGTTACCAGATTTTCATTGGAGGGTTGCTAAAAAAAAAAAAAATTATTTTTAATGTTACCACAAGTCCTATGGTTACAAGTCCTAATTTACTGATCACTTTTTAGGACTAAATCTTTCAAATGTGCTTTATTATTTATTTCCTACCACAAAGTGACCTAATTTTTCATGCATTAAAAATTATGGATAATAATTTTAATTATTGCTATTTTATCCTCTATCTATAGTATGTGATTTTCCTACTTCTATCCCGATAATGTCTGAATTCGTGAAATGTCAAAAGATCACTAATATTTTTTTGCTCGATTAGCCATAGCAGCATTAAGTGATGTTAAATGAACAAATAACGAATATTTTTAAGGCTAGAGGCATTATGTGAAAAATATTCCATTTATATTTTACAATTATTATGACTTTCTGAGCTTTTGCTAGCCTACAATAATATTTTAAATAAGCACAGAATATTCTACGTTTCAGATGTAAATCTAGTGCAGCAGATAATAAAATCTGTAAACCAATATATTTATTTGTATTTACAGAAAATATGTAACTTCCAACGTTAATTAAAATAAAGATTGCAATCAAATAAAATTTTAAAAATTCCATACAATAAATGGATAAAATTTACAGAATTAGGGAATAAAAAAATCTGATAACTTACCAATAGGCAAACTTTTAACATCTTCAACAAATACGACATCTCTCAGATTCCACATGATTTCATCTTTCTTGTCATCTTCTTTAACAGTGACTCTCTTTGGACGCTCTAAAAATAAAATATTTTTATAATATTAACGAAATGATTAATAGATGTATTATGTTACTATTTTAATATCAATGTGATTAGTAGTGACCAATTATTAAACAATAAACATACCTATTAACAATATCAAGGTGTCTGTGGTTTTGTCTAAATAAGTACACCCCATTTTATAGGACACACCAGTTATTTGCAGTAGAGTGCACTATGAATTGAAGAATATAACCTTGAGAATGTTGCTAAACTGATAGGTAGACCATTGAAAACGAATGAGGGATCTTTATAGGACTATCACTTGTCATCTCAAAAAATAATAACGCGTGAAAAATAAACCATGCTAGCAAAAAATCATTAGTTTGGATAAACATCTCTGACAATAAGGTTGCTATTATTTAAGGATCAGCAAAATTCTTAAGACTATAGTTTTTAATGCTATGCAATGTCCATCACCTTCTGGCAATAAGAAATTTCAGAAAAGGGGCGACCAACCTGTTCTTCTCCTTGGAGACCTCAATGGGCACCATCTTCTATGGGGGTCGCGAGATACTAACGCGCGGGGTAAAATCATTGAAAACTTTATAGAATCTGCTAATCTTATCCTGCTTAACACAGGAGAGCCCACTTTTCTCAGCTTTTTGTACCAATCATATTCAACTCTCGACCTATCTCTATGTCCATTTATAGTACTCTTTGTTGGTCGGTTCTACCTGACCTGTACAATAGCGACCACTTTCCATTACTCATTAAATTCACAGACATAAACACAACACGTGCAACACCTAAATGGGAATAAATAAATCCGATTGGTCTCTTTTTACCTCTTTGGCCTCACCACCTCCAACATCCCCATCTGATATGACCATAATCGAAGGCTGTCAAGCCATTACAGATACAATAATAAATGCTGCCTCAGTATCAATTCCAAGGACATCTGGCCTTCCATGGAGACCTCTTATCCCGTGGTTCAACGAATCCTGTAAAAAAGCCATTCAAATTTGTCGAAGGGCCTACAGGAAGTTTAAAAAATCCATGAATCTTGAAAATATAAATATATATTCGATTGAATATAAAAAACAAAGGGCTATGTGCAGGAGAATATTCAATCAATCTAAGGCCAAATCATGGAAAAAATTCATAAGTTCCATAAATTCATCGACTCCGTTAACTGGAGTATGGAATAAAGTTCATAAAATTACTAAGAAACCGTCATATTCAAGATATACGATTCTAATTAACGGCCAATTATCCGATAATCAGGCTCTCATAGCGAACAAATTTGCCGAGTTCTATCACCAAATATATTTACCCGAAACAAATAATAAATGTCACGAAGAACCCGATCCTACAGACCAGAGACCTCTGAGATCTTATATTACAGATCCTACAGACCAGAGACCTCTGAGATCTTATATTACGCTTATATACGCTGTCCTTCGAAAGGGATGTTAAACGGGGATCCCGAGCCGGTACAATGCCAGGTACTCTTTAAAAATCATAAGTAAACCTAGATAGACAAAATTTAGAGCTCCTGATTAGCCATAGCAGCAAAAAGTGACCTTAAATGAACAAACAACATTTCAGAAAAAAAGGAAGTTATTTTATTTAAATGCAGTTTAACTAAGAAAATGGGTCATAGCGGTTATGAAAATTGATTCTTTTCTAAGTTTTCACTAATTGATAATTTTGCTTTATTTTAATACTAATTGATTGGGAAAGCAAACAATGGATACAAAAGAAATTCCTAGACAAGAATTACCTACATGTAATGTACAAGTGATACAATGTTTTTTCTTTCTGAGAATTGCTAATATTTTGAAGATCGTTATCTAACGATCAACGATCTAACGAACAGACTATGCAACCTTCCCTTGATGACATTAAGCACTTAATGTATAGTAAATAGTAAATAAAACACAAAAAACTTAAATGAAAGCAAGAAAGGATGGATATTGATGTTAGGCACCTTGGGATAATATATTAAGTCACACACTATTAGCTTGATTTGCATAGAGGAAGAAATATCTTGAGGAAGCCAGATTTAAGAATTGGAATTTAGAGCAGAAGATAATACAAAAGACTTACTGTGCGATGTAGATCCTGTATCACTACAAGTAGATGAAGCAGGGCTCGGTGGAGGAGGCATGTCTATCCTGTCTGCAGTTTCTTTTTGACTGGAACTTTTTGGCTGAGAGCAGCTTGAGGTTTTACTGCACTTATTAGCTCTGGATCAAATAAATATTGCTTCAGATTAATAAAAAATAACTTATTGATAATGTAAAAATTAGTATCTATTTAAGATTCTTAATACAAATTCTTACAGTTCACAATACCATATTTTTATGAAACTAAAAAATTGATAGATAACAAATTACTTTTTAATACTAACAGGGTCAAAGGTAAAAGGAGCTTTCTATCTTACCCGCTGGAAGAATTATCTGTTCTACATTTTGAATCAGGTGCACTGGAGGGTGATGGTGGAGGTAAAAGCTTATATCTACAAATGTCTGTTAGATTCCAAGCTGCATTTTGAAGTTGTCCTACTTTTGGTACACCTCCAACAACAGTGAAACCTGATGAAAATCAGCTTATTAGTTTCTATTCAATGAAAACTATTACACTTTCGCTTGTGATAAACAACAGAAAGAAATGTAACAAATCTAAGAAAAATTTATGAAAACAGGAATAATGAAATGTAAGTCAATATGCACACATTGTTTTATAAAAAAAAATACATAGAACTTAATTCCACAGAAAGTTTTATCTATATTAACACTTTAACTGTCATATGTATATATTTGATACAAATTGATTCAGCCTTGTCAAGCCATATGTATCATGTGTATACATTAGAGAATTACATAGCGAGGACATATGTATTAGTCTGATACAACAGAGAGGGTGACTTTGGATAAGTAGTATTAACTTGATATAAGGTTTTGTATTATTTTGAGTGAAGAATGGCCTGTGGGTCATAATGTAATAGTTTAATTTTGGTACAAAACATTCAATGGCTGATTTTTAATAATAAAGAAAACAATTTATAGCCATGGTCTGCGGGAACATAGATGTGTGTGTACTTTATTTGATAAACCAGATTGTTTTCTTTGGTGATACTAACAATTCCAAGTAAATAAATAGTAAGTTTACAAGTAACATACCAATTGCTCCTGCCTGATACATTGGACTACTCTTCATGCACACCTGAGTACCAGGTACAATTTCTTGGTTTGTCACTGATGGTCTTGCCTTGCTTGACTTAGCGCGGTGTTTCTCCCATTGCTTCTTTCTTTGGTTAAAAGGAAGCACTCCCCTTGGGGAAAAAAGAAAATATATATAAAACTCAAACAATTAGTAACTGGTCAAAATAAAAAAATTATAAATAATATGTAAGGTGCTTAAATGAGTATAAAAATAAAGTGAATGAGGCAGTTTCAAACTCTTCACCTTAACTTGAAAACTGTAATTTTGGCATCACTTAAATTATTACAACCAAAGAAAAACATTTCTCCACGGAAAGAATACATGGAATCATTTATTTATTTAAAATGCAAATATACAATTTCAACTTTTGATAATCAAAATTCAAAATAAACAATATATATGTATGTATAATAATCCTTGGTAATTAATTAGAAACTTTAATGCAAACTAATTTGAAAAACATTCTTACCACCAATATAAGGCTCCACTTTCTAGCCTAGCAAGTGTATACAGTGTACATGTATAAAGCGATGAAATTCGATCCAGAGTGAATTCAGTGAATGTTGTAGCGGGATGTTCCAATTTGCCAGCAGCGTGGCTTATTTGCTCATCTAACCAAGTTGCTACCTTCCCACTTTCTGTAGCAACTGTGCACCGTATGGAGCAGGCTGAGACAAGAGTCACTCGCTCATTTAACAATCCAAGTGGTATTGTTTTTGGATGATGCACCCCATTCTATAGTCAAAAATACAAAAACCAAACTTATATTTAGCAAATATACATGTATATTTTATTTATAATTAAATAAACTTCATACATTATACATATTTTGTAAAAAAAAAAAATTAAATTTTATGGTTCACACTAATTTTTAGAAAACACTTTAAAAAGCCATCATCACTTTAGATGAATTGCAAAGAAGATGTATTAATATGAAAGTAACAAATGTGTTGTTCTTATACATCGTTAACTGTTGATAATCAGCCAAGAAAAAAAAAAGGCAAAGATCATAAAACAAAACAATTAGTTTAACAACAAAATAATTATGTAAAGGAGATAGTTGGGAGGTGCAGTAAAAAAAAACAACACTGAATAAGTAATAAACTTATAATTGTGTGCCGACGTTTCGACCTACAGTGTAGGTCATCTTCAGGGCTATGAGAGAGAAACAAACAGAACAAAAAATATAAAAATGTACAGTAACAATAATATGGTGACAAGTAATGTAGAAAATTAAAATAGTGGCAGATATGAAGATGAAAGATAACGAATATTAAAAAAGTGACAGAATATAATAAAATTAAGATATAGACAGATTTAAAAAAATTAATGATAATGAAAAGAAATTAAAATAGTGACAGATATGATAAAATTAAGATAAAGTATTTAAATGAAAATAATGACTTTTTAATTTTCCTTTATATTATTTTTACTTTACTATACTTTCTGTACATTTATTTTCTGTATTTTATTTTATATGCGTTATTTATAATTTATAATTTCTGCTCTCTTTCTTTGGTTTTATTATATCTGTCTTATTTTATTATATCTGTCATTATTTTCATTCTCTTTTCATTATCATTAATTTTGTTATATCTGTCTTTATCTTAATTTTATCATATCTGTCACTATTTTAATTTCTTTTCATTATCATTAATTTTTTTAAATCTGTCTATATCTTAATTTTATTATATTCTGTCACTTTTTTAATATTCGTTATCTTCCATCTTCATATCTGCCACTATTTTAAATTTCTACATTACTTGTCACCATATTATTGTTACTGTACATTTTTATAATTTTTGTTCTGTTTGTTTCTCTTAGCCCTGAAGATGACCTACACTGTAGGTCGAAACGTCGGCACATAATTATAAGTTTATTACTTATTCAGTGTTCTTTCTGACTGCACCCCCCAACTATCTCCTTTACATTAGATCATCCAGTCAACTATTTTCATCTCATACAACAAAATAATTAGTTTAATTTGCCACCAACATTATAATATAATAATGATTTTTGTATGATAAACTATAAAATGTGCCCTCGTCATCGTCTAACAATGATGAAAAAAAAGAGATATTGAAATTTGAATAATTAACAAAATTCATTTATATTTATATTATAATGTTTTACTTAGCCAAAAATACAAAATAATTTCAGCAGACATGAGATAAATACTCAATAAGATTGATAATCAACAATGTGAAAGTAACCCATTTACTAAAATACTTTTCTCTGTGAATATTAATACCAGTTGCAGTTATCTTCCTTTTGTAAAATTGATGAAGTTTTTATCTAATATTATCGAAAATAAATAAGTAATAAAATATTGGATATGACGATTAAGAATAAATTTTAGGAAGAATTAATTTGTAATTTTGGAAACTGAACTGCATCTGTTAAAAAAAAAAAAAATATGAGTAAGAAAGTATATAACATTAACCCCTAAGGTACAGGCTCGAGTTAAATCGAGCCCGCGAAACGGTATAAACTGTGCATACTCGAGATAATTCGAGTTGTGCCGTATTTTATGCTGCTGTAATTTTCGCACTCGAATATATTCGAGAATTTAAATTAAATTAAAAAAATTGTTAATTTTTTGTCCTTTTTTATCAAAAAAAGCGTGCACTAAGGAGTTAACACATTAACGTGTTATTATTTATCGATTATCTTTCACGTTGAATAAAAAAGCAAGACTACATATTTTACAATATCTGTTGTGGCTCTTCTTACAAGTAACTAATATAAATATTAATCTGTTGGTTTAAAAAAAGGAAATTTTGTGAGTGAACTAGCCTCCATTAAATTTCTGTTGAATGTAACAGATAAAATGTTTTGAAATATAAAAAAAAAGTAGTTTATCAATTCAATAAATTATATAATTAATGAATACCTCAGCCTTGAATGGTTCTGTATCTGCCCACTTCCATTGGTGTAATTGGCCATTGGAAGAGACGGCTATTAGTTCACTGTAGAGAGCAGCAATGTTGATGAACTTGGGGCTGTTGGAACCTTCTTTGTCGGGCCAAAACTCAACATCGTCGGACATCCAGAGTGGATTACCTCCACTAACATCCTTTTTCTTGCTCTCTGTAATCAAAGATTTATCAGCCTTTTTCTTGGTTTCTGCAATCAAAATCATCACATCAAACAATGTAATAAGAGTTAATAAAAGGATAATACTTTATTGTACATAAGCAATTATCACAAACCACATTTTTCAACTTCTACAAGTAAAAATATTAGAAAACAAGAAAATTTATATTTTAAATAAGCAATAGTTAATAATAACATTGATGCTTTTAGAACATTTTAAAATGTGGCCAAAAAATACTATTATTTGAATATTTGTCAGAATATAACATCTATACATATTTTAAAACGAAGACCTCAGCTGTGTTTGTTCGCGATAAACTCAATAACTACTGCACGGATTTTCATGCGGTTTTTACCAATAGATAGAGTGATTCACCAGGAAGGTTTTTGTATATAATTTGTAGAGGTTTTGTGTAAATGGGTTGGAATATCGATGGGTTTCACCGAAGACAATGCCTAATTCCGTACAATTATCTAAAATGCAAGATAATAAATTTGTATATAAAGAATACTCAATGGCCTGTATGTGATTAAAAAAAATACATTACACAGACAAATTATGTAGGTATAATATGTCTTATTACCTAAGCAAAGCTGGTGTGGGTCGCTAGTTGAGAATATTTATTTACAAATAAAAAATAGTATTTCTTTTTTTTGATAATTTATATTTTCATCAGTCATATTCAGAAGATTGCTTCAACGTATTTATGACTAATGAAATCTATATTTTAATGATCATTACTAATATCCAAACAGGGATGATTATCAACAAAATTCCTCAAGAAATTTGATTTCCCGTTTATTCTTGATAACATTATGCTATTACTAGCAAATTAAAATTTTCCTATGATTGAAAATTATCTTTATTTACAGCCATTCATTAAATGAGATAATTAGTATTCATAAAAATTATGTCAATTATAACCAATAATACAACGAACAGACCTTGTTTGTTTATTAGATTCAAGTTCTGAAGTTAAAGAGGACAAATCAGTTAGATAGGAGAAATATTTGTTATGACAAAATAATATTTAGGTTTTAAAGTAACATAACAATAACGTTATTTAGCATTTTAACAAATGATTATCAAACACTATGTATCATATTTTTAATGTAGATAAAAAAAGCACAGCTTATAGTTAAATCTTAAGGTCATAATTTTTATTTATTAATTGAAAATCAGAAGCTAATTAATATACTTAAACTAAAGATAAACTTTTTAAATTGATACATCAAAGCTAAATAACCAATTATTTTCTTATTTAAGAACCCGTAGAGTTTAATTGCGTAATCAATTATGCTCTAATAATTTATAAGTTCATGCAAGGTTTAGTTATCATTACATAACACTAATAATTAAATTTCTTTAACAAGCTAAATTTAATTTCTTTAACAAGCCAAATTTATTGTAAGCCGCTTATCTCAAAATTAGATTTAATAACAAATGTTAAATATTTCACTGCTAGAGATTGTCGTTATTTCCCAATATATCATGATAGATAATGGTAAAATACTTTAAAATTATTAAACACAATTTTAAGCAAATATTAAAGATTTGTGATTAAAATATTTATAACAATTTCTCAAACACATAAGACATTGAATAACAACTAATTGGCAAGTCTTCAAACGAATAGATTTTAAGTATCTATTTAAAACAATTTAAATTTAATTTTTTCAAATGCAAAATTGTATTGCAATAATCAAAAATGTAAATCTAACATTTCATTTATTTATGTTATTTTGAATGTAATCATTCATTTAGTAAAAAAACTTTTATATTTTCAGGATTAAATGAGCAAGAACGTACATTTTTAATTACCTATATAAAAAGGAAGATGTTAGGTGTTAAACATTAGGAAAGAGAAGCAATTTGCTTTAGCATATAACTGAATTTTAAAAACATTTAATGTAGAACTCTTAATCACTACTTTAATTATTATTTTATTTTATTTATTATTATTATTTTTTCATACCAACATCAAAAACCTTAAAGGGCAAATAGAAAAAAAAATATCATAAGTTAAAAAAACTTGAATAAATTTTGATCTGGTTATTATATGTTTTAAAATATTATAGATTTGAATCTTTAAAATTGTATAAATATATCATAAGCTATTCCAGACCCATGGTAAAATCATATTCCTATAAGAAAAAATATACATTAAACAAGAACAATCAAATAAAAAATAAATTGTTGAATCAAAGAAACAAAACACTATTATTAACAACAATAAAAACAAAGAACTTAATTAACTTCATAAACAATAAGAGGTACTAAATTTAAAACAAAGCATGCCAATATTTCCACACTGAATTGTGTATAAGTGAAGAGGATAAAACAAAAATGGCGACTGGGAAATTCAATTTAATTAATAATCAAGGGCATAATGAGTTTTGGGAGTGGTCAGAAATAAAACCTAATTAATGAAGTATACTGTCTAAGGTGTGCCAATATTTAAGCTTAAGAGGTAGATTTCTAACAGGGTTTAACTCTATGCCAGTTGGCAAGAGAGCCAGATATCCCCTAGATTCTATTGATGGTCAGCTATATTCTCATAATAACTAATTAATACAATACAGCATTAATTAATTTAATGGCAAAGCTTAAGCAGGTGATGAGTCAGAATAATTTCTCATAAAAAATGTACAAATTTATTTCACTGCCTAACTTGAATTTTTTTTAATGATTAATAGACATTTTGCCTATTAATTTTCTCATATATTCGGCAACATCTAAAATGTAAAATAGAGCAATTGTATATCAATTTTATCTATCAATACAAACAACAGTATACCTCATTACATTCATTTACTAAATATGCGAATGATGAGAGATGGAATAACCCCAAATATTAAATGTTAAATTTAATTAAATTGTAAAATAATAAAACAGAATTATATTATTGAAATCAAGTACTAAAGGCGCATAGTTACAAAACTAAATCATTTAAGAGATATAACTTGCCTCCTTCCTTATCCCAATTGGTATCCCTAAGGGCAGTTTCAAGCCACCTCCTAGGCCCGAAGTACTGCCTATCCCTCCACCTTGAAAATGAGTCACGGTCGTTACCATCTCTCCTATCTCTTTCTCTTTCTGAGCTCCGTTCCCCTGAGGTTCCTTCAGAAGAGCCTCTCTCTCTTTCATTAGGTCCTCCACCACGCCTAAGTCTGCCAACGTTTCCCCTAAAGCAAAGAAAATATTTTTGAAATAATGATCAAAAATTATTATTGAGTTATTATTAATGAAAACATAAATGAACAGGTTTCTTACATTCTCATGGAGGAATAGCCGAACATATCTTCAGAGAACATGGCATCAGCATCAATAATTACAGAATGATCTGGGTGAAATCCACCGTCCAGAAGGGAAATGAGATCTTCAGGAACATAACTGTCCCCACCTTCCTCCCCCTCTTCTCCTTCTTCATCATCTCGAGATAATAAATTGTTTACGGCTAAGTTCACATCTAAATTTGTACGCTAAAAATTATAAAATAAAATGGTTTGCTTAAGATAAAAAAAAAGATAAGGATGTTACAGTAAAACTCTTAATATTTTAATTATTAAAATACAGAAGAAATACATTCACATTCTTAATTATTATTTTTTTTAAATAATACTTTAAATTATAAGTAGAAAAAACTAAAAAAAAGAAAAAAACATAAACAGAACAATTATAAAACTTTAATGGAGTACCTGTAATTCTCGAATAATAAGATTCCTGCTCTTTCCCTGCAGCACTACTTGTGCCTGTGTAACAAGTTCTTCAGGAACATAAGGAGCAGATATAACAGTCCTGCTGCCACTGCCTGAACTATTTCCACCCATTATAACTCCTGTTCCACCTCGACCTCGCAAGTTGGAGGTGGATGAACGCACGATCCGAGCACGTGTTCGGGTAACCTGACGTCCTCCTCCACCTCCACCTCCACCCTTAGAACTAATTTTAAAAAAAGAGATGATTATAACAGTTATTTATATATTCTGTAAAACAATAGAGGCAATTAAAACAAAAAAAAGATAAGTAAAATCATAAAAATTCACATGAAACACCTATATGATCAAATAACTGAGTTCATTAATCACCAGAATTTAAAACAATAACAGAATAATCAAGATCAAAAATTGTATTAATTACGTAAAAGATTGTATGAATCCAGGTGAATATGACTATGAAATAAAACATTTTTATTTATAACCTAAAATATATATTATTACAAAAACACAATTACATTTATACTACTTACTTTTTGCTGTTGTCATTCTTGGTGAGATCCAATCGGTCAGATATAATTGAAAAAGCAACTCTGCATACTTTGCCATCTTCTAAAAGCAAAGCAAAGTGATTTGGTCCAATAACAATTTTTTTTACACTAGATTTTATGACAGAGAGAGCTTGCGGTGGTGAGACTGGTCCAAATCGATTTAATCGATCAGCTACTTCCTTTAATCTGCACAAATGCAACGGATAATTAGTTGAACTATACATATTATTCCTTTTATAATTAAAATTAAGTAGACAAAGTTTTCATCTTAAGATATAAACAGATTTAAGACAAAGATTTAAAAATTAAGGAAATGAGAAATACCTTAAATAATCTATTACCATTTCTTAGTTACAACCTTAAAACTTGACTTAATAATTCACTTTATAAGTCCTAAAGCCTAAAGTGGTTTTATACTTCAGTCATTTTGTCCAATGCAGAATTTGTATGAACTAATACACTGATGATTCAACAGAATAATTGGATATTGATCATGGAAGAGTAGGTGCATACTCAAATATGTTCGCAATTTCAAACCATTTGGAAAATGGAACACAAATTTTAAGAGCAAAATTTATTATACTAAGATTGCAAGGTACCTTAAACACATTCCCATTTGTTGATTCCCAGGCAGCTAACTTCACCATAGCACATGCCATGGTTTTTTAATAGAAATGAAAACACTAAAGAATTCAATTTTTATGAGAATATCCACTGCAATAACTATTTCAAACATAATCAATCATTTTTTTCCTTTTCACTGATCCTATATCTCCATATTCTCACAATTTGCGATGTATACACGGGGAGAATGTTAACTGAACATTACTTAATTTTTAGATCTTGTTGACTTTCAAATCATAAATATTATTATAATTTATTTAATTGTTAAATGATATATTTTTTTTTTTTATATTTTATTTGAAAAGAAAAGATATGGCCAGGACCGGGACTCGAACCCGGGTCTTCACCTTTCCGTGGTGAAATTATAATAATGAACAATGAGTAATAATGAAATTATAATTATGATAATCAATAATGTTTAGAAATGACTTAGAACCATTTGTTTAGAGTTGCAAGTCAAGTCTAGTGCCTTTCCATTAAATATTCACAATAATAAACTGGTTAAAGCCAATAAACAACTCTATAGAAAATTTTAAAAAAAATTTACAAATTTAACAGTTATTTCAATTGCACTCATCAAAATGAATAATAGAAAAGAAATAACTCCAATCATCATGAAAAAAACAAAAGCAAAAGGACGTGATTTGGTGGTATCACACTTAATGCCAAGTTTTCCCCCCAAAATCGGTAACTACTTCACTAAGGCTAAGTGAGCTCCTGGATGATTTTGGCTATTTCCTGTCTTTTCAGTTTGATTACATAGCCCTAATTGTTTCTTACACATACACTACACCGCTTTGTTTTCTCAGGTAGACTATCCTTGAATGATTTTCTTTTCACTCAAAACAATTAATTAGATCTTTTTTAGTCTTCTTATCCTGGGAATGTAATCTACAGAGCTGGTCTTAAATTTGTCTTGGACACTTTAGCCCAAATGACTTCTACTTGTTTGGTTTTTTTTTGTTATTTCTTTTATATTAAAAATTTTAATTGTCAAGTTTTTCACCTATTTCTTTTCCATCAAATTTCAGTACTATACCAGTAACAGTTTTAATCTTGTCCCACATGTTATAAATGTACTCATATTGCCATTTAGAAAATACATAGCTTCCTTCATGCCTATAAAAAGGTTTTCTACAAGATCCCCATTTTTCTCTGAATCATACATTTTTGGACACCTCATATATTAGCTTCCATCTTATGAGCTTATCTGAATCTTTCATTACTCCTTTTATTACTTAAGTCGTCCATTATTTTTTTAATCTTAAAGCGAGTTTTCTCAAAATAAAAAAATTGTAATTCATGATAATATATTTGATATATTTTCACGGCGGATTTATCAGCGGAGTGGATCAGTGGCAGATAACTGAGTTGCCATGCCGGAAATCCTGGTTCAAATCCCACTGCAGGCAGAACTTTTATTTAGTCTGATTACATCGGGAGATAGATCATATGGGATCTAGAACCCTCCTTATAGGATCCTGGGGTCACCCAGCCTCTATAAAATATTATAAAAATAGGGTACCCAAAATAAGGGGAAAAAATCTGGCAATTGAGCGTGACCTTGGACAAGTCACCTCCTCGCAGAACCGTTGTCCATGAAACAGTAGAGCCTCTACCATGTACTGAACCCCAGACCCGTTCACGGGTTGTAGTGGTACAGGATTTTTATCTTTTCATAAATTATAGTATTTCAACAATAAATACTTCTAAACTAAAACAAGGACTTCAAACTAAAATGGTCTATACATTTTGTTAAATATCTGCTAAAATTCAATACGATGTAAGTTACCAATGCTAAAACCATTAATACAATTACAAATTCTTATTTATATATTACTAACATTTAACAAACCAGAAAATAAATAATTAAACAACAAAGAATCCCCATTAAATTAGTATCACAATTAAAATTAAAAGAGAAAAATAACTTTAAAAAGATAATTAAACTGCAAGATTTAAGTTACTAAACAAAACTCGTATTTTAGTGTGCAATGAATGATAAAATCAGAATGAAATTAAATATTAAATTTGTCTATATTTCAAAATAAATATATATCTATAAATTAACTGTAATCCCTTAAGTATCTTTCACAAAACAAATCTTTCAGGCTTAACCTAACCTTAACAGTCATAAGAAGACAAGACACATGTTACCTGTAAACAATAAAGTATATTGAAATTTAAACGAATTGATATGTATGATTAAGTTGTGCAAGTGACAGAATTAATTAAAATATAGTTATGTATTTAATTTTAAAAAAGTTAGAACTACAGTGAATTAAAATTATAACTCATTAATGGCAGTCTGAACAACAAGCTAACCTGATGGATAGATGGATTATGAAATCGAGTAAGGTCAGAAACTGCGGAACAAATTAAAACAAAACTAATTTCTACCCTTAGGTAAGAAGCGATAAATCTGGATCAATTAATTAGCAATAATGATCAACCTTAAATTATTCAAAATCAAGCAAATCATTTATTGTGACATTACTATGGGTTGAAAGGAAATAAAATAAATATGAAAAGTTTGTGAATATTCTACAGTAGATTGTACGATAACTTAATTAAAGTTTAAAATTAATGGTCCTATATTAGATTTAGAGAAGACATTGGACAAGCATTAGATCATGTAGAACAACATCTGATCAATCTTATAACGTGTTTTGATTTATCATGCATTATATTGTTTTAAATGTGGCTTTAATCTTTTAATTTGACCTGGTAGCTTAACCAGTAAAACTAACCTAACATTGCATATAATTTAATAATATACATTATACAATTTTAAATCACTGTGTTTTTCCGTTTATGAATAAGTTTTTTTTCCACATATTTCCTTATTAATAAAACAACAGAAAGGCAAAAGGTAGACATTTTCACAGCTTTTAAAACATGGATGCACAAAGAGGACAGGTTATAATGGGTGACTATCCCTACCAGGAATATTAGGGGAGAAATGAATAAAACTACAGTTCTAAATATTAGTATCAAGAATGTAAAGTTTGATACATAAAAGATTGTCAACAAGTAAATAAACTAGGAGAATCGGCCTTTGAAAAACACTAATTAAGAACGAAACAATGACCACAACAGTCAACCATTACAAACAAAATAACTGGTTTCAATAAAATTTACAATTACACAATATTTTAAGGAGATTGAGGATAGATCAATTTCATCTTAAGAAAACAAATTAAAAAACTTAATTTATTAACAAATTCTAAACAAAATATACCCAAGTAACAGAAATGGTTTTAGAAATTATTAGCAAGCCAAACATTGAGGAATTGTTTATCATTTGGGAAAATAGATATTTTAATGATTATAAAACAAAACAATAGAATTCAGAAACAACTATCGCTGAAGTACATAATAATTAAATAGACAAGCTAAACAAACAAAAGTAAATTTGCTTTATGCGAGGAACAAAAACAAAGGAAACCTACGATATAAATCATAGAAATGTGCAGAATAAAGTGCATGAGATTAATGTAAACTCTGGTGGAAAAGGGAGGTAAGTAAAAATCAATGAGCACTTTTGAAGCATGGAAGTCTTTATCATATAACTTACAAACACAAGTGTAATGGCAAAAGAAATAGATAATGACAAATCAATTAAAAGAAGCCATGAGCAAATCAAAAGTAAGTAATGCCGACTACAGGTTAATATTTCGGCCTTGGGTATTACGATCCATTACAACTAATCTATACAAGGTGGGGTCATAAGTACTATAAGGCGTGCATTTGGAACAAAACGCAATAGATGTAAGGGTAAGCAATGAATAATAGACCAAAGTATTCTTCCTTTGCTACATAATTGTTCTATAAATCTTATTAATAGAGTAAAATACCACTGAATAGTTGAACAACCTAACGTTTGGGTTCACATACCTATCGTTAAGCTGATCTTCAGTGCCAGGAATTGGATGAACAACAAACTGTAGCGAAGACATCGTAACAATTTATTAACAACACACAATTGCAAAATAAGTTCTCAAAATCACCATTTCACTTATTGAGTAACACGTAAACTCCTTTCTTTAACTAGACAATGGCCGACACATAATGGGGGCATCGCCACTGATGGTTTTCCAAGAGCAGAAAGCAGTTTAGCCAACAGGTTTCGCTTAGAAAATATTTTTCTCCACCGACTGTTTGATCCAAAATCGAAGAATCGTGAATTCCGAATAATTTTATTTTACTGAAAAATAAACTAGTACAAAATATGACTTTTTTTAAAAAAACAAATTGAAACTATTATTTATACATATGGTTTTGTTTATTAGGAATAGGGGTTATACAAATATCTATAAAAGTTTAACTTTTTTTTTATTATCTAGAATATCATACAGTTAGGTTATGCAAAACAGTATATAATTACAAATATGTGCATATATAACAAATTAAATCTATGCTCTTTTGTTTAATATTTTTATTTCTTCTTCTAATTGTCTGACTTTTTCTTTCAATTCATCAAGCCTGTTAAACACCTCATTTTTCCTCTTCAACATTTTGTTTATTTCCAAATTAATGGAATCACTGAAAATAAAATATTATTGTTGTAAGCTTTTTTTTTTTAACTTTTAAGTAAACAATGCTATTTACCATAAATCAGTATTTTTCAAAATAAATGAAACTTCGTCTGATTCTTTAAAAGGATATTTGCTATGTTCCTTTATCATATTTTTAACCACTATTGTCTCCTGAGTAAGTGCTTTATCCATCATTTCCAGCTTGTGCAATGACTCTTTGGTTGTATTAGGATCCTAAAACATGAATATTTAAATTAAATTACACCTGTTTCAGATAATGGCATCAGACAGTTTTTGTTGTTGGTGTTTATTTATTTTTAAGATATATGAATTTTTTTTCTATGCTTAATTATAAAATTACATTTAAATTAGGAGAACATCAATCAATAAAAGCACTGTTGAAATTAGTTATAAATATGAACAGTTAATTAATATATTATATTTTTTTAAAACTACATTTTTGAACAAATAATTTTCATAATTTAACCAGAATAAAACATCCTAAGTTTTTGTGTTAATTTTTCTTATTAATAAAAGTTATTTCTTAAATCATATGTTTTATTGAAGAATTGAACTTTTTATTTGACTAATTGATTAATTAAAATATACAGTATAGCATTGATTGATGAAACCCAGTTCTTGTTTTGCATTAATATATCTTTTATGTTAGCCTCTTGTGCACCTCTCAGATTAGTGTTTGGGTGCAAGGATTTTTGTGACAAACAATTTAGTTAACAAAAGTTGATTTCAGTTTCAATTAATGTAAAAGTTATTTATCATTACTGTATCAATTAGATAATAATGCAATAAGTTTGCAAAAAACAAATATATGTTGGCAACCAGCATCCTTCATCTCGTTTAATGCCTAAACATTTGACTACCTTCGCTCTCTGGTCAAATAACTCAACTGGCCCAGAAGTTCAAAGAATTTTGGCCACTAATAATTGTTATTTTGGGATGGCAAAATTTAAAAAAGTTATCTGATATCAAGAAGAGCCAAGGTGATGCTTTACAAGACAATTATCAGGCCTGTTTTAACTAATGGATCAGAAACCTGGCCTCTGTCCAGGGCAGATGCCAACAGTTTACTGCTCTTTGAAAGGAAAATGTTAAGAAGGATGTTCAGAGCGGTAATAGTTGGTAATCAATTTAGACTCAGTTAGAATGCAGAGCTATTTCAGATGGATCAGGAGCCAGATATTAGCTCATAGGATGTTAAGAGGGTGACGCTTCTCATAAGAGAATACCACAGTATACTATGTGGGTACGTTGATGGAAAAAGGATTATTCTCAAAGAAAAATGACCAAAGGATTCTTTAAAAAATAATTGTCATAATCAATATAGGGACTATTGTTCTTTATGTCTCTTTTTATTTTAGGGTATTTTTGTTTTTATCTACATCCAGTTTATTGAAGACTTTTGACTTGGAAATTTTAAGGTAATTGTTATTGGATGGGAGTTATCCATAATAATATTTAATTAGATCTTACATGTAAACTCCGTTCTTTCTGTAGTTCTTCCACTAGTTTAATAACATTCTGATCAAATTCTGTGCTAAAATTAGAGAAAAAATAGCAATAAAATTAAAAGCAATAGTTAAATAGTTAAAAGCAATTTAATAGTACTGAATAAAGCAATTATTTTCTATAATAAACAATCTTTCTTTTTTTTGTCATGATATGAAAAATATTTTACTCATCAAGGTAGGCTATTTTTTTTGCTTCATCCAATGACTTCTTAGCATCATCAACACTTTGTTTTAATGAAATATTTTCGTTTTTCCACTCTGCTTCTTTTTCGCAATATTTCTCTAGCCTGCAGTTAGAAGCACTTAAATAACCTAAAAACAAAATATATGTAATTAAGACAAACTTAGTAATTAGCTTTTCCATAATTTTAATAGGGGATACCTTCAAAATTTTGAATTCCAAATAAACTAATATTTATGTTAAAGAGGAAAATAGTTGACTGGATGATACAATGGAGAATGGAGATAGTTGGGGAGGGGGGAGGGGTGTAGTCAAAAAAACAACACCAAATGAGTACAAGACTTATATTTAATGTGTGCCGACGTTTCGACCTACCTTGTAGGCCATCTTCAGGGCTATGAGAGAGAAAACAAACAGAACAAAAAATATAAGTAACATGTAATAAGAAAAGTAAAATAGTGACAGATATATAATTAAAGATAATGAATATAAAATACAGAATAAATGTACAGAAAGGATGATAATGTAAACATAATACAAAGGGAAAGAAAAATGAGAAAGTAAATGGAAAGACACAAAATGAAAAGATTAAAATATAAAAAGGTGAGATATAAAGGATTTGGAAAAACTAGTTTAATTACAGATATAAAATGTATGATAATAGACCCCTAGAGGTTACATAAATAAAATGTATGAAAAATAATACAAAATATGATGCCAAAGAATAATTACAGTGTATTTTTCAATACATTTGTTTAATGTATTTTTCATATATTTTACTTATGTAACCTCGGGCTGAAGCTATCACCCTGCCTAACTCCTTTATCCATGTGGAATGCATCGGTCTCTCTCCCATTGATCCGAACTACCCCTTTTGCATTTTTATAAATTTCTACATTACATGTTACTATATTCTTGTTACTCTAACGTTTTTTTTAATATATTTTTGTTCTGTTTGTTTTCTCTCTCATAGCCCTGAAGATGGTCTACAAGGTAGGTCGAAACGTCGGCACACATTAAATATAAGTCTTGTACTTATTTGGTGTTGTTTTTTTGACTGCACCCCCCAACTATCTCCATTTTCCAAACTAATATTTAGTACATGGGTCATTATGCACAGATTTCTCTTCCTGAAATCTCAAAAATGAAAAGTCATAATTTCGAGCTGCAAAATTTCATATCTACTTAGTGGTGTAGCACCTTGGCATTCCAGGTCCACTTTCAATTCACCATGCAGGACTACTTTTAATTATGATTAAAAAAATTATGAAAAAAATGTGGGAGTGAAGGGTGACTAAGAGAATAAAAACTACATCAATGGGGGAGTAAAGGGTGAGTCAGGAAGTGAAAAATATGTGAATGAGAGAATGAAAACATGGTTTTCGGGAAGTTTAAATAATACTTAAAAAAAACAACATTTTTTTTCAAAACTTGACGCTAATTTAATACAATATTATTTTGTAACAAGAAGCATACCAACTGTATAACTGAACTATGTGAGCAGATTGCCTTCCATTCTAACGATATAGATTTAAAAGCAGCATCCATTGAGTAAAAAATGAAGAGCCTAATTCTTTTCATAGAAAGAATAGTCAATCTCTCCCTCATTATTGAAAATTGTAGTAAAAAAAAAAAGTGAGGGAGTGAAATTATGAAGTTTTTTTTTTTACACATGTAATTCGTTAAAACATGAAAAAGAGGGTAAAAGCAAAAACCTTTAGCATTTCCCATATTTAAAAAATGAGAATCTAGGGAAAGAGTTACTTTGAAATTCAATTTTTTTTTTAAACTGAGGGAGTCGCCATTTCAGGCTACTACAACATTTACTAGACAACCGCTCTAAGCTCTCAATTAATTACAAAAGACTTATATACATGACAATCATTAGACCCATCTGGACTTATAGAGTAGAGCTTTGGGGCTCCACTAAGCCATCGAATTCCTCTTGTATTCAATCCTTACAATCCAAAATTCTCTATAAAACCCTCAATGCTCCTTACTTTGTAACAAACAAAGTGATCCATAATGACCTTACTGTCCCATTTGTTGCTGATTTGGCCCGAATCTGATATCAATCTTTTCATGACAAACTTTATTTCCACTCAAACCCACTAGTTCAAACCTAGCAACCTCTTCAATTCCAGATAATCCTCCAAGGCGTCCGAAGAGAAGATGGCCTCGTGACATCCTAAGTTGAACTTATTATTTAAATACTGCCACTCGGTAGTTTTTCTACTTGTCTTTCAAGCTAATACGTACCAATAATTATATTTCCTTGTTTAATTGTATTATTTTAATACAGTTGTAAATTTCATTAAATAAGTTATTAAAGAAAAAACATAGTGAGGGAATGAAGTGGTAATAGACCAGTTCCCCATAATGGCTGCCTCTTTATGGGGACCGTAAAAGGTGACTTAGTAACTGGCTGGCGACCTGGAATATCTTCCTTTTGAATTCCAATAATCCATGTTACTCTCCAAGCTATACCTTTATAGCTTTCTGTGAGGTAGTGAAGGAAAAATTTCTGGGTATTTCACGAGTATTTCTTTTTCTTGGCTACAACAATTTATGAGACGTACTATTTAATGGAAATTAAATATATTGACTCATAATTTATACTCATGTATAAATTGACCAAATCAGTTATTGCATTGACATCAACAATCAATGATAGATCGAATACAAATTTTTACCTAGGGCGTCGGACACCGTGGATGGGGGAAAAATTAACACCTTTGTTTTTACTTTATTTATTATTTATTTCAAGGTAAAATATAACCTCCATAGCAGAACAAAAGAAGAGGAATATTTCTTATTTTTTTCCAATGACTGGTGCTCTCATAAAAGGGTAAAATGAACAAATCATGCAATCTACACAGTTTGATATAACGACTTATACACTACCAATAGAAATTCAACATTACACTTTTTTACTTTTTGTTTGGAAGTACCATTTATAAAAAACTTTTGACCAAATTGATTCTGGAATAGCCACATACTTGAAAGTACACAAAAGTCCATGCAGTTTCACAGATGCTGTTGTCTCTAAAAATCTCTAACTATTTTTCTTCTCATATTTCCCAATTTGACTAAGGTTACATAGTAAATGGGGACCTCTACATGAATTGTAAGTGGTATTAAAGTATCTTGTTAATTATTTTATAAGATTTATCTCCCAAAATATGGGAGTTTTCAGACACATCCTTATATCTAATTATTCCTCAGTGCTAAATTGTCTTTCTCCCTCTATAGGACGACAATATTACATTCATTCTTATCCATTCCAAATCCTAAGGAACAATAAACCTTCAAAAATCATTGTACCCCTTACTCTACATGTCTCCCTCCACTCCTAGAAAACCAGTACCCAACCAATCAGTTACTCAATCACATAAAACTGCTTCCTGTGAAGGATCCTTTTTTGTTCGTTCCTTCTTATTTTTGAATTCCTTGCCGATCAGTTATCCTTGAAGCCTCTTCCATTCCATGTCTTCCTTTAAGACTGTCTTAAATCTCAATACTAAATTTCATAATCTATTTGATACTTAGCTTTATTAACTTGGCAACTTAACAATACGTACTATATGGCCATTTTATTTTTGCCCCAAAATATAAACTTTTTCGTCATTTGATAATGCTCAGAATAATCATATTCATCTTAGATTAGAAAACAATTAAGGAAGGGGGAGGGGAAGCAGACAGTGTAGCTATATAGGATGCTGCGTTGTTCAAGCTTTGGTGTTCTTTTGTTGGAGTTCCCTCTCTTTCTTTCTCTTTAGCATCCTTTGTTCAGAAGCTATGAATTCTTTGATGTGTGTCAGTTTCTAGATATTTCTCAGATGAATTAGGTACCTACTAAACGAAAGGGTGGGGGGGGTAGATTTTTTAGAACTCTACTTGCAGAATTTGTGCCATTTGTCCGCCTCCTTTTTAGTTTATTCGAGACAGAATTATTTCCCCTTTCCATTAGTTCATTTTATTCTTTTGAAGAGTGCGGAAAGAGAATCATGTATAGTGTAGTACCTTACTCTCAAAATTATTGAAAATGCAAGAGATGCTCCCGAAGAGAATGTTCAGGCTGAAGATAAGTTATCTGAAATTGAAGAAGACTGCGGAATAGAAGAAGAAGAGGATGACAAAATAAATTTGAGTCCAATGTGTTGTTGAGGAATTCGATGATGTAGGTGATGTTTTTTCTTTAAGAAAGAAACTTTTTGGTCAAAACAACCATTTGTTCGAAAAAGGTCTAGACTATCCAACAAAAAAATTAAATGTTAAATGTTTAGATATTTACAATATTTTGACAGTAAATATGTTTATTGTAAAAAAAATATCCCTACACTGAATGGAATATGTATCTTACCTTCCAAGTTATAAATATTTGTTGTAAATTCTTCCAACTCTTTTAAATTGTTATCAGTTTTTTTGCAAATACTTTTGTACTCAGCCTCCAATGTTTGTACCAATGAGTGCTATTAAAACAGGTGAATCATGATTTATTACATTGATGTTAAATCAAGATTTAAAAGTTAAAATAAACAATTTATGTGTGGGTGTGTGTGTTTGTGTGTTGTCATATTGGCATTTAAATTTTCAAGGTAAATATTGATTTTTTAAATGATTTTGGATTTGCTTAGTGATTATTTGGAGATTACCTTTCAACCTAGTATATACGTTTTATATATATATATATATATATATATATATATATATATATATATATATATATATATATTTTTTATTTATGGTTCTTTTTTAATTATTTAAATATATATATTTTTTTTTAATTTTGTAGAGAAAAGATTATGTCTTGGCCGGGATTCGAACCCGGGTCGCCCGCGTTTCTAGCGCGGTGCTCTAACCACTGAGCTACCAAGGCACTCATTCCAGCTAGACAAATCCTTTCTCTTCACTGATCCTATATCCCTGTGATCTCGCAATTTTTCGAGGTATACACGGGGAAGTATGTTCATTAAACATTACTTTAATCGGGATCTCGTTGACTTACGTCAAATTTATATTCATAATTTATTTTTTATTTATGGTTCTTTTTTAATTATTTAAATATATATATTTTTTTTTAATTTTGTAGAGAAAAGATTATGTCTTGGCCGGGATTCGAACCCGGGTCGCCCGCGTTTCTAGCGCGGTGCTCTAACCACTGAGCTACCAAGGCACTCATTCCAGCTAGACAAATCCTTTCTCTTCACTGATCCTATATCCCTGTGATCTCGCAATTTTTCGAGGTATACACGGGGAAGTATGTTCATTAAACATTACTTTAATCGGGATCTCGTTGACTTACGTCAAATTTATATTCATAATTTATTTTTTATTTATGGTTCTTTTTTAATTATTTAAATATATATATTTTTTTTTAATTTTGTAGAGAAAAGATTATGTCTTGGCCGGGATTCGAACCCGGGTCGCCCGCGTTTCTAGCGCGGTGCTCTAACCACTGAGCTACCAAGGCACTCATTCCAGCTAGACAAATCCTTTCTCTTCACTAATCCTATAAATTTGACGTAAGTCAACGAGATCCCGATTAAAGTAATGTTTAATGAACATACTTCCCCGTGTATACCTCGAAAAATTGCGAGATCACAGGGATATAGGATCAGTGAAGAGAAAGGATTTGTCTAGCTGGAATGAGTGCCTTGGTAGCTCAGTGGTTAGAGCACCGCGCTAGAAACGCGGGCGACCCGGGTTCGAATCCCGGCCAAGACATAATCTTTTCTCTACAAAATTAAAAAAAAATATATATATATATATATATATATATATACCTATCTATATATTCATATAGTGTTTCAACCTATGCACTTCATATATGATTTACTAACTGCAGAAAGGCAACTATTTCAACTTTTGATATTTTTGTTTTTAAACTTTAAACTTTTACTAGAGGTAGAAAGCATTATTCACTCCAAAAGAATAGTTGTCCGCTAGCTAGCACCGTCTTGACCAACGGCGGATCTAGGATCTTTTATCTGGGTGGGGGGAGCACAACGAGCAGACGGGCAAAAAAATCAACAATTATTTAGAAATAAACTTGTAATATTCATAGAAAAGTTTTAAAGGTTTAGTAAAATATCAAATCAATAGTTTCACTCATGTTCTTTGTTATTTTATTCATATATTCTAACAACTATGATCATGTGATTTGCCTATAAGTATTTACTGTAATGGATTCTCCATAGTACACAAAAACCGTCAGGGGGCATATGCCCCCTTGCCCTCCTTAAATCCACCCTTGGTCCTGACGCCTTCAATATTTTGTTGTTTGCAGATATGGGACTAGTCAAGGAGGAGATCCCTATTTTTTTTTTTTTTTTTTGTCTCTTGTAAGATTTAGGATAGTGGAATAGTTGTCTTTCTGCAGTTAGAGATTCATATCAGCTTCAATAATTTCATAATGAGGATAGAATATAAGGAGAAGAATACTGTTGAATTCGGTATGATCTAATAGTAACAAATGAAAAAACATAGTAATATATTAAAAGTAAATTATATTCCTTGAGTATATCTATACTTCATTTTATAAATAGATGACTTGATAGGCTTATTTAAAAAAAAATTCAGATAATATTTGTTATAAGTGATTCAACACTTTTACAATTACAAAAAAAATATGATTATGAGAAAATAATTAATTTTTTAAATATTTCAATTAAATATACAACCTTCATTAATATATTCTTTCCCATATCTTTTAATGCCCCTTGAATTTGATTTTCTTGTTGTTCAGCCATATTTTTTTCAGTAATTATAAGTTTTAATGAAGGAATAACAATAGTCCAATATCACCTTGAAAAGAGCTTTTGTTACCAATTCAGAGCATTGTTACCAACTGCTATAGTCTAACCAACTAAACATTATTGCTATATTAAACATTCTTTCATAATAAGTTTTTAAATATTTATAAAATATAATCCTATGAAATAAAATTCATAAGAACTAGTCATAATTGATTTGTTTGCACGTTTGCCTAATAGCTTCAATTGTTTAAATCATTTAAATCATTGTTGCTATGTATAACGAAAATGAGATTCTAGAAGGCAGTTGTCCAGAGTTCCGCAGTTTTCTTATTTGTGGATTTTTTACTTTAATAAGTAATAAAGTAATGAAAAATATTGGGATTGTGTAAAAAAAAAAAAAAAATCTAATGCTAATTTTCAACAGAAATGCACGTTCAAAGATACCCATGAGTGCAAATAACCAAATATAGCCAAATGGTCTCTATGTATCTGGAAAAACTTGCTCAAAACTGAAAATTTGGGCTAAGATTTTTTTTTAAATGTGTATGAAAGCAATATAGTTAAACTAACCATTTGTTTTTAACCTCAAAACGGAACTTCCGTACAGTACGGTCCATCCTGTATGTACCATACTACAGAATACCGAATACTACACTACTAATATTATAAATCTATTACATACGCTGTGAGCAGGTTAACAGTGAAAATAATCTCAATTTTTTAATACTATTTATTTTTAATAGTTGGGACAATACAAGTGTGGTATTATGCTTACGCTTTACCTACAGTGTAGGTCGAAACGTCGGCACACAATAAATAACTATGCACTTATTATGGTGTTTTAATTGACTGCACCCCCAACTATCTCTATCCTTACATTAGAAGTTCCAGTCAACTAATTGCTTCTCTAACATTTTTTTATTTATATTTACATTTTTCCGAGCAACAAATTTGCTTTAATAAAGATGGGGATGATTTTAAAGAAGTGATTTAACAGAAGATGTTGAATGAACCCCTTGAGACTGAGGACTCCAACGGCTAATTAAATGTACAAATGTCAGAGTAATGAGATCAAAGTAACAACGAAAATTTTGGGGAGATTGAAAAAAAATAAAAAAAATAAAACGGGATGTTTTCTACAAAGTTCTCTCAAGAACTAGAAAGAATCCTCAACTTGTCTGAAAGAAATAGAAATATAGTCTTTCGTGACAAACTCTAATTTGGAGCTCTAAACTAATCTAAGAAAGAGTAATTTTAAAACATAACATGCAGTAAATTTAATGTTGGGGGTGAAGGGTAGCTACAAAGCACCCAGGGAGATAGGCATCTCTCAGTCCGATTGGTCTTGGCTTCTGAGAAATTTTTATTAGTACCAGAACCCATGCGAGGTGAAGAGCCTCGTCCTGCACGTGGTACCCCTGCACAGTGGGGAGTTCCTCCTCACTGACGAAACCCATCGGAACTAGACTGGGAAGTCGATAACCATCCCCCAATCCAGGCGGAACTGCATAGGCTATTGGATGAATGGCTGAGGGTGATTCAGTCCTACTATGCGAACTCCGGACACCTGGGCGACCTCCGGTTTCAATAAATGCCTTCCTATAGTAACAAGGCTCTGCTATAGGTGACCTTTTATTACCTTTGCTACTCGTGGGAACAAAATGAACCCAAATTACACAAACATTAAAATAAATGAGGACTCCATGGAGTCAAATACGACTGACTCGTCAGTAATTAGCCAATCGGTCTCTGAACTGATGGCTAACCTAGAACAAGAGGTCTCAGACCTCGCAGAGGAAAGGGAACCACCTGCACAGCAGCTGGCAACCACCTCTGAGATCAATATAAACAAACTTCCAGACGAAGTCTGGAAGAACATGACGCATAGCCAGAGGAAGAACTTTCTACGGCAAAAGAAAAAGGCGACTCCCACCGAAACTCAACCCTCAACATCCAAGGATGAGAGGAAGAGAGGTAGGGAGAAGCAGGAGACTCCTTCACCTTACAAAACGGTGAAGAAACCAAAAATGGACTATAGTGGAGCAGCCGCAAGCATCAAGGTTGCAGTTGCCCACACAGATTATCCTCATCAGAAACTGAAGGACGAAAATTTTCAGGACCTTATGCTCAAGCTCCTGAAAAGAATGAGGGAGAGGAAGGTTGAACAAACCCCCGTCGGCTTCAACGGCTACTCCCTGAGAGACGGAGCACTCGTGGTGAACTGCAAGGACGAGTCCACCAGGGAGTGGTTCGTTAGTAATATTGCGGAGCTCTCCCCATGGGAGGGAGCACCGCTGAAAACCTGCGACCCCAAAGAACTTGAGGGTTTCAGGAAGATAGGCACCTTCATACCAAACCCAGTGGAAGGTATTAAGGAATGCCTACAGAATCTGCAGGTACAGAATACGGGTCTGCAGACTGAAAGATGGAAGATTCTTGGTAACAAGACCCATAAACATGGGATGTACTTTGTGGCATCCATTCCCGAATCTGTGGCCAAAGCCATTGAGGAGAAGAATGGAAGAATCTACCACGGGTTCCACAACCTACAGGTAAAATTCTTTCCAGGAAAAGACGCACCCACACCGGAAACAGCTGTGGATGATATGAAGACTGGTGAAGAGGTGGGAAAAACAACGGGTGGTGAGGGTGCGGCTGTCTCGGCGGCTGGCGTCACCGTGCCCGGATCCACTTCGGGCCAAAGTGTATCTGTCACTGCCAAGCTTGGTACCAGGCGGCAACGAACGGAGCACGGAGGCAGGAGGGATTACGGGGTGGGGCGTCAGGCCGTCGGCGCGGCCGGGCCCGTATGCCGCAAACCGTCCCCGGGCAGTGGAAAGGAGGAAACTCCACCACATCCCGGGGGTGATCCCCCCTCATCACTATGATCAAGCTGCTGCAGATAAATCTCCATCACTGCAGGGCAGCCAGTGGAACTCTGCAGCAATATGTGGTAAGTCATGGCATCGATATTATTCTTATACAAGAACCATGGATTAACAAAAATAGCAGGATCGCGGGACTGGGCCTGAAGGGATATGTACTTATCCAAGCAAACTGCCCAAGGCCCAGAGCCTGCATCCTTGCAAAAATAGAATTAAATTGTTTTCCAATGTGGTCATTATGTTCCAGAGATTCTGTGGCAGTAATGATCAATTTAGGGGGCCAGGAAGTCATCCTGGCCTCATTGTATCTCCCATTTGAGGAACAAGTCCCAACGACCTGCCTTGAGAGTATAGTTGACTATCTCAAAAGACAGGAAACGATGGGAATTATTGGGGCGGACGCCAATGCCCATCATAACATCTGGGGCAGCAGTAACACTAACCGTAGAGGTGAGTCCCTTTTGGAATATTTGCTAGTTAATAATCTAGATATAGTTAACAAAGGTAACACACCAACTTTTGAAATTTCTAACAGACAGGAGGTCATAGACCTCACTCTGAGCTTTAAATCAACTAGAATGATAAATATTACAAACTGGCATGTCTCTAAAGACTTTTCCAGTTCTGATCATAAATATATTAGGTGGGAGCTTGAGGCTACAATCTCAAAGCCTGAAACCTATAGAAATCCCAGAAATACAAATTGGGAAGGCTTTAGGACAAATCTTAAAGACTTAATTAAAGAATGTCCCCGTTTGGCTTCTAATACCTACCAGCTGGAGTTCTTAAATGGACTACTGACTAAGGCACTTATCACTGCATTCAAGGATAACTGTAGAACAACCACTAAAGGGTCAAACTGCAATGTACCCTGGTGGAATATGCAGTTAGAGAAGTCAAGATCTAGAACCAGAATACTTTTCAATAAAGCAAAAAGGACTGGTGAATGGATCGAATACAGACACGCTCTAACTGAATATCATAACCTCATTAGGAGAGCCAAACGGAACTCATGGAGACAGTTCTGTGAAGAAATTAATAATACGAATACATGCGCTCGCATGAATAAAATACTTTCTAAGAGCAACTACTGTAATACAGTGGGCTCCCTAAAGAAACCAAATGGAGATCCCATGAACATTACAGAATCTATAACTGCTATGCTGGAATCGCACTTCCCGGGGAGCAAGCTCACAACCTCGGATACGAAGGTTTACCTCCCTGAGGATAGGTGCAAACCGGACTGGACATCAGTCCGTGAAATCTTCAATACCAGCGCCATAAAATGGGCAGTTAAAAACCTCAAGCCGTACAAAACACCAGGCTTTGACGGAATTTATCCTGCCATGCTAAAAGAGGGTCTTGAAATCATCTTAGGCAGGCTCTCCACTCTATTCCAGGGCTGTTTGGCCTATAATTATATCCCAACAGCTTGGTGAGAAGTTAGGGTCACATTTATTCCCAAACCAGGGAAAGAAACATATGATGAACCCAAATCATATCGCCCCATTTGTCTTTCCTCATTCTTGCTGAAGACAATGGAGAAAATTCTTGATAGATATATCAGGGACAAACATCTCAGTGATGGATTAGTAATGTTGCATCAACATGCATACAGAGAGGGAAAATCTTGCGACACTGCGCTGCATGCAGTGGTGGACCAGATAGAAGATGCTCTGCAGTGGAAACAAATCGCGCTCGGAGCATTTCTAGATATAGAGGGAGCATTTGACAATACCCCTACTCATATATTAACTAATGCCCTACTAAGGCACGGCACTAGACCAAACATTGCTAATTGGGTTATTGCCATGCTAAAGAACAGGGTCATTCAAGCCAATATGGGCAATTATCACCTAAAGGTTAAAGCAGCCGCAGGCTGCCCCCAAGGAGGTGTCCTTTCCCCACTCCTATGGAACCTGGTAGTGGACGAACTACTACACCTCCTAAATGAGGCGGGTTTCCAAGCGATAGGCTATGCAGATGACATAGCAATTATAATCAAGGGCTTTGACCAACAAACTATTTCAGAGTTGATGACAATGGCACTAAGAATGGTGGTGAGATGGTGCACGAGAGTAGGATTGAACATCAATCCTAATAAAACGGTAATTGTACCTTTTACAAACAAAAGGATATTGAGGGAACTCAACCCCCCTAGGATGAAAGGTATGAGTATTCCATTCAGCAAGAAGGTTAAATACCTCGGTGTTATTATGGACAGTAAATTAAACTGGAATGAACATATCGACTATGTTACCAAGAAAGCCACAAGAATTCTGTGGACTTGTAAGAGCCTATGTGGCAACAAGTGGGGAATTAGCCCCAAGATGGCCCGTTGGATGTACACAGCAATAGTTAGACCTGTGCTAACCTATGGCTCAATAGCCTGGTGGCACAAAGCTGGTATCCAACAAAATAGATCAAGGTTGGAGAAGGTGCAGCGGCTTGGGTGCATCATGATCACTGCGGCCATGAGAACCACCCCTACCGCTTCACTGGAAACTATACTTGATTTAACTCCTCTTGACATTCTAATTGAATCAGAGGCATTGAAGACAGCCTACAGGCTAGTAAAAATAGGAGGGGTCAAAAAACCCACCAACGATTTTGGACACAGAAGTGTCTTTGATATAATCGAGCAAAATGCAGATCTAAAAAAGCATTCTGATTCAATGCTGAATAAGTATAACTTTGAAAAAAGATTTCACGTCAATATACAGGCGATTTGCAAAAGCAAGAATGATTGCTTTAATCCACCCAATGGTCTAAATGTGTATACGGATGGATCCAAAGGGGAGTTTGGTGCCGGCTCGGGATTCTGGTTTAGGGGTTGTCAGGGCATGGGTCATTACTTAGCTCTGGGCACGACACCCACTGTATTCCAAGCGGAAATATGGGCAATACTTGCAGGTGCCTTCGCTATGAAGGACCACAAGAATAAGGTAATTAACTTTCTCACTGACAGTCAGGCAGCATGCAATGCATTACAAAATGCAGTAACAAACTCCAGACTAGTGGAGGAATGCTGTCTAAGACTAGATGAACTAGCTGTATATAACAGAGTTAACATATTTTGGATCCCTGGGCACAGTAATATTCCAGGAAATGAAAGGGCCGACAAATTGGCGAAGAAAGGAGCAGTTACTGCTCCTATTGGACCAGAACCATGGTGCGGGGTCCCCCTTCCCCTGGCTAAGGATACAATTAATAAACTAGCCAAGAGGGAGATAAAAACACGTTGGGATAGAGCCAAGATAAGGCATACAAAACTTTTCATAAAGGATCCCAACGATAATCTTTCTGAAAAAATCAAGAAAGAAGCTGCTCACTCGTCGAGAACCGACCTCAAAAGTATGGTTGAAACCATCACTGGGCACTGTAAACTCAGGAAACACATGCATCTCCTAGGCATTGAACAAGAACCTAGGTGCAGATGGTGCAAAGAGGAGGACGAAACCCCTTGGCACATCCTCTTTGAATGTATAGCACTAAGTCGAAAGAGGACATTTGACCTTGGCCCCGGTGGATACAAGGAACTTCAAGAACTGAGGTTTAAAGACGATTTAAAATTTCTCAGAAGTCTAGACCTATGTTAGGGATTTTTTAGGACTCAAGCACAATGGGCCTCTTTAGGCCGAAGTGCATAGTAATAAGGGTCATACTTAAATAATAATAATAATAATAAATTTAATGTTTTTTAATATTGGTGGTGGGTATATGCTTAGCTTAAATGGACTGTAAAATAGTTACAAAATGATTAGTCATGGGTAAATACTGGATTTTCCTGAATACAAGTGATACGGACAGTTTTCTGTATCCGACTATTTTACTTGATATTTCTGTACTTGAATACAGTCCCTACTCTCACTCTTCTAATACGCTACACAGAAGCCTTTCTTGGGGCACCAGTTTTTGTTTTCATTTTTAAAGGAAAAAGAGTTATTCACCGAAATCGTAACCTGCACAAAACATCAAAAGATTAAAACCATGTTTTTTATTGGTTAATTATTTTTTGAAAGCTATGGAATTGAAAAAAAATTAGTTCTTAACCCTACCTCAAACTTTTGCTATTCACGCTCGAAGGAACGTAGAATTTGGATTGTTATACAAAATTTGTCTGTCCGCCGCCGCACAGTAAACTCTTTAAAACGCTAAAGCTATATAATGCTCGTCATATTCTGGTGATATTTTTTAATTTTGTGAAACCAATTTTCTTCTTTAAAATGATGTAGAATTTATTACTGTTGAAAGTAAAAAAAGTGGAGAAAAAATTAATCACTTTCGTCAGTTAAGGTGCATAATCCTACATTCCTGAGTCAGCACTCTCCCCTTCCCTCACTATTGTATATAAGCCTTGCTGTAAGACATAGATGATAGTCAGATAGTCCGATATAGTTACTCGTAGTCATTATCCTAGTTTATAGTGTAGCTTGTATACATTGTTTGTTTACCAATAAAGTTTTTTTTAAGTTCTTTGTGCGGCAACGTTCTTTATCTGTCGAACGATTTTTTTTTGCAACCGATTTCAATCATTTATGTCAATAGCCTTTACATTATGGTATAGATATATCCATTAATGAAACCATATTTTCCCGGACATAGGTCGAGGTTTTTTTTGCGAAAGTTGCTCGTGAAAAATCATATATTATGAGGCGATCTGGGAAAATATTATTTCAATCACCCTTTACTATTGACTAATTTCATAGTTTATTTTCGTTTCTACACATATGAAAGTGACTGATTACAGATTATATTGATAATAATTGATATCTTGTTCACTAATATTTTTACTTATTTATTTATTAATACTACGGGGAGCTGCGGTGAAATTGGTCTTTCGCCGGTAATTAATTTTTTTTTTTAAATCGTGAGACGATGTAATTTTAGTGGCAAAATAAGCTTGGTTGTTTTAGCGGTTCCCCGTCCCGAGTTCCGATAAAAACGGGTTAGGATTTTCCAGGGTGACAATTCCACGTACAATTATTTTCTTTTATTTTATTCTTATATGGTATAATTTTTTTAATATTTCATTACCGGGACTCGAACCAGGATGGCTAAGGTGGCTAAACACCACCACCATCTTTTCTTTTCAAATAAAATATTTTAAAAAATATACCATATAACAATAAAATAAAATAAAATAAATTATAATAATATTTAATGACGTAATTCCACAAGATCCAAAAATAAAAGTAATGTTTAATTAACATTCTCCCCGTGTATACATCGCAATTGCGAGAACACGGAGATCTAGGATCAGTGAAAGGAAGGGATATGACTGACCAAGAAGTGAACCAGGATGGCTGAGGCGGCTAAGCACCACCACGGATAGCTGGGGGACCCAGGTTCGAGCCCCGGGCCTGGTCATATGTTTTCTTTTCAAATAAAATATTTAAACATTTTAAAAAAAAATATACCATATAACAATAAAATAAAATAAAATAAACTATAATCTCTACCATATATTGAACACCAGGCCCCTCATGGGTTGTAGTGGTACAGTTTTTTTTTATATTGTACAATATGAATTCAAATAATACAAAATACAATAAAAAAAAAGTAATAAATTATTGTACTAATACGATTTTTATTACTAAGTTTTAATAAAATCATTGCACTCCAAGAATTTTATTTTCTTTATAACTACTCTGATAATTGATATTGATGCTTATTCAGATCAATCGAATATTAGCTATGTTTACATGATGATAAGATTATGTTCACAAGTAGCTTAGAGTAGGCGTGTTTTTGAAAATTGCATGGGAAGGCAATCAATCGCTCTCCACTGATACTTATCATCGCGTATTATTTTTTAATTATTATTTAGTGTAAATTATTTTTAAAAAATGTGAAATATTTTAATTAAAATTATAAATATGTATTTTTTATTAATCGCGCCAACGCTTCGGCCTACAACGTAGGCCATCTTCAGGGCAAATAGTGAAGATCTGACTGAAACGTCGAGCGATTTCTTGTCTTTTCAGCCTTGTATGAGGATTGCAGGTTATCTTTTGTCGAGATGCAATTGATCTGTTCTAGTGGGATATTATTAAAGGATACTGAAGGGCAGGAAGTCATTGGTTTACGACATAAGGTAAAAGTGATTTGATGCGATTTTTGAGAATTCATTTTAATTCTCAAGTTTTGACACCATTTTTCAAGATCAGTGATATGGGATTGGAAGTTTTGGGATGCAATAACTGGATTGGTGTTGACTGATAATACACATGTATCATCAGCGCATGTGATAAGGATAGTATTAGTAGTGATGTGTTGGGATGTCAGCTATATAAAATATTTAAAGGATTGGGCCAAGGATACTTGGCATTAAATATTGCACATATAACATGCAATTTATAAACAAATTTTAAACAGAATAAGCAATAATTGAAATGATTTTTATTGTTTACCTGTTACATACATCGTCACAATATCATATATTCCATAAAATCTGAAAAAAAATTATAAGGTATTATTTTATTTAATAGTTGTAGGGTACTAGTTTATCTAATCAATTCTGCCTAATCTATGATAAAATATATGTTTTAGTTTTTTACTCTGATATTTTACAGCATTCGTAGTTGATTTATTCCTAAATGTTTATTTTCTGTTCATTAATTCAATTGTAAAATTGATGAATGCCATTTGGTGAAACCTGCATTAGAGGAATGGCAAAGTAAATCATGTCTGCCATGGTAAATTCTTCGGAAGAATATGGTCCTTGCAGGTCATGTGCTGAATAGTAGAAATTATTATATGGATGTAACATGAAAAGAAAAATGGTTCAAACATCAGAGATTCACAATTTTCTTTGTTTTTACTTCACACTGAAAGTGCGTTGCGGAATAAATCTATTGAGACAGATTATTTTTTTTATTATTATTAATTTTATTAGAAAATTGCTGAACAAATATGTTGAGACCGAAAAATATTATATGAATTGTTCCATGGAACATGATAGCTCAAGATCAGCACTATCTTGATTACCTTTCAACTTAAAAACAGAAGATAATTAAAGTTAAATTTAATTAGCAAATTAAATAATTGAACACACATATTTTTTTTGTAAATTATTAGTAACATAGAACATTCATAATTGTCATTAACCGTTAGTGACAAATTTATAGTTACATTGAAGTATATACTTAATATTTAAATTTTGAATTAGAAAAATCATTATCATACGTGTTGGACACCACTCCTTCAATATTTTTCCAATTAATTACTTACCATAACCCTTATCAGCACAGATATCTACATTTGTTTTCACTAATAGAAAATCATTTACTATAAGAGTCAAACCTTTTTCCAGCTGGCTTCTTGCATTCTCTCACTCAATTTCAGAGAACTCCTCTGCTTACAGTGGTCCGTGTCAGGTCTTGGCAGATACAACTCTATACCTTATCCAGGTCTCCAAAGATTTTGTCCTCTTAAACAAGTCTTCGCAGTTTATGCTAATTTTTACACTTTTTTGCCACTTATCATTTCCTGTTGAAGTAATTCCTCTTATGTATATATTGTAATATAGACAGATAACACTGTAGTGGCAATTGAGATCATGTTGGCTGTGCACCACAGTGTCTTGGTAACAACAGCCATTGTTGTGTAGAGTCTCTCTGTTAGCGTCGGTTTGTTGTGTGTACTGCATCTGCCATTTTGTGTGAAGTGTCTTGTCAAGTGTTTATATCATAACAAATTCTGTGCTTGTATCGTTATAACTCGTACTGTTGTTTCCCTGCACTCTATTACCTTTTACTCTTTATTTAACAGGTTATGGGCCCAGTGTAGGTTTATGTGTACAAGTTATGTTTTGTTGACGGTAGAGCCGGATTTTTGGAATGGATATAAGTTTTTGGGACAGACACTGGTGGTTAGTTATTTGTTTGGAAATAACTTTTTGGACACACGTTTTCGGTCAGTCAGTTTTGTGAAACAATAGTGATTTGTTTGATACAGTGTTACGCCATTTTGTTTAAGTTAAACGCTTACGGTCCGTGTTACAATGGCAAGTTCAAGTGTTCCGAATGTTACAGTTGAACAATTTGATGGATACAACTTTAGTATCTGGTACTCAAGAATTAAATTATTGTTGCCCGCTTGGGGCTTACTTAGATTTTTAAATGAAGAGCCCCCCACGACGGAGGAGGAACTTAAAATTTTTATAGTTCAGGATGCAACGGCCAAACTTATTATTGCTAGTAGTCTTGCGAACAATATTTATTCCACTGTTAAAGAGAAGGAGGCTGCAAAGGAATTAATGGAAGCCCTATTAGCAACCTATGAAAAACGAGGTATGAAGTCTCTTGTCATGCTGCAAAGAACTTGGAGAAACATGGTGTACAACAATGATCAACCTCTACTAGAGTTTTTTCAGAAGTTTGAATCCATGGCGTCTGATGTAAGAGTGGCAGGTGGAAAATTAGAACAAGAAGAGATAGTAAATCAATTACTTGTTGCAATGCCATCAGAGTTTGATTCTGTGGTGTCAGTATTAGACATTGTGTACAATAAGGACAAATCAGGACTTAGTTTGGAATATGTGAAAAACTGTCTTTTGTCGGAGTATGAGAGAAATATGAGAAGGGAGGATGATCTGTCACAGAATGAATTTGCAACCTACAGAACTAAAGGTAAATTCCGGAAATATGGGAATTCAAAGGTCACCAACCCTATAAAAACATCAAATGTTGTTTGCTATTACTGCAAAGGTCGAGGTCATGTTAAAAGTGTTTGCCCGAAATTAAAAAATAAGAATTCTGCTGCCACTTCCGATCTTAAATTTGATAACGAATTTCACTTCACATCCTACTTGGATAACAGTGCTGAAGCCCCTTGTTCATCAGAGATAGCTTGTTTTGTAATAGACTCTGGGGCCACTGCAAATGTTATTGGTATTGATGATATTTCTAAAGTTTGTTTAAACATGGAAGAAGCTAGTTTTATAGAAGAAATAAACCATAGTGAGGAGATAAATCTTGAAGAAATTAGTTATACAGAAGAAACATATAATACAAAGGAAGAAACAAACTATAGTGAAGAAATAAGGTTGGAAGAAGCTAGTTTTATAGAAGAAATAAACCATAGGGAGGAGATAAATCTTGAAGAAATTATTTATACAGAAGAAACATATAATACAAAGGAAGAAACAAACTATGGTGAAGAAGTAAAGGTAGAAGAAATGAACCTAAGTGAAAATATAAATCTGGAAGAAATAAGTCATCAAGATGGAACAGACTATCCGGAAGAAATAAACTTTAGTGAAGAGTTAAATTTGGAAGAAGTTAATAAAGAAGTCAAAGCAAACCAACCAGATTTATTAAACAAGATGAAAGAGTTAAATATTAAGGAAATAGTGAACAGTTCAGAAGTATGGAATCAGAAAGAAGATGTAAATTCGGACAAATTTAACAAGATGAAAGACACTGTTGAAGATAATTTACTTGTGTTTAATTGGTCTAGTTTAAAGTCAACAGGAGATAAGGGAATATGCTCGTATAAGGAATTTTCGGTACATTGTGAATCAGTAGACATGTCAAGAGTGTCTAATAAAGAAATTGTGAGTTTCCCTAATATCATTTATAAGAATAAAAGAAAGGCCAATTGTCAGAGTTTGAAAAGTGTTGACAAAATAAACTATCATAGTGTTTTCAAAATAATTAGAAGTTCTAGTAATAAAGATAATGTTAATATTTTAATGTGGAAAGTAAGAAAAAAAAATATTGAGGTCTACACCGAAATTGGAATAAATTGTTATAATAAAGGACTGGAATTAGACTTTAGGTATAAATCTGTGAAAGTGAACATGTATATATGGAATTAGGATATTAATTGTATTTGTGTTGTGTAATGTGGAATTCTTTGTATTTGTTTTATTTGTAATTTGGTTGTTAAAGTAATTAGTTGTATTTATTTTATTTATATTGTATAATGTAAATTAGGAAGGCTTGCTGTAATAATTCCTTTTGTGTATTTTATTTGTATTTTGTAATGCGGAATTAGGAGGGTGTGTTGAAGTAATTCCTCTTATGTATATATTGTAATATAGACAGATAACACTGTAGTGGCAATTGAGATCATGTTGGCTGTGCACCAGTGTCTTGGTAACAACAGCCATTGTTGTGTAGAGTCTCTCTGTTAGTGTCGGTTTGTTGTGTGTACTGCATCTGCCATTTTGTGTGAAGTGTCTTGTCAAGTGTTTATATCATAATAAATTCTGTGCTTGTATCGTTATAACTCGTACTGTTGTTTCCCTGCACTCTATTACCTTTTACTCTTTATTTAACATTTCCTAGATCATTAGCTCTCATAATGATTTCTAAGGTTACAAATTATAAAACGGAATTCATGGCAAGCAGTTATTACTTTTATTTATTATATACCTTTTTTAGTAACATGAAATGGTATACAATGGAAGTAAATAAAATCAAAGCTAAATAATAAAAAAGTTGTTATTAAATATTATTTATTATTGTTCTTATTATATATTTTAGTCAATCAAATACTTTAATTTACAATTGATTTATTATTCAAGTAAATGTTGCAACAATTTTGAAAAAAACTGAACTAGAGAAGCTGCACTTTTATTTTGCTTTCAAAGAAACACTGATAGAAATGTTTATTTATTGACATTTTCTATAACTCTGTTCCCTAAATGGCTTTTAATTACATATTTATGAATGAATAATGATATTATAGGATATACAAAATGATATTACAGGATATATGATAACAAACATGTTGACAAAAATATTAAAACTTACTCCCTATTACATTTTATAAACGTTAAAATTTAGAAAACATTATTAAAGAATTTTGTCATTACTTTAAATATGTGTTAAATTCTACATTCCTTCTTAATTTCAGGGAAACTTTACAAAATCAGTGCTATAAATAACCAATAAATTCGAGCTGAAATTTGTTATATTGATCACCAATTTTCTTCTTGTTAATATTATTGAAATAATTAATTTTAACCAAAGCCTTTCATGCATTTGCCTATAAAAAATTCAATGTTTAAATGTCTGTTGTTCTTTGTGTATAGTCTCACATGTCCATATTCATTTAAAACCTTTTTAATTTTATTAATTTGTAGTTGTCACTATTATTGGGATATACCTACATAAACTATATTTATTTGAACTAGCCCTCTGTTTATTTCAGTTAAAAATTGATTTTGTTCTGATATTACTTCTTATAAATGATACAAGTGTGAGAAACTACACTCAGGTTATGCGTAGAAAGGAGATAGTTGGGGGATGCAGTAAAAAAAAAACACTGAATAAGTACTAAACTTATATTTATGTGCCGACGTTTCGACCTACAGTGTAGGTCATCTTCAGGGCTATGAGAGAGAAACAAACAGAACAACGTACAGTAACAATAATATGGTGACATGTAATGTAGAAAATTAAAATAGTGACAGATATGAAAATTGAAGATAACGAATATTAAAAAAGTGACAGAATATAATAAAATTAAGATATAGACAGATTAAATAAAATTAAAGATAATGAAAAGAAATTAAAATAGTGACAGATATAATAAAATTAAGATAAAGACAGATTTAATAAAATTAAGGATAATGAAAAGAAATTAAAATAGTGACAGATATAATAAAATTAAGATAAAGACAGAGTTTATAAAATTAAAGATAATGAACAGAAATTAAAATAGTGACAGATATAATAATTTTTTTATTTTTATTTAATTTAATTTATTGATATTTACAACTATAATAATATTACAATAAGTAAATCTGCTATATGTACAATACGACTTGAAAAACACTTGTGGAGAAACTACCCATCGGTAGCACTCCAAAAAAGTTCTATACTAGATGGTCTCGAGGCCATCTTCTTTTCAGACGCCTCTGAGGGTTATCAGGAATAGTATGGGAAGCAAGTTGAGAGACCAGCGGATTCAAATGTGTATGGAGCTTGTCATGGAAGGATAGGTATCTAGTTTGGGCCAAATCAGTTACATATGGGATATTAAGATCATGATGGATGAGTTTGTTTGTGACATAATAAGGAGCATTGAGGATTTTACGAAGGATTTTGGATTGCAAGAATTGGATACAAGATGAATTGGATGGTTTAGTAGAGCCCCTTAATAATTAAAGATAACGAATATAAAATTAAATACAGGAAATAAAAAAGAGGAGGTAAACCAAAGATACAAAATGAGAAGATTAACATATAAAAAAAAGGTTGGAACATGAAGAATTTAGAAAAACTAGTAAAATAAAGATATAAAATGTATGATAACGGACTTCTAGAGGTTACATAAGTAAATGTATGAGACATAATAATTTAAGAATATGTAGAAAGAAATGGAAGGTGTCTCGTAGAATGACAGTTAGAAATGTAAACAAAATGAAAAGTATGGAACTGTATGCACAATAACTGATGTGAATAATTGTATTACTATTGTACAGTAACTATTGTGTACAATAAAAAAAAAAAAGGTTGTCTATTTGGAAGAAACCTATGTAAACTTGGATATTTATTTGAATTAGCCCATCGTTCTTCCGTCTCAAAATTGATATTTCCCTAATCACTTCCACCATCTCGGACTAACAAAGTGTTGGAATATTATCTTCTTTAGCATTAAAAATACTTTATTTCCGAAAAAAGTATACATCATAAATGTGAAATAATTTATCTGTACATAAAATATACCTGAATTTATTTTACTGGTGATTCAAAAGTAGTAGTAATTGGAATGATCGCAATTTTTTAAAATTAAACTTCATTGTGATCTAGAGGGTCTAAGGAATAACTAACTATAAAGAATTACTGTTCTAAGAAGTGAAGTATACAAAAAAGCGATTTTTATTTAAAAATCCTATTTAGCTTCCTATTTGGTTGTACAACTTTAAAAAAATGTTTACATAATCATTTCGATATCAAGAACCTACAGTTTCTATTTATCTGCCTTTTAAGATTTTTTATAGACTAAAACGATCGTTCTTAAATCTGGACCTTCAAAAAATTCACCCCTCAGGCTGTATACCAGACATGAAAAATAATAGTTCAACCCTTGAAACTTCATGGAGTTGATCATTTGGCAACCGTGATGAGGAAACTGAAAGATGCATTGCATCAAGCGAAGGTGGATGAGGAGATGCTTTGACGTATAGCCGTTCACGAAGATTCAAGAAGAGGGAGACCTGAACGCAGAACAGGTGTTGGGACACAGCCTCCTGAAAGGGATTCTTCAATAGGCATAGAAGAATCGTCTCCCTCATCATCATATTCTCCCTCAAACATTTCGGCATCCTGCAATTCTCCTCCGCACTCTACGGATTCTTTTAACCGGACACCAGGCCTCATCCAAGACCCCAAGAGGTATTTAGAGGTTATCTTATTGGAATGAATTACTTAAATGACCTACCGTCCCGTACCGTCCAACAAGGATGGTCACAATGGGACTGAATCTGGGCTCCTTATAATGCTCACCACTGGCGCCCTTTGGACGACTCTTCTCCATTACAATGTATACCAGACATGAAAAATAATAGTTCGTTCTTTACTAACGATGAACAAACACCATTACACCACTAGGAGGAAGATAATAACTCTTAACTCTCTTCCACTTGTTCAACCCTTGAAACTTCATGGAGTTGATTATTTGGCAACCGTGATGAGGAAACTGAAAGATGCATTGCATCAAGCGAAGGTGGATGAGGAGATGCTTTGACATATAGCCGTTCACGAAGATTCCAGAGGAGGGAGACCTGAACGCAGAACAGGTGTAGAGACACTTCCTCCTGAAAGGGATTCTTCAATAGGCTTAGAAGGATCGTCCTCCTCATCATCATATTCTCCCTCAAACATTTCGGCATCCGGCAATACTCCGCCGCACTCTACAGATTCTTTTAACCGGACACCAGGCCTCATCCAAGACCCCAAGAGGTATTTAGAGGTTATCCTATTGGAATGAATTACTTAAATGACCTACCGTCCCGTACCGTCCAACAAGGATGGTCACAATGGGACCGAATCTGGGCTCCTTATAATACTCACCACTGGCGCCCTTTGGACGACTCCTCTCCATTACAATGTATACCAGACATGAAAAATAATAGTCCGTTCTTTACTAACCATGAAGAAACACCATTACACCACTAGGAGGAAGATAATAACTCTCTTCAACTGGTTCAACCCTTGAAACTTCATGAAGTTGATCATTTGGCAACCGTGATGAGGAAACTGAAAGATGCATTGCATCAAGCGAAGGTGGATGAGGAGATGCTTTGACATATAGCCGTTCACGAAGATTCAAGAAGAGGGAGACCTGAACGCAGAACAGGTGTAGAGACACTTCCTCCTGAAAGGGATTCTTCAATAGGCTTAGAAGGATCGTCCCCCTCATCATCATATTCTCCCTCAAACATTTCGGCATCCGGCAATACTCCGCCGCACTCTACAGATTCTTTTAACCGGACACCAGGCCTCATCCAAGACCCCAAGAGGTATTTAGAGGTTATCCTATTGGAATGAATTACTTAAATGACCTACCGTCCCGTACCGTCCAACAAGGATGGTCACAATGGGACCGAATCTGGGCTCCTTATAATACTCACCACTGGCGCCCTTTGGACGACTCCTCTCCATTACAATGTATACCAGACATGAAAAATAATAGTCCGTTCTTTACTAACCATGAAGAAACACAATTACACCACTAGGAGGAAGATAATAACTCTCTTCAACTGGTTCAACCCTTGAAACTTCATGAAGTTGATCATTTGGCAACCGTGATGAGGAAACTGAAAGATGCATTGCATCAAGCGAAGGTGGATGAGGAGATGCTTAGACATATAGCCGTTCACGAAGATTCCAGAGGAGGGAGACCTGAACGCAGAACAGGTGTAGAGACACTTCCTCCTGAAAGGGATTCTTCAATAGGCTTAGAAGGATCGTCCCCCTCATCATCATATTCTCCCTCAAACAATTCGGCATCCTGCAATTCTCCTCCGCACTCTACGGATTCTTTTAACCGGACACCAGGCCTCATCCAAGACCCAAAGAGGTATTCAGAGGTTATCTTATTGGAATGAATTACTTAAATGACCTACCGTCCCGTACCGTCCAACAAGGATGGTCACAATGGGACTGAATCTGGGCTCCTTATAATGCTCACCACTGGCGCCCTTTGGACGACTCCTCTCCATTACAATGTATACCAGACATGAAAAATAATAGTTCGTTCTTTACTAACGATGAACAAACACCATTACACCACTAGGAGGAAGATTATAACTCTTAACTCTCTTCCACTTGTTCAACCCTTGAAACTTCATGGAGTTGATTATTTGGCAACCGTGATGAGGAAACTGAATGATGCATTGCATCAAGCGAAGGTGGATGAGGAGATGCTTTGACATATAGCCGTTCACGAAGATTCCAGAGGAGGGAGACCTGAACGCAGAACAGGTGTAGAGACACTTCCTCCTGAAAGGGATTCTTCAATAGGCTTAGAAGGATCGTCCTCCTCATCATCATATTCTCCCTCAAACATTTCGGCACCCGGCAATACTCCGCCGCACTCTACAGATTCTTTTAACCGGACACCAGGCCTCATCCAAGACCCCAAGAGGTATTTAGAGGTTATCCTATTGGAATGAATTACTTAAATGACCTACCGTCCCGTACCGTCCAACAAGGATGGTCACAATGGGACCGAATCTGGGCTCCTTATAATACTCACCACTGGCGCCCTTTGGACGACTCCTCTCCATTACAATGTATACCAGACATGAAAAATAATAGTCCGTTCTTTACTAACCATGAAGAAACACCATTACACCACTAGGAGGAAGATAATAACTCTCTTCAACTGGTTCAACCCTTGAAACTTCATGAAGTTGATCATTTGGCAACCGTGATGAGGAAACTGAAAGATGCATTGCATCAAGCGAAGGTGGATGAGGAGATGCTTTGACATATAGCCGTTCACGAAGATTCAAGAAGAGGGAGACCTGAACGCAGAACAGGTGTAGAGACACTTCCTCCTGAAAGGGATTCTTCAATAGGCTTAGAAGGATCGTCCCCCTCATCATCATATTCTCCCTCAAACATTTCGGCATCCGGCAATACTCCGCCGCACTCTACAGATTCTTTTAACCGGACACCAGGCCTCATCCAAGACCCCAAGAGGTATTTAGAGGTTATCCTATTGGAATGAATTACTTAAATGACCTACCGTCCCGTACCGTCCAACAAGGATGGTCACAATGGGACCGAATCTGGGCTCCTTATAATACTCACCACTGGCGCCCTTTGGACGACTCCTCTCCATTACAATGTATACCAGACATGAAAAATAATAGTCCGTTCTTTACTAACCATGAAGAAACACCATTACACCACTAGGAGGAAGATAATAACGCTCTTCAACTGGTTCAACCCTTTAAACTTCATGAAGTTGATCATTTGGCAACCGTGATGAGGAAACTGAAAGATGCATTGCATCAAGCGAAGGTGGATGAGGAGATGCTTAGACATATAGCCGTTCACGAAGATTCCAGAGGAGGGAGACATGAACGCAGAACAGGTGTAGAGACACTTCCTCCTGAAAGGGATTCTTCAATAGGCTTAGAAGGATCGTCCCCCTCATCATCATATTCTCCCTCAAACATTTCGGCATCCGGCAATACTCCGCCGCACTCTACAGATTCTTTTAACCGGACACCAGGCCTCATCCAAGACCCCAAGAGGTATTTAGAGGTTATCCTATTGGAATGAATTACTTAAATGACCTACCGTCCCGTACCGTCCAACAAGGATGGTCACAATGGGACCGAATCTGGGCTCCTTATAATACTCACCACTGGCGCCCTTTGGACGACTCCTCTCCATTACAATGTATACCAGACATGAAAAATAATAGTCCGTTCTTTACTAACCATGAAGAAACACAATTACACCACTAGGAGGAAGATAATAACTCTCTTCAACTGGTTCAACCCTTGAAACTTCATGAAGTTGATCATTTGGCAACCGTGATGAGGAAACTGAAAGATGCATTGCATCAAGCGAAGGTGGATGAGGAGATGCTTAGACATATAGCCGTTCACGAAGATTCCAGAGGAGGGAGACCTGAACGCAGAACAGGTGTAGAGACACTTCCTCCTGAAAGGGATTCTTCAATAGGCTTAGAAGGATCGTCCCCCTCATCATCATATTCTCCCTCAAACAATTCGGCATCCTGCAATTCTCCTCCGCACTCTACGGATTCTTTTAACCGGACACCAGGCCTCATCCAAGACCCAAAGAGGTATTCAGAGGTTATCTTATTGGAATGAATTACTTAAATGACCTACCGTCCCGTACCGTCCAACAAGGATGGTCACAATGGGACTGAATCTGGGCTCCTTATAATGCTCACCACTGGCGCCCTTTGGACGACTCCTCTCCATTACAATGTATACCAGACATGAAAAATAATAGTTCGTTCTTTACTAACGATGAACAAACACCATTACACCACTAGGAGGAAGATAATAACTCTTAACTCTCTTCCACTTGTTCAACCCTTGAAACTTCATGGAGTTGATTATTTGGCAACCGTGATGAGGAAACTGAAAGATGCATTGCATCAAGCGAAGGTGGATGAGGAGATGCTTTGACATATAGCCGTTCACGAAGATTCCAGAGGAGGGAGACCTGAATGCAGAACAGGTGTAGAGACACTTCCTCCTGAAAGGGATTCTTCAATAGGCTTAGAAGGATCGTCCCCCTCATCATCATATTCTCCCTCAAACATTTCGGCATCCTGCAATTCTCCTCCTGACTCTACGGATTCTTTTAACCGGACACCAGGCCTCATCCAAGACCCCAAGAGGTATTTAGAGGTTATCCTATTGGGATGAATTACTTAAATGACCTACCGTCCCGTACCGTCCAACAAGGATGGCCACAATGGGGCCGAATCTGGGCTCCTTATAATGCTCACCACTGGCGCCCTTTGGACGACTCCTCTCCATTACAATGTATACCAGACATGAAAAATAATAGTTCGTTCTTTACTAACGATGAAGAAACACCATTACACCACTAGGAGGAAGATAATAACTCTTAACTCTATTCCACTGGTTCAACCCTTGAAACTTCATGAAGTTCATCATTTGGCAACCGTGATGAGGAAACTGAAAGATGCATTGCATCAAGCGAAGGTGGATGAGGAGATGCTTAGACATATAGCCGTTCACGAAGATTCCAGAGGAGGGAGACCTGAACGCAGAACAGGTGTAGAGACACTTCCTCCTGAAAGGGATTCTTCAATAGGCTTAGAAGGATCGTCCCCCTCATCATCATATTCTCCCTCAAACATTTCGGCATCCTGCAATTCTCCTCCGCACTCTACGGATTCTTTTAACCGGACACCAGGCCTCATTCAAGACCCCAAGAGGTATTTAGAGGTTATCTTATTGGAATGAATTACTTAAATGACCTACCGTCCCGTACCGTCCAACAAGGATGGTCACAATGGGACTGAATCTGGGCTCCTTATAATGCTCACCACTGGCGCCCTTTGGACGACTCCTCTCCATTACAATGTATACCAGACATGAAAAATAATAGTTCGTTCTTTACTAACGATGAACAAACACCATTACACCACTAGGAGGAAGATAATAACTCTTAACTCTCTTCCACTTGTTCAACCCTTGAAACTTCATGGAGTTGATTATTTGGCAACCGTGATGAGGAAACTGAAAGATGCATTGCATCAAGCGAAGGTGGATGAGGAGATGCTTTGACATATAGCCGTTCACGAAGATTCCAGAGGAGGGAGACCTGAACGCAGAACAGGTGTAGAGACACTTCCTCCTGAAAGGGATTCTTCAATAGGCTTAGAAGGATCGTCCCCCTCATCATCATATTCCCCCTCAAACATTTCGGCATCCGGCAATACTCCGCCGCACTCTACAGATTCTTTTAACCGGACACCAGGCCTCATCCAAGACCCCAAGAGGTATTTAGAGGTTATCCTATTGGAATGAATTACTTAAATGACCTACCGTCCCGTACCGTCCAACAAGGATGGTCACAATGGGACCGAATCTGGGCTCCTTATAATACTCACCACTGGCGCCCTTTGGACGACTCCTCTCCATTACAATGTATACCAGACATGAAAAATAATAGTCCGTTCTTTACTAACCATGAAGAAACACCATTACACCACTAGGAGGAAGATAATAACTCTCTTCCACTTGTTCAACCCTTGAAACTTTATGGAGTTGATTATTTGGCAACCGTGATGAGGAAACTGAAAGATGCATTGCATCAAGCGAAGGTGGATGAGGAGATGCTTTGACATATAGCCGTTCACGAAGATTCCAGAGGAGGGAGACCTGAACGCAGAACAGGTGTAGAGACACTTCCTCCTGAAAGGGATTCTTCAATAGGCTTAGAAGGATCGTCCCCCTCATCATCATATTCTCCCTCAAACATTTCGGCATCCGGCAATACTCCGCCGCACTCTACAGATTCTTTTAACCGGACACCAGGCCTCATCCAAGACCCCAAGAGGTATTTAGAGGTTATCCTATTGGAATGAATTACTTAAATGACCTACCGTCCCGTACCGTCCAACAAGGATGGTCACAATGGGACCGAATCTGGGCTCCTTATAATACTCACCACAGGCGCCCTTTGGACGACTCCTCTCCATTACAATGTATACCAGACATGAAAAATAATAGTCCGTTCTTTACTAACCATGAAGAAACACCATTACACCACTAGGAGGAAGATAATAACTCTCTTCAACTGGTTCAACCCTTGAAACTTCATGAAGTTGATCATTTGGCAACCGTGATGAGGAAACTGAAAGATGCATTGCATCAAGCGAAGGTGGATGAGGAGATGCTTAGACATATAGCCGTTCACGAAGATTCCAGAGGAGGGAGACCTGAACGCAGAACAGGTGTAGAGACACTTCCTCCTGAAAGGGATTCTTCAATAGGCTTAGAAGGATCGTCCCCCTCATCATCATATTCTCCCTCAAACATTTCGGCATCCGGCAATACTCCGCCGCACTCTACAGATTCTTTTAACCGGACACCAGGCCTCATCCAAGACCCCAAGAGGTATTTAGAGGTTATCCTATTGGAATGAATTACTTAAATGACCTACCGTCCCGTACCGTCCAACAAGGATGGTCACAATGGGACCGAATCTGGGCTCCTTATAATACTCACCACTGGCGCCCTTTGGACGACTCCTCTCCATTACAATGTATACCAGACATGAAAAATAATAGTCCGTTCTTTACTAACCATGAAGAAACACCATTACACCACTAGGAGGAAGATAATAACGCTCTTCAACTGGTTCAACCCTTGAAACTTCATGAAGTTGATCATTTGGCAACCGTGATGAGGAAACTGAAAGATGCATTGCATCAAGCGAAGGTGGATGAGGAGATGCTTAGACATATAGCCGTTCACGAAGATTTCAGAGGAGGGAGACATGAACGCAGAACAGGTGTAGAGACACTTCCTCCTGAAAGGGATTCTTCAATAGGCTTAGAAGGATCGTCCCCCTCATCATCATATTCTCCCTCAAACATTTCGGCATCCGGCAATACTCCGCCGCACTCTACAGATTCTTTTAACCGGACACCAGGCCTCATCCAAGACCCCAAGAGGTATTTAGAGGTTATCCTATTGGAATGAATTACTTAAATGACCTACCGTCCCGTACCGTCCAACAAGGATGGTCACAATGGGACCGAATCTGGGCTCCTTATAATACTCACCACTGGCGCCCTTTGGACGACTCCTCTCCATTACAATGTATACCAGACATGAAAAATAATAGTCCGTTCTTTACTAACCATGAAGAAACACAATTACACCACTAGGAGGAAGATAATAACTCTCTTCAACTGGTTCAACCCTTGAAACTTCATGAAGTTGATCATTTGGCAACCGTGATGAGGAAACTGAAAGATGCATTGCATCAAGCGAAGGTGGATGAGGAGATGCTTAGACATATAGCCGTTCACGAAGATTCCAGAGGAGGGAGACCTGAACGCAGAACAGGTGTAGAGACACTTCCTCCTGAAAGGGATTCTTCAATAGGCTTAGAAGGATCGTCCCCCTCATCATCATATTCTCCCTCAAACAATTCGGCATCCTGCAATTCTCCTCCGCACTCTACGGATTCTTTTAACCGGACACCAGGCCTCATCCAAGACCCAAAGAGGTATTCAGAGGTTATCTTATTGGAATGAATTACTTAAATGACCTACCGTCCCGTACCGTCCAACAAGGATGGTCACAATGGGACTGAATCTGGGCTCCTTATAATGCTCACCACTGGCGCCCTTTGGACGACTCCTCTCCATTACAATGTATACCAGACATGAAAAATAATAGTTCGTTCTTTACTAACGATGAACAAACACCATTACACCACTAGGAGGAAGATAATAACTCTTAACTCTCTTCCACTTGTTCAACCCTTGAAACTTCATGGAGTTGATTATTTGGCAACCGTGATGAGGAAACTGAAAGATGCATTGCATCAAGCGAAGGTGGATGAGGAGATGCTTTGACATATAGCCGTTCACGAAGATTCCAGAGGAGGGAGACCTGAATGCAGAACAGGTGTAGAGACACTTCCTCCTGAAAGGGATTCTTCAATAGGCTTAGAAGGATCGTCCCCCTCATCATCATATTCTTCCTCAAACATTTCGGCATCCTGCAATTCTCCTCCGCACTCTACGGATTCTTTTAACCGGACACCAGGCCTCATTCAAGACCCCAAGAGGTATTTAGAGGTTATCTTATTGGAATGAATTACTTAAATGACCTACCGTCCCGTACCGTCCAACAAGGATGGTCACAATGGGACTGAATCTGGGCTCCTTATAATGCTCACCACTGGCGCCCTTTGGACGACTCCTCTCCATTACAATGTATACCAGACATGAAAAATAATAGTTCGTTCTTTACTAACGATGAACAAACACCATTACACCACTAGGAGGAAGATAATAACTCTTAACTCTCTTCCACTTGTTCAACCCTTGAAACTTCATGGAGTTGATTATTTGGCAACCGTGATGAGGAAACTGAAAGATGCATTGCATCAAGCGAAGGTGGATGAGGAGATGCTTTGACATATAGCCGTTCACGAAGATTCCAGAGGAGGGAGACCTGAACGCAGAACAGGTGTAGAGACACTTCCTCCTGAAAGGGATTCTTCAATAGGCTTAGAAGGATCGTCCCCCTCATCATCATATTCCCCCTCAAACATTTCGGCATCCGGCAATACTCCGCCGCACTCTACAGATTCTTTTAACCGGACACCAGGCCTCATCCAAGACCCCAAGAGGTATTTAGAGGTTATCCTATTGGAATGAATTACTTAAATGACCTACCGTCCCGTACCGTCCAACAAGGATGGTCACAATGGGACCGAATCTGGGCTCCTTATAATACTCACCACTGGCGCCCTTTGGACGACTCCTCTCCATTACAATGTATACCAGACATGAAAAATAATAGTCCGTTCTTTACTAACCATGAAGAAACACCATTACACCACTAGGAGGAAGATAATAACTCTCTTCCACTTGTTCAACCCTTGAAACTTTATGGAGTTGATTATTTGGCAACCGTGATGAGGAAACTGAAAGATGCATTGCATCAAGCGAAGGTGGATGAGGAGATGCTTTGACATATAGCCGTTCACGAAGATTCCAGAGGAGGGAGACCTGAACGCAGAACAGGTGTAGAGACACTTCCTCCTGAAAGGGATTCTTCAATAGGCTTAGAAGGATCGTCCCCCTCATCATCATATTCTCCCTCAAACATTTCGGCATCCGGCAATACTCCGCCGCACTCTACAGATTCTTTTAACCGGACACCAGGCCTCATCCAAGACCCCAAGAGGTATTTAGAGGTTATCCTATTGGAATGAATTACTTAAATGACCTACCGTCCCGTACCGTCCAACAAGGATGGTCACAATGGGACCGAATCTGGGCTCATTATAATACTCACCACTGGCGCCCTTTGGACGACTCCTCTCCATTACAATGTATACCAGACATGAAAAATAATAGTCCGTTCTTTACTAACCATGAAGAAACACCATTACACCACTAGGAGGAAGATAATAACTCTCTTCAACTGGTTCAACCCTTGAAACTTCATGAAGTTGATCATTTGGCAACCGTGATGAGGAAACTGAAAGATGCATTGCATCAAGCGAAGGTGGATGAGGAGATGCTTAGACATATAGCCGTTCACGAAGATTCCAGAGGAGGGAGACCTGAACGCAGAACAGGTGTAGAGACACTTCCTCCTGAAAGGGATTCTTCAATAGGCTTAGAAGGATCGTCCCCCTCATCATCATATTCTCCCTCAAACATTTCGGCATCCGGCAATACTCCGCCGCACTCTACAGATTCTTTTAACCGGACACCAGGCCTCATCCAAGACCCCAAGAGGTATTTAGAGGTTATCCTATTGGAATGAATTACTTAAATGACCTACCGTCCCGTACCGTCCAACAAGGATGGTCACAATGGGACCGAATCTGGGCTCCTTATAATACTCACCACTGGCGCCCTTTGGACGACTCCTCTCCATTACAATGTATACCAGACATGAAAAATAATAGTCCGTTCTTTACTAACCATGAAGAAACACCATTACACCACTAGGAGGAAAATAATAACTCTCTTCAACTGGTTCAACCCTTGAAACTTCATGAAGTTGATCATTTGGCAACCGTGATGAGGAAACTGAAAGATGCATTGCATCAAGCGAAGGTGGATGAGGAGATGCTTAGACATATAGCCGTTCACGAAGATTCCAGAGGAGGGAGACCTGAACGCAGAACAGGTGTAGAGACACTTCCTCCTGAAAGGGATTCTTCAATAGGCTTAGAAGGATCGTCCCCCTCATCATCATATTCTCCCTCAAACAATTCGGCATCCTGCAATTCTCCTCCGCACTCTACGGATTCTTTTAACCGGACACCAGGCCTCATCCAAGACCCAAAGAGGTATTCAGAGGTTATCTTATTGGAATGAATTACTTAAATGACCTACCGTCCCGTACCGTCCAACAAGGATGGTCACAATGGGACTGAATCTGGGCTCCTTATAATGCTCACCACTGGCGCCCTTTGGACGACTCCTCTCCATTACAATGTATACCAGACATGAAAAATAATAGTTCGTTCTTAACTAACGATGAACAAACACCATTACACCACTAGGAGGAAGATAATAACTCGCTTCAATTGGTTCAACCCTTGAAACTTCATGAAGTTGATCATTTGGCAACCGTGATGAGGAAACTGAAAGATGCATTGCATCAAGCGAAGGTGGATGAGGAGATGCTTTGACATATAGCCGTTCACGAAGATTCAAGAAGAGGGAGACCTGAACGCAGAACAGGTGTAGAGACACTTCCTCCTAAAAGGGATTCTTCAATAGGCTTAGAAGGATCGTCCCCCTCATCATCATATTCTCCCTCAAACATTTCGGCATCCGGCAATACTCCGCCGCACTCTACAGATTCTTTTAACCGGACACCAGGCCTCATCCAAGACCCCAAGAGGTATTTAGAGGTTATCCTATTGGAATGAATTACTTAAATGACATACCGTCCCGTACCGTCCAACAAGGATGGTCACAATGGGACCGAATCTGGGCTCCTTATAATACTCACCACTGGCGCCCTTTGGACGACTCCTCTCCATTACAATGTATACCAGACATGAAAAATAATAGTCCGTTCTTTACTAACCATGAAGAAACACCATTACACCACTAGGAGGAAGATAATAACTCTCTTCAACTGGTTCAACCCTTGAAACTTCATGAAGTTGATCATTTGGCAACCGTGATGAGGAAACTGAAAGACGCATTGCATCAAGCGAAGGTGGATGAGGAGATGCTTTGACATATAGCCGTTCACGAAGATTCAAGAAGAGGGAGACCTGAACGCAGAACAGGTGTAGAGACACTTCCTCCTGAAAGGGATTCTTCAATAGGCTTAGAAGGATCGTCCCCCTCATCATCATATTCTCCCTCAAACATTTCGGCATCCGGCAATACTCCGCCGCACTCTACAGATTCTTTTAACCGGACACCAGGCCTCATCCAAGACCCCAAGAGGTATTTAGAGGTTATCCTATTGGAATGAATTACTTAAATGACATACCGTCCCGTACCGTCCAACAAGGATGGTCACAATGGGACCGAATCTGGGCTCCTTATAATACTCACCACTGGCGCCCTTTGGACGACTCCTCTCCATTACAATGTATACCAGACATGAAAAATAATAGTCCGTTCTTTACTAACCATGAAGAAACACCATTACACCACTAGGAGGAAGATAATAACTCTCTTCAACTGGTTCAACCCTTGAAACTTCATGAAGTTGATCATTTGGCAACCGTGATGAGGAAACTGAAAGATGCATTGCATCAAGCGAAGGTGGATGAGGAGATGCTTAGACATATAGCCGTTCACGAAGATTCCAGAGGAGGGAGACCTGAACGCAGAACAGGTGTAGAGACACTTCCTCCTGAAAGGGATTCTTCAATAGGCTTAGAAGGATCGTCCCCCTCATCATCATATTCTCCCTCAAACAATTCGGCATCCTGCAATTCTCCTCCGCACTCTACGGATTCTTTTAACCGGACACCAGGCCTCATCCAAGACCCAAAGAGGTATTCAGAGGTTATCTTATTGGAATGAATTACTTAAATGACCTACCGTCCCGTACCGTCCAACAAGGATGGTCACAATGGGACTGAATCTGGGCTCCTTATAATGCTCACCACTGGCGCCCTTTGGACGACTCCTCTCCATTACAATGTATACCAGACATGAAAAATAATAGTTCGTTCTTTACTAACGATGAACAAACACCATTACACCACTAGGAGGAAGATAATAACTCTTAACTCTCTTCCACTTGTTCAACCCTTGAAACTTCATGGAGTTGATTATTTGGCAACCGTGATGAGGAAACTGAAAGATGCATTGCATCAAGCGAAGGTGGATGAGGAGATGCTTTGACATATAGCCGTTCACGAAGATTCCAGAGGAGGGAGACCTGAACGCAGAACAGGTGTAGAGACACTTCCTCCTGAAAGGGATTCTTCAATTGGCTTAGAAGGATCTTCCCCCTCATCATCATATTCTCCCTCAAACATTTCGGCATCCTGCAATTCTCCTCCGCACTCCACGGATTCTTTTAACCGGACACCAGGCCTCATCCAAGACCCCAAGAGGTATTTAGAGGTTATCTTATTGGAATGAATTACTTAAATGACCTACCGTCCCGTACCGTCCAACAAGGATGGTCACAATGGGACTGAATCTGGGCTCCTGATAATGCTCACCACTGGCGCCCTTTGGACGACTCCTCTCCATTACAATGTATACCAGACATGAAAAATAATAGTTAGTTCTTTACTAACGATGAACAAACACCATTACACCACTAGGAGGAAGATAAATACTCTTAACTCTCTTCCACTTGTTCAACCCTTGAAACTTCATGGAGTTGATCATTTGGCAACCGTGATGAGGAAACTGAAAGATGCATTGCATCAAGCGAAGGTGGATGAGGAGATGCTTTGACATATAGCCGTTCACGAAGATTCAAGAAGAGGGAGACCTGTACGCAGAACAGGTGTAGAGACACTTCCTCCTGAAAGGGATTCTTCAATAGGCTTAGAAGGATCGTCCCCCTCATAATCATATTCTCCCTCAAACATTTCGGCATCCGGCAATACTCCGCCGCACTCTAGAGATTCTTTTAACCGGACACCAGGCCTCATCCAAGACCCCAAGAGGTATTTAGAGGTTATCCTATTGGAATGAATTACTTAAATGACCTACCGTCCCGTGACGTCCAACAAGGATGGTCACAATGGGACCGAATCTGGGCTCCTTATAATACTCACCACTGGCGCCCTTTGGACGACTCCTCTCCATTACAATGTATACCAGACATGAAAAATAATAGTCCGTTCTTTACTAACCATGAAGAAACACCATTACACCACTAGGAGGAAGATAATAACTCTCTTCAACTGGTTCAACCCTTGAAACTTCATGAAGTTGATCATTTGGCAACCGTGATGAGGAAACTGAAAGATGCATTGCATCAAGCGAAGGTGGATGAGGAGATGCTTTGACATATAGCCGTTCACGAAGATTCAAGAAGAGGGAGACCTGAACGCAGAACAGGTGTAGAGACACTTCCTCCTGAAAGGGATTCTTCAATAGGCTTAGAAGGATCGTCCCCCTCATCATCATATTCTCCCTCAAACATTTCGGCATCCGGCAATACTCCCCCGTACTCTACAGATTCTTTTAACCGGACACCAGGCCTCATCCAAGACCCCAAGAAGTATTTAGAGGTTATCCTATTGGAATGAATTACTTAAATGACCTACCGTCCCGTACCGTCCAACAAGGATGGTCACACTGGGACCGAATCTGGGCTCCTTATAATACTCACCACTGGCGCCCTTTGGACGACTCCTCTCCATTACAATGTATACCAGACATGAAAAATAATAGTCCGTTCTTTACTAACCATGAAGAAACACCATTACACCACTAGGAGGAAGATAATAACTCTCTTCAACTGGTTCAACCCTTGAAACTTCATGAAGTTGATCATTTGGCAACCGTGATGAGGAAACTGAAAGATGCATTGCATCAAGCGAAGGTGGATGAGGAGATGCTTTGACATATAGCCGTTCACGAAGATTCAAGAAGAGGGAGACCTGAACGCAGAACAGGTGTAGAGACACTTCCTCCTGAAAGGGATTCTTCAATAGGCTTAGAAGGATCGTCCCCCTCATCATCATATTCTCCCTCAAACATTTCGGCATCCGGCAATACTCCGCCGCACTCTACAGATTCTTTTAACCGGACACCAGGCCTCATCCAAGACCCCAAGAGGTATTTAGAGGTTATCCTATTGGAATGAATTACTTAAATGACATACCGTCCCGTACCGTCCAACAAGGATGGTCACAATGGGACCGAATCTGGGCTCCTTATAATACTCACCACTGGCGCCCTTTGGACGACTCCTCTCCATTACAATGTATACCAGACATGAAAAATAATAGTCCGTTCTTTACTAACCATGAAGAAACACCATTACACCACTAGGAGGAAGATAATAACTCTCTTCAACTGGTTCAACCCTTGAAACTTCATGAAGTTGATCATTTGGCAACCGTGATGAGGAAACTGAAAGATGCATTGCATCAAGCGAAGGTGGATGAGGAGATGCTTAGACATATAGCCGTTCACGAAGATTCCATAGGAGGGAGACCTGAACGCAGAACAGGTGTAGAGACACTTCCTCCTGAAAGGGATTCTTCAATAGGCTTAGAAGGATCGTCCCCCTCATCATCATATTCTCCCTCAAACAATTCGGCATCCTGCAATTCTCCTCCGCACTCTACGGATTCTTTTAACCGGACACCAGGCCTCATACAAGACCCAAAGAGGTATTCAGAGGTTATCTTATTGGAATGAATTACTTAAATGACCTACCGTCCCGTACCGTCCAACAAGGATGGTCACAATGGGACTGAATCTGGGCTCCTTATAATGCTCACCACTGGCGCCCTTTGGACGACTCCTCTCCATTACAATGTATACCAGACATGAAAAATAATAGTTCGTTCTTTACTAACGATGAACAAACACCATTACACCACTAGGAGGAAGATAATAACTCTTAACTCTCTTCCACTTGTTCAACCCTTGAAACTTCATGGAGTTGATTATTTGGCAACCGTGATGAGGAAACTGAAAGATGCATTGCATCAAGCGAAGGTGGATGAGGAGATGCTTTGACATATAGCCGTTCACGAAGATTCCAGAGGAGGGAGACCTGAACGCAGCACAGGTGTAGAGACACTTCCTCCTGAAAGGGATTCTTCAATAGGCTTAGAAGGATCGTCCCCCTCATCATCATATTCTCCCTCAAACATTTCGGCATCCTGCAATTCTCCTCCGCACTCTACGGATTCTTTTAACCGGACACCAGGCCTCATCCTAGACCCCAAGAGGTATTTAGAGGTTATCTTATTGGAATGAATTACTTAAATGACCTACCGTCCCGTACCGTCCAACAAGGATGGTCACAATGGGACTGAATCTGGGCTCCTGATAATGCTCACCACTGGCGCCCTTTGGACGACTCCTCTCCATTACAATGTATACCAGACATGAAAAATAATAGTTAGTTCTTTACTAACGATGAACAAACACCATTACACCTCTAGGAGGAAGATAATAACTCTTAACTCTCTTCCACTTGTTCAACCCTTGAAACTTCATGGAGTTGATCATTTGGCAACCGTGATGAGGAAACTGAAAGATGCATTGCATCAAGCGAAGGTGGATGAGGAGATGCATGACATATAGCCGTTCACGAAGATTCAAGAAGAGGGAGACCTGTACGCAGAACAGGTGTAGAGACACTTCCTCCTGAAAGGGATTCTTCAATAGGCTTAGAAGGATCGTCCCCCTCATCATCATATTCTCCCTCAAACATTTCGGCATCCGGCAATACTCCGCCGCACTCTAGAGATTCTTTTAACCGGACACCAGGCCTCATCCAAGACCCCAAGAGGTATTTAGAGGTTATCCTATTGGAATGAATTACTTAAATGACCTACCGTCCCGTACCGTCCAACAAGGATGGTCACAATGGGACCGAATCTGGGCTCCTTATAATACTCACCACTGGCGCCCTTTGGACGACTCCTCTCCATTACAATGTATACCAGATATGAAAAATAATAGTCCGTTCTTTACTAACCATGAAGAAACACCATTACACCACTAGGAGGAAGATAATAACTCTCTTCAACTGGTTCAACCCTTGAAACTTCATGAAGTTGATCATTTGGCAACCGTTATGAGGAAACTGAAAGATGCATTGCATCAAGCGAAGGTGGATGAGGAGATGCTTAGACATATAGCCGTTCACGAAGATTCCAGAGGAGGGAGACCTGAACGCAGAACAGGTGTAGAGACACTTCCTCCTGAAAGGGATTCTTCAATAGGCTTAGAAGGATCGTCCCCCTCATCATCATATTCTCCCTCAAACATTTCAGCATCCGGCAATACTCCGCCGCACTCTACAGATTCTTTTAACCGGACACCAGGCCTCATCCAAGACCCAAAGAGGTATTCAGAGGTAATCTTATTGGAATGAATTACTTAAATGACCTACCGTCCCGTACCGTCCAACAAGGATGGTCACAATGGGACTGAATCTGGGCTCCTTATAATGCTCACCACTGGCGCCCTTTGGACGACTCCTCTCCATTACAATGTATACCAGACATGAAAAATAATAGTTCGTTCTTTACTAACGATGAACAAACACCATTACACCACTAGGAGGAAGATAATAACTCTCTTCAACTGGTTCAACCCTTGAAACTTCATGAAGTTGATCATTTGGCAACCGTGATGAGGAAACTGAAAGATGCATTGCATCAAGCGAAGGTGGATGAGGAGATGCTTAGACATATAGCCGTTCACGAAGATTCCATAGGAGGGAGACCTGAACGCAGAACAGGTGTAGAGACACTTCCTCCTGAAAGGGATTCTTCAATAGGCTTAGAAGGATCGTCCCCCTCATCATCATATTCTCCCTCAAACAATTCGGCATCCTGCAATTCTCCTCCGCACTCTACGGATTCTTTTAACCGGACACCAGGCCTCATCCAAGACCCAAAGAGGTATTCAGAGGTTATCTTATTGGAATGAATTACTTAAATGACCTACCGTCCCGTACCGTCCAACAAGGATGGTCACAATGGGACTGAATCTGGGCTCCTTATAATGCTCACCGCTGGCGCCCTTTGGACGACTCCTCTCCATTACAATGTATACCAGACATGAAAAATAATAGTCCGTTCTTTACTAACCATGAAGAAACACCATTACACCACTAGGAGGAAGATAATAACTCTCTTCAACTGGTTCAACCCTTGAAACTTCATGAAGTTGATCATTTGGCAACCGTGATGAGGAAACTGAAAGATGCATTGCATCAAGCGAAGGTGGATGAGGAGATGCTTAGACATATAGCCGTTCACGAAGATTCCAGAGGAGGGAGACCTGAACGCAGAACAGGTGTAGAGACACTTCCTCCTGAAAGGGATTCTTCAATAGGCTTAGAAGGATCGTCCCCCTCATCATCATATTCTCCCTCAAACAATTCGGCATCCTGCAATTCTCCTCCGCACTCTACGGATTCTTTTAACCGGACACCAGGCCTCATCCAAGACCCAAAGAGGTATTCAGAGGTTATCTTATTGGAATGAATTACTTAAATGACCTACCGTCCCGTACCGTCCAACAAGGATGGTCACAATGGGACTGAATCTGGGCTCCTTATAATGCTCACCGCTGGCGCCCTTTGGACGACTCCTCTCCATTACAATGTATACCAGACATGAAAAATAATAGTCCGTTCTTTACTAACCATGAAGAAACACCATTACACCACTAGGAGGAAGATAATAACTCTCTTCAACTGGTTCAACCCTTGAAACTTCATGAAGTTGATCATTTGGCAACCGTGATGAGGAAACTGAAAGATGCATTGCATCAAGCGAAGGTGGATGAGGAGATGCTTAGACATATAGCCGTTCACGAAGATTCCATAGGAGGGAGACCTGAACGCAGAACAGGTGTAGAGACACTTCCTCCTGAAAGGGATTCTTCAATAGGCTTAGAAGGATCGTCCCCCTCATCATCATATTCTCCCTCAAACAATTCGGCATCCTGCAATTCTCCTCCGCACTCTACGGATTCTTTTAACCGGACACCAGGCCTCATCCAAGACCCAAAGAGGTATTCAGAGGTTATCTTATTGGAATGAATTACTTAAATGACCTACCGTCCCGTACCGTCCAACAAGGATGGTCACAATGGGACTGAATCTGGGCTCCTTATAATGCTCACCACTGGCGCCCTTTGGACGACTCCTCTCCATTACAATGTATACCAGACATGAAAAATAATAGTCCGTTCTTTACTAACCATGAAGAAACACCATTACACCACTAGGAGGAAGATAATAACTCTCTTCAACTGGTTCAACCCTTGAAACTTCATGAAGTTGATCATTTGGCAACCGTGATGAGGAAACTGAAAGATGCATTGCATCAAGCGAAGGTGGATGAGGAGATGCTTAGACATATAGCCGTTCACGAAGATTCCAGAGGAGGGAGACCTGAACGCAGAACAGGTGTAGAGACACTTCCTCCTGAAAGGGATTCTTCAATAGGCTTAGAAGGATCGTCCCCCTCATCATCATATTCTCCCTCAAACAATTCGGCATCCTGCAATTCTCCTCCGCACTCTACGGATTCTTTTAACCGGACACCAGGCCTCATCCAAGACCCAAAGAGGTATTCAGAGGTTATCTTATTGGAATGAATTACTTAAATGACCTACCGTCCCGTACCGTCCAACAAGGATGGTCACAATGGGACTGAATCTGGGCTCCTTATAATGCTCACCGCTGGCGCCCTTTGGACGACTCCTCTCCATTACAATGTATACCAGACATGAAAAATAATAGTCCGTTCTTTACTAACCATGAAGAAACACCATTACACCACTAGGAGGAAGATAATAACTCTTAACTCTCTTCCACTTGTTCAACCCTTGAAACTTCATGGAGTTGATTATTTGGCAACCGTGATGAGGAAACTGAAAGATGCATTGCATCAAGCGAAGGTGGATGAGGAGATGCTTTGACATATAGCCGTTCACGAAGATTCCAGAGGAGGGAGACCTGAACGCAGAACAGGTGTAGAGACACTTCCTCCTGAAAGGGATTCTTCAATAGGCTTAGAAGGATCGTCCCCCTCATCATCATATTCTCCCTCAAACATTTCGGCATCCTGCAATTCTCCTCCGCACTCTACGGATTCTTTTAACCGGACACCAGGCCTCATCCTAGACCCCAAGAGGTATTTAGAGGTTATCTTATTGGAATGAATTACTTCAATGACCTACCGTCCCGTACCGTCCAACAAGGATGGTCACAATGGGACTGAATCTGGGCTCCTTATAATACTCACCACTGGCGCCCTTTGGACGACTCCTCTCCATTACAATGTATACCAGACATGAAAAATAATAGTTAGTTCTTTACTAACGATGAACAAACACCATTACACCACTAGGAGGAAGATAATAACTCTTAACTCTCTTCCACTTGTTCAACCCTTGAAACTTCATGGAGTTGATCATTTGGCAACCGTGATGAGGAAACTGAAAGATGCATTGCATCAAGCGAAGGTGGATGAGGAGATGCATGACATATAGCCGTTCACGAAGATTCAAGAAGAGGGAGACCTGTACGCAGAACAGGTGTAGAGACACTTCCTCCTGAAAGGGATTCTTCAATAGGCTTAGAAGGATCGTCCCCCTCATAATCATATTCTCCCTCAAACATTTCGGCATCCGGCAATACTCCGCCGCACTCTAGAGATTCTTTTAACCGGACACCAGGCCTCATCCAAGACCCCAAGAGGTATTTAGAGGTTATCCTATTGGAATGAATTACTTAAATGACCTACCGTCCCGTACCGTCCAACAAGGATGGTCACAATGGGACCGAATCTGGGCTCCTTATAATACTCACCACTGGCGCCCTTTGGACGACTCCTCTCCATTACAATGTATACCAGACATGAAAAATAATAGTCCGTTCTTTACTAACCATGAAGAAACACCATTACACCACTAGGAGGAAGATAATAACTCTCTTCAACTGGTTCAACCCTTGAAACTTCATGAAGTTGATCATTTGGCAACCGTGATGAGGAAACTGAAAGATGCATTGCATCAAGCGAAGGTGGATGAGGAGATGCTTTGACATATAGCCGTTCACGAAGATTCAAGAAGAGGGAGACCTGAAAGCAGAACAGGTGTAGAGACACTTCCTCCTGAAAGGGATTCTTCAATAGGCTTAGAAGGATCGTCCCCCTCATCATCATATTCTCCCTCAAACATTTCGGCATCCGGCAATACTCCCCCGCACTCTACAGATTCTTTTAACCGGACACCAGGCCTCATCCAAGACCCCAAGAAGTATTTAGAGGTTATCCTATTGGAATGAATTACTTAAATGACCTACCGTCCCGTACCGTCCAACAAGGATGGTCACACTGGGACCGAATCTGGGCTCCTTATAATACTCACCACTGGCGCCCTTTGGACGACTCCTCTCCATTACAATGTATACCAGACATGAAAAATAATAGTCCGTTCTTTACTAACCATGAAGAAACACCATTACACCACTAGGAGGAAGATAATAACTCTCTTCAACTGGTTCAACCCTTGAAACTTCATGAAGTTGATCATTTGGCAACCGTGATGAGGAAACTGAAAGATGCATTGCATCAAGCGAAGGTGGATGAGGAGATGCTTTGACATATAGCCGTTCACGAAGATTCAAGAAGAGGGAGACCTGAACGCAGAACAGGTGTAGAGACACTTCCTCCTGAAAGGGATTCTTCAATAGGCTTAGAAGGATCGTCCCCCTCATCATCATATTCTCCCTCAAACATTTCGGCATCCGGCAATACTCCGCCGCACTCTACAGATTCTTTTAACCGGACACCAGGCCTCATCCAAGACCCAAAGAGGTATTCAGAGGTTATCTTATTGGAATGAATTACTTAAATGACCTACCGTCCCGTACCGTCCAACAAGGATGGTCACAATGGGACTGAATCTGGGCTCCTTATAATGCTCACCACTGGCGCCCTTTGGACGACTCCTCTCCATTACAATGTATACCAGACATGAAAAATAATAGTTCGTTCTTTACTAACGATGAACAAACACCATTACACCACTAGGAGGAAGATAATAACTCTTAACTCTCTTCCACTTGTTCAACCCTTGAAACTTCATGGAGTTGATTATTTGGCAACCGTGATGAGGAAACTGAAAGATGCATTGTATCAAGCGAAGGTGGATGAGGAGATGCTTTGACATATAGCCGTTCACGAAAATTCCAGAGGAGGGAGACCTGAACGCAGAACAGGTGTAGAGACACTTCCTCCTGAAAGGGATTCTTCAATAGGCTTAGAAGGATCGTCCCCCTCATCATCATATTCTCCCTCAAACATTTCGGCATCCTGCAATTCTCCTCCGCACTCTACGGATTCTTTTAACCGGACACCAGGCCTCATCCTAGACCCCAAGAGGTATTTAGAGGTTATCTTATTGGAATGAATTACTTAAATGACCTACCGTCCCGTACCGTCCAACAAGGATGGTCACAATGGGACTGAATCTGGGCTCCTGATAATGCTCACCACTGGCGCCCTTTGGACGACTCCTCTCCATTACAATGTATACCAGACATGAAAAATAATAGTTAGTTCTTTACTAACGATGAACAAACACCATTACACCTCTAGGAGGAAGATAATAACTCTTAACTCTCTTCCACTTGTTCAACCCTTGAAACTTCATGGAGTTGATCATTTTGCAACCGTGATGAGGAAACTGAAAGATGCATTGCATCAAGCGAAGGTGGATGAGGAGATGCATGACATATAGCCGTTCACGAAGATTCAAGAAGAGGGAGACCTGTACGCAGAACAGGTGTAGAGACACTTCCTCCTGAAAGGGATTCTTCAATAGGCTTAGAAGGATCGTCCCCCTCATCATCATATTCTCCCTCAAACATTTCGGCATCCGGCAATACTCCGCCGCACTCTAGAGATTCTTTTAACCGGACACCAGGCCTCATCCAAGACCCCAAGAGGTATTTAGAGGTTATCCTATTGGAATGAATTACTTAAATGACCTACCGTCCCGTACCGTCCAACAAGGATGGTCACAATGGGACCGAATCTGGGCTCCTTATAATACTCACCACTGGCGCCCTTTGGACGACTCCTCTCCATTACAATGTATACCAGACATGAAAAATAATAGTCCGTTCTTTACTAACCATGAAGAAACACCATTACACCACTAGGAGGAAGATAATAACTCTCTTCAACTGGTTCAACCCTTGAAACTTCATGAAGTTGATCATTTGGCAACCGTGATGAGGAAACTGAAAGATGCATTGTATCAAGCGAAGGTGGATGAGGAGATGCTTTGACATATAGCCGTTCACGAAGATTCAAGAAGAGGGAGACCTGAACGCAGAACAGGTGTAGAGACACTTCCTCCTGAAAGGGATTCTTCAATAGGCTTAGAAGGATCGTCCCCCTCATCATCATATTCTCCCTCAAACATTTCGGCATCCGGCAATACTCCGCCGCACTCTACAGATTCTTTTAACCGGACACCAGGCCTCATCCAAGACCCCAAGAGGTATTTAGAGGTTATCCTATTGGAATGAATTACTTAAATGACCTACCGTCCTGTACCGTCCAACAAGGATGGTCACAATGGGACCGAATCTGGGCTCCTTATAATACTCACCACTGGCGCCCTTTGGACGACTCCTCTCCATTACAATGTATACCAGACATGAAAAATAATAGTCCGTTCTTTACTAACCATGAAGAAACACCATTACACCACTAGGAGGAAGATAATAACTCTCTTCAACTGGTTCAACCCTTGAAACTTCATGAAGTTGATCATTTGGCAACCGTGATGAGGAAACTGAAAGATGCATTGCATCAAGCGAAGGTGGATGAGGAGATGCTTAGACATATAGCCGTTCACGAAGATTCCATAGGAGGGAGACCTGAACGCAGAACAGGTGTAGAGACACTTCCTCCTGAAAGGGATTCTTCAATAGGCTTAGAAGGATCGTCCCCCTCATCATCATATTCTCCCTCAAACAATTCGGCATCCTGCAATTCTCCTCCGCACTCTACGGATTCTTTTAACCGGACACCAGGCCTCATCCAAGACCCAAAGAGGTATTCAGAGGTTATCTTATTGGAATGAATTACTTAAATGACCTACCGTCCCGTACCGTCCAACAAGGATGGTCACAATGGGACTGAATCTGGGCTCCTTATAATGCTCACCGCTGGCGCCCTTTGGACGACTCCTCTCCATTACAATGTATACCAGACATGAAAAATAATAGTCCGTTCTTTACTAACCATGAAGAAACACCATTACACCACTAGGAGGAAGATAATAACTCTCTTCAACTGGTTCAACCCTTGAAACTTCATGAAGTTGATCATTTGGCAACCGTGATAAGGAAACTGAAAGATGCATTGCATCAAGCGAAGGTGGATGAGGAGATGCTTAGACATATAGCCGTTCACGAAGATTCCAGAGGAGGGAGACCTGAACGCAGAACAGGTGTAGAGACACTTCCTCCTGAAAGGGATTCTTCAATAGGCTTAGAAGGATCGTCCCCCTCATCATCATATTCTCCCTCAAACAATTCGGCATCCTGCAATTCTCCTCCGCACTCTACGGATTCTTTTAACCGGACACCAGGCCTCATCCAAGACCCAAAGAGGTATTCAGAGGTTATCTTATTGGAATGAATTACTTAAATGACCTACCGTCCCGTACCGTCCAACAAGGATGGTCACAATGGGACTGAATCTGGGCTCCTTATAATGCTCACCGCTGGCGCCCTTTGGACGACTCCTCTCCATTACAATGTATACCAGACATGAAAAATAATAGTCCGTTCTTTACTAACCATGAAGAAACACCATTACACCACTAGGAGGAAGATAATAACTCTCTTCAACTGGTTCAACCCTTGAAACTTCATGAAGTTGATCATTTGGCAACCGTGATGAGGAAACTGAAAGATGCATTGCATCAAGCGAAGGTGGATGAGGAGATGCTTAGACATATAGCCGTTCACGAAGATTCCAGAGGAGGGAGACCTGAACGCAGAACAGGTGTAGAGACACTTCCTCCTGAAAGGGATTCTTCAATAGGCTTAGAAGGATCGTCCCCCTCATCATCATATTCTCCCTCAAACAATTCGGCATCCTGCAATTCTCCTCCGCACTCTACGGATTCTTTTAACCGGACACCAGGCCTCATCCAAGACCCAAAGAGGTATTCAGAGGTTATCTTATTGGAATGAATTACTTAAATGACCTACCGTCCCGTACCGTCCAACAAGGATGGTCACAATGGGACTGAATCTGGGCTCCTTATAATGCTCACCGCTGGCGCCCTTTGGACGACTCCTCTCCATTACAATGTATACCAGACATGAAAAATAATAGTTCGTTCTTTACTAACGATGAACAAACACCATTACACCACTAGGAGGAAGATAATAACTCTTAACTCTCTTCAACTGGTTCAACCCTTGAAACTTCATGAAGTTGATCATTTGGCAACCGTGATGAGGAAACTGAAAGATGCATTGCATCAAGCGAAGGTGGATGAGGAGATGCTTAGACATATAGCCGTTCACGAAGATTCCATAGGAGGGAGACCTGAACGCAGAACAGGTGTAGAGACACTTCCTCCTGAAAGGGATTCTTCAATAGGCTTAGAAGGATCGTCCCCCTCATCATCATATTCTCCCTCAAACAATTCGGCATCCTGCAATTCTCCTCCGCACTCTACGGATTCTTTTAACCGGACACCAGGCCTCATCCAAGACCCAAAGAGGTATTCAGAGGTTATCTTATTGGAATGAATTACTTAAATGACCTACCGTCCCGTACCGTCCAACAAGGATGGTCACAATGGGACTGAATCTGGGCTCCTTATAATGCTCACCACTGGCGCCCTTTGGACGACTCCTCTCCATTACAATGTATACCAGACATGAAAAATAATAGTCCGTTCTTTACTAACCATGAAGAAACACCATTACACCACTAGGAGGAAGATAATAACTCTCTTCAACTGGTTCAACCCTTGAAACTTCATGAAGTTGATCATTTGGCAACCGTGATGAGGAAACTGAAAGATGCATTGCATCAAGCGAAGGTGGATGAGGAGATGCTTAGACATATAGCCGTTCACGAAGATTCCAGAGGAGGGAGACCTGAACGCAGAACAGGTGTAGAGACACTTCCTCCTGAAAGGGATTCTTCAATAGGCTTAGAAGGATCGTCCCCCTCATCATCATATTCTCCCTCAAACAATTCGGCATCCTGCAATTCTCCTCCGCACTCTACGGATTCTTTTAACCGGACACCAGGCCTCATCCAAGACCCAAAGAGGTATTCAGAGGTTATCTTATTGGAATGAATTACTTAAATGACCTACCGTCCCGTACCGTCCAACAAGGATGGTCACAATGGGACTGAATCTGGGCTCCTTATAATGCTCACCGCTGGCGCCCTTTGGACGACTCCTCTCCATTACAATGTATACCAGACATGAAAAATAATAGTCCGTTCTTTACTAACCATGAAGAAACACCATTACACCACTAGGAGGAAGATAATAACTCTCTTCAACTGGTTCAACCCTTGAAACTTCATGAAGTTGATCATTTGGCAACCGTGATGAGGAAACTGAAAGATGCATTGCATCAAGCGAAGGTGGATGAGGAGATGCTTAGACATATAGCCGTTCACGAAGATTCCATAGGAGGGAGACCTGAACGCAGAACAGGTGTAGAGACACTTCCTCCTGAAAGGGATTCTTCAATAGGCTTAGAAGGATCGTCCCCCTCATAATCATATTCTCCCTCAAACAATTCGGCGTCCTGCGATTCTCCTCCGCACTCTACGGATTCTTTTAACCGGACACCAGGCCTCATCCAAGACCCAAAGAGGTATTCAGAGGTTATCTTATTGGAATGAATTACTTAAATGACCTACCGTCCCGTACCGTCCAACAAGGATGGTCACAATGGGACTGAATCTGGGCTCCTTATAATGCTCACCACTGGCGCCCTTTGGACGACTCCTCTCCATTACAATGTATACCAGACATGAAAAATAATAGTTCGTTCTTTACTAACGATGAACAAACACCATTACACCACTAGGAGGAAGATAATAACTCTTAACTCTCTTCCACTTGTTCAACCCTTGAAACTTCATGGAGTTGATTATTTGGCAACCGTGATGAGGAAACTGAAAGATGCATTGCATCAAGCGAAGGTGGATGAGGAGATGCTTTGACATATAGCCGTTCACGAAGATTCCAGAGGAGGGAGACCTGAACGCAGAACAGGTGTAGAGACACTTCCTCCTGAAAGGGATTCTTCAATAGGCTTAGAAGGATCGTCCCCCTCATCATCATATTCTCCCTCAAACATTTCGGCATCCTGCAATTCTCCTCCGCACTCTACGGATTCTTTTAACCGGACACCAGGCCTCATCCTAGACCCCAAGAGGTATTTAGAGGTTATCTTATTGGAATGAATTACTTCAATGACCTACCGTCACGTACCGTCCAACAAGGATGGTCACAATGGGACTGAATCTGGGCTCCTGATAATGCTCACCACTGGCGCCCTTTGGACGACTCCTCTCCATTACAATGTATACCAGACATGAAAAATAATAGTTAGTTCTTTACTAACGATGAACAAACACCATTACACCACTAGGAGGAAGATAATAACTCTTAACTCTCTTCCACTTGTTCAACCCTTGAAACTTCATGGAGTTGATCATTTGGCGACCGTGATGAGGAAACTGAAAGATGCATTGCATCAAGCGAAGGTGGATGAGGAGATGCATGACATATAGCCGTTCACGAAGATTCAAGAAGAGGGAGACCTGTACGCAGAACAGGTGTAGAGACACTTCCTCCTGAAAGGGATTCTTCAATAGGCTTAGAAGGATCGTCCCCCTCATCATCATATTCTCCCTCAAACATTTCGGCATCCGGCAATACTCCGCCGCACTCTACAGATTCTTTTAACCGGACACCAGGCCTCATCCAAGACCCCAAGAGGTATTTTGAGGTTATCCTATTGGAATGAATTACTTAAATGACCTACCGTCCTGTACCGTCCAACAAGGATGGTCACAATGGGACCGAATCTGGGCTCCTTATAATACTCACAGCTGGCGCCCTTTGGACGACTCCTCTCCATTACAATGTATACCAGACGTGAAAAATAATATTCCGTTCTTTACTAACCATGAAGAAACACCATTACACCACTAGGAGGAAGATAATAACTCTCTTCAACTGGTTCAACCCTTGAAACTTCATGAAGTTGATCATTTGGCAACCGTGATGAGGAAACTGAAAGATGCATTGCATCAAGCGAAGGTGGATGAGGAGATGCTTAGACATATAGCCGTTCACGAAGATTCCAGAGGAGGGAGAACTGAACGCAGAACAGGTGTAGAGACACTTCCTCCTGAAAGGGATTCTTCAATAGGCTTAGAAGGATCGTCCCCCTCATCATCATATTCTCCCTCAAACATTTCGGCATCCGGCAATACTCCGCCGCACTCTACAGATTCTTTTAACCGGACACCAGGCCTCATCCAAGACCCCAAGAGGTATTTAGAGGTTATCCTATTATAATGAATTACTTAAATGACCTACCGTCCCGTACCGTCCAACAAGGATGGTCACAATGGGACCGAATCTGGGCTCCTTATAACACTCACCACTGGCGCCCTTTGGACGACTCCTCTCCATTACAATGTATACCAGAAATGAAAAATAATAGTCCGTTCTTTACTAACCATGAAGAAACACCATTACACCACTAGGAGGAAGATAATAACTCTCTTCAACTGGTTCAACCCTTGAAACTTCATGAAGTTGATCATTTGGCAACCGTGATGAGGAAACTGAAAGATGCATTGCATCAAGCGAAGGTGGATGAGGAGATGCTTAGACATATAGCCGTTCACGAAGATTCCAGAGGAGGGAGACCTGAACGCAGAACAGGTGTAGAGACACTTCCTCCTGAAAGGGATTCTTCAATAGGCTTAGAAGGATCGTCCCCCTCATCATCATATTCTCCCTCAAACATTTCGGCATCCGGCAATACTCCGCCGCACTCTACAGATTCTTTTAACCGGACACCAGGCCTCATCCAAGACCCCAAGAGGTATTTAGAGGTTATCCTATTGGAATGAATTACTTAAATGACCTACCGTCCCGTACCGTCCAACAAGGATGGTCACAATGGGACTGAATCTGGGCTCCTTATAACACTCACCACTGGCGCCCTTTGGACGACTCCTCTCCATTACAATGTATACCAGACATGAAAAATAATAGTCCGTTCTTTACTAACCATGAAGAAACACCATTACACCACTAGGAGGAAGATAATAACTCTCTTCAACTGGTTCAACCCTTGAAACTTCATGAAGTTGATCATTTGGCAACCGTGATGAGGAAACTGAAAGATGCATTGCATCAAGCGAAGGTGGATGAGGAGATGCTTAGACATATAGCCGTTCACGAAGATTCCAGAGGAGGGAGACCTGAACGCAGAACAGGTGTAGAGACACTTCCTCCTGAAAGGGATTCTTCAATAGGCTTAGAAGGATCGTCCCCCTCATCATCATATTCTCCCTCAAACATTTCGGCATCCTGCAATTCTCCTCCGCACTCTACGGATTCATTTAACCGGACACCAGGCCTCATCCAAGACCCCAAGAGGTATTTAGAGGTTATCTTATTGGAATGAATTACTTAAATGACCTACCGTCCCGTACCGTCCAACAAGGATGGTCACAATGGGACTGAATCTGGGCTCCTTATAATGCTCACCACTGGCGCCCTTTGGACGACTCCTCTCCATTACAATGTATACCAGACATGAAAAATAATAGTTCGTTCTTTACTAACGATGAACAAACACCATTACACCACTAGGAGGAAGATAATAACTCTTAACTCTCTTCCACTTGTTCAACCCTTGAAACTTCATGGAGTTGATCATTTGGCAACCGTGATGAGGAAACTGAAAGATGCATTGCATCAAGCGAAGGTGGATGAGGAGATGCTTTGACATATAGCCGTTCACGAAGATTCAAGAAGAGGGAGACCTGAACGCAGAACAGGTGTAGAGACACTTCCTCCTGAAAGGGATTCTTCAATAGGCTTAGAAGGATCGTCCCCCTCATCATCATATTCTCCCTCAAACATTTCGGCATCCGGCAATACTCCGCCGCACTCTACAGATTCTTTTAACCGGACACCAGGCCTCATCCAAGACCCCAAGAGGTATTTAGAGGTTATCCTATTGGAATGAATTACTTAAATGACCTACCGTCCCGTACCGTCCAACAAGGATGGTCACAATGGGACCGAATCTGGGCTCCTTATAATACTCACCACTGGCGCCCTTTGGACGACTCCTCTCCATTACAATGTATACCAGACATGAAAAATAATAGTCCGTTCTTTACTAACCATGAAGAAACACCATTACACCACTAGGAGGAAGATAATAACTCTCTTCAACTGGTTCAACCCTTGAAACTTCATGAAGTTGATCATTTGGCAACCGTGATGAGGAAACTGAAAGATGCATTGCATCAAGCGAAGGTGGATGAGGAGATGCTTAGACATATAGCCGTTCACGAAGATTCCAGAGGAGGGAGACCTGAACGCAGAACAGGTGTAGAGACACTTCCTCCTGAAAGGGATTCTTCAATAGGCTTAGAAGGATCGTCCCCCTCATCATCATATTCTCCCTCAAACATTTCGGCATCCGGCAATACTCCGCCGCACTCTACAGATTCTTTTAACCGGACACCAGGCCTCATCCAAGACCCCAAGAGGTATTTAGAGGTTATCCTATTGGAATGAATTACTTAAATGACCTACCGTCCCGTACCGTCCAACAAGGATGGTCACAATGGGACTGAATCTGGGCTCCTTATAACACTCACCACTGGCGCCCTTTGGACGACTCCTCTCCATTACAATGTATACCAGACATGAAAAATAATAGTTAGTTCTTTACTAACGATGAACAAACACCATTACACCACTAGGAGGAAGATAATAACTCTTAACTCTCTTCCACTTGTTCAACCCTTGAAACTTCATGGAGTTGATTATTTGGCAACCGTGATGAGGAAACTGAAAGATGCATTGCATCAAGCGAAGGTGGATGAGGAGATGCTTTGACATATAGCCGTTCACGAAGATTCCAGAGGAGGGAGACCTGAACGCAGAACAGGTGTAGAGACACTTCCTCCTGAAAGGGATTCTTCAATAGGCTTAGAAGGATCGTCCCCCTCATCATCATATTCTCCCTCAAACATTTCGGCATCCTGCAATTCTCCTCCGCACTCTACGGATTCTTTTAACCGGACACCAGGCCTCATCCTAGACCCCAAGAGGTATTTAGAGGTTATCTTATTGGAATGAATTACTTCAATGACCTACCGTCCCGTACCGTCCAACAAGGACGGTCACAATGGGACTGAATCTGGGCTCCTGATAATGCTCACCACTGGCGCCCTTTGGACGACTCTTCTCCATTACAATGTATACCAGACATGAAAAATAATAGTTAGTTCTTTACTAACGATGAACAAACACCATTACACCACTAGGAGGAAGATAATAACTCTTAACTCTCTTCCACTTGTTCAACCCTTGAAACTTCATGGAGTTGATCATTTGGCAACCGTGATGAGGAAACTGAAAGATGCATTGCATCAAGCGAAGGTGGATGAGGAGATGCATGACATATAGCCGTTCACGAAGATTCAAGAAGAGGGAGACCTGTACGCAGAACAGGTGTAGAGACACTTCCTCCTGAAAGGGATTCTTCAATAGGCTTAGAAGGATCGTCCCCCTCATCATCATATTCTCCCTCAAACATTTCGGCATCCGGCAATACTCCGCCGCACTCTACAGATTCTTTTAACCGGACACCAGGCCTCATCCAAGACCCCAAGAGGTATTTAGAGGTTATCCTATTGGAATGAATTACTTAAATGACCTACCGTCCTGTACCGTCCAACAAGGATGGTCACAATGGGACCGAATCTGGGCTCCTTATAATACTCACCACTGGCGCCCTTTGGACGACTCCTCTCCATTACAATGTATACCAGACGTGAAAAATAATATTCCGTTCTTTACTAACCATGAAGAAACACCATTACACCACTAGGAGGAAGATAATAACTCTCTTCAACTGGTTCAACCCTTGAAACTTCATGAAGTTGATCATTTGGCAACCGTGATGAGGAAACTGAAAGATGCATTGCATCAAGCGAAGGTGGATGAGGAGATGCTTAGACATATAGCCGTTCACGAAGATTCCAGAGGAGGGAGAACTGAACGCAGAACAGGTGTAGAGACACTTCCTCCTGAAAGGGATTCTTCAATAGGCTTAGAAGGATCGTCCCCCTCATCATCATATTCTCCCTCAAACATTTCGGCATCCGGCAATACTCCGCCGCACTCTACAGATTCTTTTAACCGGACACCAGGCCTCATCCAAGACCCCAAGAGGTATTTAGAGGTTATCCTATTGGAATGAATTACTTAAATGACCTACCGTCCCGTACCGTCCAACAAGGATGGTCACAATGGGACCGAATCTGGGCTCCTTATAACACTCACCACTGGCGCCCTTTGGACGACTCCTCTCCATTACAATGTATACCAGAAATGAAAAATAATAGTCCGTTCTTTACTAACCATGAAGAAACACCATTACACCACTAGGAGGAAGATAATAACTCTCTTCAACTGGTTCAACCCTTGAAACTTCATGAAGTTGATCATTTGGCAACCGTGATGAGGAAACTGAAAGATGCATTGCATCAAGCGAAGGTGGATGAGGAGATGCTTAGACATATAGCCGTTCACGAAGATTCCAGAGGAGGGAGACCTGAACGCAGAACAGGTGTAGAGACACTTCCTCCTGAAAGGGATTCTTCAATAGGCTTAGAAGGATCGTCCCCCTCATCATCATATTCTCCCTCAAACATTTCGGCATCCGGCAATACTCCGCCGCACTCTACAGATTCTTTTAACCGGACACCAGGCCTCATCCAAGACCCCAAGAGGTATTTAGAGGTTATCCTATTGGAATGAATTACTTAAATGACCTACCGTCCCGTACCGTCCAACAAGGATGGTCACAATGGGACTGAATCTGGGCTCCTTATAACACTCACCACTGGCGCCCTTTGGACGACTCCTCTCCATTACAATGTATACCAGACATGAAAAATAATAGTCCGTTCTTTACTAACCATGAAGAAACACCATTACACCACTAGGAGGAAGATAATAACTCTCTTCAACTGGTTCAACCCTTGAAACTTCATGAAGTTGATCATTTGGCAACCGTGATGAGGAAACTGAAAGATGCATTGCATCAAGCGAAGGTGGATGAGGAGATGCTTAGACATATAGCCGTTCACGAAGATTCCAGAGGAGGGAGACCTGAACGCAGAACAGGTGTAGAGACACTTCCTCCTGAAAGGGATTCTTCAATAGGCTTAGAAGGATCGTCCCCCTCATCATCATATTCTCCCTCAAACATTTCGGCATCCTGCAATTCTCCTCCGCACTCTACGGATTCATTTAACCGGACACCAGGCCTCATCCAAGACCCCAAGAGGTATTTAGAGGTTATCTTATTGGAATGAATTACTTAAATGACCTACCGTCCCGTACCGTCCAACAAGGATGGTCACAATGGGACTGAATCTGGGCTCCTTATAATGCTCACCACTGGCGCCCTTTGGACGACTCCTCTCCATTACAATGTATACCAGACATGAAAAATAATAGTTCGTTCTTTACTAACGATGAACAAACACCATTATACCACTAGGAGGAAGATAATAACTCTTAACTCTCTTCCACTTGTTCAACCCTTGAAACTTCATGGAGTTGATCATTTGGCAACCGTGATGAGGAAACTGAAAGATGCATTGCATCAAGCGAAGGTGGATGAGGAGATGCTTTGACATATAGCCGTTCACGAAGATTCAAGAAGAGGGAGACCTGAACGCAGAACAGGTGTAGAGACACTTCCTCCTGAAAGGGATTCTTCAATAGGCTTAGAAGGATCGTCCCCCTCATCATCATATTCTCCCTCAAACATTTCGGCATCCGGCAATACTCCGCCGCACTCTACAGATTCTTTTAACCGGACACCAGGCCTCATCCAAGACCCCAAGAGGTATTTAGAGGTTATCCTATTGGAATGAATTACTTAAATGACCTACCGTCCCGTACCGTCCAACAAGGATGGTCACAATGGGACCGAATCTGGGCTCCTTATAATACTCACCACTGGCGCCCTTTGGACGACTCCTCTCCATTACAATGTATACCAGACATGAAAAATAATAGTCCGTTCTTTACTAACCATGAAGAAACACCATTACACCACTAGGAGGAAGATAATAACTCTCTTCAACTGGTTCAACCCTTGAAACTTCATGAAGTTGATCATTTGGCAACCGTGATGAGGAAACTGAAAGATGCATTGCATCAAGCGAAGGTGGATGAGGAGATGCTTAGACATATAGCCGTTCACGAAGATTCCATAGGAGGGAGACCTGAACGCAGAACAGGTGTAGAGACACTTCCTCCTGAAAGGGATTCTTCAATAGGCTTAGAAGGATCGTCCCCCTCATCATCATATTCTCCCTCAAACAATTCGGCATCCTGCAATTCTCCTCCGCACTCTACGGATTCTTTTAACCGGACACCAGGCCTCATCCAAGACCCAAAGAGGTATTCAGAGGTAATCTTATTGGAATGAATTACTTAAATGACCTACCGTCCCGTACCGTCCAACAAGGATGGTCACAATGGGACTGAATCTGGGCTCCTTATAATGCTCACCACTGGCGCCCTTTGGACGACTCCTCTCCATTACAATGTATACCAGACATGAAAAATAATAGTTCGTTCTTTACTAACGATGAACAAACACCATTACACCACTAGGAGGAAGATAATAACTCTTAACTCTCTTCCACTTGTTCAACCCTTGAAACTTCATGGAGTTGATTATTTGGCAACCGTGATGAGGAAACTGAAAGATGCATTGCATCAAGCGAAGGTGGATGAGGAGATGCTTTGACATATAGCCGTTCACGAAGATTCAAGAAGATGGAGACCTGAACGCAGAACAGGTGTAGAGACACTTCCTCCTGAAAGGGATTCTTCAATAGGCTTAGAAGGATCGTCCCCCTCATCATCATATTCTCCCTCAAACATTTCGGCATCCGGCAATACTCCGCCGCACTCTACAGATTCTTTTAACCGGACACCAGGCCTCATCCAAGACCCCAAGAGGTATTTAGAGGTTATCCTATTGGAATGAATTACTTAAATGACCTACCGTCCCGTACCGTCCAACAAGGATGGTCACAATGGGACCGAATCTGGGCTCCTTATAATACTCACCACTGGAGCCCTTTGGACGACTCCTCTCCATTACAATGTATACCAGACATGAAAAATAATAGTCCGTTCTTTACTAACCATGAAGAAACACCATTACACCACTAGGAGGAAGATAATAACTCTCCCCAACTGGTTCCAACTTCATGAAGTTGATCATTTGGCAACCGTGATGAGGAAACTGAAAGAGGCATTGCACCAAGCGAAGATGGATGAGGAGATGCTATGGCACGTAACGCTCCAATTAAAAATTGGATGTTCAGAGCTATGGGGCGGTGTCTCCAGGAAGTGACGCTTCAGAGGTTGTGGAAATCGGAGAATTCGCTTCCCCTAACACAAAAGAGAAGAAAATGAGAGGAACTATGTCTCCAATTCCTGCCACGGCGACGATGATACAAAGGGAGGACCATTCGGAGGTGGCTGATGAGATATGGCCCATACATTCGAGAGACCGAAAGCCTGAAAGCAGAGCATGCCTGTTCAGTGTCCCCGGATTCCGCCGTGATCCCCGGATATTTACGATTAGTAATGAAATTAAGAAACAAAAAGGAGAGAATTATTGCTATTCAATTAGTTCTAAGTTTTCCGATATCTAAAGTCGGCAGGGAACTGAATATTCTTTGGAGTGATATAAAGAAGTCCATACTCAATATTGCAAGCGAAGTATGTAATACCCAGAAAATAAGGTCTTCCACCAAGAAAACAAAATGGTGGAATGATGAGGTTAGAAGAGCCGTGAAACTCAAGAAGGAGGCCTGGAAAACATATAACAGAACAAAATCACACATTCACTGGGAAGAATATGTTAGAAACAGAAACGAGGCCAAAAAGAGTAATCAAATCCGCAAAAATCAAGATCTGGGAGGAGTTTGGCTAGAGCAAAACTATAGAGAAAACATAAGGAAGTTCTGGCATATTACCAAGGCTTTGAGAGGAAAGAAGTCAAAGCCTGTCAGGAATATTAAGGATGCACAAGGGAGGCTGGTGACCGAGGAAAAGGAAGAGGTAGAAGTCTGGAGGCAGTACTTCCAGGATATAAGAATTATGGATGAACGCAGATATAACAAATTTTGGGACTGCCGAAGAAGAGGGAGAATGGATGACGTCTACCCAGATGAAATGGATAATGCAATGGAGGAGGATGAGGTGGCATTAGCTGTAGAGAAAATCCAGCTAGAAAAAGCTCCTGGACCAGACGATAGAGCTCCAGAACCCATTAAATATGGGGGAAATGAAATGCTAAAGTGCCTACAAATGCTTTTCCAAAGATTTTGGGACTGCTTTCAGACCTGGTAGACAAACCCAGGACCACATATTCTCATTCAGAATGGTAGTAGAAAAAGCATGGGATCGTGGCAAGGCAGTATATCTAGCATTTCTGGATCTGAGGCAAGAGATTTGGGACGCGCTGATTAGAAGGAGGGTGCCAACAAATCTAGTGAATGCCATAAAATCGATGTATCAGGACCCAAAGGGTATAGTGAGGCTCAATGGTAAGACATCCCTACATTTTCACTTCTATAAAGGAGTAAAGCAAAGGGACAGCCTTAGTCCTTTGCTTTTTGTCCTTCTCATGGATAAGGTATGGAAGGTATGCAAAAGGAGAACTCCAAGAGCAGTTGTAGGATACTGGAGTCTAACACCACTGCTTGCCCTGGCTATGAAATATGCATACGACATAGTTCTGATTGCGGACTCTCATGAAGCTCTCCAGACATCACTAAATGAATGGCATGAGGAGCTCCAGCTAAGAGGATTACAAATAAATCCAGCTAAAAGCAAAATTATGTGTGTAGGAAGGGAAAAACTGGAGCCAAGGATATTATGTGATGGCGAACACCTAGAAATAGCGGACACCTACAGATGTCTAGGAACAGTCATGAGCAAAGATGGTAAAATAGACCAAGAGTTTCTAAATCGGTTGATGAAGGCCAATGGACTGTACTACCAGATATCCAAAACTATCATCGGGAAACATCGGAAAACATGAAGTAAGCAGAGATAGCAAAATTAGGATATTTAAATCGGATTTCCTTCCAGTGCTTTTGTATGAATTTGAAAATTGGACAACCCTTGATAAGCACGCAAACAGGATGGTAGCGGCTGAAGTGAGATTGCTCCGAAGGACAGTTGGCAGGAGCAGGAGGGACTGTTTAAGAAATGACAGGATTCGCGAGGATTTGGGAGTAAGATCAGTGCGGGACATTCTGGAAGAGCGGAAATTGAAATGGTTTGGGCATGTCTGCAAAATGAGTAATACCCGAAAGGCCAGGTGGTTCTTTGAAGTTAGACCGGAAGGCAGGCGCCCTCGTAGACCCAGATGTATGTACTCCGACTACATTGGGAAAGTGGGTGCAGCAAGAGGACTCAGCACTCCGGAGATTAGAAGAATTGCAAGGGACAGAGACCAATGGGCTCGGTGGATCGAGACGGCAACTCCACGTTTAGAGGCACATAGGAGTTAGAGGAAGAAGAAGACCATCAAATGCAGTTAGTATATTGCAGCTTTATAGTATATTATAGCTTCCCAAAAAAGATGCTCTCTAAGCAGGTTAGTCATTTGCTTAGATTTTTATGTATTGAATAATTCATTGTGCTATTTATTTATTTTAATTTTGTCTTTTAAGAAGCTATAGATCATGTAAAGAGCTTATTGCATGCTAGCTCATGCATTTAACAAACGCTATGGATTTATCAATTATCTTTACTTGCTTAATATCTTGTCAAGATTTGTACTGTTTATTTACTTATAATTATTTTTGTTTAAATATTTCTTTTTAAATTGTTTTTGTCACTTTTTTACACGCTTTATGATTTTTAACATTTAGCCTTCTAGCCAGATAAATATTATGTTTATTTTTCTGTTCATATTTGTTGTTCTAAAGAGACATATTCCCAGAATAAAGTTACTTTTCTATTCTATTCTATATTTCATTTTTTAGGAAAACAGAAAGGAAGAAAATTTCCTTAAAACTAAAGAAGAAATCCTGGTAATGGGATGAGAGAACTGAGAGAGGCATTACATCGATAGGACCAAAGAGAGATGTATGAAGAGATGCTATGGCACGTAACACTGGACGAGGAATTAAGAAGTGGATAGCCAGAAAGCAGAACAAGGTACGAGGCAGTATCTCAAAGAAGTCATACTTCAATTGAATCAGAGGTTGTGGATATCGGAGAATCCTCTTCTCCTAACTTGTTCTTTCCTTCGGGATTTTTGGTGTCCACATCAACGAATTCTCCAGACCAAGTGGACAATAACTGGCCTTAGACTACGTGTTACTATACGAACTGATTTCTTCTGTCCACGATTCACAAATCGGGGAGACTGTAATGAAAGCAACCCTCAATAAAAACGCTTTGGAATGGAGGGCTCCTGAAAAAAAATAAATGGCGAATTGCCTAGATAAAAAAATATGGGCACAAGCATTTTTTGTAATATTGAAAACATTTTCATTTGATTAATTTCTAATTCAATAAATATGATGAATAAGTTATGAAGGATTATTCTAATTTGCAAGCTACCGGTTTATTTTTTCATGCCGTGAGGATGAGCTCTGATCTGCTAGCAAGAAAAGTCTGAGCTTCTTATTGGCCGCAACAGAGAAGGAAGCCAGTATTGAAGATGGTGCTGGAGACTTCATGGTCAGATGTTGGAAGCAAAAGAACTCTGGTTGTTTGTTCTTGGAGCAGACCAATACTTGACATCGGTTTCGAGCCTTTTCTAAAAATTATATTAGCGTTAATAAAAAATATAAAACCTTTAGTGACCACAAATTACGTATGAAGCATAAATATTCAAATTACTCGTTATTCACAACATTAAAATAAACATAATGTTTAATAAAGTATAGAAGTTTTTATTGAAATAAATTTGACCAAACTATCATATAATTGTGAGAAGTTTATTGTCTTTTAAAATAATATCACTTTTTAAAATATCACTTCTTCTTTAATTTCACTTTTTAGGCTTTAATCCTATTAATACAAAATTAACATCACCATCATATGATATATTTATTTTATATATAATGATATTATTATATCATGTATTATACAAATATGTAAGAGAGAGTGTAAGCCAAGAGTACTTGATAGAGAGAATGTGATAACAATAGGGTATTGTTGATCCTCGGTGTTATGAGGAAACTTTACTCCGAAATTCCAGACTAGAATAGAATAATAGTTGGTGGTCAGCTCTGAGGAGCACAGCATGGCTTCAGGGATCAACGAAGCACCCAGTGCCTCATTTTCACCATGCAGCAAATAGCTGAAAAAACATTAATGTCAAGAAATAATAAGTATTCTGTCTGCTTTGTGGACTCTCAACCCAAACGATTATCCATTTTATCATCCACTGGTGTTCTTGTTTTGTTAGCTACCAATGATCGAAACCACTAAAACAATATTTTTAATGTACATGTACATGCACAAGGATAGCATGTCTCCGGATGTGAAAAATCGCTAATCGTGAAGAACCTGGTCAGGATAAGGGGACAAAATTGTTATATTATTGCATTGCCATCCATACTTATGGATTATGCAAAGTTTCAGTTTATTTAGATGTTTAAAAGGGGTCGAAAATCTAAGATTCCATTGCATACATTCGAAACTAGTAAAAGCGTGCTAAATACTAATATTTGTTTGAAAAAGTGGAAATACTAGTTTAGTTTCTCTAAAATTACTCTCTTCAATTTTAAATTTTAAAACGGCCAATGTTTTTAGTCCATTCGTCAAGTCTGTCTTCTGGTCTCTACCGTGTTATTAAATTCATTGCCGAAGTTTCGCTGGCTATATTGCAAACTTCCACAGGGCTTAATCTCAGACTGAGAACGATATATACACATAAATGATATATCAACTTGCCTAATTTGTCATATCCTAGTGACTGGATGATTGAGTATTAGCATTTTATTAATTAATTATTGGTTGCCAAAAGTCTACTTGACAAAAATACAAACATTTAATTATCAATGAAGGAAGAATTTTCTTTACTATACAGCTTTGTCACTAAGAAGAGATTCTAATTTTTTTTCTCATTGAGTACTCATCCACAAGCAACCGATTCATATGAACTCCTTTCAGTTTTTACCAAAGTCGGAAAAATACAGCAAATTAAAAATAATAAAACAGCTTAAGTTAAACAAATGAAATATTTTGGGAAGTGCAAAATAGCTCAGAATCGTCTGTAAAATCTGAGTTAGAAAAATATTGGCCAAAATCATAAAATTTTCTCAATAGCCACTATTAGTTAAAAAAATAAAGAATTAATTTCTTCAGTTGAAATAAATTCATGTTTAAAATTCTATAAAAATGTATTGGAATATTCTAAACAATTGTTCAAAATCTAGAAATGCAATATTTTTTTATGCCTGGCACACTTCATCTCGTCAGTAGTAGAGTCCGAAGTAATGAATCCATAGAAATATACTGAATCAGTTGTATTCAAAGCTTCGTTTCAACCGCACAAAATGATAATGTTACCAATTTTATATGAATCAATTATTGACAATCGAATTAATCATCAATCATCATAGTTGCTAATTTTTTCCAATTAAAAAAATCTTCTGATAGTCAAAATGTATCATTTTTTTTTTTAAAATGCATGAAGGATTTTTCGTCAATTTTTATATTTGAAGTGATGAAAATGACTTGTATCCTGTTATATCCGGGCTAAGTTTTATATATTTCATAGCTGCATTTCTCCCATTAATAATATGATTCATTATAGCCTGCATACTCGAGTACAACATTGTTTTTTTAATTTTAGAATATTTATTTTCGAGAAAGATTTTTTTTGTTTTTGAAGAATGGTAGAAACACCCTTATTTTTTTGGATTATAGTTCTTTTCGACCAAATTAAATGTTTGAAACCTTGTAGAGGACTCTGAAAGGAAAATTAAAACAAGATTGGCTAACTATTACTCGAAAATTTCTTTTAAATGGTGGGAAAATCAAAGCAGCGCGCAGTGTTTAGATTTGTACAAGCTAGGACAAAAGTCTTGCTTAGAAACCTGAAATATGGTATTGGAATATTATAAACAATAAATCAAAACATGGTAATTTAATATTTGTTTAAATCTGACACACTTCACAGCTTGAGGGTTAAGATACAAAGTAATCACGGCAATAGAATAAATCAGTGGAATTCAATACATCATTTCAACCTCAAAAATTTATATTGTTCAACAACTTTTATCGAACCAATCGTTGAATATGGATATTAATTGTACTGTATTCTTTCGAAATAAAAAATTCTTCTGATAATCAAACTATATCATTTTTTTTTTTAATATGCCGAACAATTTTTCCTTATTTTGAAACTTTGAAGTGAAGAAAATGCATTTTACCCATTTTATCCGGGCTAATTATATTTAATAGCTACACCTTTCCTATGAATAATAAGACAAATTTTAGCCTGCACACTCAAAACATTACAAAATTAGTTTTTAAAACCTTACAGAGGACTCTGAAAGAAAATTAAAATGATTTTGGCAAGCAATCCTTCCAATTTATAATATATCTTATTTACCACGAAACAACTTTAATTATTTTTTTTACTAACAATTGTAGGATGGATGAATGTATATATATAAGGGAGAATACATACTTATTTTAAAAATAATTATAGTTTTTTTTGTTTAATTTCTTAAATTATTTTGTTTTTCATAAAGCTTGTATATATGTAAATATTAATAGTTTTCTTTCTTAATAATTATTGTTATCGTTTTTATATTTTTTCTTTTATTTAATTCGTTATTGCGAGCTAACTCCTAATTTATATTCATTAATTATTTATTTTCATTTATTAATTAAATTGTAATCCTATTCTACTCTAAGAAATTATAGTTTATACTTTGTTTTTCGTATCACTATTCTAAAGGAACTTGATACAGAATAAATTCGGATTTTTATCAATTTTATTATTATATATTGTCTTAATTACACATTGCTTTTATTTCAATTTTTCTAATTATTATCCTGGCAATCCTCTTAAATTCAGTTGGTAATTAATTAAAAACAACTTTTTAATAATTACAATGCTTAATTAGTCGAAAGAAATGCAAAAATGCAGAAAAATAATTTTGTCCAGCTGGCTCCAAATAATTGAAACACTGTGCGCTGTGTGGGTCCTTCTTAGGGTAGGCATGGTTGTCAGTGTTCTATGGATCATCAACCGTAGATTTTTACGCCGAAAAACGTGTGTGAACAAGCGGCCTTATAGACACTGGACCAAGTATAATTTTTTAATATTTTATTTATTTGTCATATTTTAGAATAATTTGGAGACGTTTAGGGATTTCATTGTTCTTAATATCTTGTCCTCAGGTCGTAAAACAGGAGTTCAGTGAAATTTACTGTAAATAATCATTAGGCTGCTCTTTAGTAACAGCCTGATTTTGATCTTTAGAACAGGAATATAAGAATAAAGAACATTAAAATTTTAAAACGTCGCCCAATTACAATTATATATTTATTGGCTGAGTCTCAAGATACTTGATAAAAAAACCAATAACCAAACAGTTCAAAAAAACAAATCTATATAAACATTACACACACATATATATATATATATATATATATATATATATATATATATATATATATATATATATATATATGTATATAAGTAAAATGTTATTTATAAACGAAAATATTCAGTAGATAATACATACCTGATTGCTTTTGTATTAATTAAAGATTACAAACTCATCGGAGCTAATTGAATGCCGCTGTACTGTCGGTTGCAATTGAATTTAAATCAGCATTTTGATTATTAATTTATTTAAAGACAAAATTAAATTTAAGAATTTATTTCAAATTATTACTCACTAATATTAAATTAACTGTTCCCGTTAAATTATTATTAAAATTAATGTGAATTGATGTCTTTTATAAAACAATCATTCCATTAATTGGAAATCCGATTTCGTTCACCTCTAACATTAGACTGGACTTTGAAATGCTAAAGGAAGATAAACAGGATTAGAATATTGTTTATACTAGTTGTCACGATATCGCAATCGCAAGTCCACTCAGATCACTATTAAGAGATTATTATCAAAGCTACTAAACAATTCACAGCCCATTATAAAAAACTTTTGAAATCGTTGCATTGATCTTTGCATATAAATAAAACAAATTAAGTTTAATAGGAGATAGGATCATCAACAATATTACAGACTGATGGTAAATCTAAATTTAGATTAATGTTTCTAAATTCTTTATATTTCAAAATTATTCTCCCCTCCCCCGGTAAAATTAATTCAATTACCTCCGTGCAAGAAATGTATTTTAGTCGGATACAATTTCAATTTGCTCTGAAAATTTCATATCCATTCATTATCTCGCCATGATTGTCTCTTGAAGATTACACTGATTTGTTCTTTTTAAAAATACAAAATAATGATTAATAGATAAAAATGTCAATCGGATCATTATTCGCAAAAATAAAAGGAATTAAGTTATAGAGACGTATCTGTCCTAGACCTCAGCCTGGTCACCGAAGTCATCTGCTGTTTAAGGAAGTCATCGCAGTTCGCAATCTTTAAATCAGATCTTCACATTTGATTCACCTTTTGCAGGTGAGTGCTAATAATTATATATTATGCTAGTTCACAATATTTGTTAGGTGACACATTATTATTATTAAAAAAATCATTGCAATCAGTTATTATGCTTATTTTGTGTTTTCATTATTATATGTTTTTTTGTCAAATGAAATGGTGAACAATATAATTAAACAAAATTCAGGATAAATAATTATATTAATTTTTTTTTAAGAGAAAAGATTTGTCCTTTGTCCGGGTTTGAATCCCGGCCAGGAATCCTTTCTGTTCAAAACAAAAATATTTAAAAATAATCACCATCAAAATAACAATTAATAAAAATAAAATACATAATAATGGTTATAATATATTGTTATTAAAATAAATATCGTTAATTAAATGTTATTACATATTTTATTTAATCAGAAACTTCAATTTTTAATTGTATAATAATTCAAGTACATTTTGCAATGACTTTGAGAACAATTGAATTAAAGAACCTGCACTTTTATTGTGCTTTTGAAATAACACTTTGAAAGAGCCGTTTATTTTTAGGCACTTTCCACATCACTGGAGTAATGTAGCCAATTTTTTCCTTGTTAATATTAATGAAATAATTAGTTTTGGCCTTTGCCTTTCAAACATTTTCCAATAATAAATTAGGTGTTTAAATGTATGTTGTTCTTTTCTAAAAATGCATTTCCCCCTAATATTGCACCTTATAGACCTTATAGACGATACAGTTGTGAGAAACCGTAGTTTAAGCCTTAAGATACAGATTTATTTGTTATATATTTGAACACATATCCTTTTTTTTATAAATTAGTAGTTTCTAGTAGAACATTCATAATTGTCATTAACCGTTGGTGACAGATTTATTGTTATACTGAAGTATGGTTAATATTTAAATTTTGAATTAAAAGAATCAATCATTATCATATTCTTTCGATATTTTCCCAATTAATTACTTCCCCAACCGTTAACAGCCCAGATCGCTCTACCTACATTTGTTTTAACTAATAGAAAATCATTTACTAGAAGAGTCTAACTTTTCCAGTTGGCTTCTTCCATCTCCTTACACAATTACCCTTAAGATTTTTAATTTTTGGGAAATATTTTCATTTTCAGCTAACCCCTCTGTTTGCAGTGGTCCAAGTTAGGGCTTGGCAGATCTCTATACCTTTCAGGTCTCCGAAGATTTTCTCCGCTTAAGCAAGCCTTTGCAGTTCGCAACCTTTTAATCAGATCTTTTTCACATCTTCCTAGTGGGTGCTAATTTTTACATATTTATGCAAGTTATCTTTTTCTTATCAGAACCTAGATCATTAGTTCTCAAAATGGGTTGTAAAGTGGCCTGTTTTATGAAAAAAATTTTTATTTATTATATACTTTTTAGTTAAATGAAACTAAAAAAGTATATAATAACTAATTAGTAAAGTATAGAAGTAAATAAAATTAAAGATAAATAATAATATAGTTAAGTACTCTATCAAATTTTCACGGCCAATATTTTAAAATCCATTCATTTCTTATTCCTTCAGTAAACCAATTTCTTCCTAATTAAGGTCACATTTAAGTCGTCATTGTCACTTCTTAAATAAACCCTCATATTTTTTTCGTGTGCGAGTTTTCGTATGTGATGCCAGAAATATGAAGCCTTCAAGAATGATTTGACATCGTCTGCTCTAGTACATATGGGTATCACGGGTAACGTTAACGAAAAACCACCAGCTAGAAGCAAAACGTAAGTCCCATACGAATTTTCATTCCTTTTTACACGCTTCTGAGGGTTTATTTTTCAAAAACTTGAATGAAATTATTCAAAGTTTCTGAAATAAAACATATTTTTTCATATATTCTAAATTAGGAAATTTATGATCCGATTTGGATAGGTATGATCATTTTTAAACCTTTTCATCCCCTATAGAATGAATTTCCAAGTCCATTCTAATTTTGTGCGGTGATATGGAAACAGTTGTAATCATTACTCGTACATTCTATATTTAAGATTCCAGCTTCTAACATATTTTTTTCATACAATCTTCCAACTCCTATTTTACGCTTTTAGGGGTTGATTTTCAAAAAATTGAAAAACGCGCAATTATTTATTTTAAATGTAGAATCTAAATCTACAATTTCATGGTGCTCGCTTTAAAAAGTACGTATTTTTATAACTAAAGTTTTTCACCCTGATAGGGGTTGAATTTTTAAAAATCCTTTCTTAGTGCGCCTTGTAAATAAAATAAATATAAAATGTACCTGCTGTCCAAATTTCAAGTCTGTAGATTATGCCATGTTGTATGTATATATAAGAGGTATTTAGAGGTTATCCAATCGGAATGAAATACTCAAATGACTTACCTGTCCAACAAGGATGGTCACCATGGGACCGAAGCTGAGCTCCTTATAATACTCACTCCTGGTGCCCTTTGGACGACTCCTCTCGATTACAATTTATACCAAAAATGATCAATAATATGAGAGGAAAATAGTTGACTGGATGATGTAATGGAGAATGGAGATAGTTGGGAGGGGGGGGGGTGTAGTGAAAAACACAACACCAAATAAGTACATGACTTATATTTAATGTGTGCCGACGTTTCGACCTACCTTGTAGGCCATCTTCAGGGCAAATAGGAGAGGCGGCCCGAGTAACAGACACTGGGTGTTTTTTGACTGCACCCCCCCCGCCAACTATCTCCATTCTCCATGAACAATAATAGTTCGTTCTTTACCAAGCATAAAGACACACCCTTACAGGACGACGATAATAACTCTTCCATTGGTTCAACCCTTGAAACCAGTTCATTCGTAGAGTTCATCATCAGAGGTAATTTGCTCATATTTTAATGTTGATAATTATTATTTATCTTATGATTTAAATGCCATATCTTATAATCAGGTTCTATAATAGAAAAATTAATTTTAGTCGGCACAAATGGTTTCCGTGATCACACTTGACCAAATGACTAATTTTTACTTTTTCTTTTATAGATTTCAACAAATACTTTTTTAAATTTCATGAAAATCCTTCATAATTTATGTGTAACTAACTATCAACTAAAATATACTTTAACTGATCCGAAATAATTAATCTGAAGTTATCAATGATGAATGAAATTACATTCTGTTACACATTGTATTAAGAGGAAATATACGATGCATACACATTGTTAAAACCCTAAAAACTATAACTAATAATCAATAGTTTTTTAAAAGAAACCTTGAAAAATAAATTCTGAATGACCCATAGAGACAAAATCTAGTTTTAATCAAAGTTATTGCTCTTTTGATAGGCTAGAATTAATCTAAATTTGATCTAATTAATTAACAGTGCAAATATAAAATAAAAAAACTACATTATTTGAATTAAGGAATTGACTTAAATGACCTGACTGGGCTCCACTTACTGAGGGAGATATTTTTCAACCAGAGAGTTCAATGATGCTCCCACTATGTTTGTCTGAAATCCCTATGAAACAATTATTCTATTATATTATTAAAAAAATAATACTGTTTTTATCTTTTAATTTTATCTCAATAACCATTGACAGATGGACTTTGTATACAATAGATAAAACATAAACAAATATTTTTTACTTCCTCCCAATAACAAAATTTATTCACTCACAGTTAGGACCTACAGTCCTTGTATGACCTGGATCTCTTCCGCCATTCTTTCCATTTCTTTTACAATTTATAATGCCTATTTAATGTCTCACTACCACAAGACTATCTATTCAGCCTAGTGATGTCAATTTCAATGTTAGTATATGGTATTTAAAATTTTTCATAAAAAAATTGTCCATCGAAATTTCTAGGTGTGTTTTATACCAAAGTTTTCATTCTCTGTTAAATTCTTCTGTATTAATTTTAGATTATTTTTTATAATACCAGCGAACCTGAGTCCACACTATCTTGAAACATAAATACATTATCATGCATCATCTTCCTTCAAAATTCCTTGGAGTCACAGAATAAGATCATTTAAATTAATATAAAATAATAATATTCATAAAAATCAAACACTTTTCTGTACTTGTTTTATATATATTTTTTTATATACTTCCTGATAACAAGTCAATATTAAGATTAACACTGTTATTAGTATTAACTTCTTGATTTTGGATAAAATTATTGCCAAATTTATTGAATTTTTTAAGTAGTTGTGGCTCTTTTATAATTTAGCATTAAGAGGTATTAATTCATCTTTAGAATTAAGCATGTATGTTGTGATTTGGTTTTATAGTAGAAAGAAAAAAAGGAATTTTAAGGTTATCCAATTCTAGTAATTATAATCATGTAAATTTTTGAACTGATATGCTTGATACAAATAAATTGCTCACAAATTGAAGTGGACCGTTCATCAAAAGTTAGGTAACTCTCTTTTTTAACCATACTTCTGGTTATATTTTTGTATATTTGTGCTTATAGTACCTCACTTATCGATTGTTAATGGTTTTTGTTCAACAAAAACAAATACACCAAACAAAATTTTAAAAAAATTTATTTTTTAAAATTAAATAAACATTTTTCACAAAATAAACATTTAAATTTTTAGAAATATTGGTTTCCATATCAATTTAACCTTTTTCATTAGGGTTTTGGAACCCTGTGTGAATCATCCTCTACTTTGAATTAATGCTTCACATCGGCGATTCATACTCCTTATTAAGCTCAATATGTAATCTTGAGGTAAATTAGCCCATTCCTTAATTAAGGTGGCAGCAAGTTCATCTAAGTTATCTGGATAAGGTGAACGCATGTGTAATTGCCGTTGGAGTTTGTCCCAAACATGTTCAATTGGATTCATGTCTTGTGAACAAGCAGGCCAGTTCATGCGCGATATTTCTTGCTCTGCTAAATAACGTTGAATCATCCTTGCCCTATGAGGACGAGCATTATCATCAACAAGAATGAAATTCCAACCCGCTTCTTGGGATAAAGGAATAATTACAGGTCTGATGACGTTGCTCAGATAGATTTGTGCGGTTACAGATTCATTTCTAAACCGTACAAGCTGAGTTTTTCGATTACTCGTTATCCCTCCCCACACCATTATTGAGCCTCCTCCATAAGAGCGAAGTGATTCAGTCGTACCTGGGCTTTTTGCCCTCAAACCAACTTCATGTAGGCAGTTTCTAACCGTTTTATTGAAATGCGGACTCCCGTTGCTTGTTGAAAAGAGCATTGCAACTGTCGAGCTGTTAAACCTCGTTGCCTAATGGTTTGGATTTTGAGATATTGGTCTTGCCAAAGGGTGGTTTTTCGAACTCGGCCTCCTCCATGTGTGTACTGAGCAGTACCTGTTGCCTGGTGACGAGTCCATGCTCGTCCAATGACTGTGTGAGAGCAGTGAAGCCTACGACCGACATCACGTTGAGAATGGCCTAACTCTAAAAGTGCTAATGCCCTCCCGAGTTCTTCAACACTAAGTCATCTTAAGACATTGTTAAACACTGTCTAGTGAACTGGTTGAAGTAATATTGACGAAAAAAGGGAAATAATGTTTACAAGACACAAGTGGAAAATAAGCACCTCAGCTCTAAGTACTGATACTAAGACTTTGTTTTTGTTTTTTATCTCTTTAACACTGTGAAAGTGCTGATAAAATAGTTTTTTAAAATGGAGGAAAACCTCAAATCAATCAAGTTGGTAAATTATAAAATATCTTCATTTTCTTGAGTGGTCCACTTCAATTTGTGAGCAGTTTAGTTATTATTAGAATTGAGTGAAAGTAACTAACTGTTATTTTCAATGTCCTTATTCAGGAAGAGTTCATGGAGGGGCCAGATCTGTTTTCTTGTATGCCCCCGACAGGATATCAATGTATGGATGAATAAATGATGGCAAGAGGGGGTGTTCATCAACGATGCCGTTGAGTTCATCATCATTGAACCAGAGAAATCCAATGGAAAGAATCAGGTCCTGGCAAGCAAGCCAGGAAATAGACAATATGAACCAGGAAGTAAATGAAATAGACAGCAAAACAGACGAAACAGACCAGAAAGAAGATGAAAAAGGCCAGGAAGAAGATGAAATAGACCAGAAAGTAGAAGAAATAGGTCAGGAGTTTGGTGAAATAGATGAAAAAGACCAGGAATCAAAGGAAAAAACAAAAAACCTGAAAAAGAAGATTAACGACCAATTCTTCAAGTCTACAATTACATTACAATTACAAGTCTACAATTAGATTTACAATCATAAAATATAATCTCTATTAGACATAATTACAATCAGGTGTAATTTTATTATATATATATATATATATATATATATATATATATATATATATTTATATTTGATAATTAACAATACATAAGGAATGATCTATATTTAATTAGGAATTACAAAAAATATAATGATAAATAAATTTTAATTAACTGATTGTCTCTAATTTCTAATAACAGATCAATGAAACATTTTTATAAATAATTTTCAAACTTGATCAATTCATGTGTCGACAAAAAAAAAAAAAGCTTTAAAACTATTATATTTAAATACATTTCAATTATTTTTTTCACATTAGTATATGAAAACTTCATATTGAAATTATCAAAATCTGTATAAGGTATTATTATTTATTTTCTAACTTATTCAATACAAAATCTTACCCAAGAATTAGGGCTATAAAAGCGCCATTTTTTTTTTAACCACATGTTAATATAGTAGGACCAGTTAAATTTAATTACTCAATAAAAATTGCAACAGAATAAATGAATCCCAATGTGAACATTTAATTTAATTGAGTGGTTTATTTGTTTTACATATTTTTATAATTCTATTGTAAACTTAAAGAAATATAAGAATAGCTTTAATTAGAAAATAAAAATATTTTAAATTGTGAATGATTTATTTTTTATTGATTGTAACTATATTTTATTATTTTTTTCCTTTCTTTTCTACTGATTTTCTTATTTTGAAAATTATCTGTAAGGAAAAAATCAACTACATTTAAAACCATATGTGTAAATTTCTACAAAAAGTATATTGCATTTTCATTCCATTTCCAAAACCAGTCTCAAGACCCACAGATTTGTACAACTTTTAATAAAGCCCAGGAAAGAATTTCAGGCTGAAAATAAAGTTTCATCGCTTGTGTGGGAAAATCCCTATCTACAAATACCATTTAACTAACTGCTCGGCTCAACAGTCCTTGCAGAACCTAGACCCTCCCTGATGAGCCTCCTCCACAACTCTTGATCCGTCGCCTTCTCTCTCCACCTTCTCACTCCCATGCTTTTCATATCTTGCTCTACATCATCAATTCACTGTAGATGTGGTCTTCCACATTTCCACTTTCCTCCTGGTCCTCTAACCTTTCCACATGGCCAAGCCATCTCAGCCTTCCCTGTTTTTATTATATTCACAATTCGTAATAGATGTTTTAGAGTTGTATATTTTTCCTTATCCGCCATTGTTCATTCTCCTGTATTGGGCTAAATATCTTTCTTAATAAATTTCATTCCCCTTTGCTCATCTTGCTATGTGTGACTGCCTATGTCTCACTCCTGTAGGTCACTGTTGGCCTGATAATTGTCCTGCATAGAGTTATTTTTGCATTCCTGGATATGCACTTCGACCTAAGGATATTGAGCAGACCATTATACCATATATTTCCCGCAGCAATGCTGGCTCGCTCGTCTGATCTAGTATTGTTATAATTTGTGATAGTGCCTCCTCAATACTTGCGTTTTTGTATAAATCGCTTGTGTTGGAAAATCCCTATCTACTTAATGCTTCTTACTTATTCCTATTTAGTCAAAGGAATGATTGTTGTCCCTGGCCATTTTCTCTTTGTGGGGAAGTTGAGATTCTTCCCTCTAAAGAAATAAAATGAGTCTTTTTCATTTTTATTATTACATCATGACTCCAGAACACATTACAGGCTTTTCCTGCATACATATGTTCAAACAAGTCTAATTAGAGTTTTTAAACTTCTTGATGCTTTCATTCATTATTCTATAGCAGCCAAAAAGAAACCTTTACTTATAGACTGCCTAATTCATCTATCTTAATTTTTGAGTCAAAGTAGTTTATGCCAAATGTATATACACCATATGTGACAGTGGGTTCTGTGGCACTAGTCAGCATGTACTTGGTTTTTGGATTATCTCAAATCCCATTAGTTGTTCAGTTTTCTCTAACTATGTGTTAATATCAAATGTCAAAATATATTGTGACAAGAATTATCATCTCTAAAACATGTTTACCCTGGAGTCTGCAAGAACAACAAATGTTTTCTACATTCTTTGATATCTGGTGTATGTAATTGTGGTAGATCAAAGAAAACAAATGTTGCCAACTCTTTTATAAGCTAAACATAAATCAAGAAAAGTCTGTTCTCAATCCCTCTTTCATCTGTATACAATATATTTATTCTCTGCAGATGAATTTTAGATTTCAACAGAATTGTATCGATCACCAGCAACCCCAATTCTTTTATAACTTTATCAAGAGCAAAGTTAAACAATAAATACTAGAATCATACTCCTTTATACATACTTGACACTCCAAGGTCTTGTATATTTAGGGAAAGTAACTCTGGTATTCAACTTAGCTTCTTGCCATACTTAGAAGAAGCTTTGCGAGACTTATCAATTTACAGTGTAAATTCATTTCTTGCAGACCATAATACAGTTTTTGTTTAATAATGCTGCTATAAGTAAGCCGATGGTAACTGAAAATATTACATGCTCAAGTTGTTCATTTAATGCCACTTTATGCTACATTAAATGTTATATGGGTAATCGGAAATATATATGCCCTTATATTCTCTAGTTCTTTCTAAAACACTTCTCAGAGTAAATATTTATTTGATACAATAACCCTTTCCTAAGAGCATAGTGGAGTGGTCTTTACTATAAGAGAGGAACTGGTAAGAATAAAATAGTAAACAAAAAACAAGTGTTAATCCTTGAAGGATGCCATTATACCACACTTTTTGTCAATTACTGTTTTTAAGATCAAATAACAAAAACATTTTTTTTTAGGTTTATTTTATCCAATTTTTCGATTCACAAACGATTATTGCATTTCATTATTATTATCATTTAATGTACAGTAATTCACTAACCTTTTATGTTAATTATGTTGAACCTTCCAACTTCTGGTATTCATATAAGTTGGTGTTTATCCATTCTGAAATTTTTATTATTTTATTTTTCTGGCAAATGAAACCTCCAAAAACTATTCCTTAATAGCCCTGGCCAAACCTGTTGTTTGTTCATTTAACGTTACTTTATGCTGCAATGGGTAATTGGACGACGCTACAGTGCTCTATTTTGCCTCTATTTCCAAGTGTAATTAGGATTTGCAATATTCAACGATTACCTGACATAGTACAGGCTCCGAACCCCGTTTAACGTCCCTTTCAAAGGATTTTTTACTCCCTTTTAAAACCCAAGGACCACCTGCCGTGATCTTGGGCTTAGTAAGTTGTTATGCTGACTACTGGACCACAGGTCACTCCTTGGCAAGACCTGTTGGGGTATATTTAAACTGGCCATTTATTTTTTACCTCAAAACGAGACGAGTGTAAACTGTCCCGTTTTTAAAAATTAAAAATGGAATTGACAGCACGGTCCATACCACAGAATACTGAATACTAATATTATAATTTATTTTTTTATTAATTGTTATAATTTTTAAATATTTTTATTTGAAAAAAAAAGATATGTCCAGGGCCGAGATTCGAATCCGGGTCTCCTATGTTTCCGTCATGGAGCTCTGCCACCTGAGCTATCCTGGTTCGTACCTCGGCCATTCACCAGATCGTCCGACAACGCGGTCTCGCACCGCTCGGCGCCCGTGCTCCAATATTTTAAATTTTCGCACGGTTTCAGAAAACGGGACTATTTTGTGTCCCAGATCATTGCTTGGGGACAACGGGACAGGTGGTCGAATAAAAGGACAGTCCCTTTCAAAACGTACGGTCAGTTTAACTATAGTATGTCATCTCAATGAATTTACATATGGGGGTACAAATTAACCAGCCAAATTTGTTTCATTGCTAATCGTAACTCGGTTTCATGTCAGGTCTCAGCGAATGTTTTTGCCTGTAAAGAAGTTTATTAAAACTGTAATTTTATCTTAGTAACATAGTCTTTCCACCTTTTTGTGTTATCGAATGACCAAATAGTGATGTTAATAGCTGAACCTAGTCAAATGAGTGAAAAAGTAGCTCTAGAGTGATACAGCGTCATCAACTCGCGGCGCTGCATTCCTTCACCCTAGCGGAACTCGTAACTAATAGTTTTGTATTCATTGGGTTAATTAAAAGTATTAATGATTTAGGTTAATATTATTTGAAATTATTATGCCGGTAGCCACTGAATACAATAAAAATCGTTCAAGGGATGAACAAAATCTTAAGCATCCCTCCAAATTGAGGGCGGGGTATTAATTATGAGTGCTATTTTAATTATTTATTCTAATTCGATGACAGTCGATGACTTCTTTTCATTACGCTCAGTCAATTGATAATTTTAAAGTGTAGTGCAAAGAAATAAGTTACCACTAAGTTCCCGCTAGTACGGGGCGGAGTGTTGATAAGGCCGCAGCAATCTGAAATTGTACCAACAAATTATTATTATTATTTTTTAACACCATTTATTCTGGAGAGCTGGTAATACCGGATAGTTGCAGATTTTTATGCGGGGTTCTACTGCTCTCATATATACTTATATCTATGTATATGTATATTCATTATATATCATGTATTCACACGATAGTTAAATACTACCCCCTTAATACGAATGGGTTGGGTGCAAAGGGCGTTGAATCATAAGTGAAAACTGTGACGATGCGGGAACTCCCCTCCACTGTCAGTAACTGTGGCTGTAGTAATCAGTCGTGTGGAGTCCTCGGGACAGTCAATAGTGGGAAGTTCGTATGTACAGTCTTTCTCTGTGAGTGACCGCGTTCTGCAAGAAAAGCCCTCAGTGTCTTCGTTTCAAGAAAGAACTGCTCCTAAAACAATGGTATGCTTTTTAATTTTATTTAATATTTTTTATATTATTGTTTTTCGGATTTATTTAATTAAAATTATCAGTGAATATATTTCAGAAGGTATTATCTTATTTTTAATTATTAATGATTTCTATTAATTTGATCTTCTAAAACAACGTATTTGTTCCATGTATCTTATGATGAATTAAAAAAATTCAATTATAAAAGTATCATTGGAAGATTAATTGTTATTTGTTTTCATTGAATTGGTTGTGTTCTGTATTAGATTTAGTTTTAACTATTAAAACTGTAATTTCATCTCTTGTCATCACTGACGAAATCGTGATATGAATTGAAGTTCTCAGAAGTACTCTTCGTTCTTCGAATTCTTTGATAAGACATTACATCACTGTCAACTCTAATCGGAGCACGAGAACTCAATTGTAACAGTTGTTTTTGTTAACACAAAACATGAATCCTTGTCATATTATGTTTGTATTGTTGTTGACATTTTGTTCTCATCCCATAAAATATTTCTTTTTTTTTTACTTTTAGGAGTACGACCATAACCACCAATGTTATATTTTATCTTATAATAAACTTTTACCTTATCGCCGGGACTCCTCATTCTTATGTACTTCTTATCAAATCAGTGAAATATTCTTATCATCAAGGTGAGTCGATGTAACTCAGCGCAGTTGTTGAGATCTTGGTCAACAAAATCTCTGCTTGAATTGTTACCAAAAGTGTATATAAATATCACTAGTCCTAGTGTAATATATGATTTAATGACTTTTTTAGTAATGATTTCCTGTTCCTCAACAACAATTTGTTAGTATTCGATAGTAAGTTCAGTCAGAAGTTGTTAGTTTTTGAAGTAGCAGTTCAAGACTTGGATAAACGCTGATGACCATCAGAGGAAACTTGCATGGTATAACTACGTCTCTCAACCAAGTTTAGTTTTTGTCTCATCGTTTTTACAGGATGTTAAATTTATAGCTTACGTTGACATTAAGCAACTTATTTACACAGCGTACAAAACCAATTATACTTTTTCATGATGTCAGATAGAGTTTTGGTGTAATCCTATAGTCCTCATTATTAAGAATGTTTGATCATGAATCAATTAGTATTTATAAAAAATATATTCAATGAAATGTAATAAAAAAATGAACAAACAAATTATTATTGTTATTATTATTATAATTATTATCTTCGTATGTTATCTTCATACGCAGTTGCGTTCAGAATTTTTTTCGGTGGAGATTTTAAAAGTATAATACACGTCATAACTTTTATTTGTTTTAATTCCTAGTTATTTTTACCAAATTGATTTGCTTTTAGTAACTTTTTGTCTTTTGGTGAGTTCAGATGCAAAAGAGGCAGGCATATAGAAATTGACCAATACATTTACTAATTCAAGTAGGGGACCATTCAAACTTTGAAAAAGTTCTAAAAAATTGAGGTTTTCATATAAAAATTAAAATGATTTATCAAATTATTTGTCCATATTATCATTTTCAATATTCATTTACTTTAATTAATTTGTATCGCAAAAGAAGAATCAGTTTTGTTTTTTTAGGTTAAATCTTCTATGATTGCTTAATAATACATCTCTCGCTGAACTAACCGAATCTGTTGGTAATTGTACTCCAAAACACATAAGTCTTAATCGATTTTCGTTTAATTTAATGGATAATTTAGTTATTCATTAAGATTTACATGCGTGCCTAATTACATTCAGCAAGTTAATGTAATTTAAACACGGTAGATTTGACAAATTTTATTCTGTACGCACTTAAAACAAGAAAGCTGATATTCCGTGGTTGTGACACTTCAAGATTAAGGTGGTATAAAATATTCCCATTTTTTCCTAATTTATTTTACACCAAGATCAACGTTACGATTTAAAAGCTAGTTAAGAAAACTTTCTTTGGACATTCCTGCTTCAAGGTAAACTGAGTCATTTAAAAACCTTAACTCGCTATGAGTCATTTAGCATTCAACTCAAGAAGTCACCTATAATCTGGCCAGCTGTAATTCTAAATGATTTTATTTTTGTATCAGTCTTTGTAGTAGATGCTGTTCTAATTCAAGGCTGTTCTTTTAATTATCATTTGTGTTTATAGCTGATTTTGCCAAAATATATCAACTCATTGAATATAGTTTATGAACACTGGCTTTAGAATTGCTTCTGAATTCATTGTAACGAATTGGACCCGTGAAGTTTTGTTTATTTAGGTAGTTATTTCTCCAGATTTAAAGTCCCTACTTTGTTAAGCGATACGTTTCAGTTCTTGGTGTTCCTATGTTCTATAAGTGTGTTAATTAATGGTCCGTTAATATTTAATAGTTTAATTATATTATAACATATAATAATTATCCACTATGTTGGTTGAATGTCAGGAAATGGTTGTTGAGAGAATCGTTATCTGGCGAGTCAGAATTTTATTCTGCACTCGATTAAACATGTGAAGATTAATTTTTTGTCCAGATGAATGAGGCTTCGTTGTTATACTAATTCCAGGTATTTTAGTAGACATAACAAATAATAATAAAGAAGATTAATTTTATTTATAAAAATACTATTTATATACCATTAAAATTAACCTATATCATAGCTTTGTGATTTACTTTGTGCCGAATAAATATTTACTTCTGGAACAAGATTTACCGACAGCTTGTAATATCTGATATCGATAGTTACTACCTCTTCCATTCTTATCTTTTTCATTTCCTCTCTTTCCCTTTCACTCGTAGCCTCTTCACATGCTTTTTCATTTATGTCATTTAAAAAAGTACGGAAAACGGAATTCAACTTTTCTTCTTTCTTTCAGAGGTCGATTCCATATTTGTATCTTCAAATTTCGCTTGGTGGGGGGGGGGAGTCGTTTTAAATTATTTCATCACATGATTAGTCAACTTTATCTTATCTACAAGCATATCTTGTGAATACACCTTCGAAGGCGATGAGTAGAATGGATTCTAGAACAATCGTGTTTGTTTAATGTGAAATATGTTATAGTGCTGTTTGTAATATATATTCCGTCTGCCTTATATTCGCTTGGAACTAGTAGTAATGATTTGTAAAATAATTAATTTTAATTGAACTCGAAATAAAGAATTATGTGATTGATTCATATGAAGTTATTTGATTTATGAATGCATTATATTTATTTATTTACGTTGAATTAAATACAACTTCCACTGTTGGTCTATTTATTAAAAAATAAATAAATAAATGGAATTATAATTAGACATTGCTGTAAATTTAACATAAATGATAAACCATGTTTTTTTATTGCAATTTTAATAACGGTTAAAATAAAAAAGTATTTTTCCTCAAGTCTACACTAAAATCATGTTAATACTTTCTTTATTTATCAAATTTTATTTTTTTAAAGTAACATAATAAACATATTGTTAGAAATAAAAATAAAATATCTTATCATTAAAAATATCAGAAACGAAATCAAATATTTCATTTGTAATTAATAGTAAATAAGAAATGATGTTGCTGAAAATTAAAAAAAAAAACTTCACGAATAATATTTATTCTAATGCTAGAAAAATCTCAATACATTTTATTTATTTAGAAATAATACATTAGGCAAATGCTAAGTTATTATTATTATGTATATAGTTTTGATGTGTGTAATTTTATTTCTATAGAAACGATAAGTTTATATTTTATCTTTTACTAATTAGATAAATATTAATCGGCCACCTGAGTCAATTATTTGTTTTCCGGTACAAATATGTTTTGTGTTCTTGGTACATCGATAGTTAACTTTTTTTTATAGCGTTCCTTTTAAAATTTATTTAAATTTCATTTAATGATGTTTTTCTCTAGGAAGCGCTATTTTAAGTTAAATATAAAATGAGAAACTCATATTGTTTGAATAAAATGGATTTTATAAAAAATTGATGAAAGTTTTATGATTCGTTCAAAATTAAATAATACTTATATTCAAGAGAAAAATACATTAATAGTTGTTAACGCAAAAGTGAACATTTTCAAACAATAAAGCCTCAAGTCTCTAAACTAAAAACTGTTTTACAAAATTATATGCCTATATTCGCCATTCAGGCATCTTAAGGACAGAAAAAGAATAATAGCAAAGACAAAACGAAACAATAAAGCACATCCTAACCTCAAAAAGCAGCAAGAAACTAGCCAGAAGAAACATCCCACCACCCCCAAGGCCCAAATGCAATTATAGAATCATAAGGAAGGTTACAGGACATCAGCTGGAAAAGGTTATATAAACAGCTTACTAAATAGGAAATGCACGCACCAAACTTCAAAACGCACAAAGGACGAAATAGAAATAAAATAAATCTGTTTCGCAGGTTGTCGATTCGAGTTGAGTCACAAGTTTTAACTGTTTTTTTCTCGTTTCTACGGTAAGGTGTTTTTTTGGAACACATTAAAATGGAAACGATTGAAAAGTTAAAACTTGGTGTGACTCAATCCGAAGCGACGACATGCGGAATAAATACTTTCATACATAGGAAATAGGAAAACGTTTTATTTTTTTCAAGGTTGCATTATTATTTCTCAATAAGAAACTTCACTAATAAGTTATTTTCATTGTTAAATTAGTACAAAAGTTTCGTTTGTTTATACTGTGTTTATAAAAAGTTAACTTATGTTTATAATACATTCAAAATTTTAACTTAATTCAAGGATTTTACTTTGAAGGGAAACCACTTTAAAATGTGGGAGAAAGTAGCGATAAATTATGATAATGCCTAAATGGGAGGAAGGTGAATCCGAAAAAAAATCAATGATATTCAATGTTGATAAAAACTTTAAAGTAAATTTTAAAATATTTCATTGGAAATATACAATTGTATTTAAAAATTAAACGGTTCTTAATGAAGTAAATTATATTGTTTTTCGACAATGGAAAATCATGTGACTTCAGTTGCAGTTTCGATTTTATTTGACAAATATGCCATCTAGCGTTGTTTTATTTTCATTGCGTTGTTTCAGAATTGAACATGAATGCGTTTCTAAAATGATCGAAAATGCGATCCATACATATGTACTGTTCGATATACATACTTTCAATATGTTTACTAGCTGATTAAGAATAGATTGTACTGTTGCTACTGTTTTTTTACTCTTTATTTTTTGCTGTCTTTAAATTGAGTTAGACTTGGGCAAACTGTAATTTCAATTACAATAGAAGTTACTTCGCGATTACAGTAATTTTGAAGAATGGGTTGTAGTATATCAGGATTGTGATTGGTCATTACGATTCTGCTATACTGCTCATTCTACAAAATTAAAGATGATAAGTAATCGCAATTGTAATTGAAGTTTCATTTAGCCCAACACTGGATTGAGACAACAGCTCTCAGCTCTTACACCTGGCTGTTCCGGTTGTACTCTTCACCGGGTTCCGGCTTTTTATTTTATGTCCCAGATGTTCGATTGGCAATACATCTGCCCCAGCCTCTGTTGTTGGGTTAGGGCTGCCTGACAGGTATAGAGAGTCTTGATTCAGTCTGGGATTTCTGTGGCGAATGGAATTAATCTGTACTGGAATGGGAAACTCAATGTGATGGCTTAGAAGATCAAGTACTTTAAAGCGTTCTAGCTCGCTGAATATGAATTGGTTAGTCTTATTTTCACCCACAAAACCATGATGAGCTCAGTTCTCAAAAAAACTTCATAATAAATGTGTGCGGATAAAATTATTACTTGTTTTATTATATTTATAATCATTATTTCTTCCCTTTATCATTTAATATTTTCCTGATCGTCATATATAAATATTTAGTAGACTGCAAGAATTATAACAAGTCTGAAAAGATAAAAATATTAAACAAACATTTCTTTGTTGCTGGATGATCATTGATAAAACGCTTACTCGCCTTCAATATTCTACTTACAATAATATAGCTTTAACTATACCGAGTTAATAATATTGGACGAGTAAGATGGCCTCTAGGCAGTGTCAATTCAGTGATGTCCTTTCTATCTAAATGTGAGTTATCCATCAATCCTCACCTGCTGCTTTGAAATTGCTAAAAAAAAAATAACAATTAGCATTCATGAGGTTTCTATATTCGTGTATAACTCTTGACCCCAGTTTTTATGCCTTTAAACAAGAAACTGGATAATATTTTATTTGATTCTCCTGGATTTCCTCTTAATAAATTTTGTCTATTTAAGAATTAAATTTTTTTTTTATAGATTTGTATTTAATCTCCACATTTTGATAGTTCTTATTATCAAGAAGCCTATCAGCCCTTTTTAAAAATACCTGAAGAAAAGTGAATTTAGTTTATTTTCAGTAAAAATAGCTTAATAAATATGCCAATATACTTGTTGTTGTTCTTAATTTTCCCCTTTTAATTACTATTTACTATAAACATTTTGATATGTTAAGGAACAAGTGAAAACCCCAAAATATTTTTTTATTTAAGTGCGTTGTTCTTAAAAAATAACAATTTTTTAGTGACTGTAAACTTAATTGTTTCTTTCTGTACTTTGACTTCTATCACTTCATGTGTTGCATTCATTCTTTATCAATCGTGAGACCTCCATTTCCTTTGCATCTTTGCTTCATCTTTTCCCGTTCATTTTCCTCCATCTACAATGCATAGAGATTTTCTATAATTTTCGAGAAAAGTGTTCCCTGTGTAATCTACAATTTAATACACCATTTCTATGGCTATTTTAATAAGTTATTACTACACGGTGCTCATGAAATGGACAGATTGAGTAGACTGCAAATAGATATGTCACATCAGGGATTTGTGACGAAAAGTGATGTCCCCTGGAGGCCGGGGCATTTGAAGAATGAGAACAGGTTCTTCAAGGCGAATCTCGGAAACTGGAAGATGGAAGGTAGAAGGTTGTCCGAGGCTCCATTAGGAGAAACAGCCCAGGGATTTGTTTGTGTTTGCTTCTTTCAAAAAAACCGATACGTCATATTTCTACCTTAAAATGTATTAAGGAATTAGTGTATTATTACAGTTTGTTACAATATAATCTATAAAGAAAACGTGTGTTCTAAGCATCTACCTGCCACGCGAGTGTCTCCAAAGCTATCATTATAGATATTACTTTTTAATGAAGAACTATCGACTAATATATCCCTCACGTCTTTTCATTGCTTTTCATAACAGATCATTAAGTAAACCTTTGAGTCGTGTTGAGTTTATTTTGGACTATTATTTCTCATAACTTTTTTAGATATTTTTATCACCCTTTTTATTGCTGTTATTCTATGTGCCTCGATTGAAATTCGATGATTGAGAGGTTCACATGGAAAAATTAGTTTGTCGAAGTAAAATAAACATAATTTTTTTCGGGGGAAGTTAACCGTGCTATAAATTAATCATGTCATTAAGATAGAAAGAGGAGAAAGTAAAACCTCGGAGTGGTTCTTTTGTGAACGGTGGTTGTTGCTATTTTGTACTTGAAACTTAAAGTTTTAGTTGTCAAAACAGTTGTTTGTTTCTCCTATAATATTACTTTTTTATAACAAACTAACTTTCCGATGTCATCATCAATTGTTTCCAGATGACAATGAAGTTGTTCCAATAAATTTTAACTATTTAAATGTTGATTCTAGGCTTTAAATCTATATTAAAACAAACGAATTATAGCAGAACAACAGACGAAGCAAATCGCACTCAAGTTTTAACAAATGCAAAGCGAAGGACACTCGGACGTGAAATAAAATTCTCCTTTATTCAATGTAAAAAAGTTGGTTTTGAATTTTTTAATTGATTACTATGATGTTAAGTTTTTAAAAAGACTCAGGAAAATAAAGTACAATGAATATTGTAGAAATATACTTACAATTAAAGATATAACATTATAGTGGACACATTTATTACTGTGGGAGAGCCTCCTCTTGCTTGACGATTGTTATAATAATTTTGCCGTTTTGATTTTATTTACCCGCACGTTATGGAGAGTTTCATTATTTATTAAAAATCTCATAGTTAAAAGTTCTGTTTGCCGTACTTTATCTGAAATAAAGATTTTTTAGAAATGTTTTTAGCAGTCATATACTTATTTTTAGATTAATTACTAAATAATTGATTGAATATGAATGGTTTTCATGGTCATTCTTATTTTATAGTTTTATCACTCTTCTAGTGCTTGATTGATTCTTAATAGTTCAATAAAAAACCATGTTATTTCTGTACACTAATAATTTTTTTATTCTCTTTTTAAATATTTGTATTATAATATTCTGTGTTTGCCTTAGCGTTTGTATCTCTTCTGTAAGCGTATCTTCGATGGTTTTCAGATTTTTGAAAGGTCTTATCTTTACCCCTCTCTGTTATTTTTTTTATCATACTTATCGTTGTTGATAAGAAACCGACAGCATCCTGACTGGTAGCGATTAACATGCTTTGAATAGATTTTTGTCTTCCTTCATATTTGATAGTGGGCAGTGGTAGTAGATTAATCATTTGTTTGTGTATTGCAGTTTGTGTTTTGTGTTTACAGATTATAATGTAATTTTAAAAATAAAAACCTTAATACGCAAATGATTAGACAACAACACTCACCACTATCAAAAACTTTTATAAAAGAAAAAACCTGCACCACTACAACCAGTGAACGGGTCTGGGGTTCAGTATATGTTAGAGACTGTACTGTTTCAAGGACAACAGCTCTGCAGGGAGATGATTTGTCCTAGATCACGCTCAACCGCCTGATCCAACCCTCCTTATTTTTGGTACCCACTTTATAGAGGCTGGGCGAGCCCCAGGAAAGTCCTAGATCCTAGATGAACATCTCCGGCTGCTAACAGACTAAATAAAAGTATTGCCTATAGCGGGATTTGAACCAGGATTTTCGACATGACAACTCAGTGCTCTATCACCAAGCCACTCCGCTCCTTTTATAATGTTACTAATGCTTACAACTTGTATTCGGTAGCAAAGTGTATGGACAACCGCAAGGATTTTCATATCAGGTTTAAACAATATGAAATATAAAATACACTTAAAAAAGTGTTTGTCGGTGACTACGAAATTGTTTTGCTTCTTTACATAGTCTGAATGAATCCCATTTCAGTTCACTAAGAAATAAATAGATAAGTGCAATGTAATAATAATTATTCATTTTGATTTAATTTTTTATGTTTATTTTTACTCATGTAAGATATTTGTATTTTTAAAAAGCTTGGAGGATCTCGCGTTAGTGCTGTAGAATGGAATGATCACCTCAGATTTCATACCACGAATTTGAAAAATCTTTCATATTTTCAGTGGTCAATTAGTCTTTGAAGATATTTGTAATATCTGTAAGGCTGAAGAAAGCTGTAGCCTTCACGATTTTTTTATTTGCATTTTTCTTCCCATAATTTTCTAGTATTACAGTGTAATTATGAATGTGAGCAATTATTTCATTTTTAGGCTTTATTCTTATTATTATGTTCGCATTTATTTTGTTTTATTACCGCATGTATATATATTTATTACATTTATTTATTTATTTTATTTTATTTTTTGTTTTGTTTTTATGGAATGATTATATAGCTACTTAGCACTATTATTGCCCACAATTGCAAACTACTTTTTCCATGTGAACCTCTCAATCATCGAATTTCAATCGAGGCACATAGAATAACAGCATAAGTATAAAAAAAAAAAATTTTAGTATAAATATCTAATATAAAAAGCTATTAAAATGTTTAGTCCTAAAAATTTGAGTTAACCACCAGCAAGCAATACGTAAAAAAAATACGAGTCCACAAAGAAAGGTAGAGAGAGTCACATTTTTCTCATAATAGAGTTTACAATCAATATGTACCCTGTCGTGCATAGAATGCAATGATAAAAAAGAAATATTCGAAATTAAAGATGGTCGGTTTGTTTGAAGAGTTTGACGAATAACATTAGACCGAAGAAAGTATGAGTTCCAAACCGCAAAACATGATTTTCATGAAATATGCTTCAAGTGAACTCTCCCACTTTCTTTTGAAGGCACTTCAAATGTTAATTATGACAGTTTAACCACCGACGCATGTATGTATATATTACATTATACCTACTACACAGGTGAATTCGATTTTTTCCATAGCAAGTTTTTTGTACTTGAAGCGGATTTATGAATGATAAACTATGTCAGCCATTGGCTTGAAAAGGATTTATTGCTTATATCTACAGCTCCGGTGAATAAGTGGTTAAGTCAAATTTTGTCCAGAACTAGTTAACTGCTTTAGAATGGTGTCGTACTGATTGAAATGGAGTTGAAATATAATCTATAACTCCTTTTCTCGCCAATGTCTGACTTAGCCCCTTATTCACTACGAAAATAACACGATTCCGCTTCTCTAAGCACAAAGTCTATTATTTTTTTTCTACGAACCCTTCTCCTGATACAGTTCTTAACCTACGAATTAGACCCCTCCTCCACTGCCCATTCATCCTTGTCCATCGCAATGACCTGCGCTCCAGGATGATGGATAGGACAGTCGGTTCGACACAGCTATTGTGGCAATCGACTCGCATTCCCCAGCGTGTAACTCAGCCTCGGTACAAAGCCATATTTTTTTTTTATATTATTCCTACCGCTTTGAACCCGTCAAAGATTTAATACCGAAAAAAACAATAAAAGCAATCCATCAACGCTAACCGAGACTAGTTGGAGAAGTCTATTCTCGTCACGTTCTTACTTCTCTCTCTGTTTGCTGTTGTCCGATTAATGTTGTCTCCTGTTTATTCATTTAAGGTAATTTCATACTCCTATGTCTAATCGGACGATGCTTCCGTGTGATATATATTTTATAGTATATAAGGAGGTACATATTAATATACCTCAATATACTGACAAATATTTAATAAAATGCATCTTGACTAACCCTGCATTTGTAGGCACAGATCTATAAATCACTACGTGCTTCCTATTTCCTCTCCATCATCCTGGACACATCGCCTGCTTCGTTAGGCAAAGTATAGGGTCGTAAACCAAGAACAAATTACAAAAGGAAACACAACTTGTACGGCTAGGTCTATATATAATGCCTTCCAAGAACAACTTCGAGGGTGGTGCTGCCGCCCTGAGGATCTCCTGTAATGTCTTTCCGCAGTTCTTCATTATACGAAGAATTAAATAATAGAGACGTCTTTAGTTTGTCTTAGTAATAAAAAAAAGTCATCCCTTTTGATAATAATAAATCTCGTAATAATGCATTAAGGATTTCAAAGAGGGAAACGGGGTAGCTCAGTTAGTAGAGTGCTGAGCTGCTATGCTGAACATTACGGGCAGTTGAGGAGGTTCTCGGATAAATCACCTCGGGACAACCAACCCAAGACACCTCGTGGATTGCAGTGGTACCAGAAAGAAAAAGATATTTTAAAAATAATTAAAATTATGTTGAACAATAAGGACAGTTTAAAACTTGCTAGATCAAATATTGAAAAGTTTTTGTTTTATTTGCCTTTTTTTGTTGAACAATTCTTTTCATTTGCCTAGTCAACACTTATCAAACCCCTCAATCTCCTAGAATTTGATTCTGCCATTCCCCCTTACGGTATGACTTCTCACAATAATTCACAATTTATGGACCTTTCATTAGATTTGGTTTTTCAGTAGTTAAATACGATTGTCTTTTTGTTTACATAAACTAGTGTGTTACCAATCCCCATTATTCCACTGTTTATAAGTTTCATAACCTAATATTATTTCATCCCATCATATATATATATATATATATATATATATATATATATATATATATATATATATATATATATATATATATTTATAAATTTATTACTCCATTATTCCTCGGAAACTTTTTTAATATAATAGAGAAATAACAAAATGATAAAATAAATTTTGACAATCGATTATCTAATCTGAAACACAATTGTTAACGAAAAATGACTCAATGCAGCCCCTTTTACGATTATTAAGATGTTTTTATTTTGAAATATTGAATGGTTCAATAGCCTATAACTTCCTTAAACATCACCATTATTTTCAAACACTAGTGTTATCAGATGATGTTTTCATTTGCTGTTGTAATCATTTTATTTAATTTTGCTCGTATATTAAACTATAATAATAACAAACTACTAAACCCAAAATCGCGAGTTCGTAGACCAGCAGGTGGCCCTAGGATTTTTTAAAGTGAGTAAAAAATCCTTAGTTACGCCTTCCTTCGGAAAGGACGTTAAACGGGGGTCCCGAGCCTGTACGATGTCAGGTACTCGTTAAAAATCCCTATCCTAATTAAACCTGGATAGGCAAAATTTAGAGCTCCCACTGTAGCATCGTCCGATTAGCCATAGCAGCACAAAGTGACGACGTTAAATGAACAAACTATAATCCAATTTATTTTTTAAACATCATTGCTATCTACCAATTAATAAAAAAATATTAAATAAATATTAAATATTTTTTAAAAATAATAAATAAATATTAAAAATATAAATAAATATTAAATAATATTAATATAAATATTATTAATAAAAAATTAATATTAATATAAAAAATATTTTTATTCTGGAACCAGGTCCCTTAAGAATAGCAGAAATGCACAAAATGAAATAAATATATATCTGGCCAAAGGACTACATCAGTAGAATAAAACAATATTTACTTAATATCTTAAAAGAAAATAACTAACAGGTATGTTTTGGTAGAGAATTAGAAAATGTAATACAAAAATAAAATAAAAAACAGACAAATTTACAATACAAAGAAATAGGCTTACAGAAAAATAAATGAATAAACAATAGCTCTCTAATAATGTAAAAAATGATATCATTATAATTTATTTAATTTTTTAAAATATTTTATTTGAAAAGAAAAGATATGGCCAGGACCGGGACTCAAACCCGGGGTTTTCACCTCTCCGTGGTCACCTATTAGAGAAACATAATGCATCTTATCTGGTTTTTTAAAGAAATATATCGCTCCTTCAAAATAACAATACCATAACTCAAAAAAGTTTTCAATAGAGGTATTTGAATGTTCCATATTGGTCAAATTAAACCGGCTGAGTTAAAAAAATTCAAAATTTGGGTATTGGTAAAACATATCACTCCTATCGGAAAAATTGAAATTCTTTTATTAATCATTATACAATTTTTAAAAGCTTGAAACTTTTTTTATTTTAATTTATGTTTATTTTCCTTATTACTTAAATCGGAATATCCGTCTATTGGACGGATACACATAACCTTTTTGTCGCTAGTCGCACTGGAAGTTAACTCCGGGGTCTCTGCGACTTAAGAGCCGCAGTTGGGAGTGCATCTTTGCACAGTCAACGTCAACAAACCTTTTCTATAACGATTTTGCCCTTCACAATCCTTCAACCCTAAGTCACTATGTCTGACAGACCGATATTCCAGATCTTTTTAACAATGATTAATCAATAGATTAATCACTATAAAAATTAATAATAATAGACTACTATTCCTATAAAAAATCATATTCGAACATGATACAATTCAAAATATGACTTTATTAAAAAAAATCATTTTATTATTTCATGGTAATGGAATATTAGATATAACGTTTGTTAATTGAAAAGCTTCAACCAATACAATTGCTACTGAAGGTTTAACTAAAAAATGCAAGTCGTTCTTTTGAAGGAGCGATAAGAAATCTATAGAGAACTTTTTTTTTACTGTATTATTTGAGAAACCTTAAATTATTAGAATTTAATATCGTTTGTATTTATAAGTATTCAGCCACGGAGATTAATAGTTAAGTCGTATTTTCTCCAAAATGAGTTTCTTGTACATGTGGAAACGGAATCGTGTTATTTTCATTGTGAACAAGTGGCTAAGTCAGCCGTCGACTTGAAATGGAGTTATTACTAATGTTATAATTCCGTTTCAAGCAAAACCATGAGAATGGCAAGATTCCGCTTTCCTGAATACAATTAACTCTCTCTGGACGAAATTCGATTTAACCACTGATTCACCGAGGCTGCAGAAATATGAGTAAATACCTTTCTTCTGGTGTTAAACTTTTACTGAACAATCCTGCATACATCCAAATGGAATCGCATTGGAGAGGTATACGATGTAGTAGGGGATCTGCTAATGTATTCCGCTCATGGAGCGTGAGGAAGGCCACGCCGTGGATCTCGAAGGCCGAGATGTCCAAAGCAACAGGTTTCGCTTCTGATTGACCCATTCTTGTTTGACCTCTCCGTCTTCAAGTTTCTTCTCTTAGTTTTCCCTTTTAGACAGTTTATATTGTATCCTTACCATCTGCTTATCTGCTGGGTAAAATATAGTCATTATACGGTCGGGCAAGAATATTGAATTAGTTGAAATATCTATCATCTCTCAACCTTTCTGTCGTGAGGAAAGAAAAGATTTATGAAATAACTAAAAAAAAAAAAAACCGATTCATTATTTTAGCGTTATAGACTGTTTTAATTAAAATTCAAATAAATAAGATTTATAATGATAAAATAAAAATCGTTTTACTAAAACTGGTCAGCCATGTAAAATACATATATTCATCTCAGCAAAAGTCTGCTTGATTTGGTTCTTGGATCGTTGTAGGATAGTCTCTATGACTAAAACATGATACTGCGGTAATCATTTTTATTTATTCAATTTTTGTGCAGGGGATTTTTAAAAATAATAATAATTATTTATATAAATAATTATTGAGAGAAATACAAATATCCTTTGGTATTTTTGACCTTCTTTCGGGGTCCCTTAAAGGATCCACATGGAAGTGCCGATGGAGAAACCAGTCATTGAAGTCAATCCTAATGTGTTTCATCTCTCTGTAGTAGATCACTGCTCTAGAGGCTAGAGATTTTTTATGACTTACAAAATAAATACGTTGTGTGTATAATACCAAATTACTACACATCTATTTAAATTTGAGAGGACGATTTTTTTAAGCTTTATTTTTTCCCTCAGCAATGACTAAAATAAAAGAGAAAACGATTATTTTCTTCCGGTATTATTTTTTTTTAAATAACCGAACAGATAATCTCCCAAAATTCCGATGTGTATTGTCATGGATGTGTATTTTTTTTTCTTGTAAGCTATCTCCATTAGGAAGTGTTAAAGATAAAGGCTGATACCGAGTTCTTATCAATCTTCGCGGCCAAAAATGTTTTTCTAAAATGTGATGTTACTGGTATTTGGAAGTATGTGAATGTATATGGCAATATATTTATTTATAGTGTCAAATCGTCCGCTTACTACAGTATTGTTTAATTAATAAAAGTCGTTTTTTTGCAAATTGGACAAGATTTCCCCATCGCGCTTTATTTTTTCAGATAACCATAGGAACATAAATTCACGTTAAATGTGAATAAAATAGTATATTTGTAATCGTATTTATAACGGAAAATATTGTCGCATTTAGTTGCGCATTACTTTAGTTATTATTTTTTTTTTGTGACATGATTACCGGAAGTGGTAATTTATTTGAATGTAGCACTTTTATTTTCATAAAACATTACCTGTTTTTGTTCTCATTGTAAACCGAATTCTTTTGAAATTTTATAATTTGTATATAGACAGAAATAACATTTTACAATTAAATAATTTATTAGAATTTATTTAAAACTTACTTATAATGCAATAAAATGGGACTAATCTTGGAGCTTATTCTACAACACTTTTAAATCTTGGTTAAGAAAAAAAGGAAAATTAGTTGATAAACCGGAAGTGATGTCAAAGTTTCATTTTACCCGCGAAGTAATAATGAATCTGTCTCGTCTTTCCAGACTTTTTTGGTTAGTACTCGTACCTAGGTTTTTATATATTCTTATGAATTGAATGATAACCTGATAGCATTTGATTGCGTACAGCCAGATTTTAATTTGATTCAGAATAACATTTTGAGCCATCGGTTTACTGTAGACGTACAAGAATGTTGTCCACATCAATACGTTTTAAATGATATAATTAAGTATTGTCAACTAATTAGTCGCAAGTTTTCCTTGATATTTAAAACTATATGGAATAATCGGATCATTTATAAGTGCATATGTTCGTGAAATGGATCAGCGGTTCAGGTTTCCTTTCAGGACTACTGAATTTCTCTGCGTAGGTTTAGGAATGTTCGAAATATTCCAGATTGCAGCGGGACCGTAGAATTCTAGACGCCCACGATGATAATATTTCCTGAATGAGCTACGGGGGTCAGTAAACTACCGCTAAAGAGAAGGCCACTGGGGCTGAGTTCTCTACACTGCCCCCAGGTGAGTCAGGTAGTAGTTGAGTCATCATGAGCCAGCTCGAGTGTCGCCAATGACAGTTACTGTCTTTGATAAAATTGGGGAGCATCCAATGCTTTTTTTATTTAATCACATTAATGCTAATATTTTCTTTCCTGTTTAATCCGGAAATGTTTGCTATCCAAGTGCGTCCTCCAAAGTTTTGGACATTCGTTTCTCTGTTATGTTCTGCATGAATTACCTCTCTTTGTGGTTTTCGGATGGAGGAATTTATTAGAAATATGAAAAAACTTATTAGTAAATTATTTCATAATACTATTTCAACGATCATCCTCGAATTAGCAGGATCTATAAATCATTTAGTTCTTGAAGTTTCAGTAAAATATTGTAAATATAGTTTTGAAATCAACAGTTTATAGTATTTCAGGAGCATACCTAAGATGCTTTATCATTATCAATGCCTTTAACGAGAAAACATTTCAAACATTGCTTAGAATTTGCCCAAGAATCCAAGGTACGTTTTGTTGACATCTTAACAAAAATATGTTCCAAGAAGCATAGAGATCTGTTTTTACTTTGGATTTTTTTTCTTTTCTTTTTGATTTAAACATAGTTTTGTGATCCCCATTGTTTTATCTCCTCACAACAATTAGTGGGAATGCACGTTTATATTATTAATGGTTTTTAAACTCATACCGTCATATAAGGAATAACTAGTTGTATGCATGGTCAAGGAAAGTTGTTCCTTAGTGTAAGAACTGGCCTATTTTCGTATATATTTTTGTTCTAACATAGAAACCGTACTAGCTTTCAAGCGCATTTCATTGGTGAAGGTTCGGTTGTTTAAAGCCCTCGCCAATGAAATACTGTTATTGAATGAGAAATTCTTCTTTTGATATTTTATTATTTTACTCAGCACATGATCTTTGTTTTCCTATTCGAAGAGATAAAGCATGAAATGTCTGACAGTAAATCTATATCGGTTTTCAAGGCTGAGTTTACATGTTATTGTTTCAGTTATTTATTGATACCACTTTATATGATAAGTTATACAATACTTTTAAATTTGAACTTATTGATAAATTAATTTTTTATTTAATATTTTTAATATTAATATTATTATTTTTAATTATAATCACAAATGAAATCATATGTTACCATGATTTTTTTTAAAATTTTAATATGTATAAAGTTTAATATTTTAATATTAATTTTAAAATTTCTTTAAATGTTTACTACTCTTTTCACAATAAAGTTAATTTTTATTTTTTAGAATTACTACTTGCTTGAATTATATGTTAAAATCAAAGGTTTAATATTTCATAAAATCCATGGTGTTGCTTTTTTCGATCTTAACTTGATTGATTAGTATTAATTTGAATTTAAATTTATAACAACCTGAACTCGAAATATCATCATTTAACATTAACTGTCCACCTTCGCATGGCAGGTATCTACCAGCATTCCTGTTAGTATATGAGACTCTAGAGCCCCACTTATGGGACTTACACTCAGTAAATACAATTGAAGTGATAACATCACGGTGACTAAGAGAAGCGTGTAAAATGGTTGGGATGGATAACGGACGAATCACTGAAAGAGTAATCATCAGTGAATATGTTTACATGATTATGCGCCTTGCAAGATCAACTAAAAGCAGTTGGAATGGTCTGTAATGAGTAAGAATCGATTAGTAATTCATTTAACGCCACTTTATGCAGCCATGGCTAATAGGACGTTTCTGCAGTTGGAGTCCTAAATTTTGCATATCTAGGTATAATTATACAGCCCTTGTGAATAAGTGGTTAAGCCTGAATTTGTCCAGAGAGAGCCAACTGCTTTCAGATAACCGAAAGCGCATCATTCCCTTATTTTTTGGCTTAAAATAGAGTTGTAGGTAACATAAACAATAACTCTTTTCAAGCCAATGCATTACTTAGCTCCTTATTCACTACGAAAATAGCTTACTTAAGTACAAGAAACTCGTTTTGGAGAAAATTAGACTTAAACACTTATTCAAGGGGGCTGTATATTAACCTTTAAGTACCTGACACAGAACAGGCTCGAGACGCCTATCACGTCCTTTCCGAAGGACGGCATAACCAAGGATTTTTTACTTTTTTACTCCCTTTAAAAAAAAACCTATGACACCTGGGATGCTGCGACGCGCGGTCTTGGGCATAGAAGATTCTTATGGTTAGCAATACAACACAGGTTACTCCTGAAATCATTGATTTCGATAGTGAAATATCACCCATATTTTCTATCAAATTGTAAAAAGATGGTGGATCTGACTTTTGAAAAAATATCCATTCAATTTGCGTAGTTTTCCTCTAAGTCGAAAGGAGTAGTTACGCCCGAAGTTAAGTTGTGGTTTCCACTTGTATTATTTGCATAACCTCCTAATGACAGTTAATGACTACCAATTCACCGCAGCTAGACGTCACCGTGTGTTACCACTTTCCCGGTACAAACTAGCCGTGTACAAATTCACTATTTGGCGGCGTACCTTATTAGAAAGTTAGCTCTCCCTGCCAGCTCTCACGAAAATCGTTGCAACAAGTTAAGACCTTGGCTTCCCAAGGGTCAGGCACCTTCCTTTCGGTAACACTTCCTAAAAACTGGTTATGTACCACTTTTCAGGCCGACTTTTGTGGTTCTGAATCATCCTCGAGCATCCTCTGAATCACTGGATATATTAAGTTCTTACGGGAAATTAGTAATATTGATAGGAATACTATACAGTTTCCAGAAAATATTCAGTTACTATAAGAAACAATTTTTTCTTAGGGGCCATTTATGCAGTATTGATGTATCTATAAATATATAATTAATAATATTTTAAAGGTAAAATGTCAAAAGATGTATACTCAATAGGAATTTTTTAATACAAAAACATTGAGGGAAAAATCTTTTCTTTCTTAAGGTAATAATACTTAGTTTACAATTACTGATTTTTATATTTTTAGTCTCATATCATTTTTTTTTCAATTTTAGTTTATAAATGGAAATCCCTTTGTGTTATATTAAAATTAAATCATCTTATAGGGGCGACCTGTGGTCTAATCATTAGTACAACAACCTCCTAAGCCCAAGATCGCAGGTTTCTAGCACGGAAGATGGACCTAGGATTTTTTATAGGGAGTAAAAATCCATGGTTATGCCGTCCTTCGGAGGTGACATACCGGGGTCCCGAGCCTGTACGGTGTTAAGTACTCATTAAAAATCCCTTTCCTAAGCAGAGATAAGCAAAAATTAGAGCTCCCACTGTAGCATCGTCCAATTAGCCATAACAGCATAAAGTGACGTTAAATAAACAAACAAATCAACTTACTTTTAAAAGACTTGTGCTTAATAATAAAAATATTTATGTTTAATACTTTTGACAAAAAACTGCAGTTTTTAGTAAAAACACTAATTTTACAAGGTATTAGTAAATTTCTGAAAAGAATGTTCCTGTACGTCATAGTCACATCGTTATTAATTTAAATTTGATTTTTAACATTATGTTTTATTTTGCTGATTATTAGTAATAATTTGCTGGTCGAAAAATATAATTATTAATCACTCCTTGCACTAAACAATATTGTACCATCTGAAACTTCTTTTTTATCTTTTATATAACCAAGTGGTACTTTTTACAATTTATCTCGTAAGCCTGAGAGAAGAATGTACGTTTATTTTTTTAATACTTCCGTGCTTTAGGTTACTTGGCATACTATAATAATTCCACTTGAAGAAGTCGGTCATATTTGCTCATTATAATTTAAAAACCAATTACAAAGTGAATATATTCCTTTGTACCAATGCCATTTTATTTTTGTATATTTTTTCTTAAATACATACTTATGTATACAGACACGAGCTATTATTTCAGGTTATATAATGAGCATTGGCAATTAATGTTAATGTCTATTTCTCGTTTCGTTAGTTTCAATTTATTTCGATTAGAAGTTGTAACAGTTTAAATCTATATTGAACATTTATCATTAGGTATAATAGTAAATTGCGATCAAATTAAAGTTACTTGCATCACATTTTAGGAAAAACCAGATATCTTCAACTTGCTTCCTGATGTCCTTGCTGTAAGTTCGTCATCTGTGTGGTCTACAAACTTTCCTGAATGTTCAATTTTTCCTTCTCCCTCCGTCATTTGGATATCACTATTACAGAAACGATTATTTCGTTTGGAATGATATATATTCTTTTATATATTTTATTTATTGATAAATAATATTCTCTCATAGCCTCGCCAAAAAAAAAATCAAATAAATGCATTGCGAGCATTATACATCGCAACCAAACAAGGCTATAAAACAGATATTTTCTGTGATTTCATTCACTTGTTTATTTCTATAATATTGTTAGCTTTTTAATTGTATCTTATCAGAATTGTGCTGACTTTAGTATCATCTCTAACTCCTTCCCTATAAGTAAAATTTAAGCCAATTTTATCATTTTAAGTTACTCTCATATTCTTATGTATTTACCACATTTTTTTATGTGATGCAATATCCAAAAATCCATTTAAATTTTGGGAGTTACTATAGCGATCCTAATGAAAAAATAATTGTTACTTAGCTCCCTTTATTACCCAATATATTATTTTCTTAACATTTATTATTAAAAGCGATTTGTTGAATAAAGTGCAATGTTGATGACTGTTGGCAAGTTCTTAAGTTGTTTGTGTAACCAGATTTTTCATATGAAATAGTCTATACTCTATACTCATCTCTATTTATTATTAATTATCATTATATATCACTTATAATTTATTATAATTATTACTATATTTAATTATATCGATTTCCCGATAGTAATATTATTTAATATATAATAGAATCTATCATTTGTGCTCTTATTTGATGTACCTTGCAATATTGTCATTAACAAATAAATATATCTTTGATGTTCAAAACACGTCTACAAAGGAGTGACTTGATTAAGCATTTTTCCTTATCACAACTGAGCTATTCTTAAATAGACATTTGCCCTTTGCAGTTGTTTGTCCAGTAAAATATTTCAGCTGTGTGTAAATTAAACTCCCATACAAATGTTAATTAAATATTATAATTATATCTATTTATTAAGGGTAATCAAGAAAAAATGTTGCGGAAACATATTTCAATTATAAATTAATTAATTTATGAAAACTGTATTTAGCTTATAAATATTTTTCTCTAAATTATTAATAATTTTTTTTCAGGTAAGGATTTAAACCACCAGCTCCATGTGAATTAAGTTGCCATCTGTATGTCAGTGAGTTTTAATTTTAGTTATTTAATAAAGTTAATATTTAGTGATTCCCGTTTATTAAAAATTGTTTATTTTTTTTAAATTATTCTATTTAAAGCACTTAAATGAAGTAGGAAACAGTTATTTTTCCCAATTTCGTATCTTATTCAGCAACCCTTCATTGATTTATTGGTATAAGTATTAACGGACTGCTTTCAAAAGGGATTCCTCTAGGCTCTATGTTGACGCCTCTTATAAATTCACTAAATATATTGGTATTCGCTGAGAACCTTTTGATCGATAACACTGTTTCTATTGGTTGGACAACATGCTGGTAAATTACTTTTAACATGATACATACAAGAGACCCAGGTCACGTATCTGGCGCTATGATAACATAACAATTATTACTAAATATTGGAGTTCTTCCTACACTTTGAATTTACAATCTTAAAAATAAGATAACGGTCAATATAGTCGATGTAAATAGGTATATATTATTTTTTCTAAAATTTTGTAGAATTCTTCCGCTTTTTATGTATTTTTAATAACAAGTCGGATTTTAAGACTTGAATGTTTTTTGTCCTTCCTCACTTAAGAATTCCGCCGACGTGGCTTACGTTTTATTGTGTCTCTCGAGTCTCGGGCCCACTTCCTGCCATCGTCATACATCTTGGTTGTGAACAAGTTGGAGCGAACAGGTACCAGATGGTATCGAGGGAACCTGAACCGAAAACATGATACAAGTCTTTTCTTGTTTTAAAAGGGCTATTATTACAACAATTATAATTGTGTTTTGTAATAGTTACAGAATAGTTGCTGGATTTTAAATAGAAGGAATGATCAATTTTAACCTCAGCGCTCTACACACTTCCTCCAAATTATAATAATAGGTTACTAATAATTATTTAAATAGCTCCAATCAGAGTTTGCCCAAAACTGCTATGACATTACCCTGAAGTCAGTCAAGATTATCTAAGGAAATAATATTGTAGTATCAATTCGATTGGAGGGTATAATACAGCTGCTTAAGTGCTGTATACTTTCTTCTTTTCAATACTAATTCGAGGGAAGAATGCCAGCAACTGATCGCCAGATGTTGAGAGAACCTTCTGTTTCGTGAAATAGTAAACATCCTGGGATAATGAAGGCATGACACGGGTACCTCGGGTACCCAATGGCACCCCGCGGTACAATGGTACTTATTAGTGTCCTGTCTAGGGCCTTCTTGGGTCTTTCAAAGGGCTGTTTGTTGGGTCCTTAAAGGTCCGCCTAGGAAAATAATAGTATTTAGGTTATACTTGCATGCTATTGTTATAGCTATTTATTAGACTATTTGGGAACATAACAGGAAGTTAATTACTTTTAAAAGTATTGAAAAAATTAACATTTTTATTCTACAATGTTGAGATATCAAACAAGTCTATGCTAATTAAGACTAAAGAATTTGGTCTTAGTTTTAAGTAATCTACAATAATTTATTTTCTTTAACAATACGGATACGCTGAACTAAATAAAATATTTCAGTAAACGAAATGTAATATCTGTTTAGAATGATCATCAGGTAATTTTCTTCAATAAACTTTTAACATTTTTTCTCTTTATATTTGTACCCACACATGGCAAGTACAAGCAATTGACAATGAGCGAATACAACAATATGACATGAGAGACATGAAGAAGAACAGTACCCAGCAGTATTTCTCCTGCGGCGTGATTTAATTTTTTATGTTAACAGATCCCACATCCACGTTCTTTTTAGTCTCCTCCTAGTGATGGGCATTTGTCTATCAATGGGTGGGGTGTCCTTGTGTTTTTTTTTTTTTTAAGCTTTTGTAGTAGGTTCGTTTGTGTTCGTCAACCGTTAGTATTGTTAAGTCCGTTTGCGAAGTTTTGTTATAGACATACCATATAATGTCTCTTGAATTTTCGTTTTCAAACACACATCTTTCAGGGCTTCAGAGTTTAAGTTTATTTATGTAATTTTAATTTAATTTACATATATGTATTTGAAGAAGAGTAAAGACTGAAACCTATGCACCAGAAGTTTTGAACACGCCTAACAGTCCAGCGAAAATAATACTGATAGAAAATTAAAATTTTGGAATCGGTATTGAAGTATTGCATAAAGTTTAACTTGTTGAATTACTGAAATGAGGAATTATATTATTCAAATTGAATACTTCTATTATTACTAAATCAACTACAAATACACATCAAAACAAATCTACGCACCACTGGGTCCTATGAATAGTGCTGATCTCAGCGATCATTACAGCTGACCTGGCTTACCTTGACCAAAGTTCCGAGCACGCTTAGGTTCCTAACTGGTTGGTAACCAGTTACTGGTAACTTATATATGACATATTTCAAATGTTAAAACCGTGTAACAAGTTACTTGAATGTTTATGATCATTGCAGTTCAACATCAGTTGAAGTTATTAACATATGGTGTAGTGTAAAATATATAGTGGTGTGTCAATTAATGTTCTTAAAGTAGTAATTTAATTTGTAACATATTCATCTTTGCTAGATATATAAATATATGTATAATTTAATTTGAAAATAAAACTGATAAAAAATGATTTATTATCAATAATTATGAATTTTTTATATTAGACCTTTAGTAAACTATAATAAAGCCATTTTACGATAAATATTTATTTTCTATATGTATTTAAATAGACTTAAATTTAAAAAAAAGAAGTTCCTAACAATGATTGTTTATTGAACTCTGAAATTTTCCTCAAGCATTGACGTCTGAAAAACTGTGTAGTTGTGATGAAAATGTAATATATGTTTTTAATTTTCTTATAAATAATATCATTAAAATTTCTTATGAATTTATGGTTATTACTAAATTACAAAAAAATGGTTATTAATTCAAATGATAAATAATAAAAAAGTCTAGTTGCAAGATATTCATATAGATTTAATTTTTTCCCACGTCATATTCTATATTATTTTTGTTGATCATATAAAAAGGAAAGTTGCGACGTTTCAAATTTAAACAAAAAAATTTTTTGATGAAATGACAAAAACTATCAAAACTACATAGCCCATTAGTTATCACAGCAGAAATGTACCTATGCAAATGCATTTATTTTATGAATGCGACATCAATGCTATTTGTTCAAGTATTGTTTAGCGTTTTTTCTACTTCTTATTATAATATCCGCAATTCTTTATTACTATAAACTTGTATTGCTTGTAACCGAGAGTATGAATTGCAGAATTGCGGAGTTTTTATGGGAATTTAACATAACAGATTAACAGATAGTTTCAACTCCCAGGGAGACAAGTGAAGTATTTAACCTGTAAATTTCCTTATGTGTGTGTGAGTATGATGTACTTCCTTCATATTACACTTAAACGTCTTTTATTTCTTCTAACTCCTATTATGGATTAGAAAATAAAAAAGGATTGTTGCGTTCAGATAATCGCTGCTGAACCACTGTTCTTATAATTGATCTCTTATTGAGTTTTAGATGTTTTTAATTTTTTTTTGTCTTCAGTAACAACTTATACAGACATATGGTTTAGTTATAGTAGTAGACAGAGTTAATTAAACTATTAAGTTTATTGCGATCATTTGTTTTAAATACTTCAACTATTGTATGCAACATACAAATGGTAGAGGTCTGTTCTAATGTTGCTTTTATAATGAAGGATCTGGGATTTCTATTCATGGTTTATGTCAACATTTTTTCGTTTTTTCTAACCCTTTTCAATTTTTGTTTTTGTTTCCCAAGAATATTAGTATAAACCTGACATGAATATATTCATACTATTGTATGTGTGCGTATGTAAATTACTATTATTATGAAGGATAATAATACATATAAACATGGAAGTGGACCATGGGAAGTATATTCTGCTTTACAATTATTCCACTTTACAACTGTACCCAAGACATTTTCATATAAGTCATTGATAATACTAAAACTTTTTCATTATTTCTTTCTGTTTTATTAATAGAAAATAATTGTTTATTATTTTTATATATATGTACCTGTTATCTGTCGAATCTGATGGGAAATTCTGTATTAAAGGCGTGCAATTAAAGTTCCTTGATTCGAAAGGTTATATAGATCCTATAAGGAACTGTGTTGTGGCACTTGGCTATCCTATTTGTTAGTAAAGGGTGGTAACCTATAAATAGTCTTTAAAACAAAGGCAGGTTGTAAAAGGTGGTGTAACGGAAAGGGTTTGTATAATTAACTACCAGTGCCTACATACTGATATAAAAATATATCTATAGTCAATGGTGCTTTATAAATAAAAAATGGGTACCGTTCCAATGTTTTTTGAAAAAAAAAACATGATTGTACAAAAATAATATTTTTACTCTGAATTTTTTTAAATCTCCAAAAAACAAAAAAATAAAACATATTCTACTGCCTATAGCATAAATTATTGTAGTTAATAAATTAAATCCTTGTGATGTTGATGTAATTGTATTGAGCAAGCTTATGTCGCTAGCCGACCTAAACTAGCTACCTAAAGTAGAAAATGAATATTAGTTTTTTAAAAACCTAAAGAACACGCGTTTACAGCTAGCAGAAATACATTTATATGTTATTTTATATATGTTTAATAGGAAACGGAATTAAAAATAAAATATAATTTTCAATAAATTTAAAATAAGAACAGAGTAATGAACAAGAAATTAATTTTATCGTGCATAAAAGGGTTAAGATGTTTTGATAATGCCCCTACTTTTAACATTATCAGTCAATAAAATATTTACAATAATTATTACAATTTACAATAATAATTAACATCAATCACCCCACACTTTTTTTTTTATCATACAATGATATTTTTTTTGTTCATCACTCTATTGTTATTTTAAACTTGTAGAAAATTATTGTCCAGTTTTTAGTTTTGTTTGTCTATTAAAAGTTTTTTAATTTTATTTTTAGTTTTTTAAACTACTATTCATTTTAATTAGAGCGATAAGAATAATAATTTCATATGCTGTAATTATAACTGGGAAACTTTTTCTCCATTGAAATATTTCTGCAAGTCCATATGGCTTTCCGAAGTTACAATACTGCTTTTCATTATGGCTATTGCTTCATTTTTATTGATAGTTAGGTTTAAACATAACATAATTAGTGCAAATGCTTTGCAGCACATCAAAAAACTGTTCGTTACACTGGGTCTGAAAAATACCGTAGCTTACAAGAGTAAATTAATATGTACAACTTTGCAGGTATTAGGGAAGTAAATACTTTTAATGTCTATATATTCCAATAATTAAATCGGTGAATGGTAAAATTCTCATCCAAAAATATCTTACCCTTTTATCTATTTTTTATTACCAACAAAATACGCATATCAGTTAATATACGACCCTTACAGATTGCTAGTTAATATTATTATAAATAAATATAATATTTTTTAATTCTAAGTTACGGCTTAGTACGCTATCAAGGCCTTATGAAGCGAAATGACGAAGAAAAAAATAAATGAAGAGAATATAACCTTAGAGAGTGGCGACGGAGTTGTTACACACAATTGAGCAATTTCTCACAATTTTCCTACCTCGTTGAGTTAATTGGTTGTAGTAAAAATTACTCCTGCGTTCCATCCACTTCATACGCTCAATGAGAGTAAATATGGGGACATTACCGGCTGGCCTAGTTTACCATTTTTTATTTTTTTTAATAATGCCTTCTATTGGCTAGATTTTAGAAAGTAGTCGTAGAAACGTGGTCTAGTACATACTATTAATATTAATTACTAAGACCACTATGCTATGTAATATATTATTAATATTACACACTACTATTAACTAATGGTTCATTTCAACCGTCTAATTCTTAAAACCTACCCCGCGACTTTCCGAATTTATCTATGTTTTTCCTCTATTTCTGGTCAATTTTGGCGATCCTGAGAATGTTCTTCAACGTTCTGGCTTTAAGTTTGATTGAGTAGGTTTTGTCATGCCAACTCGATGATAAACGAAACGCATTAGGTGGCTTTAAAGGTAGCTTATACACGATGCCCTTGATCGCTGGTTCGCATTTAGGCAGGTGGCCTTTGGATTTTTAAAGAGAAAAAACCCTAGATTATGTCATCCTTTTGAATGGACATAAAATTGAGGTTCTGAGCCGGTGCGTGCCAGGTACTCGTTTAAGACACCTGGATTGGCAATACTGGAGGTCTGTTTCGTAAAACGCATGTATATTTTTTAGATATCTGTTATTTATGCTATTAAATAAAATACTCATAACAAAACATGTGTATATTTATAAATAACCTGAAAACAAGACGATTTTAAAAATAAGCAATGCTCTCTAAAATCTTAGTAAACAAATATTCTTTCTCGTACCTTCTCCTCCATATGAAATCGCATAAATTTGAATCCTACATATTTCTTTTCGTTCCACATTTTATTTTTGTTTCTCGTTTGACTGAAGCCCAAAGTGATTCCACCCTCTGGGTATGAACACCTGTGTTTAAGTCAAGAAAATGTTTTTAATTGTTAACAACGTAATGCTTATACCTCATGCCTTCAATTTGCTTTATACCCTTATAGCCCCTCGAGCAAACAGAATATATCGTTATCCTAGGTCGTATTGCAGCATTAGTGCAAGACGTCAGCATTTCAGCTGTTTTAAATGGGACAGAATATAGGTACAATCCCTAGTTTCCCTGGATACGCCTTAGAACACCCATTGCTACTGGTATATCCTCCCCACATTATATTTCATTTGGAGAAGCAGGACTCATTGATTTCAACAATTTTATTTATTCCCTTATGGGCCTTCCAGCATCAGAATAAATTGTTGTTCCAGGTCGTATTATGATTTATAATTAGGTTACATGTTAAATTTCTCAAACATGTGGAGTTATTTCACATAAGTAATCATAATTACCTAATAAATAATTTGCATGCGTTTTCCGAAACAGACCCGCAATAATACTTAAAAATACCACTGTAGCATCGTCTGAATAACCACAGCAGCATAAAATGACATTAAATCAATAAACAAATGAATGGTTATGCATGAAATGGAAGTAGCTCTACTTGGAAGATAAACGTTGGAACATTTTAAAATATGTAATTCGTATTAAAATAATACAGTTGTTATCGTATCTTAAATGCTGAAGATGACTAACACGTAGATTAAGGAGACTGAAAAGGACATTGGATTGAAGGACGTTGTTCACATAGGAAGAAACTTCGGAATGCTCCAATTTTTCAAGAAAACCGGCGCTATTTGGACGCAGGTAAGACAACAAAAACACGGGGATAATGAAGGAGATTGGGAAGAATAGAAGTCCATAGTGGCTCAAAGGTAAAAAAAAAATACAGTTTTTATGTTCAGTAGATTCTGTGATGACTACAATATGCACCAACGATGTAATCGTCTGTTAAGGTCGTTGTATCGGAAGAACATCTAAATTGCAAGACCCTCATGGCAACGGGAACAGACTGAACCTTGAAAATCCAAGAATAATCCCAAGAAGTGCGAACAGATGTGAAGTTGCTGGAGAAATAACGCGAGTTCCCTGGTCGATGGTGTAAGCATGTGGTCCCCTATAGCTCGCCCTCCCGACATCCGGCTGTCCATCTTAATGACCATAGGGGTAATATCGTTTAATGGCTCGCCTTGTTCCCCCCTGTAATATTTCATTGTTATTAGTGGCTGTAAATTATTTCATTGATTTTTAAATAAAGAATGGTGGATATTTTTATTGAATTTTAACAAAATATAATGTTGTGATTCAGGATTAGTTATGAGTTAGTTATTGGCATTATTAGGTGATCGTGATGGCTAATCACCTCCCTGCTCAAACGTTATCCTAGATGCACCACAGTTCCAGAGTCACAAAAGATAAAATAAAGAATAGAGATGAATAAAAAATTTATTTATTAATAAAAATTATTATTAAAGGTTTCCAGAAAAAAAAAGTATGCAATCCTGACAGAAAATGGACAGAAGAAAGAAATTTGTAAAAATGAATTGTCGTAATGAAAATATTCTAGGAAAAGAAAAAAATCCTAATATGCAAACTTGATCCTTAGATGGTTTGAAGGTTCCAGGATGATGGTCAGCAGTAGAATTTCAGTAGTGTTTATCCTATAATTATGCTAGAACATTGTTTTTACTAACTTGAATTTAACTTTATTAGTATTATGAGTAAATAAATAGTAAAAATAGTATATAATTCTAAGAAAAAAAGTAATATTTTACCTAAATTAAATAAATCCTGTATGTCTTTTATAACAATATATACACTATAATATCTTAAGAGAATATGGAATTTCTGAAACCCCTCGATGTCTGTTATTACCATTTCACTTATCTCCCCAGGACCATTTGCTGGATTTATCCAAAGATTTACCGGCATTGTTCGCCCAGAGAATGAGGCTCATTTTCTTCAGTTTTTTTGTCAGGAGATTACGCCCACTCGCACTCCCACGTGACTCAGGGAGGGCATTTTCACAGTAAATTTATCTTTAAATTGCCCTTTTCGGAATTTAGGGTTTTAGTAAAACCGTGAAACAAGATTAAGAGTTGGTGGGTTTATTGTGAAGTTTATTAGGCCACTTTTCTCAATTGCTTAGTGTGACGTCATTCGGCCGAGTTTTTAAAAAATGTAGGTTCTAAAATTTCTAAGCCAACGATCGGCTAATAATTTCAATTAACTAAAACGATATACGGCTAAGATATGATGAAGTGATGTTTGGGAAAAGACTTATCAACCGTATTAAAAAAAAAAAAGTGAAACACAGTTTATCTAAAACTCCTCAAGTATTTATTTATTTTAGATGACTGGAAATGGTCACATCAAAATGCAACAATGTTGCTCATTAATTAATCTTATACTATAATAAGTAATATAGTTACGATTTCTCATAGGAATTTTTTTTTTAGATTAATTTATTGATATTTACAACTGTAATAATATTACAAGTAAATTTATAGGAAAATTTATTGTTTATTAAGAGTTGAGATATGTTTAATATCAAGAAGAATACGCTTCGAAAGGACTAATATCTGATGAAGACATGTGTGGATCGAAGCACAGGCAAATCAAAAAATACTATTTGGTTATAGAGTATTTATATAAATACTAATAGTAGGGGAGTGGAGTGGCTCAGTGGTAGAGCACTGAATGCCATGCCGGAACTCCTGGTTCAAATCCAGCTCCAGTCAGTACTTTTATTTAGTCTGATTGCAGCCGGAAGTGGATCGTATAGGATCTAGGATCCTCCTGGGGCTCACCCAGCCTCTATAAAACATTATAAAAATAGGATACCAATAATAAGGGAAAAATCTGGCGGTTGAGCATGACCTAGGGCAAGTCACCTCCTTGCAGAATCGTTGTCTATGAAACAGTACAGTCTCTACCATGTACTGAAACCCATTCTTTTTAATAGCATTTTATATAAATAACATCTGATATACTTGTAAACTATTTGGCCTTGTTTTTGACAGCAAACAGAACTACTGCTATTAACTAATAAATCTTTTAAAACTTTTTTTACCCGGGTAAACCCGCATCTAAACCAGTTTAATTAAATGGAGTTCTGTAAGACTGAACAGCACTATCGAGCGAGCATGTATCTGCCCATGAAGATGTGAGATAAATGAATTGTTTGTTGTCTCAATACGACGGTCGTTTTTCTATTGTTTGGCAACAGTCCACGCTGGGACGTTTCTTCGGCATATCGAATTCGTTATTTCGCATTCTAAAATATGTGTTTTATAATTTATTTTATTTTATTTTTTTATCAATTGTTGTAATTTTTAAATATGTTTATTTTGAAGAAAAAAAATTTGTCCAGGATTCGAATTGACTTGGCCGGGATTCGAACCCAGGTCTCTCACGTCTCCGCCGTGGTGCTCTAACCAACTGAGCTAGCCTGGCTTGTGACACGGCTAGATATATCTTTTCTCTTCAAAATAAAAAATTTTTAAAATATATGTTATTTATTACACATCAGCCTTGATTTTATATGCTGATTCTGAGATGTAAAGGCTTAACTTTAGTTCTGCTAAATTTACTTTTAATCAATTATATCTCTGAAGTAGTTTTACTCTAATCATATATCAATCACATTTGAAATTTTTTTACATTGAAAAACATATGAAAGTAGCCTAAAGTAATATTTGTATATATATTCTGTATAAAAATTCAAGGTCGTAACTATAAGCCCATACTGCTCTCCCTTCGTTGTTTCTTATCAAGGTCTACAGAGGTCATTGTTGATAGTTGTCTTAAATTGTGTTCAGGGCTTTTGTCGGTTTGACTGTTGAAATTCATTTCAGTCATTAATTTTGTAGATTTATTTTTAGAATTTTTTTATTAGAGTTATTTACGATGCCCGAACGGATTTTACGATATAAGCATTCTATTATAAATTTATCTAATCAATTATAAATTTTAATTTTGCGATATTTCTTAATTACTTTCACTGTTCTGTTTAATTGCTTTGTTATTTTATAAATAATTTAAAATGTGAATATATAATGTATAATGTGAAATATTCAATTATTTTCGCTCGTATATCTAAGGATTTCTCGTTCTGGAATTTCAGAATGCTTTTTACGTTGTTGTTTTTTTTTTTTTTAAATTGAAGGGTATTCAAAATTAGGATTAACTACATTAATATAAATGGAACTTGTATCTTTTATACTGGTATCTTTTTTTGAGGATCCCATTACATCGGATTCGTAAAAAAGAAATTTGATAGAATTTCATTTTCTTAACTTTGGGTAAAGAAAGTATTGTAATCAGTTAGAAGAACCATAATGTAATATAAATTTACATAAGTACCTGAATATACGTATTAAAGGTGGATATGTGTCTGGGATTTTATTCTACGATCTACGATTTTAAATCGGAGCTTCTACGCCTGTCTCTCTCACACACACACGCACATTGTTTTATCCGATCACTTACGTCACAAATGGGCGTTGCTGTTTTTTGTGAACATTTGTTCTGTGAGTATGAAAAAGAGTACGACTATCGTGAGAAAAGCAAGAACATCTCCGGCACATGCTGATCTAAATGTGTCTTCGGGGGGTTATATGGGGTCATAAATATAAGCCTTTTGAATTTTCAATCTTATCTGCGAGGTTATAACACTTTATTTTAACAAAGGTTTATGAAAATCAAAGAATTTCAATACCATCATTAAAATAGCTTTACCAATACACAAATTTTTATTTTTTCTATCTCAAATGGAACTTTTTCCTTTGTTGAAAAATTAGTTTTTTTGAGTTATGACATTGATCTTTTGAAGGACCTACTGAGACTCTCAGTACGAGCAAGCTGGGTTTATATTTAAAAAAAATTAAATTATTTTATAATTGAAAAAAAACTTATTAAATAAATTTGTTTTTTGTATATTTTGCTACTTTGGTATAACTATAGCTATAGTTTTATTAATAAAATATGTAATATAATTTAGACATTTCACAACAGTTTCAAACTCTAAATGTTCTAATGATCAAGTGCGTATTCACATCGGTGAGTTTGGCCAGCGATTTAAATATCTATTTTAATATAATTTTGTATCTTGTTATTAATAATTACCCGAACATTGTAAGGAATCTTTCACCAGAATATATTTATAAATATCGTATGATTTATAATAATTAATATGCTAAATGCCAGTTTGAGCTTTTATCTTCGCTATTGATTGTATGTCATGTCTGTTATTAGTAATGGAAAGAAACCAATCATTCATTATATCAATAAATTAAACTATTATAACAAATGAAGTCATAATATTAAATGAATGTTACAGCACTAATCTACATATTATTGTTGAATATGAATATAAAAACATAATTAAAACTTTTATTAAGTATCCTTATCCTTGGACAGAAGAAACCCTATAAAGAATGTAAAACAACTTTTGGCCTTGAGCCGTCTGATTTCAACTCCGTATCTCAATGATTTGTAGTTCATGAAATATAAACTTATTTGGTTTCCTTATTAATTTTACAATTGTAGAACTGAAAAACCGGTCACGATACTAAGTATTGGATATATTTAAGAAAGAATTGTCCAAAAATCAAATATTTGCTAGTCTTTTGAGATATTATTTTTTATAACTTAAATTAATTATTAATTAAGTTATAAATACAAAGTTATAATAACATAAAACTTTGGTTATTCTATAAATATCCGTCATAAAACTAGAAAATATTGAGAGTAATAATATCAAATCTGTATGTATGAAGATTCTTTAGTTTATTTAGTTATTTGTAAAATTGTTTACCTATACACGTTTATTGTATTGCACTCCACATTAATGGATGAAATCTTAAGAGGTTTATATTACCTTATGTACCATGTTTTAGTTGTTTGTTTTTTTATTATATTTTTAGTGTATATTCAGTTTATATTACTATCAAGTCGAAATTTGTTTTTCATAAATGTTTTAATGTTTTAATTTTGTTCATTAATGTCATTAATGAGTAGTTTCTGCCTCTTCCTTTTAAATGATTTTTTCACTTAGAGAAAACGAAATTTCAGTGAGCCAAGTCCAAGCTATAGAATATGAACATGTGAATAGTATACTTGTATTTTTTTATTTTTTTTTATTAAACACTTTATTCAGGCATTACAATCTGCCACTTGTGGGCAATATGTAATGGTGCTATTTAGCTACAACCATTCCATAACAAAAAAGTGATATAAACAAAATAAATTAAGTGAATGTAATAAAATATATACATACGCAAACATAAGCACGTATAAGGAGGCAATCTGAAATGGATATTTACGAGTACAATTGTTGGAAGTACAATATATTTTTTTAAAATTTCAATTCAATAGCTACCAAAAATACCCTTTTTCCTCTGCAGTCCGAAAAATCGAAACTAAAATACTTATTTGAAGTTAATAAATGGCAGATTGTTAAGATAAATTTATTACTTTATCATCTTATATTCATGAAATAATAAGGTACAGTCATCCTTGAACCAATTGACCAATTTCTTCTATTATTACATAAAGATTGCTCTAGTTCCAAAGGACCTATTAAGGACAGAAAAATAGGATCATATGGCTTTGAAACTGTCAGTATAAGGCTATATCATCCTAACCTGTCGGTATTTTCTTACATTATATATTAGATAAACTATTATTAATAAATTAGTTACTAAAACACTTTCGCAATTCATTAATATTTTTATGTTTTTATAAGAATAAACTTACTTTAAAAGTTGCTTCTGAGGCATTATTTGTACAATTGTCAGTCTGAGCTGCGAGGGCCAAAGACTTAATATTCTTCTCGACTAGACAGGATGTAAGTCTTAAAGGAGTGTCTTCCTCCGCCACCTAAAGTGAGACCCAACTTCGGTAGCGGAATGTGATATAGTTGTATTCTACGGTTCTTAACGATGTTCTGTACAACAGTTTTAATAGCATCTTTTAGGAATTCATTCGAAAGCGGTTATCGTAGTTAAATATTAAATTTCTATGAACAGTTACACTAAATTTTGTGTGGTAAAAGAAGACATTCATTCCTAATATTTTAATTTTTTTTTATTGATTTAACTGAAGTACTTGGTCGAAATAATTTCCCATTTATTGTTTTATTCTAGTAATCGAAATTTTGACTCATGTTCAGTAACAGAACATGAGTTGATGATGTCAGTGAAACTTTATTTGGAATGCCTAAATAGAGGAAAGAATTTCAGAATATGATAGTGTTTTGAGATAATTACAAAGTCTGATATAATAAGGAAATAGAGATGAGGACGTAGGAAAATTTAGTTGTGATTTGAGTGTTAATATAGATGAATACAATGACGCGTTTTATTACACTTAATTATAAATTATTATTATGAGAGGAAAATAGTTGACTGGATGATCAAATGTAGAAAGGAGATAGTTGGGGGGTGCAGTAAAAAAAAAACACTGAATAAGTACTAGATTTATATTTATGTGCCGACGTTTCGACCTACAGTGTAGGTCATCTTCAGGGCGATTTGGAGAGAGAAGCCGTTGGGTGCACCGGCTGGCTAACAATCGAAACAACAATTGATTGTTAGTCAGCCAGTGCACCCAACGGCTTCTCTCTCCAAATCGCCCTGAAGATGACCTACACTGTAGGTCGAAACGTCGGCACATAAATATAAATCTAGTACTTATTCAGTGTTTTTTTTTTACTGCACCCCCCAACTATCTCCTTTCTACATAAATTATTATTATTTGCAATTCAAATTTTTCTCGTGAAAAATAAGATATAAATATTTTTAAAAAAATATATATTTATTGAAATTTACAACTGTATACAGAATACATCAAGTAAATATAATGAAAGTAAATCATGCCCAGAGACACAAGCAAGTAGAGAACTATCCAGTGGTAGTACTCAAAGATATAAATATAAAATGGATTAGAGTTAACATGTTTTAAGCCGATTCCTTCCAGCTTTCTTAATTATCATATTCATTGTTTTTCTTTTCATTAACATTTGTAAATTTTATTTTAATTACTTATGTTAAATTTCTAAAAGCCCCAGTAAATAAGTGGTTAGGTTTAATTTTCTCCAATACGAGTTTCTTGTTCTTAAGGTTGCGGAATCTTGCTATTTTCGAAGCGAATGAGGGTCCAAGTCAGGCATTTGCGTGGAAATGAGTTATTGTTTATATTGCAACTCAAGTTCGCATTTAATGACTCTATTTCGCTATACTCAATATAGTTAACTCTCTCTGGACAAGATTTTACTTAGCCACTTAATCACCGGGGCAGTAGATTTATTGTTAAATAATACTTTGACCTTTGTGTTTCAACCTTATTCTTCTCGAATATATTCTTAAATTACTATTAAAGCTTACCTGGTTTATGACATTCTATCTCATTACTTAGCACAATTAACAAGCTACTCTTTAAACAATGATCACATTTCCCGACAACATCGTCAGAACTGCAGCCAGTGAACGAAACCAGCAACATAATGTAAACATTATGCAAGAATTCAACATCAAAATGTATATCAACAATAAGCGTCAACTCACAATGTGCCAATCTGTTGAGAGGAAAAGGATACGATGATTGTGATGTTATGCTTTATTCGATTAATATTGTTATGATAATGTTTTTCCATGATTATAAATATAGAAAAATGGAACTGTTACTATGTTTATCGCAATCGTTTAACTAGAATAAATATCTTTGGGAAAATAGACATAATTAATGGTGAAGGTCAGGTTTTTTTTATTATTAATCAAGTTATTGTTAAAGCCCGTATTAGAAAATTATTATTAATGTCATACGGTTATTTTAATAATGAATGCAATGTAAAGTTATAAGTGAGGGTTTACAAGAAATTTATTGTTAAATGTACTACCTTGCCATGCTCTAGAACTGCTAAAATCCTGAAATGTAGAAACTCCATGTTGACTTTTATTGGATCTAATACCTTACTATGTAAATATAAAGGAGGAAACCTATTATTTTTATTTTTGATTAGTAGCTATGATATACTATTATATAAAAAAGAAAAGTTTGTGGCATAGAACGGGCCTTTGACTTAGTTGTCTGACTCACCTCAATAAAGTTTTCTCCGCTACTTCGCCATGACCATATATACCTGTCTTATTAATCATCAAACCATATAGAATCGTCCTTAAAATGCCTTCCGCAAAATAAGGATCTTGCCTCGGCCACTTTCTTGTCGATTTTGCTATTTTTAAGATTTGCATAGCTGAGTTATCGGAAGGTAATTTCCTAACAAGTAAACAGGATGTTCTCGCAAAATGGTGGAATTATTATAACTGTATTCTTAAAGACTCTTTTGTATGTAGCAATTGCGAAACTTCACAAGATCTGAAGTCCCCTTCTTAGGATGAGATAGATGAATACAGGTAATAATGTGAAGAATAGGAAAATGCATGGTTATGGTGTATCCCACACATGGTGTATCCAAGCAAAAATCCATGCTTGGCCATATTCTACCTTATGGATGACTGAGATGAGGGTATCTGATTAGATTAAATAGTTATTATGTGAAATCCTCCTGAATATCGCAATAATATTGAAATCTTCCTATTCTCATTTGGCTCTAAAACTTAACTATCTTGGTCCTGTTTTAATAAGAAGAACAAGAACTTAAAACTTTTCATTGTCGATTCAGGAGGATAGCATCAAGTTTTCACAGCCATCGATGAAGCCATTTTGAGGGTTAAGAGAAAACATTTTATTTTTATTTTTACATAGATTAATTGCTACGATTTATGCTGATAAAGTTTTATACTTAAGTAATAATTAAAAGCATAGAAAACTGGTTTTTCCTTTGTTCCTGATGTAGAGCTTGAACTAAACTCTAAACATCGGTTAACAATGTTTTTTCATTATTGATATGTCCAATATAAAAATGGTGACCGACCTGAATATACCAATTACTGAGAAATCTTCCTACACTCAATTATTTTATTATGTCACACCAAATCATTTTTATTATTATTATTAATTTATTCATTGAAATTTACAACTGTGTAACAAAGTAAATGGCAGAAACGATACATAATGACATGGATAAAGACAAGTAATGAAACTACTCAGTACTAGTACTCAATTCTCGAATATCTTGATCCAGTTTTCAAGTGAAGAACAAGAACTCGCACCTTACTACGATTCCGGAAGATTGCATCAAAGCTCAGCCATTGATGACGATTCGAGGATTAAGAAAACATTTTTTTTTTTATATTTACTTAGATTGACTTCTATGATTTCTGCTGATAAAGTATAATACTGTAGTAGTCACTAAAAGCACAACAGTTTTTTTTATCCGTCTCTGTTGAAGATCTTTCTCTTAAGCCAAAACTTTGGCAAATTATGAAAAAAAAAAACAGCTTTTCTTCGGGGAACTTCTTTCAGTTTATTATTCAAAAAATTATCAGATCATCTATGTTCTCTGTTTTCATAAACAATGAATCGATATAATTGTCTTGGTTCGAATAAGTACTGGGTACAAAAACTATATAAGTACTAAACGTGGCTGATGTATTTAAACTAACTGTGGGAATTGTCGGCTACGCGGGCATGCGGGTTCCCACTTCATAAATTTCACAGTTGCTTACTAATGTTCGTGCTAGTGGTCTTAGGTTTATATTTGAGTTTCTATATTTGTGGAGCAGGTTAGAGTAGATTGTGTCGCAGGACCCATGATTCCTTATCATGTAAGTTATCTTTGTAGTGTCGTCTTCAATGTTTGCTAATTCTCAGCTGCGAATAAATGCTACAGTAAAAAAATAACCTAATGTCCATTGATCAAAAAGTTACAATTATTTGATTCTGCTGCAAAAATTTGTAATCTTACTTAAGTTTCATCTTTGGGAATAACACATAACATTGTTGTAGGTCTGAAAAATTCCATCTTTCTAAATAAAAAAAAATTAAAGAACTTATATCGAGGTACTGAAATGCTCTGGTAGTTCAGTGATTCGTTCATAATTTTGTTTTCTTGGTTGCATATAATGTATTTATTTGGTTTTACAATACAATAATTGTTTCTTGATGCATTTCATAATTCATTTTAGTTTCTCGTACTATTAGAAATTGAACTTTAAAGCGAATTAGAACCCTTTTCTGATACGGACATTGATGATCAACAGAACCTATCTTTATATAAATTTATATTTATTTTTACAAAATATACGTTTGATACAAACTCCATAGTTATAGTAAATAAAGAGTTTTTAAGGTAAAAGAGAAAGTAAATAAGAGTAAGATTACAAAATAAATAATGATAAAAATGTGCCTGGGACCCTCACTGCAGAGAGTATTTACATTAAAATAATAATAATTTCAATTTTTTTAATTAATTAATATTTTCAAAAGTGTTTGTCTTAAAATAGTTTATATAATCAATTTAAAATAATAATTAATAATGATATTGTACTAATAAAGCTTAGTAGACACCTTTAAACTTTAACTGACTCATGTTTCTTTCTTTTATTTAATAATATTTGAATTAATTTTCTAGGAACTTTGGATTTTAGTAACATCTTCTAAATGTATATTTACGATTGCTTACACTACAACCAATGCTACGACAAATTGAATGTGACACAGAAAATTTTCTTCTTCAGAAGATAATTTTCCATGGTATATCGTTAAATTAGTATAAATTTTATCGAGAAACTAAACTCAACTGTTATTAAATCAGCAAATGAAAAAAAAAAATAAAGCTATTTTGATATAATCAGCAAGATATTCAGAGATATTTTATATTCTGAAGTTTTAAGCTTTTGTTTGTAAACCGATTGTATCTTGCGATATAATCGCAAACCTTTGTTTAACTTCATTACTAAGACAAAGAAAAAGTAACCGTTACTTTCTATAAATAAATACCCTATCTGTTGTTTCTTTATTAGCGACAATGGTTGACTAATAGTTTGAAGAACAAACCGTAAATTTTTCATTATGGTTTTACTATGAAAAGATTCAGTAATTTTAATTCTATGTATATTTTTAAAGCTGCCTAAAATCCATGTCGTAACAGATTAAAATCAATTTTACATTAAAATGTTTATTTAAACGCAAATATTTGGCAATAGGACTGAAATAAATTCGTTGCAACGTCGCAATATCACTTAAATAATATATGAGTAACAAGGAGGATATCCATGCAATCATTCCAACTAAAAATAACATATCACATCAAGTCCTTTTTACTGGCTTTCCCCAAGGGGAAATATTATACATTCAAGATATAAATATAATTATATTGTATATTTATCTTGAATATTTATAAGAAACCAACATGGTTTCTTCTTCATGGCTGAATAATCAGTCACAAGCATTTATCTCTCTTTTGTGTAGCTTCAAGTCTTGAATTCTAAATGAAACAATATTACTATTAGGAGGGAAAGAAGCTAATAATAATAATTGAAGAATAGTACATTATAACTGAGACAGTTGAGTAAATTGTGGGGAAGAGGAAAATTAGAAAATTCAGGCAGAAAAGTGTTTTAAATGCCTAATGCTATGACTCAGTGGAAGAAAGGTAGCTCAGTGGTAGAGCCATCCTAGTTGCCGTGACGAAGGCCACAGGTTCAAATCCAAGTGGCACAATCAAAGTTAGAAGCTGGGGATAGACCCTGTGGTATTTGGAGAGGTTCAGCGTGATCTAGGACAAATCACCTCCTTGCATAACCGATTTTCTGGTGGTTTTTTTTTGCCATTGCATGCAGTTGTTATGCATTAATAGGTTGTAGAAGAAATTGAAAAATAATCGTGACAGTTGATATTTTATAATTTATTCAACGCAATTAAAAATCCTAGAAACATAGGAATTCCGACGAAATTTTCATACAAATCGATTTGATCAGCCATTTTATTTTCCCTTCATGATTTCCTCCGCGAAACACCGCGTACAGGTAGAAGTTACACGGGCAATTATTTAGAAACTTGACTGGTCGGAACTCAAACAAGAATAAAAATATTGGGCTGTAACTGAAAGACAAGTGAAAGTAGTTATCGCAATTGATTTTGTGGATGTTATTGAACGTGCCAATTGAAACGCCCTTAATAAATAATAATTCCTAATAATTCAGTGGATAAATTGTACATTATAGACTGACCATTAACAAACTATTCTCCATTACTAATGCAGTAATGAGATGGTAGAGGCGTATGATGACAGAGGTTTCGTTGAGCACATTACACTTTTGCTATGCTCTCTGCATTCCAGCATTTTTTTTTTTTTACTTTTTCCTATTATGATTCTTAATGTGTTGTTCCTCTTCACACCGAACACAATGTACATCATCGATTTAGTTCAATTTTATCTCTTGGTTTACGGGAATTGACGATACCTAATAAGATTTTTTCAAAGTACCTCTCTGACTGTTGTCCTACAGCACAGTCTTTATCGCATATAAACCAAAGACCTAATATTGGCTGTAATGGTACAGGTTTGCGAATATTTTTAGTCTGTAATATTATTGAAAAATCTATTATTTTGTTTATAGCCTCAATCTATCCTAGTATTCCATAAAGTTGAACTATGTATTTAAATTATTTTTTAAATATTATGTGGGATCAATTAAAAAAAAAACAACAAATGAAAAAAGTATAATTATTGAAAACGAATATGCTATTGCTCAAAGTGGGTTATTCTGGAAGTTTAGGTTTTATTTATTTTTTAAATTATTGTCCATGCAAATTTAGGTGTTCCGATACTCCTACGATAGTTGTTGGATACTGTAATAGTAGTATTGTCGCTTAAGGCTTGTGAAAGTAAGACAGTAATGATAAATTTAATTAATATAACTGCATTGTAATGATGAATCATATTTTTCTATTCTACCACTTAAAGTGAACAAAGATTTAACAGTTATTTTTATTTTAGATATTTTATTTGAATGATAATTATTCATTACAAGGTCTTTGTTATACCTTAAAATAATCGTAGTCCCACAGAATGGAGTAGCAAAATAAGTAAGATCCATTGAGCTGACAACTGACATGATAAATGCTCCTATGAGGTCTACATTTTCTATAAGTTCATCACTAAAAAATTCCCGAAAATCGCCGAGTTATTTTCTAGCCTTAGGAAGTACGCCGTGTGCGTGAGCGCTTTGAAGCTTTGAATCGACTTTGGATGAGTCAGTTTCAATTGGTGAGTCACCTGGACCTTGCCATCCAAAGGGACGTTTAAATATAACTTCAATTAGTTCATTAACGCCTCACTCTCTTGGAAAAGTAAAATTAAAAAATCGATTCATCGTCCTATTGTCTATGACGGCCTTCTAGTCGTAGTCCAACTCAAGGCAATGAGCCTAGATATCTTCGCTCATCGTCTATTTAATCATTACGGTTATGAAGATCAGAGATTTTTTCCCCATATGGAAATTTCTTGTTAAAGAATTACACATGCACAGAGTTTTTAGTAAGCTTGAAAGTCTTATCGTTCTAATAAAGTTATAAGATTTCTTTTTCGCTATCTTTTCATTAACAACATTTTTTTTTTCTTCTTTAACAGAGTTATCGAAATTTAACTTACTCCTATGGACTATTTTTTCTAGAACATTGTTATGTGGGGGGCGGGTGTCATATCATTTAATCCAATTTTCGAACAAATATCCACTAATTCTCAATTAGATAGGCAAATTCTCAATTCAATACCCAAGAATCTTTGGATGAAATTATTTATTTAACTTAATTTATTTATTTTTCATTTTTTATATTCTGATGCATGGTTAAATATAGAAAAATATGTGCCCATCCGAATTTCCATAATGTGTTGAACTACTGACCATTAAACAAATCGCAAGAAGTTAAGCATTGATAAGCGATTTTTCAGGATTAGTTATCTATTTCGAATGATGTTGAAGTTTAAAAGTACCAATTAAGTTGATATAGTACCATCAGGTACACATGGAATTACAAGGATCCACTTCCCTTAAATGTCTGATCTTAAGATGACCAAACGAATCCAAGTTCCGAATTGATTTTGTTTTAGGAACAACTGTGGCCCGCATTTATCTTCACTTAACAAGAATTTTTCAGCTGCAGCAACATCACGAAACAATTTTTCTCATAAACACGAGATCATTTTTGACTATCGTTGGATGAGGTTTTAAAAAAAGGTCTCGAATTAATTGAACGAGTGTGAGCGATATTCTGTTTAATCGTGACGTTTGTTTGTTTGTTAAGCCATTATTGCCAAATAAATCGTTCCTTGTTGGTTTTAAAATACAAGTGTTCCTCTTAAAGTAAGGAAAACGGCGGATGTGTGGTTGAATTTTAATTCTATCCTAAAATTACAATCTTGATGTTTTTGTTGTGTATATCTTCATTACAGATATCTGATAATTTTTATATAAATGAAGTAAATCGAATTTTATCGTCTCCAATATTAATATAATTATAACTCAATTTGTTAACTTAACACCTAGTGACGGCGTTAGATTCCATAAATTCCATGCTTTTCAATTTCAAATCCTTAATTTATTTTTTGAAATTTACAGTTGTATAATAATAATACATCAAGTAAATAGAATGAAAGATCTATAATAACATAAGACTAACTCCAAGTTGATAGACTCCGAAAGTCAAGATAGGTCTTATGATTGTCATGTACATGAGTATGTTGTAATTAATTAGGACCAATTTCAAATCTTAGGTGTCAAATATAGGTTTCCGAGTCTTTTATACTTTAGGACAGCCAATTACTTTTTAGCAACGTCTATTATCACTGATTCCACAGATTCGTTTTAACCGATACACTTCTGTTTAGTATTAAGATACTTCATTCCATATCATCCTTCGCATATTTTTGTCTTGGGAATAAATTCACTTTCCTTTAAAAAAAAAAAAAAAACAGCTCTTTCCTTTTCTATGTACAAGCTAACCAGTTCTATTAAATTCATATTGTTAATTACACAGGCCAACAAAAAAAACCTTTTTGAAAACTTTTTTAATTTTAATAGCTGATCTTGATAGATTTTTATGTGCTGAATCCAAATCTGCTCGTAGTTTTTATGTATCACCCTTAGTTTCCAAGCAAAATGTATTTTATTATATAGTCTAATACCCATTTACAGTATATAGGGAAATCAATGAAACACTGTAGAATCGTAAAAATGGTTTGTATTTACAGTAAAATACTTGGAATAGTAATTTTATGTGATGATACAAGGTTCACTTGTCAACTGGAATTGGTTTATATTTTCTTTCCCTTTTTTCCTTGAAGCTTCTTGTGTAGCTTTTCCTGCGATGAATAGCTTGCTGAACTTCCCGGTCTCTCTTCCTATACACATGAATGCTGGTTCCAGCCGCCAGCAAGTTCTTTTCTTTTAGCCTAGAGCCAAGCAGTTCAGCTTTTTCTTTTGTTAAGCCCAGATCCCTAACTAAGTCATTAAGCTCGACCTGAGTGAACAATTTAGGCTCTACATTTTCTGTAACACATTGGAATTCTTCATCGTGTTCATCTAACTCCGACTGTACATCAGAAAATACTTCTGTTTCAATAGAATTTAAGTCCTCTGGTGGTTCCGGGATTGGCAAATCTACACCGTGCCCTACTGGTCGGATGGCGGACGGAAGGTTAGGGTAGGTTATTACCTTCTTGTTCTTAGAGTTATGACCAGTAATATCTACACTGCAAAAGTAACAGTCATCGGAATGATTTTTTGGTTCCCTCCATATCATGGGAACAGCAAATTTAAAGTGTTTTTTCTCTTTTTTTGACCATTTCCTGAGGTCTTCAACACATACATAACATACCTTATGCGGTGCCCAAGGTTTATCCTGGTCTCCAAGTTTGGTTCCAAAGTATGCTAGATAAACCTTTTTCACAAAGTCTGTAATGTTTCTTTGGTACTTTTTAATAACAAACTCACCACAAATATAACAAAAACTGTCAGCAGAGTTTTTACAGCCGCGATGAGACATTGCACTGAGCACATGTACAGGAAACGTAAAAGTGAGGTTATGTTGAAAATAAACAAAACATCAGCTGTTTAGCATGTGTTTCAGCAGTGCTGCCAACATCATCTTTGTTCATTAGACCTATTTTTTCATGTTATCTTAACTATGAAAAAGCTGTTAAATTCTAAAAATATTTCTTTATTTCATGAATTTAACTATAAAATGTGAATAAATGGTGGGTGATACAACTTTTTAAGCATCATATTTGGATTCAGCAACCTAAACAACATAAGAATAAGGTATTTTCATTAAAAAAGTTTTTTCATCGTTGGCCTGTGTTATTAATGTAGAAAATTTACTAATATATCCAAACATATTCAATATAATTCATATAGGATTTATTCAGCTACTGAATGTAACGTAGTTGAGAGAGGTTACTAAAAATTAACTGACAGTCCTAAAGTAGAAAAGACCCACTCCCCCCCCCCTCCGCCTCCAAAATTTCAATATGATACCCAATAGCCTTGAGAAGTATAAGAGCGTGTGATGGGCGATGATGGCCGTGAAGATGGTATAATGAACCGTAACCTAGTTGATGAGCTATCTGGCCCTATTGTGCGAGTTAATATTAGCCGACGTGTCGGGCGATTAATGCATACCTTCAGGTGTGCTCCAAGGACGGCTGGCTCCACTAATGTTCACTACACTTTCTTCAACGGCCTCTGGTTTGCGTAACCGTCCGGTCCTAATGGTCTATAGCTTTTTGCTAATCATTTTAAACGATTAGCTAATGTTTTATCCTTATATCAGTTAATTTTACATATACTGTTATATTATCTAACAAAATATCAAAAAAATATATAAACTATAACCTGCATCATTAAAACCCATGAACGGTATTGGGCTCATTAGGTAGTAGAGACTTTACTGTTTCCAAACCAACGGTTGTGCAGAGAGGTGATTTACGGTTAGGTTTTCCCCAGTTTAGGATAGCCACCTTATAGAGGTTGGGTGAGCACCGGGAGGGCCCACAGGCCCAACAGGGTCATTGGCATCACCCAACTACCTGAGATATGTGGCTCCCTGTTATGGTTATATTTTGAAGACAACGTTTTTCACATTATTTGGTTTCAATCATTATTATTATTGGCTAGTCTACTGTGAGGTATAAGAATGAATGATCAGTCAGGATTTAGTTAGCTTTAGTTAGTTAGCTCCAACAAACATTACACGAGCTATTATCAGTTATTTGGCCGAGATGTAGCTCAAACGCCAGATTACCTGATGGTTTGTAGATTCTGAGAACTGTCCAGAGTAAGATCAATTACTTTTCCTAGAATTATATCAACATGAAGATGATAAAATGATGATCACTAAATCACACCTAAATGTCCAAGGTTAATTTTGCTCCTACTTCGTTCTTCAGATCAAAACTCACGGTTAACTTCAAATGAAATATTACTTCAAGGCCTCTGGCCCATTAGTGCTTTATAATGAGTGGGACATCACAGCGATTTCGTCCCACATCTTAAGTGTTTGAGCTTGATATTCTACCTTGCTGCAGAATCAGTTCCGCATAGATGATTCCATCCATCAAACATCGTAAACTTTTTAAGGAGAATCATAGACGCCTCATCCTACAGAACTGCGTGCTTCAATTTGCTCCATCATGTTTAAACTTCCTTATATTTACATAAGCTTATTACACATTTGAAAGTATATTTAGTAATTAAAAGTATTTACAGATGTCTTCCTTACATATTCAGCTTTTGAACACATTTATTAATTACTTATTTAATTGTCTGTTCATTGGATGTACACTGAACAATTATGAAAACTTACAAAGTATTTTTATTTTAAAAAACATTGATACAAAAATAGTAAAGGCGAAAACAAAATCATTTAGCTCCACTAAGAGAAATATATAACAAAACATTTTGATGTTTTAATTACAGTAGCTATTAAAATTAAATGTTTTGACATTTTATACCTTAATAGATGAATGTTAGAAAGGTTTAAGATTTTAAAAAAATATATATTTATTGAAATTTACAGCTGTATACAGTTTAAAGATTTAAATTTTTGCTTTTGAAGTTATTTATCAATACTAATAATTTTTATTTTTTCAGGTGAGAACAATTACACCTTAAACTTCCATTTGGACAAAGTTGATTGACCATAAGAAGCTATGTAAGTGATATATGTAATGTATGCGAAGTGTGGTATGTGCAGGTGAAGACCGCAAATTGATATACGTTTAAATTGATATTGGATTAATAGCAACCGGTTTATGATCTAAGTTTCTTTATTCATTAATAAAATCACAATCTATATCTTCATAAAGCCTGTAGAATTTAATTTGATATTTTGTATTTGTATCGTGATGGTTTGAAGAGTTTTTCGATTTATTTTATTTCCGTCTACAATGTTTTATTAAGTTTACTAATGTCTTTCTAGAAATTATATTGAGATTTTTTCAGAAGTTTTGTTAAGTTGCATGATCGTGAAAAAATGGTTGCCTTTTACTCTCCCCCCCCTTTTAATACCATTCAATTATTATTATTTCGTAATTTATTGTTGAAATTTAAATAATTGATAAAAGATAAAGACATAAACGTTTCCTTCCACCGCTTTACTACATCTGTAAGACCCAAGAATCAAGTTAAGAGTCAAGACTTTAGGCCCATTATTTAACAGGATACTTCAGTTTTGTTATTTTAAACTTTTTTAATTCTACATAATGTTCTCGACTTAGTTAAAGCGTAGATGTGCCTATCCTGCTAAGAAACATCAGCAGTCAACATTATGAATGATAATTACGTCCTCAAACATTCCTGCCAACTCACCACATTAACATGCACCATGAATGACTGAAGCTTTCATTAACAATAGCACAATATATCAATAAAAGATCATGATTCTTAAAAAATACTGTCAGACGCAGGAATTTTCAAATGAAAGTTACTGTTATTGTAGAATCAGGAAAGAATGTAACGTCAGGTGCCACACAAGGAGCTATTTTGAGCCCTTAACTATTTAAATTATGTCGTTACGACATTCCTACAATGAAGAAAACTACATTGAACTATATGCCGGCAAAAAACTCCCAAGCTAATGTTTCTTTCTTATAACCTGTGCCTGGTCACTATGAAATTTGAATATTATAACTATTATAAATTAGTTATTATTAAACAAGAGACATGTTATTATAAAACTACTTTTTTACTCAATTAAATTTTAATCCACAAACTACTATTAAATAAACGGTTGAGAAAGTTTAAACGAAAATTTGTTTTTGTTAATAATAATAACAAAAAAAAAACTGTAGCTCTACAAGACCTGAAGGCCATTGGGTTCAGAAAATAGTTAATACCGTAATGTTTCAATGCATAATAGGAGAACGGTTGTGCAGGGAGGTGATTTGTTCTAAATCTACATATCTAACCTAAATCGACTGTAATTATTGTAACTGATTAAGTGGTCAAGTTAATATCGTCCAAGAAATGTTAGTTGTACTGAAGGAAGCGTACGATTCGGCATATTTCTCGTGGTGCATGAGCGGCTAAAACCTTGGCTCGAAATTGAGTTATAGCCTATGTTTCACTGTTGCAATTTTACTCAGCATAGAACTTTTTTGTAACTACTGATTTTATTTCGACCCTGATATGACTCACAAGTGTGCAAGCTATAATCGTAAACTTGCAAGATAAAAAATGTACTGACTCCATGCTGATTATTCATCATTATGGTTATTTATTTTTTTATATCATTCGTTTCCTGGAAAATTTGAATTACACAATGATTCATTTAAGATTATTTTAGGTAAATATGTGGTTTATTAAGAACCAATATTTATATATTATATAAAAATATCCTCCAATTTTTTTGTCAATTCTTCTGTCCATTATTTTATAATTTAAACTAGATATTTCTAATTTTATTTCGGTGTTGTTATGATATCATCACCTTCATGACATTATTTAAATGCATCTATACTCGTCAATAATCGATAAACAAACATTAAAAATACTTTTTTTTTACAACATAATACATACAAATAAATATTACATGAAAGAAATGGCAATGCCAGCTTGAAGAAAAAATGTGTTTTTACGGATTAAGTGGATTCTCGGCCATGTCCCAGAAAGCTTAATGAATGAAGTCTCAAATCATGGCCTCATTTCTATTTATCCTTGTATTTCTTTTCTGTCTTTTTGTGAAAGGTAAAAAGACTGTCCCGGATTTTTTATTATTTCTGTAAATTATACAGACCGTGATGGTTTAATCATTATATCGTGGGGAAAAGAATTTAATTAATAATGCTTGGTCCGGACAGAACGGGAAAGGAATACTTAAATTAGTATGCCTTATTTAATCTGAAGAACAATTATTTAAACCTATCTTTAATTTAATACCTTGCCTAATTATTTTCTCAAAGATTTTTTGGTCATCTTCACTTGTTGAGAGGTTGACGCTGTTTGATAATGTACCCGATAATCTTTCACCAGTTAATTTAGAATATCAGAACGAAATTTAGTCATCAATAATAATTGACTAACCTTAAAAAAGTGATTGTCGGTTGTGTAATTACTGAAGTATTCATGTGGAATAATTATAATTAAATAATAAAAAACAGTAAACAGTTTAATTTTCAACGTACTGGAATTAAATTAGAATTTTAAATTATAAATATATTTTATAATTATACATAAATTTAAATTAGATTATTTTTTTTAGTTCTGTGAAACGACTAAACGATAAATTATGAAATAAATAACAAAACGAAATAAAAATTTAGGTCTAAATTGAAGTTACCTTTATTAAATATAAAAATATTAAAACATACAAGGGTGAACAGGTAAGTTTCCTTACAAACAATAAGTCTGACCACAAATCTGGAGCTCTTACTTCCTATATCTTAACGTTTTGAAAGTAAATAAGAAAGACAATTTTTAATTAATAATAATGATAATAATAAATTCTTTATTTATTCTAAGACAAGTCCCTTTAGAATAACAATACAGGTTTCTATATATGGTATTATTTTGTCTTAGAGTATATTAATACAGGTATTATGTCTTATTACATGAGAAGAATTGATGAGAAAAAAAAAAGTTGGGAATTACCTTCAGTGGTAACATTTCAAAAAGAAAAAGAAAACAGAGTACAAGAAATAAGATTACAATAATTATATAAAGAGAAGCTGAGAACACATATGATAATTACATATGTGTGCAAATTACAAAGTCAAGTAGAAACTAAGAAAGCAGAAAATGAAACAAAAATATGAACAATATCAACTAATACAACTTTTTTTTAAAAATATCTAACTGGATGAGTGAAGCCTCAATAATATAAATATAAATATGTATATATAGTAGTATATAGTATATATACATATTTATATTATTGAGGCTTCACTCATCCAGTTAGATAATATATAATATATTATATACTTATATATATATATACTTATATATAAATAAAAACACATCATTCATTTATCAGAAAATTTTAGTCTGAAAACTGGGTTCAAATCTTTAAACTGAAAATTACGTAAAAATCATCTAGGTTTGTGTTCAAGAGATTGGAAATATAGGAAGGAAAATGAACAAAAATTACTAAAAGAAATGAAATGGCATGAAGATGTCATAAAATAAATTCAGATAAACAATGTGTGTTTATTCCAACTTCTCAATACTTTATTTATTTACAGACCTTGTCATTCTGAATTGTTTTTTTTAATTAGAATTGTATCATTAAATAATCAAAAGTGCCCAATTAGGAATTGCGAAAAGTTTTAATGATTATACATACATTCATATAAAATAATAAACAAAAATAATAAACTTGAGTTATACGAATGGAAACGATATACCGACTGAATTACTCCTAACCCGTATTTTATTTCGTAGAATTGTATTATAAATGACTGTTATTATTCTTTTTATTTTATTTTTATAACAATAAGAGTATAAACAGGCTTGTGTGGTTCTACAAAAGCAGTTTAAGCTGAGTAATTATGGGTTGTTGGAGTCAGTATTTTCTGTCTTTGTCCGACTTAAATGCTTACTCTATGACTAGACATCCGATTGTTTCTAGCACAAAGGGATGGATTCTGAGTCACTGCCCACACCAGCGGCTCTTCAATTGAGATCGGGAACTATTAACATGAATGCGTAAAAAAAATATTAATAACAGGCGATCAACTTTAAATCGCCATAAGACAATCTCTTGAGCATTGTGAGTACAAAAGAGAATAATACGTAACATTATACTAAGCCAGTACAGAAGTGTGGGAATTTCTTTTTCGAGAAAGATGCGCGGGTTCTCAAGTGTGGGTTAGATCCTGTCGAAAGAACAATGGAAGAAAGTGATCCGGAAATCTTCATTAAGTCTCGGAATCAGACTTTTCTCGAGGAAAATCCTTTTGTCAATTGTCCGTGGGAAAAATAGAAACTTTTCTTTCTATAGGAATGGGTAATTTTAGAGCCAAACGAGTATTTTTGAGCATTTTATCTTGAGAATTTTACGAAACCGGCACCTTACCGTTGTTCAAAAGATTCATCAGCACGAAGAAGTTCGAGGTGGGCAAATTTCTGAACTTACTGCTAAGAGAAGATTAAATGGCTTTTTGCAGGATTAATGACTTTTTGCCCAGTAAGAGGACCAGAGTTGACCAGAACTCAGGGTTACACGGCTGGCTTTTGCTCGAAAACACAGCCATTGGACTATGGACGAATGGAGTGCTGTACTTTTTACAGATGAATCAAGATTTGCTCTTCGATCTCCGGACGGGCGTGAAAGGGTGTGGAGAAGAAGAAATGAAAGATATTCAGCCTGTAATTTTACCTAGAGCCAACATTTTCATCGTGGGTCCTTAATGTTATGGGCCGAGATTTCAACGGAGCGCCGCACAGAATTGGTTGTTGTTCGTGGAGGGCCACTCGCAACGAAGACGAGATTTTGGAACCTCTTGTGTTGTATGTAATACAATTACAGTATAATACTATAGTTACAATATAGCTTAATTCCGTACAAGTATGGGAAGTTTGTAACAGCCTTAAATTTGACACTATTATAATAGAAATCACCTAGCATAGTCCAATAATTTAAAAATAGCATTATTATTATTATTATTAGATTAAAATTTATTATTATATCGTGAATCGTATTTGGATACTTATCAGTATTAGAATGCTACACACAAGAAATCAAATTTACGACAACTAAGAATTCCTATCACTTATTTTTTTTTTCAAATAAATTGAAAACGTCATGTTTTGAAATAGTGCTCTCCTTGAAGGGGAATATTTCAAAGAATTTAAATGTTAAATATTTCAGATTTATATTGTTATAATCAATAATAACCTAAAATATAAACTCCTGCATTTTTTCTTTGGTACTCAACTCCGCGTCTGTTGAATTCACCTTGTTCTTGCGTTCCTCCTGCGCCTCAGTGGGCGGTAGTGATCGCTAAATTATAATTGGCGACCTACTAACAGATAATTATCCCAAAGAGAAGGAATTGCTAACAAGGCCAATTACTCTATTCATCCTTGGAGGAGGTTCCCCTCTATGCAATATCCAGCCCATTGTCTGTGGAGTAATGCTATACGTCCCTTACGGTATTCTGTTCGAGCTGTGTCCTCACGGAGGATCCTGTTGCAAGGAGCCGAGTTTGTTCATGACCAGAAAATAATATTATATTATTATTATAATTTATTTAAGATTATTTTCCATACATAGGATGGTTCGTACTCTCAGTGTACATTTTACTGATTAAAATGGAATTTTATCTCATGGTCTTTTGCTATTAATATCTGAATCTAAATAGGTAACGGAAGTATATTATCAGTAATATACTTGTTCGAGATATCACGTAATTTACAGCATTAAGTTTTACGGTAGTTTTTTTTTTAATATTCCTTTGTTAATCTTTTTTTTTTATTAAATGCAGAACCGTTGTATTAAAAATCATGTTTACTGCAGACTATTACTTAGTTATAAAAAAGATACACTGTTTAAAATTAACCTTAAGTATAGCATTTTTATTTGTATATTTATTTATTTAGGTTTATTAATTTCAATATTGATCTTGAAGATGGCCTCGTGACCTTCTAAGTTAAATTTGTTATTCGTGTACGACCAATGGGTAGTTTCTCTACTTTCCTTTCCTACCATTATAAATGCATCATTATATTTATTCGATATATCACTATTATACAGTTGTAAATTTCAATGAATAATTTTTTTTAGATATTGATCTTTAGTAAAATCTTCAAAAACTATCATTTCAAATGCTAGTAATTCTTTAGATAAAAGCAAAACCTCCATATAAATATTTAGAACTACAATTCGAGAGCAGTAATAAATCACACGAATTGAAAAAATGCGATCTCACATTTTCGCTTGTTATTTTAAATGTTAGAAAATGCCCATCTAAAAGTCTGCATTCGAGCATCAATCGGGCTTGTTTTTCCTCGTCAACAAAAAACGACAACACGTCAAAAGGTAAATTTCAAAGTGTTTATTCAGTTTTTAAATATTATAGTCTCGCTTGTCCAACAGTTAATTGCAATCAACATTACATGATGATATAACTTCTGAAGAATGCCATTAATGCTTCAAGGTTAAATAAATTTTATTTAATGCTTTTTGTATTAAATCTTACCATTCCTGAAGAGTGGAATGCATTTACTGTCATTAAATGCCTTTAATACTACAATCGGTTTAAGAAACCAATCCAACGCATCAGATTTTAAAAATACTAATTTTCCTTTGATTTTATTATAATAGAAAAATAAAAATTTTATTTTTTCTTATTTCACCTAGAGTTTTTTTTATTAAAATTTATAATTGTATACATATGCTCGAAATATCCGGCGCCTATAAAACAAGTAATCATATGTCTGTAAAAAGTAGAATATTTTCTGCAGTGTAGAAAGTCATGGGATGGCACTTAAAGTAACTATTGGTTCTAGTTACTCCACCACATGAAAGTAATTAAGTTTAAATTTAGCTACTAAGTTCCCAATTAATTACAAAAGACTCATGTACATGAAAATCATTAGACTCATTTGAACTTAAGGAATAGAGCTTTGGGGCTCCACTAAACCATCGAATTCCTCTCGTATTCAATCCTTACAATCCAAAGTTATTCGTAAAATCATCAATGCTCCTTACTTTGTAACGAACAATGTAATCTATAATGACCTTAATGTCCCATTTTTTGCTGATTTGGTCCGAACCCGATGTCAATCTTTTCATGACAAACATAATTCCCACTCAAACCCACTTGTTTCAAACCTAGCAACCTTTTCAATTCCTGACAATCCTCCAAGGTGACTGAAAAGAAGATGGTCTCGTGATCTTCTAAGTTGAACTTTTTATTTGAGTACTACCACTGGGTAGTTTCTCTACTTGTCTTTTCATGTCAATGTACACATTCATTATATTTACTTATGATATACTTATGATGTATTCTGTTATACAGTTGTAAATTTCATTAAATAAGTTTTTTAAAAAAATAGCTATTCGAGTGTTTTAAAGTTCGGCAATGCATATATTTTTACTTCAAAACCGCGAAAATATTATTTTATTTATATTATATTATACGAAAACCAATTTTATGGCTTACTAAATTAGCGTCATATCTAGATATCGTTTGGTATGCCGCTTTGTGACACTAGTTTTCGCTTTTCCTTTCACTGATATGAAGAAAAATCGGTACTTTCTATAGCTTTCCGTGTTACAGAAAAGTGTCTTTCAGAAATCTACAACAAACTTTTTATTTGTCGAGCTTTCGAATTCGTCTTGGTAGATCGGTACGGAATTGAAGATACTCGTTTAGAAATACTTAAGAAAAATTAGCACTTTTTTAGGATTTCAGAACAGTTCAAAACTTCTTTCAACTTCTGGGAAGGGAGTTAGAAAAACGCCAAAACACATAAGTATCACAAGCGTGTCGAGATCCCCAATCTCTAATTTCAATTTCTGTATTTTTTTTTTCAATTTCTACTAATGTGTTGGTAGAAAATATATACATTTGTTTGATCAGTAATGCCAACAACATTCAAACCCCCTATGTGTTTATATTGGTAGTTTGGGTACCTTCACCTTTATTATTTTCACTTATCTGTGAGGATCGGAATTCGCGTGAAAGTTTTAAGGTAAACCAAACCTAACGATGGTTTTAACTACTTAGAATAAGAATGTGGTTATTTTTCTATAAACATAAGTCGTAGATAATAATTTTGTATTGGTCTTTTTAAAATTTTAAAAATAAAAGATGAAAGTTTAATAACAATATACAAACAACTTTAGGAAATACTTTGACTGCACTAGTTTTCGCTAAAAAATTATACACTAATTTAAAAAAATTTAATTAAAGTTAAAAAATTATACACTAATTTTTTTTATTCATAATGTGTAAAGAAATGCTTATCTTACGTGCATATAACCCAAATACAGTCGTAAATAATAGGAACATAAATATTTAAGGTATGACTATTGCTTGAGATCTAATACACCTGACACCTGAAAGTTGCAATCAGACTAGCCTAACCTACTCGTAGATAATAGAAATAATAGCGGGTGAAATCTGGTATATCATTCCTTACCACATTGCTATGACAATTTGCAGTCCGTTAAATCGTCACAGAGAGTTCGGGTATCAACAAGAAACCGTTTGTTCCCAATGCGTTCTGTCGAAGGATTTTCCTGGATAACTTAAAAGCATCTTTAGATAGTCTTTTTATAAGTCATTAAAATATTAATTTTAATATAATATAAGTTATGGTTTATCATTTATGTTTAACTAAAGTAAATACATTGGAGAAGAAAATGATTCGAATGTAGTTTGAAAATATAATTTTAAGTACTAAGTAACTATTCATTAAAAACCGGCTACTTATTATTTTATTTTTGACCTCCACTCCTTTCTCCTCCATGAAATGTCTATGCTCAACTAATAGTTATTCAAAATTAAAATATATATGTCGTCTTAAGGGATGTAAGTTTTAAGGTTAAGATATTGATTTTTTAGTTAATCTTTAAACTTTTTATGGTTAAGTACTATTAAAAATACAAACCTCATATTAATCAGTCTTTATGGGGAGGAGAAATATTCGAGATGGGAATGGAAGGATTACCCTAATTACTTTCCCTTTCATAATATCTTATTTATTTTAAAAAATAATTCTTTAGATATTATTAAAAATAATTGTTTCTACCAAAATGTAGAAAAAGAAAATAAATAAAATAACTTCACCTTTGTTTAATGTCTCTAAACATTTATCATTTTTTAAATGAGAGATGAGCTTCTCAAGACTTCTAAAGAGGAGAACTTCTCAAGTGAAAAAGTGACTTTAAAGATCGAAACATTGAGTTTAGATTATATGTATTACAGTCAAGCCTCAACTACCCTCATTTTTAAATTAAATTGAGTCGTTGATCAGTTTAATCCTGTAATAAAATTGTTGCAATCGAATGAAATTTCTAGAGATTGCATACATGATACAATTGCGTTTCTATGGATAATGCATATAAGATGTTTTTCAGAAGCAATAGCATATAAATAAGATTTAGGTTCTATCAAAATGTATGTTTGTTATATACATATGTATGTATTTTAAAAAAAATGTTAAATTGATATGTACCCTTTGTTTTCTCAACCCTTTCATATACGAACCACGTTTATTTATTTTATTTTTCTTAATTTTCTTGTAATACTGGTTAAAAATGTTGTGTAAATATTAGAATATGAAGAATAATATTTTATTGCGTTACGCAGGGATTGTGTACCGACCTTATCGCCAACGCTTCCTGCGTGCATTCTCCTTCCGAAACCCAACAAAACGTAAATTTATATCACATTCCTTCCTTTATGTCTCAGTTCTTTATACCCCTTGGACTTATTACTTACTTACTTCCTCGACACTTCATCGATCGAACGGTTTTGCTTACCTGACGGTTCAGTCTTAATTACTCTTCTTGATTGCAAATCCCTCCTGTTCTTAGACAAAGACTTGTTGCACTTTAAAATCGTATAACGTGCATTTTAGTATTGCTCTTGTTGTTTACTACCAGCCTACAATATTAACAACGGAAGACTTTTTGTCAGTCAAGAGCAGTAAATAAAAAACCAGCCGTAGGGATAAGGAAGAAGACGGAACACAAAAAATACAAGACAGCCTCTTATTCCTGGTTTTTGAGGTGGGGGCATCCCCTTAAGAGAGGGTTCTCCATATACCATTACATCCCCTATGTATGTTTTTTACAGCTCAAATATCTCTAAAACAATTCGTGCCACTTATAACACGCGCGGAACATTTTTTGTATAGATATTTTTGCTTAAAACTTTAAAGCTGTGTAAAAAGAAAAACAGAATGGTATTCTTTTTTATAAGAGTATCTCAAAAAAGTCCTCTTATCTTTTGTGAAGAATTATTTTTGATTTTTACAACCCAAGTAATGTTTGTCAGTTTTGGTGTTTAAATTGTCTCGAAAAATGACAATGAAGGTAGTAATTTTTTGTAAGGAAAGATCCTGATAATTAATAACGCTTACATAAATATATAAAAAACAGGCTCTTTTATTTCATAATAGTTGTTGGAATTTGCTTAATTAATTATTAATTGTCCTTAGTTTCTACATTTAAAAAAGACATAATTTCAATTCTTCTAATATTCTTGTCGGATATCTTTTCCTCCATTCGTATCTAACATGTGAAGCGGAGATATTCCATCTTTATTATACCTACGATCATGGATCTATATAAGTTATTTTCTATCGTTTATATTTTATTGTTACATAATCAGCGAACAGACGCTTCACAAATAATCATGGCAACTTACTCTTTCGTTCAGTTTTATAAAGATAACTCAAACAGTCCCAAGTTCACGTGGAAGCAAAATGTGGAATTCAGGTTATAACACGCAGATGCTATTGTCAAGATACTACCTATTGTTTATAGAGATTGTTATGACGGTTATATTTCACGTCTTGTGACGCTGCAACGGAATGTTTTATAATTTATGTACACACCTATTGTTGTACTACTACATAATTTACTATTTTAAGAACCTGTAAACAACACTTTAATATTTATTTTAAGAATTGTGCCTAATTATATTTTCTACTTTATTTTCTATTCCGAAGATACCTCTATGTACACACACACACGCGTCTTAGAGATAGAGAGTCTTATTATACAACTTTTTTATTGATACTATTTTAAATATATTTTTTGAAAATTATCTCTAGAAGCAGAATATCGCAAGAATACCATACAGAGTTGTCAAGTCAGCTCGGTCCCTAGTGTCATTCCCTTCCAACAAATTAGCAATGCATTGCATTCCTCAAGATTTATAACGCAATGATCGCAATAAAACTGATCCCGTCTCATAGTGACCTATGATCCATTATTTCTTCGATGTGTAGGCAATAAAAATAAAAGTGATAATAATAAAAACCTCTATAACAATTATTGCTCATTAATCTTTATCTATATTGTTTGTTAGCACATATTGCTCTTTCAAAAGAACAATAAAATAACTCAAAAAACCTAATTTTTCAATAGAGTTATTTGAATGTTCCATGTGAAATAAAAAATTAAAAATTTGGGTATTGGTAGAGCAAAGAATTCCTATTGTAATGATGGTATTGCAATTCTTTTATTAACCATTAGAGAATTTTTAAAAACTTGAAACATTTTATACTTTATCTTATGCAATCATAAGTTCAAACATGATACTACTCAAAATATGACTTTAATAAAAACCAAGTAAAAAAAAATAGACATGATATGAGGCGTGGAAGAAAAAAGATGCAAAAAGATATAAATCCATATTTTATAATTTTTAATTTTTTAAAATATTTTTCTCAAATTTAGCGTCCTCTATGCGGTGTTACATGGTTCACCATTCAAAACACGTCAAAGTCAATCTAATGTTTCTAAAAATAATTGCCTCTAATAAATAATCATTTCATAATAACCTGAATTATGCATATGTTTGTGATTCCTGAAAAAATTTTAAATTTGGATTTATCCCCTTTTGCATCTCAACGCCTCATAACAGATATGTCGTTCCTGAATTAAACAGCTTCAAACAATACAGTTGCTACTAATGGTTTATCTCAAAAATGCCAAATTTTTATTTAAGTCGGAGCGATGTATTGACCTAGATTTATTGAGTTAATGATTGAATAAACTGAATTGTAAAAATAATAAATCGATTATTATAGATAGCTAAGATTACTATAAGATACTTATGATTAATCAAAAACAACAAAAATGATATATACAATGATCTTAGAAAATGTTGCTTCTCAAAATATTTTACCAGTCTCTGTGCCAAACATAGGCATTTAAAACTCAATCGATTTATTTTTTTTACATTTTTCAAGAAAACCCAATCTATATGGGCCAAGAAGTTGCTTACCTTATTACATTTATTTTCATTTTATTGAATCTAAATAACCTTCTAAAAATAACTTTTAAAACCGAACATTACATCGATGTTTGATAATAATTAAAGTAATATACAAAAGCAAGATCTAAAAAAAAAACATAAGTATATAGATAAGTGATACATTTTCAAACAAAAATACATGAAGTTCTAATAAAATATATAACTGTCCGTATTTTGCCAAATAGGACATCATTAGTATCAAAAGAGAGTGCTATAATGACAAAATGAAGCACATCCCAACAAGACACAAACCTTATTCAGCATCCCACCATCACTTAAGTCCAAACATTCGAATGTATGTTTTCTTTTTATTATTCTCTTTCTGTCCATATGATGCCTGAATTGGCGTATTCGGGCAGATATTTTGTTTCCTGTTGTTTAGGAACTCAAGGCTTTCAATCTGGAATTTTACCACTCATATCCTAACATTTTTTTTCTTTTCTGTTCTTTCTCTTATTAGGAATTCCCTCCAGAATAAACAGATGTATCAGGAATAATCTTTAAGGAAATAAATCTTTCGCGTGATTTAAATGGTTTTGACCTAACTACCTGCAGTAATGACGGATGGATGGTTCAGTAGGCCGCGTAGGTTTAGAATTTGTGAAGGAACTAGTCGTCCACTTACATCCGGTTCTGCTCGTTGAACAGGTTTATAGGTGTTGTAGCTGGAAATGAGGGTTTACGGTACGTAGTTATCTATCAAGCAGATTTTAATCATATTAATCAATGCAGAAAAGGAGAAACTCGTAAGATCACTATTTTGCAGCAAGGAGCATATTTAAAAAAAACTATAATTGATTAAATAAAGAACTTTAACAAACGAAACATAAACCCACTGGTGACAATGGATTGCCACATATTATTCTATGATATATTACGAATAACGATGTGTTCTAAAAACTGATAAATCAAACAGAGAAAATAGTCCCCAAGAAAGACCAAAATGATACCCCCAAAATATTTCAATGTGAGGGAACAATAAATAGAGATTGTCAGGAATATAAAATACTTCGTGGAGTGAAACAGTAGAAATAATCTAGAGAAGAAAGCTGTTCAATCTAGACGAAAGATATTGGAAACAGCCTCTCAACCTTCAAGAGATGCATATAATATATAAAAAGTCATTCTCCTGGAATACCAAGATAAGATCTTATAAAGCAGCTGTCAACTAATTATAGACGTGCTAAAGTGAGGCTCTAGGCATGTTGCGAAACGATGTCCATTATTGCATAAAGTCAAATGGAAAGGTTTGAAATCAAGGAAAAGAAAGACTCCTAGCCCCACTTCCATAATAACAAACTCTTGCACATCAACAATGAGACCTAAAATCGAAAAGATTTCCGACATGGACCTAGATAGTTCTACGCCCATCTTATGAAATGTGTTATATACAGCTATGTATGTTATGTATAGCTAATTATTTATTAAAAATAATAAATTGTATTATAATTTTATTGTATTTTATATGAGCCTTAAATCCGAGCACCTTCACTACAGCGTAAATATAGTAGTTACGATGAAGGAAGAAATTAAAAAAGGTTTAATTCCAAGTTCTGTTGAAAAAAATGCGAATAAATTTATTTCATTAATTTATTTATTTTTTCTCTGAATATTAATCATTATAATTAAAATCCTCATGTAAAGCATATTTGACTATAATTATTGCCTTTTGTTCATTTATTTTTGGAGAATTCTAGCATTTACTATACATATTTTACTTCACGTTTGAAGATTTTCCCTGCATAATTTACTATTTTTTATAGCATATTTTAACATTTTTGCTTAATATAAATCCTGTATTTGGTTATTAATAATGTAAACTAATCTCCATATATTTACTGAATTAATTAAAGTTTTAAAATAGAATTAAGTTATAACTTAACTAGATATTTCACTCAGGGTTTATTTACAAATAGAAATGGAAAATTTTGCGTCACTCATGAGTCGTATCGATTATCGTCTCGGTAGCCATTGTGAATTTTCTCACGAACATCTCTCGAGTAGATCCTAGGTTCCTTGTTATGGACTCTGCATCTTAATCGTAACCGCTCCAAACTCTCTGAAGGGCTTTTACAGGTCTACTCACTGCTTCAGTATAACAATTGGCATATTATTTCTGTTACACTGACATAAGAGTTCTGTTATGGATTTATATTTTTTAATTCGGTTTATATCTTTGTTACAATTTGATCACAAGCCAATAATAACATCAAATTAGAACTTTAAAGCCAGCCTTCGACGCATATGTGTACTGTAGAGGTTATTTTCCGCCTCAAGACACTCATAGCTCTATTGTGAATAACAGCGTACGTGACATTACGTGCAATGAAACACTAGAGACGAATAGCCTTATGAAGTCGAACCTCGTGAAACTATAATTTCTACTGTCAGAGATGATTAGACCTCTGCTTCTGTGAAGATCAGTGAGATTTACCTCAAAAAAGGTTGGAAGAATTAATTAAGAATTGTAGCATGCGAAGTGCAAGGTTCGCCTCTGCTGTTTTACTCTGGGCTATACCTCTGCGGTACAACTTTATTTGTATGTGGGTCTTAAGAAGGTGCCTATTTTTTCTCATGATCTACCTTTTAAGAGGTATACTTATCATTTTTGTTTGTAAAAGAGTTTAAGTACATAAAAAAGATATTTAAAAATTACAAGACATACCGATAATTCTCTCCTCAGCTAAACCAACAGATATTCCAATAGTGTGCCTGGCTGAGCTCCAAATGTACCACGCTATTTTTCAATTGTTTGGAAAAACAATACAAAACAGTTGACAATCAAATGTGAAAAAAACTATAAAATGACCCATATTTCTTTATTGATCTGATTATGGGTACAATATATAAATAATATATTTATATGATGCCTTTACCCGGGTCCATATGAATGACGAAACAAATGATAGCACAGATGGGAAGGATGGAATAAAACGGAAACGCGTGGGGTATTGTCTAAAGGATACTTCCGGTGACAGTAGCTTGCCTGGCCTCTGCCTTCTGTATTAGCATCATCGCTATATCGAATATATAGGAAATGCTTTTCCTCTTTAACTTTAATTGAGGGTATGAATTCATTTAAAAAATGACTTCATAGTTTTAATTCCAATTATGGACTTGTGATATCATGTTAATTACACCACAAAACAGCTGTTTAAATTGTTGCTTTTTTTTTGTTCTAATAGCAGGTTTAGAAGTATTTTTCGCTACATCTTTCTTGAGTGATGTGGATAAATATGACTTTTGGCCTGTTCAGATTTTCATCTATTTGTAAAAATCTTTATTCATTTAAAGTGAAATAAAACATGCATAATTTGTTAGAATTAATAGCATGAAATTAGATTTTTTGAAACTTTCGGGAATCCTTCTTAAAAATAAAATAAAATTTGGTAGCTTTTAGACGAAATATGTTTTACACATACAATATTTTTCTCACACCTTATTTCTATATTTCCTCCATAAAATTAGTCATAGTTAGATATAAAATGCAAAAAAAACTGTGGCTGGAAAGTTTTGTATTGCTCTAAAGTCCATGTGATCTAGTATGCTTCAATTACGCTAATATGGATATCAGTTGTGTCTTATAAATCCAGCCTCTATAATGGGGAAAACCTGGCGGTTGAGAGTGATCTTGGTGAACAAATCACCTTCCTACAAAAAACGTTTTCCTATAAGAGTAGAATTTTTAACTTGCATTGAACCCAAGATCTTTTATGGGTTAGAGTGGTGCAGATTTTTATTGTTTTGGTTTTTTTTTATAATTTTACTTAATTCTAAGGAAGTTGAGATTATTTTCCAAGTGTAAATGTAATGAAGCACTGCAGAACTAGCAGTTAGCCCACGTCTTGTCTCTTGCTTTTATCAGTTCAATTGAGGTCACTCCTGGCCCTCGTATCCTTTATAAGGTCAACCGTCTCTGTTCTTCTCCGACGTTCGGATCGGCTCCGAGATCTGGCTTTTTTTCTAAACCTATTTATTTATTCTTCGGGCTATTTTTCTGTTTGAAAAAATAATGTCCTGAATGTTAAATATTGACCCCAATCTCTCCCCGTGATTTGAAGAATTAAATTTTAAATTAGCAGGTTTTTTTTTTTTTTTACAATACTAGTTATTTTTCTATTTATGACATGAAACTCTCCATTTTCTTGTTAGCTATTAATTTGTATACAAATAATAAATGTGTATTAAACAAATACTTAAGAATTTAAATTAACTATTGTATCTAATTGCAGTTTTAAGTACACGCAATTCCATAACATCCTGAGGAATAATCCTGTGTGGCCTGAGGAAGACATAAATTATGTTCAAGTTTTATGTGGAGACCCGCTACGTTGTTTGTTTATCCCCTTCCCCAAGAGAATCGCTGGATTCAGCAACTCGAGATCCTGCTGTTGTGCTATTAATAGGATTTTCACCTTTCTTCCTTTTCTACTTTGTTTGTTTGTTAAATGTGTATTTCAAATGAAGTTGGTTTCCTAAACGAAAACAGAAAACAAACTTCCTTTCTAAGAAATTCCTTGATGCCTCATCGATTAGGAATGTTGGAAGATATTTTGAAGCGGTTTTGTTGTTAATACTTGTATTTTGAAAGGATGCAAAAGCATATTTTTCTTAATTTATGGAAATTATTTGTATTAAGTAATTATAATAAATTATTCAATTACACAATGCCAATATGGAGGTAGTACTTAGCCGTGATAATTCACAACTCGTAAACAAACTCCTCTCATTTAAAAAGTTTTGAAGGTTTAACAAGATAGTATTCAAAATGAGTTAACCCTATACAAAGTGAGCGATTCATTTTTATAAAATTTCAGATTTTCTCAAGTAGATAACAAAAATACAGAATTCATTTCTGTAGAATCCAGATTATTACTCATACGCTGCAGGTTGTATTGTTCATAATGGATTCTCCTGAAGCATCAAGTCTAATTAAATGTTTCGTAATTATTACGCAGGTTGTCGCTTCAAGTTGAGTCACCACAAGCTTTAACTTTTCATTCGTTTCCCTTTTAATATTTTGTAAAAATACAAGTTATCATGAGATTTAGGAAATGTGCATACTTCCGATAATCACTTCAAGTATTACATTATTTCTGCCACTTAAAAAGTATTGCTATGTTTTTACTGTTAAATATATCTTGAATATATATATTGATATTTTGGGATGCCAGAGTCTCATTTAGGATGAGTACTCAAATTATTATTTATTTTCCTTAATCATAATTGGGTTCCTTTCCAAAGGTCTATTCTTGTGTTTACCAATTTACTTATCTATTCTACCTTCAATATATTATTTATAACTAAATAGTGTATCTGTAATAGGATTGCCATAAAATACATTACAAAAAATAAATGAAACTTATCTGTGGACAGGGGTAGCTTGGGTTACTGGTCGTTCTTCTTCCTTGACATCTCCGCTCGCTTCGTTCGGCCGCTCTTCTCTCTCGGGGTATCCGTCTTCTTCTTTCCGGCCTCGTCTTCCGAGTACCTTCCTGCCGTGCGTCTCTCTCTCTCTCCAGTGCTTTCTCGAGCCTCCTATTTCAAGAGTTTTTCTTCTCTCCCCCTCTCCTTCCTTCTCCACTATCTTGGACCATAAAACCATAAGGGGACCAAGGGTCCGTTCATTGTCCCAAACATATTCCCTTTCATGTGTCCCGACATGACACATTCCCCCCCCCCACAGCATCCCTTTCATGGTGCCGCCTGCATCAGTACATAGCAGTATAAACATAGTGAAATATAATAACCACTCGTCCAAATTTGTGAGTTGAAAGTATGTGCTTGGCATTTTTCCACGTCTTTTCATTCTCTTTTATTATAACTTCTAATTACTCTATGTATAAATGTATGTTTATTACTGTGGATGGAAACGCTGGTTCCTAATAAATAGTAGTTTACTATTTAAGAATCTATGTTTACCTTCACCTGGACCATTTTCTCCTCCATAATTTATACGTTGAACCAATAATTATTCAAAAAAGCTGGTATCGGGTGATTTCAAAATATTATTTAAATACCGGGCATCATTTTATAAAAAAAATTGACATCTTTAAATTCAGTATAATTGTATTACTGAAATATACTTATGCAAAACCATCAATCCGTGGGATAGGGTTGTCTTCTGTAATCTTTCTGTTAGTTAGGACATATCTGACCTTGCGTTGTAATTATTCATTGTTATTGTAGTTTATTTGAAGATTAAGAAAATCTTTAGCATTTTGAAATCGTTTCTGCGCTTAGAAGTTAAAGTTCTGGATTCCAAGCTACCAAAGGTTTTCAGATGAGTCAAAGATTTTTCCAATACACGGGGAAAAAGGTTTGCTGAGCGAATTATTTATCGATGTAATAACTATACATATTAGATTATGTTCCAATTTGTTTCCAGATATTAATTTTCTTAAATCCCATCCTTTTGCGAACACGCCCAAATGACCTAACGCAAAGGAGCACTTGCTCCGCAGAGGTCGTTACTCCTCCTCCTAGGTTAGGTGAGCTAAATTTATACGGCCCTTAACTATTAGACGGCCGCATCATTATCCTATAAGAAGCCAGACACAGGGCGAGTGTGAGAACGAAGACACAGGATCTAAGAGGATGCCATTAAGACGAGTCATTTCCTCATTTTGTGAGAGATCTGGATGATAGAGGTGGCATTAACACGTCCGGGAAGGCATAACATGACGGAAGGGGTCTGTCCAATCCATTAGGTCCTAACTCCGAATGTCTTGCCACTAACGGTCCGTCTTCTTGGGCCGAAGAGCGCCAGGGATGTGTATCCTCTCTAGGTAAAGCTCCTTATTTGCGGACAAGAAGGTGTAAGAAAGTTTACTCTAGTAATTTTTTTTCTAATAAATAAAACAGAAGACGTTAAGACCCTGGAAAAATTCCAACGTAAAGCTCTCAAGTCTCCAAACTAAAACAGAAATTGACATTATCTGTCCAATAGCCTAGACAGATTGGGACAGATAATTTCAATTTCTGTTTTAATTTGGAGACTTAAGGGCTTTTCATTGGGATTTTTCCACGGTCTTAACATTTATGTAAGGTCTCTTTTTATTTTTCAATATTAAAACAGAAGACATTAAAATTTTAGTTCTTGAAAGATATTCAGAATATTTGGGTATAAATGTTACATCAAGGGTATTGATTGATCGTTACTACTACTACCACTACTACTACTACTACCACCACTAATACTACTACCACCACTACTACTACTAATACTACCACTACTACTACTACTAATACTACTACCACTACTACTGCTCCTACTACTACTGCTACAACTACTGCTACTACTACTACCGCTACTACTGCTCCTACTACTACTGCTACAACTACTGCTACTACTACTACCGCTACTACTGCTCCTACTACTATTGCTACAACTACTACTGCTGCTGCTACTATTGCTACTACTACTACTACTACTACTTATAGTATATAAAAATTGTTACCTATGTTTTTTATCAAAAATGGACCAATTAGGAGATATAGGCAAACAATTGTAATAACTCTGAAAATTTCGAGGTTTTTCGGCCACCAAGTTTCCCCATCCCTTTTTTCGGTAGCAAACTTGGATTTCCACTAGTAAGACATGCCCTTACAACATATACAAAATCCAGCTCTCTTCAATTTATTGCAACCTTCAAGTACCTGGCTGCTGGCTTACTATTGATTACATGATTAAATGTATTTTCTTTGTATTGTTTTAAATTGAGGGGAAAAAGCAATAGTTTATTTTGTGGTTATTGCTGTTATATTTTATTCCTAATCTATTTTTGTTATTTAATTTTTCTTAAAAGTAATTAAATAAATATTATTATTATTATTATTTATAGCTAAAACTTGTTGTGTCTACATTGATTATTTTTCTGAAACAAGTATCTTCAGATTTCTAATATCACTTTCAAATGCTTTGTTTTACCATCAATAATTCAATATTTAATAGTTTTATAGGGCAATAAGTAATTTATCTCCTAGTATTGTTCATGTATATGTTTCTTGTTTTTATCTATACACTCATTATTTCATTTTTATCTGTATTCGTTTATTCATTATGAATTTATTATTAGGTGGAGAGTAAAATTGGTGAAGACCAAAGCAGGTCAACCAGCAATTTAAGGCGTTTGAAAATAACTGCTGTAGGAGATGGTTTGGTAGGCAAAACATGCCTACTTATCACTTACACAACACAACGGTTTCCTGTTGAATATGTCCCAACAGTGTAAGTGTTATAATTTTTTTTTATTAATATTTTTATTATTAACTATCTTGTAACTAAATATTTTTTAATTCCTTCCCTCCTGCAATATAAGTTTAATTGAAACTATTTCAAACTACTTCATTATTTTATTATAATATCTTTTTAATCTTAACCTCTTCTACATTATCATCATTATTAATAATCCCATTTGTAGAGCCTGATCTGTGTATCTTAGTCTTGAAACAGCTAACTCTATCTGCTCCAATCCATGCCTCTTCTCTCGAAAGCAGTCCTGACCTCTACTTCTCAGGACAGGTTTTGATATAAGAATGAATTGGAACAGGCTGAATTATATTTATCATTTTATAATTTAAACACCTTTTTTTTTATTTTGTATTGAGCATTTAGGCTCATGCAACAATTTTTTTTACCTTTTCTCTGCAAAAGTTTTACTATTTTATAAAGAATAAAGAAATTAGATGCAGAAAAAGAAATACCTCAAAAATTTTTTTTCTCAAATGTTCATGTTTAAAAACCAAAAACCATAATGTTTAATGCCAATTAAAATATATTGGTGCTAATCTTTAATCATTATAATAATTTCTTTTTATAGATTCGACAACTTTGCAGACACCATTACAGTTGACGGGCAAGAGTATAATATGACATTATGGGATACAGCAGGGCAAGAGGATTTTGAAAGATTAAGACCTCTCACTTACCCAAATGTAAGATATAAAAGACATATATATGAACCAATAAGTTTTTTTTTAATTATTATTAAAAAGATTTTAATTTTTAGTAATTTCTTTATTTATTGTTTGTAATAATTAACTTAATATTTATTAGGAATCCAATGTTATAGGGTAATGTCTAAAGTTTTGTGATCTTCAGAATTAATATGAAATATATAAAAAGTTATAATTATATTATTTAAAGTATTTTTAAATTTTCCTCATTTAATTATTAAAAATATGTTTCTATATATAAATATATTCACCGTATGGTGAAGAAAGATGGATGGGATCATTCAGTGCTGAGTTATTGATCTCTAGGCCCCTAGTTCAAGACTGGATGCGGCAAATAAATTATTTATTCTTTTAAGATCCCAGAATCAACCCTACGAATCTGGAGACCCTCCGAGGGCTAACCCCATTTCTATAGAAGGTTGGTATGTTTGATCGAGGAAAAATTTGGTGGCTGAGAATGATCTCGGGCAAATTTCCACCAAATTTTCTATGACTATAGCATGGAAACAATAAAGCCACTGCCATGTACTGAACCCACGGCTCTTTGTTTTTTTTTGCTATCATTTAAAATATTTATTTTAGAGAGTAGACACAGTTAAATTAATACTAAAAAAATATTTCTTGTTGCAGACTGATTGTTTTTTATTGTGCTTCTCTGTCGGCAATAAAGTCTCTTACAGCAATGTCTTATGTAAATGGTATCCAGAACTGAAGCATTACTGCCCTCATGTTCCAATTATTTTAGTTGGTAAGTAACCTTGCTTTGTTAAGTCAAGATTAATAAATTATATCATATATAAATTATAATAAAGCTCTTGAAATTATTTTATCTGGAAAACTTGATTTTTGAACCAGTTTGGTTTGGATTTTGGATAAAACTGGATCCATGTTCTTTTCTATTCAAAAACTGTGGCCACTATTTTAAGGCAAATAGCTGTGATTAAAGTACTTAAATAAGAAGAAGTAATCCTAAGTAAAATTTCAATTACTTCTTGTTATTTATTTTTCATCATTAATTTTCCATATAATTAATTCCACTCCGAAAAAATACCTGTATTTAAGCAATTTTAACAGTACGTGTCAATATGCTGTACATTTTCTTCAATTTGCAAGAATGGACTTTTTTTTAAGCTTTCTTCTTACTTCCACCAATTTGATTTTAGTATTATTTGTTCCAGTATTCAAAGAAATCTTATAAAAATATACTACTTTGAATAAAAACTAAATTTTTGTTTCTAGCTACAAAATCTGATCTACGAGATGATGATAATGTTGAAACTCTCAAACCAACTGATGGCAAAAGGTTAAAAAGAAAAATCAGAGCTACAAAGTACATGGAATGCTCAGCGCTGAGGAGCGAAGGCCTCGAAGACATTTTTAGGGAAGCAGTGAGGGCAGCATCCAAGAAGTCTAACAACAGGAAAAAGAGACTGTGTTGGCCCTTCAAGTAAATGTCCTAATGAACATTTAAACAAAAATCCCAATCATAAAAATTATTCTGGTTCAGTCAATATTTAAGGACAATCACAAACACATTGATAAAAATAAATTCAGGCACAATTCAAAAAGCAAGCTAATCTTTCAATTGATCATAAAATAATGATAGATCTTATTACTAGATTCATAAATTGAGTATTTGCTGCTTGTACGAAATGAACGAAAAATATCTGACAAATCTGAAACAAAAAAAATGTTCTCTTAAATCTCCTAGAACTAAGTTGTTTTTTTTACTGTAATTTGTATAATATTTTATGCATGCAATTAAACTCACTATGAAAGAGATTGCACAGAAGCATTGATAAAATTTATTAGAGCATAATAAACATCAAATAAGTATCTTAGAAGATTTAATTACTATTGATGTTTGTTAGTGAGATGCTGCTGTTTAGTTCTGCTTAGATCATAGGCACTAAACAAAATCAATCTGATGAGTCGAGAACGACATATACAATAAAAACCTATTGTCCTTAAAAGAAATGTATTTCAAATGAATAAAAGGGCCTTTTGTATTATATAATCCCTGATACAAAGAATGGCTGTGGAATATTAAATACATGGCATATCGACTGATTTCTATATTTATAAAACAATTATGATAAGTAAAAAAGTATCTATATTATAAAACTGTAATAAGTTATTTTTTAAGGTATTTATATTTATTACTGATGGCGTGTTTATCTAGTTTTATACCAGTATAACTGTTAAGAATTTCTTCCTTTGAAAAGGAGGCTTATTTTTTTTTTTTTAAATTATGTACAGCTTCATATTATATTTTATAAGTTAGTAATTGTTAAAGTATGTTTACGAATTGTAATATGTCCTAAACTTATTTAAGTAAAATGTAGCTAAGGTAACATTAAAAGAGCAACCTGATGATCAGACAATATAAATAAAATGCATTGATTTTGGCTATATATTTGAGTTTCTCTGGATATGGACAATACTATAATAGGTAAGTTTGACATGTTCAACCATGAAAAAAGTTTCATGTAAGCTAAACTGGTATATTAAATTTTATTTTAAAAGTGGCTTAAATTTTGTATGTAATAGTATGCACTATTATCTACTTATTCTTACATAACATAGTTCTGTATAGTAAATTCTGTATAGAAGAAAAAGCATAATCTTTTTCTTCTAGAAAGCAAACCACTGTATTGTTGCTCATTTATTAGCCTCTTTATTACTTACAAAATAATAATAAAAAATTTTTCTTTTTTTTTTAACCATGTGCATCACCATAGTTGAATGCATTGTATATTTTTTAAAAGAAAAATTATGAATTGCATATTTTTAAAAAATAACTAGGTTATCAATTACAATTTTTTATTGTGTGAAAATAGATATAATTCAGTTTGGCTATGAAGAGATTAACTACAGTTATATATTTCCAAAGAAGATTGAGCATTCTCATTTTTCTGTAATATTTAAAAGTTATTAAAGAGATTTCTGATTTTTTTTTAAATTAGAAAAATGCTCTTTAATTTGAAATAGAATAAATTGTAAAGTACACATTCCAGTAAAAAAAAAAATGAATATGTACATATGTATTAGTGAATTGTAATTGTCATCAGAATCTTTTTCTTCTATTTCATGACCACAAAGGTGGCTTTAAAAATCTTAAATTTTGTTCATAAATGATCTTAAGAAGTGTTTTTCAACCATTTAACGCACATACACACACACACATACATACATACATATATATATATATATATATATATATATATATATATATATATATATATATATATATATATATATATATATATATATATAAATCGTTGAATATATATGTTAATGTACATAGGTTCCTATGAATGTGTTATTTACTTAAATATACTAATCCACTCATACATTTCATTGTGAAGTACTTTAATTGCTAATGCTAAATATTTGTATAAAGGTGTTAATTACTCATGAATCATGTAATTTAAGAATATTTCACTTTCGCTCAACTAATAATTCACTATTTTATTTTTAGTTTAAGGATTTCCAAAGATATGTACAGTATAAATTGTATTATATTATGCTAAGTATTGTTAGTATTTTTAAATTTTAATGAACATTATATTAAAATTTGAAAAAAAAAATATTGTTATAAATATGTACAAATTTATTTAAAAAACCCTGTTGTCCAACTAAAAAAACGCCAAACCAAAAAACTAAGTTGATCTGTCCTGACAGTCTGTCCAAAGCTAAGTTCTTCAAGTATTCCAAAAAGTAAGGAAAATTATGCCAAAATGGTTTATTGATCACAGATGAGTTTAAAATATGTTATGGATAGATAATCAAATTTGTCAGTTGTAAAATCAAAAATGGCAATCATACGCTGCGATCTAGGTTACTATTACCATCTAAGACAATATCATTTGGGTGGCAATGATGAGTACCACTCAGCGATTGGCTACCCTATATACACCCAGTATCCTCAATACTGCTTGAATTCTTCGTCAACATAAGCCTCTCTGCCAAGGATACAATAATGGTATTTGTTAATATCTTTGGCCGAACAAATGCACTTCCATGACAGCTGGAGGAAAGCTGAATCAAAAATGTAAGAGGCTTGTATTAAGGTGCCATATCATGATCTGTATCAGTGAGATCTATACCCTCCCCCCAAAATAGGCAGACTTTAGAAACATTGACAGTACCAAAGAGCAGGTTTTAAGATTAACTTAAGAAATAAAAGATGCTTTAGTGGACTTTAAAATAGTGTAAATCGCAAGTTGCAGAACAGAAACATTATACCACCAGTTCCACATCAGTCTTGAATGCTGCTCTATGGCATTCCACGCCGGGCAACACAAAATGAGATGAAGATTAACAACTTAAAAGCGATGATCCAGCTTTTTAATCTCTCAACTAAGAAACACGCCATCTTGCTTTCATTTAGCACTGATATGCCAAGTCAGAAAAAGGATATTACCTATCTTATTATCAAATAATCAAAAAAGTGGCCCCAGGAAAGAAAAATATAGCTACAGTAAATAAAATAAGATAACGAAGAACTCGACTGATCCTTTCATTATTTTAACCATCTAAGTTATGATATGGATCTTGTGGATTTAATTGACAAGGATATATAGCTATGAAACCACACTTAATAGCTAACTCAGTAGGGGATATCCTAATATATTAAAATCATAACAATAACGAGAAGATTTGAACTTATCTAATTAAACACCACACGTTTATTAAATAATATATTTTTAAATAACATTTTATTTTATCAAAAGCTTAAATTAAAAACAGTCAAGATTTATATATATATATTATATTCACATATATTACACCAAATAACTAAAACTATTTTGTTTTAAGTCCAAAATTTAAAAAGAAAAAAAAAAAGAAAACACATGCACATCTTTTTACTTCAATCCTGATGAAAGTTCTCTTATGTATTTATAATTTTTGTGAAAAATTGGATTAACAGAAATGAAATCTATACAATTTCATATGCTCCAGCAGCACATGCTCAATTGCTGATAAAAAATAAAACAAATAATTAACCAGTTATTATTATGCAGGTCAAGTATAGAAAACTACAAAAATTTCCATCAATAGAAGTGAAAAAAGGTGCATATGATCATTTGAGTTTTAAAATCATTGTCCGTTGAATATCGATGCAGCTTCAGCTTTGGTAGTAGGCTGTTGCATCACTTTTCCATAGCCACCTCGCCCGGCATCGTATTCTCTTCTATATTCATCACGAACCTGTAAAATTGAAAAATATATAATAAAATTCCGTTCTTAACAATACAATTTGGAAAATGTGATATTTACATTTTTAATACCAGGAAAACAATATGGAGAAGAAATAGAAGTACAACCCATTTTAGCTCAAGTAGCTAAATTATCCATGGTTTTGAAGTAAACAAATTTATTTAAGTAAATTATTTAAAACCAACCAAAGAAATTCTTCATTAAGCTTTCTATACAGCCATCACTGAATAATGTACTGTGATCTTATTACTATGGCTCAAGAACCGTGAGTCCCTCTTGGCACACTCTCAGCCTTAATAACATTTATTTAAACATTATACTAGTTGAACATCTTGCATAACTGTTGGCTTAGAAACAGTAGAGTCCTTTCTAAGTACTGCACCCACAACCCTTTGTAATATCAATAAGAATATTAAAACTTGAATTTGTCTCCCTGCTCTATTTCCTAGGCATGTGCTCAAGTTTTCTATTTGCTATTTTTATTTGTGTATAGTACAGAGGATATTTGTCTATTATTCTCACAATTAGTTTGGTTGCCTTTCTTAACAAAGGAGATTATAATATAATTTCCTAGTCCTGGAGTAATTTGATTTCCAACCAGATCATTAGAAAGATGTTCTGGTAACACTTGACCATTTCTTTTCCAACAAATGTTATGAACACAAGAAAAATCTCTACCTGCTGCTTTAATGAGTTTTATTTTCTCTGTGGCCAATCATATTTTATCTTCTTCTACTAATTTTGCTCAGGTTCGCTGGAACTCTACATCATCTATATTTTAAATTACATACATGCAGCCTACTGGGGATATAGCCTCGACTCCAGGAGAGAAAATTTCTCATGGTAATGATTATGAGACGCCTAAAGAATTTAATCATCTTGGGTCAACAAATCACCTTTACTACCTTGAAAACTCAGAAATTTTTTCTTTCTTTTCTCATTGTCCATTCATATTACACTGGATATCCACGTGATATTACACGTCTTCCAAATTACACTTGATAACCTTCAAAATTCTCAAAATCTTGCCTTAGCTTCTTTGACTACCAGCTAAGCAATTTTTTCTTTCTGAAATATCCATCACAACAGTTTGAATTTTATACTGCCTATCCTCTCACCTTAGTTACCTGAAGAACTTGAAGAAATTTCTTATAAGAAATGTTATTATATTATAAGAAACCCATTTCCTCACAGAAGTTCTTTCTATCCTTCTCTTACATATTTTCCATAAAGGCAGATTTGGGATATTATGTTTGACAAACAACTAGTAACAGAATCCATGTATTACGATTTAGGTACAAGTGAATTAGGTGGATCGCCATTAAACCTACCTTTTATCTCATGTAACATCTTCCTAGCAAGGTAAAACAAATGTTTCAACTACCAAGGCGAAATTAAATCAAAACCAAGGCGAAATTGGAGTGTCTGGGAAATTCATTGAAATCAATGAAAGACTTTTTTCTAAATCAGAAAATCATGTTGGAAGAGTGCTCCCTGAAAAATGGGGAAGTTTGTTGAGAAACTGACAACTGTTTGATTGTAAAAGTAAAAGACAGGAAAGCAAAAAATCTATTAGAGAGTATTAAAAATAATATAAAACAGGGAACCACAATAGGTTCTGATTGTTGGAAAGGATCTAACACCTAACAACTAAATTAAGCAAACTATAAGCATTTCCAGGTGAATCACCAATACAACTTGTATTGGAGGAAACAATTGCTAAGTGGAGGAAACCGTGGTATTGAGGATATACCTTGATTCATATTTATGTGAATTATTTTGGCAACGTTTGCACAGGGAAGACGACTCCTTCCCTCGCTATTTCAAATATCATTAAGCTATTTTGTCCTAGCATAAATAAAATCTAGTAAAATAAAAGTGTTTTGTTACCATTTCATTCATTTTTGCCTATTTCCATTCCCATAAATATAAGAAGTTAGGTAAAATCAGTATCAGAATTATCAGTGTTCAGATTATAAACAATGTCAGATAGCATTCCAGAGTAATATGCTAAATCACAAATAACAAATTTAATACATTACCTGCCCACCACTCTTTCCCCTTCCATACTGCCTTCCTTCAACGAACCCTGCATCCCAGTCTGTTCTTATAATTCGATCATCAAGCCTTGTTCCATTAATGTATCTCATAGAGCTCTCTGCATCAGCTCGTTGGTAGTATCTAAAAACTAAGGTAAGGAGCAATAGATATGAAATTCAGTACTAAATACTGGTACATCGATTTAATTCCTGGCGAAGCTTAATGGAAAAATAGAATGAACCAACCAGGTCAACTTCACTAACCAGATTTTTATAATTGATATATATTAATTTTACCTACTACATGTATATTAATGGTACCTAATACTTCAATATAATAAAAATTGAAATCTAACATGTTTTTATTGTTTTGTTTTTTTAATTTAATTTATAGCTATTTACAACTATAATAATATTACAATAAGCAAATCTGCTAATATGTACAATATGACATGAAAAACACTTGTGGAGAAACTACCCATCGGCAGCACTCCAATAAAGTTCTATAGTAGATGGTCTCGAGACCATCTTCTTTTAAGACGCCTCGGAGGGTTATCAGGAATAGTATGGGAAGCAAGTTGAGAGACTAGCGGATTCAAGTGTGTATGGAGCTTGTCATGGAAGGTTAGGTATCTAGTTTGGGCCGAATCAGTAAAATATGGGATATTAAGATCATGATGGATGAGTTTGTTTGTGACATAATAAATAGCATTGAGGATTTTACGAAGGATTTTGGATTGTAAGGATTAGATACGAGATGAATTGGATGGTTTAGTAGAGCCCCAAAGCTCAACTCCCGATGTCCAAATAGGCCTGATAATTGTCATGTAGATGAGTCTTTTGTAATTAATTGGGAGCTTAGAGCGTTTGTTCAGTAAATGTTGAAGTAGGCGAAAACGACGAGCAGTTTCTTGTCTTTTCAGTTTTTTATGAGGATTTCAAGTGAAACGTTTGTCCAAATGGAGTCCTGGTATCGGTATGGTAACGTATCTGTTCGACAGGGTTCAGTGGAACATTATTAAAGGATACAGTAGGGCAGGAATTTGTAGGTTTACAACGAAGGGTGAAGGTAATTTGATGGGATTTGTTAGGATTTATTTTAATTCTCCAATTTTGACACCATTCTTGAAGGTTTGAGATATGGTATTGAAGAGATTGGGATGCAACAAATGGATCCTTATTTACTGATAACACACATGTGTCATCAGCGTACGTAGTGAGGACAGTGCTTGGATGGGTTGGGATGTCAGGTGTGTATATCGTGTATAGGATGGGACCCATGATACTACCTTGAGGAACTCCGGCAGACTGGGTAAAGAGGGAAGAGTAGCAAGTTTTTATTGTTAAAATGAATTAAAAATTAAACCATCATTTTTGACCAAAACTGGCTATTAAAATAAAAACTGGTTATTTTTTAAACAAGTTAATCTGGATGACTGTCTATATTTAATATATTATACTAATTTTCTATATGTGTGCAATGAAATGAGTTTTTTAAAGTTTTCAATCAAAATTGTATAAAAGACAGGAAAAGTAAGATCTGCTATATTACCTGCTCACTTAGCTCAATATAAAACAATTAAAAGAGTAAAGAAAAAAAGGATACTCTACAAAACAGAAGCCACAGGGAATTTTCTTATATTTATCTAATCCCATAATAATCCTTTTAATATCACCACATTTTGAAAAAAGTTCATATATTTGTTCTTCTGTTGTATAAAAAGATAAATTTCCAACATATAAAGTTGTTGATACACGAAGGAGTCTTTCCTGTTCTGTTCGAGAGCCCTGCAAAAAATAATCAAAGGAAATTTATAGATTGTCTTTATCTATTTATAAAATTGAAATTAAATACTTCATGTTAGTTAGTTGGAAATTAAAAGTTAAAAATAAATTTGAAAAAGTATTGATGCCAATTATTTCATCAAAGGGTGGTGGTGAATGATGAAAAACACCTGAAAAATGGGATAAAAATTAAAGACAAAAATGGTAGATAAATGCATTAACTTATTTATTTATTAATTAGATTAGTATATTTGATAAAGGCCATGGTGAGGGTTTCTTCCCCGCTTTGATTTTCACTGACATGGGTTTGATTCCTTACCTAAACAATAAAAAAATATTGGTGGTGAAATTAATTGAAGTGTATGGTACTCCTTTCCAGCCAACGACATGGATCAGTAATTAAAAAGTTAAAACCAGTCATTCATTAACTAAAAAAAATGTTTCAACATAACTTTTCTCAGAACTAGATCACAATTTTAATAAACATATGAACTATATTCAACTATTTATTAGGACATAAAAACCGAATCCACTGAAACAACTATTTATAGGTGCCAAAGAAAATATGGACTGTAAATACTTTATTGCATGCTGTCCCATTAATTTATTTTATTTCATTAATTTTGTTTATAATTATTTCGTTAATATTAATATATTTATTTTCGACAAATATACTTAAAGTTAAAATCCTGTCGACTCGTACTTTTTATTTTTTTCATTTCTATTTCTATTTTTATTATGTTTTTGTCACTCTTAATTACTGCGTGATTCGTATTATTGTGTAGCCTTCTGGCCAGATATATGTTATGTTTATTTTTTATTGTTCATGATTGTTATTCTAAAGGGACTTGGTCCCAGAATAATGTTCGTTTTCTATTCTATTCTAATAATTCAAGCAATGAAGGGAAATCATAAATAAGTACATACAATATTTCTGCAGTCTCAGCGAATAAGTGGTTAAGTTGAATTTTGCCCAGAGAGAGTTAACTGTAATGAGGGAAGTAGAATTATGTCATTCTCATGGTTTTTGGCTTGAAATGGGGTTGTAATATAAGCAATAACTTCTTTTCAAGCCAATGCTTTTGCTCTTGTTTGTCATTGTTAAAAAGTGGAATAACCAACAGTTAGGCCAATGCCGTAATTTTATAACTGATTCAAGAGAACAACACTTAGTATAACAGTTATTAGTAATTATATGTCCATTGAAAATGATGATGATAAATCATTAACCTTCATGCACTGAAAGTTATTGAGGACCCTTTTTTTTAGCAGTTTTTGAAGATAGCAAAAAACAAAAGAAACAGGTGAAAAATATATAAAATGATATCCCTTTACTTGTAAAGAGGTCATTTTTTTCAGATTAATATCAGTATTAAATCAAAATTATCATTCTCTTTATAATCCGTAGTAAAAAAATTTGTTTGACAACATAACTTAGAAAATATAAAATAAAACTCCTTGCATAATATATTTATTTAATACATATTATAGAGTAAAAATATTTGTTATAATATTTTATCAACTTTTCTTCCATAACCACCACGTAGTATGGCTTTAAAACTGATAGAACAGATCCTTTCAATTTTTTAAAAAAGATTACTTAGTCTTCCACAAACTAGCATCTTGAAACTTAATATGTATGCACCTTACAGTTGATCCTGGAAAAGCACATTGGTATGAAGATAAAAATTATTGTAAAAGTATGCTAAAAATACTTTTGTGTTTTTAACTTTCTACATAATTTTTATTTAATAATTAAAGTTAGTACAATATTTGTAATTATTAACGGTTTCAAAAAATGAAATAGTAACGTTAAACTAAAAGAAATTTATGACTAATAAAAAAAAGGCAGGCTCATTGCCAAAATTATCTTGGAATTGATTAAAAACAATCAGTACTTCAAGTTAAAAATATTAATGAGTCAGATAGTCTTAGCAGGAGTCAGAGGTTTTTACCCAATCTTTTTTTTTTTTTTTTTTTTTTTAGAACAGAATAATTTATTGATATTTACAACTGTAATTATATTACATCAAGTAAATCTGCAGTATGAACAAAGGACATGAAAAGAAAACACTTGTGGAGAAACTATCCATTGATAGCACTCCAATAAAGTTCTATAGTAGAAGGTCTCGAAACCATCTTCTTTTCAGACACCTCGGAGGGTTATCAGGAATATTATGGGAAGCAAGTTGAGAGACTAGCGGATTCCAGTGTGTGTACAGCTTTTCATGGAAGGATAGGTACCTAGTTTAGGGCAAATCAGCAACATATGGGATATTAAGATCATGATGGATGAGTTTGTTTCTGACATAATAAGGAGTATTGAGGATTTTACGAAGGATTTTGGATTGTAAGGATTGGATACGAGAGATACGAGATAAGTAGAGCCCCAAAGCTCAACTCCGTATGTCCAAATAGGTCTGATTACTGTCATGTAAATGAGTCTTTTGTAATTAATTGGGTTTGTCGTTTGTCCAGTAAATGTGGAAGTAGGCGAAAACGTCAAGCAGCTTCTTGTCTTTTCAGTCTTGTATGAGGATTTGCCCAATCTTAAATTTTTTTCAAGCAGATTCTATAATCAGAATACTAAGCTCTAGCCAGACAAGTTATTCATTTCTTTGGCTGCATATCGATGAAAGACAAACCAACTAAACCTCTAATAATTTATTTCTCCCATCAAATTTATAAAACTGGATCTAAGAATTTTTTGATTGCCATACATCAGTATGATGAAAACAGAAGTTTTAAGAGTTATTTAGAGATTTATCTATACTTAGGGTGTGCAGCAGGAGATTTTCTTGTCCTCATGATTGATCCATGCTATATTAACTGGATAAATAATTATTTTTCACATCTTTAATCTAATCCTGGTCTGGATTATGGCAGTCTAGAGTCTATCTCACTCCCTTAAATATGTAGTGTTGGTTGTTGATTATCAAAAATTACTAAAAAAAAAATATGGAAGAACTTCACTAATATTTCCTTTTAATATAAAGGTTGACATTACATTATACTTTGGAGTTCCTGATTATTCTAAAAATTGTAGAAAATTTGCTACTTTTTAAATATAAGTTTAAAAGTGTTTAGATTTTGTTTTTCATTACGCATATTGTACATTAATTTGTAATGAAAATATATATTTTAAAAATCTTTTAATTCAAAGTGTTATTCTGCCTTCATAATTCTAATAAATCAATTATTTCATTAAATTTTCCTTCAACAGATATTGCGGAATGTATGTTCTGTTGACTCATAGGTCAGCTACTTTTTATCATCACTAAGGTTAGAAAAATTGTAGTCAAACGGCTAAAATTCTCCAGAGATGTTTTAAAATATATTTATTGAGATGAAAGTATAGTTTTTAGGAAGCATATTCATGTTTCATGACAGGCTTATATTGGTATAGTTGTAAGCAATTGGAGGTAATTCTATTTTTCTTAAACCCTTATTAGAATTTGAACTTCTTATCTTTCTCTTTCCTATCTTATCCTGGTTGTTATGGACTCTACTGAGGAGTTAATACATTTCAGAAGTAGGAAACAAGTATAACTTTATAGCGTAGAGTAATTGTATAATAATGTTTATTATCTGTTCAAATTTTGTTCTTTTTTCTTAGTTAACTGTCATTCTTTTTTGCTATTTCAGCATTGGTATTTTAGATACGAAGAGATATTAGGTTCCTTCTTTAACTCATGAAGACTGTCATTTATTCACCTTAGAGTTAATGAAATGCGAAATAACTCTTTGAAAATGTGTGTTTCATCATATTGATGATAGACAACGAAAACTATATTTTATAAATATAGAGGAGGAAACAAAACTGTATCAGATCGAAACGAAATGAAATAGTATTAAATCAAAAACCCTCGATTATTTTGAATAATTAAATACTAACAAATAAGAATCACAGGGACAATAATAAAAGTAAAATACGTTAAGAAAATTCCATTTAAATTTTATTTAATTATCAACAAATGCTACATATTACTGGGATTGATGTAGCTCATTCAATGATTTAGGTTTATTTAGCTATATATTAAGCTTGGGACCAAATAATCTGTCCTGATTGCCTTCTCGAACAATGTCTGTTAAGAAACAGTAGCGAACCTGAGACCTGTCATTGGTTATAAGAGATAAAGATAAGATATGATCATTAATGATGAAAATATATATATATATATATATATATATATATATATATATATATATATTTATATATATAAGGAAATAGAGTCTTTTCCATGGAAACCAGCCCTACTTGGTAGTAAGCAGACAGTAGAACTTGAACAAAAATACTATATATATTAAACAATCAAGTTCTTAATGTTTAAGTCAAAAAACAAAGATAATATAAATAATTACTTGAAAAACATGTATAAATGGCAGAACTGAAAAAAGTATAACTTGGAGAAAAAAAATAATACATTTTCATAGAATTATAATAAGAAATAGATAACAATTCAATACTTCAGAGACATTTAAAATTACTTGGACTTCATAACGGTTAGTAAAATCAACATTTCATTACAATTTGAAAATGAGGAAACATACAATAAAGGAACAACTCAAGAGAAAATTAACTGCAACACATAATTAAAAACAGGCTTTTCTATAATTAACACTTAGAGTGCATTTTTAATCATAACTTACTAGACCATAACCATAAAAAAAAACTAATTTATAACCTCTTGATACAATTTTAACAAAATTTAAACGATATGATACATTTAATCTAAGGAGAAAAATAATATGCACAAAGCAGGGTTAAATAATTGAGACTGATTGTTAATATCCTCCAAAAATGATTCTGAAGCAAGGTATTAAAATTAATATTTCGACAATTAAATAAATTATTTTTTTATTGTCTGGATGGTATTAATTCTAGCAAAATGTAGATGTAGATATTGCTCAAATTGGAAGAATAAAAAAACATTAAGAATTGAGCTTAATCGCTTTAATAAAATGTAATAACCACTAAAAACATTAAATAGAACGCAGCTACCTTAAAATGCTGGTCCCTGTAAGTACTGAGTTCGACGGAAGGAGTCACTGAAGTAGGACTCATCGCCTTCAGAAGATTCATTTTGGCGATTTCACATTCAAACAACTAAAAGACACTCCAAACTTTTAAGTCTGGGCTAAACCTAAATACTACCACGAATAACCTATCGAAGCAATGGCGTCTATTCCAAAGAGCTAAACTTGATATTACCAATACACTTGAAGTAATTCGCTACCTCACCCTAGATATATTCCTTAAATTGGCAAGGTAATATTGATATTACTGCTAAATTATCCATAAAAAACATTAAATCGTTTTTTTTATCCAAGTTAATATATAAAATACATTATTTCAGTAAATGTGTATCACATCAAGCGTAAAAGCAATAATGAAGATAGCACTTTGGTTTGGAAACAGTCCATAGAAATTATAGTAAAAACAATAAAGTGAAAAATATATATTCGCTAGACCATAAAGAACGTATGATTTTTGGCCACGCGGTGTTGTTTTCTTACAAATATGTAGTGTAAAAACTGAATATCTAAGGTCTAATTGTTAACATGGCAACCTACTATGTCTAACATCGCGGGCTCGGAATCCGGCAAGGATTTAGGATTTTTTAAAGGGAATGAAATATTCTTAGTTATGCCGTCCTTTGGAAGGATCGTAAAATGGGGGTCCCGAGCCTGCACGATTTCAGGTACTCGTTAAAGATCCCTATCGTAATTAAACCTGAATAGGTCATATTTAGAACTAACACTGTATCATCGTCCGATCAGACATAGCAGCATTAAGTGACTTTAAATCCTAGGTATCGTAACATAAGTGGCTTTAATAAAAAAATGAAAAATATAAAATACATTTTTTGTAACATTTTGGGGAATCCGTATATTCAGGATAACATTCTTATGCATATATCCGTTTTGTACTTATCTGTTAAAGTAATTTACATTTTCTTAGCTCTGAAGTAAATTATAATAAAAAAATATGCTCTCTTGAAGGTTAATTGGCTTGCGTGCTGGGAAATGGAGTTATAGTTTTTAGTTTTGTAAGCATTGTGAAGAAAGCGCCTTTCGAAAAAATTCAGGCTAAAATTAGTAATTTTGATACCTGACCAGATGAGAATATAAAAAAAAACATGAGGTGGAAAATCAACGCTGGTGTTTTTAGTGTCACGGGTTTATACACATACATGAGAATTTCATAAAAATAGTTTTGATATTTTAATTCCATATTTTTCACAAGACTCCTTTTTGGAATAAAAATGATCTTTTTTAGATAATAGTCAACTAATAAACATCAATACCTTATTTAAATTAAATATTTTAGGCATTAAAATAGTATCTTACTATTACTTACTTTCAATCTTAAATATAAACGGCACTAAAAGTCTTAACTATACAAGTTATATCTAAATATTTTATTATTGATTGTTTTTAAATATTGTTTTATTATTTTTAGAATTGAAATGAGATCGTTTATAATTAAATACTTTTTAATTAAAATACAAACTACGATTTAGTTTCAGTTTAAGTTTAGCGGTTTGTTCATAATGACAATTGCCAAATGATGTTTATTTTTATTTTTTAAACTTAAAAAAATCATTATTTGTTAATCAATTTATTCATTTTTAAAATATTTAATTATATTCTTTTATTGTGACTTATATTTTTAAACATTTCAGTGCCTTACAAATATTGCCTCTGTAACTAGTTTGCACGTGTGGACCGACTCTCGTTATACGTCAAGTTTAAAAACTACTTTATCGCAGTTAAATAGTTTTGGTTTTTTTAAATTTATAAAAACGCAAAATGTCAACTATTGTAGAAAAAATTGCGGCTATTGAAGCTGAGGTAAACTTCGTTCACATCTAGTGTTGGATGTTTGTTGTTGATAAACACTGTTACTATGAACATATTAATTAACGTTTCTTATGTATTTTGATTATATCAATAAATTTGTACATGTGTATCGTATATATCATTCTGCTCACAGTATTTATATCACGGCAAATGGCGCATTGATGGTTGGAAAATAAGTTAATATTCGAACTATGGAATCAGGTGATGTCTCAAAAGTATTAGACCTTCTGATGAAAAGAAGTGGTTTTGATGATGAAAATCTACCTACTTCTACATCAACTCAGCAAGTTCAAGTTGAGAAGACAGTGTTGGGAGCTTATAAACAATATGACAAGATTCGACAGCTATGGGTGGACCCTAGTTTTCCTGAATTGAGAAGAGAACTTACTGAAGAGTATTTATTACAGGTTCTCACAGGGTTATCACCTTATGAAGCTCATGATTGCAATAGGACCTGGCTCTGTTATTGGATTATCCATTCCCTAAATCTTTTGAACCATGAACTAGAAGAGTCAACAAAAAGTCATGTAGTTAAGTTTTTAAGTTTATGTCAAAATAAAAGTGGTGGTTATGGTGGAGGTCCTGGACATTTTTCTCACTTAGCTCCTACCTATGCAGCTGTCAATACGTTAGTCATTATTGGAACTGAAGAAGCATTTGAATCAATAAATAGAGAAACATTACTTCAGTTTTTAAAATCTTTGAGAGCTAGTGATGGGTCTTTTTACATGCATATTGGAGGGGAAATTGATATGCGAAGTGTTTATTGTGCCATATCTGTTGCTAAATTGACTAATCTGTTCAGTGATGAATTGTTTCATGGTACTGCTGAGTGGATAATTAGGTGTCAAACATATGAAGGTGGTTTTGCTGGTACTCCTGGAATGGAAGCTCATGGTGGTTATACATTTTGTGGTTTGTCTGCTCTCTACCTCCTCAATAATCAGGATATGTGCGATATGAAAGCTCTCTTGAGATGGATTACAAATAGGCAAATGAGCTATGAGGGTGGATTTCAGGGTCGTACTAACAAACTGGTGGATAGTTGTTATTCCTTCTGGCAAGCTGGTGCTATCACTATTATTAATATGAGTTTATTGAATGAGGAAAAGGAAAGAAAATATTTAAGATCAGATAGATGGCTTTTTGATTACAGTCTCCTCCAAGAATATGTCTTGATTTGCTGTCAACATTCTAAAGGTGGTCTCATCGATAAGCCTGAGAAGAGAAGAGACACATATCACACTTGTTATGCTTTAAGTGGATTGTCAATTGCCCAGAATCTACCTGATGGAGAACAGTACAGTATAGGTACTGATGATAATATCCTAGAGCCAGTTCATCCTGCATATAACATCACTGTCAAAAAATTAATGGATGCAAAAATTTATTTTAATTTTAAAAAATGAATATATTTAATAAAAAACAAATTATTTCATTTTAACTTCCGTGATTATCTTGTGTAGTGTCTGAATAGTGTTTTAATTTTTGATGTTTAGATATTTTGCTTAATTTACATCATGAGTTTAATATTACGTTACGCTTAAAAACATCTTTTTATCTATGTTTGATTATCACCAATTTGATTGTTTATTTATTTATTAGCGATGTATATATTTATAAAAGTTGGCTGGTCTTCGTAATAAACTTTTACATTCTAACTGATTTTTCTTTTGTGTAACCTTGTTATACTTTCTGTAAGTATATAAGTGATTTTAATTCTTATAGTAAGATTAAATTAATCTAGTTTTTGGATTTCCTTATTGAAATTTCTTCTGAAATCTCATATAATTTTATAAAAGTACTTTACAATTTATTTAAAATATTTGAAAAGACAATTTAATTTATTGGATTATGCTTTCAATAACTGATAAAGTTATTTTAATAAAGAGCTTTGAATAGTTATTAGGGATTGAATTGTTTTTTAAACATTTTTAAGTCTATCAATTACTTACTATTTTAAAATATGTTAGATGGCAAGAACTCAGAAGAACAAGGCAACTGCTGGACATTTAGGTTTACTGAAGGCAAAATTGGCTAAACTAAGAAGAGAGCTTATAACTCCTAAAGGAGGTGGTGGAGGACCAGGTGAAGGATTTGATGTTGCCAAAACTGGAGATGCCCGAATCGGTTTTGTTGGTAGGTTTCTATCTTCGTTCACGAAGTAACATATTATTTTCCTTTGATTGCTAAAATTAAAGTTCCTTAGAAATTGGGAATTTAAATTTTCAACAGCACGGAAGTTTTCCCCCCAAAATTTGAAGTCATTGGTAATCAGGCAGTAAGATGAGCTTTAATCTATACCAACTTGTTTTTGTTGGAACATTACAACATGATGGTATAGTCGTATTGAATCAAAATATCAAGAGCTTTTGAGTCGATTGAATAAATCATAACCATTTTTGGCTTTTATTGTTGGTATGGTAAATATGTGTAATTATATTTATTCACCTTTCATAGGTGGATTGTCACTTTATTGTGAATTCGGTGTTATGCTCTTATAGTATTACATTTACTAAATCATAAGAAGTTCTCTAGTAACTATTAATAGATTTTATAATTAATCAAAAGCTAGTAACTATAATTGTACATCTAGTTTTTAAATTTGTTGGAACATTCAGGGTCTTAAGTTAGCAAGTTGAGGTCATAATGGTTGAACAAATTTTTTTTTATTAAGCTTCATTACATTTTCCAATTAAACAAGGTATAGTTCTTTACTAATATATTCTCTCCTTTGCGAAAAGCTTGAGAGTAGTACTATAGGCTCACCACAAAATAAATTTTAAAGTTATTCGAAAATGGATCAAAGCCTTGAATTTGCACTGGGCACTTACCAGACAAAATTAACTCAACATAAGCAACCTCTTGGTAGCCATCGTGAGGTAAAAAAAAAAAAAAAAACCGAACGTACTGAAAGGTTTTGCAATGAATGTATTAACTTGGCCCTCTAGATTCTAACGGATAGAGTTCAAGAGCTAAAAAATTCCATCTAAAAGGAATTCAGAATCAAGTCAACATCTGGTTCGAATATGCTACAATAAGATACTAATTAGCTTTAATTTTATAAGAGCTATAATTCTGGACATATTTTTTTTATTTACATTTCTCCTTTTAATATTTATTGAGATCTATATGCTACTATTGGGTTTCATGGTTCTAGAACAAGATTTTTTTGAAATGAGAAGTCAATTTATAATTTTTAAGTATGTTTATTTTGGGGCACTTATCATCTGATTTATTATTTTGAATATTTTACTGTTAAGAACTATCTTATCTGCATTTTTACTGATGGATATATTTTTCGCACTCACAAGAGACCTATTTGCGATGGCTAGATGAACTTCCATGCTGGTAGGCATAGCGAGAGAGCAATAGAAGAATATATTTTTGGATTAAAAATTTAGAATCATTGAATTGATTTTCCTTCGGGCAACTTAGCTTCCTGTTTTTTTGATTTTGTTATGTATTTGTAAAATGAAAGTACAGCTTTAAGAAAGACAAAAAAAAAACGTGAAACTATTATTTCAAATATTTAAAAAATGACTGTCAACCTTGAATTTTTAGAAGAAATCAAATCAATTTTCCTAATACATTGTATGTTTAATTAAAAACCATGTGCTGGTTATGGATATTACATAAAACAAAATTAATGGTGTATTAATGCTGATAAATCGATTTGAGCAATGCTGGAACTGTTTAATTAACTTGTAGGATACAATCTCTCTTGTTCTTTATTATTATAGAGTGATAGCTTTGTGTTGTCTGCTGTTCATTATTTGCTTAATGTGGGCATATAAAATATTACATTTGTAAATAGAACTTGTTATCAGTGTTTAATAGTTTAATATGTTTTCAGAATTGTGAGTTTATATACAGTTATAATTTTTTAAAGGTTTTCCATCGGTTGGCAAATCAACTCTGTTAACGACATTGGCTGGTGTTTATTCTGAAGTCGCTTCATATGAGTTCACTACTCTTACTACTGTACCTGGTTGTATTAAGTATAAAGGAGCTAAAATCCAGGTATAAATATATTTCCATATTTAGACCTAGTTTAAGTTAACAACTGTCTTTTTTAAAATTATTTGTTGCTTCTCATTATTCTTATGTTTCCAATGTATTATTATTCTATAAACATGTAATATTTACTCCTTCTTTTGTTCTTATTATTTTCCTTAAATATCTTTTTTATGTGGGGGGAAAAATATTTTATGTTTATAGTTATTGAAATTAATTTTTTGCTTTCTTTCTTGTTTATTTATCATCTTAATTGACCTTAAGAATTTATTATTATTCATTCTGCTCTAAATTCTAAATTTAGTCTGATCTTATACTTACAATGATTTAGTTAAAATAAGGTTTGTTTGTTTGTTGGTGCTTAAAGGCGTAAAACCCTTAGGTCATCGACGCCTAGTTGTTGTCTTGAGGTTGTGGAGAAAATCTTTGTTCATATCATATCACATTGAGACTGACGCACACAACTCGTGACTGTATTATTGATTATTATTATATTATATTATATTATTTATCGATTACTATTATATTATATTATTTATTGATTATTATTATATTATATTAATTATTGATTATTATTATATTATATTATATTATATATTATTATAGTATTGGAAGAATTACAGTTAGTCCTGTTTCTTTCTATCAGCATCTTTTTTTTCTTACCTTATATATGAACTTTGTATTTTAATTTTTTTTTCATATATTGTAGTTTCCTATTTTTACCATAAGAGGATTAAGGTTAGGGTTTTCGGTAGGGCGCTTTAACTGCACGGTTTTTTGCACCATTTTCTTATTTATATGTGTCTACATTCACACGTACACACGTACTTGGTAATGATTAAATTATGAAATAAGAACTTGGTAGTATTTCTCTAATATAGTTATAAATGTATACATAGAGATAACCTAAATGTAGTGAAATACAAGCTTAAATTGTTTAGATGGAGAACGGAGATAGTTGGGGGTGCAGTAAAAAAAAACACTAAATAAGTACAGGACTTATATTTAGTACGTGCCGACGTTTCGACCTACAGCCTAGGTCATCTTCAGGGCTATGAGAGAGAAACAAACAGAACAAAAAATATATAAAAACGTTACAGTAACAATAATATAGTGACATGTAATGTAGAAAATTAAAATAGAGACAGATATGAAAATTAAAGATAACGAATATTAAAAAAGTGACAGTATATATTAAAAATAAGATATTGACAGATTTAATAAAATTAAAGATAATGAACAGAAATTAAAATAGTGACAGATATAATAATTAAAGATAACGAATATAAAATAAAATACAGAAAATAAATTTACAGAAAGGATAGAAAAGTAAACATAATATAAAGGGAAATAAAAATGAGGAGGTAAACCAAAGATACAAAATGAGAAGATTAACATAGGTATTCAAAATATACCTACGACGAAATACCTATTCATTTCTTTCTACATATTCTTGTATTATTATGTCTCATACATTTTACTTATGTAACCTCTAGAAGTCCATTATCATACATTTTATATCTTTAATTTACTAGTTTTTTCTAAATCCTTCATGTTCCAACCTTTTTTTATATGTTAATCTTCTCATTTTGTATCTTTGGTTTACCACCTCATTTTTATTTCCCTTTATATTATGTTTACTTTTCTATCCTTTCTGTACATTTATTTTCTGTATTTTATTTTATATTCGTTATCTTTAATTATATCTGTCACTATTTTAATTTCTGTTCATTATCTTTAATTTTATTAAATCTGTCAATATCTTATTTTTATTATATTCTGTCACTTTTTTAATATTCGTTATCTTTAATTTTCATATCTGTCTCTATTTTAATTTTCTACATTACATGTCACTATATTATTGTTACTGTAACGTTTTTATATATTTTTTGTTCTGTTTGTTTCTCTCTCATAGCCCTGAAGATGACCTAGACTGTAGGTCGAAACGTCGGCACGTATTAAATATAAGTCCTGTACTTATTTAGTGTTTTTTTTTACTGCACCCCCCAACTATCTCCGTTCTCCATTTTATCATCCAGTCAACTATTTTCCTCTCTTAAATTATTTACATTGTTATATATTAATTATTAATTAATTAATTATTATATATTAATTAATTATAATAAATATGAATTTAATATTCAGGAGTTTTTTTTTTAATGTGACTAAATTACATTATACTACTTATATTATAATGTTTTCAGTAGATTGGATTCCTTCAGAAATTTGAGTAGTCTACTTATGGTATCTTCACAGTCATTAAGTGATTGTTTAAGAGATCTATTTAGATTGTATTTCAACATGAGTTTATTGTAGTCAGGGCATTCGTCTATAATGCGTTTCATTGTGATGGGTGTCTGGCATCTATTGCGTATAGGTTGTGGGTCTTTTGTAATCAGATAAATATGAGTCAGTCGTGAGTGGCCAGTTCTTAATCTTGTAAGAGCAATTTCTTCTCTTTGCATTGATCTCACTGAGGTCTTCCAGTTGTTTGTATTAGTCTTTATTTCTCTTAATTTGTTATTGTCTACATTGTCCCACATAGTTTTCCATGCAGCTTTGGTATCCATGTACAACCATTTTTTGATATCAGTTTTAATGTAAATGGGGACAATGTCTTGATTACTGAGTGCGGCTTCTTTTGCAAGTTTATCAGCTGTATCATTGTATTTGATGCCAACATTTGATGGTGAGGAATTCAATATCTTTTTGTAATGATTTCAGCATAGTTATGTATTCATGAATTTTTGTGACTAATGGGTGATCGCTGTATAATTCTAATAGACTTTGGAGCGCAGATAATGAGTCGCTGCAAACTACGTACTTGTCTCCCTCTTTTATCATTATATTGTGGAGGGCATATGTTATGGCTGCTGTGAATATACTGCAATGAGGTGGTAATTTGTATTTGTATGCTTCTTCAGGTGTGACAACAGCCGACCCAATATTGCCATTCATTTTAGAGCCATCCGTTTAGATGAATGTTGCATTTCTATTTTTGTTTAGTATTTCTAAGAGTTCATTATTTATTAAATATGATGGTGTGGTTTTCTTCCTGAATTTATGTAGTGTCATGTTAATATAGGGAATTGCGTATGTCCATGGTGGGGTAAGGGTATCTTGGCTTGTATAATTTTTTCTTCTATATCTTCTATAGTTCTTCTGTATCTTACTGTTAGAGGGGCTGGCTTTCTTGGATTATTGCAGTAAATTTGTTGATAATTCGGTCTAAATATGTATTTAAATGCTGGATTTGTTGGCTGTGTTGCTAGGGCTGTTAAATAGTTCGTTGCTAGTTGATGTCTCTGGAAGGTGAGAGGTGGCATATTGGATTCAGTGCATAAGCTTAGAATCGGGCTCGTCCTGAAGGCTCCCGTTGCTATCCTTCTTCCACTATGGTGCACAGTGTCAACCTGTCTTAGTAGGTTGAATCTAGCAGAGGCATATATATGGCTAGCATAATCTAATTTGGATCTTATTAGGCATTGGTATTTTACCACAAGATATTTGTAACCTTTGTAATCAACATTTTCAAGATTTTTATTTTTAGTTGTTAGATTTGCCTGGTATCATCGAAGGAGCAAAGGATGGTAAAGGAAGAGGGCGGCAGGTAATAGCAGTAGCTAGGACTTGTTCGCTGATCTTTATCGTTTTGGATGTTCTGAAGCCGCTGCAGCACAAGAAATTGATTGAACATGAACTTGAAGGTTTCGGGCTTCGTTTAAATAAAGATCCACCCAATATAGTTTTTCGAAGAAAAGAAAAAGGTGGTGTTAATTTACAGACTATGGTAAATATCCTCTTGTCAAATTAAAATTATATTATGTAATTTGTAAATAATAATGATAATGGATACTAGTCAAATGGGCATAGGTTGATTTTGTAATGTTTTTTATTTATTTATCCAATGCCAGCTTGTGGTATCTCTGCTTTATGTTCATATTTTTATGATTTTGTGTAACTATACATAATTTTATAGTTAAATAAGTGTATAAGGAAGTCCTGGGGTACCCACTTCAGATTTTTTCTGAATACATCAGAGGATAACTTTTGAATTATAAATTTGAAATTTTCTTATCCTCTTTTTTATAGGTGGCTCAATCAGAACTTGATCTTGATACCGTAAAGAGTATATTAGCTGAATATAGGATACATAATGCTGACATCACGTTAAGGTACGATGCGACCACTGATGACTTAATTGACGTCATTGAGGGTAACAGGATTTATGTCCCTTGTATCTACCTGTTAAATAAAATTGGTAATTAATATTCTAATTGTTCTGTGATAAACCATGTTATTTTAATCTTTTATTTTGTTTTTTGAAGTATAAATGTTTATGATTTTTTCAGATCAGATTAGTATAGAGGAGTTGGATATTATCTATAAAATACCACATTGTGTCCCGATATCTGCTCATCACAAATGGAATTTTGATGATTTGCTAGAAAGAATGTGGGAATATTTAAAACTTACTAGAATGTGAGTACTATTAATATGGCCAATCAAACACATTAAACATTCAATTTTCCTATCTGATTTAGATGCCTACTATTTTACGGTTATTTATTTTGGCTCTAGCCCATTAGTGGAACATCTGACTTATATGCCAGAATACTTTAAAAACAGTTAAAATTACCATTTCATAACAATAATGTTATGATAGCATTTCTTCTTACGAAACTGATGAAAGTTTAGTGATTGTAAAATTTCTTATATAAATAAATCAAGTTGATATTCATATAAAATCATGGAAAAAACTGATATTAACATTTTAACTGTAAATAATGACATGAGTATGTTAGTATTATATAAGCTCTTGTTAGTATATTATAGCACAATAATTAAGCTTGGCCCTTCAGCTAAAAAGTTTGGAGTCTCTGTTTTATAATATAAAGGAAATTGAATTTATTTGGATTTTTTAACATTCTAAATTATTAAGAATGATTTGTTGTTAATAAGTCTGTAATTCTAGCTTGTATTTTTTGTTATCTTCTGCTTTCTTGTGTATTTGAGATTTTGAAATGAGGAATTCATTGTTTTAGTTACACAAAACCTAAAGGCCAACTTCCTGATTATAATTCGCCAGTTGTTTTGCATTCTGAAAGGAGGACTGTAGAAGATTTCTGTAATAAATTGCACAGGTCGATAGCCAAGGAGTTCAAATAGTAAGTGAAAGTTGAACAAATAAGTATAATGTGTAAGATTAAAAACCTTAATTCTTTCTGCAACAACTGATTAAATCTAAAATTTTCTTGTTTAGTGCTTTAGTATGGGGCTCATCGGTGAAACACCAACCCCAAAAAGTTGGGAAAGACCATGTACTAAACGATGAGGATGTTGTACAGATTGTGAAGAAAGTATAAAAGTGGAAAAATACTGAAGGATTTTATAATTAATTTCCTACTGTAAGATAATTTAATTTTTAATGAGTTGTTATAAATTTTATGTTTAAAAATTACTTAACAGATCTCTGTTAGTCAATTTTATTACATTAATTTTTGTTGGAGTTTTTTAAATGTTATTTTCACCTACTAATCCTGAGGACCATTGATTTTTTAAATTTTATTTTCGCCTACTAATCCTGAGGACCATTTATTTCTTTAAATTTTACTGTTTGTGTTAACTAATTTATTTTTAATGTTATTTATTAATTGAAATTTATTGCTGTAAGTATGACATAAGCAAATTACTTGTGAAGGAAGTACCCAATAATAGTACCAGGTCTGCAAGTTTAAAATGTCGTTTATTTCTTAAAATATAATTTATATTTTATTCAAAGTACTGGCCCTCGCTTTCTACACATTTTGTCCATCTCTCGGGCAATTTATGGATACCATTCCAAAAGAATGCTTCATCTTTATTTGAAATCCATTCATCGAGCCATTTTCTTACATCCTCCAAATTGTTAAAGTGTTGCTCAGCCAATGAGTGTCCCATCGATGAGAATAGGTGATAATCAGAAGGCGCCAGGTCAGGTGAATACGGCGGGTGGGGTAGGAGTTCCCAACCAAGCGAAGAAATCGTTTCCTTAGTCAATCTGGCTGAATGTGCAGGAGCGTTATCATGCTGAAGAATGACTTTGGCGTGCCTGTGAGCCCATTCTGGGCGTTTTTCGATCAATGCGTGACTCAAATTGATTATTTGTTGTCGGTAGCGGTCGGTATTGACTGTTTCGCCGGGTTTGAGAAGCTCGTAGTAGACTACTCCCTTCTGATCCCACCACACACACAGCATTGTCTTCTTCCCAAAACGATCCGGTCTTGCACTCGATGTGGATGGTTGTCCTGGCGTTACCCATGATTTTATTCGTTTGGGATTCTGAAAATAAATCCATTTTTCATCGCCAGTTATAACTCGATGCAAAAAACCCTTTCTTTCGTGGCGTAAAAGCAGCATTTCGCACACAATTTTTCGTTTTTCCATCTGTCGTTCGTCCAATTCATGTGGAACCCATTTTCCAACCTTTTGAATTTTTCTCATAGCTCTCAGGCGATCGGAAATGGCTTGTCTAGTGACATTCAACTGTTCTGCCATCATTTGTTGGGTTTGGGTATTGTCTTCGTCTAATAAAGATTGCAATTCGACGTCCTCAAACTTTTTTGGTCGATTTTCTCGTTTTTTTATCAGTAACATCAAAATCACCACGTTTGAAACTTTGAAACCAACGTTCACATGTCTTGACGGTTGGAGCAAGATCGCCATAAGTCTCAACAAGAATTCGATGACATTCAGATGCCTTTTTCTTTTGATTGAATAAGAAAATCATGACATGCCGCAAATGCTCTTTATTTGGCTTAAAATTAGACATTTTTAACACCAAAGAAAGGTATGATACGTCCACGTAAACGACTTAAAAACAACTGACTTTTGTAAACAAATGACTAACAAACAAAATAGCGTTTAGAGATAAGCAAATCCTTCAATAGGCTAAGAGCGCATTCTATTGAAATTAAAACGACATTTTAAACTTGCAGACCTGGTACTTTATTGACAATTTGAAATTAGGAGATCCAGGGGTTCTCTTCTTTTTTTTCTGACAACTCTGAGTGTTATCTGGAATAGATAGGGACAAAAAAATATCGATTGTGTATCTATTACAAGCCATATCTGCAACAAACGGAATATCTAGATCTTTATGAATAGTTTAATAAGTGACATAATTGAGATTATATGGAGCATTTTATTTAGATTGTAGGAGTTAGATATAGAAAGAATTAGATGTTTGTGTGAAAACTCAATTCTGCATGTCTAAATAAACATAATATACATGGGCTTTTTCAGATACATTGTGCTAATTATTGGAAAATGTTCATTAAATGCTAGTGTTAGATTATTATAGTTATTTTATAAGTTTCGTGGCTGATTTATATTCTAAAAAAATTCGAATACACTGCAAATACAATACAATATAGCTCTACAACCATGTATAGGTCTTAGCCTCCTCAAGGAGCCTTCGCCAGGTGGCTCTATCTAATGCAGCTGCGCTCCAGTTACGGACGTTTAGTATGCGTCTGGCATCCTGTGCCACTCCATCTGCCACGGTCCAACTTCCCCTCCAATAGCTTCTTCAAGGGATTCTCCTCGCTCATTCTGGCAACATTGTCCAGCCAACCTTAATCTATTAATTTTCATCCAGGTAATGTCGGGCTCCCCAAACATCTCATACACTTCTCGGTTGGTTCGCCTTCTCCATTGACCACTCACATAAATAGATCCGAAAAATCTTTGGAGCAGCATTCTTTCGAAAACAGCCAGCTTTTTTTTCTTGGCCTTAGATAAAGTCCATGTTTCAGAGGCATAGGTAAGGACTGGCCTAATCAGGGTCTTATACAGCATGACTTTTGTTTTCCGTGTTAGTAGTGAGCTCTTTAGATGCTTCCTCAGCCCAAAATAACATCTATTAGCGTTGACGGCTCTCTTTTTTATTTCCTGAGACACCTATTTCTACAAAATCCTGTACTACATTGCTTGTAGATTCACAATATCTAGATCATCCGCATAGCCTAATAATTTCACTAGCCTGTTATAAATTGTGTTGTTGGTCTGGAGTTTTCTCTTCTTCACAATCTTTTCCAAGGCCATATTCATTAAGAGGGGTTACTAAAAATAAAAGTAATAGCTCTGCCGTCGGCGGAGCTTGTGTAATACAAATTTACACCACTAGGCTGCTTGCAGTGTTACTTATTGCCAGTTTAGTGCCGTCTTGTTCGTTAATCTGGCTTGTTCTGTTCCCATGCAGTGATAGTTTTTGCTAGTGCTGTTTTGTTCTCGTCTCATTTTTCACAATGCCAAATTTTAGTGAAAAATGTACTGCTATGAAATTTTGTTTCCCGCCCGTAAAAATGCTGCTGTAGCAGTTGTAATGTTAAACACAGCTTACAACGACGACACTATGGGAAAAACCCAAGTATATGCATGGTTTTCTTGCTTTAAAAAAAGGTGACATGTGGATTGAGGACAAACCTCATTCTGGATGACTGTCGACTTCCCGAATAGACAAAAATGTTGTGTAAGCGAAAGAAATTGTGCTTGCAGACTATGGAGCATTCCTTAAAAAATACCTGATTTGTGGCAGACGGGACTGGTTTTTCCACCACGACAAAGTGCTTGCATACACGGCAATCTCTGTTACTCAGTTTTTGGCCAAAAATGGAATGGCTTTACTACCACTCGCACCATACTCACCCGATCTGGCTCCGTGTTATTTTTTCTTGTTGCCACGCATGAAAAAAGGCATGAAAGGTCTCTGATTTGACGTTGATTATGTCAAGAAAAAACGTTGATTATGGCAGCCATCACTGAAAATGAGTACAAAAATTGTTTCGAACAGCGATGGGATAAATGTGTGACGTGAAATGGAGAGTATTTTGGAAGGGACAATTTGTTATGTAAAAAAAATTTAATGTATGACTTAAAAAATAATTCCGTTGTTTTTTTTTTGTATCCCCTTCAATAAAATATAAGATGATCAATGTTCGATAATGATTGTGCCCGAGCAAAGGAAGCGAAGAATGTTGTGTATAGGATTATGGTCCAAAGAAAGTATACAAGAGGATCAACAGAAGAATGTAGAAACCTAAGGAGGAGGGAAAAAAAAGCTCCACTGGCACACAGTGGAACGAATCAACACATTTGTTGGACATTGGACCAATTCTCTAATAACTAAATTTGTCCTTTATTTTGATCTTAAATTATGCTTTATACTTCTTCTCAACAAAATCCATAGATAAATTATTTGTGAAATCTAATCAAATGAAAAAATCTGAATTGAAATATAAATTTTTCTAAAAAGTCTCATATTTTTAAAGCAATCCACTGTTTGAGGTAATGCCTTAAATTAGTCGTGCACCTGCTGGAAAACAACTCACCCATAATAAGATATTTTAGGCAAATAAAACTTGGGATTATTTCAAACGTCTGGGATTTTTGGTGAAAATTGAGGGATAAAACTAAAAAAATTAATTGCGAAAATCGCCCAAAAAACTATCTTCACAGTAAATAACTAGAATGTTTGAATTTTTTTTCCATTAGTCGGATTCTGCTACTAGGTGCTATTTTCCGAGAAAATGATTTTTTCTTTCCTTTTCTGGGCCTTGAGAATTAATTTAAAATAATTTCTGCGTCTACTTTACGCAAGTTTTCTTTTGTTTACCAATGTTTGTTTACACTCAATTATCCGAATAATCCTCATCATTATATACATGATAGTATTAACAATGAAACTCAGTTTATGTGTGGTATTTGAACGATATAGGTGCAATGGTTCCTACAACAAATCGTCAAGTTTTTCAATTTAATCATATAAGTTTTAAAGATTATGACATGGCATTGGAAGCATGGATTAATTCGTTTGGACTGGAACAAATTTCAAATACCGCAAAGTTCTGCTTACGGGAAAAATAATAAACATTAAACGTGATTTATTACCAGAAGCACAATGACTTATTGTTACTTAGAATATAGAAAAACAAATCCTAATCCTAATTAAAATTAAGTTGTTAATTTTGGTTTAATTGTGATTGCTATTTAAATAAATAATTTTATATAGGTACCTACATTTATTAAAATTTTGATGCATCAATTATACCTAGTATATTGACTAACAAAAGTAATTATCAATTAATATTTTAATTTTGTTCAATGATTAAATTTTTTGATTTGTTACTTTTTCCTTTGTATAACTTTATTTAATACCTATGTACCTGTCTTTCCATAGAACACTGTATTGTACCTATTCTCGTTGTATATAGGTGCAATAAATGGTACAATGATAGATAATAAATTATCTAACATCGAAATATCAAATCGAGAATTTTTACATGGTTTCCCTAAAAAATCTGATCCTGTTCATTATATAATTAAATAGTCCATTCAAAAAGCTTTAAAACCGTACCAATAGCCTTATTCTAGGAGAACCAGCAGCGGAGATATTAATGAATGTCCAGTCCACCCTAACGCTCGTTCCACTGTGTGGCAGAAGAAAAGACAATGGCACCACAAGCAGCTTGAGGAGATAGAAGATCTGAGAAACATAAGAGAAATTTCTAGGTTTTACCAGAAAATAAATTAAACCACTGCTGGCTTTAGACCTAGAACAAAGTTTGCAAAGCTGAAGATGGAAGTCTGCTGACTGAAAAAAATATTTAAAAGGTATCTTTAATGGGTTAAAGAAAGTAAAACTTCAACCATTAATTTATTATATCACAAAATTAATCTCAGAAAATATTAGAGACCAAAAGTGTAGCCTAAGAGTGGTGGGATAAGACTGCCACTCTTCTTTCCTATTCCACAGACGCCTAATATTAATATTGGATTATAGTACTTGTATGTTATGGTATCACCACATGTTTTTGTTAAACTAATTTTAATTGTTTACATCAATGCAAAAATCTCCAATATCTAATAAAATTTGGGCGAAATGGGTCATTATTCTTGAGTTGTGTATCAGTACGCCACATAAACTCAGCAAGATAGGAAGTAAAAAAAGTGCGGTATGTTCTTCGTCTTTGTTTGTTACACCACTTGGCAGATCTTCATAATCGTTTAATCTTCTCCATATTTGCCAACAATCTTGGGTAAACAGGATTGTAACTGTGGTTCACAGTTTAATGGATATAACCGAGCTTGATTCATGTATTCCTTCCAGCTGCTGGACACTACAATACTTCCAGGATGGATCCTTCTTTCTGTTACGGCTAATATTGAGGTTTATGATCTATCCAGCATCAATTCTTGGAAACATTCATTTGTCTCCCTACAGATCCCTCCGAACACCCATTGCTATTACATAAAAGTACCTCGATTATCAAATATTGATATTTGAATTATTATTTCTAAAATCAATGTCAATCATTGTATCGAAAGCCTAATAGTACCATGGAGAGCAGCCATTAAATATGGTATCATCTTTTTTTCAGAAGAAGGCAACTTTTAAGATATGAATCATATCTTACATACATAGTTTTAAAAGATAGTAATTTAATTTTATTATGAATAATTTTTAATTCATCAACAATGCACTGTTTTTTCTTTTAAATTTTTGTAATTTGTTTTTTGTTTACAGGCAGGCAGAACAACTATTTCAAATGAAAAAATAAGCCATCATTTTGAACCAGAAGAAAATGGTTATGTTCTGAAAACCTAAGCAAATAACTTTTGTTTTTGTTGTTGCCTAAAAATGCAACAATCGTGGTTGTATTGATGAATAATTCGATAAAAACTACACATATTTTTGAGGATTTTTGTTTATTTATTTTTTATAACAATTTGATAATTGTTAAAAGATTTTATTATAGCTGGTTATATTTAACAAAATGTCATTTTATTTTAAAGATTTAAAAAATGAATGGCTAAATTTATTTTCTTTTTTAATTCCTTGACCATAAAAACTCTAAAAGAAAAGGAATTATATTCGTCACCTATTTTGTGATGTTACTTAGTAGAAGAAACATCTTTAAAAAAGTCTAAGTGTTGCTCATTTATGTGATTATTATTAAATAATCCTAAATTTCAAACCTTTGAAAGTCTATAGTAATTTGTATCTGAATGGATTTACATTAAACTGACAACTAATTACACAAAATAATAATTAATATTTTACTCCAATTACAATTCATGTGTTAGGGTCAGGTGTATTAAAAATAATTGGGTAATTTTCCATTAGCCGGGTCCAAGCGAAAATCACCAAATAATGTAGAATCCGCCAAATTTCTTACAATTATAAGGGGAATGTTCGTTTGGGGTCATGTGCTATATTCTGAATCTGAATTCAATCAAAACAAATCACGTTTTCTTTTTTTTCTTCAGTCATAATTTACAAAAAAAAATAAAAATTTTGGATTTAGATTGAACTGAAAAAGGTGCAGTCTCTTTTTTCTCAAGAAAAAGGCATATTGGCAAAGAATGCGACATGCGAACAGAATCATGAAATAAAACTCTTTTTTTTAGAAGTATGTTGGCGGTGCAATTTTTCATCATGTAGCATGGAGAGTTTTCTAACCTCTTTGAGATTTATTTACGGCTGATGCGAAGAGATGATACCAGTCAAATGGTGTAAAAATCAACTGGATATTTATCATAATACAGTTGTAGATTGGAACAACCACTTAAAGAGAAGTTTGTGTAAAAGTATTAGCGTAAGCAAAAAAAAAAGTTGCGATAGACGAGACTTACATTTCAGGATTCTGATGGTATGTTGTATTATTTGCCAAAATACCTTTCTCTGGAAAATAAGAGACTGCATCTTTTTCAGTTCTAGCTAAATCCCAAATTTTTATCTAATTTTTACAAAAATTAAGACAAGAAAACAAGGAAAACATGGTTTATTTTGAAATAATTCAAAGAATAAAACATTTGTCCCTGGCTAACGGAAAAGTACCAATAATTGTATTAATAAAATAAAAAAAATTTTAATTACTTAATTTTTTTGAGTATAGTAGAGTGTTGATTATCCGAATGGGCTTTGTGGAAAAGATAGGAGGGATCGACATTGCCTTTACTGTAAAGTAAGATAGAAATGTATTTTCTCTAAAAGTTTGATTTCCTTGAACTTGATACTTGCTATTACACTTAAAATAATTAGAGATTTAGTTCCAATGAAGAAAAATTCTTTGTATCACCACCATAAATCTTGCTATTTACATGCATCTTTTTATTGATGTTTTTTTTAAACTACCTACATGCATTTTTTAAACTTAAATACTGCATAATAAAATAAAAAATATCTAATTCTAACGTAGTCATTGTTTTTTCTGTTGATAGGCATTATCCTTCATCTAAGAGAATTTTGGTTAACCATCGTTTACTTTTAATTATCCACATCTGATGGCATTAGTTTAGATAATCGATGCTTACTGTATTTATTTCTCATATTTATGTTTTGTTTTACAATTTTTTCGAATGGGTTTGAATTTTATATATTAATTAATATTACTTTGTCTTGAGAGGTTATTTTAATTGTTTTTTTTAAATAACTAAAATTTGTTGAAGAGGAAATAAGTGCCAAAATTTCTGGAAAGTATTTTTTTACTGATATAATACTAAGCTCCAAGACCAATAGCATGAAAAGGAAAGTTCCTTTTTACAAAAAAGTAAACACATGTTGTTTTGGGGAAAAATAATTAGTTTTTGGCTGGTATTTCCTTTTCAACATCAACAACTTAATTGCAGTTGCATGAATCTTAAAAGAAAATATTGACTCATACTTAATATTTGAATGATATAGATTATTTTTGTTTATGCTGCTTTAGAATTTTGCTGGTTGTCATATACAATAAATATTTTTAATAGAGCTAAATGATTTCTTTCTTCGTGTTCTGATATTAAAAATAACTCATAATTAAAAACATTAAATAAATATCCCGGCCAGAGCAAATCTTTTCTCTTTAAAATAAAAAAAATTAAATAAATATCTTTATTTATTTTTAAACAAGTCTTGTTCTGGTATTAAGAAGACATGATTACTTGTTTCTAAGACATTGTCACTTGAACTTTATATCTTCTTGAGAAATTATCATATCAATATCAACTTTAGCATACTAGTTTACATCTAGTTGAACCTGTACAATAACATTTTGTTTTGACTGATTTATTTAGAATAATTATGAAACATTCTCCAATGAATGATTATTGAGACAGAACTAGCTATATGTCTTAAATCTCATGCAGTATCTTCTGGGTAAGAATAACTATTCATTTTACAGTAAAGACGTTTAATGTACAAGTGGTATCATTTTTCATATTTAACATTGATTTTCAGATATATATCTATATAAATTATATACACGATCATTTTTCAATACAAACACGGTCATCAACATATTTACAGCAGTATTTACAACAAACAACAGTAGAGTTGAGTAATGCTAATGTATAAATGTATAAATAAATAGTCTGTGTTGGCTGAAATGAAAATATATACACTGCAACATAATTAACTATCCATCCACCACATACATAATATCTAACAGACCAAGGGGATAGGCTTAGTCAAGTGTCTTGTATACTCGTACAGGATTAGTAATTTAAACAAGGCTAGTGTCCAAAAGCACTGGCCCCATAAGGAAGTTTTACAGCCCTCTAAATTAGAAGAGGTGTGCAAGAAAAATCTGTTAGATTATGTAACTATAACTATTATGTCCAAGAAGGAATCATAGTTGTTAATTTTAAGGTGTTGGTATTTCATTTATATATATATATATATATATATATATATATATATATATATATATATATATATATATATATATATATATATATATATATATATATAAATATATATATATATATATTTATATATATATATAAATATATATATATATATATTTTACATATATATATACACATACATGTATGTAAAATTTATTTCAAAATAGAGTTTAGTTTTTAACAAAAGATAAATCTAGAACATATTGAACCATCTCTGACACTGATAGTCTCTTAATAAATTTAATTGCTTGTTAAATTTTATTTTTCAACATATTCTTATACTGATGAGATGTTAATGATTTTTTTATGTAGTACAGAAATAATTAGTAATAATCAAAACACCTATTTGTTTTAAAATATTTTTTTAGGTTAGAGCTCACTTAAGGTAAATTAGCAGCCCTTCTATTTTTATTATATATGTAATTCGTGTCTACTATCAAATAAAACCCATTTATAGTACTACAGTATCTTTTTCTATAGTTGAACGGATATTGTGATTTTCTTTTCTTTATTTTATTAGTAGTTCGTACTAATCATTTCTAACCAAAATGAGGACGCACCTAATGCCAGTAAGGCAAAGAGGATGACAAGGTGCAGGAGGGGCGACCTGCGGTCTAGTTAGCACCACAACCTACTAAGCCCAAGTTCAGGGGTTTTGTAGCCCAGTAGGTGGCCCTAGGATTTTTTAAAGGGAGTAAAAAATCCTTGGTTATGCCGTCCTTCAAAAGGGATGTTAAACAGGGGTTCTGAACCTATACGATGTCACGTTCTTGTTAAAAATCCCTATCCTAATTAAACCTGGATAAGCAAAATTTAGAGCTCCCATTGTAGCATCGTCCGATTACTCGTAAAAAAACAGTAACAATACTAATAGTAATAATACATATATATATTTTTTCTTTTGGATCTTTGGCCAAACGATTTGTTTATCTTGCAGACATATATTTACTGTGGGAGTACAGACAGTACAAAGGAGGGGTCACCCAACCTTACCCATAGGTCGGTCAATAACCGATTCAACATTATCCTTGTCACCAACATACACTCAGGTTCAGGGACAGTTATAAATCTGTCTAAATCCTTGGACAATGGCTGTTCAGGGATAACTGGCTCATTTGGACCTATGAATATTTTTATCTGAAGTAGACTGTTCATGAAACCAATGAACCCAAAACCTCTGGGTGGCTATTTGACATCCTGAAAAACCACATTATTCCAAAATCATCACTCCTACCCCCATGGCAATTAACCCCATATATATATACCTGTAGTTATTATATTAGTAGTTTTCATGTATCTTAATTTATATTTCAAATAATTCATAATCATTCTTTCTTAATAATCATTGGGATACAAGAATATAAAATTTGAAGGTATCAAACTGAATTGGTTAGGTCATTAATTGAGATGATACAACTTAGCCACAATTTTTTTTTTTTTTGTATAGAAAGATAACATTTGGTCATTATATAAACTTATATGGAATATAAAAAATCAATATAAACATTACACTTTTCTTATTGTCTATATAAATAAATTTGAAGTTATTTAATCCCGTTTATACAAGGCAGAAGGATTTAACAAAAGTTTATGTTGTTATGCCTTTGTTACAATTATCAAACTGATAATTCCTCTTTTTTGACAACGCCTAACGAAACGGCAAGTTGACGAGTCTTGTTTATGACCTGTTCTTGAACAAGGGCAAAAGCTGTGGCTATTACTATGAGGCCAACCAGGATGAAGAGACATGTGAAAAGAAGATGAATCTCTTGCCTCTTGGCAGGAAGTCTTCCTGAGTCTGCTAGTCCAATGGTAGTCAGGGCAGAGAAGGTGAAATAGAGGCCTTCGAGGAAGGAAAGGCGGTGCCAGGAAGCCCACAGCCATGCACCCAGGCAGACATAACCAACCACCAGTGTCACAGCTAGGATTGGTGGGGCAAGCGAGTTCCTTCTTCTCCGGGAGTCACCCTCCTCCCTCCAGATCAGTGGTACTCTGCTCGGTGTGTCTGTCACGGCAGTGTTCCTACAAATCACCAGCCACTTAGTTGAAAATAATAATTTAGGTCACAAAAAGTATTGCATGGATATGTATAAGAGGATAAATCCAAATATACACATTTTTATGGAAACCCTGGACTAATGATGGTTTCCTTTTGGTACTCAACCTTAAGTGTTATCATAAATATAGATTAGAGTAATATGTTTTAAATGGCATTAGCAGGTTAATGTGGATGATAAACAGATTGGACTGCAATGGTGATTTTAAAGAAAAACATTAAAAATAATATAAAATGGATTTATCCTCATTTTAGATTTTCAAAATAAAATTACTGCTTAATATCTGTAAGACGTCATGGTATAATGTTTAAAGGTGTCAACAAAATGCTGTTCTAAATTTCCTGATGATTTGGAACTCGGTATACATAAACATGATATGAATATTCACATTATATTCAATATTATAAACATAATATTAATGAATCCTGTTTTCATGTTTAAGAGGGATATCACTCATCTGAACTATTTTCATTCAGATTGATCTTGTAAGAGCCTTTAATTTATGGCTGTATAATAGTTTGTTCAGTGGCTAAGGAGCTTTGTCATTTTTCAATCTAAAGCTTAATGCAATGATATTGATCAATGGTGTTCAAAACCCCAGTTGACTAAACCTTAAAATCATGCTAGATCGCCGTTGTGATTTTCAGAAAACTATCTGATCTAAATATTGCACAGCAAGGTAAATATAAAGGTATGAGTGTATAGTATAATATTTTAATTTACTTAATATAATAAATAATATTTTAATTTTACTACCTTCCTGGCACTTCGTTGTTGATACTATACACTTATACATTTTAACTTTTGTATTTACCTTGCTGTGCAATATTTATCATTTTTATTTTCAATTGCCTGTATTCACCATACTTTTGTTTATTTATATTTACAATGTTTTAATATATTTGTACCATTTCTATTCTCAAGTGTTTGTATTTTGCATATAGCCCTGAAGAAGACCTGCAAAGTAACGTTGGCTACTTAATAAAGTTTTCTCCAATTCTACGAGAAATTCATTGACCTCTACCCGTACCACTTTCTTCTACAAATAAAAATCTTTATTGGAGGATTTAGTTTTTCTTCTATCTTTTACCTATAAAAGTCTATAATACTTCTCTTTATCATCTTGTAACAACTTAAACAATTAAACAATATAGGTTATTGAAAATAATTCCATCTGTATGTATATTGATAGGATTATAGTGAATTACATAAGTGCCAATGTAATTATTAGCCTTGTAATCCGTATTCTGCGATCATTATATTCAAGATGTGGAATTAAGTAAGCCGACACAATCATTGTTGGTACCATTTCAACAGAATCACGAATCACAGTTAGTAGCAGTTAAGAAATCACAGGTAACACAAATCACAGTAACCCTTGGAGCTGTTACTGAAAAGTAGCAGTCAAGCCCATTACTAAACCAGTTAATGAAGATATCAGTAAACATTATTTGCAACCTAGGACGCATGTGCCATCTAAATCAACCAGCGAAAACTACTTTACTTGTGATAAAACTACAAGGAAATCCTAATTGCAATGCTCTACTTGTGTCAGCGAATCTTTATTTACGAACAATATTAGAAGGAAATATTATCACACTTCATTTTAGTTCACTACAGAATACTGTAGCCACTATTGCGGATTCTAGATAAATAGATTAATTCGTCAAATGAAGGTGAAGAGGTTCTATATGAATGTTTGAAAAGTAGAGCCATTTTGATATGACTTGAAGAAGTTGTCATGAGTAAGGTTATAAGGAAAAGGCTGCAGATGTTTCATTAATCACTAAAATTGATTTTTAAAATGAAATTTTTAAGACCGTGGAAAAACTCCAACGAAAAGCCATTAAGTCTCCAAACTAAAACAGAAATTGAAAATATCTGTCCAATATTTCGCCTATTTAGGCATCCTCAGGGTTGAAAGATAATAACAGCAAAACAAAACATGAATAATGCACCCAAGAAAGATCCCACCACCTCCAAGGCTCAAATGCAACTAATCTACCCTGAGGATGCCTGAATAGGCAAAATATTGGACAGATACTTTCAATTTCTGTTTTGGTTTGGAGACTTAAAGGCTTTTCGTGGGAATTTTTCCAAGGTCTTAACATTTATGTAAGGTCTCTTTTTACCTTTCCATTTTCAATATTAATAAATTTTTTTACTTATTCCAATTAATATCTAAAAGATATGCTGCATCTATTAAAGCGAGAAGGAGAGATTAAAACAATTATCTAATTAAAATTTAATTTCATCCAAGTTAATAGAAGAAATTCAAATGACTAACGAATTTCAATGTTATTAAATTAACTACGTGAAAAATGTTTATATTTACAGATAAAAAAAGATGAAGTGAAAAAATAAATTAATGGAATAATTAAAACTTATTTGAATATTACTTCTCTTAACCGTATACCCGTTTCGGCGATTTGAGCTGAAGAGCTTATGATATATCCACTAGATCCGGTAAAATATGTAGCGACAGGATAATGAAGAAGAAGGTGAACATTTGGACACGGCGTGGTGAGGTTACGGAGGTCAGCCTATCATGGTAAACATACAACAGTTCCATTACAACAGCATTCGTCCACCCAAAGCCGTCCGGAACATCGTATTCTCCTCCTCTACCGTACACTCCGACACTAACTGATGAATACTTTTCAAACATTTTATTCGTTCTCTTAAATGCAGTATAGCAGCTCTTAATCCATCTATCGGTCCAGAAATAAGCTTCATCTTCTGCTTCCTTATTCCCAGTATTTATTAATCCCATAACAACCATGTACATTACAGGCGGCCATAAGTTCGGCATATCCCACTGCTCCCCCGAATTCAATGTAGAAAATGGCAGGCCACCAATATAAACCGATTTTTCAATTTCACTATTCAAGTACTTTATAGCCGATTTCGCATATTTGTCCTTGTTAGAGGTGTCATAACAGTTTGCCCATAATGGAACGAAGTTGGTAAGATAAAAGTAGGGCCTGGATTTCTTATTGATCCTGTCATAGTCGAACCATATCCCTTTTTCCTCATTCCAAAAGATCTCTTCAACTTTTCTCACCCATTCATTGTGTAACTTCATGTATTTCTGACGTTCATTACCCATCCCTAACTGCCCAAACAATTCAGCCAATATCAGAGCATTCATACACAGATAAGAGTTGAGCTCAACAGGAATTATCTGCCTTGTTTTGATGTCATCGAAATGATCAGATCTCTCACCAGACTGATTGATAAACCACTTCGAAGAGAAATCGAAACCGGATTCTGCAGCTGATTTCACCTCATTGAAGAAATCCTGAACCCCTGGACCGCTGAAATTCGCGGCTGCATGAATATCTTCTTCGTATGATTCAGGCCTCGGGCCATCGGTTTCTGTGCAGTAGTAAGCCATTTTGTACGTTTTCCCATTTTTCTCGACTTCTACAGTTCTTTCACCTAACCAAAATGAGTATTCATTCTCGAGATTCTCAATCTGCGATTCTAAGAAGTCTAAATCCTTAGTTGCATCGAAATAGATTTTGAACATTGGTATGAAGAGTGGTGGTTGAGATCGGTTGAGATAATAGACTCTCCCTCCATTAGGAATGAATCCCAGAACTTTGACTAAGGAACCAAAATTGAACAACATACCCTGCACGGTGTTGACCATGCCGCAGAGGAGGAGACCCCTGATGGTCCAATAGGAATCCCAATAATAGTACTCCCTGAACCTGCCACCTGGAACTATCATAGGGTAGGGGACGTAGATCTGCGAGTACTTCGAAGGGTGCCTAGCCACATCCTTTTTGATGCTCTTCCCAAGATTCTTCCACTGTTCGTTGAGATATATAACCCAGTGACGATATTGGTCATCCTTAATCATATTTGCGAAGTAAGGCGTTTTTACCCAATCGCTTGGGTGCCACTTCTCGAATTCGGAACCTTCTGGATCGAAATTTTCATCAACGAACTCTTTTAAATCTGACTTGCTGGGTTCATAATTAGTTTTCTTCATCATATCAACAAAATTTAGGTAAATTACATCAATGCTATATCTTAGTTTTTTATCGACAAAAGTTTTAGAGTCGGGGTATATCTCTGCCATTTGTACTACCCTCAGAATTTCGCCATAGCAATAAATATCTCGGTCGCATACAGGTTGTAAAGCGTCGAGGCTGATGAATAGTGAGAGGAGTATCGTCTTTTGGTAAAATAACATTTTTTTTCTCCTAAGAGCTGCATCTACTAAAATAAGACTTAAGTCACTACTATAAAACATTATAATACGTAAACAATTATTTATTATAATCCCAATAAAACAACTGTGTCAAGCATATGTTAAGATGATTAAAATTGTAGGCATTCAATTATAGCCTATTGGGCCAAATTTCCAAAATCGGAATTGAAGAATAAAATTATGTTACGCATTTGTTATTGATTGCATTACAAACAGATAAACGAAATGGCAAAAGGACGATTTGAAACTCACCGTTTACGGTTTTCTCACGTGATACAGAAAATGTCGTATTGATTAACACGATATTATTAAATTATTAATACGATATTAAACTTTTTAATACTCAAAAATCCCTCTATTATTTGATCTTATCTCATATCATATTTTTAAAATCAAACCCATATTTCATTGTTGCAGGAGCTACGTATAAAAACTATAATTGATACCTATGTAAAAAGTAATATAAAATAACATCAATTGCGTGGCTATGTTGATGGAAGTCTTATTATCGAGTGCAGTTACAGTGATTAATCAATGCTATAACGGAAGGTGATGTAGTAACTAATTGAATCTCTCTATATCCCATAGACATTCAACCGCTGCACATTAAATTTATAAAAAAAAGAGCTGCAGTCATTCAATTTGAACTATACTGAATTTCAAAATGTATAATATACTTAATAGGGTGGCCAATAGCCATAGAGGTGAAAAAATATCCATTATGGAAGTCCAAGAATAAATTACAAGAAACATTATTATTTGACGAAGTCCATTATTCCAAGTATTGGTTGGTTGATTGAGGTATTTTATTTTTTTTTGTAGGTATTATAGGTAGGTATTTGAGTTCAATAGAATAAGGATAATTTGCACAGAAATGAGCTTTCAGTCATTAAAATCGGACCAATAGTTTGTCCACTACAACAAAATGATTGAATAATTTCGGAAGTGTGTTCTAAAAGGCCCTAGGTCACGTCAAGCTCAAATATCTCAGTTGGACTTAAAATAACGGTAATACTGAGCAATCATAAAATTAAATAGAGGAACATTACCATTAATTTGATGCATAGATCGTATGATAGGTTTGGTCGTTCAGGTGTTACGGCCAAAAAACGCCGCCAAATAGTACTTTTCGAAACTTTGACCGAGCAGTGGCACGTGTTAACCTACTCCGATCTTGTTAAAACTTCGGCTATCTAATTTTCTGCATAGATTGAGCTATTTGAAGGGCTCGGAACGACAAAATTCCGACATCGACATTTAGTGGCCACAAAAGCGTCCTTCAGTGTTGTTCACGTTTCCTAGCAATAGTTTCCTTAGGCTGCTTGGAGGGGGGGGGGGGCACCCAGGCACGTGCCCTCCCAGACGGTTTTTTGTGTACTGCGGAGAATCCATTATAGAACATACTTATAGGCAAATCATGTGTTGATAGTTGTCAAAATATATGAATAAAATAACAGAAATAACATGAGTGAAACAATTTTTTAGATATTTTAATAAATCTTTGAAACCTTTCTATAAATACTACAAATTTATTTCTAAGTTATTGTTGGATTTTCAGAAAAAAATCCTGGATCCGCACTTGATAGTTTCCTTGCTTCATCTTCCATCATTCGGGTTGTGTTTATTATTTTATTCACATCAAAGCAAATGCTGACTGTGACAGCCAACTGTTCAGGCTGTCTTCAGGACTGTCATATTCTATTAGATAAATCAATACATTTGTTATTCTGCTTGAGGTTGAGGCATTTAGTTATGTCTAAATGTTGGTAAAACGTCTACAGCGATTAGGATTAGTTCGTTTCCTTGAAAAGACGTAACAATGGACAGACATCGAATCTATTATGATTATGCTGATGAACTGTTAAAAACTGAAAGCTACACATTAGTGAACGTTTCATATACATCCTATACGTTAACTTCATCAGTTAGTGAATTAATTTTCCCTCTGTACCTAACAAATTATTAAAAACTACCTAACATCAAAACTCAACTCCTTATTAAGTCTACCAAATCATCACTCCCGGTATATTAAGTCTACATCGTTCCCCAAATACACCACCAAATAATGTTTAAAAAAATATGGTCAAATCCTTATTAATTCTTTCACAAAAACTGATCGGCGTTCGAGCTCATCCTGACAAACTAGGAGCTTTCAATTATGTCTATTTAAATTAGGTTTCACGAGCTCTACAGTCACGGCAACTCGATAAGAAGACTTAGAATTGTAAAAAATTTGTGTACTAAATTTCCAAATGCTTTAAATTTTTCCTGATAAATAGTTGAACAAATCTTATCGACTCAAAAACTTAAGCACTGCTCAAACCATATATTTTAACTCGAAAGCCATAACGGCCCTCTTACTTAGGTTCAAGAGCCATATTGACTCCTCTAGAAAACGTCAGTTAAGATCCTCCGTTTATTAAGAAATGATGGCTTATAGTCTTAAAATAAAAACGTATAATTATTGTTTAATTATTATCCATTCTCTTTTATATTATTTTACAAACTCAGTTAAGATGGAAGCTCTAAGAGACTCGCGTGAAGAAATAAAGATGGGTAAGAATACTATAACCTACTGAGAAAATAACTTGCGGGATGAATCAATAGAATTTCTAGTTGCTATTGAAGAAAAATTTAGATAATTGATGAAAGCTAATGTTTATCTATAAATGTTCCATGTATATATATATATATATATATATATATATATATATATATATATATATATATATATATATATATATATATATATATTTATATGGTCCTTAATTGTTCATTGTGACCAGTCTAAGTAATTTCGATTGAAAAGTTTTTCTGTTAAGCGATGACGTAAATTTATAATGCATATGTCCAAACTGGTTTTAATAAGCATTAGTATTTAATTTTTATCTGGTTTCAACAATAAATAAATTAAATAAAAAAGATTATCAAAATATTCTGTTGAAAATATTTGTTTTTTGGTTATGTAGACTGTACTTTGGTAGGTACTTCACCTCCTGATGGGGGAATCCTCGTCATCGGAGTCGTGCTGGATCGTCTTCTGCGGGGGGTAGTCGAGGACACTCTCGAGGGAGGTCAGCCTGCAGACAGCCCGGCCACAGCCGCCCCCAACCACCTCTAGGCCCCGCGGCATCGTTCTTCTCTCCTCTAACTCGAGCCTCTCTGTTAAAATTTCCTTAATGTAAAAATATTTTTTGAGAATTTCTCATTAAGTATAATTAAAAAAAACCAAAATCCTCCTGATCACAATACTATCATTATACAATGATCATACTATATAATACAAAAAAAAAAACAACATATTTCCATGCTTTCTTCTTGTTTTGTTCAGGAAACGCGAGATGGTTAAAACTGAGTACTGGAAATTGCAGTGTGTTCAATCTAGACAATCCCGTTAAGATGGGGATATTGCCATTAATTGTGCTTGTGGTTTTGTATTAAAGGTATTTAGCGGACTGTATGAAACAATATTTTATTGATCTTATTCACGCACAATGGTAACAAAAAAATGAGAAGTAAAACTTCATTACATAATTTTGGGAGGGTCTACATTGTTCATGGTTTTTTTCTTAAAATGGCCTTCCTCTCCTGCCTTCCATTCCTTAGTCTGGATGAGCTCTGGACCTACTCACTCATGGTTGTCATTGACACAGTGATTTATACAATTATCACTTATGTCCATTGCGTGGCTAGGCAACAATTCTCTTATCGCGCGAGGAGCAACTCAGACTCTTCGTGGGGTTGCCAGTTTCTCGACCCGATATATCCTGTCCTCAGCCTTCTAGATATATTTCACAGCGAGCCGTGAACACAGTGCAATATCTATTTTTAATACGACTAAACATTTTTTCCAATATTTTTATTTAAGGTTCTTAATTTAACCATTTAAATATTTTTATGAGCATTTTCGCAGTTTCTAAAACATACCCAGAAAGAAAATTAAACTGTATCACAACATGGGTATGAAGGATTATGTTGGCCATGTACAGGGTCGGAATTATAGTGGATTATACTGCACAACGGTTGTGCAAGGAGATGGTTTATCCACGACCACATGCAACTGCCAGGGTTTCTCCAATTAAGAGTACCTAGTTTAAAGAGGCAGGTTGAGCCCAAGGAAGATTTGGTGGTCCCACTGTTAACACATTAAATAATTTATCTGTCACAGCTGGATTCAACCCGGATCATTCAGTACAGCAACTCAGCTCTCTCAAATTGAGCTACAAAGGATATCCAAAGGTATGAGAAATATTGAACTAAAGAAAAGTGAAGAGAATTAAAGACATGAAATCAAAGTTTATTCGAGAATACTGTTAATTATAAGGGCATGTCAAATTATGAACTGCGTTGGTAAGCGTTTTCGTTGAGAGTGCATTGGAACAGATAAGGATGGAACTGCGTCGAGAACATAGTGATGAGTTAAAAATTATGGGGTTCCAAACAGGGGCAGATCCAGAAGTAGTTCAAACGATGAGAACTATCAGAGTAACCATGGATACGCATAGATAAGAGTAGGGATTTGTCTTAAAGTTCTGTATTTTTTAATGTTCGTTGGTATATATTCTTCTTTTGAGACGGCTGAGTCAAGTTCTTCCATTTAGGTACACTAGTCCTTGCAAAACACTCAATAAACAAGTAAATAGACAACGAATTCAATTTTTGTTAAATGAGTCTACACATTCAAGTATAGAGTTAACTTACTTCATCCTCATTGGTTATTTAATTTAATCATAAGTTCAAAATTTATTTATTTTAAAAAGATCTATAACATAAAAACAAATTTTAAATCATAAATTTAGTTATTAAGTTAGCAATTCATACATACCATTAGGTTTCCTCCTCCCAGAACACGAGCAGAGGAAGGAATAAGCCGACTGGATAAGTTCTGCCAGGATGGAGCCGAGATGTGAAAAGCAGATCAACATGAGAGGCACACCGACCAGCGCGTAGACCATCGTGGCCAGTTTACCTTCCGTCGTTTTGGGGCCAAGGTTACCGCATCCTGTGAAAAAGTGGGTATTGTTCTTTATTAAGAAATTTAATAACTAACAGTTATTATATTTGTTATGTTATACATATAGTATACCAATGGTGGTGATGACGCTGAGGGAGTAGAGAAGGGATCCGAAGAAGGACCAGTGGATGTCCTGCTCGGCGAGACCGGCTTGGACCGCCCCGGCCACCTGCAGCTCCAGCTGCCGCAGCTCCTGGTGCACCAGCCGCGTCCAGTTCCTCTCATACAGCACGTTCAGTCTTTCTGCAACAATAGTCAGTATACAGTACGATAGTATTGTGAATTTAAACTCTGTATTTTATTATAAATAAACAACTAAAGTTGATCTTATAACTAATGATGCTGAGGGGAAGGGTAGGGGAATGAATAGAAAGGATGGGGACGTTGAGGATAGGCATCTCAGGAATTTTTGAAGTGAGGAAGAAGGGTGCCTAAAGTTATCTAAGGTTGATAGCACATCTTTTCAGGAATTATAATAACAAATTGGATCTCTCAATGGGATGCTTAGATCTCATTCAAGTACATTGCTTGCTATAATATATAAATAAATATTTAAAAATGAAAAAATATTTGTTAGAATCCAGGACAGAGAGTAATTAATGCGGCTACTTATCGCGACTAAGGGTTGCAGTACTAGTGATTGCTTGATTATATATTTTTGAGTCATGTCCATCCAGCCCTGAAGAAGCCCGGCAATGTCTTCTATTAGAGTATATATTAGAAACCGGCGTTAATAAGGGAATTATTTATTTGACGTTCACCCAGACCATTTTCTTCCCCCCAAAATACTTTTATTTGATAATGAAATGCAAGGATGGAAAAATACCATTGACGTATACAATGTCAAATTAGTAACAGGAGTAAGTGGTGATGAATATTTAATGTATTATGATCCATTTGCATAATTTGACTCTAGCCTACTGCAATGAAATGCCTATCTATAGCATCTATAGCAAAGCGAAGACTATCAATGGCGTTCAGTGGAACGTTCATATCATCGGTTAAGTTATAAATCAGAAGAAACGACCGGTAACTAGAGAGAAATTATTTTCATTATACACATTAACAGATTCTAGGAATAGGCATACAAAATTTACACCTGAAAGTATAATATTAAATATACAAATTCCAAAAATCAATTTAAGCAGCTGCATATAGATGACGTACGAAATGAATAAGTAGATTTATTTTTATAAAAGATTAAAAAATAATTCAAGACCTTGCTCCAAAACTTCTTCAGTCATTTTAGTTTTAACCTCGTGAAGAAACATAATTAGGTGCAACTGACTACTGAAGACAAAAATCAAAAGAAATGTTACAGTTATGAAAGAATTTTAATTCCTACTAGAAGAGGGCATTAAAGATGTAGCGATGAAAGTTGAAAAAAACGCCTTAAAAAAGAAACAAAGAAGAATTAACCTAGAGTCTTCAGAGATCAAACGGTCTACAACGACAGTCTTAAGGAAAATTAGAATTTAAAAAACTGGTATAATCAGAGGTTTTACTTTTTGAGAGAATAAGTAGATTAAAGGGTTTAGTTTAGGATTGTTTGTAATGCTTCAAGTTAACACCCAACAACTTATATTTTTCACGTCAATTTTTAATTAAGTAATATAATCCATACTAATATTACCAAATATAAAGGTGCTCCTCGAAGTAAATTATCTTTCACTGAGTTCAGTCACGTTTAGATAAAATGAGAAAAATTAAAAAGATGAATTAAATAAGTAAAGAATTGTAAGTGATACCAAGGCCAGGAGTGATGCTAAAAACCTTCCAGTTCTAACCTAACGTTTTCCTGAAAAAATACAATAATGTTGTATTCCATACAAGCAAATCGAACTCAACAAACTGTGTGTGCAAGTGCAATAAATAAACACATCCATAAATTTATTGTAAATACCGTTTCTCGGTCTTCTAGAAAAAATAATCCGTTTTTCAAACATTCCTGTTCACTTTTTTCCTTTTTAAAATATTTTTTCCTCCCCTTTATATAATAAATAAAAAAAATCTACGGTCGTTACCGACAGTAAAGGTCATACATTTTTCCATAAAGAAAAGGGCTAATAAAATATTGCCTGTAAAAAGATGTGGAAGGAAATGACATGAACTACTTCGTCGATCTCTGTTCGTTTGTTACTTTATTTCAACGTCCCTTTTTATGCTGCTATGGACGATGCTACAGTGAGACCCCTAAATTTTGCCCATCCAAGTTTAATCATGGTAGTGATTTTTAACGAGTACCTGACACTGTACAGGCTCGAGACCCCCCGTTAACGTTCCTTCCAAATGACGACATAATCATGGATTTTTCGCTCCCTTTAGAAAATCCTAGAGCCACATTCCGGGCTATGAACTTGCAATCTTGGGCTTGGGCAATCTTGTTATGCTAACCACTAGGCCACAGGTTGCCCCTCGTAGGTCTTTGGCATAATCAATGTGGGAAAAAGGTGTGTAAACGCCCTTAGAGCAGATCTGCCTGTTCTTTCGAAAAAATCTAATGAAGTGGTTTGTTATTGAACGTCTTGAAGTAACTGTTTCTGAGTAGTGAGTCTGATTTGTTTGGACTGTTGATATGAGGTTTACTAGATTTGATCTCCATATTGTTTTTGTTTTATTTTGGTGTAAAAATTTCTGGATCACGACTGAGTTAGCGAAAAGTTGACTGGTTAGTTGTTGTTAAGTATTATAGAATGTTTTCTAATTACATTTTAATAGTTATTAAAATAAAATAATCGAGTTTTTTCTTAATTTTAAAGGTATGCCTAGGCTCTAATGAGTTTTTTTTTCAAATAGTGGACGAAGTTTTATAGCTTATTATTGAACATCTTGAAGGGTCTGCCTCTGACTACTGATGGGAGGTTTACTACATTTTATCTTTATTTTTATGATTTTTTGTTGTACTATGATACATTTATTGGTGCATTTTTATAACTATTTTGTGTCTTTTTTTGGGTTTTCGCTCATTATATTGGTATAGCAAGACCTTAAAAAGTTCATTAATACGATAAAAACATTTTTTTTTAAATTACAACATATAGTTAATGTACGAATAGATAGTAGACTCAGTTAAATACAGTATGGAAGAGGAGACAGTAGCAAGGTTATCTATGAAGCAACCCCTTTTTTATCTCCTGAGAGATAAGTCGGGAGGTGACTGTGGTAGCGAACGGGCCACAAGACTGGGAATGCCTCATTTCGGTTAATTGGCGTACTCCCAGCGGCGTCCTAGATCGGCCTCCCTTCCTAATGCCGCTGCTTCACTGATAAGCTACAGGCGGCAGTAGTTTCCTTTGGTTGGTAGATGTATCGGAGCCGAGTATTAGGCTAACGACATACTGTGGTGGAGGCGAAAAAAAAACTAATTCATCGATAATTAATTTGTACTGATTTTTAACGTATTTAATTTCTTATCAACAACAGTTAATAGATAAAGATATTAATAAAAAACATTTAAAAAAAACGACCTGTACCACTTCGACTCACGAATTGGGTTCAGTACGTGGTAGGGACTGTACTGCTTCTAGTACAGGGAGGAGATTTATCTTCGATCACGCTCAACCGCCAAGTTTTCCCCTATTTGGGGTATTCACTTTAAAGAGTAAGTGGGCCGCAGGAAGGTCCCGGGTCCCAAAGAATCCATCCCGACTGTTAACAGATTTAATAAACTCTGCCACAGTCGGATTTGAACCCGGGACCATCGGCACGGCAATTCAGTGCTCTACCAATGAGCTACTCCACTCCCCTTATGAAATATTTAACTGTGCACTATTATTTCGTGGCCTTTAAATAACTATTTGTTAAAACGCCTTTAAATGTTTTTTTGCTTTCTTAACTAATATGTTGCTTTTATAATGCATTGTGTTTATATCTTTGTTAAGGCGTGATTAGACTGAATAAATTTTGATAGAAGCAAAATGGAAGTACCACGGGAATTTGAATGAAATCTGAGATATTACCAAAGCGTTTGATTTATTAATTTGAATAACATGCGAGATTTTCTTAAATACTATCAAATATACATGGAAGAAAGGATAAAATTAAATAATAGCGTCTACAAGAATAACTTAAAACTAAACATGCAAGTTAGCGATCTAATGAACAAAGTAATTTTAAACAAAAAAAGAAGAACAAATGATTAACATGAATTGGAGCGATAATTACCAATAACAGAAATGCTCCATGCTAGCATAATGGCCAAAGATATAATAACTACAAAATGAAATTGAACGATGTAATGCAGATTTCAATAAGGCGCGAAGATGTGCGAATTATTATTATCTTCGCCAGTGATCACGGCATGACGGAACAATGAGTATGATATCATTAATTAACTTGAACTTTCCGGTTGGTACCATGTGATACGTTGATCATCAGGAGAAAAATTAGTTGACAATTTGAGGCCTTATGATAATGAAATGTGACTTACAATTTGCGTGATGTATACTCAATTATCATCATCTCAGCATAGCTTCTGGCGAGTAACAAACTTTAAGACCTCTGGACGTTCTCATATGAAGAGCGGCTTGAAAGTGGAGTGTGCGATGGTCGTAGCTGTGAATGGTGCGAATGCGATGGTGGTATAACTTCTCCGCTCGGCGATCTAACAGCAAGTGAAGTGACTCAAAGTTCTCCCCTCTCCTACGTTTTGGCGGCAAAGTACATCCGATTTTAGAGGCAAGGATCGGTCCGTTCCATCTGGCGGGCAGTCCAGGTCCGCGACTAAACAATCTTTATAACTGAGATTGAATCCTCATCCTTAAAATCCTCAGTTACCTAATCAATCACAGTGGGTCCTAATCGGTTTTTGAATTTAAAACAATAAAATTAATAGATTCTGTCACAACGGATTTGAAAACGGGACCAACAGCCATGGCAACTCAGCGCTTTACCACCTCCCAACATAAAGAGAAAAATATATAAATATCAATAAGTTATTATATCGAGACCTAAATATAAATTTCCGAAAATATAGTTCTTAAGTTATTAATTAATTTTAAAAACCATGGGAATTCAGAGAATGAAATATATATATATATATATATATATATATATATATATATATATATATATATATATATATAAAGTTCTCGCTATACCACGACCTTAGTTAATTATGTCCAATGTTATTATAATACTACTTATCATTACTAATTTAAAACACCGTCGTTATTTGCATAAAAACCGAATTATTTATTCATTTTATTAGCTTTATATTAATGGCAAAAACTTTCCAGGAATAATATTGAGATTTGATATTTATATTTCTCTGGATCTTCATTATTCCTGCAGCCCCAGGGAATTAGTTAATAGTACTCAGAAAGCGGCACCGTGACATTTTCATAGTGTTTGACTTGAAATGTAGTTATAATATAAGCATTATTGTATATTTCAAGCCAAGGCCTACTACTAAGGGCAACTCGAAAAACGCGATTCCGCTTCCTTCAATACAGATTGAGATAATTTACAGAACAGATAATATCTTGCTTAAAACAATTCAATAATGTAACAGTTTTCTAAATTTAAATGATTAATTGTATAAATTAAAGTCTATTTACTCTAATTATTGAGGTAGTGGGCTAATGAGTGAGGTATTGTATTCTTCTGGACCCAGGATAGAGTCAGGCTTTAGAAGATATTTATTCTTTCCCATCAGTCGAAGATCGACACTGGGTTCAGGATACGCTCTTCTGGGGCACACCCAGCTTCAATGAAGCGGGTATCTATAAGTGAGAAAAAAAATTGGGTCTATTGGAGTATAATATGGTACTAGCACATGTAATTGTAACTAGCATTGTTCATAGATACTAAACCATTCCCAGTTTTCACAATCCTCTTTCTTATCCTGTTGTTATGTTTAATTAATTCTAATTTACTTTCTATGAAAAAAAAATGAAAAATAATTTTATTTTTACTTACTACCCTTTTCGATATCAACACCAAGGCCATATAATTACCCAGTATCTGCTACTGAGAGCTATAACTATTATAGACTAAGTAGCAGATAACAACAGTTAGCACACTAATCTTAACTACCTAATAATTTGCAATCAGTTAAACCGGAGACTATCTCTACCTCGGAAGACACAATGGCAAGTTTCTATTGAAAACATATTTCTCCGCTTTATCAGCAACCAATCATCAATTTGTGGCGAAGCGATTGGAACGTTGGCAGTCGGACCCTTCTTCCCAAGATAACTGAATTTCCTGCCGGAAACTTTCCAATTTTCACCGACTAAGTCAATAATCGTGTTTATATTAGGTTTTTCCAGACCTCTAGACTTAGATTTTTCTCCTCTCTTCTTTTTACTCCTTTTTTTTCTTCTTTATTGCCATTGCCGGCTAACCTGGGATTATTTAGCTTTTTATGCTTTGTCGGGTTTATTTATACAACAGGAGGAATCGAACTAGAAATATCAACAGATCAAAATATTCCAGAACATAAAAAAATATATATGTCACTGTATGCTAAATACAGAAAAATCGCGTACATTTGACTTATTTTTATTTATTATTCCTGTACCACTCCTTTCGCAAAAACACCAATCAACTCCGACTTTCTATATTATACGTCTACGCAATATCCTATCTTCATACTCGTAGCTATTAAATAACACCTCGTAGACATTAAATTGTTGCCCTCTCTTCAAAATTAGTAATCAAGTTTCACATTCAAACAGAACATTAGCTTACATAAGTTTTAACTTTTAAGTTACTAGACAAAAGCTGCGTCTAAGTAATTTGGCAATTGAAGATCTACAAGCATTATTTATGAAAATTTTATTAATATAAAGGAAACCTTAGAAATCTGTTGGTGTGTTTACATTTATAAATTAAAATCATTTAATAAAGTCCAGATCAGAAATTTTTATCCTAAGGGTTTTGAGGTCCATTGGATTATAAATCCATTAAAGGAATTCTGACGATTATGTGACAAAGCTACGTATGGCATATACATTATGTTAAAATATAATTATCATCAAAAACAAAACATATACGTATTTATATACATATATATCGCATTTTTTGGTATTTATATTTAATAAATATTCAAATTAAATAATAATCAATATTCAATAACAACATCAAAACACCAGTAGCAAAGGCAATAAAACAATTATATAGAAATTATTCTATCTGCAACATATTATATTAGGCGTTCAGGATCGAAAACGGATAGCTCCCAAAATTCAAAAATTTACTTTTTCACTAGTTCAGTTAATCAATTGTGTCAATCAGGACATTTTGCCGCCTCATTTCCCATGGTTTTATGCTGGCTCTGAACCTGAAATATAAGGAGCATAATGTATTGCTTGATTGAACTATCGAAAATTAAAAAACAAAACAATTTTTGAAATTTGTAGTTATATATAAAATGCCAGTTACATGAGAAATAAATCACTCTCATACTTGTGACTATTAAACCCGGAATCAAACCTGAAATGTGGGCCGAAAAGTTGTTTTCTAAAAAACATCCGCTCACTATTTAAGATTTTCTCCTACATTAAATTTATAAGATGAATAAATAATTATTCAAGAGACATGAAAAATAATTTTACTATCAATAAATGATTTTAGAGCTCTTAAATTCTATTTTTTTTTTCATATTCTACTATATATACTATTTTTTCATATTCGCGATATCTTAAGGTTTCCATTTGATTTTTTTAAAATTTATTTATTATTTATTTATTATTAATCCATCTCCACATTAAAAATTAACATAAGTACATATTTTATAATACAGTAAATAAGCTCATGAGTAAACAATACATAAAAATAAATTAAGGAAATGGGTATAGGTACCCTTTAAGGTCATAACCTGTGATAGGGTTACCCTCACAATTCTATTAATTAAGATGAAGTCTTGGCCTGAGAGCATATAAAAAAGAAAAGTTACGCTGTAAAGAAGTAAAGTAGACTATGAATTCAGAAGTGCTGTGCAGTAAATGATCTATATCTTTTCTGAAAAAATATATTCTTTCAGAGTAGTGCAAAAGATTTTTGTGGTTGAAGCATTTTTTATTCTGTTGTGAAGGTTATTAAAATTTCGTGGCGCCATGTAAACAAAAGACGACTTAAAAAAAGTATAACTAGGTGTAGGCACACTATAAAGGTTTCTACGTCTGGTTCCATATACTTACAGCCGGATGGCGATCAATATTACCACTTCTGATAAAAAATACTCTTAAGGTTTTGTACAAAAACAAATAGTTAACGGGCAATACCCGCAGTGAAATGAAAAGTGGTCGAGAAGGTTCCCTACTGGCTTTCCTCTATATTGATCTGACAACTTTTTTTTGAAGAATCAGTAACGGCTTAATTATACTGGCATAGGCACCACCCCAACATACAGAATGTATTAGAGCATAGTAAAATTTCAACAAAAAGGAGCGGTCACACTTATTGCGAATGAAATAAAGTTTTCGTAGCCCTAATTTTACTTTTTTTGAAATGTAAGAAATATGTGCTCTCCAAGACAGCCTAGAGTCAATGACTATTCCTAAATATCTAAATTCAAATACTCTTTCATGAGGGATACATTTATTATTGATACAATTAACTCTGCCTGAACAAGCTTGATGATGAAAGATTAACTGAAAATCTGATCTAAAATTATTTCTAAGATCAAAACAAAGAAATTTAGTTTTTTCACTCAATATTAAACGATTATAGGCAAACCAATGACTCAGGAAGACCATATCTTGTTGCATATGGAACTGGACAGTGACCCACCCTTTATGAGAGTAGGAGAGCGCCAAATCATCAGCAAAGGCGGTGAGACTACCTCTTAACGGTGCCGAACAGAGGTCATTTACATACAGCAAAAACAAAATAGGGCCTAGCACTGATCCCTGCGGAACACCACAACGCAAATCATAGAATTCACTGTAACAGTTATCTATTCTAACAGTTTGTTTCCGATCAGCTAGGTAACTCATGAACCAATTTAACACAACTCCCCTAATACCCATACATTCCATTTTATCAAAGAGAATTTCATGTTCTAATGTGTCAAACGCCTTAGTTATATCCACAAAAACACATCCAACCCTATTATTTTCATTCAGAGATGTGTATACATTGGACATAAAATAAACCAATGCATGTTCTGTGTTTAGTTTCTGGCGAAAACTAAATTGTTTATCACTTAAATTACTTTAAAAATGTTGGTAAACGGGGAAATGTTTTCATTACTTAGCACTTTAGAAAAGAGTGATGTTTTAAACGTTATACACCTTTTAAATGTCACTATGAAATAATCATCAAAACCATTTAAAGGAATAAACCCTTTTTGTAGTATAGGTATAATAAGGACGTATTACACTTTCATATAGAACAGCTCAAATAATGTATGGGAAGTGACAGTCAAAAGTCAAATGCTGTTTATTCTGTATAATATTGCTACCAAATAGAATATCGGAAATAGAATCAATGCATTCTACGTGGAAGTAAAGCAAAAGCTATCGAATGGGTGAATAGGGACTCTAAATACTGAGAGAACAAAGGACTGTGAGTGATGTATTGAGCAGAGGGAACGGACTGAGCACTCCGACATGTCCACTCTTCGTCCAGGTAATAGGAATGTCCAACGTCCACTGCTACTTCGGATCCATCAACTTCTTCATCCGGACGGTGGGGCACAGTGTTTCGATTAGTACAAGCTAGGTGGACGAAATTATTTTTCGATATTTTTACATCTCTTTAAACCAATCAAGTAATGTAATTATAAAAAAAAATATTTTTGATTAATCACCAATTTACTTAAAGGTGATTGCCAGGAGAATAAGTAGAAATATTTTTTAAAAAACAGAAATGTATCTATATTTAATGCGAAATATACAATTACTATATGGATACACATAAAAACTTAGTAGAAAAAAGAAAATCGTACCATAATAACATATAAATAAACTGCGCAAAAATTAATAGGGATACCACTAATTTTGTTGCATTTACTTTGCCTATCATTACAATATTATTGTTATTATAAAAAGTATTAATATTTATTAGAATTTATACTACATTAAATATTAATGTAGTTATTAAATATGTAATAATATAAATGCTAGGACAAGTGTATCCTAGAAATATTAGCATTATCTCTATTCTCTAGCATAATATAAATAATCCTAAATTATGTATTAATTTAACAGGAAATTGATTGGTCAGGCCAGTCAGATAGGCGTTCCCATTTTGGAGCAGTCTTGACAGAGTAGAGGCTACTCTATGAGCTATAATCAAAATTAAAACCTCCTTTTATCTGGGGCACTTCTCTGAGGCTATTGATCAGTGGATCAGATGCTATGATCAACATCAAAACTAAGTCTGTATTCGCCTGTTTCAAATTTCTGTTTGAATGCACAGTGACTTATCAGGGCTTCCCAGCCTCTAAAATTAGATAACTTTCTTTGGGGAAAAATAGCGGTTTTGCGTGATTCCCAGCATAACCGTTGGCAATGAAACTGTACCAACTCAACCATGCGAAACTTCCTTCATTGGTTGAAGTACAGATGTTTTTTTTTTCTTATTTATCTGTTAGTTTAGTTTAGTTGACATAAATTAGTTGTATTGCACTGTAATGCCCAAATCCCAGACCATAAATATTAAAGGGCTCAGTCAATTATCTTGTTCCTAATATAGTAAGTACGACATAATGACGAAGCATTAAAAAAGCTATTAAAGCAAGAAAAAACTTTTATTAGTTCTTTTAAATTATTACTACTTTTATTTTATCGTTTTTTTTAATAGAGAGAGGGAGGGGGGAGTTTATTGCTTCTTACTATCAAGGGATTTGTAAAATAAAAATCATTCAATGTTTCACTTTTTTATTTAAATACTATGAATCCTCCGAGGCGTCTTAAAAGAATATGGCCTCGTGACCTTCTAAGTTATTTGAGTACACGCCAGCCGTTAAATCTAACGGCCTCGCTCTCCAAAATCGCCCCGAAGATGACCTACACTGTAGGTCGAAACGTTGGCACATAATATAAGTTCATTACTTATTCTGTGTTCTTATTGACTGCACCCCCCAACTATCTCCTTTACATTAAAAAAAATACTATGATTCAATCTAAGTCATTGTATAATATACAGTATAAGTCAAGAGAACCTCAATTTTTCCAAGTTAACCAATGTTTTATACATTGGTATACAGGGTGTCCCGAATTTAAATGGCAAAACTACAGGAACTTATAGGGGACCGAAAAACTAAGGCAAAAAGTCCTTTAGAGATATGCTCGTTTTTGCTTAGTTTTAGAGAAATCGCAAAAAAGAAACAAAACAAGTTTTCATTTTTATACTTATTTTTTTACATTTATATTTATGTTATGTTCTTTTTAATGTAAATATTGCTCAAAATGTTGTCCTCTCGCACCAATGCAAGCATTACATCTAGCACTCATTTGATAAATTGCGGCTAAACATTGTTCTGATGATATTTGGTGCATTGCATCTATGATACGGTCTCTTAATTGCTCTCTTGAGTTGATTGACACCGAATAAACTTTCTGCTTCAAGGTTCCACATACGAAGAAATCCATGGGTGTCACATCAGGTGATCTGGGTGGCCAAGGTACTACTCCTTCACGTCCAATCCATCGTTGTGGATAATTTATATCCAGCCAAGCTCGAGTAACTCTGCTATAATGAGCTGGTCATCCATCGAGTTGGAACCACATTTCAATCCGCTGTTGTTTAGGGAATGTCATCTGACTAATTAGAAAAGTCGTTCTCCAAAAAATGTGTAAATGTGACACCATTCAATCTTCCAGGTAAAAAGTATGGTCCCACCAGTAATCCGTTCCAAATTCCAAGCCAAACGTTAATAGCAAATTCATGCTGAAACCTATTCTCGCTAATAGCTCTGGGATTTTCAAGAGCCCATACATGATAATTTCTTTGATTAACAATTCTTCCTCTTGTAAAGGTATCTTCATCGGTCCATATAATTTTTAATGGAAATAAATTATCATCGCGAATTTTTTTCAAGAAACCAGTTACTAAAATTCAATCTCTTGACATAATCTTGAGGTAATAAATACTGAACTTTTTGAAGATGGTATGGGTAGCGATTATCACCTTTCAAAGTTCGCCATATTGCTTGCCGCGATGTTGCTAATGCAGCAGATGCTCTTCGGATGCTAGTCTCAGGATTATTATCGAAGTGGCTTTGGACTCAATTTCTTCTCCGATAATCTGCTCTTACTGCTGCCTGGAATTGGTCGCCTTCATTACGTATTAAGAATAACCCAGTCTCTCGTAATCTATTAAAAATTAACGAAAAGACTCGTCGATTAGGCACTCTTCTATTTGGAGATCGGCGCGCATACTCCCGCACCGCTTCTAAAGCATTACCGCTACAGAAACCATACACAAAAATCATATCAGCGTATTCAATATTAGAATATATATGTGGCATTGTGGCTGATGCTATTCATACAAAAATATCTGAGTAACTGACTGAAGACTGATTTAGAAATTATAATCCTAGAAGAAAGCCAAAATGTAAACAAATAAAATAATGTAAATGATAACATTAAGTGTTTACATATCTCACTGCCTAGCCTGACGAACTTTGAAAGGTGATAATCGCTACCTGTAACATTTTGTTTTGTTTCTTTTTTTGGGATTTTCTCTAAAACTAAGCAAAAACGAGCAAATCTCTAAAGGACTTTTTGTCTAATTTTTTCAGTCCCCTTTAAGTTCCTTAAGTTTTGCCATTTAAATTCGGGACACCCTGTATATGTATTATATGATTGTTAATAACATTTTTTTTTTCCTTTATGTCATTGAGATTCAATCAATACCTGTGAAAATATCTTTTGGCGACGTTTAGAGACATTATTATTCACTAAAATTCTATTTTTTCACTATTTGGGGATATATATGAGAACAATAAAGTCTCGAAACGTCTCAAAAAATAGTTTAATAAGTAATGACTGAATATCAAGAACTGGAAGAAAACGAACGCTTATGTAAACCATAACCGGAGAAATTTGTATTGAAATGCAGTTTCGATATCTTCTAATTATGTTTCTCCATATTTCCCGATATTTCCATATGTAGTTATTCACTTTTAAAATATGGAAAATAAAATTTAATTGAAATAAAAAAAAACAGAAACTGTAGCACTACAACCAGTGAACAGATCTGGGGTACAGTACATAGTAGGGACAACTTTTTTCTGCTGGGATATGATTTGTCCTAGATCATGTTCATCCGCAATTTATTTCCACTTTATTTTGGGAATTGTAATTGTAATACCATTAATTTTAATTATAAGTTAATTAAACTATTTTTGTTGTTCGAATCTCACAGTCTTTTCAATTTACAATATATGATTGCTGTTTTCAGTAATTATGTTCTTTTAGATATAGTTTGTTTATTAAACGCCACTTTAATCTTGTATGGCTAATCCGTTGATTGAACAGCGGGAGTCCTAATTTTTGGCTATACATGTTTTTTAATTAAAGTAGAGATTTTTAACTAGTACCTTATACTGCACAGGCTCGGGACCTCCATTCTACGTCTCTTCCGACGGACGGAATAACGAAAGGTTTCTTATTCCTTTCAAAAATCTTGGGGGCTCCTGCAGGGTTGCAAACCCGCGATCTTGGGCATAGTAGGCGTTAAAGACACATCAGTATTATATCTAGAGACCTTGTGAATTAGTGGTTAAGTCAAATTTTTTCCGAAATGAGTTTCATGCCTTTAAGGAAGCTAAATCGCTACATTTTCTTCTGAAATATTTTAAAGCTATCTATTTTCTTTGATTTTTTCAGTGAAACTATAATAAATAAAATTACGAAATTGTTAAATTCTGTTTTTTTTTTTTTTTTATAACTGGTGGTTGTTCTCAAGCGCTTTTCGCTAACTTTCTTTTGCATTGAAAAAAAACCTTCCGCGATTGCTAATTATGGTGATACAACAGAAAAATCAAGGAAATTAAGGAGAGTTGAAAAAGTAAAGGGTTTGTTAGGAGACTGATTAGCTTCTGAGGTAAAAAAGATCTTTGAGCTTTACAAAGGTACTTAGAATTAAAGGAGAGCCTTAAATAAAGCTGAGATTAGTTAAGGCATTAAGGACCTCTGCGGTGGCCTTCCTCTGATTACCCCCTCTTACTTCAGCACACAAACGCTAGCTGAAAGAGTTACACCAAGTTTTAGGTTAGTTTGAACAAGCGCTTACTTGACTTCAATTTGACTCCAGGGATACATTAAGCTAGGTCCCGGTATATATAATTAAGGTAGAACTTTTTCATTAAAGAACGTTTTATCCAAATATTTAAATTCAGAACATGAACAAGGGTATGCAGAAATAGTACATTTAATCGATCAAATGCGCAATGAAGTCGCACTTGACGTCGACAATAGCATAATAGAACGGGAATCTGAACCTTTAGATTGGTTAAACCTTTGCCAAACTTTATACACACTTGTCAGGACATAAGGAAACGGATATAGAAATCACAAACATTTAATCAGACGTAAGTAAAGAAGGCAATAATGTAGCACATGTCTTTGCTACTTTGAGATACGGATGGGAAGATGCTAATAATTAGAAACAATTATTTTATGTAACATTGTTCATTATTTAATTTTTTATACTTGATGGAGATAAATTAAGATAATGTTTTATTAACTGGTCCCTGTACTAACAGGTAATTGAAAGATTATTCAAATTTACTCTTAAAAGTTGTTGAAAATATAGTTTATTATTTTAATTTTTCGGCCTGTATTTTTGAAAGAAATCAGTGTATCTTGGTATCTTTCCTGGTTATAATTATAATATGGTAATTTACAATGGATTCTAATGTAATATAATACATTCTAATTTCTACTAAGTGTAGAAAATTGAATGTATCACACATCATGTTCTGTTTATGTTTCCGATTCAACGAACAGCTTTACAGATAAATAAAATAAATGGGAGGAAAACCCCATGCCAGTACGCCAGTGTAAAACCCTTGCTACAAAGGGTGAATTTATATTCCCTCTGTTCGTTTCACTTTCTTTCTGAGAGAGAGAGAAAATATGCTTCTCTCTCTCAAATAGAAATTTTGAAATATATATGCAAAAACAACCACCCTCTAAAAAAAAAATAAAAAAATTCAAAACCGATTCGAACCCACTGCTGATTGGTCAAGTAACTGAGGATTTGAAGAATGAAGATTAAATCTCAGTTATAAATATATAAACACAAATTTTTTATAGGCGACATATTAAGTAAGGGTATTTTTAGGCAAAAGTATGCCTAAGATTTAAATACGAAGAAATAATAACGCACTTGTAAATATTTCAAAAGGAGAGGGGAGTAGCTCAGTGGTAGAGCACTGAGTTGCCATGCCGAAGTTTCAAATCCGTTTGTGTTAGGTAATTTATTTATTAAGTTAATAGCCGTAAAATGGACCCTATGAGAGGAACAGTTCCTTGCTGGGATCACACAGCCTCTATAAAGAGGTACTCTTGACTGGAGGAAAACCTGGTGGTTGAACGTAATCTTGGACAAATCACCTCACTGAACAACCGTTGTCCTAGAAAAATTACAGTTTCTACCATGCACTGGACCTAAGAGCTTTCATTGACTTTAATGGTGAGATTATGTGTAAGTTTTTAAAACGACAGCACCCATTACTTAATATTCTTCTTTTTTTCCGTTTTACTACTGATCTGGATTCTTGGTATAGTGGTTATAAAGTAACCGTTTCTACAAAGGCCTGAAAGCGAAGAGGTACTTTGGACACACCGGGAGCAGGTGTTCCGCAGGGGAATCGGCCGCTACATGAGCCCTTATTGCTCCAGGATTCGGCCATTATTAATTCAGGCACGCAAATTATAAACCTTATGGTAATCATGGGCTAAATTATATACTTTTTAAACCTATACGGTGATGAGGATAGGGAACAAGCTCTGTTTATCATTTTTACATTGAACTTGTGCCTTAATTTTTTTCATGATTTGACTTTGCAATGAATCGAAAATTAGAGAACAATGGTTTAGGAATGCGTAAAAATGATAATCTTTAATCAAAGATTTAATTAACTCTGGAGGTAATGAATATACATCATTGTTCATTATATACATTTGGTAAAATAACATATGATACATTTCTTATAGTATCCAACACCTACAGGAGTAATTGGATGGTCCTATTTTAACAATGTTCATTAATTTCTTGTACTGTTTGCTGTCACTGGTCATCCATTAGGAATCTGTTTATAAAAATGTTTGTATCAATAAGATCCTCATCAACATATTTCATCACAACAGTCTAGAGAAAACTTATTATCACTAAAATGCCACTACCAGGTCATTTCTATTTCTAGAATTTACCCATGAATTCATTTTTTTTGTCTTAATAAATTTAAAGCAGATAAGACAAAACAGTTAAAAGCAGATACTGCTAAAAAGGAGAATAAATGGTATCAAATATTAATTTATAAACAAATAAAAACTTAAAAATCGTTGGTACTTTAGTGACCTGAGCTCCTCAGGATACGGCACCACGAGACTTGAATTCAACATATTCCCCTGATTGGTTAGATCGTGGAACAACTTTCAAGCCAGAATTGTTTACTTTAGAATTCTCCAGGGTACCCAAAGCCAATATCAATATAAAGTTAAGGTAAGCCAATCAATTATGATGATAATTTCATGCTCATTTATGATAATAATTATTACGATTATTATCTAATCAATCATTCTATTACATTAAGAAATGCTCCGCGCATATACCCGATTGGTCTTAATAAAATATGGAAATTTGAATATAATATTTTTAGAATTATTGCAGGAATTTAGACTGAATTAGGTTATATATATATATATATATATATATATATATATATATATAGATTTTTTATTGTTTTGATGTCTTTGTATAATGAATTAAAGACAGAATTGTTGCTCTGAAAAAACAAAGAAACAGCATTCAATGTCTTTACTTTGCCTTTCTTTCAGTTATAATTAAATTAAACTAAATGCACTGTAACAGTCACAACACCATTCCCTCTCGGATATTTTATTTATAACAGCTGTTGGGTCAAGAAGGCTTTGACGCTCTCGCGGCAAATACAAAATTAAGAAAACTTACGTATAGTAAAGAGGCAGTTTTCTTTACATCTTCCCCCCTAGGGAAGAACAATTGTGAGTGAGAATGTACGTAATCGTTCATTATTTATCAAACACTGGACACAGCTTTGTAATGTGGTAGAGGTTCGATTCTGCTATCCTGTGGCCCGTATCAACTTCATAGATTGAGTTTGAGATCTTCTTTAGAATCTCGTATGGTCCAATCCTCAATTCATCTAATTTCTTCCTATTTAGTCTATTTCCGTTTTCCACGTATACTCTGTCTCCCACTTCCAGTTTATATTCTTCCCTATGCTGGTCGAAAATTTTTTTGTTATAGTTATGTGATTTTACAGTGTTTTCAAGAGCAAGGTTCCTATCACTTTTTAGGTCTTCCATTGTACATCTTGATTTCAATTCAAGTGGTAAAATATTCACGTTTTCGCCTTCCAAAAGGTATTTCGGAGCAAACTTCGTGACCGTGTGTTCTGTTTCGTTATATTTTTCTACACATTTCTGTGCTATAGTAGTCCATGCTGTCTTTTTATCACTTTCATTTATTTTACATCTGATTTTATTGACTAAAGTTTGGTTTAGCCTTTCATTAAGTCCGTTTGAAAATGGTGCATCCACAGCAGTAAAAATCATTTTTATATGCTCCTTCCTCAAGAATTTTTCTAAATTCCTTTGAATTTATACCAGGATATTGGTCCGTTAATATCAAAGCAATATTGTAGTTTTTCGTCACATTTTTGATTAGCTTAATGAAATCATTGGCGCTTTGATGTCTTGATGTGGAAATATAAGCATATCTTGTGAAATGGTCAACCAGTAGATGTAGAAATTTTTTTGTTGACCGAGATCCTCCAAATCCACCAATGGTATCAATGGATATAATTTCAAATGGGCGTGTTGCTGGACCTAAATGCGACATTAGACCATATTTTGGCTTCTTCCTTGATTTATTTTTTATACAAATTTCACATTCATCACAAATTTTTTTAATGTTTTTGTTGATATTTTTAGCAGAGTAGCATTTCGTTTTTTATTTGTTAGTTGTGTTCTTCCGATGTGGCAGTACGTGTAATGGACATCTTTAATTAGAGTTTTGCTAAGTTGCTCTGATAGTACAATTTTTTTTCTTTTTTTTACTCTTTTTATAGTAAATGTTATTCTCCAAAATTAGTCTTTCATTTTGTAAGTCTGGATTTGTATGTTGGTCATTTATTATATCTTCTAGATTAATTAAATTTACTACTTTTAGAAAGTCGTCAGCATTTTCATAAGGTTCTAAAACTGGATTTCTACTTAAACAGTCTGCTTCTTGGTTTGATTTTCCTGGGTTTTATTTAATTTTGAAGTTATATTGGGATAAATAATATGTCAAATCACCTAATTCCTCATCGGTTCTAGTCTTGATGTTCATATTCTCTAATGGTTTATGATCTGAGTAGACTATAAATTCTTTTCCCATAAGCCAGTGCTGCCAATATTTCACAGCTTCTTTTATTGCCAGACATTCTAGGTATATTGCCTTCTTCTTTTTTTGAGCTTCTGTTAATTTTTTTGAAAAATAAGCAACCGACTTACTGACCCCGTTTTTATCTTCTTGTTTAAGCACCACTCCCACTCCTTTGACACTAGCGTTAGTGTAAATGGCTATTGGTTTTTCGGGGTCAAAGATATTTAGATGTGGTTCTGAACATAGCAATGTCTTTATTTTATCAAAAGATTCCTGACATTCTGTGGACCAAATGAACTTCACGTCTTTCCTTAATAAATTGTGCATCGGGTCCAGGATAACTGCACTGTGCGGTATAAATTTATGATGAAAATTTATCTTTCCTAAAAATTGACGTACATTTTTTTTTGTTTCTGGAACTGGAAAGTTTTTGACAGCGGTTAGATAATCTTTCAGAGGTCTGATTGAATTGTTTTCTATTATATGTCCTAAATATTTGGCATAATTGTTTGCAAAAGTACATTTCGAAAATTTTAATCTGAAACCTTCAGTTAGAATTGCCTCCATTAGTCTTGATAGATGGAATATATGTTCTTCAAAAGTTTTTGAAAAAATTAATATGTCGTCTATAAAGTTTACTGCAAAACTAGAGGGTTTGTATTTCCTTACGATGTTACTCAATATTCTTTGGAAAATGGCGGGAGCAGTCCTTAATCCAAACGGGAGACACGTCCATTGAAAATGACCTTCTTGTGTAACAAATGCAGTTTTGTATCTATCTTGAATTTTTAAAGGAATTGACCAAAATGCGGAATTTATGTCTAAAGTTGAAAAATATTTACAGTTTACAGTTTTGATCATTAAATCCTCAATCAATGGAAAAGGTTGTGACTGAGGGACGACAATTTTATTCAGTTCTCTGAAATCTATACATAATCTTGTTTTTTTTTCATCTTCTTTTTTATATGCAAGAGTTACTGGAGCAGCGAATGGGCTATAAGATTCTTCAATCAAATTCTTCTCTAATAGTTTTGCTATTTCATTTTCTATTTGTCTTCTATCTTCTGATGTGCACCTGTATGGACGTTTGTAACAGTATTTATCCACCATCAGGTCAATATGAGCCTCATAATTACTCACAGTACCAATGTCATATTTATCTATGGCGAACACTGGTTTATATTTTTCTATCAATTTATCAATTTCTGATTTCTGATAAAAATCTAGATGGTTTACTATCATTTCAAATCCATCTGTGTTAATATGCTCATTGAAATTTACTTCACATTTGTTCAAATGTTTAACTTCTTTTTGTTCAGAATCTGAAAAAAAATTTTCTTCATTTATCTTACCTAGTACATCAGGAATTTCGAAACTTTTAAAATTTGAAGTATCACTTGCCGAGTAGTTATTATTTTTTATATCCTCTTCAATTGAGGTCACTTTATTTTCTCCTGCATTGTTACATTGTATGATCTCTAATTCTTCATTTTGTGTTAACTTGAAATTTTTGATACAATCCAAACCAATTAGAAAATCATAATTAAAGTTTTCATTATCTACTACGAAAATATCCATAATTCTTTCTATATTGTAGATTTTAATCTTTAATGTTACCATACCTTTTGTTTTCTTCTCACCATTAATAGTTTTCAAGTTTACTATTTGTATATCACTATTATATTCTTTTGGCTCTATTTTCAATAATTTAGCATTAATCAATGATACATTTGAACCCGAATCATAAATGCCTGAGACCTTTAATGTGTCATTTAATAGCAACTCGACTTTTATTAATGGTGGCACCTCTAGTTTTTTGGATTCTTCTGGTTCAGTTCAATTTCCAGTTCGGAATTATTTACAGATTTAAAAACTGCCTTTTGACTTTTCTCTTTGTACCAGCAGTTTTCCTCACAATGGTAACGGTTTCCTTTATTTTTATTTACACAAATCCGGCATGGTCTTTTTTTTTCTAATTGTTTAGATATGGTGTCCGAATGTATAATATTTTTTTTTTCGTACATATTTTTTCCAACTAGATACTCCAATTTCCCTATGTGATTGTAAAGGTCTTCCGTTCCTTGTAAAATTTCTCTATCAATGTGATCAGTTACATAATTTGGTAAGCCAAATGCTATAAGGTCTATTAGTGTCCCAGTATCAATTGTTTGTCTAACGCCGAGTAATAATTTTTCTTTTTTTAAAGCGTACTCAAGTAAGGAACCTGATTGGTATTTAAACGCTAGAGCATATCTAGTGGGTGACCATCCTTTGTTACCAAATGTACTACAGAAGTTTGTCTCCCATGTGTCCCATTGTGATTCCACGGTGAATTTCATAAGCATGCTGCTATACCAATCTACACTGGAACATTCTAAGAAATGTTTTAAAATTTCAATTTTCTTTATATCTTCATCTATTTGGAAACGTTCACATTCTTTGTTAAAATCTTTAATCCACTGGTAAGCATTTAAGCTTCTCCCATTGAATTTCTCTAAAATAAAATTATTTGCAATAATCCCTAAATGTTGAGTTTGGGATTTTGATTCTTTAACCTCAAGAAATTTCTCTAACAGTCTTCCTAACATTTGACTTGAGCCTGGTTTTGATTCTAAAGAGTCTTTTGTTTCAATTATTTCCTCTAAGTAAATGTCATTAAATTGTATGTTTTTTTCTTCATCTAAATATATTTTTGAAATCTTGTCCGTTAAGGTTATCCATACTTTCCTACTTTGGTGCCTTTTAATTAATGATTTTCTTACCTTAGCAAAGTTTGGCGTTTTCATAATTTCATGATGTAAGTTTACAGCTTGTGATTCGGGTGGAATTTCGAAAATCTGTCCATGAGGTGTAGCTATAGATGTTATGCATACAAGGTTAGATTTTCCATCTGCCGACGATTTCACAACAAAGTCAAATCTTAATTTTTCCATTTTTTGACGTGTAATTCCAAAAAAATGCTGTTTTATAATGATTTTTTATTGTTTTGATGTCTTTGTATAATGAATTAAAGACAGAATTGTTGCTCTGAAAAAACAAAGAAACAGCATTCAATGTCTTTACTTTGCCTTTCTTTCTGTTATAATTAAATTAAACTAAATGCACTGTAACAGTCACAACACCATTCCCTCTCGGATATTTTATTTAAAACAGCTGTTGGGTCAAGAAGGCTTTGACGCTCTGGCGGCAAATACAAAATTAAGAAAACTTACGTATAGTAAAGAGGCAGTTTTCTTTACATATATATATATATATATATATATATATATATATATATATATATATATATATATATATATATATATATATATTGTTTAGAAGTTAAGATAGGACTGATGATCGCATAGTCGCTAATATCAAGCTGGCATTGTAAAAGATTCTATAAATAGAAGTTCAAGATGGCAATAAAGTCAGTGTTAAACCAGTTCTCGTGCAAGTTTTTCATCCTTATTTTCCTTTTTTTACATATTTGGTTCCTGGAACTCTATAAGTTATATATATATATATATATATATATATATATATATATATATATATAAGTTAAGGGTTAGGCCCTGGTAATAGTGGATCTTAATCCTACTAAGAGTGTAAACAACTCCCAGATACTATATAAGAAGGATTACTTGATAAATAAAGTCAGTGTTTTACCAGCTTGCTATTGTGTAGTTACTTTCCCAATTGACTCTTTTTTTTTATGTTTCGCGAGCCAAAGTACTTAAGTGGTGCCGAAAATTATTGGAAGTCACAAGAATAATTTTTTTTTTTTGTTTTCGTGAAGTACTTAAATTTTTTTTTGTTTTGTTGTTTCTGTTGTTTTGTCACTTTCTTCTCAAGAAACCGGGAAAACAAATTTCAATATGAATAAACAACAAGGACAAAGCATTCTCAGACCGGCAACGTTAACCTTAGAGCCACCGCAGCCAGAACAGGTGAATCCAGAGTTTCCTCCATATCCATCTACCACACTAGCAATGGCGAGAGCAGACTTAGCAGCTCAAGAAGCGAACAGGATCGCCCAAGAGACAAATGAGCTAGAGAAGATGAAAATAAAAAAGGCCAATGCACAAGATATCAGGAGGGAGATATCGGACCTGGAAAGGTTCAATGGTGACGTGGGTGAACTTAACCACTTTATTAAGGGCGGAGATGGTATCATGGCCAGTATTCAGTCCCAGGTGGCAGCAGATCTGTTGGAAGGAGCAGACGCGCAGAGATTACGAGTTGCCCTGGCGCGTCGAGTAAGGAGGAGCGTTCTGAACCTGATTCAAGCCGACGAGGATACTACTTGGCCAGTCATCAAGGAAAGGCTGAAAAAGGCTTATGGAGGGGGGCGATGGGCCCCGGAAGAAGACATGCTCCAGTTATTTCGGGAGACCAAGAGGGCCAATCAGTCGAACGGTCAGTACGCTGCAGGACTCCTCGCAAGGTTGAATAAGATCAATGAGAAGCTGCGCGAGGTAATGGACACGAGCTCTGTTGAAGCCTGGATGCTCTTTATGACCACTGTGCTCAAGGTACAGCTGGCCAGGGATACTGGCAAGAAGGATGGTCTTCCTAGGGACAAGGCGTTCGTGGAGTGGGCCCAGGAAATGGTAGATGCAAGTGCTCGTGATGAGGAGGAACGGGAGGTTTTTGAACCAGGGTGGAGTAGAGTATCCTACCGCAGAAATGAAGTAAGGAAGTATAGGGGAAGACAAGACCCAGGGAAGAAGAGAGATGGAGAAGGGGGTAGAAGAGAAACGCTATCCCGAGACAGAAGGCCGTTCACAGATAAGAAGAACGTTAGAAAGGAGGAAAGGAAGTGCTATGAATGTGGCAAGGCGGGACATCTGGTAGCACAATGCCCTCGCACCAGATGTTACGAGTGTGGAATGGAAGGGCACCTAGCCAGGCAATGCCCATACATGTTCCGCAGGAAAGATACATACCATGGAGAGCCGATGGAAATAAATGCGCAGGGGATGCGCAAAAGAAGATACTCGGCCAGGCGAGGTGAGGCTTCCAGGGACTCGACCAGTGGATCTGGATCTTCAGAGACGGAGGAGGAGCTGGGGAGCAGTGGCGGCGAGGGTAGCTGGAGTAGCGGCCGGAACCGGCAGAGGAAAGCAGCTCAGGATCAAGGACGGCGCCAGGTGCTGACGGTGAGACGGAAGCAGACGTCAGTATGAGGAGGGTGCATCGAGAGTGGCGACCGAGCTTTCACCATCAACAATTTAGAAGGTAAGCTTAAGAATTGGTTGCCTATTATCAAAACTAAGTGTGGAGTGAAGTGCCTTGTGGACACAGGGAGCTCGAGCACCCTGTTGTCGAAAATAGCGATAGAGAGTCTATGTGTTAGGGGGAAGGCACTTCAGATTCAGGAATGCGATTGCAAATTAATTACTTTGGGAGGGCCGTGTAAAGTAATGGGCGAGACAACCATTGGGTTGGACGAGTGGGGTAAAACGGGGGCGCAGTTGCGGGTGCATGTGGTAGAGAGTATGCCCAGGGAATACCAGGTCATAGTTGGGTGTGATCTTTTACAAAAAGTGGGCGTGGAAGTAAAAAATATGAAAAGCAGGTGGTTCGTGAGATCAGCCGGGAGGTCATTCGCATGTCATCGGGTAGTTAGGGGCGCGCGAGTAGGGGCCGTAAGTAGGGGGTAGAGTGGAGAGCAAATTTATTGCATGAGTTCCGAGACATTTTTTTTTCAGGAAGGGGAAGTATTAGGAGTTACGGGTAAAACAGTACATGAAATCCCGCTAAAACAGGAAAAAGTTACTTACGTGAAAGAGAGGCGTTATCCTCAAGCGTTACGACAACGCATTCGGGAGGAGTTGGAGGAATTACGTAGGCAGGGAATCATCATCAATAGTTCGTCCCCCTACAATAGCCCCCTGTGGGCGGTCAAATAGAAGACTCCGACGGGGCAGGAGAAATACAGGGTGGTTGTTGACTTTCGTCAATTGAATGATAATACAAAAGATGAAGCGTACCCGATTCCTCGTTTTGACGACATCATGGATAGACTCAGCGGAGCCACAATTTTCAGTACTCTGGATTTGAAGGCTGCATATCACCAAATCCGCCTTCATCCTCGGGATCAGGAGAAAACGGCCTTCACATTCGAACGGGGACACTATGAGTTCACCAGGATGCCGTTTGGGTTGAAGAATGCCCCCCTTACGTTCCAACGATTAATGAACGAATTCCTCAGGGGTATCGATGAAGGGATCTGCCAGGTTTACATGGATGATCTCCTGGTGTTCAGTAGATCAGAGGAGGAGCATGAACGACACCTGAGGCAGGTATTTGAGAGGGTCCGGGAGTTCGGGTTAAAATTGTCTCCGGAGAAGTCCACTTTGGGTAGGGCGGAAATAAATTTTTTGGGTCACACCGTGTCAAGGGATGGGGTGAAGCCGGATAAGTCCAAAGTGGAAGCAATTACCAAGATGGCAATCCCCCGCGATGTAAAGAGTATCAGGAGGCTGCTGGGAGCGCTGAACTGTTACCGGAGGTTTGTACCAGACATGGCGCGATGCTTGGTTCCCATTAACAACCTACTGAAGAAGGGAGCAAGGATGATTGTCACACCCAGTATGGAGGACAATATACGGCGTGGTATGGAGCACCTCAAGGGAGAACCCGTGTTAGCATTTCCCGACTTCACTAAACAGTTCACGGTAACCACAGATGCCAGTGAATATGCCTTGGGTGCGGTGTTGTCCCAAGACAGTACATGCGGGGAGTGGCTCATTGCATATGCTAGTAGGCGGTTATCGGATGCGGAGGCAAGATATAGCGCATTGGAGCGGGAATTGCTAGGCATCGTCTGGGCGGTTGATCATTTCCGGCCATACCTGTTCGGTAGGAGATTTCGGGTACAAACTGATCACAGACCGCTGCAATGGGTGGGACAATTGAAGGAATCGTCGGCGCGAGTTTCACGCTGGAAAGAGAGGCTCAACCAGTATTCGATGGACGTCGTCTACAAGCCCGGCAAAGAGAATGTCGTCGCTGACTGGTTATCCCGGGCGCTGATGGTAAATGCCCTAGAGGAAGACACTGTGGGGCCATCGCAAAGCATCCGCCAATTTCTTCAGGACTGGTCACCAGGAGGCGAAGGGGAACAGAATACCACAGAGGCGGAAAGGGAAGAGGTGTCCTCATCCAGAGACAGTTCTACAGACGAGAGACCAGAAGATTTGGAAGAAATTGACGAGATTGTCTACGATAAACCGCGCCAAATCATCTGGAGGACGAAGACTTCGGGCATGCTGTCCATAGAATACTCACGTTACGGAAGATTGCGGGTCAACGTCGTTTCGTCACAACCAGGGATAAGGTTGGATCTAGTCTGTAAAGCCCTGAAGGACGCGTCGAAACCAGGTCGCACACACCACCTATATGTGGGGACCGCCACAATTTGGGAAAAGATCAAGCAAGTGTGGAGGACGGACCAGATTCCGGACCGCGTCTTCATTCGGTGCAAGGTCATGGTGGAAACCATTAGGGATGTTGAGCGCCAGAAGGAGCTAACAGGGGCGTATCACCAAGGCAAGACCAATCACCGCGGGGTCAATGAGACGTTACAGGCGCTCAGGAGACGGTATTATTGGTCAGGGATGCGGAAAACGATCCAAGAGGTCATAGGGGCATGCGAGGTCTGCATGACTACGAAATACGACCGTCACCCACCGCGAGCCGTACAAGAAGCAACACCGACGGGCGATCGGCCGCTCCGGGACCTGCAAGTTGACACGTTCACCTGGCGGGGGTTTACGTGGTTAACGGTCATCGATGTGTTCAGTAAAATCGCCACGGCTCACCTGATCACGTCTAAAGTAGCAGAGTCCGTGTTGTCAGCTCTCCGGACATGGTTCATGTTTTACGGGGTACCGGATAGCATAACGTCTGATAAGGGGAGGGAATTCGACAATGCGGTGGTGAGTGAAGAAATGCGTAAGTTGGAGGTCACGTGGCACTTCAACACTCCGGGACACCCGAAGGGTAGGGGAGGAGTGGAACGTTTGCATGGTACACTCAGCGACCATCTCAGAGTTTATCACGTCGACCAGGGGCTGACTCCAGATGTAGCGATGCGGAAAGCGGTTGCGGCGTATAACCACTCGATTCATTCCGTAACAGGGTTTTCTCCGTTTGAGGTGCTGTTCGGAGTTCGGGGGCCTAGTAGGGATTTCGACGAGACAATCGGGGACGATACGTTTGCTCGCGATATTGTGGCAAACCACGTGCAAATTCGCGGGGCTTGGGAGAAGGTGAGGAGAAAAATCTGGAAGGAAAAACGAACCAGGGTGACGAGGGAGAACGCGAGGTTACGAGACTGCACGGGGGCGTTGAAACTTGGGATGATTGTATACCGGCGGATTGGGTCCAATAGGAGTAAAGAACCGAGGAGATACGAGGGGCCATTCCGTGTCGTTGTTTTGAGAGAACACAACGTAGTCACCATCGAGAGCGTTGGGGACCCAAGAAGACGACGAACCGTTCATATTGAGCAATTAAAGTTTCCTTTGGGATCTGGGGTGCCTTCGCCTGTGCAAGCGGAAAACATGTAATAAACCAAGAGATGTCTTAAATTTTTTTTTCTTTTCTCTATATAAGAACGTCATGTCATATAAAGATGTCACCATGTTAATTATATATATTCAGTTTTGTGTGTCAACCGAAGTTTTTGTGTGTGAAGACATTGATAGTTTTTTTTAAATATTCTTATTGTATGTGGTTATTTTTCTTCATTGCAGGATGCTACAGTTTTTTTTGCTTTGTTATTTCCTTATTGAATGTAATTATTTGTGTCTGGGAGCTGTCAGTTGTACAGGAGCAAGCTCTACTAATTGTCCAGCCTAGTCACTTCTTTTAGTTTCCAAAAGGTGTCTGGAAACTGGAGGGGGGGAGTTAAGGGTCAGGCCCTGGTAATAGTGGAGCTTAATCCTACTAAGAGTGTAAACAACTCCCAGATACTATATAAGAAGGATTACTTGATAAATAAAGTCAGTGTTTTACCAGCTTGCTAGTGTGTAGTTACTTTCCCAATTGACTCTTTTTTTTTATGTTTCGCGAGCCAAAGTACTTAAGTTATATATATATATATATATATATATATATATATATATATATATATATATATATATATATATATATATAATTGCATAAATGATTCTCTTTCACTCACACTTCTGTAATTCCATTGAGTCATTATTGAAATATTTAAAAAATAACATTAAAGCAAATATATTGCATGAGTTAAATTATTATTTCATTGTATATATTGAAACATTTATTTTTTATGACCCTTAAAAAATGTATTCACAATGAAATTGTTACTTCTTGGTAGTTGGCTTGCAATCTAGACTCCTTACTCTGCAGGCTGTCTGGTTAGGCTTTTCTACTCCATGGCAATATACTAATAGCCTTAGAAATATATTGTGCTTGAACTTTTTCTAATACGCCATTTTGTCAGGTAGAAGGCCATGGCGGATTATAGATCACCCTACCTCTATTTCGAAGAAATAGAGCTGTTCCAGGATTGTGGTAAATTTGTTGTTTGAACATTGAACACTTATATGCGCCATGCATGAATGGACAATGAACAATGAAATTAAAAATCTATACAGTAAAGCAGAAAAAATCAACAATCACGAATATAATAGAAAAATAATTTTATTCTGGGACCAGGTCCTATAAGAATAACAGAAATGAACAAAATTTAATGAAAATATATCTGGCCTACAAAATAATAAGGGCTACATTATTAGAATATTACAATATTTATATAATAACATGAAAATAAATACTAACTTAAAGGTACGTTCTGATGGAGAATTAGAAAAAGTGATAAAATAAAAAGCATACAAATTTACAATAAAAATAAATAGGCTAATAGAAAAATAAATAAATAAATTATACCTTCTAGTAATATAAATAATATCATTATGAATGAGGAATATTTACAGTAACTCATCAATCGATTAGGTTGAATACAGCTATTAATTTTAATTGATTAGAGAGCATCTGTTTGGGATTTAAGGAGATGAAGGAAAAGTTTGGATTTGAATGTAGATAAAGAAGACGCATAACGGGTGGGAGTGTGGTCCAAAGAGAGGTAGAACTGGCGAGAAAGGAACTCTCAAAAGTTTTGGTTCTATGGGAACGGAAATAAAAATCGGAAAGGCTACATCTTGTGCCCTGGGATTGGATAGAGGATTTGAATTGTAGGAGACTATAGATATCAGATGGATGATGTGGGTTGATGGTTTGGTATAAGAAAGGACCTAGAAAATAGATTCTACGGATAAAAGAGAAGAGCCACAATAAATCATCGTAGAAGTGGGACATATGAGACGTCCTTGGGGCGTCGAAGGCAAATCGAAGTGAGCAGTTCATAATTCGCCTCAATCTTTTCCCGAGCTTGATCGAGAGGCCACCATATGCTAGAACATATGTTTATTTTTTTGTTAAACTTGCACAAGAACATCCTAGGATGGGCTAGTCTTAGTCGCTAAGCAACTCCCTTCATATCTTAAAATAGAAAAAACGAAATTTTAAAATACAAAAATGCCTAAAATTTGCAATCTCTTTTAGCAATCGCAGTTTGTACACAGCCAATAAATTAGGGCATAAAAAGCCATTTTGGCGACTGGCCTATGAACAGGATCGTTCAGTAAGGATGCACAAAGAGAACGGGGCTATTTAAGCGGGCCTCCCTGTTGCTTAAGGGGAAAAGATTACATGAATTTAAATCACCTCATGAAAGAAATGGGCTTTGGAATAGGGAGCTTAGCGATAGAGGCGGTCCTCCTCGCTCCCGGATCTGGCCCAAGATAGCGTTTGCTAACGGTCTCTCTGCTCCTTAGACTTTTAGTAAATGACACGATATTAAGCCTGGGGAGCCTCCTTGGCTGTCTCTTCAAATCCCAATGTTTTGCAACTTCATGCAATGATGTCTCTTAAGCTCCGAATGTTTTGCAACTTCATTCAATGATGGCATTCGCTAATTCGGGTAGAGCTATGGTAGTGTTTACTGCCTTAATTCCTTCCACTTCATTATCATGTCATGCCTTCTCTGTTACAGCTTTAAAAGAAAATTATCAACCTTACCTGATTTTTATGTTTAAACTCTATTTTAATGAGACCCAAGTTATCGAAACTATAATCCGATATTTTTGCCATTGCCTTTTTAATCTTCTTTCAGATGAATTCCAAGTAACAGAGAGAAGGGAAGAGAAAGAACATGAGGATTTTAACGATGATGGGTTGGCGAGTGAATAGTTGCATGTAATTAAATATAGATATCTCTATTAGAGAAGAATTGGTCGACTGTATCTTCTAATTTAAGGAAGAAATAGTTGGGGGTGCAGTCAAAGAAAACACCAAAATAAGAAAAACTTATTTATTATGTGCCGACGTTTCGGCCTACAATGTAGGCCATCTTCAGGGCTAAGAGAGAGAAACAAACAAAAATATATAAAAACGTAGCAGTAACAAGAATATATAAAAAGTGGTACAGGAGTGAAAAAATAAAAATAGTGACTAGATATGATGAAATAGTGAAAAGATAAAATAGTGAATAGATAAAAATAGTGACTAGATATGATGAAATGGTGAATATATATATGATAAATAAGAAAGAATATAAGACTGGTTACAGAATATAAGAAAGAATAAAGAATAAATAAGAAAGAATATAAGACTGGTTACAGAATATAATAAACTTAAAAAAGTGATAGATAAAAAAAATAAAATTGTAGATGATGAAAAGAAATTATAATGGTGACAGATATAAAAAACAAGAATACAAATATAAAATATAAAAAATACATGTCAAGAAAGGATAAAATGTAAACAATAATATAAAGGGAAAGAAAAATGAGGAGGTAAACGGAAAGATACAAGAAGAGAAGATTAAAATTATAGAAAAAGGGGGTTACATAGGTATGAGGGGTTACATAGGTAAAGTGTAATAATATAAGCATATATAGAAATAAAAGCTTGATAAATTTCAAAAATGAAACATTGAACATAGTGGTATTTATAACTATGCACTATGAGGAATTAATTTTTGAAATTTATCAAGCTTTTATTTCTATATATGCTTATATTATTACACTTTACCTATGTAACCCCTCATACCTATGTAACCCCCTTTTTCTATAATTTTAATCTTCTCTTCTTGTATCTTTCCGTTTACCTCCTCATTTTTCTTTCCCTTTATATTATTGTTTACATTTTATCCTTTCTTGACATGTATTTTTTATATTTTATATTTGTATTCTTGTTTTTTATATCTGTCACCATTATAATTTCTTTTCATCATCTACAATTTTATTTTTTTTATCTATCACTTTTTTAAGTTTATTATATTCTGTAACCAGTCTTATATTCTTTCTTATTTATTCTTTATTCTTTCTTATATTCTGTAACCAGTCTTATATTCTTTCTTATTTATCATATATATATTCACCATTTCATCATATCTAGTCACTATTTTTATCTATTCACTATTTTATCTTTTCACTATTTCATCATATCTAGTCACTATTTTTATTTTTTCACTCCTGTACCACTTTTTATATATTCTTGTTACTGCTACGTTTTTATATATTTTTGTTTGTTTCTCTCTCTTAGCCCTGAAGATGGCCTACATTGTAGGCCGAAACGTCGGCACATAATAAATAAGTTTTTCTTATTTTGGTGTTTTCTTTGACTGCACCCCCAACTATTTCTTCCTTAAATTAGAAGATACAGTCGACCAATTCTTCTCTAATAGAGATATCTATATTTAATTACATGCAACTATTCACTCGCCAACCCATCATCGTTAAAATCCTCATGTTCTTTCTCTTCCCTTCTCTCTGTTACTTGGAATTCATCTGAAAGAAGATTAAAAAGGCAATGGCAAAAATATCGGATTATAGTTTCGATAACTTGGGTCTCATTAAAATAGAGTTTAAACATAAAAATCAGGTAAGGTTGATAATTTTCTTTTAAAGCTGTAACAGAGAAGGCATGACATGATAATGAAGTGGAAGGAATTAAGGCAGTAAACACTACCATAGCTCTACCCGAATTAGCGAATGCCATCATATATAATAGTGCCATAATACTACATAGTGATCTGGTTCATGGCAATCTCTTATTATTTTATAATTTATTATAACCGTATTATTATTACGATAGGAAAAAATGGTTACTAACTAATAGTATGTTTTACAATTTCCTATAAAGATATGGACTCGTAGGACTAGTTTTTATACAGAGCATCAGATCGGTTATAGTAACGAAATTCTGTACTCCCTAAGCGTTGACAGTATCCAAGATTTATTAGATTTGTTTCGGAACTTTATGAAGAGTTCTATATCGATGACAGAACTTGGGAGAAGTTTTGACAGACCCCTCCTCTCGAGCCACGGAGTGAGGACACCTCGGGGAGCTGTAGCCCAGATTGTGACAGTATCGCAAAAACTCAATCACCCAACATTTTGTTCGTTACGTTTCTATATTCACAAGATAGCAGAGGTGTGCCAACTGTGAACATTACAGGTCGGCCAACTGCGATCCCTCACAACTCAGGCTAATTTCCGCTTCTGTAGGTGGCTTGTGAAACTCACTTAATAGCATAAGTTTTCCTACTGATTAAGTTAGCCGGATAACAAGTCTTGATATTAACACATGTCATCATCTGCACGCCGACGTTTGGATTAACTGAGTGGCTCATTTATAAACACGATCAGATCTGATTAAAAAATATCAAAGAACATAGAACAAAATTTAGCTAATGTAATAAGTCTTTATTTGCTAATTTATTTTATTTAGGATGCAATACTGGCATGTTAGTTTAAAAAAAATTATTGTGCACATTTTAACACAGCTGTATTATGAAGATTATTATTATTCCGCCTTGACGGTTCCACAAGAACCCGGGCCTCCTCCATCACAGCCAACGAATCTCTTCTTGTCGAACTTGTACACCAGCAGATTTAAGTCCTCCTCCACATCGTCCAGCCATCTCATCCGAGGACTCCCTCTACTTCGTTTACCGTGTATTATTACAATAAAATCTGCAATTATATGATGAATACACAATGATATGGATAAAGGCATATAGAGATACTGCCCAGGGGTGGTACTCAAATTCAGCTTAGAAGGTTATGTGGCCATCTTCTTGTTAGAAGCCTTGAAGGATTAATGGGAGTTGAATATGTGGCTAGGTTTGAAACTAGAGGATTTAAAGTTTAAAATAGAGTGGAAATAAAGTTTATCATAAAAGGCCTGAGGTCAGGTTCGGGCGTAATCAACCACCCATGTAACATTGAGGTCATTAGGGATGGTTTAATTCTTAACAAAGTAAGGGCCATTGATGATTTTACGAAGGATTTGGTTTATAAGGATTGTAGGAATAATTATTCCTTTTAAGGAATAATAAGGAGAGGAATTGGGTGGCTTGGTGGAGTCCAAAGCACTAATCTGTAAGCCCAATTAGGTCTTGTAATAGCTATATAATACATCTATATGAGTCATTTATAATTAATTGAGTTTTGAGCGTTCGTTTAGTAAGTAAGTAACCTAAACCGGTGGCAAATTGAAGGTGAAATAATGCATAAAAATACATACTTTTTACTTAATGTGGATACTCAGACACAAAACTAGACCTAGCCGTATTTGGGAAAAAAAACTTCAGGCGTGTATCATTGAACTACGAAAATACTTAACCTATTTAATAAGTAACAAATTTATGTTTGTATATATTATTTATGTATATTACATTGTTCATAACATTCAGAGCATTTTCAGTCTCGTTCAATTGTCTGTATTATTTACATATTTCAGAAGTCCTGTTGTTATGAATAATTTATTATTTAGAAGTTATATATTAATACATATACATTTTAATAATGAGCGCTTAAATTTAGGTAATTAATTCATTTAAAACATCCATGAATCATTCTAACAATAAATGCTCAAACAATAAAGCACTAGGCTTGCCTGTGTATGAAACTGAGCGCTTATTTTTTATTAAGAAATCATCAGTTTTAGCCGGTCTTCAAACAAATGAGCTGTATTATTGGACAGAGGGTGTGAACACTTGACGGAAACAAACCTGACTCATGATTCATTTTGTTATAAAATTGACCAGGCCCGGTTTTGTCACAATTAAATAGTTTTTGTAATTGTGAGAAACGTTATACCGAAGTTAATATATATGTAAAGATGTTATATTATGATCAAGTTTGAAGGAAGATAAGCAAGTATCGCAAGAGATCGTATCGTGTAACCAACTATTATCGCGTTGTTAACAACAATTTCAAATCATCATGTGATCTCTAACAAATTAAGTAATTATAATAAAGAGAATCGGAGTATTTTATATTTTATTGTGTTAATCTTCTTGGCTTATATATTAAAAACCACATATCTACACTGATAATTGAATAGTTACTTTGTAATATTCATAAATCACTGTCTAATTACTTTTAGTATACGCAGAAAGTTTATAATTGAACATAATGAAGAAAATTGACCATATACACTAAATATTTCACTAAAATAGAAAAAAATCCACTAAATTAGAACTTACATAACCCTTAATGCAAAAAAGGAAGACTTGATTAACTTCACAACTTACAAAAGTACAAAATATGTTAGCCAACGATAAATTCGAATACCGACAACAGGATATAACAAATTTAAGCAACACCATTTGTGACCCCATCCAACAAGAAGAAGGCATTTTTAGGCAAATTAAAGCCCTTTTGTCAACTCAGGGCTTTTAACGAGCTCACGCAACGAATTATTTATATTTAATTAAGACAAGAGATAATGATAATGATGTAAAGGAATAATATTAACTTAAAAAAATACGGTGAAAATATTCAACCGTAGATTCCTTTTGTGGTTTGATTTATCTTTAGTAGTTTATTATTTAACTTTAAACATATTTTTATAATTTTAGTTTTAGTTATTATTGGACAAAATCATACAAATACGCATGTTGAAGTTGTAGCATCAGATGCACTTAAATTATGCTATTGCATCCACCGAGAAGTTTTAAAAGAAAGTGTTTTTATGATGCAATTAGCAAATGTTTAAAAGCGTATAGTTTAATTAATAATAAATGCATGTTCCTTTAGGAGGCGAAGGGTTCATCTACTTCAAGGTTTTAGTAGAAACCCGGACATTGCGTTCTAATTCTACTATTATGTAATTAAAATCCTAGATGTTTCTCTAGAATATCTATACGATACCTTAAATAATATGTATACCATTATTTTCTGGGAAACCACAACGGTATTATTCCCTACAGGTGTACAAGGAGAAGGGACTTCATCGCCCTGCCTTTGTAAGCCGCCTCTAGTAAGCTAACAGGTCTCACACGCCCGATGGGAATCAATGATTTAGGAATCAAGAAGGAACACTTTTCCAGTTGCGTTAATTCGCTCGGCCATCTCCACTCCCAAATAGGATATGTATCTCATTTATAAAGTATATAAAGTTTGTTTTCTATTATATTATATTCTGTTCTGTAACCCTAGATGTTTGAAGTTTTCTATGCAGCTATCACAATAAAATGATGTTTAAAACCAAAATGAAAGATAAACTTCGTTCGGAAGACTATATCTGGATGAACAATAAGTACACTTTTTGTGGCTTGTTATAGGATAGAACTTTTACCCAATAACTCATGCTCATCTTGAAATTACACATTTTCGCTAAGTTTCTTACATAGGGGGGATAACCAACCATGAGAAGTTTATAACACTTTGAAGAATTTTCCGGATGTTTGAAGTGGCTGCTAAAATAATCACAAGTGGTTGATGGGAACGAGTTTACAACTTTCATACGTTAGGAACTTCTCAAATCTTTGAGCGGATATCTTGTAAACAAAATTTTACCAAGTTAGCTGAAATTTATCCTGGCGTAATCGAATTTATTAAAGAAGTTTACGAGAGCCATTACTACTTAAAATTAATTATTTATGGAATTTCGATAATGAAGTTACTAATTTAAGTTACTAATTGAAGTTAACTAATGAAGTTAACTAATTTCATGTTAACATATGTTTTTTAGTAATGTTCCTTAAAAAAAAAAGTGCCACTAGACCCTTGAAGAATCTTATTTATACTACGGGTGAGCCCCAGGGGGGTCTTTAGATCGTAAAGAATCTATCCCTATCTATTTACAGATTAAACAAAACTTCTGCCACAGCCGAATTCGAACCTGGGACCTTCCGTTACTGCCAAATTGGGAAACACCGTAACTGTACCTGTATTAAAGATATGTCTAAACATTGTGGCGTAAACAAGTTAACGATAAAACAAAATAAAACTTAGAGAAGGGGAATAGCTTGACCGAGATCTTTATTACGAACTTTTAGGAACGAAAAATAAATAAATTTGTAAACTAATCGTTATATAAAGGAAATTATATTTTTAAAATTTATTAAAAACTAAAGAAGAAAAATGTACAACTCCTTCTCGGTTAATTTACTCTTATTAATTAATTATTGACTCTAGAAATGGATTTCTGGGGAAGTTGTGCCATATAAGGGTGCAGAAGGTCCCAAATGAGATTATAAAAAGAGAAGTTAGAGCTAAAATCAAAATTTACAATGATGTCAGTGGAAGAAGATTACTGTGGTATGGAAACTTCAAGAGAATGGATGAGATGCGATGGCTCCTTCGAGCACTTAACTATTGGCCTGAGAAGAGAAGAAGACTTGGGAGATCTCGAACAGTGGATTCAGGAGACGATATGGCAGAGGAGGATTGCATGGACAGGAGAAATTGGAGGGAACGTGCATTGCGGATTGGGATGTGATGAATATTGAAAAATACCGATGGGAAGAAGATGTACTATTAGAATTTTTTAAATATGAGGATTAAAAACATTGAAAATTAAAATATCTAGAATGGCGTATTCCAAAGAAATATTTGAATAGGATTGGGATTAAAGCCAGAAATATTTAAACAATGATGAATTATGGAGTCAGGTCCCGAAATTCGAAAACTTTTCGACAGTTCGGTAGCTGATTAAATAAAATACAGGAAGGGTGCCATCCCCGGCGGAGGAGAAGGATGGCGAAATTGTTCAGAACGAGGCTTATTGTTCTCTCCTCACCGCGAGGTTTCCTAATTTACCCCCAGGGTTTAGCATTTCGTGGGGGGGATTAATTTCCTCCCTTTGCTATCGAGATAAAAGGCATTGTTGCAACAGTTTTGAGGAATTAACAGCCTTGTTGGAAAGGGAAAACTTTATAACGAAATAAAAGTTTGGGATTAGATTAATTATGAAAGCCGTGGCCATGTTGACGATTCGCAGTCAAACCGAATTAGCTCTTCAACAAGTTTCGGCCCCTTGGTGTCACTTCTGGGCTGCTAGGGGAATAATTTGTGAAAACACTTCAGGGTGAAGGTGAGGGATTATCAATAACACATGTCTAAACAAATTTGTAACAATGATTTAGAACTGGTTTTATTTATATCTGGAGCTTTGTTTGTTTATTTATTTAACAGTATTTATTTGCTACTATGGCTAATCGGGCGATGCTGCAGTAGGAATCCTAAATTTTGCCTATCCAGGTTTAATTAGGATAGGAATCGTTAGCTCCGGAGAGATGTCCTACATTTCTGAACTACATCCATCACTATTTCTTTTCTATTATAACTTGAAATAATTCAGGACTCCTGGCCAAGGAATAAATAACATTAGAAAAAAAATGTAAGAATATTTTACAGATTGTTAAAAAATTAAAATCAGCTGCAGTTAAAACAAATAGTGGGACGTAATAGTGTTTGCGAGGTAATTCCGCAGTGTCTCACCGCTTTCCTTATCCCCGCACAGAATTTGTGATTCGCAAGTCATATATCTCATCCCGTGATGTGAATATGACTTATGGGCATGTCTATCAAGTCGAGCTAGAAAAAATCTCAATCTAATTGGATGATTTGTTCGATATTTATATTTAAATAATGATCCGTGTGAGGGAAACAATAACAGGGCCACCTCTCCCGGGTCAACGAGTACCTGCCACCGCAAAAGCTTGGAACTTCCTTTTATGCCTCTTCCAAAGGACGGTCTAACTTAGATTTGTTTACTAGATTTCTATTGTTTTTTATTTAAAAGGCCTAAAGCCACCTGCATGGCTGTGGGTGTTGTAGTTACTAAGGAAAATCGATTAATAAATGAGCCGTTTATTTTGAAAGTGGCCTACCTCCATTTATCTTCAAATCGAGATATTTAAGGGTTTGCGTTTCAATGAATTTAAAAATATACATATAGGATACTAATGAGTCATACTGTTTAAGTGTATCTAAGGGTGTTAAATTTATGGTTGCTATTAAAATTGTAACAATTATTAAGTGAATAATGTGCGTATTCTTATCAAGAATGGAGTTAGGCCACTTTCAAAATTAACTACAAAATTCATTATAAAATTTGAAGGTACCCAAGTCGATTCAACATAATTTAAGATGCTTCAAATTGAAAAAAAACAATATTCAGTTTATTTTACATATCTTTAAAACACTTCGGAAACACAATTTATGCGACTCTCTACATTCATCTACATTTTGCTCGTTTGAAAGGGATTTGAAGAAATCATGATGTTCCGGTGGTATATATCACAAAAGATCAATCATGTCCTTGAATTTTGCTGTTGTAATTTTGTCTGATATTTTTGTGGAGTGGTTTCAATACAATGTTTTCGAATTTTCTTGGTCTACCCCGACGAGGTAATAAATTCAGGACTTTCAAATTTTCATTCTCATTCATTGATGTCTTATAGAAAATTTTATACGGTTCATTTCTAACAAAACGCATATTTGTAACCAGTTTACTGATTCTCCCTCAGAATTCTTTACCCTTTTAATAATTGCTTCTTCTAATAATTTTGTTGATACAAAATCTTTTTGTCTCATTTCATTTACAATAAAATTAATACCTTTCCGACCCTTCACCACTGCTTTCAGACATTATCAATAGTAAATATCTTGATATAAGTATAAAATAAATGGAGTTAGGCCACTTTCAAACTGCACGGTTCAGTTATTGAACTAATTCTGAAAACTTATGTGTCAAAAACTTATCGTATTTGCTCGAAATATCAGCAACCTGAAATGCTTCACTGATATATAATGTGAAGTTGTACATGTAACCATGGTAACTGGCAAAAAATTGAAAAACGGAGTTGGGCCACTTTCAAAATAAACGGCTCAAATAGCTTATTTCTTTGTAATATAACATACTTGATTTAAAAACTGTAATTAAAACACAATTATAATGCTGTAAATTTCTTAGAAATTTCAGAGGAGTCGCCTAAGACTTATTATTCTTTAAAGCGTATTTTCTCGAAAATATTAAGCTTTAATTAAATCTCATTTAATTCACTTTGGAGTCTTTCACCTCTCTTAATTTCGTTAACTTAACAAAACAACTTTCATATCCTGATTTTTTATGTTTTACTTAATTGTCTATTTTCGTTCTATTAGGCAAATATGACGTATTGATTTTTATGTTAAATTTGTAATAACTCTTTAATAAACGAATTTATTCAATTTCCGTAAAAGTTGTAGGTTGGATCATATGCTAACTTCAACTGTAGTTGGCATAGATCTTCTAAAAATTTTTCCTTTCTGAAATTATATAGACTATCTGTTAGTAAGCAGAATTAATGTATTAATTTATTCTTGAATATATTGGATACAAAAACAAATTGATAATGTAAAGAAGTAGATCCTACAGAGAGAAAAACTGTTTTCAGGTGTCGATTCAAAGCTCCAGTTATAATACATGAAAGGTATAATACAGTTCGATATCAACTCCCTATCTTTTTCCACCAGCAACGGCCCTCAGCGTTACAGACTCGGTCCGCGGGGCGCTTCGAGAGCTCTTTGTCGGTAATGGGTTTATCGAGTAATGCTGAAGGTTTCCCAAGGTCTACTTCCTGAAAATAAGAATATGAAACATAAAATAAAATTATCTAAGGACCCAATTATTTTTAAACAGAAACATTCGGTAACAATTCTGTCAAGCAACGATTTGCATGACTATACGTAAAAGAAATGTTACGGTGCACTGTTTAATAAATGTTACTGTATTGAAATAATGGACAGTAACTAAATAAAAGTAAAAAAACAATAAGGCTTTTAATAAAAACCCCCACATAGAACTGCACATGGTTATACTTATATCACCTGTATCAAAACCTACAACGTTTTATCCAAATTAAAACGGCAGGAGCATTCCAACTGTAAAATTATACATTCATGACAAAGTCCTACACCACATCCCACTCGTTAAAACAGTACCAGTATCACCTTGTTCTTCCGCTTTTTTTGTATTCAGGACTACCCTTAAGAAGATAACCTCAGATTCTTGTGAATCAAGGATCTATAACATAAAAAAACAATACTCCTACAACTCATGAAGGGGCTAGAATTCAGTATTTGGTGGAAGCTATACTGTTTCTAGGACAACGGTCATGCAAGGAGGTGATTTGTCCAGGACATCAAATCGACGGTCCAACGACGGCTATTAGCAGAGTAAATAATTTTCCGTCCCACCTGGATCTAAACCTGAAATATTCGGGATAGCAACTAAGTGGTCTACTCACTGAGATACACACTTTCTCTCCTTGTAAATTACGGATAAATATTTAATGAAAGATAAATATATATTGTATATATTTGCACTTAGATACTAGATGCTGAATTATTGGACGGATATAACTGGGACGAGAGGACATTGACAGTAAGTTGCATAGTCAAGGGGGAGAGGAACAGCCTGTGGTAGACCACTAATTGAGGAAATAACACCTGATCTCCTATGTCTATGTGTTCCTCCATAGTTTCCCAGTGGGTTACTGCATATACATGCTGCAATACATGCACGACTACATCTTACGCTTCCTCGAATAATAGCGGCCATGAAATTTAAAGGACAAATTATAAATTCATTATCATTATTAATCTTATACATGGTGCGAATGCTTAGCTCCAGTATGTTATTACAAATGTTACTATTTAGATAAAGCATTTTCAGCTCTGAGTTCAAATATTTTTATCACACGGATCGGTGTATGTGCCTGGGGGTCAGTAGTGAACCCTGGATACAGGGTCTCTGGGGAAACCAGACAGCGCCTCATCAAAGCTAACGGGTGCTATTTTGGGCTCTGTAAACACCTAGGAAGCTCCTACCTCACACGCCAAATGCCTCTTTTACAAGACCCTTATTAGGCCAGTCCTAACCTATGGATCGGAGACTTGGACCCACACTAGTAATGGGGAGAGGGAACTTCGAAGGGAAGATCCTTCGAAAAATATTTTGACCGGTTAGAGTCGAAGAAACCTGGAGGCGGAGGACAAATACAGATATTTACCAATATATAGTGAGGATGATGTGGTGAGGTATATCCAGTTTGGAAAACTGCGTTGGGCCGGCCAAGTTGCACGCATGCCGGAGGAGGAAGTAGCAAAGAAGCTTCTTGATGGAAGGTTCCTCCGAACGAGAGGAAGAAGAAGATCTCGTTTTAGATGGGAGGAGTTGCCCGTCAACTATTAAACACCACGATTGGAGAGCGGCCGCACATGATCGAGCAGCTAGGCTTATTGAGGAGACCAAGGACGATTTTAGTGCCAAGGATGGATGGATTGATCGATTTACATTAAATTCAAATCAATCAATCAAATCTGTAGAATGTATTTCCCTCACATGATATATAAAACTGCTTTGAGAGCGAATAACTAATCTGTTTTCGCAATTATCGGCTATTGTAAATTAATAATAACCTTGTTGTTCTAAATTACATTTCTTGATGATTTTCCAAAGACTTAGGATACTGATGACAGTGCATGCTCTATTCATTATATTTCTATCGAATATTTATTAATTAAAATTTCACAATGTTAATAATTAAATCCAGCATGGATTAAATACATATTACATAGTAGAGCAAGGTATGTAAGCTATTGTGAGCAGTTTGTTGCAATCCACTAACAAACTAAGACCTAACTAGGCATGAAACTACCTAGTAGTTAGAGGCTCATCGAGCAAGTATCGACGCACCTCTGGTTCACAATGACGAACAAGGAAGAAGAAAACAAACTTTTTGTTAAAAAAGTTTGGTAACTGAGGCCAATGTGATGTACATGTTAGTAGTGAGGCAGTCTACACTCCTACTCCCAAACTAATACTATCACGGGCAAAACAACATGTTTACAGTATACAGTGACGTTTACTGCCAAGTGAAGGTCTTATCAATTTTCCCAACTATAATAGTGTTGTCATACAATTATGGGAAAAAATATGATCATACAATGAAAATAAAAAATAAAATCAAGATTGTCATTTTATTTGATCACCACATCTGATGTTTTAGAAACAGTAAAGTCTCTACTGAGTACTGAACCTAAAAACCTTTCATAAGTTGTTAGGGTACGGTTTTTTATTTTATCATTTCATTATAAATAATTACTGAATAGTACTTAAGACAGTTATTATTATTAGAATGCAATTCTAATCAAATTTTCTTACAGGTTATTGCAATTTAGATTTTATTGTTTAGGAATAAAGTTACTCGATGTAAATGAACATATATACAAAATATATCTTTGTATATAACTGTCCTTGTTTGCCTTCCAAATATATCTTTGAGGAGTCGTTAAATGTACATTCTGTCTTTGGTTTTTGACATATTCCGAAACTAGTATCTCCAGCCAAGTAGAAAAGGCGTTACGCTTTAATTTTATTTATAAAAGAACAACCTACCTTTTTTCTACACAATCAAATATTGATTAGTTATAAATGAATGTAAATATTTAAATATAAACAGAACTGACTATTTGTCCAGATAATAGAGAAGTAATGCTCTTGGTCCATGTTAGGAAGCATAAATGGGATTAAAGAAAGATTATCTATTGTTTATCCAACTCAGCAACAAAATAAACGTAAAAATATTAAGAATAATTACTCTTACGATTATTTATCTATATTTATTTAGCGATAAATAATTTTAATAGTATTATAATTAAAAGAATAATAAAAAAAACAGACCGATGTATTGATTCATATTAATGAGGTCGGTAAATAAAATTAAAAATTTCGGCAGCAGGCATATGTTCAAGCTCGTTTATATGTGTGAGTGCAAGTTAGTGATTATTTCATATAATTTTTTTATTTTATTTTCTCCGACATCAGCTATAAACTAACACTATGGTCCTAAGGTTTAATATAAATGGTATTGCAGAGGAATTTCTCAATTTAAATGTAGTAATAACTAATCTATATTATTGATTTTTAGTATTATTAATCGGGTAAATATGCCCTGTAATGTATATGAATAATAAAACCCAAAACCTAAGGCTTCCTTAAGATCAGGAGTTAGGTCCCACTAAACCCGCATAATTGTTTGGTATTGCCGGTACTGTATAATCTTCTCCGTGTCCGATTTTAAGTTTTATTAACTGAGATTATTAAACTAATAATAAATGAACCGATTGAAAAAATAAATAAATTAATCAATTCAATAATAAATAAATTAAACAATTCAATAATAATAAATAAACCAAAATAATAATGAATTAACCGACTAAAATAATAAATAAATTTATCATAGTCAATATAGAGAACATACGAGGGGTGATCAAAAAGTTCCAGGACTTTTGCGCTTTTGCGCAGGACGTTGAGATTGCGCGGCAATGGAGTGTCATAGAGCAGTGCGGTTGGCAGCATTGTTTAGCGTGACTCTTCCTGAGCTCAGCTGTTTATTCAGTTTGTTGATAACCTTCTTCATTGCAAAGTTACTGCTGTTTTCGTAAAAAAAAGTTTTTTGTATTCGGCGATTTTGTGAAATGAATGTAAAGGAAGAGCAACGCGTTTGCGTAAAGTTTTGTGTGAAGTTGGGTAAAATGTTTACTGAAACTTTTCAAATGTTGCAAGTGGCTTTGGGTGATGAATTTCTGAGTCGGTCAAGGTGTCATGAGTGGTACAAAAGGTTCAAGGAAGGCCGGACATCGTGTGAAGATGATTCTCGTTCAGGGCGCCCATCAACTTCGACTAACGACGATCATGTTGCAAGATTGAACAGTCTCGTGCGTTCTAATCGTCGACTAACCATTCGTGAGATGGCTGAAGAATTGAACATTTCATTTGGTTCGTGTCAACAGATTTTAACAGAAAATTTGCAGATGAGAAGGGTGGCTGCAAAGTTTGTTCCGAGACTGTTGACTGAGCAGCAGAAAGAACACAGAGTTCAAGTTTATCAGGAACTTCTTGAAATGGCAAATGCCAATGAAAACTTCTTAAAACAAGTTATTACTGGAGATGAAACGTGGGTTTATGACTACGACGTGGAAACGAAGGTTCAGTCATCACAATGGAAGACAAAATCCTTCCCAACCCCCCAAAAAGCACGTCAGGTCAAATCAAACGTCAAGGTCATGCTTACTGTTTTTTTCGACTGGAAGGGTGTTGTTTACCATGAATTTCTTCCACGAGGTGAGACCATTAACCGCTTTCGTTATCTTCAAACCCTGAGAAATTTGCGCGAGGCAATAAGGAGGAAGAGACCAGAGTTGTGGCGGAGCGGTGAGTGGGTGCTGCATCATGACAATGCGCCTGTTCATTCCGCACTGCTCATTCGCGACTACTGCACCAAAAATGGAATGACGGTCATTCCCCAGCCTCCATATTCACCTGACCTTGCCCCTGCAGACTTTTTCTTGTTTCCAACACTTAAGAGACCCATGAAGGGAAAGAGATTTGAGTCCGTAGATGACATTCAAAAAAATCGCTGGAGCAGCTACACACCATTTCACAAGATGATTTCTCAAAGTCCTTCACACAGTGGAAACATCGTTGGGAAAAATGTATAGCTTCCCAAGGAGAGTACTTTGAAGGGGACGACGTCCAATAGCCTGTCGATTTTTTAAATAAATTAATAAAAAATCAGTCCTGGAACTTTGTGATCACCCCTCGTATACAGTGAATATGAATAACTTAAATTTTAGGGATTTTCAACAATAAAAGAATGATAATTTTTCTTACAACCGCCTCTGCAAAAAACTGACTCAATTTTATAAAATATAAATTAATTAACTTATTAAATATATCTTAACAGGTATAGTTCTTTTTTTAATATACTAATTAGTGACTTTATTCACATTCGCTGTGATGAAATGTCCCATTGAGCCTTTAAGGAGTAAAGTTATGATTTTACTACCTTTTTATATATAATGGTATATTAATCCGTCATTTACTGTAATAAAAATAAAAATGACCAAAGTACGAACGAAAATATTCAATTTAATCTCGTATTTCAATTAAACTTATTTACTATGAATAGATATCAACGGGGAAAATATTTATGGGAAGTATAACACATATTTATTTAAAAACATTGATCATTAAAATTAACTAATTAAATTTTAATTTCTATCTAGTTCTTGCTGAAAGACAGCTTTAGTCTATTTAAAGCTCCAATTAGCATGTTATATTACATAAAAACGTACTCTGGCAGAAACAAGTATGAACCGTGTAAGTATCCCAGAAAGACTTTATAAGGCCATTGCTTTCATGAGAAATTATTCGGCCTTAGTTCAAGCATTGCTTTATACAATCACCATTATCATTGGATAGAGCGAATTTCTCCAATTATATCGAAGAAAAATCTTAATATATATATATATATATATATATATATATATATATATATATATATATATATATATATATAAACTTAGTTGGAATTAAAAAAAAAAAGAATTCCATAACAATCGGATTTGTTACTTTCAAATTTACTTTGAAATAAATAAAAAACTTAACTCCGTTTCGTTGAGAACCCGGTTCGGAGTGATGTTTGTGGCACCCCACAGTCCTTTCTACTTTGTTAAGCTTAACTGTTACCTGTTTCGAAATTTATCTCGATCTCAAGCCCTGACAGTTATTTCGTTCACGACCTTCTTGTTATTCCTGAAGTGAATTCTTAGTGGAATTCCCGATAAACTACCGTATAAAAAGATAGGGTTATTTAGTGGTGAAGAGAAAATAAAATATTCAAATCGATTTTTATTTTTTATCTTACATCAATTTAATATAATAGAAGTTTTACAACAATAAATTAATATATAATTTTTTATATAATCAAAAATATGAACGCGAAATGAATAAATAAGATACATAAAATAGTTATAAGATTGCAATTGAAAAAAAAACCTAAAAAACAAAGCCTTATTTCTATAAAATGATGGAAACGATTAAGGATAACAACTGCAACTTCCCTCAACGTTCAATCAAATGCACCTCGTTTTATTATTATAAGGGATATTTGATTGAAAGTCTTGGAATATTTGTTTGAGGTCGTCTTTGATTCGTGATTCCGTTGCTAAGAAATGTGTGAGACTTTGATTTTATATATGTCAATCTTTGACTGACCCTCCGAATGATGAACCAATTTACGACATTTCGTTTCCGGTTAGTCATTTTCCAGTATTTTAGAAACGTGAGTTTATTTTTATTATACATTCAACTCTACTCTAATAATATGCTTTAGATTACAAACATATTTATGGACTGAAAAAGTCGGTCTCAGTCCGTTATTTTATAAATATCTTTGGCATATTAGTTATTAAAAAAAAAAATGATTTATATAATTCTTCTTCTTGAAAAAAGATTTAATAGCAATCTTCCGATATGAGTTCTTTAGCAAATAAATTGACCTGAAGTTGTAATTTATGTTAATTGAATGGATAGTTATTAAAAATCGACGATGAATTTATATACAATACTTATTTAAATCTAATACCCGATAGATAACTAATGTTATGTTAGTTAATTAAAAAAACCATTAAACTGCCACTATAAAGAATTAATACGATTCTATTTACTCTCCTAATGTACCATTAGTATTAGAGATGTATTTTCATGCATTGCAAAAATCTGTTGTGAAGGTTATTTTGAAAATTTAATATAACGTAAGCATATTTTGGTTTATGTAAATTTAACTGAGATTTGTTGTTTACATATCTAGTAGCTTCTGTTCTAAGCATTTTTTTTGTGTACAAAATATATCAGCATTCATGTCTCTTATACTGAACCTTAAATCACTAAGGTTCAAGTCCATTTACATAGACAATAAGGCATTTTGTTTTTATTCAGTATCTGGACTTGACTATATTGGAGGAGATACACCAATTTTAGGCGTTTGTTAATAATGTTGCTTTTAATTTATTTTTAGATTTGCAGATAATACCAAATTTCCTCCTTTCTGACATGGAAGGAATGCGCGAGCTATGAGAAGAGTGATAAAGAATTTAAGAGGACGAAAGAAGAGGCGGGGATGGTTTATGTTGGATGGATGCAGGAGGCCATTGACACAACCCGCTTGTAAGGAAATTAGCTATGGATAATTCAGGAGGCTTCGGTGCTCATCTCGTCCACCAATCCTGTCTGAAAAGGGGGGAGGAGAAAGTGAAGGGGTGGGAGGAGATCAATTATGAATGGGAGGATAACTGCGCATTATAAAGGATTTATTACCCCTGTATCGTTCGGTCCTTCTTCAAACTAATTTTTAGTAGCACAACATCCAGCAATTTTCGTTGTTTAGGGATAAATATTTTATTGGCACACCCAGAAGATTCTTAGCCGGTTAATGTTTTTTTTACAATGCTAAAACCGAAGCCAGTGACAATTTTATTGATTAATAATGACTTTTTAATTAAACTTCCACTTGATAGATTGAATTAAAAGTATACATTCGATTGTGAATAGTCTTACTAATATTATAAATGTGAAAGTTTGTATGTGTGTCTCTCTTTCACTCAAAAACTACTGAATGAATTTGGATGAAACTTTTCAGTAATATAGGTTATACATCAGAATAACACATAGGCTACAGCAAGCGAGGAATTTGGGGGGGGGCGCACGAGGGCACGTGCCCCCCTCCCAACAGTTTTTTAGGTACTGTAGAGAATCCATTATAGTACATAATTAAAGGCAAATCACATGATAATAGTTATTAAAATAACAGAAAGGGCAGGAGTGAAACTATTTTTTTTATATCCTACGAATATTATAAATGCGAATGCTTGTTACTCATTCACGCAAAAACTACTGAACGGATTTGGATGAAACTTACTGAATAAAATAGGTTATACATCATAGGCTACATCAAGGGCAGATTTATGTGGGGTCACGTGGGCATGCCCCCCCGTTATAGTACATAATTAATGATAAATCAGAAACTTAGCCTCTTGAAATTTGTAGATAGGAAATTTGCATAGTTTAAGAAAGAAATTTGGATAATTCCACCCCAAGGGTTTCCCATTTAATATAATGGGGGTTCAAAGGTTGTTGAGAATCCGTCAGTTTTGAAGTTAGAAATCTGAAATCATGGATGTATGAGTAACTTATATTTAAAAAAAAAAATTAAATTATTTATTTAAAATGATCTTTCACGCAACTTTATGTGGCAGGCCGAACTCCACGCGAGCGAAGCCGCGGCATAAGCTAGTATTTTATACAGAGGAATACTACGAAATCAGTTACAAATGTATTTACATCGAATCGGTGGAGGAGGATAAAGAAGAAGAAGGTTTATGTTTGATGGTCCTTGCGCACCAATCTAAGAGAGCCAAGCCCCTCGATCTCTAGCCAGGGCTCTCATCTCATTCAAATTCCTCCGCTTCCTTCCACCAATCCTTGAGATGTGGTCCATCCGTTGCAGTCTAGGTCTTCCTCGAGGACGGCGTCCGGTAGGCCTGGCTTCAAAAAAACTTCTTTGGGTCCCGGTCCTCATTCATTCTGCACAGATGAAATCATATGAATGATCAAATGAAATCAAACCACCCCAACTGTCTCCTCTCCACTGTTTCCCTCAGTGCAGGCACTCCCAGGCCTCCCCTTATCCTCTCATTCCTGACTATGTCCCTCCTTGTTTTGCCTGCCATTCTCCGGAGGTATTTAATTTAAGCAGCGGTAACCCTTCTCCAGGGCTTGTCGATCGGGACCCAGCTATATGGACTTAAAGATGTGTAATTTTACACTATTTTCCAATTATCCCCACCACTGAGTTGCATAGCTGGTAGTATATGCTACTAGCTTCCTTAATTCTGTTTGAGATCTCTTGGTTCGTTTTCCCATTTCTGCTGAGCACTACTCCTAGGCAGGTATACTCCTGCGCTGTCTACAAGTTTTGTCCTCTGCAGTGAATCAAAATCTCCTCTTCTTGACGCCCGATGCTTTTCTAACATTTAGCGTCAGCTTTTCCAGCTCTGCCTCCCACTCCGTAACCACCTGCTGTAAAATTTTGTAATCGCTTGACTTATACATTTGTGTTTATTTAACACCACCTTAAACTGATATAGCTAATCTAATGATTATGAATAATTAGAATAGGGATCTTAAACGAGTACCGGATACTGCAAATGCTCGGTGCCACCATCTTAGGTCCCCTCTGAAGGACGGCATAAAAAAGGAGATTTTACTCCATTTTAAAATCAGAGAGACACGATGGGTAGTAAAAGATTAGATAATTTATCTGCTAAAACCGGTTTTGAAGCCGGAACCTTCAGCATAACAACTCAGCAGTTTGCTGACAGTACTCACACTGAGTTACCCCGATCTCTGATATGTTGTAATCAGCTGTCCATTTGTGTTTTTTGTTTTTTATATATTTGAACGATGTCAGTATAAAACCACCTAAACCCGAAAATCGATTCATAAGGCATACAAAATTAATGCTTGTTTCATTTCTAAATTACAATTAGACGTAAAAAATAAAACAAAAATCCAACGAAATGATTGTTTGAAATTTTATAAACTTTATTATGGACGTTTTTCATTTACAAAAACTGATCCTTTTGTTCAGTACGATGAAAAAATAGCTCATTAAAACCAAAACAGGAAATATGACTTGTTCATTGGGCTCTTCATAGCGCTGAGAAGGGTTGCCATTAATTAACAAACATCCCCTATATAAAAGAGAATAAGGGTACAAGGGTTGGCAGGTATTAAATTACTGTAATGGTATCTTCTCAAATAATTACATGTTTGTCGGGTAAATGAGTTTTCGAAGGGTGAGGACTTGAAACAATATCTCCAACCGAATTGTGGGCTCATAATTACATATATTTTTAAATGACTTCCAACGTTTTAAAACTAATTGCAACAACGTTCCTTTTTCACAGAATTGGGATTTTTAATGATGATTTTTTTTATGCTAACCTTTTCCATAAGAAGGGAAATGTGGAAGTATTTCTATCCATTATAAGACCTTTTACGGGCTATTGAGGTACAGGTTATTTCATTTTTTTAAATAAATAATAAAAAAAAGATTTTAGAGAGTTAAATATTTCTGAGTTGAATATTTTCATTAAAAATATTGTACACTATTTTATAATAATAACTAATGCAGTTAGTAGCTAAGAGTTAATGATTTAAAAAATAAGGAATAGTAATCTAAGATTAGGACAATCTCGGAAGATAAAAAGGCGACACGGTAGAGTAGGAAGGAATAGTGTTGAAAGGAAGGATTTACACAAACAATTTTTTTTTCTAAACACTTAATTGAAAAATTACAATCTGCCACTTGTGGGCAATAAGTAATGGTGCTATGTAGCTCCAACTATTCCTTAACAAAACAAAAAATGATATAAATAAAATAAAATAAGTGAATGGAATAAAATATATACATGTGGAAAAATATATACATGGGGGTAATAGAAGGAAATTAATGCAAAATTGATAATAAAATAAAGTAAAGATAAAAAAAAAAATAAAAATGAATAAAATAATGTACACTTTCAAATCCTATTTACAATTTGTCTGGGTCCCCGAACTAAGCTTCTTCCCCAGGAATGAGGGCAAAGCAGGAGTTTGGGAGGCCCGTGCCCCCTTTCCCAGCCGCTTCACTGGAATTAACAAGACACATTAAATTTAAGATAATAGATTCTAATGTCATAGAGTGGGTAATTCGAATTAAAAAAAAGTGATTTTATTTTTTTAATTCGACTGTATTCTTTTATTCTATCTTATCTGGACTATATTCTATTGTCCAAACAAGATTAAACTATTCGGTGCTTAGTAAACACAAATGGAATGATATATATATATATATATATATATATATATATATATATATATTGATGGTATAATTAAGGTATCAAGTTTAATGATTAGTAAATTGGTAAACACAAAACCAACCTCTAGAAAATAATCCAATTTAAATATAGTTAAGACATTAAAATAAATAATTAGCTGAGTAATTATCCTAAATAATTACTCTGGCATCTCAAAACATATTAAATGGCAGTAGCAATATTAATATTAATAATTATAAATAGCAATATTAAATAGCAGTTTACAGTTCGACGAAATTCTAGTCATTCCTTTGTGAAAATGTAATGTGGAAAATTCAATGCATCCTTGTTAAAAGAAAAAGTGAGAAAACGTGTCTTCTCAACAATAATCAGATCTCAGTGATGCTTCCAATCAAATGAATGAGAAGGGATTTGCTACAATACTTCTGGAAATTCAAGTCTATTCTATAGAATATCACTATAGTGTATTCGCGCCTTTAATAAAGATTCAAGAATACAAATTAAAAAATGAGAAAAACAAAACGGGGGATGGAGATAGGTGAGAGTTATGCATACTGTGATCCAAGTTAATATTAACGGAGATAATAATACTTCAGAGAAATTAGGCCGGTGAAACTGCCTTTGTTTCAGTTAATGAGACTGCTGATGTTTAACCCAACAAGTGATCCTTGGCCTTAAAGAGCAACAAATTTCTGCCCCAAGACATTTATTATAGGACAATAAAATACTTTGAAGGCTGGGAAAGGTAAATTAATTGAAGTTTAGGCAAACTCCAAGCACACCTGCCCTTTGACGACGCAAACCCTTTCTCACTAAAGACAGTTAATAGCTTTTGCCAAAAGCTGCCGTAATTACCTTTTCATAGAAACTCTGATGAGGAAACTCCGCTAAATTTAAAAACAAATAATCGATATTACGAAACTTATAGAACGAATAACTCAGGACTATAGAGAACCAGTTTGACTAGACAAAATCTGAAAGCCATGGTAATTATTATTTTAAAACCACTAGAGATATAAAAATAATTTAATGAATTGTCGATAATTAAAAAAATGATATCACTAAAACACATGAAGGAGGCCTAGGATCAATACATGATAGAGACTATACTGTTTCTAAGCCAACAGTTGTGCAGGAAGGCGATTTGGCTAAATCCGTCAGGATTTTTCCCTTAATAGTGATACCCACTTTACTGAAACTGGGACCCTTGTGAGGAACTGAAGATCCCAAAGGTTCGATCTATGACTGGCAAAAGATTACATAATTTACCTTCCACTATATTTTTCAGAATTAATAGATTGCTTTAATGTTTTTAAAGAAGCTAATGCCGAATTTAAAATTGGATTTTTCATGAAGTGTGCTCTTTTTGATTTACTTTCATTGTTTAAGTTGTCTCTAACACGGGAATGTTTAAAGAGTAATATTACCTACTTATAAAAATAAAAATAAAAACCTATATCACCACAACCCACGAGGGGGTCTTTGGTGTAGTAATTGATGAGAGCGGAACTGTTTCTAAGCCTACGTATATTTGTGCAAGGATGTAATTTGGCAGAAAACATGCTCAATCGCTAGAAATTTCCCCAATAATGCTTTAGTAGGATTGAGTAAGCCCTAAGAGGGTCTTACCATCACACAGAGTTGATCCTAACTTGATAAGAGGATATACAATTTAAATGTCACATCCGGTCTAGGAGCCGGAATCTAGTGATTAATAGAAAATGTAGGGTTACTTTAGTCTGTATTTATATATTATTAGTTTAGTCTATATTTAAATTAATATTATAGTCTCTAATGCATGAATAAAATAAAAGAGATAAATCAAAATTGTATTAAAAAAAAACCTGTGAAGGGTCTTGGATCCATGGTCTAAGCCAATGATTCCTAAACTGGGGGAAGCGTCCCCTCTGGATGGCCTAAAGACAAGTTAAAAATAAAACATACTTTCTTTAAGTCCTTATCATCAACCTACTTTTATTTTACCAGCACTTCTTTATCTTAAATTGAAACTTATGATATATTTTGTGATGTGTTTTGTGATATTGACTGAACAAGCCATCTTAAAATGAGAGATTCAGAGAAATTTAATTTTAAACAGTACCAAGTACCAATGAACAGAGAGCCCGAAAAGGTTTTAAAAATAGTTTTATTTAATTTTTTCACACTTTTTTTTACATTGAAAAAATTTATAAACTTTTTTTAAATTATAAATCGGTCACATTTTATTTTTTATATCACAGAATAAGTTAGTGACCTTCCCTAGAGACTGGATTTCCCAGACAAGCCACCTGTAGCCCAGGTAGCGGTGAACCTAGGAGCAGCTTCGAAACCCTACAAAGGTATCGACTTATCCGATCACACTGTTATGTACATCCACCTTCCCACTTGTCTCCAGCTCCGGATCATGAATAATGGATAGTGGCTCCTGTTATCCAGGCCTTTCCCTCAAATCTATTACATTCTCAAATATGGACCGACAGGGATTGCCCGGGTTCTTCTTCACTATATGAGGGTCTTCCGGTTTCTTTCTCCAGAAGGAAATGCATTGTATAAACTTTATTATATTAATCGTTATATTTACTTGGAGTGTGGCTCCGATATTCATTTCCTTCCTAAACATGATTTCAGGTACAAGTAGGATGAAATAACATAAGCTACCCACGCAAGAGAATTAAAACTTATTTAATTATGTTTCGTTCTGTAACGAGACGATCTCTTTACAAGCCATTTTAAGGTTTTCCCTTTTCCGCTTAGAACGTCAAAATCAGCCTGCCATCATGCGTGATGCAGGACCGTAATTATATAAATGATATTCATATATGAGCAATCATCAACACATTTACTTGATTTGTCATCACTTCGAAATCGTAGATAAACAGTTTTCAGACCTATTTGATTGATTGAAGGACGCAGGATTTTATGAGTAGTTGGTATTCAGTTTATTTTGTTTTGCGACTGAGCAACTATGGCCAATGTTTCTTTTGATTGTTCTTACCTTCTTTTCTTCTCTTCTAGAATTGTTTCATTGATATATGTTTTTTATTTTTTCTTCTTTCCAAACCGAATATACACCATTATTATTGCTTTTAAATAAATACATTTTTTTGGGGTGAATAAAATTCGTAAATCTTAATAAGGTTAAAATTGATTATTTTCAATCAGCATTACAGAAATTTATAAAAACTCGAAAAAAAACAAACAACCAGAAATAGTAGACAGAGGATCCGGGTTCGAATCCAGGCCGAGGACCTGTCTTTTCTCTTTAAAATAAAAATATTTAAAAATCTAAACAATTGACCAATAATTATAAAAATTAGAAATAGTAATATGACGTAAGTCAATAAGATCTTAAAATTAATATTAATGTTCAAAGAACATTCGTTATAGTGTATCCATCACAAAAATTGCGAGAACACGAGGACATGGGATCGGATAAGAAAAAAGATTTGTTCCCTGCTGGCAGGCGGTCTTGGTGGCTTAAATGGTAGAGCGCTGTCACGGAAAAAACAGAAATGTAGTTTCACTATTTTATTCATGGGCCTCAGTGTTAATTTAGCATAATTGAGTTAAATTTAAATGCAATACATCAACACAAGGAAAAATTGTAGCATACATTACTCGTTGGATAACATTGAAAATCTTTTCTTTACCCTCATCATCATCACTAGCACTACAACCCGAGCCGTCACTTCCATTCCTCTATGTCCAGAGCCAGGGTTTCGTTTAAACTAGCTTCTGGGCATCGTTTTCAACCTCGTCTGCCCATATCTGTCGTGGTGGGAGGTTTTTTTCTTTTTATCCACGAACCCAAATATAGTTTTTTGGTTTGAGGGTCATCAACCTTTGCAATGAACAATGCTGACAACTGGGAAGCATTGGTGAAACTTCCTTGTTACAAATCTATTTTATTAAACAATTTGTTTAATGCCTTTGGTTCCTGATAAAGTTGAAAGAGCTCTTCTTTGGGTTATAAAACGGTGGAAGACTTGTAAGAGAAATATATATTTATTGAGTGATCAACAGACATAATGTGATATAATAGAGATATTCTCTCTTCTCTCCTAATCTTAGAGCTAGAATATATAAATATAAAATAAGAGGGGAGAGCTAGGAAATTTGCAATGCTGACAACAGGGAAGCATTGACGAAATTCCCTTGATTACAAATTTATTTTATTTTTTAATTTGAACAATTTGTATAGTACCATTGACCGGTAACTAACTGTGCCTAAGAATATTGGCCCCTATCAATTGCCGGGCCAAATATTCTTCTCAGGATTTTTCTTTCAAGACCTGCAGGTAGCTAGTATAGGTGTGATAGGAATATTTTTTATATTTGATAGGAAAATTTTTAATTCATAATGCTCTTCTTTCTGTGACGCAGTCGATGTTTATTACGGTCATTAAACGTCTTGAAATTTCCTGGTAAGCATTCGTTGTAGTATATGTAGCAATGCCGATCCGGCAAAGTCGGAAGCAATGTTTCACCGAGCCCTGGCAGCTGGGGAAAATATATCGAAAAGGAAAGTCTCGAGGTTGGGAATTATAAGTGAGAGATAGATCGGTATTGGTTTGAAAGAGAATATAACATCACTTAAGTCTAAACCTGAACGAAGTCGAAAAATCTAACATTTTTTTATCTACTTATTTTATTTGACAGATCTTCTAATTCAACTCTAAATGTTCTATCAAATTTCTAGAAATCACTACAAATTTGATAGCCCTGATAAACAGAAAATCAAAAACGTAGCATGAATTTCCTACGGGTACAAATATAAAGATCAAAGGTGACACACACTAAAACCAATGCTGAAGAGTTCCCTAATGTTTGTTAAGCAATCTATATTTAATTAAATTAATAAAAATTCCTCTCGGTTTATATTTTTAATTAAAAAAATAAAGAATAAAAATGAATTGATCAATATTGATTTTTGTGAGCAATGAAGAAAAATATCAAAACTTTCTTACCGAGACTTTTTCAATTAAGAAAAAGATTTGCTTCTTCAAGTATCAGGCAAACAAGTAAACACGAATCCTCGCGTGCTTCACTTAACTTTCTATGAACAGTTTTGAAACTGCTCTAAAAAAATTAATTAAGGAGCCGATGAGTATAAAACTATAATCAAATAGAAAATATAAGTAATATATAACTACAAATTAAAGGAAATCCTTTCTTATCATAGTTGAAATATGTATATTTTCATTTATTTAATAAAAAAAACAATTTCTTTTTGAAAATTTGGAAAAGAAAAACTTTAGGCCAAGAATTTCAATGAAGTTAGGTAAAACTTAATTCTTTTTTTTTTTTTAGATTAATTTATTGATATTTACAACTGTAATAATATTACATCAAGTAAATTTTCTGATATGAACAAATGACATGAAAACAAAAAACACTTATGAAGAAACTACCCATCGGTAGCACTCCAATAAAGTTCTAAAGTAGAAGGTCTCGAGGCCATCTTCTTTTCAGACGCCTCGGAGAGTATCAGGAAATAGTATGGGAAGCAAGATGAGAGACTAGCGGATTCAAGTGAGTATGGAGCTAGTCATGCAAAGATAGGTATCTAGTTTGGGCCAAATCAGCAACATATGGGATATTAAGATCATGATGGATGAGTTTGTTTGTGACATAATAAGGAGCATTGAGGACTTTACGAAGGATTTTGGATTGTAAGGATTGGATACGAGATGAATTGGATGGTTTAGTAGAGCCCCAAACCTCAACTGATAACTGTCATGTAAATGAGTTTGTCCAGTAAATGTTGAAATAGGCCAAAACGTCGAGCAGTTTCTTGTTTTGTATGAAACTTAATTCTAAATGATAATTTTACACCAAGGTAGAAAATCGTCTTGACAAATAAGAGAAATGCGAATACCCTTCTACTTACATTAAGTGAGAAAGAAGGAAAATAAATTAACTAAATAGACTATTGATTTTATCCTAAAATAAAAAACATGAGGCATAAACAGCGCGCTCAAACCTAAGAGGATGTGATGGAATTGAAGATCGTAATTTCTGGAAACATTATGAACGAAAGAAAAAAATCTAAAGAATATATTAAATAATAAATGTAAAAGGTTCCAAGAAACACCAAGAATGTCCTGAAATAAGCAATCGAAGCAATGAAAGAAGGAAATATAAGAAAGAATGAAAAAGTAATGGTCAGGCAGAAAAGCAGGATACGTCCGCAAATAAATAATAACTTCAACTTGTTAACCTTACTAGGAGAACGATTCGGAAAATTAAAAAGAAAAATTATTAATTATAAAAATCACTTAAAGTGTGTTTTTTTAAAGCAATTTCCTTATTACTTCCCAATCGTATATCATGTTATATCCTTAATGTATTACAAAATTCCGAAAATTTATTTTTAGAATAAGGATATTTATTCCTTTTTAAAAAAATTACCAACTTCTTTCATATTTTATATATGACCTCGAACAATGCAGGAGGATAATTATATCAAGTACTTATATATTATTATATAAATACTTATATACTTATTATATATCTAAAAAATGAAACTTAACAAAGTTTTAAGGAGATTTAGAAAACTTGGCCGGTAAGCCCTTTCAGACTATTTCAATACTTGAGGATAGAGTCGATATAATCGATATAAGATGACGTAAAGTTTTAAATCAATACGATGCTTTCGATCAAATAGAGAATCGAATTTCATGGTTTTCGAAAAAATTTAGAAACAAGAAAAATCGATTACATGAAATGACATTTATTAATTATAATTATAATTATATTGATTATGGTGAAACACTTGATAATAATAAATTTCAATTTTTTCAGCTTTTATCACCATACACTTTCATCTGCTATATATTTAAAGCACACGTAGTTAACTGAAAGTAAAATTAATTGATGAAATGAAATTCATAAATATTTGAATTAAATAATTTTAAGTAATTTCCTAAACCTTTGGAGTACTTTTAAAATATTACTAACTGAAGCCTGAAACATCCTTTATTTGTGGACATATAATAAAAGAAAGTATACTCTCCTATATTATACTCCTTAATAAAAGAAAGTTGAGTTTTCTTATTCTTATTCAGGCTGGCTAATAGCAAATTCTAATTTAAGTGAACATTAAAACTTTGATTTTTTTTCTGGAATAGATTTTTATTGAATATTTCTTCTCGTTTCAATCGTGTCGTCAAATTCTATGCCAAGATTACGCTGCACATGCTGCTCCCTCAGGACTATATCTGAACCTGAAGGGACTAGATTTTTATTGGTTAACTCTTTTTAAGTTTTATTGGTTAAGTTTTTTTTATTGAACTCTTGGTCAATAAAGACCTAGCAGACCTCTGAAAAAATGATCAGATTTACCGTTAGCACTTAGCATTCCTGCCCACGTTTTCAGGGCTCATCGAAGGGCTACTGAAGCGTGCAAGAAGCATAACCCAAAGGAGTAGAGTTTATGTCTTCAGAACTGGAATAGGAAAATAAAAAAAGTTTTCCGCCATTATAGTGGAAAATGTGGCTATTAGTGTTGAATTTGTTTCAAGAGCATTTAGAAGCGATTTAGGAGCTGAGCTGCCAATTTTGGCGCCTATTATCGCCATCTTTTTCCTGTCCTCCCGCCCTAGCCGAGATTAGGGGCATCCTTTAAAATTACCTCCGCTGAGGCTAACGAGGATAAAATTGAGGCAGGGATAACCATTAAGGGATAACTCTCCACCTCAAATAAATAGCTTTTCTTACAGCCTCCTCCTAATCCACCCAGAGCTAATTCCGGAATTACCTCACTGCCTTGGAAAGGAAGAGGGTTCTCAGGGTTTCTAGATGAAGGAAAGACAGTCGTCCAGCAATGAAAGGAAGCTAAAGATTCTTGGACCATGGCCAGGAGAGCAGATTGTGATTATATTATTTGCTTTAGTTAAATGCAGAGCGAGTGGGGAGGGGGGTAGCTCAGAGCGATGAATTTCTCTGGGAAGACATTTATTTATAAATTCAAAATAATAAAGATGCTATATCTAGCGTACTGTATGCTCTCGATTTAAAAAACTATTCTAGCAGCTGTTCAATTTGATGATAGTTTTACTAGATAGATTTCGAAGCGGATCCGATTTCAAATCTTATTATTCTTCGGTACTCTCCTTTCAAAACACTAAAAACAAAAACAAATTCTTAAGGATTATCCTGAATAACCTATAATTGTATCTAGACCTAAATATTATAAAGAAGGGCTTTAAAATTATGTTTCGGGTTGTTCAAAATACTTGGGTTTAGAAACTTGGGTGAAGATGTTGAGGCTCTTCACTTAGAATTTCCAAATACTGATATAGAAATATGCATAAATGCTAGTTAATATGTTCCTCTACGCTTCCAGACATTACCACACTCACATAACACTGCAGCGTTGAATACTTTTATTCCTTATGGAGAGTCAGATTGTCTCAAACGTATTCTTACGGTCTTACACCATCTTAGAAATAAATTTCCTTTTAAAAATGCAACAGTCTTGTAGCACAAATGGCCACATCCTTCAAGCCATAGAATATTAATAAAATACATTAAAGAACATGGGATTAAGCACAGGACACAGCTGATCTCTATTCACTGCACGCTTCGTGTTTACCATAATGATTACTTTAGCCCATCTGCTGATTGTCAATTATATGATTGTATTGAAATGAGTCGCTACTCAATAATATGTTCAGTAATTCCTTTCTAGATATCTCTTATTATTGTAAGTTTCAATTATCGGAAGTAGAGACCACCAAAATGGGTCTCATATATATTCGTGCCGGCCGCTATTACTCATATGGGGCCAATTATACATTCGGCCCACATGAGAATATTATATTTAATACGTTCTGTCTTGGACCTCGAAATCAAAACCCGCTTATCCAGATGTAGGTAGCAATTTAGTTGGCCATTATGTGCATATTTAGGATATACATATTGACGATCCATACGTACAAACGTACTGAGTTTTACAGGAGAGCGTAATGAAAGTTCGAATCACTCTTCATTACGCTCTCCTGTAAATCTCAGTTTTTGAGATGTCGCTTTGTACGTAGGGAACGTTAATATGTATAACTAATGTATGCATTATTACATTATTATCTTCATTTGTGTCATTCAACAACAACTTCAAAAACAGATTAAATAGCGTACATAGTATTTAATTATTATAATTAGTAGGTAATAAGAAAGTCTATTGCCACTAAGATTATGTATCATACAACAATCAATACCAATTAAAATGTATTGCTTTGGTGATAATAATAATAAAATTTAGGTATTCCTGTTTATTTTATATATATAATAATTTCCATTTAACTTTATAATATTCTTATTTGTAGTAGTATTTATTTAAAATCTATACCGATCTATCTGAACGAAAGAGACTACATTGCCAGAGAAATTAGGGAGGGAATAAGACCAGTCAACAAGTGCTTCTACTCAGTAAAGAAAGTATTTTTGAGAAAAAGAGAAACCTCAATAAAAAAAGTGGTCCTCAAAAAGACATTCGTTCCCGTACAAATTTGCGCCTGTGAATCTTGGACTGGTATCTCCTTGAAACGAAGCAAACTCCGACCGAAGGAGATGAGTTCCCGAGGAGAATAGAAGGAAAAACAGGGAGGGACCAAAGAATAAACATCATAATTTGATACAACACTGGTTTGGTCATGGCAAAATAATGAGAGGAAAACCAAGGTGGAAGGAATAAAGGCAAGAGGAAGGTCCAGAAACATATGGAAAGGAAATGTCAAGAGGGCATTTGAGGAAAGACGAATGTATTGGATCTTGAATCACCGAGTTACCTCGATCAGCCTTTATAAAATAGTAACTCAACATTGATCAATCGTTGAATAGGAACATATTATGAATAAGAAATTTATCAAAAATTTTATAATGAAAAAGTAGTGTCTTCCCTCCTTTTGAACGTATCATGTTGGTTCTTCTGAGTATTATAGATGCAGTGCTTAAACGCTTAGCATAACATATAAATAATAATAATAATAATAATAAGCTTTATTTTTTCCTCTTTCTTCTATGTACAATTTTTACATGGTCTTTATATTCACAAGGTTTTTTTAAAAAGAAAAAAGGCCCTTCTTTGGACATAAGCCTCTCCCAATTTACCCCAGCTACGTCTGTTCCAAGCAGCATAACATATATAGTTGGTAGAAGAAGTTGATGCCAACAAAGAGCCCTTAATAGAGCAGGATGGGAAAGACATAGGAAACCCTTTTAACGGGAGAAAGAATTTTGAGTGGTGTTAAAAAACATTTATTCCTGATTTTTTGGATTCAGTCAATAACACGGTTTAAAAGAGCATGCGGTGAAGGTAAGCCTGCCCGTCCTAAACGTATACTCTGCATAAATATGAGATCCAGGTATTTTAATTATTAATTAACAATGAGGCTGGGTTGATTATGTAACTGGGATAAATGTGTACTCCTCCAAAAAAAAGGCGAGATTATGATGGTTAATTGCCAGATAATATCATGTATTCTTATAACTAATAATTAGTAATAATAATTAATGCTACAAAGAACAGTTAGGCCATCAATATCCCGCTTTTTTTTAAGAAGTACTCAATCACTTCACAATTTAAGAATTATAATAATTAATTAGGTATAGAAAAAAATAATAATTAATGTCTACATTAACTTAAATATACATGGATGGTGGATAGAAACAAGCTGCAAGTAATTTAGAGGTTAATACAAACGAAGTAGTGAACCATCAGCCTCTTGCTTAGAAATCTAACTATCCACCAATTCAAATTGAGATAATTCAGAATCACTTAGTCTAATCTAATTTGGAAACCTTAGCTACAAATGGCATAGTAAATTTAAAACATATTATGGTTAACTCGTAATTTACCATTAACATAAACAATAAATAACCACAACGGAGGTGCTAATAAACAATTTGATACTATCAGGCGAGATGATCATAGGGCTAAAGATCCCGTATCGTTTACGAGTACAGAGAGAGCTGAAGGATTATGGCGCCAGTTTTCACGGCTCAGCTGAAATATTGCGGGGGCAACTGGTTATTAAAGTACTCGAGATTATTAGAGTTAATCCAGGCTCGGTGCTGTGTACTGCCTTTATCGTAATTGAGTCTAAGCCGATTTGCATACTATTTTAATACCTAATGATCGAGGGGCATGTCTTTAATTTAGTTTAGTGCTCCAGGTTTTTAAAAAATTGTTTTCCATGATTTAAAAAAAAAAGAATAGATAACAAACATTATTCTGGGACCAATTCCCTTTAGAATAATAAACATGAACAGAAAAAGAAACATCATATAAATCTGGCCAGAAGGCTACATAATAAAAGAAACTATGAAGTATTTAAAGAGTGCCAATAAGTAAAAAAATAAAAATGAAAATGAAATAACTAACAACTACGAAATATGACAGGATATTAAATAATTATAGAGAATAAATATATTAATAACAATAGCTTATTAAATATTTTACTTTTTACTCACTATGCTTTTTCAGAAGATAAGGAAATGATATATAAAAAGTCATAGAAAGACCTAGATAAAGATAGAAGCATGGCAGTGCTTGGAAGAGCTTTTGAAGAGTTCGTAAGGAAGCGCCAGAAGTGGGTCTTCATGTTAATTAAGGAAAAGAAAATTTTGAAACTCCCAAGAGTTAGCAACTGGAACACTACTATCTGTAGATGAGTGAATGCAATTTAGAAAGATCAGGCACATTTAATTACCCAGGCTCTGTCATAACTGATGATAACAGAATGAAAAAAGAAGTGAATGCGAGAGACTGTTGGCAAGCAACAAGTGCCTTAATGCACTATCTATGACAAGTCCCTATATATGACCAATATAGGTATAGGTATTCTAAGCTATTATGTCTTAGAGTGTAAAATAATTACATTTAATTAATTATTACAAGTAATGTAGTAAGTGAGAGAGAATACAAAAAAATTACATTACAAGCAATTTTTTATATTACATTATAAGCAATCACTCCTTTTCAACCTAATGCCTCACTTAGCGAACTATGCCCTGTGAGACCAACACAATTCCACTTCCTTAAGCACAAGAAACTCATTTTAGACAAAATTCGACTTTACCACTTGTTTACCGAGATTACAGATAGGAACTTGAGCATCAGCGATGAAAACCTTCAAAATGCAAATTATATTCATTAAGAAGAATAAATCTCTTTCATTCATACACAAAAATGTCAGTGATTATTTACTGAAGATAAATACTGAAAATTATTTATTCTATTTAATTAAAATTTAATTCTTATGCCCATAAATGTTCTAAGCATCACATCTTTTCAAAAGCGGTTGAGTTTATTTAGTAATTATTTGAAATAAATACCTGCATATTATTATATTATACCTGTATAGAGGTGTTGACGTGGGAAACGTAATAAGTCTAAACAGTCATTTTTCATTATTTTTTTCATATAAAAGTAGTAATTAATCATGCCAATCGATTAAAAAGAGGAGTAAGTCAAAACTGTGAGTGGTTTAGTTTCTATGAAAGGTGGTAGTTACTATTTTACACTTGAAAATTTCATTTTTAGTTGTCTATTTTTGCTTCTCCTGTACAATTCCTATTTTATGATTTCATTCTTATCATTTGTTCTCTCACATTTTATATGCACACATTTTAATCAAATCTAGATTTATCGGTAAATGAGATTTATGTAGAGTACCTTGTCAAGTAATTCAATGGAAGGAGATCTACCAAATCCCGTCATCTTCTTCTGTATGCGATTGTTTCTCGTCGTGTCTCTGCCAGAGTCCCCCTTTTCTAACATACCTCTCTTTTTTCCTTCCTCCACATCCCTTGAGCGTGGGGGATGTTAGCCTCCTTTTATCGTCTCTAAATTATTCTGGGTGGAGTCTCCAAGTGGATTTTATGCAAATCAATATGAGCTAATTCAGCCCTTCTTGGATTCTTCTAACCATTTTAATATGTGCAGGTGCGTGATCAACTTCCGAAATTGAGTTAAGACCTTTCCAGACAGGCCAATGATTTTTTCCTTAGATTCTCACTCTGGGTTTTCTTAAAGCTATTAGTACCTCATCAATTATATTGACAATTTCCCGCTTAGGTGAATCTTTTTTTTTTTAATTTTTGACAGTTAATGTGATTAGTGTTTCCACTTCCTTCTCCCTTCTTGCAGTTCAGATTGTCTTCCTTTATTTTACAAAATTGAACTAAACCGTGTTGTTGGTTAAGTTGATACATAGCGTTTCCTTAAGAATTAAATGGCTTCAAAAGCATATAACCGAAGTTATAGTGACTAAAACAGTACATAGATATTTTTAAATATAAAATATTTCCTGAAAATGGAAATCTATACACCTACTTAGGTTATTTTTGCTTAATGGAATTGTTAAAATGAAAATTTTCATTAGGCTAAATAATGGAAAAAGTCTAGTAGAGTTTTTGAAATTCGCATTTCCCTGCACCCGAACATTTCCGCTTTTCCGTGATGTTGGTTAAGTTGATACATAGCGTTTCCTTTATGCTTTTGAAGGAATTAAATGGCTTCAAAAGCATATAACCGAAGTTATAGTGACTAAAACAGTACATGGATATTTTTAAATATAAAATATTTCCTGAAAATGGAAATCTATACACCTACTTAGATTATTTTTTCTTAATGGAATTGTTAAAATGAAAATTTTCATTATGCTAAATAATGGAAAAAGTCTAGTAGAGTTTTTGAAATTCATATTTCCCTACACCCTGACATTTCCGCTTTTCCAGGGACAATTTTCACCTTGGTTTGTTGATTTAATATGTATCTTTAAATATCTGCAAATAACACAGATTTTTCGTTTATGTTGTTATGCTTCTATCAAATTTACCCAAGCCTGAGGGTATAGTATGATTTATTAAGGGGAAATATCCCTGAAATAGTTCACTTAAAGCGTACTGAGATATACCTAGCATGGAAATGTTTTAATCATGATGTCATAAGCAGTAAGTCCTTATTTATTCACTAAAATAAGCCATACGTAACCCGATATGTAAAATATCTTCATGAATTTACCTCTTGGTCCTGCCTGAAGTTTTATTATGTACAAAGTAATAAAATATGTATCAATAAAAGTCACAGACCACAGAGGATATTCAGACATTTTTTTTTAAATCCCGAGTTCAAAGCAGTCTACTTTTTTTTTCTTCAAACACCCTTCATCCTATGAAAAAACATGTGACTTCTAGTCCTAAGTGAGATTAATTTAGAGCTTTATGTATTTCAAAGTACAATGATACAGTATAGCATATTCCTAAAATTACGAAACTGAAATTAAACCTCCAGAAATGTTAAAATAACTATATTATTATAATCTATATTTTAAAAAGATTTTTAAAAAATAAGGAAGGCATATATTTGCATTGTATCGTTATGCTTTAGGTATTGGAATGGCTCAGTGGTAGAGTTGCCATGCCGAAGGTTACGGTTTCAGCTTTGGCAGATTTTATTTAATCTGCAAACAGCATGAGATGGATCCTTTGGTATCTGGGATCCTCCTGGTTAGGGGAAAGCTTGCCGTTTGGGAGTGATCTAGCTCAAAGCACATCCTTACAAAACTGTTGTCAAAAAACGGTACACTCTCTAACACCTACCCAAGACTCTTGAGGCCTTCATAAGTTGTAGTAGGACAGTTTTTTATTTTATCATTGAAACCAAAGGGCTCATATAGTAGTCCAATGTTTTAATTTTTTGTTTTAAGACGTTACATTAAAATAAAGAAAGATTAATATCACATTAAAATAAGGAAATTAAATTTTAAAATAGCGATAAGGGTTGAAATTCATCATAGTACGTAGATTTAGGGATAAATGCTATTTCCAGCAGCAGTCTATATGTCAGAGGAAAATACATTTAATTATATAGACTTGAAATTACAGGATAAATATAACTATAAAATTAATTTTCTCCAAGAGGAAACACTGTTTATATTGAGAAGGTTTTTGGTGACGAAGCTTTGGTGGCCTAGAGACTGTATAATGCGATAATCCTGGAGAAGACTGGGTTTCCATATGCATGGCCCTAAAGTTCTCCAGGTTAGGCCCGATAAATTGGCTCGCTAAGCCCCTTTTACTGCGAAGTAGTTTCGACTTGAAATAAGGAGCGGCGGGAAACTACGGTTAATTCAGATGTAAACTCGAGAACACATAAAGAGAGTTGGATCGAATTAGTCTTGTTCCTAGCGAGCTGAGCAAACTCTGCAGTTCGTCAGCCGCCTTCTGTGGAAGGATTGTTGCAAATGGGGTTGGGGTAGGTTACGAGCGAACATCTGCTTTGCGAGGGCAAGTCATGCCGTATTTAAAAGTAAGAAACCTTACAGCAGTGGTTTATTGATGGGGGTTATAAAGTAAAAATGTGGTGGCTAAAACTAATAAATAATGATACAAGTCACATAGCGTGCATTTAATTGCCGGAAGTTGTAGCTTTGCTAATCGATAGCACTACGTTGTGTAAAATAAAAACGAGATGGGCCCTAAATTACCTAAATTTAAATAACGAAAAATTATTTAATCTAACAGTTTTCTACACTGTAAAAGACTTAAAATAGAAAACCAAATAGATGCTTTATTTTAGAAACGAATATTAAGAATAATGCACCCAATGGCATTATTCATGTTTTGTTTTGCTGTTATTCTCTTTCTACCCTGAATAGGCGAAATATTGGACAGATATTTTCAATTTCTGATTTAGTTTGGGAAACTTAAGAGCTTTCGTTGGAATTTTTCCACGGTCTTAACATTTATGTAAGGTCTCTTTTTACCTTTCCCTTTTCAATGATAATAAATTAATCTATGTAATGTCAAATTTCAGATAAGTCAAAATTGTCCATAAAGTTGCCGAAACATAGCCTACCTTAAATACACAATTCAATTACATAGACACTCACACCCGCAAACAGACACAGAAACCATTCGTTATTTGGTTTAACAAAATTGAAATGAACTGAAATTTGTTTGTTTTGTTCGAAGGCAAGAATTTTGCTCACTTCAGTATAATTAGCATAGGGATCATTAATGAGTATCTGACATAGCATAGGCTCATTACCGCTATTTTACATACTTCACGACGGATGGCATAACCAAGAATTTTCTTGTTTCAAAAATTCCTAAGAACGCCTGCCTGTCTTTGAACCCCTGATCTTGGGTTTATTGAGTTAGTAATTAGTTAGTTATTACGACTGTAACGGTAGGATGTAGACGATGGTATTACTGGTTTTTAAAATACTTTGTAGTTTACTAGGATCGCTTCCTTTCCACATTGCTTGACATCTTTCTGAAGTTTCTCTTTTAAAAGGTCTACTAAGTTCTGATGGAGTGAGAACTGTGGTGCCTCGGGCAGGTAGCGTAAGTGACTCTAGGGCTGCCTGATTGCTAAAAAATTGGTTATTTGGATTCAAGAAAGTTTAAAACGTTTACTTCCATTGGAAAATTCGGCTTCGAATTCTTCAAGATCACTATTCCTGATGCGAATTTCATAGATAGGCCAGTGAAATTAAGAAGAACTTCACTGAAGATTACTCTAAAGTTTATTCTTGATGCCCAGTAATGAAATAGATATGTCACTTTATTCTTGTCTTTAGCCAGCTGAAAATGGCGAGTAAAAAAGGGCAAGAGCAACAACGCTTCCAACCCTTTCGGCAAGGACCCTTCCGACAACACGTGTACCGCTATCGATTAAGGAGCTTGAACCAAGCTCACCTTTTACCTTCAATCGACTTCAAACCTCCACTGACAAGATAAACAATCGCGACCCTTCTCCCTTTCAACCCTTCCTTTCCATCCTTTGCTCTTACCAACGGCCAAACACTAATTTAAATTTAATGTTTCAGCACAAACTTCAAAGAATTTTTTTCATTCCTAAAAATGAGTAGATAACTTCAACGTACAGTGAATTTTAAGCAGAACGATGATAAATACTGTCACGAAAGATTACGTGCGATAATAGAGATTTATGTTTTAAAAAGAAAATTAACATATTTATTGAGACGATGTGTTGGCAAAGATAAGGTTCTAAAGGTGTTGTTCGTGAAGTTAATACCACGCTTAATGTCTGGTTATGATTTACAATAAGGTAAGATAGCAGGGCCTGTAGCCAATAGTGACTGTAGATGTCTGTAGCCAACAGTGGGTATTCGTTTCATAAACATTTACATTTATATAAGAGACATATCGTGCTGGAGAAAGCCATGTTTTTGTTCAAAACCCTTATCAGAATGGTTTATTAAAACACGTCGAATATGAGATAAAAATCTTGAAGGCAAATGTTTCTTCTGAAAATAACACTCGTAATATGAAGTCTTCAGGATCGAAATCGGATTTCTCCAAAATTTTAACATTCGGCTTATTGACATTTTTCGTTAGCTTAGTCAAGCGACTTCGTTTAAAACTACATTTTGCCAACTCATTTCTCATGATTTCAGTAACGTTCTGGACCTGCGGTTTCGGGAGCATAAAGCAATGCTTGACTAACATAGCGAAAAATGTGGAAAATTCTATTTTCAAAATTTAGAGTTTCCATTTTTGTTCTTGAACGCCTCATAATAATGACAGTTTTGATTCTTATGTCAGTATCTTATTGCGTTTCAAAATTTAAGGGTTAACGTAAATTTGGAGCGAGGAAGGTACGGAAATAGCTGTGTTTTTACTAATGTGCGTTATTAAAAAAATATTTAGATTTATTTGTATGATGGAGCATATTAATTTTTCTTAACCTTTCCTAACCGTAAACCATTCTCATGTATGAATTCTAAAGATAAAAATTTTTCATTAAAATGGCACAAAAATAGACCTGCATGATTATTTTCTAGTAGAACAATATAATTGCATTTTAAATGAACCCATAACTCGATTAAAATAATGTAAAATATTCATTATAAACTATCATCATCAAATACTTCTTCAGATCAACTTTCATGCCATTTTTGGTATGAATAGGTTGAGTTTTTGTATTTCCATAGTATTGTAGTATTATTTATTAAGGAAAAATTTTGTTTTAACATAAAATGGGAGAGATCAACATAAACATGATCTATTAAAAAAAAATCAGTGAATGAATAGTTGCTATCAGATTAAATGTATTAAATGGATTAAAATGTATGAATATAGCTTTGAAGCCACCCTATTGTGACTAAGACTGCTGGGATAACATCAAAGCAGCAATAACTTTTAAGCAGTAAAGTTCAAAGTCCTTTCTTAGTAAATATGTTGTGTGGTGAAATTATGCTGTTATTTAAACTCTAGATTTCAGATCTAAATGAAATATAAAGTTTTGATTGAACACAGAGAATAGTTAAGATTGTTGTGATGGGAATATTGTTCCTTATCAATAAAAAATAACTTGAAGATAAATGATGTGCGAAAATACGAATACTGTAACCTGCCACAACCAACACCCAAATCTTAAAATATAATTAATACAAAACAACCACATTTTAACGGCTGATGATAGAAGCTTTATTTGTATTCCTATAGCTTCAGATTGAGTATAATCTAAACAGTTATTTAAATATTTTTTTTAGTTATAAAGTTGCATAAAATTTATAATGATTTTATAGGACGAAAGAAGAGATCGGTTATTAGTGGAAACTGAATACTCTGGCAAGTGGGAAGTGGCTTTATTCCCACCACTTGGGGGCTGATGGTGTGGACACAGGCTCTGCTTTCCTCCGACCCACCTTCACTACGCCATTTCCGACTTTTTACCATCATCATTTCTCTTAAATATATCAGCGAGGAAAAATTACAACAAAATGAATAAGATGAACTAAGATAAATTATAAATTAAGATGTTAAAACATAATAAAAGGATAGCGAATACAGGATAACTAATGTCAATAATACTGATAATTGCTTCAAAACTTCCATCTATGAAGAAATATTGGACGCAGAGGAAGGAATAACACGCAGAGAAATTAGTCGTTTGTCGAATTCTGATAAGAAGTACTACAACTTATAACTAATATAACAAGACACAAGAAAATATCTTATAGTATTTTTTTAATACATCTACTCTAAACTTGAACCGTCTCTAAGTTAGATCCACTCTGACTTTTAATGATGTAGAATTAAAAGTAGAGTAGTGGAAGTTCACTATAAACTGCTAGTACAAACTCCATAGTAAATTTCTAATAACTTGATGACATTTAAGCTTGGCATACCTAAGATGAGGGTTAGAAGGGACTTGTTAAACAGCTGTTGAGAAATGGGAGGGAGGAATCATCCTTAAATAATGTTGATTGGCGGAGGTAATGGCCGTAGAAGGATCAGAGGAATAAGTTGCTACAGCTCGTTATACATCAAGTTAGCGACGAAACTTCATAGGGGGTCGGATCTCAACCGCTACTAATGGCTTTTAGGATGACATTTTCATATACCCAAGTATGAATTTGGAATTTCGTTTTATGAATGTCTAGCAGTGTTTCTTATGATACCTAAAAACATTTTTTTTTTTTAGGTATGTACTTTAACTTAATCCTCTAACCTTTAAGGTTAGGTAACTGCAAGTAATAAGAGTATAAAAAATGATCTAAGAAGGAGAGGATATATTCTTCTTTTGCTTCCTCTTATGCCATTGTTGGCGTCGAGGAGCCTCTAGCGAGGCTATTTGTTTGCTTTGAATACTATTTTCTGCCATGACAACTGGTCTCCTGAATATTTATGTCCGGGGAAAGGGTGGCCGGGCAATACTCCTCGGTACTGGGTTTTCCCCAACCTGGAGGGCCAGTGGCTAATTGCAGTCAGATGGCTGGGCGATGCGGCCACCAAATTCCTACGCCAAAAAGGAGAGAATATACATGCAGTAAATGTTGAGTGAATGAATTTTTCTTGTATGGAGACACTGTAACATTGCAAATCCTTGATGGCCTAGTAGTTTAATTGTTAACATTTTGAGTGTTTTTTTTTAAACTTAGAAAGATTGAAATTATATACTGTAGATTAAAATGAGCCTTATTGCCTAAATGCATGGAAAATTGTGGTTACAAGATATTTAAACATAAAAAATAATTTTAAGATGTTTTTATCCGTGTACAGAGCTAAAAAAAATTGAGCTGCTATGTTTGAAAATGGTACAACTCTATTTGGATCTAAGAAATATCATTTAATCTTTTAAATGATTATTTTTTCATAATAAAAATTAAAAGGAGTATAGGGTTAAAAAAATCACTTTTTGAAGCTGTAAATTTTATATGCTGACATTTTTTTATTAATGTAAACATCCTTCCTTGCCTTACCGCAGTAATTAATATAGTTTTGACAATATTAATTATCACACAATAAGCTAACATATTATATAATAATAAAGTAAGTATAAATGTTAATATATTAATCGTTATTCAAGGTGTAACAACCCATTTCGTTCAGTACGGTCCCAAGCAGGAAAGTATTTTTAGCAGGGATTCAGGATTACGTAATAGATAAGAGAATGAAAAAGTTAAGAGCTTGTTCTAAAAATAACTACGAAACGTATTATATTTGTTATGTACGTAATATTTTAGGTTATATAACAGATTCATTTTTTAATGATTTGGTTTAATAAATAAATGAATTACCATGTATTCGCAATTTTTATATGAAATGTGGCTGCATGTCCTGCAAAAGTATAAACTTTAAGTTTTCCTATTATATAGGATATACAAAATTTAAGAATATATAATGAAAAGAACGAAGAACAAACCATAAAATATTTCGATTATTTGATTATAGTCGAAGGAGAAAAAAAAAATATTCCAAGAAAAGTATTATGTTAAGAGTGAAATTATGTATCAATTTATTGCTTATTCAAATACAAAATAAAAGGAACGATTTCTCAAGCTTAAATAATAAAGAACAGAGCCTTCATTTACATTTTTATCTTTTTCAGGCAATAGAAACTTGAATATATTAGTCAGATGAAATTCTTAATATTAAATTTTTTATATATTAAATTAACAAAAAAAAAAAAGAGTCCACAGGGAAAGCGATGCTACTCTGACATCGTAACAGCTGCATGGGATGGGGCATTTCATTTGCAGCTGTAAAGAGGAAAGCTTGGAAAAATGTAAATAGAACTAGAATAAAAATAGGGGAAAATAACTGAAGGAAGCAGTTACCCAGAATAAGCAGTAGAAAAAGATGAAGAATGTAAATAATGTTCTTGAACTAGATTATCATAAGAGTTGTGTAGCAATTTATGGTACTTGTGTATTAGCCGGATTGCAGGAGCTGTTATCCACCATTGTTTATAACCCATATTCAGATAATTCAGATATTGATAAAACTTATCTTCTTGTACAAATCAATTGATTTTGAAGTGCACAAAATGCAATAATAAAATGCTAATTCTAGATCCCTCTAGCCACTTCCCTCTTCTTATATAAATTGTTAACACACGAAAACATCTCCTTTTCTATCCTTGTCAAAATCCATTTGATGACATTTTTACATTATTTCATCTTTGGAATTGAACTTCTGGAGGTATTTCGCTGCTTTTTCTTTTTAAGAAGGGTATTCCTAAACTTATTTTTTTCATTTTAGAGAGGCAATAACAAAAAGAATAAGACAAAAATACAAAATTAAATTAATTAAACAATACAGTAATTTAGATATACAATAAACAAAATTAACAAGACAAAATACTAAAAAACAATTTAGAAAATGATTTAATAATGCACACCCGAATTTGAAGAGTGATGAGATACACAAGATAAGTAGGTAGATTTCCTGTAGATCAGTTAATATACAAGTTCCCAATATACATTAAAAAAAATATTATATTTGTGATAATAATTTACAGCGTGTTTACAGTAATTAGTATGATATATTAATAATTTAAACATATTTATACCTTCAACCCCGTTGAAGGTTTAATGCCAACAGTCGATGGTGCCAAGTAGTATATTGTAGAGCCTGGGTGTATCCCAGGAGGTTATTTCGACCAGAGTCGATCAGCGTTTGGTGTCACAGAAAAAAAGAAAAATTTGCCACAGCTGAACTCGAACCTGCGAGTTAATAGCCAAGATACTTTACTCTCGACAATATCACAGACGTAAATGCCATTGAACTTGAAAAAACCTCCGAAAGATGTAGCTGTTAGAACCAGGCCTCTTAATACTAAAGTTAAAATATCTGCATTTCTTTTTTTCTTAAGATGAATTTTTCTAAGTTTCAAAAGTTAATTATCTTGGAGTATGCGCTGTCAGAATTCGCAAAGAAGGAATATAATTGAAACCCGGCGACGACAAATATCTCCATGACAGTACACAGAGCATCAGCTCGGGGAATAAATTGGAGAGGAAGAAGAGAAGTTAAAAAACTTATACCTTCGTATCTTCGGCTGACAACCGAAAATGTCATCTCCAATTAGGTTAGTCCGAAGAGAGAGAGAGAGAGACGTTTTAATCCAAGGCGATTGCCAGCCTTCTTGTTTTAGTTGAATGTCAAATTGCGTTTTAATCTTAATTACTGTATCTAATAAGTATTTAATTTTTTTAATCCGGCGATAATTGAGAAGGTGGTTATTGTAAAATTTATAAAAAATAGTATGCCCAAATAAATAATCCGATGCTATTAAGTCTTTATCACTTTTCCATTGAACTGCATTGTTATGAGCATATTTGATTCAATTGAATTAGGTTTACTGCCATCTATAAAATCTACAACAATCAATGAAGGTTAAATGACATTAGTGTAATTCAAAGTTTTGACCTGGACTCAAGAAATAAAATTTACCGACTTGTATCTATAGCCTTCTTAGACATGTTAGATGTAGCTAGCTGACTATCTGCCCAGGGTGTTACTTGCCTACTATAATCATACATACATTTTTGGTAAAAATATTTTATTTTTTGGGGATCACGATAGGTCAGTGGTAGAGCCGTGCCGAAGGTTCCAGATTCAAATCCGGCAAATAATTAATTTAATCTGTTAACAGCCGGAGTGGGATCCTATGGGTTTTGGAGACTCTTGTGGGGCTCACCGAGCCTCCATAAAATAGGTGCTATTATTTGGAGAAAACCGCGCGGGTGTTCATGATCTCGCACAAATCACTACCGTTGTCCTAAAGTAGTACAGTCTCCACCATGTGCTGAACCCAACATCTTTCGTAACTTATGGAACTTTTGCGAACAGAACATTTTAAGCCCATTTTTATGAAATATATTTCTAGAATGAACTTAATAACAATGGAGACACGAAAAAGGCCTACTGGCAATAATATCACTCCTGATATTTGTTGAATAACAGCTGTAAGAACATCTTAATAAATATATTTTTTAGATGGTCATATTCTGAATTAAGTTTTCAATTCGTTTGAAATATAATGAGAACAAATAACTTTCATTTAAGAAACACTTGATTAAAATTAAAATCAACTTAGCAGAGATTCATCGCTATACTTGGCTTAACCTTTAACTACCAATTGCAATGATTATTTTTTCACTGAGCTTCTCGTTGGGGTACAGGAGTTTCTTACTCATACCAAGCTCATCCGTTTAAGTTTCTTAATATCTTCCAATAGCAGGATAATAAAAACCAATCCTGAAAGCATTCTGTGGTACCGTGGTTAGCATAATAATCTACTTTGTCCACGATCCAGGGTTCGAAGCCCGGCAGATGGCCTTTGGTTTTTATAAAGGAGTACAAAATCCTTGGTTATAACGTAAGGGAGGTAAAGTGGGGGGGGGTATCAGATACTTGTTAAAGTTCTCTGATTATTTTGTTATATGTACCTGGATAGGCAAAACTAAGGACTCCCATTGTAGGTTCGTCCGTTTAAACACAGTACCGTGAAGTGACGTTAAATGAAAAAACAAATCTACCTCAAAAAGCACAGCTTCCTCCACCATACTAACGTATAAGCGCATTCCCCAAATTCGCTGACATTTGACCTAGCCGACGAGATATGGAGAGGAAAACCCAAGCCGATCGCTGGCCAAACAATAGAGGTATATTTGTGGCCACGAATGCGCCATCGTTCAGGCCCGGGAAAACATATAAATAGCGCAGCTTTCCCATTTTCCGACGATTATCCAGCGCGGTTTTATACCTGACTCGCCCGGCCTCATGCCGCCGATGACATATCGCCGGATCAAGGGTTATATATCCCTTTTATATCTACCCAAGTCCTCCCGCTCCACACCACTGTTGATATCACCTCGGTCAACATATCGATATATAGATATACTAATCGATTTCAATTCTGATTTATCTGAACACATTAGATATATAATAACTAAACACATTACTACTAATCAAACAACTATTTTTATGTATAACGTTTTTTTAAGCATAAGTAGGCTAAATTGCTTTCAAATTTTCTTAAGAAAAAATACCTGTGCAGATATTTATTTAATGAGTGTTAGCTAACTTCTTCTATTACTCATAAATAACTTTGATCATTATAACAATATATATTGAATAAGTAAAATGTTCAAATTTTAGAATTACGGACATAGGTTTGGTATCTATAGCATATATGCCACATAAAAAACAAACTAAATATTGATCCAATAATTCGATTTTAGAGCAGTCAATAGAGAGAATATTGTATAAAATACAATATTTCTTATCTCTAAAATAAAATTAATGTAACAAATATTTTATTTTTATTTTATTTAATGCAAAAGACATCTCCATTTAGTGTTGAAACCAAAAAAAAAATTAATTAATAAGAACAAAGAAATGTAATAAGAACAAGATGTAAATACGCCACTTTTTTCTCAGAACGACGTTTAATATAAAAATTTATAAAAAAGAGAATAAGACTTCTAAGCTAAGTTTGAATTTCTCCCAGTAAGCAAATAATTTTTACGCCAATGGAACAACTCTAAGAATTAATACTAAAGGCAATTGCTCTCTATGCTTAAATAACTAACTGGATGATCAAAATCACATATTTTGTTTGTCTGCTGATTATGTAGAACCTATAAGTAAATATTTAGGCTCATAAGATCAGGAAACCTTTATTGTATTATCCGAAACACAACATTCATATTTTTTTTTCTCTTTATATTTCCATCCACACCTGTCAAATACAAGTAATTGACAATCAGCAGATTGGCTGACTGAAAAAAAAAGAAAATACAAAATGACATGCTATTCATGACGAAGAATAGTACCCAGCGGTACCTCTCCATTGACTTGCTTTAATTACCTACTGCAATAGATCCCTCATCCACGTTCTTTTTAGTCTCCTCCTAGTGTTCTCAGGCATGAGAGTAGTGGCCATTTGTTGTATCAATGGATTTGAGTGTCCATATAGTTTTTCTTGAAAGCGTTTGTAGTACGTTCGTATGTGTTCGTCAACCGTTTGTATTTTTAAGTCAGTATGCAGAGTTTTGTTATTGAAGTACTTTTGACTGAAAAATTTGCAGTCATTTTCTGAGAGTCTGTTTAGTGATGCTGTAAATTTGTAAAGCATATCTCCAAACTGGTTTTAGTAAGAAAGTGTACGTATTTAATTTATGTCTTAAATCTAATTTGGAGTTTTTCCTGAATAGCGAGTACATTAATTTGAGTTTGTGATTTAGTGATTGGCATTTCATCTAAACGTGAGGACCCCATGTCATTCTCCTATCAAAATTCATATTTTTAATCTTTATTATTTTCTGTCTAACGTTCTAAGTATTAGAATAGCTCTGCTACAGTAACATATGTATGGTTTTTTATCCACATATCAATCCTTTTGATTTATATGATCTTTCATTTTCTTACATACTAGTTTCATTACTCAAATTTTCTATAGTTTGATTTGGTAAGTTGAATTCCAAGTTTTTCCCAGTATGTTTATTTTTTCCTATGTACTTTTATTGTTCCAACCAAACACTCTGTATTTTTAGTATTATTATTACTTTCATTAGTATTATTTGTAAAACGGGGTTGGCCCGAGGTAAATATTCATTTATAATTTTCGAATTGAGCTGTTGGTAGATACGTATATGTACAGCATAATTAATATTTATTTTATATACTTTATATACAATCTTAGAACCAGGTTAGACGCCTAATATCCCGTGAACTAAGACATCCTACCATCTTGTTGTAAGCCTTCCCTTGTGCTCCCTTAGGATTCACTCTCAGTATATCGAGCAAGATCATCTATCATTCAATCTAGAGAAATGGGCACTTCTCTCTTCTCTCTCTCGTGTCTGCTATTTCAATTTACATTGGCTTAGGTGGAAAAAAGTGGTCCGGGTAGAGGTCAATGAATTTCTCTTAGAATTAGAGAAAACTTTATTAAGTAACCAACGTTTCGACCTACTTTGTAGGTCTTCTTCAGGGCTATATGCAAAGTACAGATAATTAAGAATAAAAAGGTAAAAATATATTTAAACATAGTAAATATAAATAAACAAAAGTATAGTGAATACAGACAATTGCAAATAAAAATTGCACAGCAAGGTGAATATAAAGGTTAAAATGTATGAATGTATGGTATACACAACGAAGTGCCAGGAAGGTAGTAAAATACATAATAAAGTGAAATAAACTAAAACAGAAAGTGTTGAAAAATAAGGTAATAAAGATAAAAAATAAAAAAATAATATTAAAATGGGTAAATGGGTAGATTGAATATTAAAAAATGTTAAAAGAAATGATGAGTAGTTATAGACAACTAGTATTTTGGGGATTTGGTCAGGATTGAGAACTAAGAGTTAAGAGTACCTAAACCTACATTGGCTTAGATTTGTTTTTAGGTAATAGTATTTTCAGAACTTCTTCCCCCCTCCTGAACTGTGAATAATGTTAAAAATGCCTCTAACACATTGAGATTTCCAGATGGACAGGTGTACTCTTTATTAATTTACAATTTGTTAACCTAATTAACGCAAATGAGGATACTTTTTCGTGTATTTTATATGGGCCAGCGGCCAGGTACTTGCAGTTATTTTCAACGGTGCGAAACTCAGAATCTGTTACACTTACGGGCCTTAGTCTGAGCTCAAACTAAAGCTAATTAAATTTACTACCTAGACTTTCATCGTAGAATCACTCCTTCGGCCGGTGTTTCTCAAGAAAGTCGGCCAAAACTTAAATTTGGAGTTTTTTGAAAAAAATTACCAATTTTGAAAGAGACGTAACTCAGAATCTATTAAACCTACAGAGCTGCGGCAGGCTCAAATTATAGCAATTTCAATCTACTTTAAAAATTGATACTAATGGTTTTTTATGAAAAACGCACCGATTAGGAGATATAGACCAAAAACTGAAATAACTCCGCAAATTTCGAGGTTTTTTGGCCACCAAAAGTTTTCCCATCCGTTTTTTCGGTAGCAAACTTGGATTTCCACTAGTCAGACATGCCCTTGCAACATGCCAAAAATGCAACTTTCTTGAATTTACTGCAACCTAAAGCCCTTTTTTTTGGTACCTGGCCGCTAGCCTAATAGTAAAAACTATATATATATATATATTAAGATTGTAGCCGATCAATTAGAATCAAAATATTTATTATATATTTGCCCTTCTACATACATACCAAAAAAACGACGCGCACACAAATAAATAATCGTAATTAATTCAATATTTCATCCAACGTAAATATAAAATTATGATGTGGATATTTTTTGAGATGGAAATTGTAAGTTAGATAAGGAAAACAAAAATTGTAATAAAAAACATAAAAACCCTCCCATTTCTAACGCTTATTAATCCAGATAAAGTAATTAATATGAACTGCCTGAATCTTTAAAATTCTATTAGAGATGGTTTAACAGAATATAGCGACAGCCAAAAAAAGGTTTAATAGCTTTCCCTTCAATTAAATGGGTTAGAAAGAGGGTCTTTAAAGATTATTGGTGATTTTTTTTCCCTGATTCGTTTTATAAGAGATAATTTTTCTGTATTTTATCCCATGGATCATGGGCAAAGAGGAAACTAGTATGAAAACAAAAAACAAACCAAAAAAAAGCAAAAAAATTTTAATTATTGATAAGGTAAGATAAGTAACCTAGCGAATAAGATTAAATTGAATTTTTAGTACTGAAAACATACATGGATTATTCTTCGTTTAAAATCTAACATAGTTTTACATTCTACATAGTTAAAGAGCACTATTTTTTGTTCTCTGTAAAATTACAATAAATGGCAATAAAATCCAAACATCTGTGTAACAATTAACGTAAATAAGCCATCTATAGTCTGTTCTCAATATCAGTTTAGGCCAATGATAAAAAAAAATAAAATAAAAGGATTTGAACCGTTTAAATGATTAAACGGAAGAATTTAATTGTCAACTAAATTGAGTTAAATTATAATGAAGAAAATAATAATTCAAGAACTCGTTAACCTTTAAATCAGCTCAAAATCGATCGTTTCTTCTTGACAAATTCAAACGTTTCGTATTAAGAAAGGATTTATATGAATTGCACGTTATAGTTACAACGCTGCCCTCTGTTGCAATCGTGCTAAACATGATGGAAGATCCCAGATTCGAATCCATCAGTGATTTGGACACTATTAAATCTGTTAACAGCAATAAATATGGACCCTGTTGGATCTTCAGACACTTCTGGAGCTCTTTCAGTCTTAATAGAGCGGATAAAGTTTAACACCTTTGGAAAAACTTGGCTTTTGAGAGTGATCTCCGAAAAACAACCTCCCTACACAACCGTTGTATTAGAAATAGGAAGTCCCAACCATGTTCTGAAACTAAGACCTTCTTTGGATTGTAGTGGAACAGGTTTTTTTAAAAAATAACAACATATAGCAATCTTGTTAGATTTTATATAATATAACAAATTTCTATTGCGTCGAAAATCATGTATCAAGGTAATTGGAAAGGTGAACTAAGAAAATAAAAGTAATCCAGGTTGGACTGACAGATCCGAGCTGATGCTGACTGCTGCGGAAGGGGATGATGGATGTTACGCCGAGTCACTCCTTTCAAGGCAGGTGAGCTCAAGTTTGTTGTTGCCAAGTATTATCCCCGCCTAATCCCCTCACCCCCAGGCTCTTGGTGAGAAGGCTATGCGGAATCGCAAAGAGCAATTCTATACTAGTGGGGGTAAGACTTCGGGAATTTTCCTGCTAGTTGTAAAGATAGATATGATAGAGTATACAAGTCGTTACGTGCATACTATCCTTCATACATAAATTTTAGATAAAGTAATTTATTGTTTACTTTTACAGAATAATAAAAACAAATTAAGAAAGTGAAAAACATCTTTAGCCTCGTCGTGCGATTTTCGGTAAGCGAGAATGACGACGGGTTTGCCTGCGTATGAGTAATACGTGTTTTAATCGACTTTTGTTTAAATGTTACGATTCGATTGAAATAATAATAATAATGGAGCACGGAGATAGTTGGGGGTGCAGTCAAAAAAACACCAAATAAGTACAAGACTTATATTTAATGTGTGCCGACGTTTCGACCTACCTTGTAGGCCATCTTGAGGACAACTGGGAGAGGCGGGTGGGTGGATCGGCTAACCAACAATCAAGTGATTTTGTTGGTTAGCGGGTTGGCGGCTTGTTGGTTAGCCGGTCCACCCAGCCGCCTCTCCCAGTTGCCCTGAAGATGGCCTACAAGGTAGGTCGAAACGTCGGCACACATTAAATATAAGTCTTGTACTTATTTGGTACCCCCAACTATCTCTGTTCTCCATTGTATCATCCAGTCAACTATTTTCCTCTCATACAAGAATAATAATATTTAACTAAATGATCGTTTATTTTGTGAAATCGATACTAATAATAACTTAAACTTGTGAAATCGATACTAATAATAACCTCAACTTGTGAAATCGATACTAATAATAACTTAAACTGGTTAAATTCTAGTTTTCTCTGAAAGATTTTATTTGCCACGGTTTAATGCCTTACTTTAAAACCCTATTGGTTGCAAATAAACAAGAATTTTGATGATATATTTATAATATAACTGTATACTAATAGCTATTTCAATTAAGATGTATTGAGCTAGTCCAGCCCTTCGTATGTTTTGATTAATAATGTATGTACAACCATGAAAAAAAAATTCTCCAAACGAATATTAGATATAGACAGTCATTATATAGAGTACCGAGTTGCAGTGGAGATTAGCAGGAGTTCAAATCCAGGTGTACCAGATAAATTATTAATTATGTTGAATAACATGAATGGACCCGTGGGATCTGCAACCTCTCTTAGGGCTTACGCAGCTCTTTAAAGTGTGTGGGTATCCTTTATTAATGCGATCTCTCAGCATGCTCTCAGCCAAATCACCTCCGTGCACAATCCTTGGCTTAGAAACACTACAGTCTCTACCACTTTACACAACTAATGTAATGTTAATTTTATTTTGACTCTGTAAAACTAAAATAATTAAATAATAATTAAATTAAAATAATTAAAAATGAATGATGATTACTTTATTATATAACATCAGGCTAATGTTACATCACACCTTTAACTAAATAAATGTTACGTTAATCAATACCTTGCTTCATCGATGTGTTTAATCATAAATACATTTAGTAAACTGAAATTGGTATTTATGGACATTTGAAACTACACAATTATTAATTTTAAAATATACTCAGTATTTTTAAATAGATGTTTGACAGTTATTCATACATTCATTATTTTTATCATACTTTGTATGTAAGGGTCGAAGTTTAGTGCAGTTAAAAAAGGAAAATACTTCATTCGTGTTCCCTATCCAACTAACAAGGGACCGTGAACTATATGGCATATTCTATTTAAAAAAGAAATGGATATTAATTAATTGCGACTCAATTGAACTTAAATTAAAAATATTTATCAACTAAAATTAACAAATATAAAGATGAAAAAAAAATTATTTAAGATTGATTGAAAAAAAAATTAGACCAAACGATTTAGAACATTCATTATAACATGTAATCGGTTTAAAAAAATGATAGAAATTGGATGAAATTTTTATAATTATTTTTAACTTAAAATTTTTTTTGTTGATAACTAACAAAATCATTTAAACAAAATAATTTCAGTATCCTGTTATTTAAAACATCTAAAGCAGGTTTATCCGGAGATCGTGCATATTCTGCTTATAATGTTTAGATATATTTGTCAACTGAAAAATTACGTGCTTATGAGTTCAGTGCTTATCTGAAAAGAATAACTATTCCATTAATTAAATAAGATATTAACTTTCTTAAAAGCGTCAAGCATTTGATTAAATACTGTTAATCATTAATACTGTTAATGAAAATATAAAAAACATGATCACTAATTTAGTATAAAAAGTGTTACCCAGCGGAAATAAAAGAATTAAAAGAATTGAGGTTTCAGTAAGGCGCCATTAGATACCCTACCCGCACGACTGTAAGGTTGTGCGTATTAGTCTAACCTGCAATATTGGAATTTCTAGGGGCAATTTTTATGCATTCCGTTTGTCTTTTAATGTGATGTCCCAATACTATTATAATTAAGCCTGGATAGGCAAAGTTTAGAACCCCACTGTAATCGTCCGATTAGCATAAAGTGAAGTTAAATAAATAAATAATAATAATGTGATGTAGTTATGTGATTAGATCTTTTAGAATTTACAATACATATTATTATAGAATGAAAATTAAAAATTAATTACATATTAAGATGTACCAGTATGCCAACAGTTTATATTATTTATAACAAATTATTAATATTATTTGTAATATAAAAATAAAAATCCTTGTATACCTATACTATACTGTACACATGCTGTATACCAAAATAAACTGTATTCATTTATTTAATCTTCTCCTCTTCTACCGCCAACGGTGTGAGGATCCGTTCTGTAGAGCTTGATCCATGAATCCCTCTCCTGTACCAATCGTCTTCTCCTTCCCCATTCCAAACCTCTTCTGTCAAAGGCCTCCTGCGCCTTCCAAAGACTTCCTTGGTCTTCGTTTCGGTCTCATACCCCGAAGTCCCACATTTGACCGTATCGTTACGTTTCGCACTCGGTCTCTTCTGTTCTTCCCTTCCATTCTTCTTAAATGTCGCATCTCAATGGCTTAAAGTTGGCTCTTGTGCTATTAGGTTAGAGTCCAAGGTTCACTTGAATAGGTTAGAATCGGTAGGAAAATGTTTTTATAAACCATTTTTTTTTTGTTTTTGACACTTCTTTTTTCCCTATGAATCCTTTCTTGGCGGAATTAAAACACCTGCTTGCAGCTTTTATACGTTCATTTATTTCGCCACTATCCAGCCGTGTTCGTTAAGGTGAGCATTGAGATATTTAAAATCCCTTAATTGCTCTATCATCTTGTTGTTTAGTCTTACGACTCGGTCCCCATGCTCCCTTTTTCCTGATTTTATTGTAAAGATGATTTTGGTTTTCCCTGTATTTATTGTTATGTTAATCACGTCCAACTCTTCTTGAAGGCTGCCTAAATTGAACTGGAGGTTGCTGTAATTGTTTAAAAAAACAATTATGTCATCAGCAAATGCGAGGATACTGAGGTGAGTTGGCCTGATACTGTTCTATCTTACTTTTCAGGGCCGTGTCCAGTGTCAAAATAAAAAGTAATGGGCATAGGCTACATCCTTGTCTGATCCCTTGTGTTGTAAAAAATTCCTGCGATGTCTCATTACATGTCCTCACCTGTCTGTATTTTGAAAAGACAGAATTCCTTTCTGGAATCCTAGAATGACCTTTTTTCCCTGAAAGCATTTATAATATCTTCCTTTTTGATTCTGTCGAAGGCCTTTGTGAGGTCGACAAAACAGGTGAAGATTGACAAAACTGTTGCATTTAGAACAGTTTGCAGAAATATGAGAGAAATGCCCCGCATGGATGAAAAATTGAAGCGTGGAGAAACTTGCTACCGGTCTTCTGCACATGAAGCTACATTCGCCAAAACTGGGATTACCGCACAGGAGAAACCGTCGAGTGTTACCGATTGTAATTGCAAGGTGGTTGCTATAGACAGAGTTGACATGACATTAAGTGCACTCAATTCAGGAAGGAAAACGCTAAAATGATATAAGGAGTTGTTTTTTCACTTGGTAGGTTTATTCGTATATAAAGCGTAATTTTCGCATCGAAATTGCACCGATTGATTTTCATTGAATAGCACTAATAAAAGACATTTTGCGAAAATATCCGCAAAACAGAAGCGTGGCAGGAGGAGGAAAAAGAAAGCCTGAGGATTTACCATTTCCAATAACTGATAGGCATTTTCTGTCAAAGTGGGAGAATCGTGCGGGCGAAAAACAGTTGACCCGAAGAAAGTGTGTCGTTTGCTAACAAATAACAGAAGGAGCGATACGCGGTACGAATGTAAAAAATGCGATGTCGGTTTAGGCATTGATAATTGCTTTGAAATTTTTCATAGACAACTAAATTATTAATCTGTTGTAAATATCCTGTTGTAAATATCAAATTAAGTTTTTTAGTTGATTGTAGAATTTAATGTTTATTATACAAAATTTTAATACTAAAAAATAACAGTCTTTAAATATTTAACCTTATGAAAAAGTATTACCAGTGTTTATTACGATTTGCCCCTTGAATAGTCAGGCGAAAAAGTATTCCCGTCCCAGCTATGGTCAGCGCTAGCCGAGCTCTGTCCCTACAGACAGTTTCGGCCAGGAGTATTTAGAGCTTTAAGTGTTAACTCTACGTGTTCCGGACATAGTAAAGAAATTACATAATTTTATTAAAGCGAAATAAATTAAAGTTTACAAGCATTCGACGTTTTATGGCTTATAAATTAATATAATCGAGATTAACAGTTATAAAATATGGAATGGTTAATATAATTAACAGGTTAAAAATATGTAAAGATACAAGATTAAGTCCTTACAGCACTAATAATATTTCATTGACTTTAAGGGAGCCCATGATAGCGTTCTTGAGACGAGCTATTCAAGGCCATGATAGAGTTAGGTGTTCCAACAAAATTAGTTCGCCTCGTTAAAGCAACAATGAGAAGGGTGCAATACACGGTAAAGATTCAGGAGGATGTATCTGAGTGCTTCACGACACATAAGGGACTTAGACAGGGTGATTGCCTGGCATGCTCCCTGTTTAACTTTGCACTAGAGATTGCAGTGAGGAGATCTGGAGTGTATGTAGGAGGCACCATCATCAACAAGACTACACAAATCCTGGGCTTTGCTGACGATATAGATATTGTAGGTAGGTCGTTTGTAGCCACCAAGGTGGCTTTTATTGCCCTTAAAGAAGCCGCAGCAAAGATTGTTTACCAGGATAAAACAAAATACATGATGGCGGGGTGTCGAGGCGCAGCGAGAAGAGGAGCTGAGGTCCAAATTGGAGAATTTAAATTTGAACGGGTAGATGAATTTGTCTAGCTCGGAACGCTGGTAAATGCAAACAATGATGTGCAGCTGGAGATAGGCAGAAGATTAGTGGCTACTAACATGTGTTATTTTGGACTGCAGCGGCACATGAAGAGCAAATATCTGTCTAGAAGGACTAAATTACAGCTCTACAAGACACTGATAAGGCCTGTCGTCAGCTACGGCTCCGAATGCTGGACACTATCCAAGAGTCAAGACTTAAGGCTTTACTGAGGTTCGAGTGGCTTATCCTCCGAAGAATATTCGGTCCAGTGTTTGTAAATCAAGAATGAAAACTAAGGACCAATGCGGAACTACAGATGTTGTACCAAGAAGCCGACCTGGCCAGATTTATAAAAGTGGGGAGATTACGTTGATCCGGACATGTTGCGAGGCTGACGGATGACCAAATTCCTAAGAAGCTCCTCAACAAACAGATCCATAGAACAAGACCAGTTGGACGTCCCAAATTACGTTTGGAAGACGACATCGCTGCCGATGCAAGGTCTGTCCTTGAGATGAGGAATTGGTAGGCGGCTGCTCTGAACAGGGATGACAGGTGGCAGGAGGGCTTGACCACCCCGCGGGTTGCGGTGCCATTAAAGAAGAAGTACTAATAATATAATATCTAATAAAGTTCTGCGTTTTAAAATTAATATATTCAAAGAAATCCTCGAAAAGCCAACCGACTTAAACTTTTTCATTAGAATGTTTTTTCAATAAATATCCTAGATCAATTCTGAAAACGTGCATGATATTTATAGCAGAAAAGATGACAATATTCTTATTTTATTTCGGAATTTATACCAGGGGTATGATCTCTCATTTGTTTCAATAGAAATATTTATTCAGTTATCCTATATGTCCATGTGAACCATATGGTCTGACCCAGGTGTAGATAAAATTATACAGAACAAAAATATGAAATGATTATGAAAATGGTGAAAAAAAACTAGAAAAAATATTTAAAATGGAAATTGTTCATCATAGAGATGTTTACGTTCCTGAACCACACGCTTAGATTTCACCAAACGGTGAGACGTATATTCTTCGACAGGACCAATCTCTATTGATAAAGGGAATGGACTATTGAAGAAATTAAGCAAAGCCTCAGGTCACTTAAAGCACTGAAGGCAACAATAGAAGCAAATAGGCTCATAGGTGAACCGGAAGTAATGGAGGATACCTTGGAGCACGTAAAAGAAAAGATAAAAAAGCTAGAGAATGAACTTGAAAGGAAGAAAAACAATAAGTGAGTCAAAGAATATAAAAGAAGGAAGGTTATTAATTATCCACAAGAAATGGAAAACTATCATCTCTTTCCAGTAAATTGTAATCAACGATTAAATTTTGTTTATTTGGAATTTTTAATACAGATCGGGGGCTAATAATAAATAACATTTTACTTAATTCATCATGTTATTATATTTTTTCATAAAATTTGTATATATATATATATATATATATTATGCATATGCTGTATAAGTGTGAATCTGTATAATTGTTTGTTAGTTGTTATTTGTAATATTAGTAGTTAGAACTTTATTCATACAAAGTCACCCATCTAAGTGATAACCACACTCGACGTTGCGTAACTATAATAACCTATAGCAAGTACCTATGCTCGCTCGACTACTCTCACCATTTATATTTATATATACCTATATGGATATATATATACATTATTCACGGAAATATATTAAATTGAATTTGTCATTAATAAGATGAAGGTCTACATTTTCCCAATAGCCTTGTTAGATATACTGGTTTAAATGAAAATAAAATTATTTACTCGAATGCCGTCAATAGGAATTTCTTATTTTATCTCACCCAATTAGAATGATTAATAAATTACTGGAGACGAGAAACTAAATATATTTAACCTTATATGTTAGAGAAAGCAATTATTGATGAAGCTTGTAAGAAATATGTATTAACAAATTATTACTACCAATACCTATACCAACTGTTCACCATTCTGTTTTAAATGCATTTAATATTTAATAATTCTGCGACAAGTCCCTTTAGAATAATAATACGGGAATAGCGTATAATCTAAAATGTCGTAGAGAAAAATATAATACATATAATTAGTTATTACAATTTAAATTATTAAATGAGGAGGAAATTAATTGAATAATTATATTAAATATACTGTAATAATTAATTAAAATTTAAAATTTATTTTGAAAATTGTAATTATATAATTAAAATTTAGTAATTAATTAAATGAGGAATTGAAAAAAAAAATTAATTACCTCCTAATACAATATTGAAAGAAAACTATTTCTATAAAGGAAGAAGAAAATAAAATAGAAATAGAAATAAGAATGCAATAATTCTAGATAGAGAAACAATTGATAGTTACATAAATGTATATATATATATATATATATATATATATATATATATATATATATATATATATAAATATATATATATATATATACAAATTTTATGAAAAACAAAAAAATAATATAATGAATGAAAAAATATAAATAATACTAACTATGATAGCTATTTTAAAAAAATACATATATATAAAAATGTGGGACTGGAAGTTAGAGCAGCCAAATTAGCAGAGAAAGAATATTAAGGCATTAAACCAACTATTTAATCAAATAATTTTGCAACAAGGAAGTTTCATTAATGCTCCCCTGTTTTCAGTATTGAAAACATCCTTTTCCCCCCTTCTTATTTTATATGCATACATACTAGCTCTAAGATAATGAGAGAAGAGAGAATGTAGAAAGTAGGATAATAGATATATAGTTGATAAGTTATAGTATGTAAGAAGGTAGTCTCTAACTTAGATGCAGTCCATAGCCCATTAGGTATAGTGCTAATCATTAGTCAATAAGTCTACAAGTTAGTTCATAAGAATATCTCTTTTATACATCTTGTATATCACATTATGGCTGTTCACTACATGATAAATATTTATTTCTCTTACAATTCGTTCACCATTTTATAACTAGGTTTATAGTGAGGACGTTGAAGTATTCCAAAATGCAATATTTTCGGAATTTCTACTGGATCTCAATCTCTCATTTGTTTCAATAGAAATTGTTTTCAGTAATCACATACGTCATTGTACCGTACCGTATGATCGGGATCAGATGTTGATAAAATTATACACAATAATAAGAAACATCTCCATATGATTATAAAACAGTAAAAAAAAACTAGTATAAAAATAAAATTCAAATTATAATCGTTTATTCCGAAAGATGTTTAAGTTCCTGAATCCCGCACATAGATCTTCAATAGAAATTACGAGATGTATATTCTTCAACAGGATCAACTTCTACTGCAACACGGAATCGTCTGTTAAAAAAATCAGAGAAAGAATCACGGTACTTATGTCACTGAAGGCAGCAATACAAGCAAATAGGATTAAAGGTAAACCGGAAGATATTGAAAAATGCTTGAATCATGTAAAACGAAAGATAAGAAAACTCGAGTGTGACCTTGAGAAAAAGAATAACAATAAGTGAATCAAGTGCGGGGAAGAAAGAAAGGTATTTACTATCTTCAGGAAAAGGAAAGTTAACAAATTAAATGCCTAACCAATTGTAATAAACTATTACATTTTCATATATTTGATATATTTAAAAATAACAGTAAGACCTTTTCAATCAATTAATCCTTATTTCACATATCGAGGCATTAAAAATTAAAAATAAATTAAATGATATTTGATTTAATTTATCAACAAAAAGCAAATATTAAATACATTTCAAACAGAATCGTAAACAGTAGAATCTTTTCGATTAGTTAACATAAGAGAAAACTGTAATATTTATAAGAAATAGTTTTCTCTGAAAGATAAGGTTAATTGTTTGTAGTCTCTTGTCTCCAGGTAGTTGTAATCATTCTAATCGGGTGAAAGAAATAGGGAAATTATTAACTTGTAAGCAGTAAATGGATTATAAGTTCTTATTTTTACTTTTATTAAAACGAATTCAACTATCTAATGTCATTGGAAAAATGTAGATCTCCATATTCTTAATGATCGATTCAATTCAATATGTTTATGCGTATAAAATGTATTAATGTATGTAGGTATATATCGTCCCTGCCATTTCCAACTATCGAATGTGGAAATCGGTACTTTTGAGGAGAATTAAAAAAAAGCAGTTTCAAGGTTCAATAAAAACTAGTGCCTATAGTCAAACCAATGACATTCGTTTTACATTGTCTTTGTGACTGATGGATGCCTCCATATGAATTTGATGTCAATTATCAATCCTAAAGCAACTGCTATGAGTCAACAACGAAAACGGGTTTTTTCACATTGGATACTTTGCGATGGACGATATGTCGAATAGAAGTTTGTTTGATTTTCTGCTTCGGAGAAAGGAATACAGATCCTCGTTCATCTGCTGACCCCGATCGGCCATAATGTATGGATCTCAACTGACCAATCAATGTCCTTTGACCCGACTGTACATCGGTGAGAAGAAAACTGGTGAATCTTTAACCACTTTACTATTCATTCGACAACATTTTCATTTAATTTATTTTTATCTAGTAAGAGTCAGGGAGATGTAAACATAATTCCTTATATATATTAAAAAATATGTCATGGACAGATAATGCCAAAAACAACTCCAGACAGACACCCAACATTTTATTACAGAGTTTTGGGGCTCTTTCTAAAATATAAACTTATATATTTATAAATATTTTTTAATTAATATTCCAGAAATAGAAAACATACAAGCCCGTTCAATACACAAGAATCTACTGAACATTTGCAAGTTAATCTCATTAATGTCTCTATTTCTCCTGAATGAAAAAATAGAATAAATTCTTGATAAGCGTTTTCGACATCCTACCATATGTTCTCCAAGATATTTAATGTTTTTTTCGGAAAACATGTAAAATAAAATATTACACGGACAATTACATCTTTTTTTACATTAAAACAGAGATGATGTGATATGTTCCATTCATTCTGAAAAAGACCCATTTAATTGATTTATATTTAACTATGTCTTTAATCAGACACTTGAAAAGTTACCGACTGTAAAATTTCACTGCAATTCTCGTTGAAGATAATAATGATAAAACCTCAGGGAGGAAATTCACGTATCTAGTTAGTAGGTACCATTTCAGCTGCGAAGGTAGGTTCCACGATTTCATTGATATTGCCGCTGCAAATTCGAATCTCATGGCTATGTCCCCAACAGTTACTGATATAGTCGCTAAGGAAAACTTCTTTATTAAGAAAGTATTTCTCCGCTCTGAGAGATCAGAAGATATAACGATCTGCTGAGGTGTTCCTCTAAAAGAACAGGATATAATTACAAAAACACTCAAAAAGTTATTTATTTTATTTTAATCAAATAAATGAAGAAAATTGAGAAAACAGAGAATAATAACAACATAATCGTTTCCAGTATATTGAATATAGTAGTTATGGTATAACAATCTATAGTTCAACAAAAATATAGATAAAATGTTCATGACTAAAAAGTTCAAAGGTAACGATCAGCCTAAATAAGTAGCTTAGGAACCTTTTTTAGTTGTAATAGTTAATGGAAATATGTGGGTGCTTAAAAACTATTGGAAAATATTTACTTCTGTGCCTTACAGAAATAAGACTAAATACAACAGCTGTTTAGGATACTATCAATTAAGTAATAAAAATAAACATAAAAATCATGTTATAAATGAGCTGTTATTATTGAAAGTAGTGCCATTTGAATCCAAAAAAATATCGTTTATTCTTCACAATAATTTTTAATTATTTCATAATAAACATTAAACTTTAGCACTTTGCTAAGTGCTAAGAGTTAAAAACATAGCGTTTGTCCATATTTTTATTTAATTCAAATGCAAACCCATAAATATCTCGTCATGAAAAAACTGACGTATACCACTTTCTAAAACAACAGCTCATATCCATAAAATACTATCATTATTATTTTTTTTAAGAAGCTGAAAACATTGGACAAATGCTGTGTTTACCACACATGTATTGTTTAATTATCAATTAAGTAAGTAAAATTAAAACTGAGTATACAACTGCATGATTTAAGAGGACATCTACACGTGTTCTAAATAACACATAAATAGTTCAAAATATTATTTTTGAAGATAAAAAAATTGAGTAAATAAATTAGATATAATTTTTTAAATATTTTATTTGAAAAATTATATCATATAACAATTAAATTAATTATAATAAATAAGATATAATCTGAGTATACTACGTACCAGCTTCTAAAGGCTTCGGAGAAACATTCATTACAATTTCATATACTGTTTTACTATATAATCTAACCCTTATTACTAACAATTAACAATTATTACTAACAATCTAACCCAACAAAACTCTAACTGTTTCAGTTTTGAGCAAATTGTACCTACTATCGAATTTTGATGTTGGAACGAATATTTAAGTTTGATGTATTGGATAAGAAAAAAAAAATTATTGAAGTAGAGAGGAAGTTAATTGTATTTTTTCGTTTTGTTTATTTTTTACATTGATTGGAGAAGCGAAATGAATTAATGAAATTACCTGTACCATTACAATCTACAATGAATGGCCTAGGGTTCAGTATGTGGTGGAGACAATACTGTTTCTAGGACAATGGTGGTACAATAAGGAGATTATGCTAAACCACCAGGTTTTTCCCTTATATCTAGCATCTTATAGAGGCTGGGTGAGTCCCAAGAGGGTCTCCTGATCTTGCAGGGCCCATTCCCGGCTGTAAAGAGGTTAAATTGTTTATATAGCTGGTTTCGAACCCGACAAAGGCAACTCAGCGCTCTACAACTGAACTAACCCCACTATAAAGCATATATATTTATATATATATATATATATATATATATATATATATATATATATATATATATTACCTCTAACTTACTAACTTTTCAGATTTAATTTGTTCTGGATACAGTGAAGGGACTATTCGAAACAAGTAAAGGATAGAACGATCACACCCTGAAGAATGATTCCTCGAAAGGTTTTTCCAATTGAATTTTTCGATATTCGTTTATCATTACAACAGGAAGGAAGAGAATTGGATTCCATGGATATTGAAGTAAGAATATCAACTGGAAGATTGAAAATTGCCTATAGGGCCAATTGTCACCAATCATATGAGAGCCTGCCACGGTGTTTCCAGGTTCGGGGAATACGGGTACTGTGGACCTTCCTGCAAACGATACTCTAGGACATAGTATACCTAGGTAATGGTGTGATAGTGAATCCTCTGCTATATGAATAACATTAACATACTCACCGGCCGGTAATACCATGTCTATAAACATCAGAATTTAAAATTTTAGAAGACTAATCAACGTGAACTGTATAACCAGACATTTGATGACTAGCATGATTATTTCATTACGTTAGATTTTTTAGTGCACGTTTACGTTAGAGAAACAACGTTTACTTAATATTTATAATATTAAAATTTAAAATTAGGGTTATAAATTAGAAGTTTATAGACTTGTACTGAATAATGAAAATGAGGTTGATACGTTCGTTTATAAAATAAATGTAAAATTTTGTTTGAGATTATATACGTATATGATCGCTGGTGTCTACAATTCACCAAACGTTTTTATTATTTTTGTTACTTGTCATTTCATTTCATACGAAATATTAGTAAATATTATAATAGATATACAAATGAATATATGTCTTAAGTAGGCGGAAGTCCCCAAGTCTAAGTATTAAGAATAATTTATGTTTTAAATAAAATAAACAAAGTTATAAACAAGAACTTTTTACTTTATCGAACAAAAACCAAGTCTCTCTCTCTTTCTCTAATTCTTTGTCTCTCTCTTCCTCACTTCCTCTGAATATAAATATATATAAGTTAAGGATCAGACCTGGGTATTGTTAGATCTTAATCCTACTTCAGCATGTAAGCAATGCTACTATTGTTATATTGCGAGCTTCTGCTTCAATAGAGCCAGTATATTTCTAGCAATTGTGTTAATATCTAAACCCTTTCTTTTCTTTCATATAATTTTATATCAATTTATATATATATATATATATATATATATATATATATATATATACACACATATATATATGTATATACCGTATTAATTAAATAATGTATATATACATATGATAGAAAAAATCACAGTTATTTATTTTATTTTAAACGTACGTTCTTTACATAAAACTATACTTTATACTACACTACTGTTCTTTAAATCTTACAAATTTATGTGGGTAATGCCATTCTAATAGAGTTTATTAATATCCTGTATCCTTAGCTCTCAATAGCCATCAATTAACAATCTATTTATAAAATGTTTGTATCAATATGATCCTTATGAAATTTTTTATCACTTCTTGTCTTGTTCAATTTTAGAATTTACATTTGCATTCACATTTTATGGTCGCAATAAATGATCCAAAGTAATTAATCCATAAATTTGAATACTTAATTCATAAATAAATTTAATAATTTATCTGAAGGATGTCTACCAAACTTATTTTATATCAGTACAAGGGTGAATGTTTCGGTACCGACACACAGACAATTTGTTGAAATCTGATTATCATTCTCGATATTTTGAAGTTGTAGCGAAATACTCTCTCATATTCATTTTTACAACATAATTGAGTGATAATATGCATTTAAAAAATGAAAATAGTTTAATTATTGAATAATAAATCTTTAATAAAAAAAATAAAAGAACAGAATCACCCATTTACGTTTTATTAAAATAAAAACACTTTATTTATTCCTATAGAAATTGCAGTATTTTCATTTACTTTACAGTGCAATCTAATAAAACTGAATAGTGCAACAGAAAAGAACTGTTTGATAGCAGATAAAAGAAAATCCGAGGAATAGCGAAGAGCCAAGCCGAGGGTTGATTAAATAAATGATGATGAACTCATTGGAAGTTTTTGATTCTGATGGCAGCGATTACGTCTTCAGGTCCTGAATTAAGTAAATTTAGATTCTGAATAAGCTCTCTGATTGAATAAAAAAAAAAAGAGGCAAATTGCAAAGTCAATTGAATTTAGAAGAGAGAAGGAGGCGAGAAACGAAAATCTTAAATTGATATTGGGAGAAGTAATTGTGAATTAAATTGTTGCCGTCTTGTCTTAACTTAGTCCAGTTTATACTTTATTTTTTTAAAATTGACTTATGCTCGAAATGGTGAGAAGCCAAGGATTACTAATACGTTTTTTTTTCTAAAGGCAAAGTGAGGATTTAGTTAGTTACTCCAGTATACTCCAGTGGCTGCAGGAGTTTGACACCCCCAGCAATTTGTACTCCCTCGTAAGTAGCTACCTCTAATCCTGACGCTCCTTTCACTGAGGTAGCCACTTACGAGGGAGTACAAATTGCTGGGGGTGTCAAACTCCTGCAGCCACTGGAGTATGCAGGGCCGGAGGATACGTATGTCAAACACCACGAGCATGACGTACTTCTCCGCCATCTCATCCACGTCCCTGCGCACTCTCAGCAGTGCATCGGTGGTTTCCTTGCCACTGCTGTGGTCATCAGTGATCGAGGCGAACTGCTGTGGGTGGCTAGCTGCACTGAGGCCTCGGCTGGTAACGATGAGGCTCTCCAGGACTTTACTGACGACTGGGAGGAGGCCATATCGGCCTATACGCCTTATCCTTGCCACCTCCTTTGTAGAGCAGTCTCAAGTCCACGATCCTCCACTTATTTGGGAACCGGTCCTGGTCCTATATATACGTAAATATATAGACACTCATTGAAGGTCATCCTCAATGAGGGGGTGCTGTTCTTCAGGATCCTGGCGTCTATCCCGTTAAGTTCTGGGGTCTACCGATCATCTGCTTATCCACGGCCAGACGAAGGTCCCAAATATCACATGGTAGGCACAGTTTGGAACCAGAAGGGCACACCGTGGTGCATCTAACCATTTTATCTTCTTCTGTATTCTGAGACGGATCATTCCTGGGGTATTTATAGTCTATATACATCTCAGCTGTCTCCTCCAGGGTGGTTGCCTGGGCACCTGCCACTCTGATAGCCGCCATCATCTTCAGAGCTTCACCATGCCCAGTGCCACCCTTTACGCGATACCCCTGGGATTCTTCTCCGATTCCTCTACGATGAACTCTTCCCATGATCTCTTCTTCTGATGACGCACGCTGTTTCGGTTTGCCCTATACTTCACCTTCGTTTCCTGCCGGAGTGCAGGTCTCCTCTCCTCATCCCTGCACTCCTGGTACCTGCGTCTGGCCCTTTAGTACTCCCTCTTGAGGAGCGTCAGGGCGAGCGTCCAGCGGAATGGCACCGGAATGCGGTGCTGGAGGGTCAGCGCTGTTATGGCGCCCATCAGCTCCTCCACTCCTGGAGGCCTATGGCTCACTAGCTTTCCATCGGCGCTATCTCTTCCCATTCTCTGTCGACCAATATTCCCTCCAGTTCCCTGGAGAAAGCTCCCCAGTCCGCCGTTCGTGTCACGAAGCCTTTCTCTACTGGCAAGGCTCCGCCTTCCTCCTCTACCACAAGGCTATGACCCGGAGGTATTATTCAGTAAACAACCATTATCAATAACTTAGGACCTACAGACCTTGCTGAGATTCACCCATCATCTAAAACATGCGAAAGCTAAATTCGGATCTACTGATTAAATTTAATTTTTACTTCTACTTGATTAAAATTGAATGAGCAATGTACTTTTATATAAATATTGAAGAGCTACAGTATCGAAAATTCATGATGTTTATATTTGTTAGGTTCGGTCTTACAGAATTTCTGTAATTTTAAATTATTTTTGTTCTTTTATAAAAAAAAGTTTTTTTTTATATTTATATATGTTAAAAATGTCATCTGCCGTGTGTAATACATAAATAAAGTTTGAAAGACCAATATGCATCAACCGAATCCATGACACTTCGTAGGTTATAGTGGACAATTTTTATTTTTTTTTTAATGCGTTTATACAGATTGATTAAATTCGTAATTGTACACTGGTTCATAGATCTTCATTTTAAGGGGGGTTTTCCGATTTAATGAAAAACATTTTCTCAATAACTATATCGTTTTTACTATTTATTTTATACTAATATACATAGATCCTGGAATATTATGCATCTGGATTCGAAAAATAAATGACATAAATTTATTCTCTCCCGAAATAAAATAGTTTCAGATCCATGACAGAAAGTTAGAATACGAAATAAAATATAAGAGAAAGGAAATGGGAGTAAGTCGGCAGATTTAATTGGTGCTCGTTGGTTCGACGAAGGCGGTAGACCACATAGAGCTGGAGAGAGCTCGATATTAGGCAAAGTACTCGGCTGCTCGAGGCTTCTCTTTGTCTTATGTGCTTTATCTCCAATCTTACTCCAAGTGCAATGCCCTTTGAGGGGTATACGTGTAACTTCTCCCTTATATACAACTGAAGGCTCATCTATATTAAAATTCGCGACTTCCCCGATTCCAGGATTAGTTTCTGGCTGTCCTAGTTATGGAGTTAACTTTTTATAGATATTACTAAACATTTCTGAAGCTATAACTTTCCAGTAGATTCTGATTCGTTTTATTAATTTTCTTACACAACAGTTACATATGAAGAACACTATTCTTTTCCTGATTAAAACGATTGAAAGTTGAATACAGGTATTTTTATAAATAATATAGTAATAATAATATGTTCAGCCAAGTTTTGTAAGTCATGTTGTACAAAACAATCATCAGGACTGTTTTAACTTATGGATCGGAAACTAGGTAAACTCTGTCCACGGCAGATGCCTACAGCGTCTTGCAGCACCTCCAGAGACACGAGGCGCCGAGCAATATCTACGGCCTGGTCAAGAGCTACCTCGAGGACAGACGAGACACGGTCCGGGGTAGCTAACACAAGCACGAGGACAGGGTGGAGCGCGAATGCCCACAGGGCTCGGTCTTACGACCGGCCATGAGGGAGTTGGTATTCGACGAGTTGCTCGGCGTCTTGGAGCAAGAGCGGTTCCCTACCACGGCGTATGTTGACGACCTCGCCGCGATTGTCTACTCGGAGAGCAGAGCCAGGATCTCGGTGGAGGCCGAGAGGTTTGCCAGCGTAGTAGGTAGGTGCCTGGTGTGAGAGTATAGGCCGTTAAGGATGACAGCCGCCAATACGCAGGCCGTTCTCTTGCGAGGAAGAACGGATAGGGCTCAACCTATCAGCTTCAAGGTAAATGAGCACAGAATCAGAGCAAGCGAGGAGGTGGCATACCTTTTGGGGCCTCAGGTACCCAGTCAGCATGACAATCTACAAAGGAGTGGTCCTTCGTATTCTGAAGTACGCGTCCCTCACCTGGAGCGAAAATCTCTCACAGCGGCAACGGCACAGAGAACGGCTCTGCTGCGAGTGACCGTAAGGTGTACCGGACAACACTCCACGAAGCGGTGCAGGTCTTAGCGGAAGGCATGCCTTTTGACCTCCAGCTGAGGGAGGATGCTACTAAATATGACGTGAAGAGGAGAGGCTTCGCAGCTTTACCGGAACAAATGCAAGTGAGGATTCAGACAAACCCGAATAAATGGAAGGAAGAGATCAGGAAGGACTCACTGATGGCGTGGAATCAACGGTGGGCTACAAGCGAAAAAGGATGTACATTGAGGAAGTACTTCTTCACCGTTGACGCGGGAATAGACGCCATGTCCTCTCTGACTACTGGATGTCGCAGATCCTCACGGGATACGACGGATACGACCTGGACCCCAATTGCCCCAGCTGCGGAGTTCCGAATATAGCGGAGCACATAGTAGCATCATGCACCGCGAGGTGTTCGACCAAAACGGGATCATACCGGATAGACGAGGACGTGTTGCCTGAGCTTGTGAAGCACGAGAACTACACAAGCTTCAGGGAATTCGTAAACGGATGGAGGAAAGCTGTTGGTCCGACCCACTTCACAACACAAAGAGGACCGGCACCAGGAAGAAGAGGACCGCTGGAAGGTGCATACCACAGTACTTGAGATGATTTTTTAATAAACGGAAAAAAACAAGTATAAAAATCCCGAAAAAAGTACCTCCAGTGGTGAACCCCCACTGGAGTTAAACCCTGTATGCCTACAGGCAGAGAAGGGAGGTAAAAAAAAAAAGACACTTGCGCCACTCTTAGTACCCTAATGGTATTCCAAGCTCACTGAATTTGTTCTCCTTTTTTCCAAAAATGTAAGTTTATGACTTCTTTATCACCTTAGAAATACTAGTGCGATGTATATATACACACACACACACACATATATATATATATATATATATATATATATATATATATATGTATATATATACACATTAATCCCTGTAATCCTATATTCTATTAGGTAAATAAGGAAGAGTTAGGTTTAAATTAAATTAAACAGTCCAATATCAAAACAAATATTATACCAAAGAAGAAAATATTTTCTTCATTCATTCAACAGCACTTTATGCTGCCATGGCTAACCGGGCGATGCTTTGTCTATACAGGTGTTATTAGGATATCTTTAAAGAGTACCTGATTTAACTTTTCGGGAACCCCATTTTTAGCCCTTACGAAGGACGTCATAACCAGATATCTTTTACTCCCTATAAAAATTTCTATGGCCATTGCTACGAATCCTCCATCTACGGTATAGTAGGTTTGATGTTAACCATAACCGACCCCTACAATAAATTACTAAGAAGTAGGATAAGTTAGTACTAAAATAAAATTGGATAACAAAGCGCGAGAATAAGCTGAGTTAAAGATTGCTATTTACATTCTTCATAACAATATAATGATGTAACGAGTATAACAAATGACGATTGAACATATGCGATAGGTTTTCTTACATTACTAGTAGGAATAGGTTACATTATCGCGCTTGCATAATATCCATCCTATTTATAAGCTAATACACATTAATTAATAATTAGATTCTTGAAAATACTCTAGTGCGCCTGTAATTACGTGCATCTGTGCATATTTATTGTGCATTAATTACATTTTTATAACAAAAACTAAACAAGACTGTGTTATGTTAAAACATAAATCAAATTTGTATTTGTCTATAAAACTCTACTTAGCACGTACTTTGGTAAAACTAGTATCTATTTTAAGGTATTTGTAATTAACCTAGTTTGAAAATATCGAAATAACATTTGAAATTCTGATAATGGCTTATGCAAATAGCGGCAAACATGGCTTGAACTTCTAATTGGAAAACAAAATGCTCAATAAATGGCCAACAGATATGAAATTCACATCAGAAATCTGATTTGGATTAGGTTGACCAATCGGACGAATCACATCCTTATCCCAACAAATGTGCAAGTCGTTAGTCCACTACGGTCATCAGTAAATACAAAATGAGCATGTTTTTAATCAACTTTTAGTTATTCAACTAATGTTAAGGTATTGTAATGCATATATTAATGAGATTTACTAGCTATGTATACTTTTAATACTACATGTATTAACCAAATGATAATCATCAATAATTTATTTTATTTTATTTGTTTATTTACTTGCATATGGTAAGTTGAATGTTGAAACAATAATATACATGTATAGGTAGAAAAAAAGATCCGATACTTACGACAACATCTTGACGCAATCTTAACTTTAAAGAGTCATCAATCTAGACTAAACCAAAAAACTCTTCGCCGTTTCAGGCTACTTCAACATTTACTTGACAAACGCTCTAAACTCCCAATTAATAATAAAAGACTCGCACACAAAATTATTATACAACTATTTGGAATTGCAGAGTAGATCTTTAGGGTTCCTCTAAAAAGCAGTTTCTCTTCATGTCTTTATCTCACACCATTCATGCTTTTTACTTATTGGACTGTTATTTTAATCAAGAAGTAATAAAATATGTTCATTGAAACTAAAACTCCTTTTTGAAAGGAATATCGGCCCTCAATCACCAAAAGACCAGTCAACAATGAAAAACTAGATTGTATTTAAATATGTACTTAAAAAATAAAATAATGATTTTTTAATATTAAAATTATTAAAATGTTAACGTTTATAGCACGAGCAGTAAACTGATACAAAGTAATAAAAACTAATTACTTATTAAATAATAAGATTATTTGTTGCAGTTACATTCTCTACGCAATAGTAATAAAATTTATATTTCTCTAACTCTCTCTCTGTGGGAATTTATTTATTTATTTATATATCTATAATAAGTAATACTATCATATCAAATAGGCAGGGACAGTAATGCAAAACAATATTATCCCGAATATCGGGGTAGTTCGTTTATTAGATGTCTTATTGGAAATAAATATTTTATGTACTTTCGTTACCTTAACTTTTTACAACAAAGTGAAGGAAACAATGCAATAATATTAATATAAAAAATTATATAAAAGATGAAAGAAAAACATTATGTTTTTCAAGCAGCTTATGATAACCTTATATATGCATGCATTTAAAATTACACTTTATTAATTAAAATACCATTAAAATGTAAATTTGAATAACTGGACTCATATCACGGAGTAAATTTCCAAACGTATTATGATTCTGTTGGAATGTTTCCTAATTAAAAAGAAAATAATAACCCAGCATTGCGGTTGAATAATTTGGTTAGAAATACTGACGTGTCCATGTTTGACAGACCGCAGACTTTATTAATCCGTTGGTCACCTGCGTGGAGGTTTATATTTGGATTGGAAACCATGTGAAAATAATAAAACTGTCACAGTATTATTGTAAAGAACTGAAATCGAAGCATAGATAGAAAGATAGGGATAATAAAGAGTTAAAAATGACATTGACTCAAAAAATTGATATAAACAATTACAATTCGCCGTCGAACTTTAGTTATTTCGTATATAGGTAATAATATAAGGTTCGTACCTCATTAATTTCGTAAGTAAAATGGGTAATTGTTTAGAAACATTATAGCAATACAAAGTCTAACAATTGATTACTGGATAAGTAATTTATAAATAATACCCTAGATGAATAAAATTGAATCAATACATTTCAATTGTGTAAATGAATTGATTAGCATGTTTTACCAGAGGTTTACCACGGATGTAGGAATACTCCTAGAACTATAGTTATAAACTTTACTGAAATACCTCAACATTCCTGTCATAGCCGTGGTTCAACTCCCCCACGTATTCGATTAGTAAGCTAAGCGGGAGGAGCCCTTATGGTGCATATAGATAGTTTTCAACAATCAAAGTATGTAATAACATATTCAAAGACAATGTTTAGATTCTAATAGCAGTAACAGTATGTCTAGTTCTTACAGTAAATTTATCCACATTACTCATTAATAAAACAAAACAAACAAAGAAATGTCGTAATTCAAATTATTATTTTAAATTATGAGAAAAACCTTATGAATGCATAGGACAGACCGATACTATTATTTTAAATAGTAACTGTAATTAACATTTACATACACAAGATAACATTAACATGTAAAGGTACAAGACTTCGGTAAATGATTAACGGTCTAAATAAAGACAAATATAGTTTCCAAATTATCTAAGAAAAATATGGATGACCATTGATATGAATACTAGCTTTTGCCCACGCCTTCACTCACTTGGAATTTGGTCTGCCACATAAAGTTTCTTGACAGATAATTTTAAATAAATAATTGTTTGTAACTATAAGTTACTCGTACATCCGAAATTTCAGATGTCAAAACGGACGGATTCCATACAATCTTTGAACACCTATTATATTTAGGCGGAACCCTTGGGGGTGGAATTGTCCATATTCCATTCTTAGTGCTCATTTAAACTATACAAACAACCTATCTGCGAATTTCAAGATGCTAAGTTCAGTGGTTTCGGCTGTGCATTGACCGCTGGGTGTGTTAGTCAATCAGGTTACAGTTTTATATAAATTTCGCCTTTGTGGTGTGTTAATAAAAAGTAGCCTATGTCCTTCCGCAGGCTTGAGATTATCCATATCAAATTTCATCACAAACGGGTGAGCATAGTCGTGAAATATACATTGGACACTGATTAACAAATGAGACGGACAGAAGTTACCTTCGTTTACTATCGAAGTTATACCAAAGGATTAGTATGTAATGTTATGGAATTTATTTTAAAGGATTACTTAGTATAACGGTTTCACTTGTCGCACGGCAGAAGCGAGAAATTAAAACTGAAAGAATTAGAATAATGTATATACATATGTAGGAATTTTCTCGATGTGTCGTAATTTAGCGGTATACCCAATATTACTGTAAAGTTTCATCCAAATCCGTTCAGTAGTTTTTGCATGAAGGAATAACAAACGTATATCCATCCTCACAAACTTTCGCATTTATGATATTATTAGCGAAAATATGCTCATATTTCGAGTAAGAAACACGTGAGGGAGCTACTCAGGGAGGAGCCCTGTAAAGATGCTAACAATATTTAACAATTAAATTAAATAATCGCGATTACTTACTGACCATATGCTGGAGGTAATATTGAGAATGAGTAATAACCAAGTACTTTTTAATGATGTTTATCGTAATATTATGACCAAATTACACAAAATCATTATAAATTGTAGCCCATGTGTTATTCTGATGAATAACCTATTTGACTGTAAAGTTTCCTCTAAATCCGTTCAGTAGTTTTTGCGTGAGAGTAACAAACATACAAACTTTCGCATTTATAATATAAAAGTTTATTTTTAAAAGTTTTATTTTATTTTATTTTCATTTAGCCCTATTTAGCGTTCGCTATAGGCTTCACACTTTGTTTATCCGCCTCTGATTACTGTGTTTTTAAATGCCCGGATTTGAAACAGACACGACTCGTTTCAATTTTATAATTTCTTTTTAAATGATATCGATCTTCCTTTCAGTTGATTTTATTAAAATTTGTATAGAAAAAAAGTAAAAAATAATTAATATAAGTAATTAGCAGGTCATTGTAAGGTAAGTAATTATAAAAGAATTATCTGAAGAGCGGTAATTATTACTATAGTCGACGACATGAAATTAGGCGGCTCAAAGAAAATGCGGTGTTACCACTTGTAACGGGAATTTGGGCGTGAATTTACTCAAAACTGCCAATATTTGACAACAATGTGCTAGGTATGTTGCCTAGTTCTCCCGGTTTCAGTTATTTCGTTTTTACCCTTGGTACGCTATTGTAGGTGGCAACACCGCATTTTCTTTGAGCCGCCTAATTCCATGCCGTCAATTATAGTTAGTTCTGATTAGGTTAAAAAACAAGAACTAACAAGCGGTGTCAGTGCTCGGGGCGGTTTTAACGTCCCTACGCATTTTTTTTTCTTTTTCGTGCTCTTGACAAGTGCTTTAGAAAGCCAGATAAACCTAATGTTTTCAGTCGTAAATAATATTGTTTCAACAATTTTCATATATAATAAAAATGCTTTGGATAAAGCCCTCCTAAGATAGAAACCATGACGCTGGAAGCGATCTCCCAACCCCACTTTCTACGAACCGGCTTTTCCAATATACGAGCAGGCTACCCAAACCTCCTTAACCAATCCCTTTAGTACAGATTCACCAGTTACCTTCCCTTACCGCCGACGAACAATCAGGTTTATGGACAATGACAAATCTATGTAAGTCTAAGAATTATGGTTGCTGTGGGTCACGACTATCTATATATTTCACCCGCAGGCAGCTGTAGGACGGATTTATGGGAGGTAGTTGAAATTATGGAAAACCCCTATTGGATTCTCGAGAGAAGTATAGGGTCGTCCTTCTCACCTGTGGACGGTCACTCACTTTAAGTGCTAACCACGCTTGACGTTACTTAATATTGATTTTTGACCAGCATCTCAGGCCCCCAATAATATATGTACACACACACACACACACACACACACACACACACATAAATATATATATTTTTTTTTTTTTTTTTTTTTTTTGTCTAGCTGGAATGCGTGCCTTGGTAGCTCAGTGGTTAGAGCACCGCACTAGAAACGCGGGCGACCCGGGTTCGAATCCCGGCCAAGACATAATCTTTTCTCTTCAAAATTAAAAAAAAAAAAAATATTTAAATAATTAAAAAAGAACCATAAATAAAAAATAAATTATGAATATAAATTTGACGTGTCAACGAGATCCCGATTAAAGTAATGTTCAATGAACATACTTCCCCGTGTATACCTCGAAAAATTGCGAGATCACAGGGATATATAGGATCAGTGAAGAGAAAGGATTTGTCTAGCTGGAATGCGTGCCTTGGTAGCTCAGTGGTTAGAGCACCGCGCTAGAAACGCGGGCGACCCGGGTTCGAATCCCGGCCAAGACATAATCTTTTCTCTTCAAAATTAAAAAAAAAAATATATATATATATATATATATATATATATAAGAAATCAACATCATTTTTTTTTATCATGTTAACTTTTAAATGGTCTAACACATGATTAAGAAGATCAGTAAATGCAACTAAATAATAAGAGTAGTAAACAATGAAATTAGTACTTTACCAAACATTGACATAGCAAACCAAGTATAAAGATAAATTAAATTTATGAATAATATACATAGATAATCTTCGAAGTGTATTACGTCTAAATAGTTAATCACCAAGGAAAGTGGTCAACAAATCACATTTTCACTTAGATCGGAACATCCGTCTAATAGAATGTACGCTTTACCTTTTTGTCGCTAGTAGGGCTGGAAGTCAACTCCGGGGTATGCGCTATTAAAAGTCTCAGTTGGGAATACATCTTTGTCCAGTCAATGTCAACAAACTTTTCTTCAACGATTTGTCTTTTACAACCCATCAACTCCAAGCAACTAAGTCTGACAGACGGATATTCCACATAAGCGCAAATTTTTGCACGTATACCTGACGGATACTCCAATACATTCACTATTCCAAGTTAGTTTTTTATAAATTAAAATATACTGTATAAATATAAATTAGAGGCTTTTTGACTAAACAGCAACCAAACAAATCGAAGAACGGCATGCAAATGCCAAACAAAATCTTGTCTTGAATGCTCAAAAAAGTTTTGCATTGACTGTGTATTGAAAATGTGCCGATAAAAATAAAATAAATAACTCAAAGTCAAAATAAACACTCGAGCATTACTAACCAAAATTGTTACGCCCAATTTTAAGGATTAAATTTTATGTAAATATTATAAAACACTAAATACATAATTTCTACACTCAATTGCTGTTTTTGTGATTGTTTGCACATCCGTAATAATGACAAAGAACATAATTGAACGTTTGAGTGGAAGAAAAGCAATATTTACAAAAAAAAGTAACAGGCACAATCAGTTGTGCGATAATTTTTTTTTTAACATTACAGTTTTTCCACTCAAACATTGAATTATTAGATATTATAAGTATTATTAGTGTTAATATATAAGTATTGTAATGTAATAACTCGGTTTAAGTAAGAAAAATGTATAGTGATAAATGACGCACTTACGAAAGTTTGAAATTCCTACCCGTCCGCTAGACAGGTCCTACGTAAGTGTTATCATTGCTTTAAAACGGTTTACACAACTAACGAAAAAAAAAATTGTCAAGTCCTATTGTATATCTACTTCATAAATAGATATATATATCTATATATATATATATATATATATATATATATATATATATATATATATATATATATAAATAGAAAAAGATTGACCATTTTTGGTTATAAATAGATTTAGGAGAAATAAAAATAATTAACTAAACGTCATAGTTAGCACATAGGATAGACCAAAGATGAAAGAAAATTAAGACCAATTGGAGCTCTGAGCTGACCATTTTAGGCAACCCTTGTTGGAACGCCTATAAAGTTAAGTACTACCAAAATCTTTTCAGTGATAGTCTATCCTTACTACCTATGCAAATATGTGGTTCTTATTTTAGTCCTTATTTTATTAGTCCTAAGAGAAATAGTTACAAAAATGCTCTCGAGTCATGAAGTACAATTAAGAGACTTCATCTGCCATTACTGACAGGACCTGACCCGGACACCCCCAGAGAGCGGACAGTGGTGTCTTACGGACAGAGCTAATTCGAGCGATTCGATTAGGACTCCGTTCAGGTGACATATTAATCTGAGATTAAGCTAATCTCGTTTATAACTGTCGCCCTCGGAGGAGGGAGCCTTGTTAGCGAATCCTGTTTGCCTCGCCTCCTTCCGCTCAGGACTTATGTCCTAATCTCTTTAATGCCCCGCCCGTGAGGCCTATGCTCAGCCTCCGATCTACCTGCACTAATTAACCTCTCCTATTTAATGATCAATTGATTAGTAGTGGCTCCAATTATATGTACCTCTAGTGAAACTCCTTCAACAGAAATAGTTCCACAGTTGCAAACAGATTTAATTTGATGGGCATTTTTGAGTTAAGCCTTTAGTAGCTATTGTATTGGTTAAGCTTTTTAATTCATGAATGACACATCTGATATTCCATTTCCAACATTCTTTTTAATAAAGTCATATTTTGAGTTGAGAATTTTCCAATAGTTTAGGTTACCCAATTAACAATGGCTGCCCGAGCCACAGTAGATTCCACAGATTAGATTCTTGATTAGTACTGCATAAATAATTTATAAGTACTAATAAATAATAATTGCATAAATCACCGAGTCGGTATTGAACTCAGGATCTCAACAGTCTACATACTTAAACTATTGATATATGTTTGTAAATGTCTGTGACGCAGTTTTACCCAGTCTTCAGCTCAAAATTGTAACTATAAATTAAAGATGTAAAATTTTAACTTCACAAACTAGAATTTTATTTTTAGATTGGTTCTATTTTTAATCTTTATCTATTAGTATTCAAAGAAGCATATGACTGACATTCGGCTCATGGCAGTGGTTGATTGGAGAAGCTCAGCAGAGGAGCGTGCTCACTGGAAGCATGGTCGAAGGGCCAAGGTTCATCAAGGATTTCAGGGACTGACAGAGTTAGAGTTTAGAAAATATAAATGAAAAGGGGTAGGAATAAGTTTATATTAATTTTAATTTTAATGTTCCACATGGAGCAATGGCGGGTTCACACTGAAATAGAAACTTTCGCTTCATTCATACTAACCACCTAAGATTTCAAAGGACTGTACATATTTAATTACATTTAATACTAACCAATACTCAATAATACCTCTAAAGCATTATCTAAGCTTGCTTACTTCCATTCGTATTCTTCAAAAAAAGCCTCAGTTTAGTTATTTGTTTCAATGAGGAAACATGACATAATCCTACAAAATTGTCGTAATTTAAGGCATTTCAGACAAAATTTCACAACTGCCGAAGCAACTCCTGAAATTATTATAAATGAAGGTCAAAGTTTGTTAGACTAGCGCACTGAGCGCCGTTGATTTAAAAAAATGGTAGTAGAGACACAGCGTAGGAAAGAAAGAAGGGCTCCGGGCGACCATTAGTGGATATTTTTGAGGTTCTGAAGGTAGCTGTTGAGTCAAATCCATTCACAAGTACTCGCGAACTTGCCATGGAGTGTGGTCTGTCCAAAGAAAGAGATTAGAAACTTGTGAAAATTGATTGAAAAACCCTTCTGATATGAGATTATTTTTCATCTATCATATAGTCCAGATATCGCACCGTCCTTTACTGTTTGTTTCAATACGTAGCTCATTTTCTTCAAGGGAAAAAATTCATAATTTTGAGGAAGTTGAAATTGCGGTCCAAGAGCTCTTTGACAGCCATCCCAAGGAATGGTATCATTGTGGGATCGAACAATTTGCTAGCAAATGGTGGTAAATAACATTGGACTATATTTTGAGTATTAATTGTATTTTATATCAGAGAAATAATAATACAAATATTTGGTAGAAAAACGTTAAATTTTTTTGTACCCCTTATTATTTTCATAAGACTACCAAAAAAATTTCCTAAACATTTTGAGACGATCCCTCGGACAGAAGCTATGCCCCAACGGTTCGGATTTCCCCCGGAGCTAACAACAAGACAGCCGTTGGACAGGGATCAGGAGCAGACAGTGGAGCTCCATTACATCGCCCGAAGAGATGCAGGCAGCGGCCGTCGGTGCTAACAAGCAGTCCCTCGGCCGTCCTAATGAGACGTTGACTGCCCACTCCACTCCTCCTGCCCTTAACGAGCGCCTCCTTTACAACGAATATTTCCATGAAAAAAAACTACAGGAAGGGTCTCCATCCTCGCTATCTCGGCACTGAAATGATTATTGATGTGACCATCATTGCTGGAAACCGAAGGAATCGCCATTACTAAACTACAGGAGAGGATAAAGTGTATAAAATAATAGCGAAAAGAAATGTTTAAAATTATAGGGGGTGAAATCAATAGATTTTACCCAAAATATTTTGTTTTATTTGAGCCAAGGTTAAAGGAGCGGAGTGGTAGAGCGCTGAGTAGCCGTTCCAAAGGTCCTGAGTCCAAATACCACAAATGCCTGATTAATTTAATCTGTTAGAGGCCTGAGATGGATCCTATGGGATCTAAAAGTCATCTAGGACTCACCCAGCCTCTATAAAGTGAGAATCCAAATACTGGACAAATCTACTGGTTTAGCGCGATTTAGTAAAAATCATCTCCACAGTGCAGTCTCTACCATGTAATGAAACCAAGACCCTTCATTGGTTGTAGTGAAAACCTTTTTTTTTCAACATTTCATAAGTAAAACATACAGAACAGCAACATCAACATTGCAGTACCAAAGAAAACTTAAGAGGATATTTAAATGAACAAAAAATTGAATTATAAAATAATTGATGAGAAATAACAAGAGTGGATATAAAATCTATGAAGATAATAGAACAGTAAAATTAAACAAGAAGTGATTTTATACCAAAATATGATACCAATGTCATGCTAGTGTTGAATGACAAAATGTGTTTGAAATCTGTTATGATTAAAATGAATACGAAGATATAATAGAGCTATGATCTGGTATACTAGCAATATGGTTTAATAAATTAGCCTTTTCGTGCTCTGTAATTGACGTACATTTTCCAGGACAAAATAATTTAATATATGACGGAATGGTATGCCATGAGAAATTTCTCTCCAGTGTAAGTTATCCTTATTTGTTTGTTTGTTTTCTTGGGTTTAGGGGCGTAAAACATCTAGGTCATCAACGCCCACTTAGTTATCCTTATTTGATTTTGTTCAATGTTCCTTTTTTCGTTTCGTGGAGCTTTGAAACATGCGAATGGAGGAAAGATAGGTCTTGTTTTTAAAAAAAATGGATGGTACAGCATGATCTTGATAATAAAAGTCATCTATAAGTTATTTAGATATTTCTTCAGAAAAAAAATTGACGTAAATATAGTTAGTGAAATGAAACGTGGAAGTCAGGTCTTTTAATTCTGTAACGATTGCAATTTGGAATCGATCCTTACATAAAGATTCCTCTGTAATTACTTGAGCGATTAACGGGTAGAAATAAGGCGTGTTGATAGCATGGGCCATATATGGAGATAAGGTCCTCCTCTGAAAGGTCAGAGCTAGCGGATAGCAATCTCCAGGCAGTTGTCGCCCCCAGTGGGCCCTTCCAACAGATCTCTGCTAGCCATGTTGTAATTAGTTCATTACCAGAGTACCATGGTAAAGTTATAATCCCGACAACAAGGATTGAAGACACGGGAAGATAAAAGTATTAAGTAACACATTAAAGATAAAAAAAATATACGTATACCATGTATTTTAAAGATAATCTATCCAATCCATTATGAAGTCATGTAGTTAATTAACAATTTTGTGTTGTTATCATTGTAGAGAGGGGAGTAGCTCAGTGTGTAAAAGATTGCTATTCTGAAAAGGTTCTTCGTTCAAATCCAGCATGGAAGATAAAATTATTTTAACTGTTGACAGTCAAAGATGAAACATCTGTGAATTCTACAGGATTCACCCAGTCTCTATAAAGTGGATACCTTTCAAAATGAGGAAACCTAGTAGAGGTTGAGTGTTATGTACTCCAATTCACTTTGCCGAAGGTTCCTGGTTCAAATCCGGCGTTGACAGAGAATTTATATAATCTATTAGCAGCCGAGGATGGATCCTGTCGGATCTAGAGACCCTCCTGGCGTTCACACAGCTTGCATAAAATGGGTGCTCTTAATTGGGGAAAACCGGACGGACTCGGAAAAACGACCTCTCTGCACAATAGTTCTCCTAGAAACATTACAGTCTGTACCACGCACTGAACTCAAGACCCTTCTTGTGCTGTATTGGTACAGATTTATATATTTATTTATGAAATTGTTTTCCTATTTATTTTTTAAGAATATATTTCATAATTTTTATTGAATTTTATATTATTATTGTGAGCTGTGTTTTTTTTTTTTAATTTTTTAATTCACTTCAGTCTAATGACCATTTGATAATATGGATGCCGGACCGATTTTATCAGACAGGCCTAGATTGGTAGACCAAATTAATTTTCCATAATTTTTTACACATCATCTTGATCTACACAACTTTTCAGATATACGTTGTAGAGAATGCCAGGGAATATTATGGGTCTTATATATAATTATACTCCTCGACGCTAGCAATGGTATAAAATGAAGTCAAAGAAGAAGTTATATTATTATACAAGATTTCTTTATAAAATAACTGATCGGGCATATTAAGTTAAGAGTTCGAACTGAATGATTTATTCAGACTCTTTGTTCCACACAGGAACTTGTGCGCTAGGAGAAGAAACAAATGATAGGGCCAAGTTCTTCGCACTAAGTGAGCGATGAGTGATTCAGGAAAAGACGCGACGCCTCATTGCAGTGATCCATGGCCTCAACTTCCTTACAGGGCCGCTAACCTATTGCCCTGTACCCTCATTGCAGTGATCCATGGCCTCAACTTCCTTACAGGGCCGCTAACCTATTGCCCTGTACCCTCATTGCAGTGATCCATGGCCTCAACTTCCTTACAGGGCCGCTAACCTATTGCCCTGTACCCTCATTGCAGTGATCCATGGCCTCAACTTCCTTACAGGGCCGCTAACCTATTGCCCTGTATCCTCATGATCACTTCCTATCTTCAGTTCTTCTTTACCTGGGGATTGATAGCTCTTTAAAATTGTCCTACCCCCAAACCTCTTTATTCATCTCATCACTTATTTTTTATTGAGTTGGATTTCAGCAGATTATAATCTCCATCTCAACCAGTTTTAGTTCAGACAAAAAAATCTGCAAAGGGTAGTGATTGTTCCTGAATCACAGAATTTTTACAGATGATAGCTATTAGCCGTAGCAAACATGGGATCTTGTAATAGAATAGAAAACAAATCATTATTTCGTTAATTCCCTTAAGAATTGCATTAACCAGACAGGAAATAAAAAAAACAATGCTTCTAGCCAGAAAGACGCATATAAGTAATTAAATTCGCAAACAAATATAGATAATAAAAAAAGAGAAATGATTTTATTGAAACAGGATAATAGAAGTACTAATAAAAAGAACAAACATGGAAACGAATTACCTCAAGCAAAATCTTAGTGATTAAATCACCAATATTCAAAATAAAGGCAAATAAGCTAACATTTTCTGCAGATGTTCACTTTCTAATATAAACAAGCCGCTTTTTTGGGTGGGTTCTAATCTGTGATATCTTCCTTCCATGTTTCCATTAAACATCAGAAAATGAGAAAAAAAATATAAAATATAATCTTGATTACACAGGAAACATAAGTTAGGTTATGTTTTATGAAACCTTTATTCGTGGGATTACTTGTGTTGTAGTTGTTAGAAAAAAAACCTTCTATCCCCAATTTCGCGGGTTCGCAGCCAGTCATTTGGAACTGGGAATTCAAAAAGGGAGTGAAATATAATTAGACAGCGTAAAATAGGGGCTTCGATCAGCATTTCCGCGCTAAAAAAATATGAAAAATTACTAAATAGCTCATTTCATTCATGATATTATCATAAACCATTATTTAACAGTTGAAACATTAAATTCGAAAACAATATTTAATATGCTACTTAATAATTGTATAGGGAGTCTATAGAGATAGGTAGTTATGTAAGGAATATAATAAAATATATTCAATGCACATAGATTAGAGTAAAGTACACTAAAATAAAATACAATGCTATTATATAAATATATATATAAATTCGCGAGAGGCGAAACATTGGAATAATATGGTTCAATCTGCGATTATGGCCTAAATCCGCATGGGCCTACTATCGAACGTAACATAAATTATCTGGATGGTGGAATTGATATTCGATGCCAACCGGAACTGAGAACATTTATATCAACTCCTTATCGCTCGCCTCTATCCCCAACCCTCGCCCTACAACTGCCGCACCCTGCACTGCTATAACTGTCTGCCCTGGCTCGGGGCGTTATGCTATATCAAGTGATTTCTGCTCTACTTGTAGTTCTTCCCAAGATATCGCAACAATATCTTCCGTTCAGTATGTATATTGGATCAGTTTCAAGCTTAACCTAAACGTTGATAAGATTTATAACTTTTTGAAGGAAACATCAGGGTCGGTCAGTGATAGATATAATACCTAACTAAATAAAATTAGAGACATTAAAATAACGACCTAGATCATCCAAATAATAATGCCTATCATTAATCATATATAATTAAAATATCGTCTATTATGCCTTAGATTGAGGATTCAGCAGAAGGTCTGGTGTCCTTAGGATTGCTTATAAAGGATAAGAAATTCCAAGTTTTGCCATTCTTCGGAGGGGTCGTAAAATGGTGATCCTGTACGACAGCCTGGGCGGTGTCAGGTACTCGTTAACATCCCTACTCTAATTATACCTGATAAGTAAAAATTAGAAAACCCTTAAACCAGTGATAAAAATTTATTTTGTTAGTTGATACTCATTACTTCCGCTTATCTAAGGTATTTACGGGTTTAAATGGGCAGATTTTGTTTACCTATATTCATTGATAAGAACTGGAATAAATTACTTAAGCTAAATTGAAAATCTCACCTTCAATTGATTAATTATTTTTATTAATTATTAATAAACCTTTTATCATTTGAATATAGACATGGATAAACATCAGGCAATCACATGATAAGGCAAAATACATTTCACTAATATTGATTTATTATTAACCACAATTGAAACCAACAATATAAACAAATTGATTTCAATTTAAAAACAATATAATGAACAAATCCATCTCAATAGAAAAATAATATAATAAACAGATTAATCTCAATATAAAATAATATAATGAATAAATTAATTTCAATAGAAAACATTTTATTTAATTTAAATTTTATGAGCTCTAAACAAATTGTAGTTATCGACGTACTCTGCAGAATAATGATATATAGTACTTGCATTGATAGACGAGGTGATCCTTTCCCCGCGATGGTTAATCTTCTTCCATATCTTGAGATAGAGCGCCTGATGTTACTTGATCGAAGGGTGGAAGAAGAGTCTAATGTTAATTGCTGGACTATTTGAACTGAAGTGCTTGTTATATCTATGGAAGGGATAGATGAGACTGCCGACTCCTAGCTGCATTTTACTTAAACTCTTCAATGTTCTCTAGGAAATTATATCCTCCGCTCTTTGTGTTCAGGTTTATTAAGGAATGATTATATTCTTCAAAGGTGATTCGTTCATTAGACGATAATTGCGTCATGTATCAATATATATATATATATATATATATATATATATATATATATATATATATATATATATATATATATATGTGTGTGTGTGTGTGTGTGACCTGCTTTTTTATGAAAGCAATAAAAATATCATCCAATCCTTCTATATCAATATAGTGCAAAAGTCTAATATTTGTATAAAATATAATTAATACAAAAAATATCAATAAATTCGACTAAAATTTGAAAATGGTCGCTCGAAGTATAACGTAGAGGAAACCCATTACGCCCGAGGTACCTCCATTCCATTTTAAAACTACTTACTTAACTTCAGTTAAACAATTAAGGAAATGTTGGACATAAGGGTTAACTCTAACGAATTGGGATTAACATTAATGAATGGCTTTTGAATGGCTGTGTTTCACAGTATAAACTAAGTATTAAATTAGAAAATATACAGTAATTTTATTTTATTTTCTTGCAATTTTCTTTGGTGGCCATTATAAACAATTGTCAAAATTTTATTTATTTGTATGACGGAAAGGCATGAAATGAATTGATTGTAAATGAATTAATAATTCCATTGAACCAATATTTAATATGGTAAATTACTGTAGAATTAATTTTATTAGCAGCATAACCAAGATTTTGATCATTCTGAATAATTTTGTTTAGCGATAGTTAATCTAATTTAAGGCCATTTATTTCATATAATATATTTTTATATTATCTACATTACTTCGATAATGTCAACCGTTTGTATTTTTAAGTCAGTATGCAGAGTTTTGTTATTGACGTACCATGGAGCATTAGTGATAAGTCTAAGTACTTTTCTTCGTACGCCTATATCATTTCATTTAAACAAATTTTGCAATATTTCTTTTAAATGCTCAGTTTTTTTCTTCATATTTTTATTACAACGTTGTATAGGGATTATATGGGTTATATAAGAAATGTGTTCATGTAATATATCTGAGAACGTTTCAATTACCAAAAAATAATTGCTATTATGATCTAAATGATCCTAGAAGTCAATATTTCATCTTAAGTTGAGTAGGCTGTTCCTGAAAAAGCGTTGCTCCGCGTACAAAGCGCTACGTCTTAATATATAAGATTTATCGCTTAGGTGTTGATTGGGCTAGCTATCAGTATGTGAGGTGTAAGTGGGCAAGCATGTCTTGATACATCGCCCTCACGCGCCCGGCATCTACATCACCCACATTAATAACTTCTGTTCAGATTGCCTCCCCATTTTTCTCTTGTTTTCAACCCCATTTTCGGAAATATTTTCGACAATTTCTCTTGAGATGGATTAAACTTCATAGGCTATATCGCAAATATTTCTTTATTCTAGTCATAGCTGTAACAATTACAATTATGAGCTATTATATTTCAATATTCTGTTGTTATTAAAAAACTTACCTTCAAAGCTTTCCTATATTTAAGTAATCTAGCAAAAAAAGTGTTGATATCCAATCCAAAAATAAATTTTAAAAACCTGTACTTAAAAAACTAACGAATGGTCTTGAGGTGATTTGCCTTTTAAGGGTTATCCCTTCACAGAGACCGGAGGTAAACCAGATTCTACAGAATCCATCGTCGGCCGTTCATGTTATATATATATATATATATATATATATATATATATATATATATATATATATATATATATATGTGTGTGTGACCTGCTTTTTTATGAAAGCAATAAAAATATCATCCAATCCTTCTATATCAATATAGTGCAAAAGTCTAATATTTGTATAAAATATAATTAATACAAAAAATATCAATAAATTCGACTAAAATTTGAAAATGGTCGCTCGAAGTCAATAAGGTAGAGAAAACCCATTACCGGCACGTTAAATAAATTATCAACTTCCGAACCCGTTGGAACCCGAGATCTTCAGGTCGGTCGGTCACTCAGCGTTTCTCCACTGAGCTCCACCAAACTCTGCTTTGCAATCAGTACTTTATACTTTATAAAAATGTATTATTATGTATTATACTTGTTAAAGATCAGTCGAATGTAATCGTAAGATCAGGTGCTTTATTGTTTTTAATTGATCAAGATGTAGTGATTTAAACTTTTTTAAATACTATATAAAATATTGACTGTGAAAAAGGATATTTGAATATTAATTATGGAAACAACAAAAGTAGTGACAAGTAAACGATTAATACTAAGCATAATAAATTAATTATACAGGGTATTTCAGGGTTAAATGGCCAAACTGAAAATTTGAACTAAGGACCTCAAACCAAGCAAAAAATTTCCTATGAAGGTATATCCGCAAACGCTTTGTTTAGGAGAGATATTCACATCTAAAGATTTCATTGTTACGAATTATTTAGTCATTGTAAATAATAAAACTTATTTTATTTGTTCCAACTACTTAATTTATCAAATGTAAACCATTAACATTCATATTAAATGTTCAAAGTGATTTTCTTGAGCATTCTGACAGGCTCGGCATCTGTCTTTAACAGAAGCAGTGACCAAACCGAAAATATGAACTAAGGACCTTAAAACAAGAAAAAAATATTTCGTACAAAGGTATGTTTGCAAACGCTTTGTTTAGGAGATAAATTCAGATAGAACACTAATATGACCTTGTCTCCCTAACTGCAACATAAACTATGGACTTTAGGATTAATACTGTTTGGAATAGAACATCTATGACAAATAATAATAAGAACGAACTATCAATAACATTTATCAGTTTGTTTGAGGCTTTCGCAGAGTACTCATTATGCGTTCTATTTATAGTAATGCTGAATATGCCGATGTGGTGTTTGTGTACGGTTATTGCAATGATAATGCCAATGCTGCCCTTCGTGAATATTCCATGCGATTTCCAAATATCAGTCCGAAGATTACCTAGTAGTCTACCTTTAACTCTACGTTTCAACGTCTTAGAGAAACTGGTACATTTGCTGTCCGTGCCACATACTGATGATATTTTAGCCCCTTTACGAAATGAAGAAAGGAGTGCGACCGTATTACAATATTTTGATGATAATCCATCTGCCAGTGTACGAAGAGCTGGAGCAGAATTAAATGTAACGCCAACTACAATACGGAGAACTCTCATTGCAGATGGACGTCACCCATATCATTATCAACGAGTAAAAAATTTACTACCAAAATATTTATGGCAAAGAAGAAATTTTTCAGATTGGTATTTAAATCAAGCTGATCACAATCCACACTTTTCAGGAGAAGTTTTATGGACAGATGAAGCCACCTTCACAAGAAGAGGTATCTTCAAACAGAAAAATAATCATCTCTGGTTGCATGAAAATCCCCATGCAATTCGTCAACATCATTTTCTGCACGAGTTTCAGTGCAATGCGTGGTTCGGGATAATAGACAACATAGACATAGACCCGCATTTCTTACCACCCCGACTTAATGCGGACACATTTTTGGAATTTCTTAATAATGATTACCACGATTTAGTTGAAGATATTCCCTTACAACTGAGAAGGAACGTATGGTTTTAATTAGATGGTTTCCTGCCCATTACGGAAGAGTTATACAACAATGGTTCAATGCTCATTATCCTAATCAATGGATAGGCCGTGCAGGACCAGTGACTTGGCCTGCTCTCTCTCCAGACCTGACACCACTGGATTTTTTGTTTGGGGTGACATTAAACAAAAAGTCTATGCAAGGCCAGTGAATGACCTTAATTCTTTACGAAGAAGGATAATTGAGTCTTCTGAAACAATACACATATCCAGCCAGTGAGTGCCGTTCTGCTGACATTTTTTTCTTGTTTTGAGGTCCTTAGATCAAATTTTCAGTTTGGCCATTTAACCCTGAAACACCCTGTATAGTATAAGGACGATGGAAAAGATTGATAATAATAACATGTAAGGGCATGATCAATAATATATTTATAATTACTCAGGACAGAAAATAATTATTAACAATACTATTATCAATATTATTCACGAATCATCAGTTGTCAAGTCGTTAGTATAAAAACCTATTGAGTCCAAGATTACGGTTTCTCAACCTTACAATTGGTCTTAAGATTGTTAAAGGGAAGAAAAAACCTATACTTACGCGGTACTACGAACCCTATTCGTACATAATATGAGGGGTCCCGAACGTTTACACCATCAAGTACTCGTTAAAGAACCATGCCCTAATCATATCTGGATAGGCAAAATTTAGGAATACCACTGCAACATCATCCGATTAGCTGATACAATCACGTTAAATGAATACACAATGAGCACACCAAATGATTTAAATAATAAATTTTAAGTGGTTAACTGAACCAACTATTATTAGCACTAACTAAATCCTTACTTTAACCAGTAATTCTGAGTTTACATATATTTATTCATGAATTGCAAGAATTAATGATTTCAATTCAAACGTCCTACTGAGTTCTAGATCAGTTTATTAGTTAATAAATAAAGCGATACAAAGGGACAATAAGTTTATAGACAATAAGTTAACTCTTCAAGAAAAACTAAAAAACTTTTCCTTTAGTAACAACTAATATTTAAGTAGCAGAAAAGTATTTTTACTTGAGATCGTCGAGGAAGTTTTTGTATATCTGTCAATAACAAGCTACGACTCCCACGCCATTTTCTTCATTCCTGGAGTTCTGATAAAAACTTTAATTATTTAATATTGAAGCCAATCTTCGAGACTTGGTGATAAAGTTTATTAAATAAGTTTAATAGCGGAAGCCAAACTTATGTGACGAGTGAATTTGGGAAATGTTTATTTCTGTCATTGTTGATAACTATCTGGCAGTGAGAAAAATATGAAACCTTTGAATATATATCACAAAAGAAAAATCATTAAAATATTACAAAATCTGAGATAAAAATTAATGTTGCTACTGTACCATAAATAATAATAGGGTGTATAAAAAAAATGACCGTTATTACTTTACCTGGCATTTATATTATTGTGGAAATTTTATATTTTACAATATTTTATGTAGTATAATTTCTAATAAATATTAATGCTATTTATAATAAAAATAATATTAAAATTGAAAAACCGATACAACGGATAAAACTTTTTTTTGATACACACTATTAACAATAATAACAAGGGTTAGTGAACTAGAAGGCCATGCTAACTAGAAACCGGAGGTCATCACTAAACATCATCACAGGTTAAAGCGGTGCTAAAAGAAATGCTGAATATGATAAGATGATAGGGGAGTATAGTCGATAAATTTTGCACAAAAAGAAAAATATGATGATGATAAAGAGCTTAGCTCTGCTAACAAACCCCCGTCCATGTCCCTCTAACCAAATAGATCACTCATAGCAGATCACTCTAAACGCAATGCTCCCCCCTTAGGAATTCGTTCGTTACTAACCCAGCCACTTTACTTACATACCCAACTTAATCAATAATATTTACAGGGTGCATTTCTCCAATGTTCTCATTCTTTTTTGGTCAGAATAGTCTAAGCAACACATGATTTTCGAATACCACAGTATAATAATATTTTAATCTACCAGTATTTTAATATCGTTAATATTTAGTCTTTAATGCGAAACATCAACAGTGGGGATCAAGAACTACTAATTCCCGAGGCCGCATGCTACTGTCTGCACTTAATTCCCACAACTCCAGTTTTATTTCTCCCGGCACTCCTACATATTTTCCCACTGATCCAAACAGAAATCCTGATCTCCTCGACTTTTTTATCCATGCTTGCTTAGGTCCACTAAACTATTCCATAGAACGCCTTGATGAACTTTCCTCAGATCACAGTCTTTTGATCCTTACCCTTTCTGTATGGGTAAGGATCAAAGGACTTGTTCCCAATACCCAAACTTCCACCGCCATCGTTTATTAGGGGACCAGTTGACTGGAACCTTTTTCACCAGCTTGTATCCGACACCATTGACCTCAGAGTTTTCCTAAAAACACCCCAAGAGTTAGATGATGCAGTCGATTCCTTTACCAATTTGATCCAGCAAGCAGTTTGGACTGCATCTTCACCTCGTCCTTCCTTCAAACCCCGCAAGAAAAATCCATTACCACAAGATCTTAGGGATCTTATCCTTACCAAACGCCGTTACCGATCCCTTTGGCTAAGGACTAGGCATCCTCACGATCGGAGACTGTATAACTACCTCACCAAACTAGTTAAAAAGAACCTGACAACCTATAGATCCGAAACCTACAATGCCTATCGTTCCACACTATCCGCTTCTGATAATTCCCTTTGGAATGTTACCAAAAAGATCCTTAAATACCACCCTATTTCCCATCCCCTCCGCCGTGAAGATGGTTCTTGGGCTGCATCAGATACAAAGCAGAAGAATTTGCCAAACACCTTTCAAATACATTTATTCCACATCCTGAAACCAACCCTACGCACGCTTCCAATATTAATGAATTCCTCTCTTCACCCATTCCACTATCCTTACCTCCTAACGCTGTAAACCCCTTTGAGGTCAAATTCCTCTTACAAAAATTAAAAGTCCGCAAATCTCCTGGACATGACCTTCTAACCACCCAGATCCTACAACATCTCCAAAAAGCGATTATTTTCCTTACCTATCTATACAACTGTATCCTTCGCACAACTCACTTCCCTTTGTTGTGGAAACACTCCATCATCACTCTATTCCCTAAACCTGGTAAACCACCAAATGACACGTCATCATACCGACCCATCAGCCTGCTTCCTATTCTTTCCAAAATTTTTGAAAAGATCCTCCTGAAACGAATCCTACCCATAATCGAATCCAATATTCCTTTACATCAGTTTGGATTCCGTCCCAGGCACTCGACGGTCCAGCAGGGTTTCCGAGTTGTCGATCACATATCCTCTGCTCTTGAAAGCAAACAGTACTGCACAGGCGCATTTCTGGACGTAGTACAAGCTTTCGACCGGGTATGGCACGCCGGTTTGCTGTTCAAGCTCAAAACTCAGTTACCTCAATCCTTATTCCTAGTCCTTCGATCCTACCTCTCTGATCGCTACTTCCAAGTGCGCTGTGGTAACGAATACTCCAATCTTTACCCAATTCAAGCTGGAGTCCCCCAGGGGAGGATATGGGTCCTATCCTTTACATATTGTACACCGCTGATATCCCAACTATTCCTGAAACCTTCCTTGCAACGTTCGCAGACGACACAGCCATCCTATCATCTCATCCAGATCCTGAAATGGCTTCCTCGAACCTCCAAAGGAACCTTTCACTCATTGAAATTTGGTGTGACCAATGGTGGATCAAAGTCAATGAGGAAAAATGCAAACATGTGACTTTTACACTTCGCCGGGGAACATGTCCTTCTGTCCACTTCAACGAAACCATCCTGCCTATTTCCGACACAGTACGATACCTTGGCTTCTTCCTAGACAAAAGGCTTACATGGAATCCTCATACCAGACTCAAAAGACAAGAACTTAACAGACGTTTCAGCCAACTATACAGATTACTATGTAGGGCCTCCCATCTTTCAATAGACAATAAACTACTAATATACAAGACGATCATCAAACCTATCTGGACCTATGGACTGGAACTGTGGGGGACCGCAAAAAAATCGAATATCAGACGCATTTCAATCCAAAGTGCTGAGAACTATTGTCAACGCTCCTTATTATGTCTCCAACAAAACCCTCCATAATGATCTCAACATTCCTTTTGTCCTCGACCTCATCCCTACTAAATTCTCAAACTTTCACCAAAACCTTGTCTGTCATCCCAATCCCCTGGCTCAGTCATTATCCAGTTCCACACATCCATACAATCCACCCCGCCGCCTAAACCGGCAATGGCCCCGAGACTTGTTATAATAATGCTATTTGGAGTACTGGCACTGGCCAGATTCTCCACTCACGACCTGTGTGTGTGTGTGTGTGTGTTTGAAGCGCCCTTAACCAGCTTCCATTGGAGTTTATTTCAGTGACGCGGCTGGAAAAAGGGGGCAAGGGCCTTCTGAACTCCTGCTTTGCCCTCATTCCTGAGGAAGAAGCTTAGTTCGGGGACCCAGGCAAATTGTAAATAGGGTTTGAATGTGTACATTATTTTATTTATTTTTATTTTATTATTTTTATCTAGACTTATTTTATTTTGTTTATACCACTTTTTTTGTTTTGTTATGGAATGGTTGTAGCTTCATAGCACCATTACTTATTACCCACAAGTGGCAGATTGTAATGTCTGAATAAAGTGTTTAAAAAAAAAAAATATATATTTAGTCTGTATTCCCGATATGGGTTAACTAAGCAGAAAGTTACTGTTTTACGGTTTCTAGTAGAGCATTAAACAGAAAGTCCCTAAACTTAGTGGTCTGCTGTTTACATTTATATGGAAGTGATGAAGTGATCCGGATAAATATTATAAAAGTAAAAATTAATATCAATAATATATAAATTAATATCAAATTAATAAGAAATTATTTCATATTTGGTCGGATGGTGGCATGCCAAGTTATCTGAAAAATGAAAGAGATGAAAGTCTGCGGACTTCTGGATTAATTACTGACAGAAAGTAAATCAGATCTAATGAATAATTTCTTAATTTCTTTAATGAATTTAATTATTCATTGTGCTTTGCCTTACTTAGTTTGGAAAGTTTGGTGAAGAGTATTTCTAACGGCTGTTTGAGCTTTGTTTAAAATAATTATAATTACAACTTCACCTCATTGAGAATAGTACTATATAGTATTGTCGCTGTGACACAAACTACAAAATTATATGGCAATATGAGGGGGAACTAGCTACAATAATGCTGGCAACACTTGACGTAAATCGAATAAACTCCCCAGGCTCCCTCCTAGAATGGCTAGAAGACTAGGGGAGGCCTCTGGCTGGAATATGGCACTGAGTCTGGAGAGGCTCTTCTTCCAATCTGTCATCTTCAATAACAGGCCAATTCTTATTCTTGGCAGAACCGCGTCCTGTCAAAACGCCTACTAGTAGAACGTTATAGAAGGATCGTTAGACTATATTTTGGTTACGCTTTGTATACTCTACATTTTTTTCATTTTATTGTATATGTTGGTATTCATTGTTTATTAAAATGTTTTAGATCAATTTTCATTTCTGTGAAGTATCCTGATTTTAAGTATGTTGTAGGATTTCCATAACACGAGCGTAAGTATTGATTTAGTTCAAGATTTTTTTTTTCAAATTTAATGTCAGTCATTGGTTTATGGGAGGTTTTTTTAGACGAATTTGATATTCAGGTCAATTTAAAAAAAAAGTCAATTAAATATTAAATTGTATCAAATTATTAAATAATTAATTACAAAAAAATATTGGAAACTGATCAATAAGTATCTCAAGAGAGAAAAAATTTGTTTTTATCGTTTACGACTACTGTTTTGCAGGTAGGTAATTTGCCCTAGATCACGTTCAAGCGCCAGGTTTCCCTCATTTAAGGGTACTCACTTTGTAAGCTGTTGGGTAAGCCTCAGGAGGGTCTATAGATCCAGCAGGGTCTATAAATGACCGTCAACAGATTAAATAATTGATCTGCCACAATTGGGTGTGATTTCGGGACCTTCAGCATAGCCTCTCAACAACCTCGTTCCTATTGTTATTGACAACTGATTTATTGATGTAGTGAATAAACATTAGTTTTCCAAGAAACAATAATTTCTTATTAATTTTATTAGTTTTTACTTTTATGATATTGGGATCAGTACTTTATCAGTTTTATTTAAATATATGAATATTACGAAGTGCACGTTAGACCACTAATTTTTAAGTACACTATATTTCACACTCAAACTTTAAATATAAAGCAGTGACTATCTGATTAGTTACTCCATATAGGGAATTGTCATTGTACTGGCTTGATACTTAATGAAAAGATTCTAATTCAATTCATACTCTTTGTATGTAATAAAAAAAACCTGTACCTCTACGACCCTTGAAGGTTCTAAGGTTCATAACATGGTAGAGACTGTATTCTTTCATGGACAACGGTAGTGCAGGGAGGTGATTTGTCCTAGATCACGCTCAATTGCCAGATTCTCCCTTATATTGGGTACCTACTTTATAGAGGCTGGGTGAGTACCAGGAGGGTCCTAGATCCTTTATGATCCATCTCAGGCCGCCAACGGTCTAAATAAAAATCTATCGAGCAGCGGGATTCGAACCAGGATTTTCGACATGGAAACTCACTGCTCTACCACTGAGCCACTCCACATTGTATATGAGGTGTGGATATTAAATAACGAGACTGACGTTGCTGCGGAAAAAGTACTCATGCGCCAACCGCCATTGACTGACAGCTGTTTAATGTGAAGCTTTCTCTTTTGGTATGCAGTTAGTCTCGCTTCTGTTAACAATACCGTTTAGTTAGAGCCTACGTTCGCGTTAGTGTTGTTTTTCTGTTTTGCCGGATAAAATGGTTAGTGTAATAATAGAGAAACGAATCATTGTGAAATTTCACTTCAAACTTGGAAAAACCGCTACTGAAACTTATAATTTACTAAAAGAAGTGTATGGCAGTGAATGTTTATCGCGGGCACGTGCTTTTGAATGGTTTAAGCGTTATAAAGATGACCGAGAAGATGTTGAAGATGATTCACGGTCAGGTCGCCCTTCAGCGCAAAAATGGATGACAATATTGAAAAAGTCGGTAATTTCGGTCTGACCGTCGATTAAGTATCCGTGCAATTGCTAAAGCTGTAGGCATTGATAAAGAATGTGTACGACAAATTTTACATGACAATTTTAACATGCGAAAAGTTTGTGCCAAAATGGCACCTTAAATTCTCAAGTTTGAACAACAAGCAGCTTTCAAAGGCACTTTGGATGCCATTGAAAATGACCCAAATTTTTTGGAAAGGGCAATAACATATGGTGAAACGTGGTTTTTTTACTTATGATCCGGGAACGAAGCGCCAACCCAATGCACTGGAAGACCTCAACTTCACCAAGAGCCAAATAACCTAGAATGAGCAAGTCAAAATTTAAAGCAATGATGATTGTTTTTTTCAATATTCATGGGATTGCGTACCTTCACTGGGTTCCTAAAGGTCAAACTATTAATCAATACTACTACCTTGAGGTACTTGCAAAACTACGTGAAAGAGTAAGGAAAAAACGACCCGAAATGTCTGCCACCCATGGACAATTCATGGGTTCTCCACCAAGACAATGCGCCAGCTCATTCCGCGTTATCTGTCAAGAGGTTCCTAGCCCAGTACAGCGTCCCAGTGTCAGAACATCCACCTTATTATACCAGATCTTGCACCTTGTGACCTCTATCTGTTTCCTAAGGTGAAATCTTCATAAAAAGAGACGAGATTTGAGTCCGTAGAAGCTGTTAAGGTAAGAGAAACCGGTAGGCGTCCTGAAGGAGTTAACAGAAGATGACTTCCAGCACTGTTTCCAACAATGGAAAATTCGCTTGGAGCGTTGTAGGGATAGAGAAGGGATGTATATTAAAGGTGATAGTAAGTAATTATGTACAAAATAAAAATAAATTTTATTGCAACGTCAGTCTCGTTATTCAATAGCCACCCATACCTCGTATAATAGGCGGTGGTATTAGGAGCGTGTTCTGAGAAAGAGAAAGACAACATATCATAGTTTTTTAGATCATATTATCACTCGACCTGATAATATTTCAGTTATGTTTGTATGTATATGTCATACTTCATAATAATTACCAATACTGGTGGATAACATGAATACCAACCGCAAATATTATTTAGTTGGGAAACAATTTCCCATCAATTACTGATTCTCAGTGCCTGAAGACTAGCAAGTTAGGTGTACCTTGAGGCTGTCAACTTAAAATAGTAGTCTTTTGTATGTTTATTGCCTTATTATCTAACTTGTTATGCAGTTATAAAACAAATAACTATTGTTATCTTTTCTAAGGCACCTTTAGTAACTGCGTTGGTGTGCTTTTTGGATATTTTCAGTCCATTAATTTGTTCTAAATTTATAACCTCATCTGAGTAATATAATCCTTTTCTAGATGGGGGCTTTGTGATGCTTCCGCACAACTCAGCACGCTTATGAATACATTACACTTATAATAATAAATAAATAATACAGAGATGTACTGTAAGATACTTTAAATTAAATTATTTTAAGTCATACCGTTGCTGCAGATATCATGTTTGTTCCCCAAAATTTTAGTGCATACCTGAAACAAAAAAAAGGAATTAAATTAGTGATAAAAAATGAAATTCAAATATTAAAATATGCAATAGAGGAGAGAACGTGTCTGCTTGTCATAAAAGCCACGTGCATTATTTTCTCAGAGCTCAGGAACTCCAACATCCCGCAACGCCACGTCCTACTTTACAGGTACTTGTTATAAAGTTTTTAGTATTACGTGAGCTTCCTCGGATGTATGGTGGACGAAAGTTTTTTAGCTTCATAAGTAGATTTTGCCTAAGCGTTCTTTATCTTCTTAAAAATTCGCAGGGCAGGAAAATAATTCACTCTTTATCACATATTATATTTTAAGATTATCATATTTAAAAACTTTTGCTTTGCTTTGGGGCCTGATAGACCATTACGTATGTTATGCATCAATGTAATCTATGAAGTCTCTTTGATAAACTATATGGTAGACTATCCTATTTCTTAGGCAACGGTTGGGCAGGGAGGTTATTTGTCACAGTGGTTTAAGCACCAGATTTCCCAAGGATGGTCCTTGGGCTCATCCAGCCTAAAAAGTGGTCTGTAGATGACACATTGCCCTTCAATGGCTGTTATAAGGTTTAATGATTTATCTGCCACAACTGGATTTGAAACCGATACCTTCAGCCTAGCCTCTCGGCACTCTACACACTGAGTTACCCTGCTTCTCTTATAAAATCATTGAGAATGGGCTGTTTAAAGCATATAAATAAATTTTTCATTTTATAAATTATACCGTTGATTATTGCATATTTTGAACATTATGCATATTTTTTAAATTTAATATATTATTGTATAAGTATAAATGCGTATTTATTTGTATTTTGTATATTTTTAACGATTTTGTAACAGTTGTATATTTTTAACAACTTTGTAACTTTGTTTCGACCAGGTCCGGATGAAGGGATTAATCTTTTGCTCACCCGTTTCATTATTATATATAAATTTACACATCTAAAATGTAATTTACGTTGTATTATCCTGTGGAATTTCAAGAAAGAGTGTATATTTTCAGTTCTTCTGTTTAGTGAACTTCCTCAAATGAGGAATACTATGTAAAATAAAATTCAGCAATTAACAAAAAAAATTAATACCAATACAAGGCTAGTGTTGCCAACTAGTCCCTCTGTCCATTAAATATAGCTCTTACTTATTTTTTGAAGACCCAAGATGCAAGTCGACAGTTTTTAGCTATCTCAATACAGAACACAAAATTGTTTTACTTAACAAAACCCACACACATACTTGCCTAAAGATTTGAAAAGAAGTTATCAGTTGGTTTTGTCCCAGGTTACAAGACATTGTATTTTTTTTTTCTGAATAACAGAAAAAAAATATACCCTTATCTTTAGCCTTAAAAATGCGGATGAGGTCACTACAATCTCGATATACCAGTATTACCCTGCCGTAGTTTCGCCCCGGACGTGACCTAAGCTATGTGTAGATAACTGTTTAGTATTATAAATTACAAAAGTTGAAAATGTAGTATGCAAACAAGTAATAGATGCAGTACATAAAAAAGTAATAATAAAGTTATGGAAATGTAAATTACGAAGTTTATAACGGACGTGGAGGTCAGCTTCAGTTTTATCGAAAACATTATTTCGGCTGTTCGGAAGTGGGAAATTATATTTTTTTAAATATTTTGTTTCATTTGATTGACTAAACATAAGATAGAAAAACAGAAATTGTTTGTATTTACATACATCATGTCGGGATACAATGTATCTAAATAACTGTGTGGAACCTTATTATGTGGCATTTTCAGAATCAGAATAACATTTCTTATAACAATCTACTATCAATAGGCCCACGTCAAATTGTCTATAATCCGGGACATAAAATGACCTTTGTCAGGTTCATCTCATGTTCAATTTCAGACGTTTCCGAAACGTTAGGAATGTACCTGGTGGATAACGTACAGGAAATCATTCAATAATTAACTATTTTATTCCTATGTTAATTCTGTTTTGTTTAAAAAATTCACCCCCTTGATTATTCAAATGATGCCGGTTTTATAAAAAAAAAAATTGGTGTAACAAATTAAGTTTTATTTTGATGTCAAGGTGTAGTGAAAATATTGTTTTAAAAAACTTTCTTCGATATAACCATTATTTACATAACGGAAGTTGAAAAAAATACCTCTTGCTTCTAGATTTCTTACCATCTAATAAATAAGAGAAAATCTAGGTTATATTATCATTTAGATAGTACTAAATGAAATATCTTAGCTCTTTGCAAAATAATTAATCGATATAGCTGTACTGAATGAAATAAATAAATAAAGTCGGACAGAAAGCTATATTTGGAAGCTAAAGAACCAAGAATGATGAATGTAGAATTTAATCTATAAAAATCCCAGGTCAGACAGTACGCGATCTGATGGTGATAAAATGGATGATGAATGGTGGCATTCAACCTGCTGCCTGGAGTGAATAACTGTGCCACTAGATGAATTACCTTCTAAATAGGGAAATAAACGCTAGCGATCATTTAATTATTTTAGATGCCATTAAATAAAGCTTTTTATAATAATTATACTAGTTATTAGTAATTATATCTATCACTTAATTACCTTTGTGACTGTGGATAACTAGAACGAATTCAAATTTAAAATACAATGGAAAAAACTCCCAAAAAGAAAAGCTTAAAAAAATAACTAAAATACTGCTAAGTAAATAACCAGCCAACGTTTCACCTATTCAGTCATCATCATTACATATACCGATCGAAAAATCATAAAAAAGGAAACAAAGTGCAACCATTTCATATTTCAGGCCAGCAGTCTCAACAGATTTGTCAAACAGAGACAGCAAACCTCACATCAAGAATTCAACAAACAACTAAGGCAAAATATGGTACTACACGAACAGTTACAGCAAATAGCATAAAGTTATATATTTGACAAATTTAGTTTCGTGGCTGAAAGAAATATGGTGAAATAAGCAGATTTGAAAATGGAATTAGAAGCAGTCTGTATTAAGAAATTAATTATTGAGTGGTTATCAAAGCTAGTGATAAGAGACGAACGATAATGTAGTTGCACCCTTAGATACATAGAGACTTGAAGGAAGCTGAAAAATAAGCATCACAATTTCGAATTCAGTGAAAATTCGAGTTTTTATGTATATCTTCCCTTTAATGTCCCGATATATACTAAAATATAATCTATAATAAAAAAATACGTCTTTTCTGCCCAACTCACATATTTTTTCTTAGCATATTGAGTGGAAATTCTAATGACACACATGTGCGCAAGGCCCAATTTAGAGTATAATTGCTAATAATAATAAAAAAACATATACCACTTGAACCTATGATCGGTCTTATGAGTTCAGTACATAGTAGAGCCAGTATAGTTATGGGACAACGATTGTTCAGAAAGATGTTTACGCTTCATTTTACAACCGTCATGCTTTTTCAACAAGAGGCTGGGTGAGCTACTGGTGGGTATCAAGATCCCATAGGATCCATCCTGGCTGTTAACCGACTAAATAATTTTCTGCCACAGCAAGATTTGAACCCTCTTCAAGCCATCGGTACGGCAACTCGGCTTGTTTTTGGGTCCAATTTTGAATATTTTTTTATAAATAGGAAGGAAATTAGCAATTAAAAAGCTATTTATGTATTGATAAAGCTCAGAAAATTAGAAGAATCTGGAATCTATTTATACAATAGACCATTATAATACATTTATTTTTTCAAGTTCTCACTTGAGGGTTTTCCCCCAAACTTCGTAAAGGTACTTCTTCTCTATTTCACTCATATATCTAAAAAAAAATTATCCTAGAGACGTTGATTCGCAGAATTTTTTTTTAAATTCTCATTATGGTTAATGTTAGTTATAATTATTTTTAGTTTGGTTATGATATATAATGAAGATATGAGGCCCCCAAAACAAGCTCAGTACCTCTAATCACCAAAATAGCATACAGAAGAGTACTCGAAAGCGGCAAGAGAATTGGGAATATAAAGGATTAGCGTTGGACGAGCGAGGAGGGGGCAAACAGACAATCAGTGGATGGCAAACACGAAGGACTGCCCTGTTAATCAGTGGCCCCTAGCGGATGTTTAATGTAACCACCTTCCTTTAACCATATTTGAATATTCGATGCGGCCGGCGCAAGTGGGTTAGGAAATGGCTTTTAGATGTACTACTGTACCATCTGGAACAGTGAAGGAAAAATAGACAAAATAAAAAAAAAAATGGATTCATTCTTCATTAACTGGCCATAGCTTTGTCATGCTTCTTGGGTGGCAGCCCATAGTTAAGAACAGTGAGTAAAAATGGAGGTAGTTTATAAAAAATTCTCTAAAGCAAAACCCGTTAAATATTATTTAATATCATGGATAGAATTGGCCAGGGGTTTCAGTCAAATATAACACAAAATAGGCAAAATTTATTTTTCATTGTGCCAACGTTTTGGCCTAAGATGTAGGCCATCTTCACCAAATAGTGGGTGATGAGCCTGAGTTGACGCGTCAAACTAACAGCTGTTAACTCTATTTCTTATCGTTTATTAATTTTTCTGAATCGAATGAGACTAATACTATATTATTGTATAATATAGTATTGTATAATACTGTATACAGTTATGTATATGAATTTTATCCCATAAGCCATGCAATTTTTTTAAATGAGATTTCATATCACCAAAGAAACAACAGGTTGTATAAGGAAACCACAGTTCAATTCCATAAGGAAAATCAGAAAAATAAATGTTTGTGTTGTTTTGTTTTTTTAGTGAGCCGGGAATGGGGTAGACGGTCGTGATTTCAAATCCAATTGTGCCATATAAATTATATAATATATCAACAGCCACTGTAATGTGGGATCAAATTAATCAGTACAATTTCATAATATTTGATTTTTTTTAAATTTTGTCCAAATTAAAAAAACATAAAAATAATAAGTAAACTAATTAAGAAACATTACCTGAATTAAAATTGTGGAAATAAAAGTTTATAAATGAACACAATGAGTTCACAAATTCATTGCCAGTTATGAATAGCACTATCTTAATTTAGCTAATTTAAAGTAAAATGAGAGTTCCTTTATTTTGTATCCTATAGCTGTATTCACTATTTACATTTGTTTATTTATTGCAGCAGCGACAAGATGCAATTACTAAGTCAAGTTGTTGGGCGTCATCTCAGACAAACCATCTCCTAGCACAAACGTTGTCCAAGAAACTGTAATGTCGACCGTGAACTGAACCCAGAACTATTCTCGGGCTGTAGTGGTACAGTTTTTTTTTTTTTTTAGTGAGCCACATTTTTGTTGAATGGAGTTTGGAATTCCAGTCACAAATTTAACAATTCCCTTTATTAGTATATTTTGTCATAAGTAAATCTATTGGAAGGTTAATTTAAGTTAATAATGAAGGTTAATAAAAAATTTTTTTATTTTAAAGTGAAAATATATCAAAACAGCTGACCAATAATTATAAAAAAAGTTAATAAAAAACATATTTTGTTATTATTCCTTTCATTATAACGCATGTATTCACAATAGGGCGTGGGAACTGTACACTAACACGAACCCTATTACACTATTTACAGCACGCTAAATTCTTCCTTACTCTTACAGACTGAAACAACAGTCCGTAACATGTGTCAGTCAAGGGAGTGAATATGAACTCACCAAAGTGGAAGACTAGATGAGTTGACGAGGGAGGCAGGTAACTGATAACCTTTTCTCTTTTAAACATTTCTAAGCTTGCAACGAATATTCAGACAGTACATTGATAATCGGCATTGTGCACGTTTAATGAACCTTGGAGTATCCTACTGGAGCCTCAAATCATATATATATATATATATATATATATATATATATATATATATATATAAATATATATATTACTAATTTTTTATTATACACTATTGGGACTGCTCATTCATTTAAGAAAAAAAGGAACTAAAAATTTATACTGTGAAACGATAAGTGTTATATTTTTTCAATCTCAAATAGCATCACGGAGATAATATTTTGTTATTCTAAAAAGGGGCTAAAATCTTCTGAAATGATTTAATTATCACTGAAATCCGTGAAAAAATGGAAGATTGTTATATATTTAATGGCTGATTAAACATGTTTGTTTCTGAGGGTATTAATCAACTTAAGGAGCAAATCAAAATTGTGTTTTCAAGAATGAGGCTAAACTTTGAATTAATTCAAACCTTAAAAAATAAAGGCAATGAATAATACATGAAGGGGTTCATCAGCTATGGTTCAACGTGAAAATTCCAAATACTCGTTATACACCAACCTGCTTTATGTCGTCTAATTTTCCTTCTATTTTTTTTTTATTTAAGCTTAATTTGTGCATATAAACCAACTGAAGGAAATAAAAAGAATTTGAAAGGATAATTTTAAAAAGTAACTGCTAATATCAATATTTTATATCAATTTTGTCCTGAAGTGAAACGAAACGTCACAACTAAGAAAACAGTTTATTCACAAATTTTACTATTCATGAGAGATAAGAATATTAGGTCCTTAGGTTCGACAAGTCTTCCATATAATTTTTTTTTTAATCTATTTAAAGACAATAAATAATAAACTTAATAAACAATATAAGTAAGTCTTGTTGGTCCACATTTACTTTAAAAAATATAGTTTTCTATTATAATGTAAGGAAGAAATTGTTGGGGGTGCAGTCAATTAAAACACCATAATAAGTGCATACTTATTTATTGTGTGCCGACGTTTCGACCTACAATGTAGGCCATCTTCAAGGCTATGAGAGAGAAACGAACAGAACAATTTTTTTCTATTATCTTTTTATTATATATTTTCTATTATAGTTTTCTACAATATTTTATTTATTCTCAATACCATCTAAAAATTTTCCTTGATTGTAAATTTTTTAAATGAAAAAAATATCCTAATATAAAAATTAAATGCTGAATCTTAAATAATTAAATTTAGCACTACAGCACTACTTAGCAATGCAGAACTTAAGATGCTATTCTAAACCTAAACCAGACTCAATCTTTCGAGACCTTGACTTAGGGCCCGATACTTCAGCCGGATTTATATAGACTTGGAGATTACCTTGCCTTACCTTACCTTAGCTGGTCCAATTCCCGATTCTACCTTCTCTCCTCCACAACTAAATAGCTGTGGTTGTCGTAAACTACTTCCTACTTGCTAATCCACTCTCGGGTCCTCTAAGGAAACCCCAAACTTATAGGACAATCACATTTTAGTGAATAGAAGATTAGAACTCTTTTGTGAAAATATATAAAAAACATTACAAGACAAAAATCGTTGCTGCTATGTAAACTTCTAACAATAATTGACGGAGCTTAAAAAAACACATAATATAGATTTAAATCTTATCCCAGATGTAAATGAATTCTTCGTCTAGTTTTAAAAACATATACTTCACATATTTATGGTTCATGTATGAGAGGAAAATAGTTGACTAGATGATAAAATGGATAACGGAGATAGCTGGGGGGTGCAGTAAAAAAAACACCAAATAAGTACCAGACTTATATTTAATTAATGCCGACGTTTCGACCTACCATGTAGGCCACCTTCAGGGCAACTGGGAGAGGCGGCTGGGTGAACTGGCCAGCCACCAATGTTACAATGGCTAACTAACATTGTCGGTAGCCGGTTCACCCAGCCGCCTCTCCCAGTTGCCCTGAAGGTGGCCTACATGGTAGGTCGAAACGTCGGCACTAATTAAATATAAGTCTGGTACTCATTTGGTGTTTTTTTGACTGCACCCCCCAACTATCTCCGTTCTCCATTTTATCATCCAGTCAACTATTTTCCTCTCATTCATATATTTATGTTTTATTTATTTTAGAATATTTAACTAATGCTAATTTTATAATAAAGTTCCAACGTTTAACAATCTCAATAGCTAATTTATGAAATTGCTCTTTAAATCCTTTTTATTTACTTTATTTGTCATAGATAGACAGATTAAGCTTAAATTTGAAAACATAAGAGAAAATAACATTTCTTCTGAAGGCTGGCATAACCAAGAATTTATTACTTCTTTTAAAAAATAATCACTCCTCCTTCAAAAGAACAACGTCATAACTCAAAAAAGGTGAGTTCCATATGCACTATAACAACAAAAATTTGGGTATTGGCAAAGTACAGAATTCTAATCGTAATGATGGTATTGCAAATCTTTTATTAACCGTAAGAAAATGTTTAAAAGCTTGAAAATTTTAGTTTTAATACATGTCATTCCCATAAAACGTCAAGTTCAAACCTGATACAACTAAATATATGATTTTATAAAAAAAAAATTGTTGGAAATGGAATATCAATTAGGTTAGGCTGTTATTTTTAAAGAGCGATATATTTATTATTTTGATTTATATTAGAACATTTAATAAATGCTATTAAACAATGTAGTGCAAACAATATATTAGCAGCTAATTTTTAAAGTTGCTCTTTTTTCCCTTTCCACAGCTTTAGATAGACAGTTATAGCTTAAATTTGTAGACAAAAGAGAAAGTATTTCTAAAGTACGACAGAACCAAGAATTCTTTACTCGTTTTAAAAACCATATTGCTCCTTCAAAAGAACATCAATATAAAAAAAACTAATTTTTTAATAGAGCTATTTGAAAGTTCCATGTGCCCTCAAAAAATAAAAGCTTGATTATTGGGAAAGCATAGCATTCCTATTGTAATGATGGTATTGAAATTCTTTTAATTACCATTAGAAAATTTTTAAAAGCTTGGAACTTTTTTGATTTTAAGTTATGCCATTTCCATTTTAAGTTATTCCATCCCGTTAAACTTCAAGTTCAAACATTATACAACTCAAATTATGACTTTAAAATAAAAAAAAATATGAAAAATGTTGGAAATGAAATCAGAATGTCGTTCCTGAACTAAAAAAAGCTTCAACCAATAGAATTGCCACTTAAAAATGCCAATTTTTGAGTTATGCTGTGGCTATTTTGAAAGAGAGATATATTTATTGTTTTGATTTATTTTAGAATATTTAAATAATGCTAATTTTATAATACAGTACACGTTAGTAATATATTAACAGCTAATTTATAAAATTACACCTTTTAAGTCCTTTTTATTTATTTCCTTTGCTTTATGTAGACATACCAGGAATACATTTGGAACATAGGAAAAAATAACGGTACATCCGAAGGACAGAAGAACCAAGGATTTTTTACTCCCTTTAAATATCTTATGCCCACCTGCTGGGCAACGAACCCGTGGTCTTGTGTACATATTAGCTATCACAACAGAGGTGACCAGGATTATTACATTAGCCAATAACCTTAAAAATATACACACATATACACACACATTTATGTATATAAACAAGTTTCATCTTCATGCAATGTTGTTAATTTTTATTTTTTCTGTCATTTATACCTCTGAAAAGTGTAGACTATCAATTATTTTTGAGATTATAACTGAATGTTGTATTATTATAAATAAATACACACACACACACATACATGTATCAAGAATGCTACAGATGAATATTGAATATTATAACATTGTATGGTTAACATTATATGAAATGTGGTAATATGCAGCTATAAGTTTAAAATTTTAACAATTATGTAATTTCTTTTATTGAAAAATAAATGATTTATTGCAATACGGAGGTGTGGTGATAAAAATACGCGTGATAAAGTTATATAGTGTTAAGCCGGCAATGCCGACAATTTAGATTGCATTATTCATAAACTGAAACCATTCGGAGTCAATCAATTTATAGCCTGTGCCACGTGGATTTGATTGCTATCATTTTTTTTTTCATTTCCATCAACCTACGTGACGGTAATAATTGAACGGATTAAAGAAACGTGATTGACGAAATAAATACTGGTAGAATTGAATTAAATGACAAAGAAAATGATTTTTCGAATCTAATAAAATTTATTCCAACAGGATTAGGTAGCAATAAGGGTTAAAAAAAGAATTTATAAAGAAAAATATTATTTCTCAATGTCGTTTTAATTTTTAAATATCATTTAACCGTTCCTTCAAAAGCACAATGTCATAACTCAAAAAACTTAATTTTTTATAGAGGTATTTGAAAGTTCCATGAGATTTTAAAAATAAATAAAAATTTAGGTAAAGAAAAGTATTCTCATAGTAATGATGGTATTGAAATTCTTTTATTGAGCATTACATTTTCATAAAAAGCAACGTAATCATACTACAACAAATACAGTAATACCTCGAGATATTGGCCAGCATCAACAGATATAAATTGACATACTTTGGTTATTTGAAAGAAAGGTCCATGTCGCAGACGTCACTCCTTGAGTAGAGGTTCCTGAGGCAACATATAAGACTATCATCTGCAGACTTGTTTCGTGCATTGGTCAATAAAATAGGATGGACCAATATAATCATTACACAACATCCATAGGCACTTTTAGAAGGAGGATACCAATATCATCATTGATTTTCACAATAAAAAATTGTTTTAGGTTAATCTATATTTTATCGATAAACTCCAAAACTTGTACACACTAGGGACCTTCCAACAGATAAGGAACGCGATAAAAAAGATATATGCTCAGGGAATATATAAAGAGAGAGCTCGGACAGAAGATACAAATGGTCGGTCAATGTTTACCATCCCTCAACTACTCTTTTTACACTCTTCGGTGATCTACAAGAAGAAATGCCCATCTCCTCTGCAATATGTATTTGGTCCACTTTATGCAGAGCATTACAGCGCAGGATGTATCGAGAGAACTTGTACGAAGGGAGAATAAATATTTTTCCAGATAAAAATTGCATACTATCCTCAATGGCATTCCTTTTTATTTCTAGTTTGAAACAGTAACTCCCAAAACCCCCAAAAATATAAATAGGCACACATGAAGACTGCCAACAAAATGAAAAACTCAAAACTTTGGAATAACCGTGAACTTTATGAATTTCTAAATTAATTATGGTTTGAATTATTTAAATTTCATATTTGTAAATTCAAATATTAACATTAGTCTGGTTTTCACAAATGCTGACATTCTAAACAATAATTATATACATTTTCAAGTAGTTTATTTATTTACCAAAACGTTTGATGGGCTACACAAGCTCTAAACAAAATATCAATAATTTAATTGAAATAATAAATTAGTATATATGTAACAATATCATATCAATATATATGACGGGCTGCACAAGCTCAATAACATCAATAATTAAATTTAAATAATAATTAGTCTATAGTTATATTTTTTATACCTTGTCTTTGTATTTACACAGATTTTATTTTCATTTTTAGCATTATTATCATAGTTAGGTTCAACAATTCATAGATCATTTGTACTTTCACATTTTTCAATCATTTCATAACACAAGACCTTTAACTATGACAAATAAAATGTTTTAAAGGAAACGAAAAGTTCAACAAGTTATTGATGCTTTAAATTGTTATTAGTATTATGTTCACAACTGTCATATGACCTTTTAGTTAAATATAATTATTCTTATATCGCTGGAATTTAAACTTTAAACAAGATTTTATTAGAATAAATTGTATAGCTCATAGTGAGACCGCTAAGCGTCACCAGTCTCGCTTATTACGTCACGAGCGTGTCGGTGACGTGAATCCACTAGTTTTCCCCCAATCAAAAGTCACTAAACGTGGTAAAAGAAGTTTTCACTTAAAACAAATCAGTTTAATTATTTAATACTAAATGAGAACAAGATTTATTTACTGGAAAGAATTTAATTATACAATGAGATAAATTAAAACCTCATAACTTATTCAGCAGTTTATAATTATTTAATTTTAATTTGGAAGGTACCCTTTAATGAAATTTCGAATCTCTCTTTACGTTAGTAAGGTTGAATAAATAAGTGGTCATTAGAAATGAGTAAAGCGATGTTTAATTTAACAACTTTTAATGTAAAATTTTTTTAGACGTTTCTATTATGGTGATCAAATAACGTTTAAAATAATTAAAAATGTATTAATTATGCATGGGTATAAAATTTTAGCAAAGCTTTAAAAAAATATTTAACACGCTTTTATTAGATTCGCGCGTTCCTTTTAACAGGAACTTACAACTTGATTTTTAATTTTCGGCCACTTTTAACATTATATTTCGAACCAAATTGAAACCTGGTAGATTTCTCAATGATCAATGACATTACAACCATTTAATAAGTTTGTTTCATTATCTTGACTAGAAACTTCGGGCTTAACTACTCTTCATTTCCGAAGGCATGGTAGAGTCTTCAGCCAACTACTGAGGCAAAAATGTCTCAAATGATTTATGGCAAGATCACAGAGGAGTTTTGAATATTTTGATACAAATAAATAATAGTTTAAAACAATAAGAACCCTACTTTAATAGAAAACCAAACAAGAAGATAAAAAATAAATAATAGTCACAATAATCTAAATAAACATTAGTTTAAGATACACACTTTAATAGAACTAAAAGGTAAAAAATAAAACATACGCTTCATTAGGAATCAAAACTAGAACTAGAAAATAATTTTCAATAAATTTAAAATAAGAATAGATTGATGGACGGGAAAGTTCATTTTGTCACTTATAAGATAAAAAGTTCTTAAACAATATAAATATTCTTCAAGAGGAAATGGCCACGATTAACATGAGAACTAACTCGGAAAAGACCAAATGTATGAGGATGTAAGAGCAAGCGGAGAAAGATTAGAGCAGGTTGATAATTTCAAATAACTAGGTACTCATCTTCACGAAAACGGCTACATTGATGAGGAAGGTTCTCAGAGAATCGGTGCAGCAGGGAGAGTTCTTAGTTTGCTTCGAAGAGGTTTCCTGGGTAAAAGGGAAGTGACAAGAAAAACCAAAATGATGATTTATAAATCGACGTTCCTCCCTAATCTTTCATTATCTTCTGAATCGTGGACCATCTCCTCCAAACACTAGAGTCGAATCCAATCCATGGAGATGCGCTATCTTCGTAAAGTGGAAGGAAGGACACGACGAGATAGGACACGCAACAGTACCATACGGACTGATCTCAAAGTTAAGCCGGCTGAGATCTTCCTAAAGGAGCACAAGCTAAGGTGAAGCGGTCATTTCCTTAGGATGGACCACGAAAGGCAGAAATACGAAACTGGCGTGGATGGAAGAAGGCCAAGAGGAAGACCGCGCATCTCCTGGGAAGATAGTGTTAAAGAGGCGTTCAGGAGGCGGGTATGGACTGGAGTAAGAGAAGGGAGTTGGCCCAGGAACAAGACATCTGGCGCTGGCTCTACAAATGTGACCCCACACGCGTCGGCGGTAAACGCGGGTAAAATGATTATGATGATAATAATAATATAAAAAGCTTATAATAATATTATATTATTATATAAAAAGCTTCTTGGCCTTGATGTTAATTGTTGTAAATATTTTATTGACTGACAATGTACAGAATGAAACAGCACCCCACGCTTTTTTACGATAAAATGAATTGTTCACATCTCGTTTTAAACTTGCGAATTACTTTCTACTTTTAATCTTGTTGCCTATTAAAGCGTTTGTAATAGTTTTTTAGACTGCTTTTTTTTTAAACGATTATATGGGAATTAGAGCTTTTAGCAACGGAAACATTTATTTATAGTATTTTAATGAAAAATTATGTAAAGAAGCTCAAATGAATTAAGCAATCAAATCAAATAATGGGTTACAGAAAGTAAAAATTAAGTGAATTAAATTTAATATGTATATATATATATATATATATATATATATATATATATTAATAAAACAAAATTACTTAATGAAAAATCATATTGATAGTAGTAATATTATTGTGTCGTATAAACTAATTTATTTTTTCGAAGCTCATTTAAGGCGATATCTGAAATTATTACAGCCTTACAATATCGGTTCCATAATCAACACCAGCTCAGACGAAACACATGTGTAACAAGTTCGTAGCATTACAAGGGGAATCAAGTAAGGTTGGAAACGCGTTGTATTCAGAGAGCTGATGAGTTCGTCAATATGAGGTAATTAGTGAGTACACTAAATAGCATTGACTCTGAAGCAGAAGGCGAGAGTAGCTGTGTTACAATTCACTTCACAGGCATCTTAGCAGTAATATATTATCGAAGCTGATGAGCAGTACAATATAGGCTAGTACTAACAATCGCACCAATAGTTTGGTCTTCACCAAAGCTCTTGATCAATCATTTGTGACTTTAAGAGGAATCTAAGACATATTCGTGCTTTGGTATACAAATATACCCTGCAGAGTGTTATGAATGAGCCTTCTTACAAATCAAACAACCTTTAAAACTATAATGTGTACTTCTAGTAGTTTAACGAGAAGCAGTGTTGCAGTTTCAATTTCTAATTCATGAAGAAATATAAAGTTTATATTATACATACAGACATAGTCATACACACAGATAACAAAATCTTGATACAATCAGTTCTCAACACAGACGTACATGACGAGCTTACCGAAAATATCAGAATGAACTTGTGCACACTTAGGCTTCTAAATTTCTCTGTAAAAATAAAATGGGTAAAGGGTCACTCTGGTATCGAGGGCAATGAGATAGCGGATAAATTAGCAAAAGAGGCATCACAAAGTGATATGTCTCCATCTTTTCAAAAAACACCAATTTCGTTCATAAAATTCAAAATTAGGGAAGAATCAATTATGAGGTGGAATGAACGGTGGACTATTTCAAATAAATCTCCTAGTTTGCATAGGTTCATTCCAAAACTAACAAACAATAACTACAAATTAATAAAATCCACTAACTACAAACTAACTCTGGTTTTAACTGAACATGGACATACCAAATCATACTTACACAGATTTCACATAACCAACGATAGTACTTGCTCAATAGACAAAGAAGAACAGACATTTAAACATATAATATATGACTGCCAATTGTATGAAGGACAAAGATCAAAATTAATTATCTCCACAATATTAAGAGGGAAAGTTTGGCCAGTTGCTGAACATGACCTATACAATCACTTTCGACCCGAGCTCACTAAATTTATTTATAGTATTGATTTTGAAAAGTTGACATCCATATAAGAAACTCCCTGTACTATACTAGGTAAAAAAAAAAAAATAATAATCATTTTGTAAGTATTGTAATTTTAATTTAAAAAAAAATGTTAATTGTTAAATTTATAGTTGTTAAATTCGTTAATTTTGTTAATTATGTTAAGTTGTAACAGCATGTATATAATAATGTCTTTTACATATATTTGAGAATTGTCAAACTGTAGTTAACTATTTGTAAAATGAATTTATAAGGCACATAGTATACTCACGTATGGAATGTGCTAACAAATAAACGGTCCTTTCAAAGGGTTACTTTGAAAGGAAAAAAAAAAGAAAAAAAAAAAAAAAGAAAATAAAGTTTTTCAATGAAAAAAATAAAGTGAATATACATGCTCTTCCTTGAAAGTGAAAAAAGTATGGATAATATTAAAATAAAAAAATAATTCCAACAATAAGTCGATTTTCTTGAATATTATACCTTACTTGTATCGATTACGGTCTGTTATAAGAAAGAAAAATCGTTTGCGCATTTTATTTGCTTTAACCTAGTAACGTTAATCCAATACAAGCTTAAATGTTTTTATCACTTGGTACTGAAGCAAAGGGTGACTTTTCGAATCCTATACAACTATTCAATTTTATTATGAAACAATAATCATTAAAACTATTTAAATAAGAAACGAGCTTTTTAGATCTAAATGGACTTATACCCTGTTAAAATATAACAGCTCATACGAACTGTTACACAACGTTCGAATCCACATATCGTTATAAATAAATAAAATAAAGCAACAGTATCTAATACTATCATAACAGATAGTGTGTTATTGAATCAAGTTGCGGAAATTGGGAAAAGGTACTTAGACGCGGAAATGAGATGAATGGGAGGAATCAAATCGAGAAATGAGGGAACACACCTGAGCCTCCATTAGCGAGCTTGTAGCAATTATCGGACCACAAATTCCCCATCGCCAAATCCATCACTTCTATTAACTGGCCGGTTTCATTTGCTTACTATCGATAGTGACAAACACGATTGGAGAGCATTCGATCATCATTTAACTCCATTCACCGAAATTACTGTCTAATAGCGGTTAATAGGGGAATGGAATTGAAGTATTAGATCTGAGGTATGTGGGATTGACCAAAAGAGTTATCTACAAAATATTTTATAGTTTTTAGAAATAAATAATATAATATAATTGTTGGAAGTTCAAATAGGAGGGATACTTTGTCAAATATAAGTAGAATCTGGTAAAAAAAAAATCTATCAATACAATGTATCATAACTTTGTGAATAATTGGAAACTCATTTAACACTCATCTGCATGCATCTAAATATATCATTACAGTTCTTTTTCTGAGCTAAAGATATATTATTAAAATTAGTATAGCACTCCAGATCAATTTTGGAAAATCTTTGGAATTCATGAGACTGTTTATAAATTTATACATCGTAATTTATTTATTTTTAAATATCTTGTAATTGAGAAAATAACCATAGAAGAAGATATCAAAGCGAGGATCAAAAGCGGCAAAAAGTACAACTGGTCTCTTAACATATTTTTTCCCGAATATTAATCCCGGAACATGAAAGAAAGAGTGTATTCGTTAGACAGTACTCCGTTCAGTGGTGATGATTGCGAGAAGTGAACTCTTATTAAGCTGCAGGAGAGACTTTTAGAGGCAAAGGAAAGAATGATATAAGGAAAAATACATGGCCCAAGCATAGCAGATACAGTTAGTTTCGGAATCAAAACAAACAAGGATCTTAGGGACGTGTAAGGGGATCCATATATAATTCCAGCATCAAAAATGGAGGAATAAGGTGGTTGGGGCACATGAAAAATACAAGACATATTATATACATATTTTTTTCTAATTTTTTTTATTTTTTTATTTTTCAACATAGTCTCCTTATAATTCAACACACTTCTCCCAGCGATGCTCCCATCTCTGTAGCCCATCCAAAAAGTATTCGGGGATTTTCTCTGTAAAATAATTGTTCACGAAGCCTCTTCATTTAAAGACAATCTCTGTCCTCCGAGCGCAATTTTTAGATGAGGGAACAAAAAGAAGTCGCTTGGGGCTAGATCTGGTGAGTAAGGCGGATGTTTAAGCAGTTCAAACCGTTCGTTTTGTTGATTTTTGCCATGGCAACCGCTGAGGTGTGAGACGGTGCGTTGTCTTGGTGAAACAGGATTTTATTTTTCTGCAAATGTGGTCGTTTTTCCGCATGTTCCGCATTCAGCTTGTCAAGTAACGATGCGTAGTATTTTCCTGTAATGTTTTTTTCTTTTTGAAGATGATTGATTGAGATAACTCCATGCCTCATCATAAGATAACTAAAAAAAAACAGTCATCATCACTTTCCCAGCCGAGAAAATAGTTTTTGCTTTTTTTGGAGTCGGTCCCCCCTTTGCAGTCCACTGTTTGGACTGTATTTTTGTTTCGGGCGTATAATAGTGTATCCAAGTTTCATCAACGGGGATTGATCGGCGTCAAAACTCGGATTTATTGCGCCTAAAATGCGCCAACAGTGCGTTGGAAATGTTCATTCGAGCGAACGCGGCACCCAATGTGCGGACAGCTTTCTCATTTCTAATTGTTAATTTAATATGTAACAAACACATTCTTGCAAACACATTCTGACATGTTCATAACCTCTGCTATCTCTCTCAGTTTAATTCGCCGGTCGTCTAGCACCATTTGGTGAACTTTGGTGATGTTTGGTAGAAACTTTTCAGACCACGCTAGTATAAAGACTGATCGATGTTTGAATATGATATTCGATTGATCACAGAGATATATCTAATTAATTTTCAGAAAAAAAACAACATACAAACACCAGTTGTCAATTTTTACTTTCTGTCCTAAGGAATATACATGTATTAAGATATCCTTTTCTATATAAATCTAAAATTCGTAATCAACTTGGCAAGAGATACGGCCTCATCAACGTAAAAGAAGTAATTTTCTTAAAAGCATTCTCGCTAGAATTGTTTCCTCTCTCGCCTGAATGGCTATATATCCTCATTGGCAACAAATGATTGCCTCTAATAAGGTGTAGTTTGTCAAGTACGCCCGATCAGCCGTATTCCCAACGTATATTTTTGCTTTTTTTTCCACATTTCTTTACTGAGGCGGAAAGGCTTAGTGGTAAAGTGTTGAGTTGCTGTGCCGAAGGTCTCGGATTCAAATACGGCTATGACAGATAATTTATTTAATCTGTTAACAGCAAAGAATGGATCTTTTGGGATCGGGAGTCCCACTTGGAGCTCACTCAGCATTTATAAGGGGGTAACCCAAAATAGAGGAAAACCCACCGCCAAGATTGAGTGTGATCCAAAGATTGCCAAAGCAAATCGCTTCTCTGCACAACCTTTGCACTAGACTCAGTACAGTCTCTATTAAGTATTAAATCCAAGACTATTCATGGATTGTAGTGAAACAGTTTTTTTTAAATTTAGAACCTGCCGTTAGTGAACTCAATATTGTGACAAAATTTTAGGTAAAACGTTGATGAAAAGTTTTAGATAGTTGCGGATCAAGTTAAGAGCAAAAAGGAAATGACCCGTTCAATGCTTTGGTTTCAGTGCTTAATTATTAATTAGTTAGGCATTGGATATCATTATTATATTACGGCTTTCTGTTATGTCCGGGTTAATTTCTTTAATATTATCTAAAGTTTAGACATTTTAATCGGACAAAGTCTCAATGATTTTTGCCCTTGTACCAGGAAAATGTAAATTCCTAATATTTAGCTTGCTGCAATTTAAACAAGAGGCTTGCTATACGAAATAAACTTCAAAATCTAAAAAAAAAATTAAAATATTAAAAAAAAATGTCAACTAATGATTCTCTCTTCTCTACAGTTAAATTCAAAAGATATTCCCAAACGCCACGAGCAGATCCACCGGAGCCGTGATCCCCTTCCAGATACTAAAACAATTCATTAAACTCCTGGTACTGACAGACAGTTAGGGCCTGTCGTAGGGCGCACGGTTCTCGATTTTCCGCATCACATCAGTTCCCGACAAACATATTGGTCTCAATCAAAGCAATCCAATATAGTATCATGGCCAATTTTCTCAATTACCATTCAAATTCGGTGAGCAGAAAACTAAACCAAATGTTATTCAAGCGAAAATGTTTGATTCCATTAGAAATTAGATTGGAGTTTTGATTGGATATGATTTGTTGAATACTAATTAGGTTAATAATGAGCAACAAATAAAAAAAACAATGTTTGTGCGAATTAACCAACGTTTCCTCATTTAAGAAGAATTACTTAATGAAGACTAGGAAGTTCTGCTGATACCGCAGGGCCTATTCACGCGGGTTAACTGAATTCAAATTCCTCTGTGTCGGTTCCCAACTGGGGATCTGAAGCTCAGTAAATCAGACCTAAACACAGCTAGCTCGCTCTCCAATAAATATGTTAAATATCAATTATTCAATTTATATGTATATATATATATATATATATATATATATATAGTTTTAAACTAATAAACAAATGCAATAATATAACCTTTTTAAAAATTAAAATTTTTATCTGGCGGAACATGTTTGTAGATGACCAAGCATAATTTAAGAAACTACCTAGCGTTTTAATTTTCTAATGCTAAATATTTAGCTTTTGCTCTTCTATTTTAATATTAAAATAATGTTTCTTGTTTAAATATAAATATGTTTATGTTACTAGATTTATATGATTCACCTCTAAATGTATAATTATGAAACATAGAATTATAATTATGTCTGAGAATTTGAATTTTGCCCTTTTTATCAATCAATGCTAATATAAAACTTAATAGTTTTCCTCAATTTCCATAAATCGTCTAATCAAAATGTTCATTGTTTTAGGGGAGAAACAAAAAAATTAAAAATCATTATTATGTCTGAATAATGATGAAATATTAAGCTAAGCTTGCTGACTTGCAGTTCTAAGTAATGGGACTCTAATCATAGCTGAATTGTAAAAAAAGTAGCGAGAATAAGCTGGGTAAATATAAAGGCACCTCCTTGATAGGGGAAAAAGCTGCGATGATATTTAAATGTATAATTACTGCAGTAAGTCATTTTTCTTTACCCATCAATTTATTTGTATAGTATTACAACAAAGAAAAGTTGTTTGTTTATTTTATTTCTTTTAGCCTAGTGAATCAATAGAAATGCGCTTTGATCTAATAAATATTATGGATACATATAATATAAATATAAATTTTCTTAGTCGCAGTTAAAACCAAGACCATTTTTTTTTCTTGGTGCATTGCACGTTAGGCTATTAAAAAAATACCAAGACGAGTATTAGTAACAGTAGAATCAATAAGTAGCTGGATATCCTAGAGAGAAATATACATATACAATTTGGGCACATAGACAACCTACTTCAGCGAGATCGACACTAAAGTCAGGAGGGATAATCATTACATGTTCTACCTAAGTGGCTACCTTCATTCCTAATTATCTCCTTGAAAGAGAATTTAATGAAATAAATTTAATTAAAGTAAATTTCTTTAAACAATTCAATTCAAAATTATTTATTTAACAGATATAATAAATTCATTCAAAGTAAATCTCATGGTGAATTAAATAATAATAATAATTTTAATATTTTTAAAGTATTTATATTTTAACTATAAGTTAACCCTTATTATTATAACTATCTAGTTAACCCTTATTAGTATAATTACGTAATACGCCGAGGAATTTATTGGAGATTATCAATATGGTTTTAGACGAAGCCAACTATCGATAAAAAATAAGAATACAGTCTTTCATCAGCTCCATGTCCATTTCCAAAAATCTTATGATTCCATTGATCGTTGAATGACATATAGCATATTGATTGAACAGGAGGTATCAAATAAATTATTAAATATGGTAAGGGTGTGTATGGACGAAGGCTTCAAGCTAAAAGGCAGGCAATTCTTGTAATTTTTCGGTCTCGACATTACTAAGCACGCTTATTTTCTCCCGAATTCTACTAATCAAAAACCAACTCTTCTTTAAGGATAAGAAACGTGACCGCTAACTCTGAAGGATCAACAATGTCTTAAGTTATTGCGTGGAATATTCGGACCAAAACATGGTGAGACTAACGGAGAATTTATGAGATTATACAACACGGAATTGCGAATCATGCACCCGGTTCATATTAGTGAAGTGATTAGTAAAATGTTGTAAAAAACGTTGAGCTCAGTAACAAACTAATTCCTAAAAAGTTAGTAAGAGTTGTGCCCACTGGTAAACGTCTGTTATATTTATAATATTAATACAAATTTTGGATAATTAATAGAAAATAGAATATTAAAATAATCAGGAAAGAGTTATGTAAATTGAAATGCAAAAATGAATTCAATCAATCTTTCATTTTATATTTTGTCTTAAAACGTTGGGTCAAGTTTGAGTTTCTGGTCAATGACTTAAATTAAACTATTTAATAAAATGGTTTCGTACCAAGGAAGTTTCATCAATGCTTCCTTGTTACTAGCAATGCAAAATTCCTTGACCTCCTCTCTTCTTTTATATACACATAGCTATCAGATTAGAGAAAGAGTAAAAAATGAGATAGTATGGCACGTAAAGAGAGTGACTAAGTTATAATGTTAGTCTATAGTTAATAAGTCTTCCTGGTTAATCTATATTTTAAAAAAGTTTTGTAGATCTGAATTACGTCGGTCAATGCCACAACAAATATAATTATATCTTATAAGTCAGTCTACCGTTTGTTAACTGTTGGCACATAAAAAATTAACTTGCAATAATTGCTCTGTCGATCATCAGCTAGTGCACTCCCAATCAAATTCTCCTTTAACTTTTTTTTTACCCAAAGTATCGCTATTGAAAAACATACACCACAATGTCACATTGAGACTCAAGCGAAGCATTTACTTAGTGGATAGACAATTAAAATGCTCGACGGATTAACTAACAAAGATATAATCTTTCTAAATGCAAAAGTAACTAATTAAATTATCTTCATCATTTAATCGCGCTCACAACGGAAATGGATTTTATATTTTGTATAATTGAATCGCGAAACTGAATTTTCTCTCCTTAAGTTATTATCTCAACAGCCTTTAAAAAAATGTTATTAAGATAATATTTCAAGATTATTATTAACCCAAGAGGATTAGTCCATTAGTCTCTTCGAGTGAGGGAGCCAGAAGGGCAGATAGGTGAGGCTAAATGCTTGCTTAATTTACTGCGTGTGGATCCACCTACCTAATCTCAGGATAAAAGATGGGTGCGGGGATGAAAATCGCGAGGGAAATAAAATAAAACTCCCGGAAAATTGGCGAACGCGGGTATAACTCTCGTCGTTTTTCCACATCCGGAACCTTCAACGGGTAACCGTTTCCCGTTTCTTGGTACTCCTTCCAGTCGCTAATAACATTCGATCAGTAGGGATGTTTAGATTCGGAATCGAACTCCAATGCAAATAGAGTCGCGAACGCCCCACGACAAATATTTGCGACTCCTACGCAATAAAGATGAAGTTTTCGATTAATGAGGAAAATGGGAGAGGGGCAGGTGGTAATGGGACTGTGACAAACACCTTGAGTTGGAACAGAATATCGCGAACAGTAATAGCTTCCAAGTTCGTGGTTTTGATCAAAGAATAAACCGATATCTTCGTCATTCGCAATAATGTAAATAAAAACTGATGGGAATTTTTTAATTATTTAATTGCTTTAAATATTTCATTGTTTATATGTTAAATACTGTGAGTTGGAACTTTCCTATTAGCTGAAAATTATGGAATATGACAAACAGTTATTTTAACGAAATGATATTTGGTATTTTAATATTATAAAATTAATATATCAATTTAAGCCTTATTTAAGCATAAAAAACAACTTTCATTCATTCTCTAATGACGTATGCAAGACTAACTGATCATTATTCTGTGCATCAAAAAAAAACAAATGTATATGATTATCATAAATAATATATATATATATATATATATATATATATATATATATATATATATATATAATCTAGTAACCTAAAATACAGTGCACCTTAACAATTAACTTTTAGGGCGCCGATTATCGGAACGATACTCGATACGCAGAAAAGAGATACGTAAAAGTTGCAGTAAGAGCGTCAATCTCTTTGCCGTACTAATAAATTATTCATGGTAGGCTTAAAGAAAAAAAATAATAATGTAAAGAAGAGAAAGAGTAAAATGGATGTGGTCGTAGGGTTTCTAACCCGCACGTTTCAGAAAGGTTCAACAGCTATGTTTATAAAGTGAGAGGGAAGTTAAATATCAGTAGACTACGTAGGCGATTCAAAGCAAACGAGATCGCCAAACGAAGCATTGCGGTTAGGCGCGATTTTGAGCGATGCAGTGCGACGCGGCTGTTTTGTCCTACATCATCATATTGTTATTATAGTTAACCGATTGTGGTAATTATTAACCTATATGAAACACGAAGGCACCACATCCAGTTCGCGCGAATAAATAAAGCCAGTTGATCGCGTTCGCTTAAGTTAGCTCCGGGCCGTACGTGCATTTGGCTGTAGGCCACTTCTATAGGTTTTGATTGTCAATATCGCTCACGCAGGACGTCGCCAGACAAGTTTTTTTAAAAGCTTTTTATTAATAATAGTTTTTGTTGAAAAAGGCACTTGTGGTTGAAGATAAAAAAAATAATATTTTTCCCAGAAATGAATTTTAATTTTCATTAGTAACACAACGAAAATTCCATGAAAAATTAAAAATACCAGGAGGAGATGTGTGGGGTTATTTGGCTAAACCTGGAAGATCGTTTTGAATATTTTAAGTAGAAAATAAAACATAAACATTTATAATACATTAGCGATACATGGAATTTGAAATTACAGATTAAAACCTAAGAGATAAACGACTGGATGATTGCTCGTTGATACGGAATCGATTCGGATTCGTTTGTCATTAGCAATCCTATGGTTTTCAACTCGCATCTATCTTTCCATGCATCATTAGTCGCGGGCGTTCTGTGTGTGATTACTGTCAGGGTTGTGTCCCCCTGTTGCCAGGACCAACAGGTCTGTGTTTGCGTTAGGGAGTTTTGGATTATCGAAATTCTATACAACTTGAAATTGAAATCGAAGTGATTTTTTGGCAAAATAAACACGAATGCGCGATGGCAAACAATGGATCGTTATCATAAATTCATGTTCATATTTACGTTCCGGTTATCAATAAACTACCAACAAATTTCGGTTGATATTTTCCACGACGAACAGTCATTATTCCTCACATCAAACAGTAACCTAAATTTAACCTCTACTTCCTACATTTATAATTACTATTAGCTCACTGGATGTTTACAAAGTACACCGAATTCAATAAAGTGGATGGAACAAATATCAATATATTAAAATGTGCAAAGTGTAAATTTGCCGTAATTGGACCGTGAGCACTTTCATAAGGAAATTTTGCGGCTATTTCACTGAACTGACATTTATTATAATTTATTGATTTACAATCTAAGGGAGCTCAGTACTTTAGGGGATACATTTGGCGTTCGAGCGTGGTCTAAAATAAATCCAGACCCTGCCAATCGTTATCCAAGAAACACTAGAGTCTCCACCACGTACTGAAATAAAAACCCTTTATAGGTTGTTGTGGTACAGGTTTTTAAAAACTTGTTTTCTATTTCAATTTTATTTAAAATAGTAAAAAAACTATAATTAATATACTTGCAATAAATAAACTATAAAAACACTATCTATTGTTCACACGTTTTGTCACACGTGTTGTTCTCTTGAAATTACTTAAACTACTTAAAAACAAAATCAAAGTATTAATATCAACAAACAACACAGATCTTTTATGTGCTTGAACATTACTGATTCTGAACTGCAAACCGTTTTAAAAATAAATATTACTTCATCTCTTTACTATAAGAGATTTAATCTACTGATAAACCAATTATTGATTGTTTGCCGAGCAGCAATATCATTTAATCAGACCTGCCCTTGATTACCTAATTAAAAACCTCATAAAATTTTAATTAAACCAACGCATTAAATATGTTATGCATTCTGTTTAAATGATAGGCTTATGTAATTATTTATTAATACGGCCGAGGGATTAACGCTACTACTGCAATTCTGCGTAGTTCATATACTACAATCAAACATTTTTTCTAATATATTACTTCAACTTTAAATTCTATTAAAATATTTTTAATCACTAAATCATTAAAAATCAATAGATTAAAATATTAATTTATTGATTAATAAATTAAAAATCAAAGATAACAATAATTTTTGAAAGCCATTGTAAATCATTATGAGCTCTTACAAATTTAAAATGGGTCCAGTGACTAATAAAATGTTTAATCTATAAAGTTTAAAGTTGTTGAAAATAAATAAATTAAATATAACTCTAATCATCTATTTTTACAAGGTAATCTTAATGTATAAATATAGAAGTAATTAAGCGTCTGTTGACTAGAATAATTAAGTAGTCTTATTATTGAGCCTGTTATTATTTATATTAAATTATTTAATATTGTATCACTTGTATTTTGTTTGAACATATATATATATATATATATATATATATATATATATATATATATATATATATATATATATATATCTCATCTATATGTACTTTTCAAAAACAGCTTGAGCTAAAGGTATGTGATACAAAATATAAAATACGACCGAGTCATCATAAAAAATGTTAAGAAGCAAAGATAACACTGAGGCATCAGAAGGAAACTCACGGCTATCATCAATAATATAAAAGTATGAAATTGTACCTACAAATCATATGGAAAATAATCTAACAGCTAACGTTATTTTTTTTTTTTAATTCAATTATTAATACTTACAGTATAAGTGTTTCCTCTTTCCAAATATGAAAAAAATCCAAGTAATATTTGGCAAATTCTCATGTTCATAGTTACTGCCAATCCGAGTGGTATTATAACTTTTGTCAGCATATTCATTTCCTCAGAGTTTTAGGCTATTTTTTGTTTTACACTGTTTTAAGATAACTGTATAGTTCTTTTCACTAATGGCATTTGAGATAAATTAAATTAAATTAGTTTTCATTATATGATTTTGTCTTTTTACTGAACAATTTTCTGTACCTCCTTCCGATTATTGCATTCCAGCCCTGATTGTAATTTAAACATTTTGGCAGAACTTCAGATTTTATAATAAAATGTCATATTTAGTAAATTCTTCTTATTGTATTTAAATAATATTTTCAGTATTTAATAGCCATGTTATCTTACAAGTTTTGAAGAGGGTATAGTCCTGAGTTGTAGATCACTTGGTCGAATTCGCCTCAGGCAGAGGAATTATTTTGTCTGTTAACAGACATGGATCGACTATGTGGGATCTGCAGATCCACCTGGGATCACCTAGTACTCATTAGAGGGAAATATGGATGCTGAGATGACGCTCAGGCCATCATATCATGAATCATAGATCACGAACGGAATCCAACACTCTTTGTGGGTCATAATGTTGTTGTTAACTCATTTAACGTAGCTTAATGCTGATATGGTTAATCGGACAATGGTACAGTGAAGTCATAAATTTTGTCTTTCCCATTATAATTAGGATAGAGTTCTTGATCACAGATGACCTTGTGGTTTATATTGGTACTTTTTTTTTTATATTATAAGGTAATAGACAATAAAGTCACTGAAACAGAAGAGGAAAGAACAGACGGAGGAATAAAGGACATACTGAAGAGGAAGTAGGATAGATGTGCCCAGCAAAGGCAGTTTGCTCCCTACAAGGCAGTAACCCTTCGACTAACATTTCAGTTCAAACCATCCCCTGATTTAGGGCTGTCTCTATCTCCTAGCCTTTTCCCTAGTTACTGCCAATCCCATTATGCTTCACGCCTTTTCCTGAACACCCTATCTCTTTTATTGCATGCTCTGCTCGAGGCAATGAATCGTAAAAACTCGACTGATTGTTATTCTTTAAAATTGATAATAAATTTGTTTTGTGAGACAAGTTATAGATACCAACAAAACTATGTTACAATAAATACCATTTTAATCTGTTTCATAACTATAATATTTATATGTAATGTTTAACGTAGAGAATATACCATCCATTTATATGTGATTTGGTACCTTCTCTCTCTGGTATAAGTGGACTGTACAACGTAAAGATTGTGAATGATAATCATAATCAAAGACATCATAAAATAAAGAATATAACGATAATAACATAAATAGTATATTAGTTACTGGTTTGAGACAACTGTTGATGGCATCTTTCTTCTGGATGGTTGTTTTGTCCCTTCCCTACTATGTTTTCTACTCCATGCTGTTGAGATACCTACTGTAGTGAATAGAGCACACGTTGACTCTAGCTGTTCTCATGTTCTTCTAATTCACACAGTAGATGTCTATTTTGTCCCTAGTTGAGGCCTAGGCGATAAGATGGCTCCACATCTATAACATCGAGGCAGAGCAGGAAGCCAGGGGTAAGTTTGAAGTTTGATTTAGATTGAACACGGATATTTTACGCCTGACATAATAACCAATTGATATCGAATATTTTCTATACGTTAAACAACTGTAAACTAAATAACTCTCTATAGAGTTGTGATAAAATACACATGGATATACACAAATGGGTTCTTGTGAAACCTGAAATGCCCAGAGAAAACTCATATTCATTTAGCCAATCATGAAAAAAGACTATCATTCTAACTCAGGGAAGACTTAACCCTCAAGTGTCCCACGGATCACAAGATTTAAAAATTCATTAATAAATACCAAATAAAATATTTAAACATTTTATTGCTTCTTATTACTTATATGTACATTTTTTCATATCCAACAATCAACGAATATTTGATATTTTATCAAATTTCAGTAAACAAACAATAAATGAGATTAATGAAGGAAATAATGATGATCAAAAATATTTTAAAACTTGTATATTTATAACGAATTAACTTATATTTAACTGTAAACAATTAAAACCCTATAAATGAAAATAAAATTTCGAAATTAAAATTACTAATATTTCAAGCAATTGACCCACAGTGTCGTGGAGCACTCCAAGCATATTGGTTTTTCGCATATATTATGAAGAAAATATATTTTCCTCACCTTTTTGTTGGCCATATGTAACATTTTTTTCGCATATCATCTAACAAGAGGAGTATTTTTTCACAAAACAACTGTTCCTAATAACTATTTTTGATTTGCAAGATTTGGGCTCCATAATGGTAACAATACTAAAAAAAATAAATAAAATAATGTACAAATTCAAAAATAATAATGAAAACAGTTATTTTTTTAATAACATCTGTAAATTTAAATGTCACTGATTAATATTAACTAATAAATATAAAACATTAAATCAAAGCTTGCTTTGAAAAAATCAAATAGGTCGAGACTGAGGTATGGTCCGAGGGACCAGGCGTTGCTAATATTTTATGAATAGGAAGGTCATACAAGGATTCCCCATGATCGAAAGGGTGGGAAATTTTATTAAAAAGGCACCAAAGGCCCCAGGGACCCCTCAATGCCTGAGGGTTAAATGGTAAGACTACATTTTTCAGAAACTGATTCATTATTCCAAATAAATTAGGGTGCCAAAAATAAGGGGGAAAATCTGGCGGATGAGCGTGACCTAGGACGTCACCTCCTTGCAGAACCGTTGTCCACGAAACAGTACAATCTCTACTATGTACTGAACCCCAGACCCGTTCAGGAGTTGTAGTGGTACAGTTTTTTATTTTATTTTATTATTAATTGATCATTTAATAGTTCTAGATGGACCCAGTGGAATCCGCAGACCCTCTTGGGGTTCACCCAGCTTTTATTAAGGAGGTACCCTTAATTAAAGAAATATCTGGCTATTGAGTGTGATTTCAGCCAAATCCCTGCTCAATTGTTAGCTTAGAAACAGTTTAATTTCTTTATTGTACTGAACCTTAGGACCTTAATGCGTTGTAGTGGTACTGTTTTTTATGTGAGGAGTATATTATTATATTTGTTGTTTAATAATATAAACAATCTTATTATAAAATATTTAAAAAAGTTAAGAACACATTTCTAAAATTGGAGTTCTGTGTTATTATTAAATGAACTTTATCGTTTTTTCTTTTTCAACGTTCCTTTGAACAGAGTTCCTATTATCCACACTCATCCAATCAGCTAGAGGTCTAACTTATGCTAGACTGTTTGGCCGTGCTTACCACAAGAAGCGTTTGAAGAAACTAATGAAAGATTAATTATTTCATCTTCGAGATTCTAGCAAACCTAAGAAGCCTTCCTTCTAGACTTCCAGTGGCAATCTTTAAATAATAAAACTTTCTTAATTAAATAATAAATAAGAGTATCATTTGTTCAAAAACTAAACTAGTTTTATTCCATTGCAATTTACCTTTCAGGTAAATCAGGGAAAAAAATAAATAATGTTTAAATTAATCCACTCTTTGAAATTTAAACATTTAAATATTTTTAGGCTTCTTCGTTTATTTGCCTTGATTATTTGCAGGGAGATAACATTTTTCGTTAATGCCTCTCTTAGGGAAATAAACTTTGTTATAGCGCAAGGAATGAAAAAAATTGATAACTACCATACTTAAAACATTACTTATACATATATAAATAGTTATATTAAACTTATTTATAGTAATAAAGATTTATAACTTAAATTTACACAATAAATGTAAATAATCCAATAATTGCACAAATAAACTAACTTATCAAATACGTATATAAACTTATTTTTGTTAGTAAATATTTATATAAAGTTATTTAATAGATATAATTACCCCAATAAGTATTATATTAAATTCTTATACATATATACAAACTTATATTTAAACATTGCCATTATATTCCTATATATTTATACATCTATACTTACCTATACATATATATATATATATATATATATATATATATATATATATATATATATATATATATATATATACTTATATTTATACATAGCAATTCTATACATAAAACATACTAATAGCTATATTTTATTTATATTATACCTAATTCAATCCTCCATGATATGACACATTGTATCTATTACCTAACACAGTGTCCACAGAGGCGGATCTCTCCGTTTGTTAATTTAACTATAAAATATAAGATAAGAATTAAAATCTATAAAATTAGTTACAAAAAACAGAAATGCCGAAACTGCCTCGGTCATATATTCTTATAATCCGTATATTTAAATGTAATCAAAATAGTTTTTCAATCACACAGCTCAGATTAAAATGGATAAATCTTTATTATGCTGATTTAAATATATTCAATCTAAAGTAATGAATGAATACCTAACTATTTAATTTAGATTATCAAGGACGCAGGTGTAGAGATGTAAAGATAGAGATAGAGATACAATGGACAAGAAGAGAATTAGACGGAACAAAACCACAGCATTGCGGTGAGCTCCTGTCCCCAGGTTAGTTCTAATGAGCTCTCCTCTAAATATACGAGTGTATCCTTCTCCTTTCACCCGCTAAGGATTTCTAGCCTTAAAGTTTATTAATATAAAGCAATAAAGTTAAGGGATATGAGACAATTAGGAAAAAATAAAACAAAAAGAATATGTAACAAAAGATTATGCTAAGAGATAAAGAAAAAATATGACAACTGTCATTGTTACTTCTATTTGGAACGCCAATTATTTGACTTCCATTTTTTATTACAAAATTAATTTTACTTCAAGATGTAATAAGTACATTAAGCTGTTATTTAGAAGTACTTAGCTGTTTAAATCAAGGACGGCATAAGATAATACTGTCTATACATTTTAGCATTAAATTATTAATATGTGAAAATATATATATATATATATATATATATATATATATATATATATATATATATATAAAGAGAGAGAGAGATAGAGAGTATATTTTTATCATTCCTTTTTTCCCTATGAATAATAACAGTTATAAGGTGATATAAATAACATAAACATAAAGACAACAATAACAATAATAAAGAACTCCAGCCATTACAGCCTCCTTTATGTAAAAATAATAAATTAATAATGCAACAAATGATAATTATTTCTCTTTTTTCTAAACTATTTTTATCTAACGACTTAAACGTTTTACAAGAAATAAATCACCATCTTGAATAACGAAATGAGTTTTAAGGAATAAGAGGTATGAGCGTAAATAAACGTCTTTTATGTGTGTAGTAAGAAATCCAATCTGTAATAACTTTAGCCAATTAAAACCACTGTAGACAAAATGTTTTATGATTTATATTTTTTAGATTATGTTCGTTTTTTGTTGGAATTCTCACTGGCTGGAATATACTCGTTCGTTTGAATTTCAGCCTTGTATTTTGGACACATAACAGAGCAGATCGAAAAGATCAATGCTTCATTGGTTCTTAATAAAATTCAGATACAAGATTTTGCACAAAAAAAAATGATTTATTTAAGATATAGTGATTTAGGTTGTAATTGAATTTGACAAAAATTACCCTCTTGTTTGAATCAAGACTGAAAGAAAAAAATAGCTCACAGCCGAGAGTTTCGTTTTATTTGTTAACATACTAGATATAATGGCGAAGGACGGCGATCGAGCATTAATAGGGCCCAAAATATTTAGAATTGTTGTATAATTATAAATATAAGTTGTATATTAACAGAGTGTATAAAAAAAAATGACCATTTTATCAACTTCCTGAGTTCAAAAGTCTGTAAATATTTTAATGCTATTTATTACTTCTCTCAACTCAATTACTTAATTCTCAAAGCTTGTTTACGAACACTTGATTCTTCAAAAAAAGCCTCAGTTTAGTTATTTATTTCAAAGAAGAAACATGACCGTGTCCTACGAAATGCTCGTAATTTTAAGATTTACTGGAAAAAAAAATTCACAGCCGCTGAAGCAACTCGTGAAATTATTAAATATGAAGGGGGAGGTGTTCTTGACCAGCCCACGGCGCGGCGTTGGTTTAAAAATTTAGCTATGGAGATACGAGGTTGAAAAGGAAGAAGGGCTCCGGGCGACCATTAATGGATATTGATGAGGTTCTGAAGGAAGCTGTTGAGTCAAATCCGTCCACAAGTACCCGCGAACTTGTCAGGGAGTGTGGTGTGTCGAAAGATATTGTTCATCACCATCTTCTATCCATGGGGAAGGTGAAAATGGCCAGTAGTTCATTTTTTTTGATACACCCTATTATATGGTAAATTACTACTAAATCAACTTTTGTGATTTTTTTTTTATTGATATTCTTAGTTGTGTCTCTTTCATTCTGGATGTTAATGGTGTTTAATGTAGCAGACATGTTTGTAATATAGATTTGTATCAGACGCTTGTATATTATTTTTTCATCTTCTATTTCTCGTCCCGTTTTATACACGAGTATAGTTTTGACCGCCTTCTCACAGAATAGGCATAAAATACAAAAAGTATTTTTGTGACGTACACATTACATTTATACCGAAAATTTTTATATTTTTATAACCACTATAACACAATAAAACTTTTGTGGCGCAGTCGTGTTAATTACAGTTATTGTAATACCTAATTATTAATTATTCGACGAATACTACATTTCCAGTAATTAGACCTTGTGTTCAGCCAAAATTTTTCATCTTAATGAGCTCTAATAAAGTAAAATATTTGAATTCATATTCGCACAATCATCTAGGTAATGCAGAATTCATGATAGTAAATGTGTTAGTGAATAGAATGGCATACTCGTAGCACAGAAATTTCTTAGTTTTATTTTAATCTCGAAATCGAAAAACAATGAAGCGTTATATGAATTTATTGTTACCTTATCTCCAGGTTGAAAATATATCAGAGTACAATTGTATGGCCGATACGATAACGCAAACAACTGGGATTGAATCCTTTTTTCTTTCATATCATGTTTTTATTCTTACAAAAGAATTTCTGTTTCAGATACGTCAACGTATTTTCAATCCCGTAATATGGCCAAAAAAAAAGTAAATATTATCTGAAAAAGGTATAGACTTTCTACCGCAACGACGCAATTTTCACTAATTATGAGACATATATAATTATTTTCATTTCAAATAAATATATTGCCTACTCCTCATAACATTGACTGTCAATAAAAAAAAACGAATATAAACATTACTCTATCTCTTCCCTAACGTATAAACATTGTTTGAATAATTTTCTGACTTATTGTAGGTAGCCTTATACAATATCGAAAAATGTGGACATCAATGCAGAGCGAAATTCACCCATGTGATTATAGAGCCCAAATACTTTTTCAAGAATAAAACGTGAACTTTAAAAATGGAATAATACTAAAACTATGAAGCATGCATTCATATATTTTTAAATGAATATTCACGTTTCTAGTGAAGATCTTATAGGTTATGAAAGGTATGTAAGAATGAAATAAATACTTCAAGAATTTGAAAGTCTTGCTTTTCTAAATGTCACTCAATACGCCTCCTTTCATATTTCATCATTTTCTTTATTTAATTTAAAGTGGCCTCAATTGCTATACACATTTATCGATGAAATTCTTCTAAACCAACGTCCAAAAATCACAAGTGTTGACGAAAACACGCCACAAAAAATAACACAACACATAAATAAAAATAAAATCTCACCATAAACCGCACTAATTTTGTAAGCAGCTAGAATTTACAAAAAATGTTAACATAGAGAAAATGATAATGTTAGATATGAGTAACTAATACAACTTATTTTAGGTGGACCCAGATATCCATAAGTACAATGATATAAATATATGAGCACTAAATATCCCGAGTAATTGTTAGAAAAAACAATAATCTAAAAATCATGGGACAGCAAGCTAGTTGATCTAACACCGCCTCCAAGGGCTCACCCAGCAACTGTGTGCATAGCCCCCTTTTGTTCCCTTATTGAAGGAAATTGTTGATCGTGATCTAGGACTATTCAACACGCTGCACAACTGTTTTTCTTTAAACAGTGCGGCTCTACTATTTATGGAACATAAAATCCTTCATTGCTTATAGCGGTAAAGGTTTTTTTTTTTAATAATTAAACCGTCACCAGAAAGAGATATAAACGTTATTTATTTATTAGATTTCTAATTCACATATTCAGTTGGAACTAAATTTATTTGGCAGCTTTCACCGCGTTTAGTGGTCCATACCAACTCCCCTGGCCTTAACGAAAATCGGGTCTAACCGACGGTGGAGGGAACTCCTGACAAAACCGCAGAGCCGGGAAATCGACCTAACAATGTTGTAAACTTGTTTCTGCGGAGCTGTTCATAAATCAGTCACAAGCCAACCCTTAATTCAACAACTTGTCTAAGGCCTACATACACACCCTTCACGCTAGGATACGCTGTTAAAAACACATCATTGTTGATACAAGTTCCAAATGTTTAAGTCATTAGTGTAAGGAAATCGTGAATAAATGCTCTATAGTACTTAGAAAAAAAAAAGTTTTTTTCATATGGTCCAGTTTCATCATTATGCTGGAGTTTTATCATTCTCCAATATTCCTTCATGGGTTCACACAGTTTCCAAAATCACTTCATTCATGCGAGACTATGATTTGTTGTTACAGATATTTCCTTACATATTTAGTGTTAGCTCTTGTGTTCAACTAAAGTTCTTTCTCTTAATTATAATTATATTTTAAAAGATAGTAATCGAAGTATAGTAGGTCATAGTCGAACGATTCACGCAATCATCCAGGTAATGCAAATATTCCTGATCATTAAGCGGAGGGGAATGGACCCAAAATATTAAGAAGGACTTGGAATTGGCAAAAATTTAACTAATAAAGACATGAACATACGAAACAATTTTAAACTTAAAGTTGACAAAATGGGAGGTTATGCCGGAGACAAAAACGCCGAAAACTGGAACCAAATGGATCGAAGAAAGAAAAGCTAAATTCTCGCAAAGAATGAAAACCTGGTGGGCCAAAAAGAACTAGAAGCCTGAAACGTGAACCATCTTCCCTTAATAATAATTAACTGCATTAAAATGCATTCCTTTATACCCATGCTAACGCTATTTATTCTAACAGTGTATTCTAAATTCTTATGACATTTATATTTTATATATGTCCATAAAAGAATGATAAAGGGAGCCTCTCTCTATTTCACGGTCCTTTCTTCTTACTGAATTTTTTCTCTGTGAATTGCTAACATCTATTTAATTTTAAAAGCGTATTTGAGGGCAAAGAAAAGTTATGCTGTCACAATGAAAAATATATAAGAGTACATACGGAGAAAAAAAGTCATTCAACATTAACATATTGAGGTTCGGACTTGAAAAGAGAAATTTTCTCCCAAAAGGACTTTTGATAAAAAAGGAACGTTTTATGCAAATTGACAGAGGTTTATATTGCTTGCCATGTGGGATGAAGCTAAATGAACTGTATCTGTCCGAAAGAAGAGAAAAAAAAAACAGGGAAAGGTGAGAGGCTAGGGCGACAATGAGTGCCATTGTGAAGGGCACAATAGGCTCCAGCCCACAATGAACTTAATTCCTCTCTTCTAATCCTCCCTTCGTTCCAGCTCTGATATTTCAGCCTCCCCTAAGCGCCCTGTCTGTCTCCTCGGCTATCTCTCTATGTAAATAGTTATCTTGGGTTTAGGACTCTTGCAGAATGGAATAGCCAGGATTCCGGAGAACAAAGCAGTGGCGTATCCCAGGGCTGTTTCATTACAGCCAAACTATAAAAAGACACAAAACTAGGTAATTTAATATAAGAATCAATAAAAGTGGACAGAAACTTATTTTTCCTATCTTATCCTATCGAAAATAGATTTAATTTACGACCGATAGGTTTCTGGATATCTACTGGAATATACTCCTGATCTTTTCATTCATTAAAACCTTTTATTTAATCTTTTAGCAGCTGGATATGGATCTCATAGGATCTAGAACTCTCGTATGGCTCACCCAGCCTCTATAATAAGCGGGAAACCTGGCGTTTGAGAGCGATCTAGGACAAATCACCTCTCTTCACAACTGTCTGTCTTCTCGGCTATCTCTCTCTGTAAATAGTTATCTCAATTTTAGTACTCTTGCAGAATAGACTAGCCAGGATTCGGGAGAACAAAGCAGTGGCGTATCCCAGGGCTGTTTCATTACAGACATACGGCAAAGGCACAAAACTAGATAATTTTATCAAATCACCTCAAATCACAACCGGTGTCCAAGAATCAGTACAGTCTCTATCAAACACTGAGCCCATAAAATATTATTATATACTTATATATACTTTACATTTATTTATGAATATAATTTTTGTAAATAAGTATATATACGTAAGAATATTTTGGAGATATTTAGAGTTTCATAGTTTTCATGTTCTTATCTTGACAGTAAAGAACAGTCTTCTAATGTAGGCGAATAGGTAAATTGTACCATTGTAACACAGCTGGGTGGCGCAAATGAAGTCGTATGAAATGGATGTGTCACTACCCCAATCATTTCAAATATTTTATTTGTATCGTATATTTTTCTAACGATTTCACAAACTAATATTTATTTGTTTATATATTAATCTGTAGTTCTATTTCAATGATAACTCATTGGTAAACTCATCCCAGTTGTTGTGTTCCTGGTTGAGAGCAGGGTTTGGCTCTTTTCTCTCTTTTTGATTGTCATAAAATTAGTTTAATGTAATGAGAACAATAAAGTATGTTATATATATATATATATATATATATATATATATATATATATATATATACACACACACATATTCATATATAAATACACTGAAATATTGTTTTACATATGAGTTTGAGCTTTACTCAATATTTATCATTAGTATTAATAAAGATCACAAGTTGTAAAAATTTATATTATAAATTCAAAGTGACAAAACACAATTTATTTATTTACAGTTTATTTATCCTCTCATGTTGATGTTTCCTACAGGATTAACAATAAAAATTCATAAATATACTGATGAATGGGAAAGGATTTCAAAACACGGCGCAGGCTATATATCACCCGCAACACCGAATGGTCATGAGGGTTTAGTAGCGACGGTCTCATTCAGGAGCTTCGTTATACTGCCACTTTACAAGTAATACTCAATTTTAAATTTTGTGATCGGGAAACAAAATTACAAGAAACATTACTCACTTCTGCCCTGAGCTACAAAATTACATGTTTGAAGTATTTTCATACTTACTGTTAAGTACTAAATAAAAAATACTATTAGTGAGGCATTACTAAATAATATGACATCTATTTTTCATTTTATTTCACTAATTTAATATTGCAATAATTTCCTAACTTCTCCAATCATTTTTTTATTTTATTTATTTCCCCATTCAGTTTCTCTTCCTGCTTCAACAATATCAGTCGATATGTTTGATCACAATCAAATCTCAATTAAGAAGAACAAAAAGCTATGCCATTTTAAATCATTTGTTCAAAATTGACTTATAAAAAATCACTTTATATAATGATCTCTTAAGGTAATCAAATAATAATCATAAGATCTGGTGTGGTCAATCGTCAATAACATTTCTTATTCCTCGATTTGAGAATTATCTATTTCTTCGATGGCACTAAATTACGGCTTATATTATATTTCATTATCTTATCTGCTTATATTTTAAACAAAAATTAATATTGAATATTTGGTCATATGGCATACATTATAAATACCAGTAAGATATTCTGATATGAGAATATCATTGGACAAAAAAAAAAATGCTAAAAATTAAAATACTATATATATTAATACAAATACAAGGTAAAAATATTATGACTATATACAAATTAATATTTCACTTAAATTATTGATATTTTGTATTGACCGAGTTCACCCCATCATATATTTTTATAAATAAATTAAGTACTTAAAAATGTATATAATTACTGCGCGGAGTGCGATATATATGGAAACTAGAATAACGTCAATAATTTAAATTTACAAATTTGAAATTTAAGTAATTCAGTCTATATTTGATTAAGAAACTCAACAAAAACGACACAATTATTCTGCAATTTTGAGTTCCCACTTCAGTCGGCAGTCCTCATGATTCCATTGCAGTCCTATATTTTATTTAAGTATCCTTTTGTTCATTTTTATTGATTCATCATTTTTAACAGCAATAATTTCCCATTACCTTCACCGTAACTGGGACAACAACGAAAAAACCTAATCTCTTTGAAGATATTATTAGATGAGGCAGGGCTCCTCTCAATCTTAAAAATTACAATTTCAAAGCGGCCTTCTACTTGATGATTACCTTTGAAGGAAGTAACGGTCTTTTGGCAAGCCCCTAACAACGTATCTCCCGCAAAAATATGATTACAATATAATCCTGTTTCTTGCCTTCGCTTTAAACAAACATTGTTACTCTACAATACGATGAGGCTTCCAATCATATTCGGTCAACCGGGGAGTAATCAATATAAGTATAATTGTTAATTAAAAAGACACCAAATCATAAATAACCAAACTTAATCTTACCATATGATTTTACGAGGTTAAGGTTGTAACTTTAAATAATGTTTACTGCAAGAAACTCTATTCAGGTTCTGAATGATTTTATGAATTTCTAAGAAATTAATCTCTATTATAACATTCTACGTCCTTATTACATTTATTATTAGTATTACTTTTAAGGCCTTTTTCATCAATGCAACCATGTTGTCAGCAATGTTAAATTTCTTGACTGCTCCTCTTCTTTATTATTTACATATACCATACCTAAAAGATAGAGCGAATGAACGGGGATAGAGAGGGTGTTATTTGCTATAGACGTATTATAGAAGGTTTATAAGTATGGAAAGAGAGTAGTCACTAAGTCACATTAGTTACAATGTAAGCCCGTAGTTCATAAGACTATTTAGTCAGTTCATGTGAGAAAGTCAATTTGTACATCTATGTTATAGTTCAATGCCGCAATAATATATATATCTTGCAAGTCGTCCACCATTTGTTAACTGTTAGGATGCGATTGGAAAACTTTTTAGGGCTCTAAAATACTGGAAAACTTTTTGCCAAATCAGTCCTCATCAATAGACACATCAACAAAAATTCAAGTTTTTTCTCTATCTTCAATCGAGTATAGTAGCTCTTATGCGCAGGCTCTATGTCGTATTATTATTGACGGTGGATCGATTTTGGAAGAGAATATATTTTCCTGGAAGGTACTGTACTCTTGACCTACTTTCAATAGATTATGGGGAAAACTTGGTAATTGTAGGGATATTTACCATATCATCTTCGATGATTTTCCAAGAGGCAATGCCACCATGTCAAGACTACTAAATTTTTTTGGACTCAAGATCATTTACTAATTATTAGTGTATATTTATTTGAATGTAGTTATATGAACATATTATTCAAAAAGTATTTAATATTTAAAAACTAGCCGATGGATCTATGATACAATCATAAACTGCCTCTGGGCTATTGTAAGTTTTCAAAACCTCTTAATAAATAGTAATAACGGAATAAAAATGGAACTGGAAAAATGTTAACTAAACAAAAATATAAACAGAAGAAAACAAGGAATTTACAAATTTTGAAAATGTTAGGAATTTCGATCAATATACCACTACCTAGGTACCAACTTTGTGATCCACGACACATTCCATGAAGTCTCCATTATTTCGCTATAAGAATTTTTTTCAATACTGGTTATGGCAAGGCATTGGGTCATTTGTTTTCTGTTGCATGTACAAGAAAATCATAACCGCGAAATTAATTGAAGCTTTCTGTCTTAAACTATATCAGAAAAAAATATTAAAAGATGATATATTATTAGAAGTAAATATACTACTACAACCTATGAATTGCTTTGGGTTCAGTAGAGATCGGGTCAAGTAGAGATTGGGTCCAGTATAGATTGGGCCCAGCAGAGATTGGGTCCAGTAGAGATTGGGTCCAGTAGAGATTGGGTCCAGTAGAGATTGGGTCCAGTAGAGATTGGGCCCAGTAGAGATTGGATCCAGTAGTGATTGGGTCCAGTAGAGTTTGGGTCCAGTAGAGATTGGGCCCAGTAGAGATTGAACTGTTTCTAGGGAAACGGTTGTAGTGGGATGTGCTTTGTCCTCAATCACGGTCTACCTCAGGTTTTTCTCCAATTTAGTGTATAAATTTTATAAGAGACTTGGTGAGCATCGAAAGTATTTCCAGATCCCATAGGGTCCATACTCTGTTGCTAAAAGATTAAATAATCTATCGGCAGAGCTCAGTACTCCTCAGTACTCTACCACTGAGCTACACCAACTCCAAAAAATTAATTAAATAATTAAAATATGACCGATTTCTAAAATGTATGGAAACCTTTGTTCTTCTCAACTTGAAAATTAACGTTAGCCGTTTTTAATAGAAGGATGAGACATAAATAAAAGAGGAAATTATAATTTTTCTTAATTCTTTTTATTATTCCCAAAGGAGAGAGGGAAAAAAATACGTCAGCCGGGGGAAAAGGAGCCAATTTTCGCAGAAATTCTTGCGAGATTGGATCATCGTTCATGAAAATTTATAACACTTCTGCTCTTCTCAACCGTTTTAATTGCGCTTTGATCCCTTTTTGTAAAATCCTTTTTGTTACGTAATCAACCGGTCCTACTGTTCCCTAATCCCATTAGTAAAATAAATTTTCCCGTTTACTTAATAGTCAAACCGGCAATACATGAGGTAAGAATAATTAATTATCGTATAAATTCTATGCCTATATTGATTCATAAGAGCAGAAAAACTTTATAACGTAACAGGGTTATAGTGCATGGGGAACAAACTTAACAAAATAAAAGTTGATAGAGTTTCGAACATTAAAATAATTAATTTAACAAGAAAAAAAACAACATTGTTTTTAATGAATGTGGAAATCCTTCAGGTGTTGACATGGAACATGTAATCTGCCATGAAAAGGTAATTTTACAGAACGTAGAAAAAAAACTGTTTTGACAATTAAAACAGAATGTTTCACTTAGAAAATAGTAACTACCACTGTTCACACAAACTAACACTCCCAATTTCGACACTACATTTTTTTATGATAAATCTGAAAAATGATTTTTTTAAATTACTACATTTTTCAAGTCAAATCCTCAATTATAGGCCTATTTATTCAATCATGTTTACATTAATCAGTGTCCAACGATGTAATAAGGAAAGTCTATAAACATATCTTTGTAATTTCTAGATAGCTGAGATCTGTAAAGTTAAACAGTTCATGTTTATCGACTGGATTACTTTGGAATCATAAAATATTGTATTTTTTGTGATTATAGTAAAATATAAACTAAAATAACAAAATATGAATTGGAATCATTTATAAAATTAAATTATTGTTTGATAATATACAACAAAAAGCATTAGAAATTACAAATTTAATAGAAATGTATAGTATCAACGTATTGATCTTAAATGATCAACAATATTTTTCACAAATAAGAGCAGGATTAATGCATTTTTAGAAGGCTAGAAAAAAATAATCAAGTATAAATACCTAATTAGTTCTCATTTTTAGGAAAGATTTATTTCTTAATGTAATGTGAACATGACTCACACTATCTCGATAGTGAGATGCTATTACATGTTGAAATTCAAAGTCAAATAAGCAGAACGAGCTCTAAAGGAGAAAGATATATCAGGTTTCTTCATGTAACCAAATATTTCAAACGAAAGGCAGCACACCCTGTTGTAGCTTGAGCTCCCTGCTCTTCATAATAGTCGTGGATAAAGCGATAAAGAAAGCTAAATTAAGAATAAGACAGTTTCAGCTAGGGCACAGAAACTTACAACCCATAAGATTTTCTGTGATGGATTTCACGGATGACCTTGTCTTGCTGGCTTCCAACGACCAAGACTTCCACTACACCATAAATGTTCTTCAGGAGAAAATGGCCACGATTAACGTGAGAATCAATCCGGAAGAGACCAAATGCATGAGTATAGGGAAGAAACCCCGGAGAATAATGGGGGTGATAAGATCGAACGGAGAAAGATTAGAGCAGATTGATAATTTCAAATATCTAGGTGCTCATCTTAACGAAAACGGCTACATTGATGAAGAAGTTTCTCACAGAATCGGTGCAGCAGGCAGAGTATTTAGTTTGCTTGGAAGGGGTTTCCTGGGTAAAAGGGAAGTGACGAGAAAAACCAAAATGATGATTTATAAATCGACATTCCTCCCTGTTCTTTCCTACACTTCCGAATCATGGACCCTCACCTCGAAACACAAACACAAACACAGGACACGACGAGATAGAATACACAACAGTACCATACGGACTGGTCTCAAAGTTAAGCTGACTGAGACTATCCGTAGCCCAAGCTAAGGTGTTTCAGCCACCTCCTTAGGATGGACGAGGAAAGAACTGCCAGGGAGACATAAGAAAGACTTCTTCGTCTTGAAATAAGCGTGGAGGGAAGAAGGCCAAGATGTATACCACGCATCTCCTGAGAGAATAGTGTTAAAGAGACGTTCGGGATATGGACTGGAGTAAGAGAAGGGAGTTGGCCCAGATTTGGACATTGGGTCATTGGTAAACGGGGATAAAATTACTATGATGATGATGATTATTAGGAAAGTATAGTATATGTAAAGTATAAACACTAATCAGAAAACAGATGAACATTTTCCAATAGCTTTAGAAACTAGAAAAAACATTGTAGCCAATTACTCGCTCAGCTCAATAGCTGATAGCTAGGCGAATGTGTTAAATTTAATTGTTTAATAAGAGTTTGTCTCAGGGCTCGTTAAAGTGGTACCAAGATATGTCTGTATCACTAAAATTTGTGAAGGGTCTCTGGGTGAGTGCATGGTAAATACTGTACTGTTTCTTGGACAACGTTTGTGCAGGGAGGTTTTTGTCCTTGACCACATTTAACCGCCAGATTTTCCACGTTTTTTATAGGTATCCACTTGATTGAGGCCAGGTGAGCTCAAGGAGGGTGCTAGATCCCATAGGACCTATGTCCGGCCACTATTAGGTTAAATAAAAGTCTGCCTAAAGTGAAGCATTACCTATAAGATATAATATAAATTATAAAAATGTAAATGTTGTTACGGTTTGAAATGAGTTGAACCAAAAACAACAATAGCTATTATAAGAAGTTCACTTATGGGATCAACAAGGTATTTGCATAGACGACAAACTAGCAAGCGCCTTTATCGAAAAACTTTCTCTCATAATAGTAATATAAACTTAGTAAAATTTTAAAGGGCCCATAACATTAAACGACGCAACAACAGGCGACAGGGTATTTTAAATTTCATTAGCTTTTGTTTATGGGGCTTTAACAGGAGGCGAGTTATATTAGAAAAAAGTATAAGTTATATAGTAGGAAGGATGGAGTGGCTAAGTTGAAGTTGTAAGTTAGAAGTTTAGGGAACTTGGCCGGGCACACACGGGACTTTATATATTCTGCTAGGGATGAAGATGGATCGCGGGCATTAAAGCATCAATTACTTTAGGGGTAGCTCCAATTACTGAAGTCTTTTGTTATCTTGATCGCAGCTCGTTGCGAGGCAGTGGAAGGCCTAATCAGCGGCTGTCTTGAAGAAGTGTGGCTACAGGAGGGTAATTATCCAAATCTAATTATTTTCTTTAATATCCTTCCCCAATTAGCAGGATGATTTTTCTCTCTTGATGTAATTTATCTCTAGGTAATTTAAACTACCAATTAAAAAGGTATATATATATCCAGTCTGAGTGATTATCAAATATTTGTCAAATGAGTTTCCTTATAAAAACAAAAATGATATTAAAAGTTTACTTGGGTGCGCCAATTACTTTTACTAGATTAAAAGTAATGGCTTCAATTATTTAATAAACTTCAACAAAATTGCTGGATACTTACTCAATAATTAGCCGTTTTCCATGAAACAGTACTGTCTCTACCACGTACTGAACCCCAGACTCTTCAAGGGTTATTGTGACACGGTGTTTTTTGTTTTGTTTTTTATTCAATCACTAGGGTGATCGCTAATGAAAAGTACATAATAATATGATATGAATAAAGGTTAAAAAAGCAAAATATATAATAATAAGAATAATTAATATACTTTAATATTATAAAGAATATTTGAATAATATATTTGGTTTTAAATTATGGAATATAAAAAAATAATAGTAAAAAACCCTGTACTACTACGACCCATGAAGAGTACCTGGTAGAGAATTCCCTTTTTCTAAGACAACTGTTGCATAGGCAAGTCATTTGTAAGATATCATCCTCAACCGCCAGGTTTTTCCCCTCTATTATGGGTACCACATTATTGAGGCTAGGTGGGCCACAGGAAGGTCTCCAGATCCCAAAAGATCCATCTCCATACCTTCGGTGAGGTAACTCAGCCACTCCGCTCCCAAAAGTTATTATATTAGTTGTTTTAACTATTAGTAATATTCTCCTCACTCTTATAGTCATCATACGGTGACTTGCACACTTGAGATAAAATAAGCGAATTAAAAGCATTGAATTTTAAGATAGTTTTATTTAAATGGAAAATAGTTGACTGGGTAATTCTAACAATGGTATGAAATGGTTAGATTGGCATGTATGGAATGAATTGAAATAATTGTAATTCTATAAACAGGATTAAGAAGGAATTCTGAAAATATCATTTATTCTGGTAATTTTGAAGATATCAAAAAAAATAGGGAACATTTTTTTCGTGTAATTCACTGCCAAATACAACTAAACATAACTTAAAAATATAAAGAAACTAATATTAAATATATTTTAAGAAAGTAACACATTTAGTTAATACTTTTCACACCTAACTATTCACTGTATTTTAATTATTCAGGATGTCAAGCATAGTGAGGTGGTTTGACCACTTAGTTTTTATTATCTTTATATAAATATAAATATATCGAAAATATGCAACGACAGAACAAAAATTATAATAATAGTAATATCGTAATAAACATAAATGTTTAAGGTTATTTGTTGTTAGATAATTCTTAAATATACTCACAGTTTGGAAGATTGTGATTGTATTACAACATCATTCAAACCACATACCTGAAAAAAATAAATTTATTTATGACCACAATACTAAAATTACACAAATGATACATATTGCTATAAGTACTATGATTAGAACATATTGTATACCCCTCCCGTATATGGTATAAATCGAAAAATAATCAGTTGAAGAGAGAGGTCAAACTGTATTGACATTTACCAATTTTTGTAATGCTCCGTTGTAACCTTGTTAATTTCTCAGGTGATTTTGAATATTTTACCTAACTATCTGCAAAACAGCAAAGAATATTAAAACACAACAAAATATTTGTAAAAAAGAAGTGTATTGGCTTTTATTTAATATTAATTTATGTTTTCTTTAAATTTGATATTATATTTTATTAATTTATTTATATATCATTAATTTCTGACACATGTGATTTGATTGAAAAATTGTCTAGCGAACACATACAGTCTTATGTGAGGATAAACTAATAATACGGATAAGAGAGAGAATGCAGCAATCCACAGAGGACGTGCAGGGATGCATACATTAGCTGAGAATTATGCGATTATAGATCCCAAGTGTTATTTACTCTGATGATAAATAAATCACGTCCATTCTGCCTATCACTGTATCGTGGATATTGCTTTCATAAATATTAAGGAGGCGAACTGTTAATATATTCATGTATCAACACTTTACCAAACACGTGGTTCGATAATCTTCGAACATCAATTATTGTTTCCTACATATAAAACTGCATGAGAAAACATTCTTTAAGGTTTAAGAATATTTGAGGCTGATAAATAAAAAAATTTCAAAAATTGAATTTTCACATTTTTTGCTGGTTTAGTCAAGCAATATTTTATGCTCACGAAATATCAGGTTTGGTTACGAAGGCGTGACTCAGTTTAGAAATAACAAAGAAGAAAGAAATATCAGGTTTAGAACCGAAGTTGACTAAACTAACAAAAAAATGGGAAAAAGCTTTGATATTTGAGTTATCCGTTTTCAATATTGACTTCTCATTCTTACTAATTGTAAATTCCAAATCAAGAATCACAAAATATCATCAACATAATGCTTCCCTCTCTACCGCTGCGCAGTGTGGGGATTTTCTCTTTAGAGCTTGACCCAGCTGTACCTTTCCCGAACTAACTCTGTTCTCCTGATCCACTCCAGCCCTCACTTCCTGAACGTCTCCCACACGGTTTCTTCCCAGGAGATCCGCGGTCTTCCTCTTGGTCCTCTTCCGTCTACTCTCGCCTCATATGTTATCCTGGCCTTCTCTCTGTGCTCATCCTCAGGAGGTGACCAAACCATCTTAGTCTAATTTCTTCAAGAGTGGTTTCTACCGGCTGTACCTCAAGGTTCGATCGTATTGTAGTGTTGCGGATCCTATCTCTCCTGGTCCTTCTTTCAACTTTTCTTAGGTATTTCATCTCCATTGTCTGTATCTGCCCTTTGTGTTTTGAGGTAAGGGTCCATGATTCAGAGGAGTAAGATAGGATGGGCAGGAATGTGACTTGTAGACGAAAATCTTTGTCTTCTTCGTCACCTCTCTTTTGTTGAGGAAACCCTTCCGGACTGCGTTGAACAATATACCAGCTGCTCCCAGCGTTTGCGTCACCTCTCCATCGACATAACCGCTTTCGTTGATCCAGGCACCTAGATATTTGAAAACCTGCACCTGTTCTAGGACAGATCCCTTCAGTCTCAATATTCTCAAAACACGGTGAGGACGTCTTCCTATTCTCATACATTTTCTCTTATCTAGATTAATATCCATGTTAATGCTCGACAACTCTTCTTGCATGATATTTACGTTGTATTGTAGGCCCCGGTCATCCGCAGCGAACATGACGAGATCATCAGCTTAGGTTCCTAAAGAATATTATTACCTAATATCGATATTATTCCTGCGATTGGAAAAGGGAATTATACAATATAGAACGAAATATTAAATGGAAACGTATAATTTATATTTCAAAACCCCAGACAAACTTTGATAAATTAAACGGGTAGTTAATCAGATTTAATTCCGAATGGCATTCACACTATTCCATGACAGCCTGACTTGTTGAATTAAGACCTCTGATCAAAAAAATAAATAACAAGACCACAAATATTCGAAAATATTTCAAATCCCAAGGAATTTCGGATTTACTGGATGACATAGATCAGGGGCGTACAAAGGACGGGGCTGCCAAATGGCATCGCGGTTCCCGTCAGATAATAAATTTCGAGATATTTATCGCCTGTTATATATCCTATAGCTCTTGCCGTCACTCCCACCTCTGCCTTGTTCCTGACTAATTAGATCGAAATTAGAGGAATTAGAAATATACACATTTATACCGAATAAGATTGATCTATTTATCAATAAATTCAGTTCATCGATAAATAAACACCAGAAAAAATAATTACTTAACGATCTCTTATTATAAGAGGATATATTTTCGTTTTACAAAAAAATAACTGTATCACCACGACATACCGCGTTTATCACCACGCCTTGGGTTCAATGCGTGGTAGACACTATTCCGTTTCTAGGACAACTATTATCCAGGGAGGTGATTTGTTCTATACCACGCTCTATCACCAAGTACCACTCAATAGAGACTGGGTGTGCTCCAGGAGGTTCCCCACATCCCAAATGATCCATTCCCAGCTGTTAACAGATTAAATATTATCTGCCACAGCCGAAATTGAACCCTGGATCTTCGGCGCAACAACTCAGTGCTCTACAACTTAGCTACCTCACCCCTTTACATAACAATAATATGATCAGTTTCTAAAATATATCATAAAAACTTAAAAAAATATATCTGCTCTTCTCAACTGTGAAAATTAAATTTAGCCGCGTGACTGGACTCCATGAATAGTTTCGTGAACAGTTTTTACACGCTGATATGATATCAATGATGCCTATTCCGACTAATTATCATAATAAGTGTTAAAACAACTTACAATTACTGTTTACATTAATATAACATGGAAGACAATATAATATAAGGAAAAAATTGGTTGGGCTTGATATATTCAATAAAATGCAGCAAACTACTACACAATTTTTGTTATAATAACACTAATATTATTATTAAAACTATTTCTATTTCTATTTCCAATACACCAAGAGAAGAAAAGAAAGAAACAGAATGACTGTCAAAGAAAAAATTTAACTTTTCCTTAATCTTCATAAACGAATGTGAGACCTTGGCGAATAAGTCGATTTTGGAATAATATGGCTTACGGTTATGTCATGTCAAATTACAGAAGAATAAAACGCGGACTGCAAAAAACGTATTATTATTAGCACTATGTTTTTTTGTTCGATTTATGTATTTTACTTAAATTATCATATTTTGTGGGTAATGGATGATTATTTATTTATTTTCGCGAATTTCTAAGTTTCTTTATTGAAAATAATGAATCTTGAAGAAATGATAAAATTTATTTGATAGAAATATTTCTTGATTGATTTTTTTCATATTATATATTATATTATACCGCAGAAATACCTAAGGAAAAATAACAACTACAATTGCAAATTATAAAGATAATTGCTCAGTAAGGAACTTACTATTCCTAAGTCAATGGTTGCGCAGGGAGGGAGTAATAATTTCATCTTATTACTGGTTACCAAATTTTTAAGGTTGAATAAAATAACCCATTACTGATATAGCAGAAGACATAATCATCTGCCACAACTGGATATAAACCCATGCCCAGGAAACCATCAAGCGAGTCATGAGCAGCCTTAATCTCTTTTGGTAGACAAAAGTTGGGTAATTATTCTAAAAATAGATTCAAACAAAAAGATTGTGACTGCTTTTCGTGTCAGTTAATAATATAAATAATAAATGTATATTTATAAACATGGCAGAAACCCTTAAGAACGCCCTTAAAATAGATTGTTGCTTAATGAATGTTCTGAAAATAGATCTAAGAGGATTAAAATTTAGCTAATTAGTGTAAGTAAAGAAGCTTAGCTCACATTTTATAAATAAGGGGGGGAAGTGGGGATAGTTTCCTAATTCATAATGTTTAAAAAGTACATGGCGTTTAATAAGTCGAATATTTTAATCCAGTTTATACATTTCATATTTGCATAAATGTTATACGTGAAAAAATATCAGCAATATGGCATAATGTTAAACATCTATTTTGAAAAAAAAAATAATTATCGGAAAATCTATATAAAATTGAACGTATATCGTAAAAGCTTAAGTATTTTGGTAATGAAAATCAGTTATAATAGAATCGCAATAGATTTATTGCTATAGATATTTATCAACCCTGTTGATGGATCACTGTAATAGATAGGATCATGCTTTTGGTTACAATTATTATATCAATTGACCATTAGATGTCAAAATATACCTATCAGTACGGTAGTTTCAGAGAATGGCGTGTAACTTAATGCGAATTCATATTTCCATTATTATTTACTACTCGTTTCACTGTGATGTATATAAATGACAACTTAGAATGATAAGTTTGGTTTCACTGATCATTCATTCCGTTTTCCATCTAGTCTTACTCATACACCGAGACGAATGTTAAATATTTAAAAAAAGAATTTAATAGTAATATAATCGTTACATAAAACCATTGTAGTTATATCTATATGTACTTATTCAGATAGCCAATTCGAAACAGCTAAACTCGAGAAAGCTTAAAAGAGGCTTTCATAAAAGAACTGATAAGAAACTTTAATATCATAACATGAGAAAAGGAAGGAAAGCCATTCATATAGTCCCTCATAGTATTATTTTCATTTCGATGCTATATCACTTGAATTCCAGAACAGTTGGTTGATAGTTTAATATCATTAAGTAGAAGTTGGGACTGCGTAATCCCTCTGTTATAATTCACTTTTTTATTTTGTAGTACTTGCTAATAAAACATTTCTTCTTCTTTGGGATCTGTAACTATAAAATAAATTTTTTTATTTGACTCTGTTAGAAATCATTTCTTACTAAAGGTCATCGGAGTTCATGTTGAAATAAAAACTACACATAAAAGAAGATATAGCCAATCTTAAGCGATTTAGGCGTAGAACCATCATAGAAAAAACGAAACTGTAATTCTACAAATCACGAAGGATCTTGACAGGGCCTGGGCAGCTTTTAAGCCAACTGTTGTGAAGGGATATGGTTTGGCCAAGTTCACGCTCAACCCGTAGGTTGCTTACTATAATTAGGGGTAATAAATGTTTTTTAAGAGTTGGGTTCACACCTTTCATGTCATTCTTTATTATACTGTCAGACAAGTTGCTGATTGTGAATTATTTGTATTTGACAGGTGCGGATGAAAATATAAAGAAAAAAAAAGAACTGGGTTAGCCCTGGGAGGTCTGAAGAATCTACAAAGTCGATCAACGGCTATAAGTTACCTAAATAACCTTTTTTTAATCATCTAATTATATCAGAATAACTCAATACGGTTTAAAAAAAATTCAAAAGCCAATATTCAAAACTTTCGAAAACAAAGAAATATGATTTAATAGTGACTATGATTCAAAATTGTTAGGAAATCATATTAAAGTTTTGAATAAATTTTCAGAGCTAAGTCAATGAAAGTTATTTGTATTGAAAGCTTAATTGGCTTTCAGAATAATACATTAATATTGACTGCATCCTGACAATTTATTACAAACGTTAATATGATTTCCTAACAATTTTAAATATTTGATTGTATCTTCATACAACTGTAGGGAGGTTACGTGACTAGTTTTAACGCCTTCTAACTATGAAAATCATATGAAATACGTTTTCCTCATATATTGTGTGTTATGTTTATTGTAATATAGTAAATAACTTCATAAATTAAATTTTATAAATTGGAATCAGGCTTACTTATCATATCTTGTGGTTGCTATTTCCATATAACATGTTTACTTAGTTATTACACTAATCCACAAACCAGGATATATATTTTTTAATAATGTAATTAAGAAATTGATTATAATAAAACCCATAGCCCCAGAAATACAACGCTACTTCCTGGATCTGACCTGGTGCATTCATCTCTTATCCCTTCCATATATCCTACACTATATTTATCTAATCTCTAGAATTAACAGAATATGACTACTGTTAGTCTTAGCTGCCTTAGGTCATAATTGTCATGTGAATTATAGTTCTGCTCAATAATGTACAATAGTACTTTTACCTTTTTATATTTTAAAATGTAAGACCAAATTTTATTCGACTGCGATAACTGCACGACCTTGTAAACAAAAATTGCTAGATTGTGATTTGAAAATGTGTCAAATACAAACAAAAAAAGAATTCTTCAATATTTTAACATGTTTTGTAAAAAAACTGTTTAAGGCCATTGGTAAAAATATCATTTCCAGTAAATGGCATGTTTCAGGGTACATCACCACTTACTAGACAATCACTCGAGTGTCCCAATTAATTACAGAAGACACATATACATGAATACTATAACATATATTTGGACTTATGGAAAAACTTAATTTCTACTCAAACTAATTTCAAACATAGCAACTACTTCAATCCCTGATAATCCTCCGTGGCGTCTGAAAATATGTTGGCCTCGTGACCTTTTAAGTTGAATTTGTTATTTGAATACTACAGCTGGGTAGTCTCTCTATATGTCTGTTTGCCTCTAAGTATCATTCCTGCCATTTACTTGCTGTATTATTATAATACAGTTGTAAATTTCACAGAATAAATTAATTTTTAAAAAAGTATATGGTATGAAGGAGAAGTTTTATACCATATATTGTGTTTAGTATAAATAACTTCCAATGATGGTGTAGGTGTTGAGCCCTTTAAAAGGAGATAAGAACAAGGTAGGATATATCTGATTGCGAGAATGGTATACTTATGTATCTTACGAACCCGAAGTGGATATTGTTGGGATGCGAGGAGCAGCTTGAGGATATGCTCTCCGCCAATCGCAGATATCCTGATAGCCGATCGTGCCCGGAATTGGCGAGTCGTCCTGTCTTCTATACCTGAGTCACGTGTATCCAAAGCCTCCACGAGGCCAACCGTTTGGCAAACACGGGCTATGTCCTGGCTGGATTCGATATTCAAGAAGATTGATAGTCCTGTCTGGAATTTCAGAACTGACTTCCAGCCCATGTTTAGCATTGCTCGATTCGCTTTATTTTTTTAATTGCATATACACAAGATAGAAATCCAAAATTATAAGAAAAAATGTTAATGTGCCGGCTATGTTTTAAGAAAATAAAAATGGCATATTAATATTGTTAATTTTGGGATGTCATGACTAATTATTGTTGATACTCACACTTATTTATTTCAATGTCTTAGCTTTGTTTTAAACAGGACTCCTTTCCAGAAATTAGTTGTGTGCTTACCAATTTATTAATCAGTCGCATTAAATACCTTAAAGGAACTACTGGTAACAACAGTAATGAATTTATGGTGAATAAGGAATTATATACAAGACTCAATCCTTAAACGAAATATAATTTATAGATATTATTTTGGAGACAATTAATATATACATAGAGAAATTAATATTAATGATTCAGAATCTTGCTATAAAGTACTTACATAAAATAAATAAGCAATTATCCGGATTTTACATGAGGGAACCTCCATATTTCTTCGGCGTGACCTTATGTTTTTTTCGAATGACATTATACACAACGACAAGATCATTCCCACTGTAAAATCACTTGTTCCTACTAAATAGGCACTGTTTAACATATTAAAAAAATCCTCACCTTCTTTCTCTTTCCTACTCTTGTTTCTTATGAGAGGATTATAGTGGTCTAGAGATCTGTTCAGAAAACATTATTCACTTTAAAAAATTCATATTCCAGCTAATCGGGGAGAAAAAAAAATCAGAGAGAGAAAATTTGATGTGTGCGTTACAGCACTTGAGCAATTTTAAACCATATAACGAATAAAAATTTCTCTTTTATGCATATCACTTATAAAAATATAGTAAGAAAGAATGCATTTTTTTTCTTTTTACCAAAAAAAGATTTTTAAAAATTCTTCACACTTTTTAGGACAATGTCCTTTATGACTAATAAAGATGTATCAAATACAAAAAGGAAAACAATTGTTGTGAAACATTATAATAAGAGTTACTATACCTAATAAGTGCATAAGACTTACGCTACCTAATAAGAACAAAGGGTGAAGAAATAGCTCAAAAATGAAACTTAGTCATTAAAATAAATGTATACATTATCTTTATGGCATATTAAAAGTATTAATTTTTATTAAAATAATTTCAAAGGATTAAATTACACTGAATTTAAGTACACTTAATTTAAATTGAATTACACTGAATTAAAATGAATAAATAAATTACATTGAAAATAATTGTACTTAGGTTCAAAAGCCTGTAAATTACAACTCCTGACCCAATATGCTAATTAATATCTAAATCAAATATAAAAAGTAATAATAATAAAAAATAATAATAATAATTTACTCGGAACTGCGATTATTGTTAGAAATTAATTATGAATGTTACTAATTAATTTTTCTAGCCTAACCCTTGGCAGGTGCATTATTCGGTAGAATGGAGAAAAAGAACAGTAATAATAAATCAAAGGATTGATAGGTATAATTTTAACTCTAGTGTTTTTTTGAGAATAATGCACTTGGATAAAAAATCATTCTAAAAATTAGCATAAAATATCCTAATGATAATAATAAGACACACACTATTGATAAATGCCTGGATTTAGCTAAAAAAACAAATGTTTAGGTAATAATCCCTTAATAAAATAATCAATATCAATGCCAGCTGTGTCTGTTTAAACCATAATTTATTTTTCTGATGATTTACTTTGAAAAAAAGTAAAAATGCATCCAACCGATCACTGAAACACACGAGCAATGAAAACAGCTTTTTAAACACAATGAAATCGCTTTTATTTATATCTTATATTTATATTATATCTTGAAAATTTATTATGCATGCTGTAATGCATTACAGTTGTATGTTGAACGTCTTGGTGGTGGGGTGCTGTCTCATGTTTGGAGCCTGTTTGGGCTGTTGATCGTTGGGATGTATTGCACCTTTTTCTTCGAGATGCGATTCACATAACCCCTTTTTGATTTTGGTGTCTTGATAATGCCTGAATAGGCGAAACGTCGACTGGTAAGTAGGTGTAATTTTTGAAACATAAGGCTTTGCATTGTGGTTTTTCCCAATTGCATTATAATAAATAATAGTGTTTCTTTTTGAGTTTTTGGCTCTATTTTAGTGTCTTGAAAATTTATATTGGCATTTGTATTTTAGATTATATTGAACAAAAAAGTAGGGAAAATAAAAAATAATTAATTCTGTATTGACACAAAGTCGCCGAACATTTTTTAAGTCGGGACAGAGTTAAGAAGGAAAAAATATCCGTTCCAAAATTTCTGGGAATTTTTAAAACCCCCAAAAAAGTTTAACGCTCTTTAATGTATCTGATATGCAAATTCTGGGACCGTTAAAAAGATAAATGTTTCTGCTAAACACACATATATATAAATAAGTTTAGCCTTATCTCAAAAAGTCTGTATAACAAAATATGATTACCAAATAAAAACTAAATTAATGTCTTTAGCGAGTAAGTTCTAAAATATTGTAGCAACACTATGCTAGAATGAGCGCTGCAGAATAATAACCTGTATTATTCATAATTATTTATTAAGATTAATATTATTAATTACTAAGATTTATTTATTAATATTTATTAATTATTTATTATTTAATTAATAACTATCTGATCTCCCGAATATAATTCTAAATCGGTCACGAATTATGAACTATTTCTTTAAAAGGACCTGTGAACAGATAGACTTGAAATTTTTAAGTTTAGTGATTTGCCCGTCCTGATACGTTATGCTAAGCATTAACCTTGGTATTCAGAAGCACTTAAAAGGACATAAATACTCTGGCCAATTTTAGTAAGCCATATGGAGTTACATACGTTTCTTCGAACAATAAATTAAGTACAGGGTGAATCATAAAATAAAAGTCTATATTACTTAAAAATATAATATAACAATACTACTCAATGCTTATCTGAAGTAATCCCCATGAAAGTACATGCAAAACATGTATGATCAAGTATAGAAAAATAACTATACTTATATAAATAAGTATAGTACATTGATATGATATAAATTCTAACAAAGAAAATTATTGATTTGAGTAAAAATAGTTGACTGGATAATTCCAATGATGAATTGAATTGGTCAGGGGATGCGGTGCATGATTTGACAATTGTTAGTTTGACGAGTCACCGCAGACTAGGCACCCGCTATTTGGCTTTCCTGAAGTTGGCCTTTATCGTAGGCCGAAACGGCATAATTAAAAAATAAGGTTTGCTTATTTTGTGTTAATCTTTGACTGCACCCCGTAACATTTCAACCCATCAGAAGACAATTATGATATAAACACATGAGTACCTACTTGTATAAGTATAATAATAGTAGCCCTTAGCGAGGCCGAAGGCTCGATGTCGAACGAACAAACTTTGTTAACAAACTTAAAACTGTGACTCAAAACCGTGGAAAAGGTGCTCCAGATTGAGGGTTCATGATTGGTACGGCAAATGTAACGGAAATGGTTAAAGTATTTTCGATGCTGACATGTCAACCAAAATAGATGCTTTGCCCATAGAGATGAACAATTACCTATGGATGTGATGGTGTTGTCAGAGTTTAAAAAGAAAGGGAAAGGAGAAGAGATCGTAGGTGACTTCGTTCATATTTGGAGCAGCGTGAAGAAGGACCAGAGAGCCAGACCTGGAGTGTCGATGATGATAAGGAAAAAGCTAATAAATAATATTACAGGACGGAAGTGCTTGAATGAAAGAGTTTTTTTATGGAGAACATGCGAGCGAACTGGTAATAATTGGTTTATACGCGCCCACGAACGACATGAAGGCAGAACGAAATAAAGGAGTTCTGGGACCTATTGACTGACGCGATTGAAAAGATACCAAAGAGAAAGAAAATATTTATTATCGGTGACATGAATGGACGAGTAGGACGCATAAATAGAAGCAAAGTAGTTCGGACATTTGAAGAGGAAGAAAACAATGAAAACGGAGAAAGGTTAACAGAATTCTGAGAACAATTTGACCTTAAAATTTTAAATGCATTCTGTCAACATAAGAACATCCACAAGTTCACATGGCACCAATCTAAAACTCGCTTAAGGTCAATTATAGATTATATCATAATGAGAAAGTCAAGTTTCGTAAACGCTCAGGATAATCGTAGGAGCAGAGTGCGGGTCGGATAACTGGAACTTATTGAAGTCCCAGTTATCATGGCCATTTACTATAGAAAGTCGCGAAAGGACCAAAAAGTACGAGGAAAAATGAAAGTAAAACTAGAGGAAAAAGAGTACCAGATATCCTTATTTAAAGATCGAAGCATTAAAATGTACTTACAAAGCAGAATGAACTCAGAATTAGATGAAAACTTTATAGGCAGTGCTGAAGAGATTTATAGTTACACAAAAGGAAAAATAAAAAAAGTAGCCTTTGAAGTCTTAGTATGTAAGGACGAAGGAAGCCTGAACATACCTGGCTTAGTGAGGAAAGAATTCAGGAGAAAAAAGAGGTCTATGTAAAATGGTTGTGTTCGAAAAGTTAGGACGATATACATAAATACAAAGAATAAACTGAATAAGGATATCAGGAAGATAAAAAACGAGCGATGGTAGAGAAATTGTGGGGAAATTAATTCCAAATTCGCTGGGTCAGCTAAAGCCTGGTCCAAGCTCAAGGGAATAAGAAAGGATAGCAGTCATAAAACAAGTTTAAATATGATAAATATGGAGGAATGGACAGCCTATTATAAGGAATTACTTAGCGAAGATAGAGAAGGATTTCAGGAGGAGAATTTGGAGGAGAATGAGGGAGTCGGGATGAAGGTGACGGAGGAGGAAGTGATAGAGGAGATAAAGCGACTGAAGAATGGAAAGGCTCCAGGACCAGGAGAAACAAATGTGGAATTTTTAAAATACGGTGGCCAGCAACTGAGTAAATCGATAACGGACCTGATTAACTCTATTGCTAGCGGTGACACGATTCCAAAAGAAATGACGCTTGGATATTTATCTTCTATATTAAAAAAAAAGTGACAAAAAGAAATTCTCAAACTATAGAGAAATTCGCGTGATAAAATCGATAATGAAAGTTTTGGGCAGATTGATTAGAAATAAATTAGAAGAAGCAGTCAAACCAGAAGGAGCGCAGTGTGGTTTCACTGTTGGGAGATCATGTATGGATCATGTTTTCACAGTTCGACAGCTATTGGAAAATGTGAAATGAAATCATAAGAAATTTGTCGGGTATTAGTAGGCCTGGAAAAAGCATATGAAAATGTACCCCGACAAATATTATGGAAGCACTTGAAACGAATTCTATTAACAGACCACTGATAGACCTTATCAGAAGAATATATAGGAGCAACCAATGTTAAATTAAAATTCGTAGAAATGTGTCAACAGAATTTTCGCCTAGTTAAGACTTACTTCAAGGCTGCTGTATGTCACCCTCCCTATATAAAACCTACATTTTAATGGCTTTAAAAGAATGGGATAAACATATAAGCAAATGGGAGTAAGGATAGGTAACAGCCATATACATAATCTACTTTTCTTGCTTTTCCCGGATGGTAATGTAATTGTCGCTCAAGACCATGAGAATACAGAATACATGGTACGAAAACTGTACATGGTACGAGACACATGATAGTTAAAACAAACTTCAGAAAAACTGAATATATCGTCCCTGCCATCGCAAAGTATGGAATGTGAAAAAACACAGTTTTTATTTTCGATTTACAGCAGTTGGTTTAGGATTGATAATTTATATAAAATTCATATGAAGGCATCTATCGGTCACAAACACAATGTAAAACGAATGTCATTAGTTTGACTATAGGCACTAATTTTTAATGAACCTTGAAACTGAATTTTTTAATTCTCCTCCAAAGTACCGATTATCACATTCGATAGTTGGAAATGACAGGGACAATATATACATACACGATCAATAGGACCTCATTGTTGAAGGAAATGTCATAAAACGAGTGGATAATTTTAAATATTTGGGCTCCGTAATGGAAAAGAATGGAACATCAGAAAAAGTAGATAAAAGGATAATTACAACCCGCAAAGCTATTGGTATACTTACCATGTCAGGCTAGGAATAGCTTTGCGGGTTAGGAAGGATCTGGAAATAAAGGAAAAAAATATATTGGTATACTCAACTCGGTCCTTTGGAGGATCACTATGATGAAAGATACAAAGAAGTTCATACAAGTACAAGTCCGTGATTGAAAGCATACTGCTATATAGAGGTTTCATTTTTAGGTTAGTATGTACTAGGATGTTATTCGTTTTTCCCTTTACTATTATTCTCTTTCTATTCTTGTGATGGCTGAATGGACAAATGTTTGCTATGATGTCTCAACATTATATTATTTAATTAAAAACTATGGTTTAAAAGAAAAAATGGGGGGGTAATATAAATAATCGTATACTTACTTTATCTCTTAAACTTCAGGTTTGGCAAAACATACACTTCATGACCGTGAATAAGTTGATAAGCAATTTTAAAACCATGAACAAAGCTTGAGATGAAAACGAGTGAGGAATGACGCGCGGGCCCTTTTCCAGGCTGGATGGAGCAATTAAAATAAATTTTAATTAAGCAAACTAGAAAATTTAAATTTTTCATCACCATGTGGACAAAGTGAGTGAATGGGCCGCTGCAGATAAGCGAGAAGGAAAAATGGGAACGGATATAAAAAGTGACAACCCAATAATGATAAACAAATAAAGCCTTAATGAAGAGAGATTCAATTTAAATTGCAGGCCTAAGTATCTTCACAAACGTAATGGTCGTGTTAATTAAATTTTCTTTTCATTAAAGTCTTTAGAAAACAACTGCGGGGGCGCTTAGCTGTGTATTCCTTTTCTCCAACAAAGATTCCTTTAAAGAATCTAAAGTTGTGTGTGCAGCTTTGAGACAGGCCGTTCTCTATCCCTTTTAAAAAATTCCCTTTTCTCATCTAAAACACAGCAGTAAAGAAATAAAAAATGCAGTTTATTTTCCACTATGTGATGATGTAATTTAAAATAAATTGTAGAATCCTAGACTAAATAGTAAATGTTAACCCTTAAACTGCAAGCTACTCTCGGCCCAGAGAGACTGCGCGCCCGCTTACTATCGCTGTGGACGGAATACTTTTCACAATGCCAGCTCTGTTGGTCGATAAGTTTAAGGTGAGAATACCAAACTATTATAGTATTTCTATGGTACCAGAATATACATTAAAAAAACGTTATTTGCTGGTACCGATCATAAGTTTAAAATACAAATGAGTAAAATTTATATTGTTACAACAATATAAGGAACAAATATGGAGTACGTCTTTAGCTTTGCAGGATATCACGTGATTACGAACTATATATCTGTTCACGTCATCAGGCGTTCGCTGTGTATGAATTATTTAAATACAATTGTGAAATCGCGCATTACACTCTATCTAGTGGATCAAAAAAGAATGATAGAGCACGCTTCGTGCTTCCCACTATCTTGGCTTTTCCTAATTTTTCCGGTCTTCCACTACGCGCAGCCGGCCTGTATAGATGTGTTTTTCCTTTTGTTTAAGTCCCTTGCTAGTTCAAGGCAGTTGCCTTCTATTTTTTCATTTTATGGTTTTCATGCACGTCTTATGTACATGTCTTATTACTTGCAAATAAGTGTAAATTCAGCCGGAAGATATCTCAACCTACAGATTTAACATCTAGAAAGGCGCCCAAGCTTTCTCTGGTTTTACGAGTGCATTCGGGGCTCCAGAGAGGTTTTATCGTCGTAACTACTCGACCTGGGTCTTTGGTAACTAATTTTTATTTAATTGGTTTAGATTTCTTCTAACTATTTCCTCTATTATTGCGAACTCTTTTTCGAATTATACCATATACCGTCCTACCCAGAGCGTAATTTTAATTTAGACGAAATCACGTTTCGTTTTTAATTAGAAAAATAGTTAACCTACGAACTTTGATTCAACAATATCAATAGTAGCTGTCATACAATTAAAATATCAGGATATTTTAGCTTATTTGAAGTCTTTATATATATTGCCTTAGAAGAACCTAGTATATAGTATAGTAGTATAGTATATGTAGATATACGTGTATATCTGTCTTCCATATATTGTACGTAATATTATAATCATAAGTCCATGCAATTATTACATTAAAAAACGTGAAATTTTTGAAAAACGAACTTAGTGACTTTCAGCAGAGGCATGTGTGAGTCAACAGAACTTTAAGGGACTAAGACGATTACTGCATACTAAAATTCCTGAATCACACCCCAAGAATTTCCTTAAATAAAATGTCACATCATTTTTATGGGCTATTCATAGAAACAAACATACAATAGTAAACGAAAATGTTATAATCCTATATTGAATAAATAATCTGTTATATAAATATTTAGGACAAAAATAGGATCGGTATAAAAATAACATATTATTTTTTTTAATTTTAAAGGTGGATTAGAAAAGGGTTTATGAAAAATGTTGTGCGTTCACATTCCAAAAAAGTGAGCAATATGTTGGCTGAAGAGCAGCGAATGCAGACATGAAATTAAAACGCTTTGCAATTCAATGTAGTATTCGGGAATATGGATTAGGAAGAGAGGAGCAGATTTTATCAAGAGTACCTACTAGGAAATACTTCATAGCTAAAAAACAAATATTTCAGCGTAATAACGATTTCCTAAAAATTATATGTATTTTATTTTTTTTTTACTTTTTTTCCTTGTATAATTTGCTACAATTCACAAAATATAAATGCTGTACCAATAGACCAGTCTCAAATTAAAACAATTCTACAAATTTAAATATATCTATGGAGAATCATGATTTACAATGAAAGAAAAAATGTTTAAAAAAACTTCCAAAAAAAGAGAGAAAAAAAAATATAATAATGAAATAAACAAAAATTGTAACTATACATTCTTAATATATAGTTGTTATATATTAGTATAATATATTATTGTTTTATATATATATATATATATATATATATATATATATATATATATATATATATATATATATAAAACAATAACAAGGAAATGAAAGAAATTGGTATCCTACAATAATAAATGTTTTGTTCCTACATACCGATTTGTACTATTTTTGTACAGTTCCCAATGTTTTTTAATAAGTGGGTTTTTATTGTTTTAAATCTAAAAAAATTGTTTACATAGTTTTTTGATAAATATACTAATGAAAGGTATACCTAATTCTTTATGCATAATTTCAACTTTAGTGTCATATGCATAATTTCCTGCAATTCATTCCAGCAAGCAAGATATTTGTTTTGGAATATTTGTAATTTTTTGTAATTAGTTTTAGACATGTAACTAAATATTTGGCATGCGTATGTTATATAGGTCGTAAGCAGGCTTTATATATTAATAACTTATTATCTCTGCTTAATTTAGAATTTATGATAAAGTAAGGATATATAGTACACATAGCTCTTTTATTAAAGTAATATAATCCATGAATAACTGTAAGTAATTTACAATATTACTGATTAAAATAAAGGTTACTATGTTTGAAATAAACAATGAAATGTATGTTAAAATTATTGATAAATTTATTTAATAATCAGACCTAAAGACAAAAAAAGGTCGTAAAAAACATCAAATTGAGTTGCTAATCTTGGTAAATGATAACGGCTAGATTATTTCCTAAGGTACTATTTATAACATCAGATCATTTATTCTACAATTCCAATCATACAGACAAATAAAAATACAATTAAAATGTGATCTGTATGTCTTATATAGAGATAAGGTTATGTAATGGAAATGGAGATACCAAAGGAAGATGTGAATATATTTACAATTGAGTCTCAATCGAATGGTCGTAAGAAGGCTATTTTTGGTAGTAATGTGATAAAGATATCGAAATATAAAGTAAATATTATTTTATAAGATGTACATATATAAATATTTACACCTGTGGTAAGATATCCATAGAAAAATATCCAAACTTTGCAAACCAAAAAAATAGAGCACAAAAAGATGCTTGGTAATGATTTTTGTGGATCGTGTCAACTACTTATATTTGTTTATATGTGTGTATATACTCGAAAAATATTACATTGAATTCGATGCAGATAATTGAAAATAGCTATATTTACTTCTGACATATATACAAAGAATATGCCAAGATATAATTCATATATTTCATATGATATATGGTATACTGGTTTACATATATGGTGACATTGAACTTTAACGTGTAAATCATAACTAAACAGACGAATAATATCATAAGTCAACACTCTTTATCTCTTTGTATGTACCTATTCATCAATGTACTTACAGATTTTTCTAAAATTGAATCTATGAAACTATTAAAGCAAAAATATTGACTAACCATGATATGAAATAATTTTTAAAAAGGCAATGGAATTGAACGGATTGCTACATTTAATGGCCGGATGTATTAAAATGTGTATGTACTATTTACTTGTAAAGGTAAATTTAAATTAACAATTGAAAATTTACAGGTTTCTTCAAGAATTATTGTAGCTTAACTATTTTCGCCTATTATAGAGCTATGTTTTATACCCTTTAATATATTTTTAATATTCTATTTCATTTTGGGATACCAGAGTAATCATTTAAGATAATTACTCAAACTATTATATCTTTAGATGTACTAACTTTAATGCATTGGATTCTTTTCCAGGGGTCGGTTGTGTGTTTACCAATTTACTAATTAATTAAACCATCAATACATTATTCATAAGTATATAGTGCATCTGGATTAAGTAAGCACCAAAAGAATTATTGTATTATTTTATTACTACAATTTGAAATGACATTAATGGTTGAGATATATATAGAGCATTGTCATAAAATAAATTCAGATCATAAATTCCAACTCATCTTGTAGAATTGGGGTAGATTACGTCTAAATGTAGGGTCTCGGCCTGGCAGCCTTCGGGTACTCCTGCGCCATCGTTCACCGGCCTTATTCCGTATCCTCGCTCCTTCTTCTTCGGGAACATTTCAGAGAATCCCTTACAAAGGTTGAGTCTTTGACTCCCCTCTCTTGACCTCCTTGACCATGGGGTCTAACCATTCTACCTGAGTGACCTATTTCTTACAAACGGTCATTTGCTCTTGATAAAAATATATACTTATTTTTTTAATAACGCCTGGTACGATACATCACAATATCATGCGCTTATTTGTTATGATTTATTGTAGTATAAATATTACATAAATATATATGTATAATAATTATATAAATATTTATAATATAATTTAAATATAAACTTTTACCTCTTTCATTATATTAGTGGTTATGAAGAGATGATGAAGTCAAAAAATTATTATAACGTTCTAGACTACAGGTTTAAGTAAAATAAATAACACCGAAGAAAACGGAAACTCAAGAAAAAAGGCTAAGGAACTGCCATCAATCACTGGGGGAACCGGCCTTGATTAATTACTCTGGAAGTTAATGAACAAAGATTCAGTATTTATTCTGAAAAACGCGCAGAAAAAAGGAAAAAGGTACGTGATAACTGAAGTAAACCGTATATAGAGATGTAGGGTGAATGCATATCGAAATTCATTTACACACACACATATATATATATGTATATTTTATATAACTTAAAATATATATTATATATATATATATATATATATATATATATATATATATATATATATATATATATATATATAAACTTAAAATAAGACTGAATAAATAATATTAAAAAAAGATAAATTTAGTGCAGAGTAACTGTACGCGATTGAATATCAACTGAGTCTTTATTGATCTAACAGCTCTATATATAATATCTAAAGTTTATACATAAATGAAAACAATATATTGATTCTTAACCTAAACTTAATCCTAGTAGTCTATTGATATACGTTTAACTTTAGGAGAATAAATTATTTTTTAAAATTTAATTGAAAATCTAAAGCATTACTTTGAACTCACACAAATTTCATTGAAGAATATGATCAACATTAACATTAACATTAACAACATTAACTCTATCAAGTATATATATATATATATATATTTATATATATATAGAATAGAAAACAAACTTTTTTCTGGGACTAGGTCCCTTTAAAAAAACAATCAGGCTACAACAAGAGATTTTAGTAAAGGAAGGATTTAAATGAAGCCAGTGAAGAAGCTTGGTGGATGAAAGGAGGGATTGAGTTCCACACCTCTTTCCACTCCTCTTCCTTAACCACTGTGTGGAACGGGCGAGGAAGGAACGCTCGAATGCATTGGTTCTGTGGGAACGATTGTAGAGATCGGAAAGGCGGGATCTTGTTTTGTGGTGCTGGGCAGACAATTTGAATTGGAGTAGACTGAAGGTATATGAAGGGTGTTGCAAGTTAATGGATTGGTATAGAAAATCATTAAGGAAATATTGTCTACGAATGGGAGGGAAGAGCCAATTTAACTCTTCATAGTGATGTGACACCTGGGATCGCCTCGAAGTACCAAGAACAAATCTTAAAGCACAGAAAAGGAAAAAATATATATGAAGAGTAGGATAGGTAGGAAATCGATGAGGCATAATTTGAGTAATTTGACGGGTAACTCGTCAAAGCCAGCAGAACTGGAGCGGGATTTCAAAACTGAGGAAATAATATCGGTGGGTGTAATGGCTAAGAAATAAAAATTGTCGGGGTTGAAAGATGGTGTTCAGTCGTGTAACTGTCAAACAGTGTATATCCAATAATTTAGTCACTGCCGCCATGATCGGCTATAGCCATCTAAATAGAAAGAAATTTGCATATACACCATATGTTCTCTGAATATGCTCACTTGCTGCTCAACCGTGGACGAATCACCAGCTTGCAAAAATTCACGTTATCAGACTGAGAAGCAACCTTGGATCTCTGCAACCCCCTCTGCTATTCCGTGGTCCAGAGGGGACAACACTGATCAACCAAGACGATTGCCAGGCATTTGGATGACTTGAAGACCAGGTGACGATTATCAACTAACTAAGTAAGTAACCTTTACTTGGATTAACAAGCGCCCTTTGCGGTTACAATTCTTTAAAGACTATTTGGCATCGCCATCCAATAAGGAGGCTACCGTCCCTCGCCGAGTGGCCCCGTCGCCCCAGTTTGATATTCCGCTATTAAGAGACTTCATTTCTCGTAAAGTTGTCTATTGAACAGTTATTCCAAATATTAGTTAAAAACCATACTTCCTTGTTCATTCTTTTGTTCTGGTTCCTGTTAGAATTGTTACGTTAATTTTGTATATATATAATTTTCTTAATGTATAATTTTGTAATTATGTTTCAATGTAATAAACCCACATGTTTCAGTATTTGATCTAATTTATTAAACTTATCGAACATATTCAAAATTAAAAATATTTTATTATTTCATTTCATTTCATTTTTTTTTTTTTTTTTTTGTATTCAGGCTAATCACGCCTCAACAGATGGCGTTAGGGAAAATACGGAGGATGATGATTTTGATGTGTTAATTTAGGTAGACAAAAGGAGTTCATTTCATCGGGAGAGGCAGGAAAGGCTCTGGAGGATAACGGAGGACAGAGGGAGAGCTTTCAGAGGAGTTGCCATTTAGATTTAGGATCGGGAGCAGTGGAAAGAGCCCTGAACGCTTGGTAGTCATTAGTAAGCCTGGTAAGTCTAAAGCGTCTACGGCAGCATCACGCTTCCTTTGCATGTATTTTCGACACATCCAAGGAACAGGATGGTGACGGAAGGTTAAAGTTTTGAGTGGGCATGTTTAAAACAATCGTTTTTGTGGTGAAACGTCGAAACATTTCGATTGATCATAAACATACAGAATCCATCAAATTGCCAGTAAATTTCAGCACTGTTGTTTAGACAATAATGAATTAATTAGGAGTGTCTTACTGGATATACTAAATGATTACTTGGACCATGATTGGCTCTGTAATCGTACTAATACAGGCAGCGAAAAGTGGTGATGAAGACGAAATTGATCTTCAAATACAACAGTATCAACCAAGTGATCTAATGTATTTTAAATCAATCGATACTATTGTTGATGAAAACAAAACCTTTAATTATCCAACTGAATTTTTAAATTCTTTCGATATACTAGGAATGCAACCATAATTTCTTCGGTTTAAGATCGGTTCACCTTCTGCGTAATTTGAATCCACCCAAAATATGCAATTGTACACGTTTTTGGTCATCAGAAAGATCGCCGGGAAGCATAAAAGTGAAATCCTCCTGTTGCCATGTATTCCAATAATACGATCAGAATCCAAAATACCATTAAAAATACTTCAATTTTCTATAAGCTTGGCTTTTGCTATGCTATGACCACCGCCAAGTCTTAAGGTCAGACAACGTCCATTTGCGGCTTGGACTTAAAAAATCCATATTTCTCCCATGGGCAATTATAAGTGAGCGTGCTAACGTATTGGTAAACCATCTAATCTATTTTTAATAGCAAAGGACAAATTAACAAAAAATATGGTGCATTGACTAGCGCTCAATTAAATTGAAATAAATAGTTAAAATGTAAAATAATATTATCTTAAATATATTATCAGTATATATTTTTCATTTTTTTATTTATATGTAAATAATTAATATGTGAATGTTTTTATGTCACACTCATTATGTCACTATTATTCATATTATAAGATGGTCTTATCTACTTTATTATTTTTCCAATAGCCAATTTCTGTTTATTGTAATTTTTTAATCTTTTATGTTATATATTTTGTTTTTCTTATGTATTTTTTTTCTTTATGAGAACATACGTTTTAATTCATATTTAACTGTAGTATTACAACAATACAACTGTTTGGCCAGAAATATTTCTATTAATATCTGTACAATATTGTTATTCTTAAGGGACCTGGTCCCAGAGTAAAATTATTATTCTATTCTATTCTATTAGCCATAATTAAAAATCAACCATTATCTACCTCATTCATTAAAATAATGTTTATATTTTATCAGCTAAGACTTATGTATGTTATTTATTTACAACTGTATTACAATTATACAACAAGTAAATAGAATGCGTGTTACATAATGACATGAGAATGACAAGTAGAGAAACTATCCACTGGTAGTACTCAAATCAAAGTTCAAATAAGAAGGTCACGTGGCCATCTTCTTTTCAGACGCCTTGGAGGATTATCGGGAATTGAAGAGGAAGCTAGGTTTGAAACTAGAGGTTTTGAGTGGGAATGAAGTTTGCTATGAAAGGATAGATACCGGGTTCGGGCCAAATCAGCAACAAAAGGGACATTAAGGTCGTTATGGATGACTTTATTCTTAACAAAATAAGGAGCATTGGGGATTTTACGAAGGATTTTGGAATGTAGGGATTGGATACGAGAGGAATTCGATGGCTTAGTGGAGCCCCATAGCTCTTCTCCGTAAGTCCAAATAGGTCGTATGATGGTCATGTAGATGAGTCTTTTGTAGTAAACTGGGAGCTTAGAGCGTTTGTCTAGTAAGTATTGAAGTAGCCTGAAACGTCGAGCGGTTTCTTGTCTTTTCAGTCTTGTATGAGGATTTCAGATTAATCGTTTGTCGAGGTGCAACCCTAAGTATCGGATCTGTTCTAAAGGCACCAGTGGGATATTATTAAAGGATACTGAAGGGCAGGAAGTCATTGGTTTACGACATAAGGTAAAAGTGATTTGATGCGATTTTTGAGAATTTATTTTAATTCTCCAGTTTTGGCTCCATTCTTCAAGATCAGTGATATGGGATTGGAGGCTTTGGGATGCAATTGGAATGTATTAGGATCAGTTGGGATGTCAGCTGTATAAACTGTATAAAGGATTGGGCCAAGGACACTACCTTGAGCAGATTGGGAAAAGAGGGATGAATAGAAATTATTATGGTTTAATTGGAAAGTTCTATTTGTGAGATAGGATTGAAGGATGAGAAAGTATGTAGGGGGTAGGAATTTACGGAGTTTGTAGAGCAAGCCCGGATGCCAGACTCGGTCAAAAGCCTGTTCCACGTCAAGAAAGACGCCCGAACAATATGATCCACGTTCTAATGCAGAGGAGACCTCATCCACCACACGATGACATTGCTGAATGGTAGAGTGTGATGCTCGGAATCCAAACTGGTGATCTGGTATTATGTGATTTGCACCAAGGATAGGGTACAATCGTTTAAGGCTGAGTTTTTCTAGGATTTTACCCATGCAAGGTAAAGGAGAGATAGGACGGTACGAGGATAGGTATTCTGTTTTTTTTTAGGTTTGGGTATCAGTTTTATAATGAAAAATTTCCAGAGGTCAGGAAAATATGTGGAGCGAAGGACAGCATTATATATATAGGTAAGGAATAGAATGGCTTTTTGTAGGTAGGTGTTTTAAGATATGAATTGTAATGAGGTCGTGCCCAGGAGCTTTGCGGGAAGGCAATCTGTGAATAATGTTGGATATTTCTGAAGAATGGAATGCTTTGGGTGGAATACTTAGATATAAGATGAATATAATGTAAAATCCAATATATATATTCAATTCATTATTTCTTTAAAATTCAAATTTTAATGTAATACTTTTTAAAACTATTATAACAGCTGCAGCAACGCGTGGACGGCGGCGAATATATATATATGTTTATTCGTGATTCTCGAGTTTTAGTCAGTCCTTATACTTCCTTTGGTGTCGTTTCGAGGCTAGGTTTGTCTCATACTCATGCCAAGTTTTTGAAGAATTGATACTAAATCATTAATCAGTCAATTACCTTCCAATACTCCGTGAAATGTAAATATTGTAAGAGTTATCAAAAGAAGTTTAAGAAGTGACTGGAATTGGAGAATCACGTATATATATATTATATTCATTTCGACTGCAAAACAACGCTTATTTTAACAGTGTTTACGGACCTGTTAACTAAGTAAAAATATTTTACATATTAAAATAGTTTGTTATAAACTATAGGTAAATAAAATTGTTAATCATGATTAGTCAATGAAAAGAATTTCGCTATAGCAGCAAGCTGCCCTCGAGAAGAGGCGGAAGAAAACAGGAGAATAATATATTCAAATAGATAGCGCACCTGTTGGGCGGATGTTGGCCATTAAGGGAGAAATAAAGCGACAGCCATTGACTCACAGATGGACACCCTTCCCTTGATGAATTATTAATACCCAGCCTCATCATCATATCGCGCCGCGTCCTCCTATCCTCCGGGGGTTTAAGTCGCTGTCCTTATCATCGCCAGGTCCTCAGTATAGTCTCCTGCATATGACCTGAATACACCTGCATCATGACCTAGGAGCTGTATGATCGGAGTTTTGAATTACTTAGAGCGAGAAGGCTGAAGGAAGATTATACACATTATCATGTACCCATCTTCTATATTGCTTTAATATAGTGAAAACCCGTGTTGGGGTAACGGTGAACAAATAAATTAATAAAGTAAGTAATTAATTTGGCAGTAATGGGGACTATCGACTGAAGTGAAAACTCAAAATTTTGGAATAAATTCGGTATTTTATGAATTTTTAAATCAATAGTCTGAATTATTTAAATTTCAAATTTGTAAATTTAAAATATTAACATTATTCTTTTTTTTTACATATACTGACACTTCGAATAATAATTATATATATTTTCAAGTATTTTTTTATTATTCAAAACATATGATGGTTGTACAGCCCATTACAAGATACCTATAATTTAATTGAATTAACAATAAAATAGAGCCAATAACTCAAAAAGAAACACTAATATTTATTTTAGTGCAATCGGAAAAATCCCAATCCAAAGCCTTCTGTTTCAAAATTCTCCAGTAAAATACGCACTTACCGGTCAAATGTGTGTTTTACTGGAGAATTTTGAAACAGAAGGCTTTGCATTGGGGGTTTTCCACTTGCACTTTAATTGAAGTAATAAATAGTATATAAATATATGAATTATATTTACATAGATGCTAATGAACTTTATATTCATTTCAGCATTGTTATTATAATCGTTAGGTTCAACAATACTCAGATCATTAGTTCTTCTATCATTTCATAAAACAAGACATTTAACTATGAAAAATAAAATAAATAAGTCAACTTGTTATCGATGTTTTAAATTATTTTAAGTACCAATTGAATGACTGTTAAATCACCTTTAATACAGTATAATTATTATTATATTATTGGAATTCTAATAATTAAATTAAAGTTGATAAAAAAAAATTGAATAATTCATCACACGATGCTAGATGTCGCCAGTCTCGCGAAATAAACCACGAGCATGTAGGTGACGCAAAGGCATAACTTTTCCCCTATCAAACGTCACTAAAAGCAACTAGCAAGTTTTCACTTCAAAAAATAAATAAACACCGAGAGGTTTGGTTGCTTTGATCGACCATGAGGATTTTGTGAGTGCTTTGTCTAATATCACTCTCAAATGCCAGATTCTCCCGTTTTTGGGTTACCCCCTTTATCTTCTGGGTTATAGGATCCTTTGGGATCATAGGTGGGACCTATGGACATTTATTTATGTAAGGAACATAAATGGAGTGGTTAAAAATCGACGCTTGTATGATGTAGTGGTCAACTGAAATTTTAATAATACATACCAATTAGCAACCTATATTACAAATACAAATATGACAGTAAACAAATAAACGTAAAAACTAACCTGAATCAAAACAATTGCCGATAGAAAACCATTCATATACATTTGTACAATATCCTCAATGCTAACAGTCTTATTACCTCCTCACTCTCACTTCAAGTCCACATGTGACAAAGGCAAGCTTGATAACACCCACAAGCTTACATTTATATAAATACCATTCCTTGCCATATGGCAGCACAGGTTTTGACAAAATTAATTATTACAGTAAAACCTCCGTCTGCTAAAAAATAAAGCCTACCAGCGAGCGAAATTTCAAGCCAGGATCTTCGGCACGGCTACTTAGCGCTTTACCACTGGCCACACAGCTCCCTCGAAATTAAAAAACAAACACCGAAAAAATCATTTGCAACACACGGTCATATCGATTTTTATCTCAAAATAAGTTATTACGTCGGAAGGTTTTGCCCTGTTTTCAACTAATACAAAAATACTGAAACTATTTCGTTCCTAAAACCTGCTGAAACGTGTTAAAATTTAATTAAATACGTGACATCTTTTATCGTTCTGTCACATGTGAATTTTTTATATGGTCCTATAAAAAAATTCCAAGTGAACCTGACTGTATTTGTAGGGGGCTATTTGTGCAGGTTTTGATAAAAAACTAAACTAATTATTTTTTCTCGCACATAACAGATTCGTATTTTTTCTGTATTTACTTCGAAGATATTCCGATGGATTGTTGTTATGTCAAGAAACATTTGATGAAATTCCTGGTTATTATATGACTATT